>OY997588.1:36494935-37724201 GCA_963921825.1 Erodium maritimum
AGCTCGACGCGTCGTAGTGGAACACGTCCGTCGAGTGCCGCTTCTGCCACGTCGCCTGGCAATTGTAACCATGGCTTCGCCGGAGGTGGTGCTGGTGCCGTCCGCAGCAGCCTCCGATGCGGCATACCAGATTGACGCACTTGCCGCCTCCTTGGGGATCGCTTGATTTGGAGGAGCAGGGGCGTGATTGAAGCCACGGCGGCGTCGAGGCGGTGCTTCTTCGGCAGAGCGGGGGGGCCGGCGAGTCCACGGCGGCGACGATGGAACTGAGCTTGGCGTGCGTCTTGTGGGGCAAGCAGCCTGACAGGCAGAACGGGATTTTCTCTTTTCGCCGGCGAGGCGCATTGTGGCGGCGTTCTTCCATGGATCTGCGGTCGCGATGATGTGTGGCGATGGAGGTCATATATAGGGATGAGAGGACGAAATTACGATAATGGGCCAGAGAAGGTCCGAGGGAACGAGAGAAGGGGCGGATTTGAAGGGATGGTGAAGGGGTGTTTTCGGGTTTTATTACGGATGATAAACCGAAAAATATAAGGGATCAGTTGCTAATTCTCCGCGCGATCTCATCCAAGAACATTTAGCTTGTTTTGGCTTGTTCTCATCCGAACAATCTTTTATTTGATTTCTTATTTATTTCTGCAATTAACATTTTTAAATTGTAATTTTTATATATGGTATAATTCTGTTTTGAGAATTACACCGCCATAATTGAAGATTTGAGGTAAAATTGTTTCCGATCACATGTGAATAGACTAAGAATGAATATTCCTAAAACCATCCACAATGGAAGTTATTTTTTTCCCGTCAATAGGTGAGTTAAATTAGAGTCCCATTCAACAAGGTCTACAATAAAGATCAGATTTTGTTACTCGAATCTGACCGCCTTTTATATATGGTATTATTCTAATTGAAGATTTTGTTTATTTTCTTTCTCGAATCTAAAGTCTTCAATACGTGAAAAAAAAAATGGTTGAGAGAGGAAAGCAAAAGGAGAGAGACAAAGGACGAGGGGGGAGAGATATAGAGAGAAGGAAGAAGATGAGTGGTTGGGGGGAGATAATGGTAACAAAATCGATAACGACGAAAATTACTGACTCAGTGGAGAGAAAATCGTAAGCAAATCTCTTTCTTTCTTTCCACTTTCGATGATTCTTTCGACCCCCATTTAGGATGGTCTAACAATCGAATGAAATGTTATGTTCGCTGAATGTCGAACAATCTCAAGACGAACATGCACTAGTTGACTTAAAAAAGATCCATATTCCTAAACAATGAGACCTGAACAGGATGGAAAAACTTGTCTTGATTGAATCAAACGCACTACCACTTGATAGTTATTGTGAATAATGACGCTTCTCCCATCCTTCTCTTGGATCTATAAAAGAGATTATAAGATATCTGTCGTTTAGTGTCGGCCTTCTAGGGTTTCAAAAATTTCTCCCCCTTTCACCATTTCCGCCTCCATCTTCCTCCATTACAACTCAACCCCTATGGCCTCTCCCCTACCACCACCATGCACTCCACCAGCCCCACGCCTAGCCATACACCGTTCGACCACGCCACGTCTGTCCCAATAGGGACCTTGAGTCCGCCAGGTACCGAAAACGGCCCTGCATCGAGACTGTGCCCCCTTCCTTTCCACGGGACTGGTTCAACCACCAACGAAAAATATCCTGCTCATATCCGCCCTGCAATTCCTGCCATTGATCCGACCAAATGAAGCTAGGGAAGACGATGAACCATTCCTTCAATGGATCCCTTACGGTGCGATGTGGTCGCCATGCAATCCCCTCCCGAGAACCAATCCACCGGCAGTCCCACTATCAGTCGTCCAACAAGGAGGGCACTATTGTCCTCCATGGCACCATTGTCGCTGGTTACCCATGTTGTGTGATTAACATCGAAGGCACGAAGACAATCCTAGGCTCCTCTAACACCCGGTCGTGCTACGCTCGATTGGCCGTCCATCCATGGAAGCTGTCCACAAAGATAAAATGGTGATAGAGGAAAAATTGATGTCAGAACGCCATCATGGATCGGTCCAAAAGCACCAAAACCCAGACTCGTGCTCTTTCGTATATGTGCCACCTTGGAAGTGCGGCCTCGCATCTACCCCAAAAATGAATATCGAGAACAACGAGGAAGTTTCAGGGTTCGTAGAGGTGATCTGGGGATTGATGGATCGCGGACCAATGACATGAAATACATCACTACCCACCATTGTCAGTTGAAACGACAACCCATGTAGAATTTGATGGTAACATAGCTAGAGGAAATGTCCCTAATGGGACAAAAGCAAGACCAGCTAAGCAGTCTCACTGGTTCCAATGAGAACCTTTGGGCGCTACGGGGTGTCCTAGAGGAGTTACACCCCATCCCTTGGGAGATGAATACTAAACGTCCCTCAGTCTCGTCCTCTCCTTCGTAAATTCCTCGAACGAATGCCTCGACAAGACAGAACAGCTTGAGTCGGGACAAGGAGAGCTTTCTAAATCAATTGCGCTACTTACCAAATGAATAGGGAACCACCTTCTACTGCTTCCCTTGGTACAACCGGGTGCTTTTATATAGGATTAGTGTTTTGGATGTCATCGAAACCCCAACTCATCCTAGCCAATCATTCCCACAATTGTATGTTCGTTTTCTTATCTAGTTTCTGAAATTAATAAAATGTCATATTTATGATTAAAAAAAAGATACTTGTTGCTTCGATTTTCCTTAGAATCGGGTCCATGTATGAGATATGATCGGATACCTTGAACCTGACCTCTAGAGTCTCTACAAGTTATCTTGATGTTGCGTTTACCAAAATCCTGAAGAAAAAAAATCCCCATTTACATTGAGGGTTTTCCACTAGATTGATGGGTATGTATTTAAATATTTCTCACCCGCCCTGTTAACACCCTACTGACTCCCCTTATCTTGAAGTATCTACAACTTTGATTTCTCCAAAACTCTACCTTACTCATCATTGTCCCACAACTCTTCATTTCCCCTCTTCGTACCCACTTGTTTGGGACCATCAACAGCTCTCAAATCCAGAAGACAATCTCCTTGATCATCTCCAAAGAGGGGGAGAAAATACGATCGACATCCACACACAAAAAGAGCATAGCGAAAAGTCTGGACCTAGGAGACCACTTCTTGACAAATAATTAACCATGAAAATAAAGCTTGTAGGTCAAATACAGCTTCCAAATTACAATGGGAAAACAAGGAGCTAACTAGGACTTACTAGCAGCATAACGAAGACACCACTGATAGGTAGTTTGAACAAATCCTCTAGAGGAAAGTAAAAATCTTTGGTGGCGGTTTGACTTGCCAAAAGCGACTCAAAAAACCAGGGTCATGTTGTGTCGTCCCCTCCTCACACCTCATGAGTAAAAACCAGTAATTTGCCTTGACTAGGAATTCCTCTTTTTTTCCCCGGCTTTAGAACCAAATTTTCCTCAATGCTTCAGCACTCAGAGGGATAACCAAAATGTACCGCTAATCCTTCTCGATGAAAATGTATTGTAGGATCTCGTTGTCCTACTTCCTTTCTTCCTGACATGAACAATCTACATACTCTCTAGTTTTGTATACTTCAAGACGATGTCCTAAAGTACAATTATTCTCATAATAGTCACGGTGATTCCAAAATTAATGTCTTGTTCCCAGACCTTTTAATCTCTAATCCCTCGCCTTAATCAAATCATTGCTACCATAAGACTCCTTTAAGTGTCGTTGGATTAGAACCCATCCTCATTTCCAAGAAAGTAGATGAAGTATAGTATCTTTCTTTAAGAACTTGAGCCAGTAGACTTACTTCCCTATCGCTAGACTCCAAGCCTACTTTTTTTAGAGGACTACATTGAAAGCCCGTAAATCTCTAAACCTAAACTCTTCTCTTACTTTAGGTTGAATCAAGTTCTCATAAGAATTTCATATTACTGGTATGGTACCATTTTTAAATTATTATTACCAGAATTTCAAGAAAGCCTTCTCCATTCAATCAATTAGTGTACTAGCATAAAAAAAAAAAATTATCATGACATATATTGGAATGGATTGTAACACTATTTTCATCATTATTGTTTCTCTTCCTTAGACAAGAGTCGTGCATCTTGAGAATGAACCTTTTGATTTAATCTGTCAATGACTCAATGAAGAACTGAGGCTACCAATTTAATTTGGGATCCCTAAATATCGAGATACTACCGAGACTTATTGTGTTTCCAGAACTTCGAAATATTTTCGGCTTGTATAGTGTTTGAGCTATAGAACATGGATGAGTTATCCTTACTAATGACTTGACATAATATTTGCTCGAACACACTAAGAAAATCCTTTAAATGACAAACTTTTGTTCACTCGCTTGACAAAATATATGATAATCATTAGCACCCCCCCCCCTCCCCCCCCCCCCAAAAAAAAACATTATCAGTTCCTCTATGACCTTGCGCTTCCACTAAAACTTCTCTGATACCCAAAATCGAGTCAAATGACTTCCATCTTGCATTTATTACAAAGTGTTTAACAAATGACTTTCATGAATCTTTTAGAGGCACGTGGCAAGCATGTGACTGGTATTTCAAGGGGTCAGTTGTAGTTAACAGATTTGATTCATTTTGAGAATTAATTTGTAAAATTTGTTACTATGTAAGAAAGTTAATAGGTATGAGTTATGATTTGAGAATTAATCAAATTGCAACGAGACTCCATAGGGTTTTCCTAATTTAAACTGATCTAATCTTAACTAGAAGATGTTTGGATTAGATATTAATATATTCAAATATAATATTTCAGGTCTAAGTTATTAAAAATAAATAAATATTTATATGTATATAATATATATTTATTAATAATAAAATATGAAATCCTCCTAGGCCCCGACTAATCTCCGCCTAACGTCTAGAGGTCTTTGTCGCTCGACTACTACCTAGCGCCTTTTAGAGCACTTGCAGCACACCAAACCATGCCCTGGACCACGATTCGTGAATCACGAAAGTATGATTCGGGGTTCGCGAGTCGCGCGTGATTCGCGAACCACAAATCACATTTTTGCGACGTCCCGAACCGCAACTCACCATTGTGAGTCGCTGGTTCACGATTCGTGAGTCACAACCGGCCAATCACATGGTGACACGTGTCCAGGAGAGAGAGAAAATTTGAATCGTTGGCAGTTGTCCGAATTACAACATATATATATATATTTCTTTTTTTGATTATATTAAATAAAAAATAATAAAACAAAAAATATTTTCCCCACCTATAAATACCCCTTCCCCGATTCATCAACCACACACACTTCTCCTAATTTTCTCTCAATTCCCTCTCAACTCTCATTCTCAAATTATCAACTTCCTCTCTACCAAAACCCGATAAAAAATGTCCTACAACTCGACTCAACCGCCATCCTCACTAGAGGAAATAGATTACACGTCGTACCGACTAGATGATCGGGTCAACACATCTCTAGTAGGCATCTTTCAAGAGATGTTGACCACACCGGGCAACCCTCCGCCTTTCAACCCCGCTACCGGTGTTTGTGACCATGATGCATTCACCGCATGCATGCAACAACATTGGTCCCAAGGTACGTTCCATCAACATCGTTTTTAATTTCATTAATTAGTTTTTTTATACATTATGTTGTAAAATCCTTTCTATCATTTTATTTATTTTATTATTTATGATGTTAAATGCAATCCAACCCCAGGTACATTCCAACCACAATCTGACCCAGGTACATTCCAACAACCGTCCACCTCTGTTGTATTCCGACCATCAACTTTCAAGCCCCCGTCTTACAACCATGCAATCAACTATTACGACTACCCCGATAATAGTCAATACCACCAACACCACGTCGGTGGCAGCAGCGGCACCTGAATATTATCGACGTCGTCCTCTATCAGCCTGACACAAAGAAAGAAATCGGCAGCATATAGAAGAACGAAATGGACGAACAAGGTGGACAAGCTGCTGATCAAAATCTGGCTAGGCACAACCAAAGACTCCATCAATGGCAACCCCAAAGATGGAAGTACCTTTTGGGGCACAGGTGCCAAACAGTTCTGGAAGGAGGGTAAGTTCAACCCAAAATATTTTACATGGCACGAAGTCAAGAGTCATTGGAATAGGCAGACGCCTCGAGTGTGGAGGTACATCACCATTTAGAGAGACTGCAAGTCCATTGAACACAATGGATGGGACGACGAAAGGTTCAAACAAGAGGTCAGAGACATTTACTGAGCGACGACGAAGGAGGGTGAGCCGAAGAATTTCAACCTCGACCACTGGATCGAGTCGTTGGAATTCGAAGACAAGTTCTGGGCGGAGGAAGGCACGACTAGGGCTGTACGATGATGATTGGATGAGGCCGGCCATTACAGCTCAACCCCACCCACTTCACTTCCCACCGATGATGACAATGTTACAGCTCTCGGTGGTGACTCCCAACCTGATGGGGGATCCTCCGATCCGATCGAGGGCCCAAGTGCCCCTCAGAAAGTAGAAGAGTGTCTGTTGGGGATAAGACTGTGAGGATGAAGCGGAAGGGTTTGCAAGACAAATTAGAATTTTTCACCCGAATGGACGAAGCGAAGACCGAGAAGGAAAAAGTCATTCTAAGTGGAGACGATAAGTTCGAGAAGTACTTAGCCGAGTACACTAGATCGGAGGAGAAAGACGTGTCAGACTACGGCGAGGAGCAGCTTCTCAACCACGTGAAGCTGAAGTCTTTGGTGATGGCACAATGTGAGAAGATCCAAGAACACATTTCGAAGCTCCAACAAAATTGTACTACTTTTATTTAATTAATTAATTTATTTATTATTTGATATTTATTTAATTAATGAATGTATTTTAGTTAATTTATTAATTAATTTTATCAACTTTTTATTAGTGTTTACTGTTTTAAATATGAATGAAACAAATTTAACAAAATACCAATTAATTTTCCGGTTAGCATCCACTCAGCATCTTTGTAAATCATGAGCCTCATACATGATCCTCATGCTTTAATTGACAACTCAATTTAAGGGCGCGCATCACAAATCTTCCAAATCACCACATAATTTCTCTGAAAGACGAAGATCAGGTTAGGGGCGACGGGTGGAGAAAAGAAAACCCTAACAGCCTCTGCCATGTGTGATATGATATAGCTGCCTGATGTCATAACTATATTTTTGAGAGGATGAGCTGGACCTAGGTTCCACTATCGGTGTGAATGCTCACGCTCACGGATTAACCCACCAGACCAAGCCCAATAAAAGCCCACTCTGTCCAGCTCAAGCCAGACCAAGAAACTTATACTCACTCCATCGACCCATTAGTGGGCTGCTAGCGGAACAAACCTGTGCCCGTCTCCTTTCCGGTCGACGACCTTCCATCCACATTCATCCACCAAATTAAATAATGGAAATAGGAAACTGTTTCCCGAAAACAGATAGCTATAAAAAAACGCAAAGAAGATGACGAACCAGATAGTAGGGGAAGGAGAAGGAGAAATTGAGAAATTATCATGAGATTTTAGTGGAATGACGAGGATGATTTGGTCACTCACGTGGCTCGTCCATGCCAAACCAATCTCTCTCAGTCTATGTGTTGTGTTAAATTGGCTGAGTGGCTTGCCTTGCACCTTCCTCGTCCAATTCCTCTGTTCCTTGTGTATTTGCCCAGAGACCCCTGAAAGTGACTTATTTGCACCACCTGGACCCTCCACTGTCTCCCACTCCTTTGATTTATACATTCAATCATTTGAGAGGATTTCCTTCTCTTCTCTCCATACCATAATTGTATGCCTCTTCTTCTAATCATGTTGTATTCGGAATTCTGAATCTGATCGGAAACTATGGCCGGAATGCTTCCTGGCGTGGAATGTGCTCGGAGAAGACGGTTCCATCAGGGCGGCGGATGGTCGGATTCCGCCAGCACGGCGGCGCATAGCTCCAGGCGCTCTTCTTTTTGCCTTTACACAAGCAACCATGAAACCCACCACACCACAATCTCTTCACTCGTAAGTCAAATATTCCTCTCCTTTCTTTCAAAAAAAAATGTTATCCCAAAATCTGATTAGATTTGTCTGGTTACAGCAAAGAATAATAATAAACGAGGAGCACGAGAACCAGAAGTTGGGAGGAGTTGCCAGAGAAGCAAAACAGAGACTGGACGAGAGGCTGCTGGAACTGAGACGGCACCGCAAATCTGAAACCAAAAGGTACAGTTACACAGAATCATCCGAAAACGGCGCACGTCAGCAGGATTCTTATTCTCCCTGCTAACGTGCGCCCCCCAAATTGATGATAGATATCATGTAAATCTGGGAAGTTGTGGATTTCAGGAAGGAGGAGTTGAGGTGCGTGGTCGGAGGAGAGCTGCAGACGGAGGTGAAGAAGGGTGGCTCGAGGAGGTTCAGCTGGAGCAAGCTGACCTGGAAGGCCATGGATCAGGACGAGTGCGCCATCTGCCTCGAACGGTTCAGGGCAGGCGAGACCCTCGTGCACCTTCCCTGCGCACACAGGTTCCACTCCACCTGTCTGCTTCCATGGCTCGAGACCACTGCTCAATGCCCCTGCTGTAGATCGGAGATCCTCACCACCACCCACTAAATCCTAATCAATGGAACAATTTCGATTTCCATCTCTCTCTTGAATCGTCAAAAATGAAGATCGTTACCTACAGTGTACTCGGTTTCAAATCTTCCTAATGTCTTGTAATATCATCTTTTGTTGCAGATCCGTTGAGATCTTTCTTTCTTTTATCCAAACATTTGACTAGTCAAGAAACTATTGTTCATCCTTCAATTTGGCAATTGAAAGTGACATGTACAAACGTCGAGGAAGATCAGACATTATTTATGATACTAATTTATATTACATTCAAGTTGAAGATGAATCAGATGATTAATTTGTCAAGAACAATTAATA
The DNA here is from genome assembly GCA_963921825.1 of Erodium maritimum. Taxonomy (NCBI): domain Eukaryota; kingdom Viridiplantae; phylum Streptophyta; class Magnoliopsida; order Geraniales; family Geraniaceae; genus Erodium; species Erodium maritimum. The sequence continues at coordinate 36,503,851 of OY997588.1, forward strand.
AGATGATTAGGTGAAGTAATCAGATGCCATGTTCTGAAAACAAAATGCATCTCTACCTGAGGGACAGGGAGAGAGAATAGGCACAAATTGGGGTTTGGAAGACGAAGGTGGTGATTCTGATATTTAGCACAAACAAGTGATTCCAAATGCGTTAAGTATCGCTATCAATCAGTTCTAGTGCCTACCAAGAAAATTCAAGTTTCGTAAATAATGCACTAAATTGGTGGGCCTCTCGGTTATACGGAGAGATACGCTAAAATTATCATCTTTGTGCAACTTCACATAAATTGCAATTTCGAAAATATTATTATCATAGTTGTCCAAAGATAATGACTAGATTATGATTGTTCTGCCTCTAAGTGTCGTTTATAGAAACAATTAGATTTGAGAATCGTGTCATCTACAACTAGAACTGATAGTGTTTTTGATGGTGACATGGGAGATTAAAAGTTTTGGTCCCTTAAAGCATCCACGACGCTTACCGTCGGTACTAGCAGGGAGGTGCTGGCATTGAGTATAAAAATATTTTTTTTCTCCCCGTTAGTTTATCGTCGGCGGGAAACGCCATCAACCAACAGGGGATGATTTTTTTGTCGGCGGGGAGCCACCAGCGGTGAGATTAAAATAATAATTAAAAACATATTTTTTTATTGAAAACAAGAAGAAAAAAACACAAACAAGCTCGTGAACGGAAAAGTACACGTTATTACCACCGGAAAGGGAAAGCCAACTTACCATGTTCACGATTTACAGTTCGTGAACGTACTGGAGGAACTTCGGGTGGTCTTTAATGATCTCCCAAAGCGAGAACTTCGTGAAGTGGTGGCCATGTTGGGCAAGATACCAGTCTGTCGCTGCAGTTCGGAAAAAAGCTTCGGTTTGTCCCGAAAGGCGAGCACGCGCTGCTTCACGGTAACATAAATTGAAATGGTGTATCTTCAGGGAGAGCCTCTGTCACGCCCCAATTTCAGTAAACCGAACTCGGGACGCGAACGTTTTGAAACAATAAACCATTTTGAAACCCTTTTTATAATTCACTTTGAAATCACCATTTGTTCAACAAAATAATATTTACATCTCAAAATAAGTCCCAACAATTGGACAAAAAAACGCGGTACACGTCACTAGACTCAAAATAACCCAGAAACCCGCTTCAAGCTCTTCAAGCTTCAGAAGCTCACCTAGTCCAGCCTGCGAACGGTACCTGTAGGAAAAGCAGCTAGGGGTGAGCGTTCGCTCACCACCACAGATAACAGACTGACCATGGCATACTTAGCAGACAAAGCCGGTGACACCAACAACGACTCAAATGACACACACACGACCAATACTTTCCTCAACCGACTCAACACTCGGACACGCGATGTAGACCCCACACGACGATTGACGACCTCCTCCAAAGACACGACTGACAACCACGCAATACCAAGATCACAAAGGATCGCACACCAAACAAGATCACAAAGGATCGCATACCAGCTGCTCAGTAACCCAATCTCTGTCTCTCGCCCTTTACCGATCCTAGTCAGGTCAGGCGGTCGACCTGTCGCACAACTTCTCCCGACCCCAGTCGGGAGGCTAACCCACAACCTCTCCGCTTCACCCAATCCCAGTCGGGTGGTTAGCCACACCCGCGCGTCCTTCCCCCGATCCCAGTCGGGGAGCTAGCCCACAACCTCTCCGCTTCTCCCGATCCCAGTCGGGAGGCTAGCTACACCACACAACCTCCACCATCATCAAGTAACCAATCACAATCACAAACAAAGTTCGACAGACAATAACGACACCAGTCCCAAACTCCGCAGACACTCAAGGCCACCAAGACATCAACAACAAAACACGGGCTCAAAAACCCTACGAGCCCTCATGGCCACCCAAGACACCAACGGTAAAGTACGGGTTCACAACCCCACAGCACTCGCGGCCACCCAAAATACCAATAATAATAACACGGGCTCTCATGGCCACCCAACTCAACAATAATAACACGGGCTCTCATGGCCACCCAAACTCAACAATAATAACACGGGCTCTCATGGCCACCCAGACTCAGCAATAATAACACGGGCTCTCATGGCCACCCAACTCAACAATAATAACAAACAACCTCCGGGCATGGTCATATGCCTCCAGTAATTCTAATCTCGCTAAGTTCACTGCTCCTACGACACTACTAAGTGTCACATGCCTTTCTAATAATTGATACGCTCCCGTATCATGCCTTTCTAATATTTGATAACCTAAATAACCCACGACACCCCGGTGTCACATGCAATTCTACAGTTAACTTTCCGTAGTCAGGGCCGAGATCCGGCTACTTTTCCCTACCTCGTATAAGTCCTCCAAAAGTGCCCAACTAAGCCTCGGCGCGATCGCAGTCACTTGCCTAGTTTCCCTTTGCCTCGGTCCGCAGCACGATCTAAGAGAACACAAATTTAAGGCACTTTTAGACTAGTAGGAATAAACCGAAATTCAATAAACTTAACGCCCAAACGTAACCCCGACAAAGTCGATCACTCCCAAACTTCCCAATTACTCGACATTTTCGATAAAGGACCCGTAAAGGCCTGATTCGCCCGACATGGCGAATCAGCCCGGGTTTTGTAAATGGCATTCCGGGGCTCCAAAAGTCCCCGTTTTCGTTTCTACGGTCTTAGAATAATTCAAGGATACCAAAGCACTTGACGGAATCGAATTCCGACTTCCGAGTCGATTAATTAACGTTTAAAGTTTCTAAAACCCGTTAATTACAACTTTTCCAATTTAATTCCAAATTTCGATTCGGTTATGGATAAATGGTCCGGGGAACGTTCTAAGCCACCCGAACACAAAACCCGATCACCCGAGCACGTGGGCCCCACCCGGCCAAGCTAGGCCGTGGACCCTAGGGTTCACTTTGGGGTCCGTCCACCATGGTGGTGGCTGGTCCCAGCTCCAGCCAGCCACCCCATAGCCGGCCGGCCACCACCAACGGTGGCCAGAGCTCCTCCCGAGCTTCCGGTCACTGGAAAACGTGCAATCACACCTTCAAACACCTCTAAAACGTCTCCAACACTTCCCCAACCTCAATACAACCCTAACCCATTCATTTTAACGAAACCCTAGCTTTTGAAATTAAACAAATCGACGATCGGTTCGGTGCTTACCCAAGAGAAGAACGAAGGGAACTTGATTTCTCCTAGCCTTGAGATGATCCAAAGGTGGGATGACGTGAATAGTGCTCCAAAACCCTAACTTCCTCTCCCTTCTCTCTTCTTCTCCTTCTCCTTCTCTCTCTAAAACACTCTCTTCCTTTTCTCCTTTTTTTTTCTTTTTATTAAGTGTTGGCCGACCCCTATATCACCCCCACCTCTCATTTTTCCCCCCAAAACTAACACCACCACTTGTTGGACAAGTTGCAAGGTGGGTCCCACACCTTTTGGAACAATATCTAGAAGATATTTTCCAATCAGATTCGCGAAAAACGGACGTTTTGGGCCCCGAACGGGCACTTTTCCCAAGAAATTACGAAACTTGACGGACTACAAGGAAACGGCTCAACTAAGACCGCTGCGATGACGGATAAGCTTTTTGGATCCAAAACGGTCCTCGAATGGACCAAAACGTCGCTCGGTTGACTTTTCCAACGAAAAGTCAACATTTCCCAAATTGATCAGAAAGTTGCCCTGAGTCCCCCAGAACTCATTTTGGTCGATAACGGGGTCAACTTAAGTTCGGTATGACCCTCGGGGTCAATTTAGGTTAATTTAAGTGTCTGTCTTAAATTTTTTAAATTTTCCTGTTTTTCGCAGGTTTGACTGTCGTTGACCGGGAGTGGTTCTTACAGCCTCTACCAATGGTCCCTACACTACTTCTGTGTGCACCGCGGGGCGTCGGTCGGTGCATTTCCGACATGGTTGGCGAACACTTTCGGCCAATACCTATTATTTGGCCCCGGACGGGCATCGTGTAACCAACATTGCACCAAAACCATCTCCTCCTCATGGCGCCACAGGTAGGCTGCTGCGTTGTCAGCCATTTGCCCTTCGGAAAAGGAAAGAAGGATACCAAGGGGTTTAAAGGAAAAAAAGCTCGTGGAGGAAGAGAGGTATTGGAGTGAAGACAAAGGCGGATCCAATAAGATATTTTAGGGTATGCCATAAACCATTTCTAAATGTGGTATAATAATAAATGGAAACTACAGTCACATGAAAACTACATGCAAAATACATGCAATTCTCGTGCAAACTACGTGCAAGAAAAATCTTAAAATGACCACAACTTTTTCATACGTACTCCGATTCAGGCCCGTAATATATCAAATCGAAGGTAATTGAAAACACTATAAGTCTATGTAACTTTTTTTGGACAAGGGTATGTCATGGCATACCCTATACCCCTCTAAATCCGCCTCTAAGTGAAGAGGTGTGAAAATAATGGAAGGAAGAGGTGACATTTATATCCACAAAATCATCGGCCACCAAAAGGCATTTTGGACATTTTGCATGTCCATAGCAATAATTTCACGCAAACCAATGCAAAGGAAGGGATATAATTCATTAATGTAAAAAAAACAACATTGGGGAAACAAGCAGATAATTCAGGAGGCGACACTACTTCATCAAATTGCGCAACATCTCAAGGGTCGCAAAGTAGGTCTCAAGCTCAGCGGGGGTCATGGCCGACTTGTCCTTGGCGTCCTCTTGCACCCATTGATCCAAGGCCATGAGCTTCAGCTTCGCTTGGTTTTCTTTTTCCGCAGCTAAATGGGCTGCCTCAACACGCTCGACAAGCTCCTTCTTGGTTGCTACAGGCATTTACCTTTGAGTTTCGCAGCTTTTGCCGCCTTTTGACCCATAGGCCGCTTGTACACCGGTGAGCAGCCGGACATCCCCGTGGTGCGCTCACTATCCTCCCTAGGCGTATCTTCATGAGTGCACTTGCCCGAGTCGGTAGATGGATCGAAATTACTCGCCGGTGTGCCTTCGGCTTCACCCTCATCTATGTTGACGACAAAAATTTTAGCCGTCCACTTGTGCTTGTTTCTGACGAGCCTCCACCAATGTTTCCACACAAATGGAGCCTTTTCTTTCTTCAAATACATTTCCTCGGCCAATGCTGTGACTCCATCATCGGAACGACCGCTCTTATGGTCATTCATACACCGTGTGTAGTACCCTTGGAACTTCATCACTTTAGGATTCACTTGACCCAAATGGTCTTTACACTGCTTCGGGGTCCTCTTGGGATCATCCGGTTGACGCATAAAAGCGACTTCTTCGACGATGCCCCCAATACTTCATGTTATGCTTCGTATTCCTGTGAATTGAATCGTAGGAATGGTGCATCCAAGCACGAACAAGACGCCCATCCTCATCGATGGTCCACAGTATTAGCCTCGGTTTTGCTTTAGGTTGTTGGCCGAAGCCGGATTCGATAACCGTTGGAGATTGTTCGGTTGTCGCTCCGGATACAACACTCAAAGGGAAGAATTGTTTTGTTTCCGATTCAAACATGTCGTCGCCCAACTCGGTGACCATATCTCCCCGATCGTTGAAATCAAATTCCATTTCAAAACAAAAAAATTATGAAATGTGGAGGAATAATAGAGTGGTAGATTGAGAGAATGTTGGTGATGTGTTTAACAAAAATGGGGGTGTGCTATTTATAAAGGGGGAAAATTGAATTCTTAAGCTGCCAGCGTCTTGCCACGTGTCGCCAGTGTATGAAGGTCCAACGGTCGGTGTAGTCAACAAGGTTGAACAACTCTCAACGCCAGCGGTAATTGATGGCGTCGAGATCAACGACTACTTTCCCCGCCAGCGTTGAAAAAGTTACTCCCCGCCTGCTCCACGCCGCTGACTGATCACCGTTAGCTCACCGTCCACCATTGTGGATGCTCTTAGAGCATCCACAGTGGTATACTATGACTAGTAGTATAGATTCATGGTAAGAGCACCTTTTTTGCTTTCTCTCTCCTCCATACCACTACCTCACACCATAGTCTCTCCAACGGTATACTATGACTAGTAGTAGGGAGCCATTGTATGAACTTTTCATATTTCCAAAACCACCCCAAATATAACTAATATTTTTACTGAAAGCCAAATATAAAATACATAACTACTATTTTTATTTAAAGCCAAATATATAATACATTAAAATTGACAATTAATATTTAATTTTCGCCGCCATATCCATATCTAACCCAAATGTATTCGATGAGATCATCGTGGAGTTAGTGATGAACATCCTGATCTCGAATCCTTGTTCTATGGCCCATGATAATCTCCACATTCACCGCTGATAGTGGTCCTCTACGGGTGTTTGGGTCCGGTACACCAATATCTGCAAACGGATCAGTGGGCCACAACCTCCGTTGATCCTCAATGATCATGTTGTGCAGGATAACACAAGCAGTCATGATCACTGCGAGTGAGCTCTTATCCCACATTCGGCTCGAACGAGTGATAATGTGAAACTGGGCCTATAGAAATCCAAACGCTCGTTCGATATCCTTCCTACACGCCTCTTGGTATCTACCAAAGCATCTTTGCTTTGCCGTTTGTGGAGCAGGTACTGACTTCACAAATGTTGCCCAAGCAGGATAAACTCCATTTGTCAAGTAATAAGGGGTTTCATATTCTCTACCGTTAACCTTGAACTTCACATCTGAAGCGAAGCCTCAAACTTCCTGGTGAAATAAGGTAGACCTGTTGAACACGTTGATGTCGTTGTTGATCTCGGTGTCCCAAAAAAGTGTGTCAAATCCAAAGATCTTGGGATGCAACGTCTTCTAGCATGATTGGAGGGACATTCCCATGGTCCCTACTTGAGAACTGTGCAGACCATGCCACAGAACAGTTCTTCCAATCCCAGTGCATGCAGTCGAGACTCCCTATCATCCCTGGAAAACCGCACTCTTCGCTGATTTGCAGCAAACGGCGAACATCTTCCTCGGTCGGGCGTCGTAGATATGTCAGCCCATAAACCTTGATGACGCCCAAGAAAAACTTCTTCACACAGTCCAAAGTAGTGCTCTTTGCCATTCGTAAATACTCGTCACAGGCATCGGCGGGACCTCCATAACAGAGCCGACGAAGTGCTACTGTGCACTTCTGGTGTGGAGAGAAGGAGCTCCTCCTCGTAGCATCTATTTGGTGATGGAAGTAGGCGTACCGATCACTCAAACCATTCATGATACGTAAGAACAATTCCTTCGTCATCCAAAACCGTCGCCGAAATTGTTGGTCGATATACACCGGTCTAGGCGTGAAGTAGTCACGCATCAACCCCTCGTGTGCATCTTCTCGATTGTGCTCAATCACTCTCCGCTTTGGTCGCACCGCCGACCCTGAGCGCTCGACATCATCATAATCGGTTGCCCTTGGATGTATCTGTGATATAAGTTGATCGTGAATATGTTTTGCCGTTGCGCAACCAGCCTACTCATCGCTTCATCTATTTGTTTGGGAGTCATTTGTTGCATTTCCTCCATCGTTGGAAAATTCTCCATCGAAAAAAATGCACAACGAGATTTGATATTTGAGAGAAGAAGAAAGGGAGCATGTGTGTAAAAGAGAATGAGTGATTTTTGAGTTAGGGGTCAAACTGTATGTATAGTAAAAATTAGTTTTTTTTTTAATTCGGCGTCGACACGTGTTGGTTTATGAGTGGGCCGCCGACTAGCCGTTGACGCTGCAACGACACACTGCCACGACCCCTCTACAATGACCCCCTGCAACGACGAGTCGTGGCAGCGAGTCATGGAAGAGCCGTCGCAGGCCCTGCAACAACACGTCTGCCACGACCGTTGCAAGTGCTCTTATTATTATCTCACCATATTTTACACATAGGAATTAAGAATTAAGGATTCCATGTATTTGTTTCTTCCTTTTTTTTCAATTAAGAAAGCTCATGTCATCTTTCTTGAACGAGGGATCATATTATTTAATCAAAAGGTGAAACATAGATCGAAAGAAATAGTGTAAATATAGACTTTTCAGAAGGTTCATCTGATCCTTAAATAATAACCATATAATTTTTTTTGACAGTTGGGGCTAAACGTCGAAAGCACAGAAATCTAAATATCAAAGTAACCAATCGAGGCTAGTCTTTAAACAAGTGAGAGTGTCCAATAGTTTCTTGGTCTTCCGAAAAAGACTCTTTGTTTTCTGTGGAATGTACAATACTTGATCATAGATTACAACAATTGTTGGAGGAAATTGGGCTAACCGGAGACGTTTTTCCTCCCCAACGACCCGTTTTCAGTATGTCAACTCATTTATCCTAACGAGGCTGCTTCACAAACCTCTCCTGATGCTCATTTGACTCCTTTGTTGATACCATATTGGTGAGTCCTGGTGCCTCTTCTTTGCCGAGATCTTCTTTGGCTCAATGGTTGATGACGGGGTAGCATGCTTACCTTCTTCGCCTTCCCGTGAGCCAACTGCTCCAAGGTTGTTTTATCGCCCCTAGGTAAACGTGTACCTCCAAACTATGATGGGGGCATGGGCTAGTTGTTGCATGTCCCTCATAATTGTAGGTTAGGAAAGATGTTGGGTGACATGCCCGACATTCCTTCCCGACCCAAACCCCTCTTTGTCCCTCCACTAGGTTAACGATACTAGATGGGTGTATGGATCCAGGAACATGCTGGAGCTTTAGGCAGGATGTTCGATGTTAGGGGTGACGTAAGAGTTTGGGGTCGCAGTGGTTCGAACCTTGGGGGAATCACATGAAAAGCTCGGCTTGGTTGAACCTTATTTGAGGGTGCCCAATCTATGGTGAAATGTTTCACTAAAACTGCGTTCCCATCGGTCGCTAAAGAGAGGCCATATCTGGGTATGCAGGGTGTGGCCTGTTAGTCTTAGTGCCCGTAGTTCAATCATAAATGTCCAAATATATGTATCATCATTAGCAGCAAAATTAAAGCGGCTTTATATTACTTATGTGTTGGAGTAATATATCGATGTGTGTTCTGATCTATTCCCACAATGCGAATAGAACCATAGATCGAGATAGATCACAATCTATAAGTCCCTAGTCAACAAAGCTTCACTATAAATGACTAGTATGAAAGATGGCTCTTCATGGCTTACGTTCTGTTAGTCATTGGAATGGGATTTCGGAGTCTGATCATAGATATCATGTGGGACATGATATTGGACGACCCAACATCAATATGTGCCATAGATCAAGTCATGAACATATTCATTGTCGTAGCTTGTCATGTATCCTTAGACCAAGGAGTCTTTTTGATTACTATGCGGTAAACAACTGAGTTTGACCTGAGCCCAACGTTGCTTGTGACATGGCTTCCATAACGGCCAGGATTGGCTTGGGGACGGACTGCATGAGTGTCACGAAAGACGACTTAGGGATTTATCCATTATACTACGGTATGGGAAAGATATCAGTTCACGGCCGCTTGATCGAGAGTGACTGAAAGAAAAGCATGGACATGCACACGATACTGGATATCGTATATTCAATCATCTCACATATCAAGGAATATTTATTGAGAATAATAAGGATGACGACTCTATGCCTTATCTCAATCAAGATATCGGTGATAAAAGGATAATGATAGGGGACGACGGAAAGGTTAGAATCGATTGGATCGATTCGCTATGTAGTGTCAAGCAATACTAAAGTCTCGTTAGTTTTCACTTATAGAGGATCAAGTAAAGTGGGATTTTACATTGATCTATCGACATGCATAAACCTAAGGGTCACACCGAAGGATGAAACTCATTGACACATTTATGGAGAATGACCAAAAGAGAGTTGTCTCGGGACATGACCAAAACTGGGTTTTGGGTCATGTGCCCGTAAGTGAATAGGACTTTGCGGATCGAGAAAAGGCTTGGAGTCTTGGATTGATCACTTCGGATAATGTTGGACATTTCTGGTATGGAAGGCTTGGAGGCGATGTGCACATCACCGGACCTCGTTGGGAATGACCATGAGCCATGTTCCAAGAGGCCCATGGAACTAATTAATCAAGTCTTGATTAATTAATACTAAGTAAGCAAGACAAGGATTAAGGTGTTGGTGATTCACCACCTAACCCCATCTTGTCTTGCCATACTTAGCATCATACTTGTCTTACTTCACACTATGCTTCACACCTAACTTGTCCTTGGTAGTTGTTGATTATATTTATGGTTTAAGTCATCTTTTTGATATAACAAAACACAAGACAAGAATAGGAACACAACTCTCTCTCCTTCCTTTGAAATTTTCGGCCAACGAGGTTAAATTCTCTGCATTTGTATTCTTGAGTCATCTAAATAAGAACTACATGGCTTTGATTCCAATTGGATACGTAGGCGTCTTGGAGACTCAAGCCGATCATCGTTTCTTTTGTGTTCTCTTCCTTTTCTTGAACTAATTGGTAATGAAACATCCATATTGCTTATTCTCTTGTGTATCTAATATTTGGTAGTGTTCTATGACATGGTCTCGAGTTATTTCCGCTGCAAGTATGTGTTCATACCCTCCATCGAGAGCCAACATGGCCGTTATGCGTTCCTGAACTATATGACCCAGACGACCATAGTTGAATCAAAATAGGGATATTTGTTCATATTTCAGGCTGACACGAACGGTATCGAAAGATTCCTTGAATTTCAGGACCATCATTCGCCTGAGGGGACTGCTCGGATGCTTCCAGAAACGAACCTGGATCTTACCTCCCCAATTGAGGCCCCATTGCTCATAGTCGACTGTCACACACCCTCCGAGGGTGTTTCCCATGACTGTACTCGTCGCCTTTGTCATGACTGTCGGCATGATATCTTGTGCCTGAGCCCATAACTGAATACGGTCGAACCGAGGGGTCGACATCCCCCTATGTACCAGGAGGTCAGCAAGGATAAGTGGGGCACGCCCAAAGCACTATGTTTCATCTTGTCGTACCTTGTCCTTGGCTTCTTAACATATGAAGTAAAACGTGTAGAAGTATGAGTCCATATTATTCACCATAAGGCCATCACAGAAAGTCCCCCACAACTTCGTGATTACCCGAAGCATCACATTTCGGTTGTAGGGTCGATTGGTGAGAAGACGACCAGTAATCCCATAGAGACGACATATCGGAGAAGGCTAGTCCATCGGGGCATAGGGAACTTCGATTATGTAATCCTCATCGAGGTCGATGGTGCACGTAGAGAAGCCCTCTTTGAGATCATTGAGAAATGACGGGGGTGCTGGTGGTGGCGTGGTCGTGATCAGCGACGACGTCAATGGTGGCATGCAAAGAGCATAAAAAACAAGAGAGTCGACGAGGATGAGATGGATGAAGAAGACATCGGGTTTCACCGTTTCACAAGATTCTAGACTCGGTCATTCTGGTCGACCATAGAGGTCGCCGACAATATCATCACTGAGCCCATGGGTTCTACTTGTAGTGAATGTAGGGCGGGGGCGGAGAGAATCTGTGATGGTTCAGTGGATTGCCGAGAGGAGGAGGAAGACCTTGCTTCTATAGTCGAAGGAGCGCGCTTAGGATGTATGACCTTGCGGGAAGGCTATTTCGGTATGGTCAAGAACTTCTCGAGATGACCTACTGATAACGGGGTAGTCGATGATGGAAGAACAAAACTAGGAAAGATCGAAGTAGTGGACAGTTGCAACACTATTAAAGGACATGAGGCTATGCTATAGAGAAGAAGGCTTTAGGGTTGTCAAAATATTTTCTTCTAAGTATAGTTAAGGTTGTCTTCTACCACAATAAAATACTCAGGTCATTAAGAGCAAACAGTGGTGAGACTCACACATGGGATTCATCTATGAGACTCACGTGCTGACTATACAATATTGTGAGTTGAGCCCTTTAAATTAAACTGTATTCCACAGTGTGAGACTCATGTTTTGGGTTTTTGTTCGTTTTCTCGATTCAAAGTGTAAATCAATGTTTTTTTGTGTGATCAAAGACATTAAATAAATTATTTAGAACAATACGAACCTAATGACTATAAATTTGTAAATCTTGGACACCGTTTGCACAAAATCGGATTTTTAGAGGCTACATGACGCGTTTAGGTTGGTTGGTCGCGACTCACGACTCGCGATTTAGTGGGTCGCGAGTCGCACTCAATGTTTCCACAACGTACGACTCGCGACTCATGAAATCTTGAGTCGTGAGTCGTGGGTCGCTGACATGGTGCGTTATTGTACATGCTCTTACTAGAGTGGTAACAAAGAATGATTTTTTTTGTTTACAAAACTTATTTCATATTATTTTGAGGTAAATAAATTATTTATATATGAAACAAATTTAACATGAAAGTGGATTGGATTATATTGCTAATGTATTCGTTACCTTTGATCTTATCTTCTTTTTTGTCCTTTTAACCCACTAAACTTGATAATAGTAGGTCAAGCATGCATTAGCTATTAATTAATCTAATTAAAAGGCATTGGGCATAAAAACCAACAGAAAAGGTATTTGTATTTAATTCTTACCATTTTTTGAATTTAAAATTAATTTGTGTGTACAAAAAGTACCCAGAAAAACAAATAAAGAAATTAAAACACTTTTCTGTTTTGGCAAAAATGTCTTACCTGAAAACCATAAAGATAAAAACGACGCCGCTCCAATTAAAATAAAACAAAAACGATGACAAGATAAAACGACGACACTCCATTCAAAGCCCAAAAAAACGCCACCAAGACGACGTCGTTCTGCGCCTGCAGCTCCGCTCTCCACAACGGCTAGTTTCAAGTGACCGTTTCAGCACATGTAGATTTCAAAATCAGAAAGTGTAGAGAAACAGATAGAGAGAACCAAACCAGAGATTCAACGTACAAAAGAAACTCAGAAACCAGAAATTTCGAAAAGTAAAAGTAGAAGAAGATCCAATCAAAAGCTGTGGCTACCCAGAAGACTCATCGATCTTGCTCGAACCCAATAAGAAGCTCACGTCAAGGAACCTGCAATTCAAAAATGGTGTACTCGTACACACCCACGTACTACTCCACACTCCACGACTCCATCACATCTCTCTGCAAGACCATCCTCCCCTTCTCCTTGAAGAAGCGCCGCTTGCCGGCGGCGGAGCACAAGCTCGCGAAGATGCAATCCGATAACCTGAAATGGCAGCAAGATTCATTCCACCAGATACTCAACTTAATGGGTCTCCACAAAGAGGGAATTTTGTCCGAGCACGAGGTCTCAGCTTTCCGATCCCATTTGCTCGAGACCCTCATCGCTTCTCCGGCAGACATAGAACAACCCGCGATTTTGAGGGACAAGTTGCTCTTCTTGCAGGTAAGAAATTTCTGGGTTTCTGATAAATAAAAAACAGATTTTTATCTGTTTGCTTGCTGAGAAAATCAGTTTTCTTCTTCAGGAGCTGCTTTATGGGAAATGCATATCGCAAGAGGAGTACCACGCTTCTAAGAGGCCTCTATTGCAGAGACTTGCGGTTCAAGGAGTGGAGATTGAGGCTACAGATGTGATCCTTGGAGCAAAGGAGGCAAAAGAGAGCTCCTATGAGGAGTGGTCGGAGATTGACTTGAAGGACGAACAGTGCATGCTTAGCAAAGAAAAATCAAACTCAAAGACGAAATCGAAGCACGGATCTGCCCTGAAGCAGATCAAAGGAGCAGCTTCTGTTCTGGGATTCGCTACGCCTTACAAACCCAAGAGAAGCAAGGAAGAGAAGAGCATTTTCGATTCATATTCTGAGAATAAGAACCCGAGACCTTTAGATCCCCAATTTCCATCATCTGAGAACAAACTGAGCTACTCGAGAGAGAACCCATTCTGGGATGTTCATTTGAGAGAGAGACCATCAATCCTCATGCCAGTTAGCTCGCCAATGAAGGAGATTGGGGAAGCCAATTCTGGCAAGGGAAAGAAGAAGCCGTTCAGGACATTGTTCCAGAGAGACGATGGTCCTGATTCTGTGGAGAGGGTCACAAAGAAGCACTGGGGATTCGAAGGGTTGAAGAAATGGAAGAGGGGCGATTCAGAGGACGAAACAGCTCCTCTTCCTCTGAACGAGAGATCGGACAGTGAAGCTTATTTGGAATCTGGGCAGCTTGTGGATAGTCCAATGGGGGAGGGACCTGACACCAAACAGATCAAAAAGATGTTACATTCCCATGGCTCTTCTTCCGATTTCTTCATCGACAAGGTACACAAACGTTACAACACCATTGCATTTTCGAGAATTTTCATCTACTGATAATTCAAATGCAGGTTCTTGGGGACAGGATAAAGAAGGAGCTGTCAAGGATTCAAGCTGAGCTTTGCACAACAAATCCCAATTTGCAATTCTCGTAAGCTCTCTATTCACATTTGTAGCGCTTTTAGGTATCTGGATGTAAAAGTTTAAAATTGAGGATAATTACGATGCTGAATTTGTGCTTGGTTCAGGGATGACCAAATCGAAGCAATATCCACGAAGCTGCCTGTGGACAAGAGTGACCTGAAAAAGTTCTTCCCCAAGTAAGCAATTTTTGACAAGAAGATCCTTTTCAATCTCTTTGAGTTGTTGAATGATTAGCAAACTTGGTTTGTACAATGGTTCAGGACATGGTGTGATCGGTACGGCGATGTTGTACTTGATGTGGTGAAGAAAGAGTTCAAGGAGCATTTGGGAGAGATGGAGAATCTGCGAAATGCTGCAAAAGAAAGGCGCAACAGCTCAAGGCGGTGGGCCACTTTTGAGGATGATGAGAATTGCCATCCAAACCTCTTTGCAACAGCTCAGAGGGATCATCACTCAACAACTCCATTGAAGCAACAAAGCTTGGGTAAGAGCAATGCCAAGTGTTCTGAGAAGAAGAGCCCTTTCTATCATGAGTACTTGGGAAGCAATGGAGCAACCTTTTCCCACCACCAGAATAACCCCTTTTGGACCCCTGGACAAGGTTATTAACATCAGCCTCTTGCAATCTCAACTTATGCATCACAAGAAGAACACTGTTCTTCAAGTAATTAAAATCCATTTTCTTTAATATCTATTGTAAATTCGGGGAAATTACACTTCATTACCCTGTATTTTAGAGTACTATCATCTTCTTACATTGTACTTCAAATTAAATCTTACCAATTCAGCCTAACCAGCTTTGTATTTGTTTCGGTTTACCTTAAGTGGAGCTTTAATGACGAACATACCCCTCATAAAAAAATCAAAAGCGGGAGTAAAAGAAAGAATATTCTACATAAAAAAAAATCAGGGAAAACATCATTTACATATCCACTTTGACATTTCGTTATCAATAATACACCCCCACTTTTCGTTATTCATAAAAAAAAATCCGGACTTCAGTTAACTTGGATGGAAAAAATCACATGGAACTTTTTTTAAAAATACCTAAACAAACCCTCCCCTCACAAACTGTCCGATTTATCCTTCCTTATTCATCTCATTTTCAAATAATGGTTTATCTGGATTATTGTAGCCCTTCCACTAAGTATGTACCTGGATTATATAAAACTTACACAATGCAAATTCATAACTACAACAGAATGGTCTGCAACTAACAGATACCCACAGAACATGCCTAACATCTAAGTTTCTACTTCAGATTTCATATTACAAGACCATACTCATTCAGGCAACATATGTGTTACTTGTCTAAACTCTAAACACTCAGTTGGAGCTGATCAAATCTACAGAGAAAGGCAAACATAACGCACATACTGTACCACAAGAATGTATGCATGTAGTCTGAAACTCTAAAAAGTTAGTTGGCTGGGGATCAAATATATGAAGAAAGGTAAAATCGATATTCTGTCATGTTGACATGGTTAGCTGAAACTAGCAGAAATTCGGGGTTTTTGATGAATAACAAAAAGTGGCAGTGTTGATAAGGAATGACATTTAGGGTGTGTTACTCTAAAACAACAAGATAAATTTTTTTGAGTAAAAAACAACAAGATAAATTAATGTAATTTGTCCTGAATTTATATGATTTGAAGTATGTCCTGAATTCAATTTCAGTACTACAGTTGTTAGGAACATGTCCTGAATTCAATTTCAGTACAACAGTTGTTAGGAACATGGATCCCAACCCTGGTCATGGTCGTTCCGCATCAGCTATGTTTCCTCTGATTCCAAAAATATTTCTAAACAGATAACATTATTACATGAACTCTTAAGTCTTAACAGGACAATCTGTTATCATAATCCATTAACAGATTACATAGATACACTTTCCCGAACAGAGCCTAACTCAAGTATATATAGTCCACGTGTATCTGAGTTTTGATACTGAGATAAACTATTCCTTTCAAATGTGATGGTAGTTAAAGCGACAGGATAAAATGATGTCCAGTACAGACTAGATGTAAAAGAACCAGTGTTTTGCTTGATGATGAAGGATATTTCAGATACAGATTTATAGAATCATGAGAGCTACAGGCATTATTTACATCTGTATGTACAACCCTTTCAATTAGAGGGAACTTCAGAGTTAGAGATTGAACACTGAGTAGCACCCTCCCGAACATCTCCACGGCACAATGGACATACTCTGTTCAAAGTAACACAATATGGGGTAATTAGTCACAGCAAAGCCTAGTAAAGATGAGGAGCTAAAGCAAGATTGTAAACAAAAATAATGGAAAAAAGAATTATGATACCCATGTATCTCTTTCAGCCATTTATCCACACATGACATGTGATACTCGTGCTTGCAAGGAAGAACTCGTATTTTATCCCCTTCCTCGTACTCCGCTAAACATATGTAGCACCTGTTGGACAGTTAGCATAGAACAATACAGTCAGACAAAGCATAGATATTAACTGCTAAACATAATACATAACCAATAAATTGCAGCTGACTACATGTTATTTTAGCTAGGTTTAATTACACTTGGCTACACTACACCTAGGTGGGCACATTTTCCACCTAGTTGCTACACCTAAGTTCCAAATTTGTTTTGCAGCTGAACATAATATACAACCAATAAACTGCAGCTGACTACTTGTTATTTTAGCCAGGTTAATTACACTTGGCTACACTACACCTAGGTGGTCACATTTTCCACCTAATTACTACACCTAAGTTCCAAATTTGTTTTGCAGCTACCCTAGGTTACTACAAAAAAAATCATTAAGCTTTTTTTGTGAGATAATTACAAAAATGCCCTTGACCCTAATCTCTAAAAAAGACTCCGTAACCACCCAACATGTTTTCACTGAAAGGACTCCTAGAAAGATAAAACTACTACAAAAAAGGGCCATTTTTTTATTTTTAGTGTCAAGGGAATTTTTGTCATTTTCTGGTTAAAAGGAGCTGTGTGAATTATTTTGAAACCTTGGGTAGCTGCTACACAAATTTGAAGCCCTTTTAGTTATGAATAATTACTAGCCATGGTCCAAATAATAGTTTGTAGCATAGAAAACTTACATTCTCATCACCATCACAAGAATATGTTATCGATTATCTTAATTTACAATCCTTTTTTACAAATCACAGCTAACAGGAATATTCAAGTAAAACTTACTGCTCAACATCATGCCCAGCCTCTGTGGTGTCAGGCTTCTTGTGATTCTTCAGAGGAAAAGAGTCAACAACTGATTCTGGGGCTGGGAGAGAGACCATAGATAAAGCAAGTGACACTGGTTGGCGATGTATTTCATCCAATACCTGCAGTCAACAAATTAAAACAAGATTAAGCCATACAGTGAAACACACCAGTCCTGATTTCTACTTTACTTGTGAATATTACATCTTCTCAAGATTAATATTAGAGGTTACACCAAACCAAATTATTCCCAATGTTAAAAGCACCTTAAACAATTTGATATAACATGATCTTCTAGTCAAGTTTTTAGTCTGCTTTGTTGTTGGACCTCTGTTTGTTTGTTCAGTTCGTGATTCCCTCCCCGTAACCCTCAAACTTTTTAATGTGTTTATTTCTTTCCAATAAAAAAAACAATTCTACACAACATAATGAATACATATGGATGCATGTGATATGGGAGATGAAGTTCACAAAAGTTCAGCCCAATACAACTTCTAAAAGTTTTTTTTTTTTTTTTTTTTGCAGAAAACTAAATGGTGTCACAAGTCATAACATAAGTTAGACTGGGTAAGATTCTCCGTGAAGGCAAATTACCTCAAATAAAGCTTCAGCTAGCATGACAATTCGTGAAATGCTTGCACGTGTACTAGACTCCTCATTCATCAACAGTGACTCACATGAGCATGTGCCATCAGGATGCAGACCAGATGGACAATATGTTATTCGCCGACCATTTTCATCGCGCACTCTTTCCCATATCTGTAACATGATAATCAGAATCAGTTCGAACATTTCCCGAGAAGGAATTGTCAACTAACAAAAACAACTGATCCACAAAAAAAAACATATGCAACATGGGCATGCCAAAAACAGATGTCCTGAACACATGATAAATCAAGACATGTAAAAAACAAGAGGTGCATGGCCATAAGATGATCTCTTTGTTACCATTTTATATGCCCGTGATTCACAAAGACAAGCTAAATTGGAAGAATTAGCATGGTAGAATAAAGGAGGGGAAATTTATAGCAACTTGAGCTGCAATGAGAAAACCCCAAAAAAGGAATACAAATAAGAGTTCTGAAAGTTATATTGGGCTAAACAAGAAGATAATATTCGCTTCTTAGGCAAATGGACATAGTACAAAGTTAGAAGAGAACATATTCACTACAACGATGCCCTAAAATGGTCCAGCCAAAAATTGCCTCAGAGATCTAAGCCTCAGACGTACGGCAGCTCAAAGACCAACTATAGAGCATAATAATCTATAATTATTTTAGAATATTACCTCAGATCTTGAGTGGCGTCTTCGTCTATTCAAGCTGTGAATTCTACTCCCCAGGTAGCCAGAATCACTCCCAACACCATCATCAAAAAAGTCACCACTGAAATCAAGGAGCCATCTATCATGAGATCCTATATCATCAGTATCATCTGTTGAGAAAATTATTGTTGGGGAATCGCTAAGTCTCCTAGAACTGCGTCTTGAAAAAGCATCCCAAAATACTCTTCTACTATTCCTCCTGGCCTCGCGGTTGATTGTATCAGCATCAGCAATGCTACTGGACAAAATATCAGAAGAGATACTCACTACATCAAAGTGAAGCACATCTCCCTGACCTTGTTCCCTATTGGATACAAGGAATCCTAGACCAGAAGGTCTTGTTTCTTGAAGAGTTGCTGATGGATCAGAAACATGAGTGCCCAAATCGGTGTTATGAACAGACACTACGTCATTCCCACCAGAAACTTCATCCAAACTTGAATCTCTATGTCCTTGTGGAGACAAACTGCTTGGACGTCCAACCTCTGGACAGATCTGAGACGCACCTTCGTTCTCTGAATTATCAATGCCATTGACCACATCCTTATTAGCCAACAAACTTATAGAGACTGGATCTGAAGATTGTTGTTCAGTAAACGAAGTACTAGCTGTAGAACTACTCCTACCCCTATTAGATTCATCTTGGCTATGATCAACACTTACCTGATGAGGAGGAACTAGCTCCTTAATTTCAGATAACCTGCCACCCTGATTAAATGTAATATTTCCTGAACGGCCTTGAGCTGATGTATCTTCCCTGATTACATGATTGTTTTCTAATGAGAGTCCATTTTCAGTAATGGAGCTGGTAAACCTTGTTCCTGAACTAGAGACTGATGAAGACCCTTCTATGGAGTGAGGTTCAATATTAACTTGATTACCATGCGGTGCAGTATTCACTGTAGATCCTTCCAACTATAGACATTGAAGAGAAACAAATTAGAACAGGATCAAAATCTATCTACATAATTTATTTCAACAAGTACAAATAAATCATAAGAAAGATCATAGAGGATGTGCTAGTCTTCTAGAAACCTTTAAAGTTCGAGTAAAACTCATATGAAGTTTTGGGGAATGACGGAAAAACAGAATAGTACCAGCGACATTTTTTTATGCCTTATACAAACAAGCCAAACCAACATCTATTTTTTCGCAGAATAGCTTGTTGTGTGAACAGCTAAAAGGATTAAAGACATGGAATGAATGGCTTTAAGGAGAGGTGCAGACCTATAATGAATATACAGAGGTAAGCTAAGGTTTAGAAGTGGAGTATAACTTCCATCTTGGCATATCAGCGCCTCTTCCAAATTGATTGAGCTCTAGGGAACAAATAAACAGCCAATGCTACCATAAATCCTCCAAAGACAGCTAACATAGAGACAAAGTTGACAGAACTTTAATCCTAAACAGACGGGCCAATGAAAACTCGGTAATACTCTGAACAAAACAACCATATCACTGTCATATATTTCTATATGTATGTCATTTTCATAAACAATACTCTTATTTCAAAATTTCCAAGCAGCTCCGAACTTTGTCCGAATTAATTCTAAGAAGTTTAATTCCAGTCACAAAGAGAAGCTGATTGGAACCCCCTTCTTCCACATTCTGATCCTTCTAATTCAATAGCAAACAAAGAAGAATTTGTTGAGACTGAAAGTTTAAGGCTTTAAGCTGCCTCAAGTGAAATGCTTCCCTAAATCACGCTTCCCGGTAGGAGATGCCGAAGTGTGAACAGAGATAGTAAAAACACAAACTCCAAGCAATTGAAGCAAATATGCAAAAGAGATGATTACCCAAGTCATCATATGTGTAACACTCCACCACAGTGTACCAAGAACCATTATGATCAATTCCATAAGCCACAGGATAATTCAGTGATGAAGAACTCAACAATCTTACAGACCCAATACACTACACTAACAAAACTAAAAGATCCAAAATTCATCCAGAGAAGGGACTCATAACAAAGCATCAACTGATCAACTCCAACACCCTAAAACTTAAAATCCTAAACCATTTGTACTCTTAAACTCGAGATCAACAAAAAAATCACGGATGGGCATTGTTTTTTCACGCGAGAAATCCAACAACACAGTTATATCGCTAACGAAACTAAAGAACATCAATAGTCAGCTTCAATCGTATCATTCAACCAAAATCCCCCAATTTTCAGATCTCAAAAATTCAAAATTGAGCCAGGTAACAGTATATTGATTGAACAGGAAGACCAAAATTTTCCGAGGAAAGAGATGAAGATACCTCGACGGGAGTGCGAGAAGACGAAGCCCCACAAAGGAGAAAGGATAGCTTGGAGCGGGTGGGTCGGTTGACCGCCCGTGGCCTAGACGGGCGTGACCCCATCCGACTGTTGCCCGAACCCATTTCAACCTTGTGAGAGAGATAGAGAGGCAGGTGCTTCGCAAGAGGAAGACAAGCTGAGAGGTCTTGGCGATGAAGATGAAAATCGAAGCATGCCCAACTCTCGCAGGAAAAGCAAGAGACTTTTTTGCTGTTCAAAAAATCAATTAAATTGATGATTTTCGTATCGGTGGGGCAAAAACGAGAGAGAAGGAAAAGGAAGGGAAGGAGCGTGTGTCTTCAAAATTAAATTACTACTCCACGTGTATCCTGAGTCACCGTGTGGGACCCACTCAAGAGATAATCAAAACTTTGGGCCGAATAATGGGCCCTCAGAATGAGTTGGGTCTGACATGTACTGACTCTCCGTGACGGGCTAGCCCTAAACTTGTTGGGTAATTTGTGTTCATCGACTGGATTCAAGTCTTAGAGGCCCATGAAAATCAAGTAAAATATATTGCGTTATGTATGGATCACTAGATATTCTGTGATATTTATTTTCATGAACGGGTAGGACCCACAATCTAGTACCTCTCCCTTCCTTCAATGCCCCGAATCCGATAGATGTAATAAAACGACAACCAAGTTGCCGACACGACTCGAGATGTTTAATTACTATAATAGGTTTCAGTTTCGGAACGAAGCGAAGCCCATGTTCAATTATCAGATTTGTGCCCCTACCACCTATGAAACTATTACTCACGACGTGCTTGTCGTTTTCAACACGATGTCGACACGTAACAAATTAAGCCTACCGACACGATTAAACCACCAAACAGTCTTGATTAATATAATTTTCAGTTGACACGTGTCAGTTTCTCGTGAGAAGGTAAATTATCCTCACAGCGCTATAAATTTACCATCGGTTCGCCACACGAAAGAAATAGGAAGCCAAGGATAAGATGCATAACCCACCGCCTCACCACGACCACGGTCCGCCCCACCACGGGCCTCCTCCTCCGCACCACGAGCCGCCTCCACCGCAGCACCACGGGCCTCCGCCGCCACAGCACCACGAGCCACCACCACCTCAGCACCACGGACCTCCGGGTCCCCATGGAGGGCCTCCCCACGACCCGCACAAGCCGCATGGTCCTCCGCACCACCACTAAATGGGTGGCGCCGCCGCGGCCAGTACTCTAGTGTGTGTGTGTATGTGACTAAAGGGCAAGATGGTATGTATTATGGTAATAATGTGGGATGACATGCTAATGTAATGTGAAAGTGTGTGGTGTTGTGTACTGCTGCTTGTTTTGGTGTTGGCCAATGACTAAATAAAAATATAGTTATGTCCCTGGCTTAATTACCTTTGTTATTACAATTGGAGATGGTAAGAACTGAACTAATAATGCTATTGTTGGAATCGTAGTACAACGTGAATTCTTCCAAAATCCTCAGAATATCACAAACACACACATTTTCAAAGATTCATGTCTAATAACAAAACTATGAAACAAGATTTACGTCATTATTATTTATGTTTTTTCCTCACCGCGTTCACATATCACATGTAATCAACTTAGAGGATACGTACCCAAGAAACTGGCCACCACGTTCATTATCAAAATCATAACTATGATTAAACAATGATAATTATTATTGTTTATAAAAATCATAATAACTTGTTTTGATACATCTTTTTTCAAAAGAACTAAATTAAATCGGAAATATATCATCAAAAAATCAAGAATAGTGAGAAATTTATATTTTCTTAAGATCAAAAGAGTTGCTCGTACATTTGACCGAAACTGTAAATCAAAATACTTACAAATAGAAAGAAGGAAAGGTGTCCCTAAGATTAAGAAGATGTGGATTTCAAGTTATATTATTTATTGGACGGTCATGTTACCACGCCACAGATTGCGACATGCGAGGACAAGACGTCATCGTCGTCTTTTGAATTATTACACGTGGCGTCACGTGTGCCTCCTCGTATACTTATCATGTTTCAAATAATTCAGCAAACGCGTAAATAAAAGACCTAACATTCAAAAGCAATGGCCGTGACCGGTGGTTGAAGTTTGAAAGGATGATAATCTCAGAACACAGCCTCTATAAATTCAGTCTCATCCTACCCAAGTAACCCAACAGGACTTTCTAGTTTCTCTGAAGAAGAATCGACTACGGCTGCGAGAAAGAAGAGAGCAAGCCGAGGCTGAAAAATGCATAATCATGGCCCACCCCACCAAGGCCCACCTCACCAAGGTCCACCCCATCATGGCCCACCTCACGGCGGACCACCTCAACACGGGCCTCCGCACCATGGCCCTCCTCACAGCGGACCACCTCAACATGGGCCTCCGCATCATGGTCCACCCCATCACGAGCCTCCACACCATGGGCCTCCTCATCATGGGCCTCACCACCACTAGTGGTGGTTGTCAATTGTCACCCTGGGTATAATATGCGGCCACTGGTTTTATGATTGCTAGTTTTTTTTACTTTTTTTTCTTTTTGTGTTGGTCATGTGAGTTTCCTTCTCTGAAGTATTACTCGTATGAGGAGTGGCTATGGCACGAAATGTAATAAGCCGACGAGCAATAGAATAAAATAATTCGTGCGACATTTTATTGGATGGTTTGCTTATTTGTATTTTTTATAACAAGAAATGTAGTAGAAGAGGCCACTCATAGCAAAAATATGTTTTCCAATTCTACATAACTCAAATAACTTATATACCAATTATGCTTATAATTAGGGGTGGGCATGGTCGATTAAACCGATCATGAACACAACTCCACCGCCAAACCGGTACCCTGCGGTTTCCAAATATTTCAAACCGACACCGATCATGACACCAGAAAATGAACAATTATTCCGACCGGCCAATATGTGGTCAGTTTACGGTTTTAACCGACCACCCGCGTATAATTGAGTATTTCTTCAAAATAAGAACTAAATAATTACAAAAAAGATGCATGCAACTAGTCCTTCACTCCTTTGTCGACAGGAACAATAAAATTAGACAAGTCAAACACTTTTTTATCTTATCATTGCAAAACCGCTTTACACAATTTGAAGTCTTCATCTACTTCAAGAGCTTAAGCTGATAGTTGAAAGCTCATTTATAGTTATATTCTAACAGTTCTTTAATGGCTTCAAACTACCGACATTCGAATCATCACTTGATGGCTTAGAGATGATATCTGAGATTAGACGGTTGAGAGTTTAGATCTAGAATCAATGGTGTACATCAAATTGGCTTAAAATCTGTATTGGATTCATAATAATTCAGGGGGACTTTGGGCTTGACTAAAGAATTGGTTTGGGTCTTACGCAGATTTAGTGGGCTCAGGAAATCAGATACAATGTGGACTTGGTGCTGGCCTAAAAACTAATTCTTGGGCCTTAAGAGCCCAAGGCCTGGTCGGTTTTACAACCACCGGTTTTCTATTTCCCAGACCGGTAGCCGACCATGATGCCACAGGTTCAGGTGTTTTTACACTGCAAACCTCCGGTTCTTGCCTCTTTGGTGCCGAAAGGGGTCGGTTTCGGTCGGAATCCGACGGTGTGGATTTTTTTGCCCGTCCCTACTTGTAATCCCCTCCCACACTTAGTTGTTGGATAAAATGGCATGCATTCTCACGATTCCTCATATAAATAATACACGAAAATACTCAAACAACTCTGTTTATGGGTCATTTTCTTGTTGGCCGACCCGATTAATCGCCAACTAATTCAATAAATCCCTATTTAGTCTCCGATTAATCCCCAAAAAACCCTACCATCTGACTAGCGTCTAACTACTTTTAGAACTTGTTCACACATCACATATGTAATCAACTTCCCGCTTTCCGGTAAATTAGTTGGAAGATTTGGAAGCTTTACATATGTAATCGACTAGCGCCTAACGAATGGGGAAGGATGAAGCGACAACTTCCATGGTTTTTGTTAGAGATAAACACAATGCTACTGATAGAGTGTACTGATATACATTAACTTATATAAGGAGTCTAGTCGAGTAATAACTCCTCTAGTATATATACGTGTTCTTTACATCTCATAATATATACAATTACATTCCATTCTCTATCAATTACAAACATGGTATCGGAGCCTATGCTCTTGCCAATTTTTTTTCCGCGTCTTTATTTGCTGGTTGTGCTGGGTTCTTCTCTTGTTTCAGGTTTATTTGAAGTCTGCATATATCTCATGGAAATGGTACCAGCCTCTTCATCACTTATGACTTCACCGTCGATGTCCCATACCCTGCCAATCAAGCTTCAATCATCTCGCAACTACGTGGCTTGGAAGACTCAGTTCTTACCTCTACTCAACTACCACAAACTCACCGGTCTGATCTCTGGGATTGATCAGTGCCCTCCGGCGACGATACCGAAAACGACGGACAACACTACTGTTCAGGTACCTAATCCAGCATTTGAGACATGGCAACAACGCGACCAACTGTTGTTGTCATGGATTCTCTCATCGCTTTCTGAATCAACATTTTCTCACATTATTGGCAAATCTTCCTCGTTTGATGTTTGGCAAGCACTAGTAAGTGCCTTCGGCTCAGTATCTCAGAAACGGCAATTACAGCTCCATATTGAGCTTCAGTCTCTCTGTCGTAACGACACCTCGGTCACCGACTATCTCCAGTAGGCCAAGGCCCTTGCTGACGAACTTGGTGCTGCAGGGCGGGTCATATCTGATGCTGAATTTAATGCCATTATTTACCGTAATATCGGTTCCGAGTACCATGGCATCATCTCTGCCATAAATCAACGAGTTGCACCAGTTACATTTCATGAGCTTCATGGCCAACTTCTTGCTCATGAGATATTACTTCGTAGCTCTTATGAGCCTCCTTTGGCCAATTATGTCACTACTCGGTTTCCAAACCCGAGGCCTGGACCGGTGCACTCACATGGTGGACAACAACGCCCTCATTCGGGCCCTGGTCATGGACGTCGATCCACAGGAGCATGCCAAATATGTGGTTATAGAAATCACACCGCTGACCGTTGTAGACGAAGCTATCAACAACCTCAGGCAACTCCACAAGCTTACGTGGCTCATCATCCTGCTCATCACCAAATGATGCATCCCGCCAACAACCAGTCTATATCTCCAGCTTCTCACAACGGTCCATCTGTTTGGTACCCTGATTCAGCTGCTTCGCATCATATGACTGTTGATTCCAATCACATTCAACAGATGCATCCATACACAGGGTCCGAGCAGGTCACTGTAGGCAATGGTCATGGTCTACCCATACTGAACTCTGGTAATGTATCATATCGCACTTCGTTTTTTAGTCCTGTGTTTAAATTGCGTAATGTGTTGCATGTGCCGAAAATTCAGAAATCCCTTCTTTCTGTTCGCCAATTTACAATTGACAACCATTGTTTCTTTGAATTTTTGCCTAACCACTTTGTTGTCAAGGATCAGGTAACCAAGGAAATCCTGTTGCGCGGACAGAGTAAGGGGAACTTGTATGCTCTCCCGGTTGGCGTGTCACCCAGCTCCTGTGTCGCTGAGGCTCCCTCTCCGGTTGAATTTCGTATTATTAAATCTAATAATTTGTCTGTGTCTAGTCCTAGTTCAATTTCATTGGTCCGTTCTTGTGAAGCTTGTTGTCTTGGAAAACTTGCTCGGTCCCCGTCTCCTTGTGTTACACATTCTAGCACCCAACCGTTTCAACTCGTTCACTCTGATGTGTGGGGACATGCTCCTACTACCTCAATCAATGGTCATCATTATTTTGTGTTATTCATCGATGATTACTCTCGCTTTACTTGGATATTTTGCATTAAACATAAGAGTGATGTTATTACTATCTTTCATGAGTTTGAGGCTATGGTTCAACGTCAATTTAATGCCCAAATCAAGGCATTTCAATCTGATTGGGGTGGGGAATTTCGAAAATTAAACAAGTATTTCCTTTCGCAGGGCATCGTTCATCGTATCTCTTGTCCACATTCTCACACACAAAATGGATTGGCTGAGCGTAAGATTCGTCATATTGTCGATACCGGATTAACTCTCCTTGCTCATGCAAAGCTACCCTTGCGGTTTTGGGCTCATGCCTTTGTCTCTGCTACTTCATCTATCAATGCTCTTCCAACTCCAGTACTGCACAACAAATCACCACACTTAATGTTATTTGATACTGTGCCTAAGTACACTGAAACAAGGCCTTTTGGTTGTGCTGTATACCCATATCTTAGACCTTACACTCATCATAAATTTGACTTTCGTTCTACTCCGTGCATATATTTGGGTCGAGCTCACCAACATGATGGTTATATTTGCTTTGACCCAAAGTCAGGTCGCACTTACATAACAAATCATGTGTCCTTCAACACCACTCTTTTTCCTTATGATCTACCTAGCACCCGCCACACTCAAGCTCGTGCATCACCACCGGTTGAAATACAAGTTCCACTTGCGCCATCCCCAACATCAGGTACGTCCTTATCACATCTTTATTTTCCTGTGTCAACCTCATTGTACCCATCATCATCTCATGAGCCCAACCCACTTGCTATCTGCACACCACCAAATATGTCTATTACAACCTCTCACACGACATCATCTTCCTCTCCATGCATTATCTCTCACCCCACAACCATTCAACCACAACATCCCCCATCTACACCACCTTGCTCGGTCTCACTATCCTCTCCTACTACCTCTCAACCACAAGATCCCGTACTTCCCACCATTGTCCCAGTGCCTCCTTCTCTCCCACCCATGAGTACCCACCACATGACACTCCGTCCGGCTCACAAACGCAAGCCACCCCAAGCTCTGGTTGCCCTCCAAACCCACAAAAATATGGATTTTCGGCACCAGGAACCGAGCACATTCACACAGGCTAGTAAGTACAGTGTGTGGAATCATGCCATGAGTGAAGAAATTCGGACTCTCCAAGCTAATTCTACTTGGTCTCTCGTCCCTAAACCCATGTCTGCTAATATTGTTGATAACAAGTGGCTTTTCAGGATCAAGCGCAAATCCGATGGTTCCTTTGATCAATATAAAGCTCGGTTGGTTGCACGGGGTTTTACACAACAACAAGGACTGGACTTTCATGAAACTTCCAGTCCCGTGGTTAAGGCTACTACCATTCGGGTCCTCCTTGCCCTTGCAGCCAAGCATTGTTGGTCAAGTCGTCAACTGGATGTCTCCAACGCTTTTCTACATGGTCATCTCCAAGAAGATATTTACATGAAGCAGCCTAAGGGCTTTATTGATCATGATCAGCCAGACTTTGTGTGCAAACTACATCGTTCTTTGTATGGCTTGAAGCAAGCGCCCCGCGCATGGTACTCTCGTCTGACAAAATTCTTGCACTCAGTTGGGTTTGTCTCATCTATTGCTGATCATAGTCTACTCATATGTCGGTTGTCTGCCCCGGCCTCAATCACCTATGCTCTGATATACGTTGATGATATTGTGATTACCGGCTCCGCACCTGACCATATTGGCTCTGTGATCACCAAGCTGCAACATGAGTTCCCGGTCAAAGACTTGGGTCCCTTGTCTTACTTTCTTGGCTTTAAATATGAAACATCTCCTACTGGTATGATTGTGCACCAACGAAGATACATTTCAGATCTCCTTGAGACATATGGCCTATTACACTCCAAGGCTTGTGCTACACCGATGGTTGTTGGACCTCTATCTAAACATGAAGGCACTCCACTTGAAACTGACTCTGGGTCGTATCGTAAGATTTTCGGAAGCCTTTAATATTTGGCATTTAAACGACCTGATATCTCCTTTAGTGTTAACAAGTTATGCCAGTTTATGCACAACCCTACAGAGTGTCATTGGAAAGCTCTAAAACGCCTCTTACGGTACTTGCGAGGAACTCTTCATCTAGGCCTACATTTCTCCTCTGATTCGGACCTACAACTCCAATGTTGTACTGACAGTGATTGGGGAAGAGACCCGGACGATCGTCGCTCTACCAGTGGTTTTGCTATATTCCTCGGCACATCGTTGATTTCATGGACATCCAAGAAGCAGTCCACTATTGCCCGGTCGTCCACTGAGAGCGAATATAAGGCGATTGGGAATGCTATGTCTGAACTTATTTGGCTTCGGTCACTTTTTGGTGAACTTGGTGTCGCTGCTCCCGTCCCGCAACTCTGGTGCGACAACATAAGTGCTACGTATCTTAGTTCTAACCCGGTTTTTCACGCTCGAATGAAGCATATCGAACTCGACTTTCACTTTGTGCGAGAGCAGGTTGATGCTGGGTCGGTCGTCATCAAATACATCCCTACGGAAAAGCAAGTGGCTGATATTCTCACCAAACCATTACACCTTACTCGCTCGGGGGGGGGGGGGGGGGGGGGGGGGGGGGGGGGGGTGTTAGAGATAAACACAATGCTACTGATAGAGTGTACTGATATACATTAACTTATATAAGGAGTCTAGTCTAGTCATAACTCCTCTAGTGTATATATACGTGTTCTGTACATCTCATAATATATATAATTACATTCCATTCTCTATCAATTACAAACAGTTTTTAAGCCTTTAGAAGCCGTTAGCGGCAAGAAGGCATCAGTAAAGCTTATCGTGAATTTGAGAGCTTTTTTCGAGAGATAAACATCTTCGTGCTTTTTATGTATAGGCCATCACACCGCTTGAACTCATTTGTTCTCTCATTAATAATGACCAAGAACATACTTCCTCAAAAATATTAATTTTACGTAGTGCTTAGTAGAAAACAGTACAAGAAAATCTTTGCCTACAAGTTTGAGTTTCTACTTAAATCCAGCTTTAATAAACTATAAACGGTCAAGAATTTGTAACACGAAACTTAAGTAATAAGTATAACTGATGTCAACTAATATCATTATTTTTAAATTCACAGTAATAATCTTGGAAATTTTGATATATTAAGACCGAAGACTTGGGTTGATATTTAGAAGTTAGAACCTATTATATTCAATGTATTCGGACGATCAAGTTCGGATCAGAACCCGCCAATGATGCCGACATGCCCAAGGCATTATTATACGTGTGATAGTTAAGTGTGAACGATGTCTTCTCGTACCTATTATATCCGCTAGTATAGTAACCTAACGTTCAAAGTCAGTCACTCATGGTTGCGACCATTAGTTTTAAGTTCGAGAGGATGATAATCTCAGACCACACGACACCTTCTATAAATTCATACTCATATCAATCGAAATCGTACCTAAGTAACATAAATCAAAACTCTCTCTCTCTGCGCAGAAGAATCGAGAAGGAGAAGGAAGAACACCAAGCCAAGCCGAGGTTGAAGATGCATCATCATGGCCCACCTCACCATGGCCCACCGCACCACAGTCCACCCCACCATCACGGACCACACCACCATGGTCCACCCCATCATGGGCCTCCGCACCACGGTCCACCCCATCATGGCCCTCCGCACCACGGTCCACCCCATCACGGCCCTCCCCACCACGGTCCACCTCATCACGGGCCTCCGCACCACGGTCCACCTCATAACGGGCCTCCTCATCATGGGCCTCCTCACCACGGGCCTCCACATCATGGGCCTCCTCACCACGGTCATCCACATCATGGGCCTCATCACTGCTAGAGGTGGTCGGTATGAGATGTTATCAGGTCTATGAGAGTTTGAGTTCATGTCAAATTTGTTATCTCTATATTTGCGTGTGGTGTGATGATGGCTAGCTTTATAACTTGTGTTGATCATGTGTGATTCTGAATCATTATCATGTCTGATTCTGAATCATTACTGTTATGTGTACTTGTGTTTAGCGTAACGAACACTGGAATAAAAATAATTCGCATCTCTTTTTCACAATGCTTTAAATTTAATTCGATCATATGAAAAACGATGTTCATATTTCACCATTTTTACCCTGCAAAATAAAAAAGATAATTTGAGGGATAATATGGTTATTCCTTCACTTGGTAGAAATGTAGGATTGCTTTTTAAGCATTTTCCTGCTCAAGTGATTGTATTACATGCCTGAATGTTAAAACAAAAATTACAACTTCTTCATTTCTTCAGTAAATACACAGCTTCAGACATTTAAATAAAAAATTGAATAACACCGATGTTGGAGACCGGTTGGACGAAAAGGCACAAGTGAACGAGGGTTTATCTGTGACAACAATTACAACTTCTCTATCCAAATTAGCGGAACTGTTGTTTATAGCATGAGGTATCACAAGTGACAATATGTTTTTCCAAATCAAAAGTCGTGTATTATTAACACTCCCCTTTATTCTGCTAAAAGAATATCTATCTATGCAAAACCACACCAAGTTTGAAACAAAATAAAATAAAAACTATAAATTCCGAGCAAAAAAACAGCTGATTTAGGGGATGTTCAATCCATTTTCATCAACCAAAACAAAGTAACATTGATGTAAAAAGTCTTGGGGGTTACAAAAACTAAGGACGGCCAAGTACAAAAATCCATAGAAATTTCAAAACTGAATAAGCTATTTGTTTCCAATATTAGCCCCAAACCAAATTACAACCTCACATTCCAGTGAAAGCCTTCTTGCCAACGCCACCCGAGGATCCAGCAGGAACAACCTTCAGGACATTAAACCTAACAGTCTTTGACAATGGCCTGAAGACGAGGTTACATAAAATGTAAGTCGCACGTTTGAGATGAATACTTATATACAAGGAAATATCTCAAACAAATACTTACCTGCATTGACCAATAATGACATGATCTCCTTCCTTCACACGGAAGCAGGGAGAGATATGTGCAGGAATGTTGGAGTGCCTCTTCTCGTACCTGAAGTATAACAGATTCAGAATCAAACAACATGTAGATTTGATTGTTTTAAGTGTATTAAGCAAAAGATTAACGCAAGTATACTAATTAGGTCATACCTTTGGTACTTCTTGACATAATGGAGATAGTTCCGTCGAACAATAATGGTCCTAACCATCTTGGCACTGTGGCAGGTGCCAGCTATGATACGTCCCCTGATAGAAACGGTACCAGTGAATGGGCATTTCTTGTCAATATATGTCCCTGCATACAAATAATGCAGGACTCTTATAAGCACAAATGGATGATATAAAGCCATGTAAGAAGTACCCTTGAAAAATCAATACTATGATGTGCAAGATCACATAAAATATGTGTACACTACAATGTACTTCTGCAGACAAGAGTCTATATGATTGGAATATATCACATAACATCAATACTAGCTTCCCAGAATAATGCACACCGTCATTACCACAGAGAGAAGATACAATTTGACTCAAGAGTTCCAAAAACAATTATGCATAAAGACCGTATCTCTATGTTTTACAATTACATCAGACAGCAAACCAAAGAACATGGTTTGATAAACAACACTCACCTCTTTCTAAGACTTGCAAACATTTTCATATTCTAAACATACATGGTATATTGAGCCTTTGATCATGACTTATGATATCTAATAGTGGTGCAGCATCTCGATTGTGTACATAGGAATAGTTGGGTTGAAAATTGAGTAAGCCCCTTACATAATGCATAAAAACAGAAAGATAAATGGAATAAAAGATCCAAGAACATTCTTGAGGTCATTACCATGCACAACAAAATTAATAAGTAGATTAAATTGGACATATAAGATTGTAATTGACATAAGCATGAGCTTTTATTAATTTCAGATTGCTTAAAGAGCAAATTTAGTTGTTCATGAACATTGTATCCAAGAGATGCATCTTGGTTTTTCAATACTGTGTTAGACCATGTGATTGTCTGCTAAGTGCACCTCTGCAGGTCGTACAAGTGTTTCATGCAAGCTGCAAATATAGGTTCTCATGAGGACACAATACAAGTACAAAATGATTGATATGGTTGTGTCTTAGGTATCGATAATTCCATGACTTAGCCTTCCTAATGGGTTTCGAGTCACAATTATCTTCCTAGATTTCAGTTAAGTTTACCAACAAATAGAATTGAAAAACACTCACCCACCAATGGCGAACAACTTTGGAGATATACAAATTTGTTCATTGACATCCAAGAAAGAACACTAAAAGTATTTTTATAGGGATATTAGTTCCCCTCAAGCATCTGCTCCTGCAACCATCTTGCACAACTTGCAGATATAACTAAATTAACAATTGGTATTAAAAGTTAAAAAGTGTAAGTAACACTTTAGAAATCCAAGATAACCAAAATAAGACATAACATTATAAGACATTATAAGTGTGGAGAAACTAAGAGCAGGGAAGATGATCTGATCTAATTGAACGCAGATTCTAGTCAAAGCCACCATGCAATGAATTATATGCAATGAAAACCCCATATTTCAAACATAAAAAGGACCAAAGATTGATAGCACCATATAGCATAATGAGTTAGAGAATTTAAAGCTAAAAAAAAACCTTCAATGGCTTCTCTGGGAGTTTTGAATCCCAATCCAACGTTCTTGTAGAAGCGGTTCCCGCCCTTTCCAGGTCGGTTCCCCTTTCCAGGCTTCTTCGAGCTGATTCATTTTCAAAACAAAGCAACTAAACAAAATCAAAACCAAAACACATAAACATGGACAAATGATGAAGACAGCGAAACTGGAATCGATTTTAGAAAATCTCCTTACCTCAGGAACACTTTGGGTTGCTTCAGAAAAGCCTTCTCGGTCTGCAACAAATTTCAACAAGCCAGAGTTTAAAAAAAAAAGTTTATGAGATGAATCCTCCAAGACAAAAACTTAAAGAAGAAGAGACGATCAGAGTGCAAATCTGGGATACGAACTTGATCGGCCATTGTTGGAAGCTGTAGCAGGAGATGGTCGAGGGAGAGAGAAGAGCGGCTGGTAAAGCGATCTCTGGCTAGGTGAACTCGTAAACCCTAGTTCACTGAATTATATATGACGTGGAGGTCAATGGGCCGTGTTATGTAATAATTTGAGGCCTTATTAAGCCAACTTTGGGCTGTACGAGTCCGTGGGCTTTATACCTTTGAGGCACAACAAGTTCAAATGAAATCGGAAATATATATATTTTTTTGTATTAATACAGATACTCATTTTAATGTAAATAAAAATCGCACAACGAAATTACCGAGAAATCGTATTTTGTTAGTCCAGCATAATAGGATTCCTATGATTTTCTCTGTAATTTAGATTGGTTATATTGAATATGAAGTTAATTATCAAAACAACTTGAAAACGCACTTAAAAATATATACTAAATCGTTATACATATAAATATGCTTCAGAGTACAATGTGTATAATAATGATAATATTTGGGATTTATAAAAATTGGGTGAGGATACATAATGGTTCAAAGTTTGATAATTGAACAACGGAAGAGAACAATGGTAGGAAATTATTTCCTCATCTCAAGAAAGAAAAGCCTATAAATTTAAGAAATGCCACAACCTCTTGTGTGTGTGTCTCTCTTTATTCAAGCAAGAACCTTCCTCTTCATCTCATTCTCCGAGGTGCAATGCAATGGTATACAGTGAGATTGGAATTGCACCATTCTATTCACATGATGTTCCCCATGACTTGTCATTACGACGCCATCACTCAGTCTGTCCAGAACATCGGCAAAAGAGATATAACTTTCTTGTATCAAATGACAAGAAATAAAATCACACAATTTCCTATTTCAGATTTATCAACACCCATAAGTTGAATGTTAGGGATGATTGCAAAAAAAAATACCCTCAGATATTTTAAATTGCAGCCCTCATCTTTGATCATTGCAATAAAAAAAAGTAGCATGATCTTTTTGTTGCAGTTTGCGTAGAAATGACGATTTTACCCTCACAATTGCACAACCCTTTATTTTCTTCATCGTTGTACCGTACAAAGAGTAAGAAATTTAAGAGAAATAAAAATCTTATTTTTTTTCTTTAGTTATTACTTTTAGACTTGAAATTTCAAGGGTAAAATCGTCATTTTAAAATAAACTCCTACAAAAAGACAAGTTCAAGACACTTTTTTGCAATTATAAAAAACAGAGGGCTACAAGTTGCAAAAAATGAATACCTTTAGGGTACGTTTGTGCAATTATCCCCAAGTTCTATAGTGTAGAAAAGAGAAGCCAGTAAAAATAGTGAAGAAAATTATGTATAACAGTACCTTTCGACGTTTTGAACTGGGGGGGTTTGATTCAGGATCACTCTGTTGGCTTGAAGCCCCGGCATCAGAGTTCCCAGCCTGCAACCACAACCATTTGATTTCTCGATAAGCACAAATTTTTGTATCAATTATTCTATAGAAGAATCAAAGACGTGAAAATATTGGGTTGTAACATTTATGAATATCTTGACAGGGAATTTTCTAGAAGCATAAATATATTATAATTCCCTTTATTCCCAAACAAACCTGGGTGGGAAACTGTTGATCCATTCTATGCTCGGAAGCACTTGATTCCTCCATGGGTACTGTGTTTAGCTCAGAAGCTGCACTATGAGATATCAAGGGCATGATCTGTTGCAGCAGATTTGACAAAAAGAGCCCTTCATCAGAAGTTCTTGGCTCTGGTGCAGCAACTGGAACTGAAGCACTGCTTGATGTTCCTCTATTCTCTGGGTTGGGCTCTGTGGCTTGTCCCTGTAAGCCAGCTTCCTCCACATGGATCTCACCACCAGGAAACAGAGCCCTCAGCAATTGAGCAACACTGCCGGGAACCTGTCTCTCAGGTTCTTGGTTGTTTGGGGCCCCATCAGGGGACAGAATGTTGATACTCACACTCTGAGCATTAGATGCCTCCTGTGGTCTTATATTGGAACCTTGTACATGGAAAAGCAATTCTAGGATTCAATACACAAGACAAAGGAAAAAACAACAATTCATTCAAAAACCTATGCCAATAAAAAAAGAATTGCTTTTCCAAATAAATTGAGTATAAGACAAGGAAAAATTGTCAGAAAAGTACCATGAAGTATTCACCTTATGCAAATCATACCCCTCTTCTTTGGTAATCGCAAAAAAGTGCCATAAACTATTCTTTCTTTTTTTAATTATGTATCACTTTGTTTCACAATGACGATTTTACCCTTGAAATTTAAAAAATAACAAGTACAAGAATAAAAAAATTCATCTCTTAACCTGTTCCCTCTTTGCACCGCACAAAAAAGAAGAAAATGAAGAGATGAAACTTCAGGGGTAAAATCATCATTTTGAAACAAATTTATACAAAGTGCAACAGAAAGACAAGTTCGTGCGCTTTTTGTCATTATCATAGAAGAGGGCTACGCTTTGCAAAAAATGAATATCTCAGGGTACTTTTTTGCAATTATCCCTTAAAGATAATACCATTTCCTACCGCACCATAACTGTTTTGTGGTTGCTGCCCCTCGCTAGATGCTTGAGATCCCTGATCAGCGCTTACAGGTCCAGAAGCCAAATGGTGAAACCTTCCAAGGATTGGATAGTATAACCCTAATGAATTGACAGATGAATCTGACTGTAGATGACCAGGTACTGCTGAAGCCATGGTTCTAACTGGTAATAATCGTACATTAGTTGATGGAGCAGCCTGATTAATGAGATTTTCACCAGCAGCATTACTGGCTGGGTTTCTCCTTTCAGAAGGTGGCTGAGGATCGACAGGTTCCTCCCTTGAAATATTGGGCATGGCTGCTGATGAACCTCTTCGGATTTGTATATCAATACGTCTTTGAACACCAAGTCCATTGACCAAACCAGAGCCAGGTTGCATAAGTCCCATGGGTACGGAACCAAAACTTGTTCCTGGTTGGAATGGGAAAGGCTGAACCATTATAGGATTTGGACCAGAAGGAGATATGAAGACTGCAGGTCCAGCATTAACCAAAGCTTCAGCCTGTATAAGCAACGGTTGTCATTGTAAAAAGAAAAAATTATAATCATAAATCACAATTAATACATGTCATGTATGAGAAAATTGAATATCTTACTGGTGTTTCACCCAGTCTCAATGTCATGGTTGTGCGACCAAGCTCAAGAAGAAATGCTCCAAGATTGTGAAGTAGAACTCCAGTTCTCAATGCACTTGTCTGCATGCTAGACCGCAGTAAGGTATCAGTCACATTTACTTGATTCTCCAGCTGCCTTGTGAGTTGCTGTCATTGTAGCAAAGAACAAAATACTTCAACGATTAAAACAAATTCATTTTGAAAATAATAAAGGATATCTATAAGCGTACAAGTAGGTTTTCTCCAACTTGTTCAACAAGCATTTGCCTTGTAGATAGCATAACTTCTGCTAAGGATGCAGGTGTTGGAAGCCCTTCCACAGCATTTTGTGAATGGGATGCATGATTAGATCCTCTTTCTGTGGTCGTTTGTGAAGGAGCTGAAGGAGCTGCTTGATTACTGTGTTCCAATCCTCTGCCTGCAACCAAAACAAGTAACTAAGACTGGGAAGCCTTAATGTTTTAGGGGGAAAACAGAGAGAGAGAGACCTATTGCATCGAACTCGCGCCTAACATGACTCAAATACTGGGACAATGTTGTCAAGGAGTCAGGAATGACCTGCAAAGTATGAGTAGAGTTAGTGCCCACAACGTACCTTCACTTATGCAAAACAAGAGTGGACTGTTGAGAACTTAC
Source organism: Erodium maritimum (assembly GCA_963921825.1). Taxonomy (NCBI): domain Eukaryota; kingdom Viridiplantae; phylum Streptophyta; class Magnoliopsida; order Geraniales; family Geraniaceae; genus Erodium; species Erodium maritimum. The sequence continues at coordinate 36,541,500 of OY997588.1, forward strand.
AGGAGGATTTGCAGAACCCAAGTGAATTGATGTTGGAATCCCAAAAGCATTTTGTGATCTCTCAGACTGACCCCTCAAGCTAGCCTGTTCTGGTTGCTGTTGAGGCAGGGTTGCTTCGAACACACCTGTTGGATCTAATGCTCCTTCATGTCTTTGCAAGCCTTGGGCCTTCAGCATCCACCCAAACACCAGAACATAACATTAAACATGCACTATTTGATTTTTATTTCATTTTATTGTGTGCTTGTGTGGATAGAGACAAAGTCATAGTAATTTGGAAGATCATCCCTACAAATATTTTTCACAATGATACAGTGATTAGATTCAAAATTTCAAATTAATGTTTACCCTCACATCATTTCCTTCACCATCACTTCCAAGAGCAGGAATTCCCAAAGAACCAAGAACAGCAGCGACAATCTGCTCAAAAGAACGACGAGAAGAAGAAAAAACATTATTAACTGCACTTTTTATAATAGCATTATTGTTCTTCCTCCCTGTCAAGAGTGTCAGTATCTCACCCGGCCAAATTCAGGAGGAACTCCCTCCCCTTGATTAGGTACATTAAAAGTTTCGATCACAACACTTGGGGATACTCGTCTAGATGGACCGCTATTGATACTTGAAGCAGGATCAGAAGCTGCAACAAAGGATCAGTAACAAACTTCACAGAGTTTCAAGTTTAAATAAGTAAACATGTGAATGGATTAAAAAAATGTAAATATGTGAATAAATAGAGTAGAATGAAATGAAGAAAATAACCGAGATGCTGGCATAAAATGGTAACCATAAATGTGCTTGACAACAAAGATGATCTTAAGGGGATAACAAGAAGGGTTCATTGCTAAAAAGTTCATTATGTATTGTCCACGCTTTTCAACTACACTATCTTTTGACCGTGGTTGTTTACTTACAAAATTTGCAATATTCCGTTACAATTAGGGACGTGGACAATACATAATGTTGTTTTTCGCACGTGGACAGTACATACACGTAGTTTTTCGCACGTGGACAATACATAATGTAGTTTAAAGCATGGACAATACATAATGTAGTTTTCCGCAATTGGACAATACAAAATGTAATTTTTCGCAAGTGGAAAATACATTATGTAGTTTTTAGGAATTAACCCAAAAAAGAAATGAGCAACATTCTTAATAAGTGCATGACAAAATTTGGGAAGAATGGCATACACATAGAAGTAGGAAAACAGAATACTAAATTCTATAGCAAATACATTAGAATAAGTTTAACAGTTTCTCCGGTCATTTTTACATTCTACCAAAGAGGCCAACTTACAGAATATATTGCATACTAAAGCTTATAAAGATATAAAAGTTAGAACAACTTGTCACAATATTTGAGGCAAAGAATTAGGATAACAATATTTCATGCAAGCCAACCTGGGTGATTGGATATGTTAATATCTGATAATTGTGGAGGTTGTCGAACAACCAGATGCAAGGTGTGCCCATCTTCAACATCTAATTAGTGTTAAGGGAGACACTAAGCAAATTTGCTAAAAATAAAGATATAATGAACAAAGAAAAAATATCAGAATTCATATTTTGAACGAACACAAATAATAATTTCAAGCAGAGAAGTCATAGTTCTTAGTTTTATTTGATATGCAAAGGTCGCAAGGGGTCTAATCTTTATGAACACATGCACATGTCCGGGTGAAGTAACTTGTGGAGCTTTTGGCACTTATTTCTATAGGACTTAAAATCCAGAAGGGAGATGTCATCTATTCTGTCATTTAAAAAATTGTGAAGCCCTGAGCTAATTCATAAAGGAGATCCACTGGATAAATAAATTTAAGAATTGTTTTGCTACCATCATCATTCTGAAACACATGAGGGAAATCAGCATTTAGAGCAGCAAAAAGAAAGAAAAAATATATTAGAACTTCAACATTCAAAGCAATTGAAGTAACAAACAAAATTCTAAAATGACTTACAACTGAAATATTTCCATAAACTTCAGCTTATTAAGGATACGGTAGGCAGAAAGGAGTTGATCATCTTTCAGAACTTTTCCACGGCATATTAGACGTTGTTGCTCTGATAATACACCAGTAACTAAAGCAATCTGTTCTTTCAAAGCAGGAACTGTCATCTAGAGAAGGAATAACAAATGTTAAGATATAGTGAAACCCATTGCATGTTTTGTGAGAATGCACACTTAAGTCGCTAGAAAATCCTCATTAGCGTACTATTATCGTAGAAGAGAATCTCTAAAATATGGAGTAAATAAATACTCCTCAATGAGGTAACACCTGCTGGGGAAAGAACACCTCAGGGAAATGACACCCTTTACAATAACAACATATGGCATGGATACTTAGCAGGTGGAGCACACATATACAACCAATCATATATAAACACCTCTTTATTGTGCAAACTACAAGCCTTGGAAAATTGTGGACAATTTATTGGAATTGCACAGGACTGGGTGAGTATGTGTTGGAACTAGTTCACATTTTTTTTGAAATTTAAGAACAAAAGCCCTAAACAAGTTTTCCAACGAAATTGTGAATAGATTCTAAAAATGTGACTAAGTTCCAAGGTTTGTAGTTTGCAATATAAGAAGGGTTTGCACCGGAGTGCATCCCTATATATCTAAACATACGAAGATAGCATTAGAATTTTTACCCGTTTATCCACCCTCATAGTGTATGTTTGAGAATCTAGAGTTTTTATTTTTATTTCAATGGTTGTTTCAGGAACCTGAGCCTCATTACCCAGAGGAACTTTTTCAGCACTGCTACTTCCCATTCTCCTTGGAGCAGACACCTGAAAGGAAAAGGATACACCAAAACTATAGTTTATTTTCATAATTCTTTTTAGGGAGATGGGGGACTTTAAGCAATGCACATTCCAATTTTCAAACTTGCAAAATGGTTAAATGATGATAATTACAGCAACAAAAAATGAAGTATAAATTATAATTCAAGAACTCTTTCGTGCATGAAGAAGTCAAGGGAGATTTAGCATCCTTTTGTTCCTAGAGAAACAGAGAGTAATGCTTGCATTATATGATGACTATGAGACGAATTTCAGAAAAGTTAAAAATGCTCTTTTTATTCATACTAACAATCTAAATAGAGTTATAGCATATTGGATCTTAGTTAAACGACTCCAGATAGAAAGGAAGAAAGCAAACTGTTGACCACTATCAGCAATACGACAAACCAAACGGAGCTTCACAAAGATTCCACGTGCAAGTCAGAAACATTTTATGGCAATAAAAGACTCTTTACAGTATGAAGTTAGCAGTCGTCAAATTGTGATCACATAAGATTCCATATCAATATCATGTAACTGATTATAGATTGAGATAGTCGACGATACTTAAACCCTGAAACCCGTTACTTTTTAGTTTCTAATTATGGCAGTCATTTCAGTAACGGGCAGGTCCCAGCTTGATACAGCCAACAAACAGAAACAGATATCAATTAAAACTGAAACTAAAAGGGCCGAGTCGTTACAGCCCAACTACCAACAACCTTCAGATGGTCAAGATTTCCATTTTACAATCAGCCTTCATTGCTAAACTCAGCAACTTAGACAAAATCAATGAATCAGATGGAGAAGAAAAATACAAACTTAGAATCAGCAGACACATTTCACAATCAGCCTTCATTGTTACCATAACCAAGAATAAGAAAAATAAGGGATCAACTACATCAACCTTCTCAAACCAACAAAAATAAGAAAAAACAAACACCAAGAATAAAAACCATAACCAAAAAGCCACACTTTACTTCTTCCAAAAGCCTGCACCTCGCTACTACATTTGGAATTACATTGAAATTTAAATATCAAAATCTAATCGAAAGATAATTTCATTCTCCTCTTACTCATTTCTTGAAACCGCTTAAAATTCATATTAGAACACATTAATATGAATGTTCATGGCCTTAATTTAACTTTAATGGATTAGTGGAAATTGAATATTGTTTATGTTAGTTTTTTGGGGCCTTAACCAATAGATATCAAATTGGTCCAAAACATGAAATAAGGAAAGGATTGGGTACATGTTAAATACTATCTTGAATTCCTATTAATTCTTCCAAGGCAGTGTAAACTCTTACAAATCATGAGCCCTGAAAATTCAGCATCCACACACAATGACTGCAAATTCAATCAGCAACAAACACAACAAAATAACAACTCAACACTTGAACTAAAAGGTCATCAACAACTTCAACTCTAAAACACCAAAAAAGACAGCCCCAAAAACTACATCACTCCACCTCCTAAACAGATGCCAAGGGAAAAAGAAACAGGAACCAGCTACTCATAACAAACACTTATTCTTCTCTTGTTACCATCCACCTAATTTAGGTTCGTAAATTTTAGGTCTGAATTTCAATTCAAGAAAAATCAACAAGTAATGAGCATTAGGAACTTACCTGGAGTAATTGAGCTGTAATGAATCCTGATGGAGAAGACTTGATACCGGCGAAGAAAGTGGTGGCTAAGGCTGCCTGCCTTTGAAGTTTATCGCGCAGAAAAAAAAAAAGAGAAACGAACTTGGCTGCCTGTTCGAAGTCTATCACGCAGAAGACAAAAAAGGGAGAGAGGAATTGTGTTTCGCACAAAAAAAATACGAAGGAAAGAACGGATTGGGCCAAGCGGCCCAAGCCTAGTTGTCACACTTGTCACACACATGGATAATTGCATTGGGCCAAGCCCAAACTTATGACAAATCAGACATAAAAAATAAAAGTATTGGGTGTTCCAACTAGAACCGGAACTCAAGTTCTAGGGATGGCAATGGGTAGGGTATGGGTCGGGTTTTGTGATACCCGTACCCTACCCGATTTTCATACCCAATACCCGTGCCTTATTCATACCTGGTCAATACCTAGTCAATACCCTACCCGATCTCTATCCGTTTGGGTCGGGTATTACCCTATCCGACTTGTTCATATGATGTGTGGATTATAAGACAAAAAAAATTGGGAACTAAGTAACCATTCCATTTAAATTTAAGTAGCCAAAAATATGAAACTTAAGAAATTTTTACACATCTCAAGTTTCAACATACAACAATTCTAAAATCAAGTAGCAATCAAGTAAAAGTAATCATTTTCAAGTTTTTTCTTTTCGATGATCAATAAACTCAAATGAATTGTATGATATTATGGACTTATGAGTTATGACCGTACAACTTTTTAATTGTAATTGACTTATTATTAGGTTTATAATTGTGAATTTATTTATTTATTTATATATACATATAAGATCGGGTAGGGTTCGGGGCGGGTAAGGCCAAACCCGTACCCTGCCCGTACCCGGTCAATGTACCCAATCAACGGGTAATACCCTACCCATTTAAAAAAATACCCGGTCAACACCCTACTCAATCGGGTAGGGTACGTCGGGTACCCGTCGGGTTCGGGTTATTTTTCCATCCCTACCAAGTTCTCATACAAACATCCACACGACTTATACCATCGTGCTAAGCTCTCATATATGTAGGGTGTTCTATGGGACACCCTTTACCCCCTTAGTTCCGCCCTTGCCTCCAATTGAAGAAATACCCTAAAAGCAAATCTCCAGGGCATATCTGCAGACCGAAGAAAGCAGCTGCATTTAGCTCCCAGGAACTAAACAATCAACATTCAGAACCAAAACCGACATAAAAAAAACCCTAATTTGGCGACCGAACGCGCAACGAAAGTTGCAGAGAAACAAAGATGATTAAAGCTACCTGTGATTGGATACAAGGTAGCGAGATTCACGAGAGGCAGGGAGAGGAGAGGTGTAGAGGCCAATACGATACACAAATAAACTGTGTGCTTTTATGTGTCAGTAACGTTGTCGCACGCTTTATATACTGTTTGCGCTTCTCTGCCACTGTGTGGAAAAAATTGGCAAACGAGGTGACAATGTTCCGGTGCTTTGCGCATGTAGATTTACATTCACTACTTACCGTTGGTTTCTTAATACGATGATGTGGCATGTGGACGTTGACGCTATTTGGTTTAAAATGGTAAAAACAGAAGTAGGTCTTAGCGTAGGGCCGAATGAGCGTATAAAACCCTGACAACCTGGTACTTTTTGTACATATCTGATTAACGTTACATATGAGAATTGAGATCATGATCGAGTTGGTGACTTTTTCTTCAAGCATCGTGATCCGTAAAAGCTTCGAGCTGGATTGGGCCTGACCAAGACGAACACAACTCCAATGTCTCTGACCAGACCCAAGGTAGGTTCTGTTTGGGCTTGACGCACACGTTATATGCTCAAGTGGAAACGACAAGTCCTAGTAGAGGGAAAACTAGAAACATTTCATGTATACGGTAATTAGCCCATACAGATGCCACAAACTTTTATTTATTTAAGAATTTAGTTGTATAGGAGAAATCTATTGAGACTTACTGTAATAACTGATTCACATCATCTATTTGATAAAAGATGGTTGACATGATAAGTTGAATTGTTTGACTTTTTTATCAGTAATTTTTTGTTGGGATAATTCCATTTTAGTACCCTAAAACTTTTGGATTTCGTTTTTAGTACCCTAAATGTTTTTGTGCCAATTAAGTACCCTAAATCTTTGATAATTCCACTTTAGTACCCGTCGTTAACTTTCCATCTATTTTTGGATGGAAAAACGCACATGACCCTATCTTTTATAACAATACCAAAACTACCCTTAGGTAGTTTAAAACCCTAAATTTGCATATGTTCCTTTTTCACTTTACCTTTTCTTCTCACCCCAGCCGCACACCAATACATATGAACTCTCAAAACCTGATCCACCTACTTGCTTCTCTCTTCTTCTCTCGTGGTTGAGGTACTAGAGGCGGCGACAGAGAGGAGGCGGCGGCGGCGAGCTCGTGATGGAGTGGAGGTGAAGCCGTGGTTGGGGAGGTCGATGGCGCGGAGGTGAAGTCGTGGACCTGTTCTTGTGCGAGCCTCCGACCACTCGTTCGGGCTCAGGTCTTGCTTCCTCAGGGTTTATCCACGTCCATATCTAAAGGGAATATGAAGGGTTTGAACTCAGATTTTGATTTTTATTAGGGTTTAAACGTGATTTGTATTTTGATTATGGAACCCTGAGCATATAAATCTGTCTGATTTAAATTGCATTGTTCTGATTTAAATTGATATTCATTTTCATTTGGGATTGCATGTCTTGTTTGATCTATTGTATATGTGTTACTGGTAAAATTTAGGGTCAAACAACATAAAAGGGTATTGGGATCCAATGGTTCTCGAGGTTGAAGAAGTTATTCTAGGTAGTAAATTGAAAAAGACAAAATATAAGAAAAAGAAATATGATAAAAGAACCAAAAATTAAATTTATTTTCATATATAAATTGAATTTTTGAAAAATAAAAATGATTATTTATAAATAAAAACTGACTTTTTATTTTCATATATATATTAATTTTTAAATAAAAACTTATTTCTTAAAAAAAATTGATTTTTTAAAATTAAAATTGAATTTTTGGGAAATAAAAATGATTTTTTTTATAAATAAAACTGTTTTTTAAATAAAAACTGATTTTTTTAAATATAAATTAATTTTTAAATAAAAACTTATTTTTTAAAAAACAATAAATTGATTTTTTAATATTAAAATATAATTTTTATTAAAAAACCTGATTTTTATATAAAAAACTTAAATTCAATGGAATTTTTTTGAAAAATTGATGTAACATGAGGGGTATTTTGGACATTTTATGTTCATTGGATGGAAAGTTAACAACATTGGATGGAAAATCAGACGTTGGGTACTAAAGTGGAATTATCAAAAATTTAGGGTACTGAATTGGCACAAATAACATTTAGAGTACTAAAAACGAAATCTGAAAGTTTTAGGGTATTAAAATGGAATTGTCCTTTTTTTGTTTTATAAACCAAGCCTTTAGAAAAAAGACAAGGTCAGAGGCGATGCCTTCAAGTACAATACAACCAAAGAAGCATTTCCGGAGGAACCTCAACTACAACTTAACCCGATAGTTAGGAGGAACAGGTATACAACCTAAATTTGTCAACCATGAAACAAACACTATGAGGATGGTCTAACAATTCTATATCCAGAAATACCAACCATGAAGCAAACTAAAACAAACCCAACAAGGGGTAAAAGAAAACAGATAATAAAATAGGCCTAAATACCTAAATATTCCCACCATGAATCTCAAAACCGACAACACCGACTCGACCAATGCTCGAAACATCCTAGTCCCAAACCAGAAATCATAATGAACATCCCCTCTCATTGGGACCCTCAACTCAAAGAATTAAAGGAGCCCTAACACGTCGACAACTAATACCGAAAAGACGACAAAGAAAGGTCGGAGATCGAATGACCCCCGATACTTCATAACCCTAGAAACCGAACTCTACAATCTTCTAACAAAGGCACTAAGACCTATAACCACTCGTCAGAGGCGAACACCAATACCGACGAGCCCCAAATCTCAACGGATTGGGAACAAATAAGACAAAGTAAAGACCGGCTCTACGGTACAAACCAATGCAATCACAATAACTAATCAGGAGAAGGGGAAAACGAGATGCCTTACCCACAACCCAAAAAGGCGAATTGGAGGAGATCGAAACAGGTACCCGTCCACCAAAAATATGAGCAGCCAAGAGAGCACGTGAAAGCTGGCCCACCACGAGAGAGGTGTTCACCGGCGGGCAACACCAGGTAACCCGGTGAACCCACCTCCCTTGACTCACTAGCCCGAAGAGGAGCCCGAAGTCCAACTTTACCGAAGCAAAATCACCAATAGTGACCCCCACCACATGAAAACTCTAGACGAGAACTCAGAGGAACAACCCAGCCCAACACCAAGACTTGGCACCCAACCCACGAGTGACGGACGACACCGAAACCAGATGGAGTCGCCTCCAACAGCCACCGTGCAAAGACGGACTAGAAATGGTGCTAACCAATACTAATTTCACGGCAAAGATGGAGGAGAGTCCGAAATCGACAAAGCCGAGTCTTCACCCACCGAATGGATAATCACCGGAGCACTCTTTCCAGCACGAGTCGTAGCTGGAAAGGATCGTCGAAAGTCGCCCAGCAAGAGGCGAACTAGAACTGGTGAAAAAGGATCAGATCTAGCTCCACGACAACAAAAGAGGGGAGCCCGGACGAGACGAAAAGAAGAGGTGACCACCGGCATCCCCAAGGCCAAAGGCCGCGAGCGCCACCAGCGGTCATAAGAAGGAGAAGAAGAGGCTTGAAAGGGTTCGGTACTGTAGAGAAGAAACACAAGATAAACGGTGGGTTGAAAAAGGAAAGGAGGGAGGAGATAAAGAGTCCTCGCCGACAACAGCTAGGCTGGAGCCACGACCATCACCGGCGGGGTTGCGAACACGAGTGTGGCGGTTGTGCTGTGCTAGGGTTGAAAATGAAATAGAGCAGTCTTGGAGAGAGAAAATACTGTGGACATTTTCAAAGCTTAGTCTGATCAACCAAACCACATAATGTACCATTATTGTTGAATTGTTTGACTTGTTGATAATTTTTTATGCAAAAAGTGTATATTTTGGGGTATTTTTGTAATAATGTCGTGATGGCGTGGGCATTACAACAATTGTGTTGATAGTAGGGGAGGGAAGAATGTGAAGAATCCTTGAATCATCCATGGCTCACGCATGCACCCTCACTTACTCTTACTGTTGTTTTTGCTCTCCGTACTAAATCTCTCTTATTCAAATCCTCTCGTTTCAACGCATAATTGTGCCTCAGCTAGGTTCTCAGCTCGATTTCAATATTATTTTTGAGGTTTGTTTTTGATTCATTTTATTATTAATGTTTGAATTTTTTGTTGTGATGATTATCTGATAATTTTAAGTACGGTGTGAGAAGGTGGACAAAGTTTTGACGCTATACGCTAAATTTGACAAATACTACACTGAATACAAAAAATTGTACCAAAAGGACGTGTCAGACTTCACCGAGAAGCATATAGACACTCACACAAAAATGTTGTCTTTATTGTACCATCAATGTGAGAAGATTCAGGCTCATATTGACAAGCTCCAATAAAATTGTACTACTTTTATTTAGTTAATTTATTATATTATTAATTAATCAATGTATTATTTGGTATTTAGTTAATTTCATTTTTTAATAATTACAAGTTTAATTTTATTTTAGTTAATTTATTTTTTATTAATTAATTTTATCGATTTTATTTCAAATTTATTTAGTATTTATTGTTTTAAAGTAGAATTTAATAAATTCAGCAAAATATCAAGGGTAAACTTCACCTCACTACCCTAAAAATACTTGGGTTTCATCTCACTACCCTAACCAAACTTTGTTGCACCTCACTACCCTAACTATGAATTTATTTACACGTTAATACCTACCATCAATTTCCATCCATTTTTGGATGGAAAATGGTCATGTGCAAAGCACATGACCTTAATTTTTTCTCTAAAAACTGATTTTACCCTCCTCTCTTATCCTCATAACTTATTATCATTTTAACCTTATACTTTATCTCATTTAACCTTTTCCATCCTCACAAAAATACGCACACAGGTCCCACCTTTTCTATCTACCATATTATTCATCCCTCCCTCATCTATTCTACAAGCAACGAAACCATCGTCTTCATCCCTCCTCATCGTCTTCATCCCTCCTTATCTGGTCCTAACTGAACATCGCCAAACCCTAGCCTCCCCATCGTCTTCTTCATCCCTCCCTCATCTGTTTTACAAGCAGCGAAACCACATACCACTCACCACTCACCCACACGCCTTCGGTCGTGTGTTCATCTCTGGCCGACGAGCTTTATGTGTTAATCTCCGCCACAGCCATGGTTCACGCGACATCAAGTAGATTTGGGGGTCAAGGGTTTCACCATTAGATTTGGGCAGCGAAACAACCAAATTCGGTTTGAGGGCGGGGAACAGAAAGAGGTGTTCATGTGTTCATAAATTTTAGTGAAGAACAACTAGATCTAGGGTTCCAATTTAAACTACTGGTTGTTGATTCTGAAATATTTAGCTTCTTCTGAATTGTTGAGTCATCAGATTCTGGGTTGTTTATGTTGTGTTGATGATAACGAAAATTTGACAAGGAGATCTACAAAATTGAAAATTCAACAAGATGAAATTGATTTGATGAACTTTTTTAATAATAGAAAGTAAATTGGAAAAAGAAATAAAGTGAAAAAAACCTGGGTTTGATTCTGGGAAACAAAATGAAAAAATAATAATAAGTAAAGAATTAAAAAATAAATCATTACTGAAAAATTAATGAATTAGTATTGGATTTTTTAATAAAAACTTGGGAAAATTTCATTTTACCACCCTGGAAAACATTTAATTTCAGTTTGATACCCTAACATAAATTTTTATCACTTTCATACCCTAACCAAACTTTTAATTTCACTTCCATACCCAACCGCGTAAAATGTCCATAATACCCCTAACTATTACTCAAATTTTCAAACTTATGCCATTGGTTCAGAATTTGAAAATAAGTGAAATGACAATAATACCCTTTCATTGTTAGGGTGTTAAACTGAAAATTTCACTATTGTTAAAATAAAATCAGTTTTTTTTTTTATAAATTCAGTTTTTTTTTTATGAAAATTATTTGTATATTTAAAAAAAATCAGATTTTTATTTTAAAAATACATAAAATAAGATTTTGTTTATAAAAATCATTTTTTTAAAATCATTTTTTATTTTATTTTATTTTAAATTATATATATAAAAATATTTTTAATTTTTTAAAATTATTGTTCTTTTTAACTTTTTAAATTTAATTTATATCTTTATTTTTTTAATTCAACATTACTCTTCGTCTCTCTCGATCCTCTGTCAATCCCACTCTCCCCAAATCTTATACTCCATGTCTCTACTACTAAACCTTATCTTCTTATTTCAAATTTATTGAATCTGGAAAATTGAAATTTGAAATGAATATTTGTTAGTCATGTTTCAACTCCATATGTGTTTAATCTTCACGAATCTAAAAAATTGTAAATTGAAAATCTGGAAAATGAAAATTTGAAGAGCAAGGTCGAGGTCTCAACGATGAAGAACGCCCTTGTCTTTTTCGACGAGCACGGGTGAGAGAACTTCAACCGACGAACAGAGTTCTGTAAAAATTTCTAGATCTGGATTTTTTTTGTAATCTCTAGAGTTCTTCAAGCTTCGATTGATCTTCAGATCTGGAAAATGGAACGAAGGTCTTCGTATTCTCCGACGAGCACGGGTGAGAACGGTCGAGCTTGCTTCATGACTGGCGAGAGCGTGATGAGCAACCGGTTAGACAGACGATAAACGGCCGGTGTACCAGATCTAGGTGAAGTACATCGTCTTCTTTCGTCTCTCTTAAACGTGTAGTGAACTATTGCACAAACATATGGAGATGAAGACAACGAATAGGGGTGTTGTTGAAGATGAATAAGGGGATGAGTGTTGCTGGAGAGGAATGGGAATAGAGGAGGAGGCGAGAGAAAGAAGAAGATGAAGATGGAGACGAAGAGTCAGGGAGGTTTGGGTATTGGATTTAAAAAAAAATAAAGATATAAATTAAATTAAAAAAGTTAAAAAGAACAATAATTTAAAAAATAAAAAATATTTTTTAATATAATTTAAAATAAAATATAATAAAAATATATATTTTTTAAAAATTTGATTTTTATAAATAAAATCTTATTTTATGTATTTTTTAAAATTAAAATCTGAATTTTTAAATATAAAAATAATTTTCATAAATAAAAACTGAATTTATATAAAAAAAATTGATTTTATTTTAAAAATAGTGAAATTTTCAGTTTAACACCCTAACAATGAAGGGTATTATTGTCATTTCACTTATTTTCATATTTTGAACCAATGGCATGAGTTTGAAAATTTAAGTAATAGTTAGGGGTATAATGGACATTTTACCTGGTTGGGTATGAAAGTAAAATTAAAAGTTTGGTTAGGATATGAAAGTGATAAAAATTTATGTTAGGGTATCAAAATGAAATTAAATGTTTGACAGGGTGTTAAAGTGAAATTTTCCCTAAAAACTTAGTTTATTGTAAATAAATAAAAAAAATATTGTTGTATAATATGGTGGCCCACCATTTGTGTGGCTCAAAAAGAGCAACTTGTTCTATAAATTAAATGTAAAGTAGATACATGTACTTGCCTTTGCCTATATGTATGGTCCATTCTTGTATTTGAGATGAATGAAACCAGAAGAAAGGTTCTTGAAATTATCTCTCAACCCACACAACACGATTCCGCATCATGCAACCACAGTACAATATATATATATATATACATACAAGCCTCTTGTTCACGTGCTTAGTAACCAAATCACAATACGTTATCAGCACGAACTGCTCGTTCGTTCAGGTATCAAAATTTTATAGTTTTGATTCGTTAATATTATTTACTAACGATATTCATGAAGTATATTTATGTTCGTTTCGTACTTATTTGAACCTGTTTTATACCCCATAAGTATTCTTTGTGATTGCCAATGATATTTTGGATCTTTCACACCAGAAAATGTGGCAGTATCGAAATTTTGGTTATATACTAAAGTTTTGGTTTATATTGATTTATTTTACTGACACTATTTGTGAAGCGGTCTTGTACCGAAACTAAATCATTTGAGACCAGAAGCTCCAAATGAAAAGAAAAAAAAACGCATGCCGAAACTTGATATGTGCCATAACGGCCAAATGGAAAATCGCATGCCGAAACTTGATAGTGCCTTACCGGAAAAATGAGAAATCATATGACCGAAGTCTGGTACTTGATTTTACGGCTAAATGATTCATTACAAACCTGAAGCTTGATACTTGCCTTTTTACGGTCAAACAATAAATCACAAGCCTGAAGCTTGGTACTTGCCTTTTACGACCAAATGATATATTACAAGCCTGAAGCTTGTTACTTGCCTTTTTACGGTCAAACGATAAATCACAACAATCCTGAAGCTTGGTACTTGTATTTAAGACCGATTGACAAATCACATGCCCGAAGCCTGTAAAATGTCTATAAATGCAGAATATATACCACAGGCCTGAAGCCTGTAACTTGTATTAAGGTCACAAGACAAAACCACTGGCCTGAAGCCTGTAACTTGTGTCCAAGGCCTGATGTCACGCCCCAAATTCAGTAGAACCGAACCCGGAACGCGAACGTTTAAGACAATAAAACATTTTCAAACCTTTTAAATAAATCACTTTAAAACCACCATTTAGTTAATCAAAATAATAATTTACAACTCAAAAGTACGTCCCAACAAGTGGACAAAATACAAGGCGTACGTCGCTAGACTCAAAAAGGAAACCCGGACTCCCGCTCCTAGCTCTTCAAGCTTCGAGAGCTCACCTAGTCTGTCCCGCGACCAGTAGCTGTAGGAAAAGCAGCTAGGGGTGAGCGTTCGCTCACCACCAAGGATAACAGACTGACTACGACATACTTAGCAGAACATGCCGGAAACAACAACAACCCAAACACCGGGGACCACTATCCCCAAACTCAAGTAACCCGACTGATGCACGGACTATTACTTTCCCCAACCAACTCAACAACCGGACACTCAAAGTAGACCCGACACAACGGTTATGACCTCCACCAAAGACACAAAAGACAACCACGCAACACCCAAGATCACAAAGGATCGCACACCAAACAAGATCACAAAGGATCGCACTCCAGCTGCTCAGTGCCGGTTGCTAACCGGCTGGGCTCGAGCCTGCCCCACGCAACTTTACCGATCCCTGTCAGGCCAGGCGGTCGACCTGTTAGCGATATGTACCGAGCTACTTTTCCGATAGCTAGTCGGAAGGGGAGCAACCCTCCATCGCCGAAGAATGCTCAACCTTACCGATCCCTTTCGGAAGGCTAGCCAAAGAATGCTCAACTTACCGATCTCTGTCGGAAAGCTAGCCAACCCCCACACAACTTCCCCCGATCTCTGTCGGGCCCCCAACCTCAGGCAATCACAATCACAACCAAAGTTCAACAACCAGCAACAACACAGGTTCAACACTCCACAGGCACTCATGGCCACCCAAGACACATGATGTGACATAAAATACATCTATTTCGGATGTCATTAGCCCACATTTATGTTCTTTTTAATCCCAAGTTAATATAATATGATGCATTTTACTCTCATTTTGTGTAATTGGTCTTATTTCAGAGTTCGCCAAGCAATTGGAGCAAAAATGGGTGAAACGGGAGCGAAACAGAGCCAAATCGGAAGCTGGTCAGAAATGTCAGTAAGGTGCACTAGTTCTTTGCACGGGGTGCAAAGAAGCAGTGCACCACTTGTTGCACGGCGTGCAACTTGGTGGTGCATCCAGATCAGAGACAAAAAAATCTGCACCAGAAAATTGCACGCCGTGCAAATAACCGGTGCAACTTAAGATGAACCCTGAAATGCACGGCGTGCATGCGACAGTGCAGACGTCAGAAACGCGATTTCCAGCTGCGTTTCCCGTTTTTAATCAGATTTAACTCAACATATAAAAGGGATATTAGGTCATTATATTGGGGATCACGAAATTGAGAGGAAAAAACACACCTTGGGAGAACTTGGAGAGCACTTGGAGGAGAAGACTTGAAGATCAAAAGAGAGTGGAACTCATCATCGAAGGTTTCGTAGGTTTTGATTAAACTTTGACAATTGTATTACTTCATTGGATTAATATGAGTATCATGGTTTTTATCGATTCCTTGTGTTCTCGTCTCCTTGCTATGAACTAAACTCCCATTGATCTAGGGTTAGGGGTAAAGATGTGATGAGTAGAATTAACTTGTTCGAGTTATGCATTCGTTAAACTAGCATTAGGATTTTGTTTATCTCATTCTGTTCGTAATGCTTTTTTCGCCTTGATCACGTGAGAAATGTTTAAATCGTGTTAACCAACAATTGAGAAATGAGGTTAATAGGAGGAAAAGGAAAGAGATAGCTCGGGTTTTAATCTAAGCCAGAATATGGTTAGACTAACACGAGTGCAATAACTATAGGAGTAAAACCCGAAAGTTAGAGGAATTCATAGAATATAATGCTATATACCGCTCTACACCTAGATTAGAGATAACTAGGTGGACCGAGTATGTTAGGGTCCTAATACGATCGAGAGATGGTTAGGACTATACTTAGAGAATTCCTGTTTCCCTTAGAATAATATTAGTTGCAAATGTATACTGAACCCTGTTAAGTTGTTCATCACATTCGAACCCCGTTAATGTCCTGGATCGCTTTTTATCTCTGATTTACAATCCCGTTGTGATTCGTGCTCTGTTTTCGGATCATTTATATTCTCAGTACTTGCATGAATTCAATATTTTCTAAAACAAACCAAACATCGTTATAGGAATAGCTTGACCATCGAATTAATTAACTAAAGTGCTTGCTTAATTGCTCCCTTGGGTACGATACCTCAGACTTAAACCCCGAATACTACTTGATGACCGGTACGCTTGATGTACCATTCTGAGGGTTAATTCTTAGAGTGTCAAGTTAATGGCGCCGTTGCCAGGGAGAAACTAAGGCAACTCTGATACGTTTGTAATTCGTGTTAAGACTATTCCATTTTTTTGTATATATTTGTTTAGTTGATTCATTGCATCATAACTTTTATAGAGAATTGGTATTTTGATAATGTGTATTGTGATTTTTGTGGAGCTTGTGATCATTATAATTACAATTGTGAGTACTTACATTCAAATGCCCATTGTCAATATTGGGAGGACCCTTCCACTTTTGATCAAGGTTATCAAGTGGAACCACAAGAGTCTTCCTCCAAACTGAAGCAGATGATGCTAACCATGATGGCACAGATGAAGGAGGATAAAAAGTTGGTGATTGAGCTGCACAAGGCATCTGTGCAGGAGCAGAAGACAGTGAACCGAAACATTGATTCCCGGTTCCAAAAGTTGGAAATTCAACTGGGTCAAATAGCCAATGCAATGAATCAAATAAATCCTCTTATACAAGTGGTGAATGAGAGAGCTCTACACGATCAAGCAATTCACATTGAGGAAGATCATTCCGAGCATGTAGGTGATACAGCAGAACAAGAAACTCATTATCCAACCATGAGTTTAGAGGTAAGTGCGGAATGTGAGGTATCAAGTTCTTACTCCTCTTGTATAGTATCTACTCCATCTCCATGTAGTTTTGATGCTTTGAATTATGTAGATGTAAATAATAATTGTATAATTGTAGAAAATAGTTCACAAGTGTTTGCTGAGCTGAATCCTTCCATTGTATCCATAGAGTTGACTGACAAATCTATAAGATATTCAAGGGGTACTATGGAAGATGCTCTCAAGAGAGGGGTTGTATTTGAATCTTCCATTGATTTTATTTTGGTAGACATCGAGCATGATGTTGAAATTCCCTTTAGTATGGAAGATTCATTTTTGGATTCTAGCAAATTAACTCTTTATGTTCAACCCATTCCATTAATTTTCAAGATTAACATTGAGCATAGAGTGTTTAATATAAAGCATACTTTTTGTGATGTATTTGCTAGTACTCATTCCCCGTTTGTGAGCTTAGTTTACTCTATTGTGGTAGATGCTCTTGACCCTCGTTGTCATGAGCATTTTCCGTTTCATGGGATTCATATCCCTATCAAGTTATGCCAAGATGAGCAAAATCATAATTATTCTATTAAGGCAAGCTTGATGAAGTTATCATTGAGTTTGAAACTTTTACAAAACTCAAGGAAAACAATCTTGTGCTACATTGCATTTCTTTTCTCACATTTTCACTCGCATTTAAAGAGAGGGATGCAATGGAAGTATGAGATTTGTGGGAGGCCTCCTGATTGAGCCTCCAGCCCGTCAAGCTAACGACGCTAAACACATGCGCTTGTTGGGAGGCAACCCAATATCTCTATCCCTCTTCGTTTGTATATGTTTAGTCTTGCTCTTTTCTGATTATTTGTGCAAGTTGGTGATACAGGATGAAAGCTTGAGGGTTAAAGTTATATTTGTTGGCACCGAGTTCTCGAGATCTCACTTGGGCGAAGTAGCGTTCCATCTACCATGCACAAAGGAAATTTCCAGTATTTAGGAAAAAATAGTATCGGTGAAGGGGCAGTATCTCTATCCCTCTATTGTTTATTATGTTTAATATCTACTTGTGAACTTTGATGCTTCTCTGGTGGGTGTTGAGCACCCGATGTGCTGTGCTGATAGGTTATGCATCTTAGTTCTCTGATTTGCCTTATTATTCTAAACAAGTGTGGAGTTGCCTGTATGTGGTTAGGAGCATGTATAGGATTGAGTCGCACTGGGGACAGTGCTGTGTTTTAAAGTGTGGGGTGGGGTGCTTGCATTTCATTTCACACTTTTGGTCTGCATATTGTGCTGCATTGAAACAAAAAAATGAAAAAAAAGAGTAAAAAAAAATCAAAAAATCAAAAAAATATTTTCTGGTGATATGATTGAGTAAGAGAGTGCAAGATCTTAGGACTTCGATGATTGAACTGTTACACATGCCAATTTCTTACACTGTTCAAATAATACATTGATTAGCATGAATCAATTAAGTAGAGTAAGCACATGCATTAAGATCGTTCTTTTGTTTGCACTCTGAGTGTTTACTTGATTAGTCGTTGCTTCATGTGATTCCTATGCATTGTAAGCCGAGTCTAGAACTACTTGTGTATCCCATACGAGGAGAAATAGAGTGAGGAACATGGTTAAATTGAGAAAATGATTTTAGGCCATCTTTGGAACGTTTGAGACAAATCTCTAACCTTACATTATTTTCTTAGTTACCCATTTTGAGCCTATGACCTTTCGTTTCTAACCATTACATTACAAACCTATGTGCCCATCATTCTTGTATATCCTCATGTTATT
Source organism: Erodium maritimum (assembly GCA_963921825.1). Classification (NCBI taxonomy): domain Eukaryota; kingdom Viridiplantae; phylum Streptophyta; class Magnoliopsida; order Geraniales; family Geraniaceae; genus Erodium; species Erodium maritimum. The sequence goes on from OY997588.1 coordinate 36,560,345, forward strand.
TTTGAACCCATATTTCGTGTCTTATGTGCTTCATGAGAGAGGGTATTGGGAATTTATTTGTGAGTTGAGTGAGTACAAAGAAAATGAAGTTCTTGATGATAATGTGTCATTTGGTTTGTAGAGAAAAAAAACAAATAAGATAGAAATCTCTCTTGTACCCAAGAAATTTTAATGGGTAAGAAAAAGAATACAAAATCAAGAGAAGAGAAACGAAAAGGTGAAATAAAAGGGGCAAAAGAAAGAAAAAAAATTAGACCAACAAGTAGACTCAAAAAGAGTGTCTAAGGAATGGTTTGGTGAAGACTTGTGGTGAAAGTAAGCGGGATGTGTGAAAAAGTGGTTAGGGGTGTGAGATGAAGCATGTTTGACACGTTTTTATTTTATGAGCTTCGTGTTTTAAATCATTTCCATGCCCTTTGCCTAGCCATACATTACAAGTAGAATATAAGTCCTTTTTTATTCTTGATTGCCATGATTCCGTACGATTAGTGGACATGGGATTAACTAGTAGCATATGGATCTCTAAGATCCGTGTAGTAGGGAAAAGAGGAAGCACGCTAGTAAAGTGAACGAGGGGGTGCTCGTTAGGAGAGTCAGTCTTTAATGTGAGTAGCAGCTTGCTTATTTGCATTCATCGGTTTATGTGTTTTCTTGAACTTTGCTCGATTTTGTGGTGTGTAATTCTGAGAAAGCTCTTATGATCAGCAAGCACACTTTAACTCAGTCATCACCAAATTTTCGTAACCTTTTTGCATGCTGCATCTTTATTTTACCATGCTTGAATAAAGGAGGACCGGACTCCTCCTATCGAGGTGAACCTCAGGGTTTAACCGGGACATATCTTACTGTTTTGTTAGTTTAATTTTCTCGGGAGGAGAAAAGCTTAAGTGTGGGGTGTACCAACAGTAAAACACGGGCTCAACAACCCCACGGGCACTCATGGCCACACAAGACACACCAACAGTAAAATACTGGTTTAACAACCCCACGGGCACTCATGGCCACCCAAGACACCAACTGTAAAACACTGGTTTAACAACCCCACGGGCACTCATGGCCACCCAAGACACCAACTGTAAAACACTGGTTTAACAACCCCACGGGCACTCATGGCCACCCAAGACACCAACAGTAAAACACGGGCTCAACGACCCCACAGACACTTATGGCCACCGAAGACACACCAACAGTAAAATACGGGTTTAACAACCCCAAGGGCATTCATGGCCACCGAAGACACACCAACACTAAAAATACGGGTTTAACAACCCCACGGGCACTCATGGCCACCCAAGACACCAACAGTAAAATACGGGCTCTCATGGCCACCCAAGACACAAACCGTAAAGTTACGGGCTCTCATGGCCACCCAAGACACACCAACAGTAAAATACGGGTTTAACAACCCTACGGACACTCATGGCCACCCAAGACACCAACAGTAAAACACGGGCTCAACAACCCCACGGGCACTCATGGCCACCCAAGACACCAACAGTAAAACACGGGCTCAACAATCCCACGGGCACTCATGGCCACCCAAGACACCAACAGTAAAACACGGGCTCAACAACCCCACGGGCACTCATGGCCACCCACAAACAATACAATTAACCTCCGGGCATAACCAAATGCCTCCAGTACTTCTAATATCAATACGTTCACTGCTCCTACGACACTACTAAGTGTCACATGCATTTCTATTGTTCGATATGTCACGCCCCAATTTCAGTAAAACCGAACTAGGGACGCGAACATTTTAAAACATAGAAACACTTGAAAACCTGTTTTCATTAAACACTTTAAAAGTACCATTTGTTCAACAAAATAATAAATACAGTTTAAAACACGTCCCAACAAGTGGACTAAAAACAAGGTATCCGTCGCTAGACTCAAAACTCCCAGAAACCCGCTTTAAGCTCTTCAAGCTTCAGAAGCTCACCTAGTCCAGCCTACGAGCGATACCTGTAGGAAAAGCAGCTAGGGGTGAGCGTTCGCTCACCACCGCGGATAACAGACTGACTACGGCATAATTAGCAGATAAAGCCAGTAACACTAAAACCAAACCCAACACCGGGACTACAGTCCCCAACTCAAGTACCCAACTGACCCACAACCCGTTACTTTCCTCAACAGACCCAACACTCGATAACACCACGTAGACCCGACACAACTATCGACGACCTCCTCCAAGGACACGACAGAAAGACTACACAACGTCAAACAAGATCACAAAGGATCGCACACCAGCTGCTCAGTAACCAATCTCAATCAGGTCAGGGATCGACCTATCGCAATTCCTCGACACGAAGTCGGATCAGGCTGTCGACCTTTAGAACTCGCAATTCATCGACACTAAGTCGGATCAGGCTGTCGACCTTTAGAACTCGCAATTCATCGACACTAAGTCGGATCAGGCTGTCGATCTTTAGAACTCGCAATTCATCGACACTAAGTCGGATCAGGCTGTCGACCTTTAGAACTCGCAATTCATCGACACTAAGTCGGATCAGGCTGTCGACCTTTAGAACTCGCAATTCATCGACACTAAGTCGGATCAGGCTGTCGACCTTTAGAACTCACAACTTCAGGTAACCACAATCACAATCACAGGCAAGTTCAATCACACAGGCACTCAAGGCCACTCAAGACACCTCAACAATCAAGACTCGGGTTCATTAACCCCACGGGCACTCACTACCACTCAAGACACACCAACGGTCAAGACTCGGGTTCAACAACCCCACGGCACTCATTGTCACTCAAGACACACCAACGGTCGAGACTCGGGTTCAACAACCCCACGGCACTCACGGCCACCCCAAAACATCAACAATAAGACACGGGCACTCAGGGCCACCCAAGACACCAATTTAAATACACGGGCTCTCAAGGCCCAAACTCAACAATAAATAACACGAGCTCTCAAGGCCGCCCAAACTCAACAATAAATAGCACGGGCTCTCAAGACCACCCAAACTCAACAATAAATAACACGGGCTCTCAAGGCCACCCAAACTCAACAATAAATAACACGGGCTCTCAAGGCCACCCAAACTCAACAATAAATAACGCACAACAACCTCCGACATACTCGATGCCTCCAACAGTCCTAAGATCACTAGTTTCACAAACAACCTCCGGGCATGGTCATATGCCTCCAGTAAATCAATTACGCTAAGTTCTCTGCTCCTACGACACTACTAAGTGTCACATGCTTTTCTCATACTCGCTATGATCCCGCATCATGCATTTCTAATAATTACTACGATCCCGTATCATGTTTTTCTAATATTTAAAATAAACCTACATCAACCCACGACACCCCGGTGTCACATGCAATTCTACTGTTAACTTTCCCCAGTCAGGGCCGAGATTCGGCTACTTTTCCCTACCTCGTGCGTGTTCTCCCAAAAGCCAAACCACGAGCTCCGGTGATGAACTCAGTCACTCACCCATCTTTCCCTTGCCTCGGTCCGTGGCACGATCTAAAGGAACACAATTTAAAGTCACTAAACAACTCGCAGGAATAAACCGAAAACCGATAAACTCGATGCCCAAACTTAACCCCGACAATGTCGATCACTCCCAAACTTCCCAATTACTCGACATTGTTGATAAAGGACCCGTAACGGCCAGATTCGCCCGACATGGCGAATCTGCCCGGGTTTTGGTTAATTGCCTTCCGGGGCTCCAAAAGCCCCCGTTTTCGTTTCTACGGTCTTAGAATATTTCAAGGAACCCAACGCACTTGACGGAATCAAAATCCGACTTCTAAGTCAATTAATTATCGTTTAAAGTTTCCAAAACCCGTTAATTACAACTTCTCCAATTTAATTCCAAATTTCGATTCGATTAAGGATAAATGGTCCGGGGAACGTTTTAAACCACCCGAACGATAAAACCCGAGCACCCGAGCATGTGGGCCCCACCCACACTACTTGGCCGAGACCCTATGGTTTAAAGGGAGGCTCGGCCACCATGTGGTGGCTGCTGCCAGCTCCGGCCAGCCACCTCATGGCCGGCCGGCCACCACCCACGGTGGCCGGAGCTCCTCCCGAGCCTCCGGTCACCAGAAAACGTGAAATTAAACCCCCAAACACCTCTAAAACGTCTCCAACACCTCCCCACACTCTACACAAACCTAAGCCTTAGTTTATACTCAAACCCTAGCTTCCAAGAAAATAACTAAAACGAGAATCGGTTCGGGTATTACCGTAGAGGAGAACGAGGGGAACGGGATTGCTCTTTGCTTTGACTCGATCCAAGGGCTCGATCACAAACCCTAGCTCAACCTCCCTTCTTCTCTCTTCTTCTCCTTCTCCTTCTCTCTCTAAAACCTCTCTTCTAATTTCTAATTTAATTAAACTAACAACAAAACTAATTTTCCTCCTTTAAAACCTCATACTCGGCCAACTATTCTCCTCCACACAATTTCCCCCCAAAACTAACACCACCACCTTTAGGACATGTGTCAAGGTGGGTCCCACACCTTTTGGAAAATATCTAGTTGATATTTTTCAATCAGTTTCGCGAAAATCGGACGTTTCGGGCCCCGAACGGGCACTTTTTCCCAAAAATTACGAAACTTGGCGGGCCACAAGGAAACGGCTCAACTAAGACCGCTGCGACGACGGCTAAGCTTTTCGGATCCAAAACGGTCCTCTAATGGACCAAAACGTCGCTCGGTTGACTTTTCCAGTGAAAAGTCAACATTTCCCAAATTGATCAGAAAGTTGCCCTGAGTCCCCCGTAACTCACTTTGGTCAATAACGGGGTCAACTTAAGTCCGATATGACCCTCGGGGTCCAATCCCTGTTCAATTCAGTGCCTGCTCAAAATTTTTAAATTTTCCTGTTTTTCGCAGGTTTGACTGGCGTTGACCGAGAGTGGTCATTACAATCTACCCCCCTTAAAGGAATTTCGTCCGCGAAATTTAGAACAATGCACTTCAGGAGTCGAACCGGTCGGGGTACTTCGCGCGAACCTCGTCCCCGCGTTCCCAAGTCGACTCGGCCTCGTGGTGTTGCCACAACACCAGCTCTAAGCGGATAACCCTTCCGCGCAGGACCTGCTATCGTGGATCCCTTGCCCACATCGGTTTCTCCTTACACGGGACATCACCCGTTACCTCGACATCTGCCCACTCAAAGACGTACTCAAGACCTTGAAAGGTCTGATACACCGCGGGGCTAACCCGCCTCCGCCGCGGTTGAAACACATTAGTCCAGCTTTCGGGCTCACCTCCCGGGACACATGACCACTGATTGCTGACTCGAGAGGTCGGCGCCGTCAGTCAGCATAACTCCTGCTAACTCTGCGCGGTCTTCAACCGCTCCCGCTTTGGCACGACCAACTCAGCTGTCTCTCGATCCAGTTCTAGACCCAGTAACCTCTTATTTCTCACTTCTGCCCAGCACACGGGCGACCGACACGGCCTATCGCACAACGCTTCGAACGGTGCCATCATGATACTGGCCTGAAAGCTGTCGCTGTAGGCGAACTCGGCCACTCACTCACGAAACCCATCGTGACGTGCCCCCACTTCCACCGTGCAACCGACGATGGCTGCAATAATCCAGCGGGACGCTGTTGTTCGGCTCTCACCTGCCGACGGGCGAGGCATCGCGATACTAACTCCGCGACCGCTCTCCGCATCCCGCTCCACTAGACATGCCACCTGATGTCGCGCTCCTCTTAGTGCTATTCACGTGCACTGATAGACGTGAATGCTGCGACTCTCGTAGCTCGTCGCCTCCGCCGTCACGCGGTAAGTACAAACCTCCACGATACTGTAACTCCCAATTTGTACAACGATCCCAGCCCTCGGCGTCCGTACCGCCGGCTACTATCTCCCGGATCCTGGTCGTCCACAAAACACCACCACAAACTGATTTAAGAACAGCCGGACTATACTGTTCATCAGGTCCAAGAATGTTGCAGGTGCGTTCGGTAGTTCAGAGTCATCACCCAGAACTCGTAATGTTCATAGCATGTCCGGAATGCAGTCTTTGCGACGTCCCCCTCTCGGACTCGCAACTGGTAGCATCCGGATGGCAGGTCGATCTTCGAGGAATACGTCGACCCTCTCAACTGGTAGAACAGGTCATCAATTTTCGGCATCGGGTATCGGTCATTCACTGTAACCCGGTTCAGTTTCCGGTAGTCCATGCACATCCGAAGCTCTCCACTCTTCTTCTTCACGAAGAGTGTTGGCGCTCCCCACGACGATGTGCTCGGACGAATAAGCCCTTCTTCCGAAGTTCCTCGAGCTGACTCTTCAGCTCGGTCAACTCGGCTGGCGCGAACCTGTAAGGCGCCATCGATATCGCTGCCGTTCCCGGCACCAGGTCAATCCCGAACTCCACCTCACGAACTGGTGGCAACCCGCTCAATTCCTTAGGGAAGACCTCGGGGAACTCGCACGCCACTCGCGGTAATTCTCGGCTCTGCTCGGCCGATACTTCCTTTACTGCAGACAAGCCGACAGGAGAAACTCCGCTCCTACTGCCCAGAATACACGAACCTTTCGTGTTGTTGTTGACACCGTCACTCGTCGCCTGTAACAGTCGATAATGACTTGGTACTTCGCTCGCCAATCCATTCCTAGGATCACGTCAAGGCGGTCATTTCGTGGGTATCCTTCCCACGGATACACGCACAAGCTCAGTCGCTGCTAAAACTCACGGACCCTCGCGGTCTCTCTAAGACCTCGCTCCACTACCGTCTTCGTGCCTACCAACTCCGAACATACCCGATCCTCGGGGCGAGGGCTCGATCCAGCATCGAGGTTCTTGAGCCCTCTCGCGAACCTCCTGTACTGGTTTGCTTCTCTAACTCTGCAGGCACGACAGACCCTAGTCAACACCACCCCTCCACCAACCGGCGTGTCACGACGCAGGGGTGGACTCAAAGGCTCTAAACTCAGCTCCAACCTCTCAGCACAACTCGACGAACAAACGAGTGTGATAACCCGACATCCAATGAAACTGACGCCCAAAACGGAAACCGAACACCCACTCCATTAGTCACCCTGGTAAGGTCTAGTGTAAACCTCACACGGTCCTCCAGGCATTACTTGTAACTTTCCGCAACCAAACCAGTGTTCGCTACTCGTCCCTTACGGGAAAAGTAGTAAAGGGGATGAGTGTTATGCTCACCTCCACGGACACCCGTTCGATTATGGCATACTAGTAAAGCACTACAGACTTATCGATCTAACCAGGGCAAACCACTATCTCAGAACCTGATGCCAAACGTCACACTGCTCATGCTAACAACACCTCAAGTACTCGCTCATGTAAGATAAACCTCGACACGGGAAACACTTTCTCAATTCAGTAATCACTATTGTTCACAACCTCAAACACCCAAATACCCGATCACGTAAGGAAACCTCAAGACGGGGATCATGCTCTCAGCTGAGCACACACCATTGCTCACACTATTAACGCCTAATTTATAATAATGCGAAGCGAAAAACTCAACAACAACCCAACCGTACACTAGGCCCACGGCCTCTACAACCCACAACCGCGAACACAAACCCGTAAAACCAACGCTCAACCACACGAACAAGAACCGAGTCACACAACCACAAACCTAAACGCACAACGAAACAAACCCCTTCTTCCTTTTTCTCCTTTTTTTTTGAAACTGGCTGGACCGGTTCGGTAGGTGGGCCGGTCCATGTGGGCTTCCGGGCCGGCACGCCGTCCGTGCCGGGCTGGTTGACGGGCCGGTATGCCAGCCAGTCCATGCTGGCTGCCGGACCGGACCAGCGAGTCCTTCTTGGTCTCGTACCAGGTCGGCCCGTGGTCCGTCCCGTAGCTGCGACCGTTTCGCCCCTAACTGCCCGCCACGTCGATCCTAGGACACTCGCATCCTACCCTTCTCCTAGCGACCCACACGCTTGTGCGTCGCAGACACTCGACCACTAATCATAAAACCCAAGTACCAAAACAACGACCAAACACGAGTCACTCAACCTCAACCACAAGCCAACCCGGCCGAACAGTCATAACTACAACAACAAGGACAACGACACCCGCCCACCGGGCTAACAACCAAAGTCGAACCTTGCCCACCGGGCCAAACAAGACTCCACAACACGCCCACCGGGCCAACCAACAACAAACACAGTACGCCCACAGGGCCAATCGAAGTCAAACACAAACGCCCACGGCGTCAAACAAAATCAAAACACTCAAATTTCTTTTAAAGTTTTCTCCACTTCATTAAAACCTCAACTCTTGACATCAGGTGGTTACAACCCGGTCCAGGCGTCCCCGAACTACGTTGTACCGACTTGATATCAGCACCGTCACGTTCGACTACAGGAGCGCTCCTGAGTCGACCCGCGACAGCTTAAAAAACATTTCACGCAGCAACAACAATCAGCAAGCCAGCAAGAAAACACTGCACGTACACACAAACACAAGCAGGACTCACAACACCACGGGTCTACACCCGGTTCCCGACCTGCGTACCCAACGCACGACGGGACTCTACCGACTCGACTCTCCCCACCTAATTGACGCACAGTCCGAGGTGTGGAACCTCGAGCTCTGATACCAAGCTGTCACGCCCCAATTTCAGTAAAACCGAACTAGGGACGCGAACATTTTAAAACATAGAAACACTTGAAAACCTGTTTTCATTAAACACTTTAAAAGTACCATTTGTTCAACAAAATAATAAATACAGTTTAAAACACGTCCCAACAAGTGGACTAAAAACAAGGTATCCGTCGCTAGACTCAAAACTCCCAGAAACCCGCTTTAAGCTCTTCAAGCTTCAGAAGCTCACCTAGTCCAGCCTACGAGCGATACCTGTAGGAAAAGCAGCTAGGGGTGAGCGTTCGCTCACCACCGCGGATAACAGACTGACTACGGCATAATTAGCAGATAAAGCCAGTAACACTAAAACCAAACCCAACACCGGGACTACAGTCCCCAACTCAAGTACCCAACTGACCCACAACCCGTTACTTTCCTCAACAGACCCAACACTCGATAACACCACGTAGACCCGACACAACTATCGACGACCTCCTCCAAGGACACGACAGAAAGACTACACAACGTCAAACAAGATCACAAAGGATCTTGTGATCTTGTTTAGTTTTGTTCAAAAAACCTAACAACACCCCTTTAGTGACATGTGGCAAGTGAGTCCCACCCCTTTTTGGAAAATATCTTCTAGATATTTTTCAGTCAGATTCGCGAAATTCGGACGTCTCGGGCCCCGAACGGACACTTTTTCCAAGAAATTATGAAACTTCACAGGCTACAAGGAAACGGCTCAACTAAGACCGCTATGACGACGACTAAGCTTTTTGGATCCAAAACGGATCTCGAACGGACCAAAACGTCGCTCGGTTGACTTTTCCAACAAAAAGTCAACCTTTTCCAAATTGGTCAGAAAGTTTCCCTGAGTCCCCCGGAACTCACTTTGGTCGATATCGAGGTCAACTTAAGTCCGGTATGACCCTCGGGGTCAGATTTAGGTTCATTTAAGGGTCTGTCCAAATTTTTTAAATTTTCCTGTTTTTCGCCGATTTGACTGGCGTTGACCGGGAGCGGTTCTTACACCTGAAGCCTAAAATTTTATATGAAACTATCTATGATTAGTATGTCTACCCCCAAGAGCTTTCTCGTTGTGCGGTTATACTTATATATTTAATTTCAACGTTTATTATGCTTACCCCACGAGTTCGCTCGTTGTGCGGTTATGCATATATTTAATTTCTGCATTTATTATGTTCACCCATCAGTTCGCTCATTGTGTGGTTTTATATATTTAAATATGATTATTCAAATGTTGTATATTTGTAACCCGAAGCTTACAAATATTACGATACTTTGGACCCGAAGTTCCAAAACCGTCAAAGACAAGTTCATTAAATTATGGGTTATTATCATCCGAGTACCCTAAAAATTCTTGGTTTTCATCCGAGTACCCTGACCAAACTTTGTGACACATCACTACCCTAACGAAACATTTTGTGTCAACTTAATACCCGTCGTTAGTTTCCGTCTATTTTCCATCTATTTTTCCATCCTAACACTTAAAAAGTCCAAAATACCCCTTAATGACATTCAAATTTTCAAACCCATGCCATTGAATTTCAAAACTTATTTCCATTTATTTATTTTTCTTAAAATCAGTTTATTTATTTTATAAACATATATATTTATTTTTTAAAAATCAATCTTTTATTTAAAAAATCAATATTTTATTTTTAATAAATCAGATTCTTTTTTTAAATCATTTTTTTATTAAAAAAATAGTTTTATTTTATAAAAATTATTTTTTATTTTAAAAAATCAGTGTTTTATTATTAGAAATCAATTTTGTTTTTAAAAATCAGAATTTGCTTAAGAAAATCAGCCTTTTTATTTAAAAATCAGATTTTCTGTTAAGAAAATCAATTTTATTTATAAAAAACAGATTTTAGTTATTACAAAATCAATTTTAATTATTAAATATCAGTTTTAATTATTCAAAATCAGTTTTAATTTTCAGATTTTAATTGTTTTTCCTTTATTCTTTTATCTATTTTTCATTCCTATTAGTTCTTACATTTTTCTTTTTCAATTTCAGAATCATATACTGGGTAGTAATTGCATACCTTTTCTATTTTCAGAATCTGCATAATGTTCATGCGAAGAGGAGAAAGAGAAACAATTCATAGAAATAAAAAAATTTGCATTATATTTTAGTTTCAGAATCCTTTTTTTCATTTTGGTTCCCATAAAATCAAAATCAAACTCAGATCTAATTTACACAAGACAAACGTGAAAAAATGAAAGCAGTACATCCACTTTCAGAAGTACATCGAGTCCCAGCTCGCCCAATCCCGATTCGTCGACCCAACAATTTTCAAATCCCACTTGGAGAAAATCTCCACCACGAATCTACAGAAACAAAACCCAAACTGAGAAACAAAACTCAAACCAAAAACCCAACCTTTCTCCAAATCCCAATCTAAGTACCGTGAATGGTGTGTATCAGAGATTTTTGTTCTGAAAATTTAAAAGAAATAGAAAGAGAAGGGTTAGATGAAGAAGAGCTTCAAGTTTGCAGGCAACCCGTGGCCATGTGGGTAGCTTGTGTTGATCTGAAGGTTGAGTTGTTTTTGATAAAGAAAAAGGAAAGGGATGGGCTAGCTAGGGATTGTGCAGAGAGTGTTTAGGTTTATTTTTTGTTTAAGTTTTGTTTTTGTTACTGTTTTGTTTAAGGGGTTTAAAGAAATAAGGGGTATTTTGGGTATTTTAAAATTTTTAGAGTCATGTGTCAAGCACATGACCATTTTCCATCCAAATTAGATGGAAAACTAACGACGGGTACTAAGTTGAAACAAAATGTTTAGTTTGGGTACTGATGTGTCACAAAGTTTAGTTGGGGAACTCAGATGAAAGCCAAGTATTTTTAGGGTACTCGGATGATAATAACCCTTAAATTATTCGTTCTAGTGAAACGGATATGTTCACCATTATTGAATATCGTAGGACCAGAAGTTCATACAGACTTATCATTTCACGGGATTTGAGATAAGCTCATTGCACAATTGTTCAAGTGGAAATTTATATGTGCACCCTTTCTAAATGTCGTATGACCAGAAGTTCATACGGACTTAAAGTTTCATAGAATCTGAAATAAATGTAATGAACCATTCTTTTAATGAGAACTTGATATGTACAATATTATTAAATGTCGTATGACCAGAAGTTCACATCGACTTTAATTTCACAGAGCTTGAGATTCTGATTCAAGGTGCAATCTTGTTATTTATGTTATTTATATGACCAGAAGTTCATATAAACCTGATATTTCATTTCAAAGTTATATTATTTCCAAACATCACCATATTTGTTTGGCTGTAAAGAAATATATTTGTTCCTTTATCCCACATGCTCCAACAGTATTAATAGCAGGAAATACGAACTTATATATTCGAAGTTAATTTCCTGTATACTCATTGCCGAAATAATGAGTTATTACTGAAAAACCATCAAACTCGCCATGTTGGCAGTATAACATTCCCAGAAGTGAATGAGATAAATCATGATGGTAATTCTAGACTCGGGACATATCGAGACCTCGATCATTCTCGCATGCATTATAACTTTTGATCTCAAAATCCCACCCGAAGTGGGACAAATGCGAAATGCACAAAGAAAGTTGCTTATGGAGTTGAACTCCCGAAAACGATGAAAGTGTATGTTATATATGAGACGGGAGAGATCATTGGTCGATTATATGTTGTATGACCAAATGTTTAGATGGCTTTACATCAAGCATCAAATAAGGGCAAAAGAAAAGGGTGATAGAGATAAAGTCTGATTGATGACCTAGATCCGGAAGATCTAAATGAATTGAATGTCTCAGACGACTCTATATAACGATGTAGTCAATATAATCATGGTTCATTTCGCCGATTATACATGGATCCCTGAAGCGATCAATTCATGTGCGGAAATGAAAATGACATGTGTATCACTACAATTAAGGGCTCTAGAAGAGCTACCATGTCATTGAGATTTACAATAAAGTTAAGCATTAATGCTCTATATGAAAGTAGATCCAGAAGCATCTACTCAATATTAAAATAGATCCGGAAGAATCTACTCAGTGTTGAAAATGCTATATATGAAAGTACATCTAGAAGCATCTGCTCAGTGTTAACGACATACATGTCATGTTGAGACCACAAATAAGACTGAGTTTCTCTGTATCACCAGAAGTGATAAATATGGTGAAAAGCATGTACTTGAAGAAATTACAGGCTCTAACATCAAGTTTGTATTATACAACCATAAGAGCAAATTAAAACCTACGTGACTATAAACCAGAAGTTCATTAGCCCATATATTTTTATGCTTTGGCATAATCGTCTTGGTCATCCTGGATCAACGATGATGCATATGATTGTTGAGAACTCATGTGGACATTCATTAAAGGGCCGGAAGATCCTAATGTCCAATGAGATATCATGTACAACTTGCTCACAAGGGAAATTAATGGTCCAACCATCAAAGACAATTTTAGTATGGAATTTTAATTACTCAAGTACATAATTCATGAGGATATGACCATATTAATTTTATAAGAGACACATCCATAAGATGGTCTTATGGTATCTTGATACTTACTTTATAAGAGACGCATCCAGAAGATGGTCTTATCGTGTAACATTGCATTTGCTAAGTTGTTGACACGCTTTATAAAATCGATCGCCTTGACAATGATGGTATCTTGAGTCCCTGAAGGACAAGATGTTTATTGCATGATCTGTTAGTTTCATTTTGATGAGACGATATCGTTCACCTTGAAGTGAAAAGAGAAGACTTCCCTGAAGTAAGGCATGAAATGTTCTTGGAAGAATTGTTTTTGTCTCATCATATGTACCTGAAGTATATAAGCTCGCACATTTGAAAAATGTTGCAGACCGAATGTTATACGCATTTATAAAAATATTAAGGTCATACCAAGATACCAGCAAAGATTTAAAAGCTTTGTGAAAGCGGGGAATGACTCCTCTTGTACACGCTAGAAGCGTGAGAGGGTACTTGGATCAAATAATAATGATTCCAAGTGTCACGCCCCAATTTCAGTAAACCGAACTCGGGACGCGAACATTTAAAATAATAAAACAATGAAACCTGTTTTGGATAAACACCTTTAAATCTCCATTTAATTAATCAAAATAATATTTACAACTTAAAATACGTCCCAACACGTGGACAAAAGTACAAGGTATCCGTCACTAGACTCAAAAGACAAAACCCGGACTCCGCTCCTAGCTCCACAAGCTTCGAGAGCTCACCTAGTCCGTCCTGTGATCAGTACTTGTAGGAAAAGCAGCTAGGGGTGAGCGTTCGCTCACCACCACAGATAACAGACTGACTACGGCATAATTAGCAGACAATGCCGGTAACACCAACAACAAACTCAACACCGGGGATCACTGTCCCCAACTCAAGTACTCTGACTGACACACACCCACGGTGACCTTCCTCGAATGACTCGACACTTGACACGCAAAGTAGACCCGACACAACGATTGACGACCTCCTCCAAAGACTCAAGAGACCACCACGCAACACCCAAGATCACAACGGATCGCACACCAAACAAGATCACAAAGGATCGCATACCAGCTGCTCAGTAATCTCCCCCACCCATACGAACACGGACCAGGCTAGCCAAAAAATGCTTACAACCTGTTGATGCTCAAACTACGTCAGGCCAGCCAAAGAATGCTTGCAACCTGTTGATACTCAAACTGTGTCAGGCCAGCCAAAGAATGCTTGCAACCTGTTGATACTCAAACTGTGTCAGGCCAGCCAAAGAATGCTTGCAACTTGTTGATACTCGAACTTGGTCAGGCCAGCCAACGAATGCTTGCAACCTACCGAAATCCGCAATCACAATCACAATCACAATCACAAGCAAGTTCAACAACCAGTAACAACACAGGTTCAATACTCACAGGCACTCATGGCCACCAAGACACCAACAGTAAAACTCGGACTCAGCAGCCCCACAGGCACTCACGGCCTCCCAAGACACACCAACAGTAAAACACGGACTCAACAACCCCACAGGCACTCACGGCCTCCCAAGATACACCAACAGTAACTCACGGCTCAACAACCCTACGGGCACTCACGGCCACTCAAACCACCAACAGTAAAGACACGGGTTCACAACCCCACGGGCACTCATGGCCACCCAAAACACCAAAGGTAAAGACATGGTTTCAACAACCCCACAGGCACTCATGGCCACCCAAAACACCAAAGGTAAAGACACGGGTTCAACGACCCCACGGGCACTCATGGCCACCCAAAACTCAACAATAATACACGCTCGCAACTTACCGAGACTCTAACTCGTAAGCCAGCCAAAGAGTGCTCGCAACCCCCCGAGACTCTAACTCGGTCAGGCCAGCCAAAGACACCAACCTTAGTACACGGGCTCTCATGGCCACCCAGGACACAACAGTAATACACGGGCTCTCATGGCCACCCAAGACACAATTACACAAACAACCTCTGGCATAACCAATGCCTCCAACATTCCTAATATCAACAGTTTCACAATCAACCTCCGGGCATGGTCATATGCCTCCAGTACTCCTAATCTCGATAAGTTCGCAATCAACCTCCGGGCATGGTCATATGCCTCCAGTAATTCTAATAACGCTAAGTTCTCTGCTCCTACGACACTACTAAGTGTCACATGCTTTTCTCATATTCGCTACGTTCCCGTATCATGCTTTTCTAATATTCAAATAAACCTACTCAACCCACGACACCCCGGTGTCACATGCAATTCTACTGTTAACTTTCCCCAGTCAGGGCCAAGATCCGGCTACTTTTCCCTACCTCGTGCGTGTTTTCCAAAAGCCAACCAACGAACTCCGGTGATGATCTCAGTCACTCACCCAGCTTTCCCTTGCCTCGGTCCGTGGCACGATCTAAAAGAACACAATTTTAATGCACTTTAACTCGCAGGAAATAAGCTGAAATTTAATAAACTTAACGCCCAAACGTAACCCCGACAATGTCGATCACTAACAAACTTCCCAAATACTCGACATTGTCGATAAGGGACCCGTAAAGGCCCGATTCGCCCGACATGGTGAATCTGCCCAGGTTTTGTAAATGCCCTTCCGGGGCTCCAAAAATTCCCGTTTTGGTTTCTACGGTCTTAGAATAATTCAAGGGTTCCTATGCACTTGACGGAATCGAATTCCGACTTCCGGGTCATTTAATTTGCGTTTCAAGTTTCTAAACCCGTCAATTACAACTTTCACAATTTAATTCCAAATTTCGATCCGGTTGTAGATTAATTACTTGGGGAACGTTCTAAACCACCCGAACACAAAACCCGATCACCCGAGCACGTGGGCCCCACCCGGCCATAATGGGAGAATTCCCTTTTTGCCCCAAAACGTTCCTAACGAACTCCAAACCTCAACCAATCATCTTTAAACCAATCTTAAACAAAACCCAACCTTAATCAACCCATTTAAACTCAAACCCTAAAATTCAAACGTTCCAAAACGAAAATCGAATAGGTTCTCACCGTAGGGAATGACGATGGGAGCTCGATTCTTCAACCATTGAGACGATCCGTCGGTCAGATTGTCGGGAAATCACAAAACTCCAAGCTTTTCCCTTACTTTCTCTCTTCTCCTTCTCTCTCTTCTTTCTCTTTCTAACTCTCTTTTTTTTTTCTAAAATGGACGTGTATCAACCTTTCCCTCTTATTTTTGTTTTAAAACTAACACCAACCTTTCTTTATTTACAAAACTAACACTAACTTCTCTTTGTTTACAAACTAACACTAATGTCTCTTCATTTGTTTTGTCCAATAAACCTAACACCACCACATATTTGACATGTGGCTAGGTGAGCCCCACACCTTTTGGAAAATATCTCCTAGATATTTATATTTTCCATTCAGATTTGCGAAAATCGGACGTTTCGGGCCCCGAACGGGCACTTTTTCCCAAAAATTACGAAACTTCACGGGCTACAAGGAAACGGCCCAACTAAGACCGCTGCGACGACGGCTAAGCTTTTTGGATCCAAAACGGTCCTCGAATGGACCAAAACGTCGCTCGGTTGACTTTTCCAGCGAAAAGTCAACATTTCCCAAATTGATCAGAAAGTTGCCCTGAGTCCCCCGGAACTCACTTTGGTCAATATCGGGGTCAACTTAAGTCTGGTATGACCCTCGGGGTCCAATTCCGGTTCAATTCAGTGTCTGCTCAAAATTTTTAAATTTTCCTGTTTTCCGCAGGTTTGACTGGCGTTGACCGGAAGTGGTTATTACACCAAGAGAGAAAGAATTAGGTGAATTTCAATGATAAACATAATATGTCTTCACTATCGGAATATGTTCCAACAGAAATATCGGTTTAAGAAAAACCGTTGATTCTAGAAGAATCAATCGCTCCTGCCAAAAAGGCAGTTCGTGAATGAGCATGATATAAATTTATGGGTTATTTATGATTTGGTACCCAAATGTTTCGTCCACGAACGATATGGTACCCATATGAATTTTTTTCCCAATTTGGTACCCAAACGTTTCGTCCACGGACGATTTGGGTTAATGGGGTTAAACATAACAGACCAAAGTGAAAAGACCATTTTACCCTTTATCATTTAAGTTGACTTTTTACTTTAATGTTAAAAGACTGTTTTACCCTTATATTGACTTTTGACTTTATATTTAAACCTTATTTTTTAATAAGTATATTTTTTCAAAAAAATAAATTATTTTATTGAATTATTTTTTATAAAAATTTTAATTTTATTTTATATATATATATATATATATATTATTTTTCAAAATTTTAAATTTTTTACTTTTTAAATTTATTATTTTTAGATTTTTATTATTTTTTATTATTTTAAAATTTTAATTTTAATTTTTTAAAATTGTTTTATTATTTTAAAATTTTATTTATATATTTTTATTCTAATTTATTTAATTTTAAATTTATTTTTTTATTTTATTTTTTAATTCTTAAATTTTTTAATTATTTAATTTAATTATTTATTGTATTATAAGTAAGGGTATAATGGTATTTTTGTCTATCACATTTATAAGCTTAAAATAAGAAAGGGTAAAATCTTCATTTCACACCCCGCTTAACTGCACATGTCTAATTTAGAGGAATATTTTGTTAGTTTTCTAACAGAATATGCTACTTCCGTCCATGGACAAATCATTTGGGTACCAAATTGGTCATTTGAAACATAAGTGTAAGAACCACTCCCGGTCAACGCCAGTCAAATATGCGAAAAACAAGAGAATAAAAAAAAATTTAAGCAGACACTTAAATGAACCTAAATTTGACCACGAGGGTCATACCGGAATTAAGTTGACCCCGTTATCGACCAAAGTGAGTTCCGGGGGACTCAGGGCAACTTTCTGACCAATTTGGGAAATATTGACTTTTCGTTGGAAAAGTCAACCGAGCGACGTTTTGGTCCATTCGAGGACCGTTTTGGATCCAAAAAGCTTAGCCGTCGTCGCAGCGGTCTTAGTTGATCCATTTCCTTGTAGCCCGTCAAATTTCGTAATTTCTTGGAAAAAGTGCCCGTTCGGGGCCCGAAACGTCCGAATTTCGCGAATCTGATTAGAAAATATCTAGGAGATATTTCCTAAAAAAGGTGTGGGACCCACCTTGCCACTTGTCAACCAAGTGGTGGTGTTAGGTTTATGGGGCAAAACAAGAAGACTATGAGAGAAGGGGGGTTCGACCATTTTGAAAAGAAAAAAAAGGAGAAGTTGGGGTTTTTAAAAAGAGAAAGAAGAGAGAAGAAAGGGAGAGAAGAAGAAGGAAAAGCTAGGGTTTTGCTACTATTCCCGCTCATCTAACCTTTGGATCGTCTCAAAGCTAAAGGAATCGAGCTCACATCGACGTTCTCTACGGTGAGCACCTAATTGATTCTCGATTTGCTTAATTTTGAAAGTTAGGGTTTGTGTAAAACTAGTAGGGTTTAGTGGTTTTGAGGTGTGGGGTTCGTTGGAGACGTTTTGGAGCGAGTTTGGAACGTTTTCCGGTGACCGGGAGCTCGGGGGAGCTCCGGTCACCATGTAGGGTGGCCGACCGGCCGTGTGAGGTGGCTGGCCGGAGCTAGGACCAGCCACCACCATGGTGGGCCGGGCCCATTTGAGTCCTAGACACCCACGGCAAAGGTTGGCCGGGTGAGGCCCACGTGCTCGGGTGCTCGGGTTTCGTGTTCAGGTGGTTTAGGACGTTCCCCGAATCATTAATCTACAACCGGATCGAAATTTGGAATTAATTTGTGAAAGTTGTAATTGACGGGTTTAGAAACTTTAAACGCTAATTAAATGACTTGGAAGTCGGATTTCGATTCCGTCGAGTGCCTAGGAACCCTTGAATTATTCTAAGACCGTAGAAACGAAAACGGGAATTTTCGGAGCCCCGGAAGGGCATTTCCAAAACCCGGGCAGATTCTCCATGTCGGGCGAATCGGGCTTTTCCGGGTCCAATATCGACAATGTCGAGTAATTGGGGAGTCTGGGAGTGATCGACATTGTCGGGGTTACTTTTGGGCGTCAGGTTTATTAAAATTCAGTTTATGCCTGCAAGCTTAAAAGCGTTTAAAATTGTGTTCTTTTAGATCGTGCTGCAGACAGAGGAAAGGGAAAGCTAGGCGAGTGACCGAGATCACGCCGAAGCTTATTTGTGCGCTTTAGGAGTAAACATACGAGGTAGGGAAAAGTAGCCGGATCTCGGCCCTGACTAGGGAAAGTTAATAGTAGAAATGCATGTGACACTTGGGTGTCGTGGGTTAAGTAAGTTTATCGAACATTAGAAAGGCAAGTGACACCGGGTGGTTTCGTATGATACGGGAACGTACCGAACATTAGAAATGCATGTGGCACTTAGTAGTGTCCTAGGAGCAGTGAACTTTCGATATTATAACTACTGGAGGCATTTGGTTATCCCCGGAGGTTGATTGTGAACTTATCGATTTTAGAATTACTGGAGGCATATGACCATGCCCGGAGGTTGATTGTTTAGTTTGTGTCTTGGGTGGCCATGAGAGCCCGTACTTTACTGTTGTGTCTTGGGTGGCCATGAGAGCCGTACTTTACTGTTGTGTATTGGGTGGCCATGAGAGCCCGTGTTTTACTGTTGGTGTCTTGGGTGGCCATGAGTGCCCGTGGGGTTGTTGAGCCCGTGAGTTATTGTCGGTGTGTCTTGGGTGGCCGTGAGTGCCCGTGGGGTTGTTGAGCCCGTGAGTTACTATTGGCGTGTCTTGGGAGGACATGAGTGCCCGTGGGGTTGTTGAGCCCGTGAGTTATTGTCGGTGTGTCTTGGGTGGCCGTGAGTGCCCGTGGGGTTGTTGAGTCCGTGTTTTACTGTTGGTGTCTTGGGTGGCCATGAGTGCCTGTGGAGTGTTGAACCTGTGTGGTTGCTGTTTGTTGAACTTTGCTTGTGATTGTGATTGTGGTTACCTGAGGTTGGATACCCGACTTTGTGTCGGGGAAGTTGCGTGAGGTGTGACTAGCCTCCCGACAGGGATCGGGGGAAGTGGCGAGGTTGTGGGCTAGCCTCCCGACAGGGATCGGGAGAAGGTGCGTGTGGGTGTGGCTAGCCTCCCGACAGGGATCGGGGGTAGGGGAGAGGTTGTGGGCTAGCCTCCCGACTGAGATCGGGAGAAGTTGCGCGACAGGTCGACCGCCTGACCTGACAGGGATCGGTAAAGGGCGAGAGAGAGAGAGAGAGAGAGGGTTACTGAGCAGTTGGCGTGCGATCCTTTGTGATCTTGTTTGGTGTGCGATCCTTTGTGATCTTGGGTGTTGCGTGGTTGTCTGTCGTGTCTTTAGAGGAGGTCGTCAATCGTTGTGTCGGGTCTACATTACGTGTCCGAGTGTTGAGTTGGTTGAGGAAAGTAACAGTGTGTGTGTGTCAGTCGGGTTACTTGAGTTTGGGGATAGTAGTCCCCGGTGTTGGCTTTGTTGTTGGTGTTACCGGCATTGTCTGCTAAGTATGCCGTGGTCAGTCGGTTATCCGTGGTGGTGAGCGAACGCTCACCCCTAGCTGCTTTTCCTACAGGTACTGGTCGCAGGTTGGACTAGGTGAGCTTCCGAAGCTTGAAGAGCTAGGAGCGGGAGTCCGGGTTTACTTTTGAGTCTAGCGACGTACACTTGTATTTTGTCCGCTTGTGGGACGTACTTTTGAGTTGTAAATAATTATTTTGTTTAAGTAATTGGAGGTTTTAAAGTGTTTTATTTAAAAGGTTTCAAATTGTTTTATTGTTTTAAACGTTCGCGTCCCGAGTTCGATTTTACTGAAATTGGGGCGTGACAATAAGGGTACCATATCGTTCGTGGACGAAACATTTGGGTACCAAATCGTAAATAACCCTAAATTTATTCTCGAGATTGATTTAAGAAGAATATCAGTTCAAACAAAGCGTTAGTTCCAGAAGAACAAAGGAATGAGCAAATGCATATTGTTCATACATATCGAGAACCATGGAATCGAATATCTATTTCCATTGATAAAGGCATTACATTTTCATGAAAATGAAATGATAGATGATATTGACATTGAACCACATGCTGTTGACTGTCATTTAAAGACATGTTTGGCCCATACGAGAAAATGTCATTCCAGAAGAATTGACTTATTGGCATAATGTCAAATGTTCAAAATCATGATCAAAACATCGAAAGATTTATTCCCAGCTGGGTATAGATGAATGAGAAAACAAAGATGCTGAATATAAAGCGCGCCTTATAAATGTATTTTTCTCAAATGACTTAAAGCCAACTTTTGATAAAGTTGTGTTGTGTGATCACCATGATATATTAGATATATGTACCCACTGCTAATGATATTTTTAAGAGCCAACATTTATAAAAGTCCCCGAAGGACCTGCATTGCCTGAAGCATTGCAGTTTTCCTGAAGCATTGTAGTTTGCCTGAAGCAAAACCCGTGCATTTCCTGAAGCATTGCAACTTTCCTAAAGCAAATCCCTTGAAAATTTAAATTTCCAGAAGCAATGCCATTCCCCAAAAGATTTATGATTATCTAGAGAAATGAATCTCTAAAGGGTTTAATTTTCATGAGGCCATGAGACATGGTATGAGAAACCATGTACTCAGTAAGCAGTGTGGGTCGATAATATATGGACTCTTGAAGAGATCCTTAAAACTGCAGTATGTCTAAAGAAATACTTTCAAATGAAAGCTTTGATGATGACGTATTGTCTCGGCTTGGAGATCGAGCATACTTCAAATGGATCCATAAATATGCATATGTTAAGAAACGACTGAAGTGTGTTCTACTTGATATTCAAACGATCGATTGATATTTAGATCCTAAAGAGGATCTCATTTGTCTCAAAGAAATGAAAAGATATTTGGTCTTGAAGTACCATATCTAAATTTGAGACGTTATAATGTATAAGGCCTGACAGAAAATTCGCAGTAAATGTGCTAGCCAGTTTGAGCTCAGAAACTACTAACCGAATTTGAGATAGAAGCAGATCTACAAAGCGCGTCCCGGGACAGTTATAATTTAGGAAGACAGTTTTTAGTGTTTTTTTAGTTGCAACCGATCAGTTTTCGTATGAAATTATGATATAATCATGAACTCCAAAAGAGTCATGAGAGATTGACGTCAATCAGAATCATGAAGTGGAAATCCTATAGGTTTGTTCACTGAAAGTCTTGCGACATCAGTTTTGGGAAAGTCAGTGTACAAGATAATATGAGTCGACTTTGCAAGCAATCGATATTACTCAATCGGTCTTCAGGGGGAGCGATAGTCAGGGGCATTATGTTTCTGTGCGCTGCACTCTTTTTCCCTTATTCAGGTTTTGTCCTACGAGGTTTTCCTGGAAAGGTTTTTAATGAGGCAGTTGTTATGCACGTTCAGCTCACCAGAAGTGAGTGAATGGAAGAAACACTCTACTCGATATGACTTTTCGGATATCCACTCGTTGAGAAGTTAATGTTCAAGATTAGGATGCGTCGACTCAACCAAACAACCAAAGTAAACTACCTGAAGTAAGGGGGAGACAAATTTTGTGCACTGTACTCTTTTTCCCTTATCCAAGTTTTGTCCCACAGGGTTTTCTTGGAAAGGTTTTTTAACGAGGCAGCATCAAGCACAACTTCAAGCACATTTTGTGTGTTGCACTCTTTTCCTTACAGGTTTTGTCCCGCTGGGTTTTCCTGAGGAGGTTTTTAACGAGGCAAATTCAGCTTGAAGCACGTCTGATATATTCACAAATGGTGGTCCAAGGGTGAGTGTTGTAAAAAATGGTGGCCCACCATTTGTGTGGCTCAAGAAGAGCAACTTGCTCTATAAATTAAATGTAAAGTAGATACATGTACTTGCCTTTGCCTACATATATGGCTCCCTTCTTGTATTTGATATGAATGAAACCAGAAGACAGGTTCTTGAAATTATCTCTCAACCCACACAACACAATTCCATATCCTGCAACCACAGTACAATATATATATATACAAGCCTCTTGTTCACGTGCTCAGTAACCAAATCACAATAAATATGACCTTTTAAATAAAAACTATTTTTAAGAATAAACTGATTTTATAAAAAAAAATTGATTATAAAATATACAATTTGATTTTTTAAGAATAAACTATTTTTTTTAAAGTTAATTCTAATTTTTTAAAATAAAATATTAATTTTTATAAAATAAAAAACCGATTTATATAAAATAAATAAATAAAAAGAATTTTTGAAAACTAATGGCATGCTTTTGAAAATTTGAGTGTTAGTAAGGGGTATTTTGGACTTTTTAATAATTTGGATGGGAAAATGGATGGAAAATAGACAGAAAGTAACGGTAGGTACTAAAATGAAACTAAAATGATAGTTAGGGTGGTGAGGTGCAACAAAGTTTGGTTAGGGTAGTGAGATGAAACCCAAGTATTTTTAGGGTAGTGTGAGGTGAAGTTTATCCAATCATAAATTCAGTATTCAGTCAACATCCACTCAACTCATGAGTCTCATCCATGAGTTTCACAATGTGAACATAGCTAAATTTAAAGGGTTCACATCACAATTTTGTATAATCACCATCTAAGTCTCAACTCATGAGTCTCATATATGAGTACCTCACGATACATGCGCTTAGAGCATGTATAGTGAAGGAACTCACATACGGGACTCATATGTGAGACTCATGTGCTGACTGCACATAATTGTGAGTTGAGTCCTTTAAATTGAGTTGTGTTCCCCAGTGTGAAACTCATGTATGAGACTCATGAGTTGAGTGCATGCTGACTGGATACTGAATTGATATTTTACTGAATTTATTAAATTCCGATTTAGAACAGTAAATTTGAAATAAAATGGAAAAAGTTAATTAATAAAATAATAAATGAACTAAAATGCAAAATTAATTAATAAAAAAATAAATGAACTAAAATGAAATAAAACTTGAAATTTTATTACTCCCCGAATAATACATAACTAAAATTAATTGACAAGACAATTGGTGCATAGAGAAATCATCTCACTCGTCGTCAGATCGATAAGTCGCTCAAAACTGATCTCATATGTGTTGAACATCGTCCTCTTGGAGTTTCTGGTGGGTTAGATCATTTGTCACTGAGTCGAGAGGCCAAGCGTTGTTGGTAGGACAAGGGCCCTCCTTGATATCATCGTTCAGGTGGTGACCAATCTGGTATATATGGAGGTGGGTCGTAATACAAGTCGTCATCTCCTGCTTTGTACCGGTTGTGTTCATCCTCTACAATCATGTTGTGTAGAATGATACAAGTGTGCATGATATCAGTCAAAGTCGTCCTATTCCAAACACTAGCGGGTCGGGAAATTATGTGTCATCGTGCTTGGAGAACTCCAAAAACCCGTTAAATATCTTTCTGACAACCTTCTTGAACTTTACCAAACAATTTGTGTTTGCGAGTATGGGGATGACGAATCGACTTCACGAACCGACTTCATGATGGGTAAATACTGTCAACAAAATATAAGGTCGGTCGTACCGATGGTCGTTGATCTCATACTCCACGGTAAAGTCACGGCCGCATCCTTGAATAAGTGGTCAGTGTTGAGGATGTTGGTGTCATTGCTCGAGCCAAACATCCCAAAAACGAATGTCAAATCCGCAAATCACGGGACGCTACAACTTCCAACATAACGGTTGGATCCCAGTGGTGGTCTCCCCGACCACATGCTCCTTACAAAGTGGTTGGGAAATTCTTCCACTCCCAATGCATACAGTCAAGACTCCCAATCATGTCGGGAAACCCTCGATTGTACCCTAATTCGGGTAATCGGGTCAAGTTCTCCGGTATTGGTTTATACTCGTATTCTTCCATGAAAACCTCAACAACGGCCTTACAAAAATGGCGTACACATTCGAGTATGGTACTTACCCCAATACGTAGGGATTCATCCAATGAATCGGACGAGTACCCATACACTAGCATTCGTAACACGACGATGCATTTCTGGTGCGTTAATAACCCCATGTGTCTTGCACCGTCCATCTTAGGAACGAAACAACCGTCATCCTCTGCTACCTTTATCATCACTCGTTAAAAGAGTGGTCGGGACATGCGGAATCGACGCCTAAACATATCAGGCCCATATGTTGGGTTCTTGATGAAATAATCCTGCATCGGTCGGTTGTAAGAACCGCCCCCGGTCGATCCCGATCGAACCAGTGATTTGTGGTGAAAGTTGACTTTCCAACGGAAAAGTCAACCGATGAATCCGGGAGTCATTCGGGACCTTTCCGGGACCCAAAAGGCTTACCGTCGTTATGGTTAGCTTAGTTGGGTCGTTTCCTTTCAAATGACCAATTTTACGAAAAAGTCAACTTTCAGTCAAACTAGACCTAATTAGTGACTAAACCTAATTAATTTAATTGTGCTGGAAATTGGCAAGGGCAAGGTGGCCCCCACATGGACATGTGTCCATGGTGGCTTGGAGGAGAAGAAATGGGTCTATAATGACCCATTTGACCTCATAAGTGCCAAAATAGGAGAGAGGGAGCAAGGGGGGGGGGGGGGGGGTTTAGTCATTTGCACCTTAGGTTTAAGACCCCTTTTTGGGTCACTTTTCAGCCATTACCTAGTGGTGGCCGAATTTCACAAGAGGGAGGAGAGAATAGAGCTTCCATTGAAGCTTGAAGAAGAAGCAAGGAGAAATGGAGCTCCTTTAGTGGCATTTCTTCACCAAATCTTCTAAAAAAAGCCTCTTAATCCTCTTCATCTATCCATTTCCAAGGTAAGTAAGCTCTAACAATCTACTTTCAATCAATTTGGGGATATGGGTTTCCATAGAAATTGCATGAAATAGTTGGGTTTTGAGTTATTTTTTGTTAGATGATTGTTTATGAGAAGAAATAGATGATTTATGTAGAAATCATTTGGGGTTTTGTGTTTTTGGTGAAACCCATTATGGGTGTTGGAGTTATGGAGTATATGGTACTGTTTTGGAGGTTTTTGGTTGATAAAAATGGAGGTTTTGAGGTTTAATTTCGTGGAAATGGAGCTAGAGGAAGAAGGATGACAAAACTGTCCAGACCCGTCACAGATCCGTGACGGGGACCGTGACGGTGCATGTCACGGCTCCGTGAGGATGACCGTGACGGTGCAGATCACGCCTCCGTGAGGATGACCGTGACGGTGCAGATCACGGCTCCGTGATCTGAACCGTGACATATCAGAATTGGGTCTTTTTGGGCCCTTTTTAGTCGTTTTCGGGTCTTGGGAAGGTTATCTAAACCCGAACCTTTTGAGCAAGTGAAGGCCGAACATCAGCGTCCCGCCGATTTGTTACAGCCACTGCCGGTCACACAGTGGAAGTGGGAGCATGTCACGATGGACTTCGTGTGCGGCTTACCGAGATCGCCGAGAGGGCACGATGCAGTTTGGGTAGTGGTCGACCGAATGACCAAGTCGGGGCACTTCTTAGCCATGAGGATGAGCGACACGGTTGACACTCTGAGTCGTCTGTACGTTCGTGAGATCATTCGTCTTCACGGAGTTCCAGTGTCGGTTGTGTCCGATAGAAATCCTCGATTCACCTCCAGGTTTTGGAAGAGTTTGCAGAGAGCATTGGGGACCGAGGTCCTACTTAGTACAACGTACCACCCGCAGACATATGGTCAGTCAGAGCGCACGATTCAGATCTTAGAGGACATGCTATGGGCGTGCGTGCTGGACTTCCGAGGATCATGGGAGGATCACTTACCATTAGCCGAGTTTTCCTACAACAACAGCTTCCAGGTCAGTATCGGGATGGCACCGTTTGAAGCGTTGTATGGTAGGCCGTGTCGATCGCCCGTGTGTTGGGAAGAGGTGGGAGACAAGAGTTTACTTGGTCCGGATCTTGTTCGGAGACGACCGAGAAGGTCGCGTTGATTCGTGAGCGATTGAGGACCACACATAGCCGACAGAAGAGTTATGTTGATAGACGACGCCGACCTCTTGAGTTCGCAGTAGGTGATCATGTGTTTCAGAGGGTGAGCCCGAAGAAGGGGCAAGTTGGCCCCGCGGTTTATCGGACCTTTTGAGGTTTTGGGCAGAGTGGGAGCCGTTGCTTACCGTCTTGCATTGCCACCACAGCTTGGGAACATTCATAACGTCTTCCATGTTTCCCAACTGTGGAAGTACACTACGGACCCCTCCCTCATTATCGAAAGGACGAACATCGAGGTAGTTGAGGATGTTTTGTATGAGGAGCAGCCAGTCAGGATTCTGGATACGCAGGAGCAGGTCTTGCGTGGCAAGACTATCCAATTGGTACCGGTGCAGTGGCGACACTACGGAGCAGAGTCGACCTAGGAGCGCGAGGATGAGGTTCGTGCGAAGTACCTCAGCCTGTTCGACCCTTGAGGTACGCTCGTTTTTAATTTCGAGGACAAAATTCTTTTAAGGGGTAGATTGTAATAACCGCCCCGTTCGATCCCGGTCGAACCGGTGATTTTTGGTGAAAGTTGACTTTCTACCAGAAAAGTCAACTGATGACTCTGCGAGTCATTCGGGACCTTTCCGGGACCCAAAAGGCTTTTACGTCGTTACGGTTAGCTTAGTTGGGTCGTTTCCTTTCCAATGACTAATTTTACGAAAAAGTCAACTTTCGGTCAAACTAGGCCTAATTAGTGACTAAACCTAACTAATTTATTTGTGCTGGAAATTGGCAAGAGCAAGATGGCCCCCACATGGACATGTGTCCATGGTGGCTTGGAGGAGAAGAAATGGGTTTATAATGACCCATTTGGCCTCATAAGTGCTAAAATAGGAGAGAGGGAGCAGGGGGGAGGCTTTAGTCATTTCCACCTTAGGTTTAAGACCCGTTTTTGGGTCACTTTTCAGCCATTTTCTAGTGGTGGCTGAATTTCACAAGAGGGAGGAGAGAAGAGAGCTTCCATTGAAGCTTGAAGAAGAGGCAAGGAGAAAGGGAGCTCCTTTAGTGGCATTTCTTCACCAAATCTTCTCAAAAACCTCTTAATCCTCTTTATCAATCCATTTCCAAGGTAAGTAAGCTCTAACAATCTACTTTCAATCAGATTAGGGTTATGGGTTTCTATAGAAATTGCATGAACTAGTTGGGTTTTGAGTTATTTGTTGTTAGATGATTGTTTATGAGAAGAAATAGATGATTTATGTAGAAATCATTTGGGGTTTTTTGTTTTTGGTGAAACCCATTATGGGTGTTGGAGTTATGGAGTTTATAGTACTGTTTTGGAGGTTTTTGGTTGATAAAAATGGAGGTTTTGAGGTTTAATTTCGTGGAAATGGAGCTAGAGGAAGAAGGAGGACAAAACTGTCCAGACCCGTCACAGATCCGTGACGGGGACCGTGACAGTGCAAGTCACAGCTCCGTGAGGATGACCATGACGGTGCAGATCACGGCTCCGTGAGGATGACCGTGACGGTGCAGATCACGGCTCCGTGAGGATGACCGTGACGGTGCAGATCACGACTCCGTGATCTGAACCGTGACATATCAGAATTGGGTCTTTTTGGGCCCTTTTTAGTCGTTTTCGGGTCTTGGGAAGGTTATCTAAACTCGAACCTTTTGAGGATTAAATTTAGGTATTTTCTCTTTAAACCGCTTTGATTGTTTATTAATTCTAGCATTAATTTATGATCCTAGACGTCGTTCCCGAGCACGGAGGAGGCGACTACTAGGCGCTCGCGTGATTAAGCGCGTGGATAGCATTTGAGGTAGGGAAGAGTAAAGAACGTTAATAGTATGCATATAGGATGTTAATAACCGGAAAAGTCTTAGCTTGCATGTAGGATGTGATTAACTAGAATAACATGTTAATAATATGCAGCCGAAGATAATGCGTTGTGGAAGAAGGTCCTTTGCGCTATCTATAATTGGCCTAATCAAGCTTGGGATTTATCTCTTATGCCCTCCACTCGTTGCTCAACCAACATCAGCAACATTTTAAGCCTGTTTGAAGACTTCAGAATTGCCAGCCTCTTTGGACCGGATGGGTATTGGGGTCTGGTTCGGCCATCTCTTTCTGGTCGGATTGTTGGGCAAGTTCAGAGCCCCTCTCTTCTTTATACCCTCGCCTCTTCTCGCTAGCTTCTGATAAAGGTTCCCGGGTCAGTTATTATTGGTCGGGAGAGGTTTGGGTTCCTATTTTCAGGCGCTCTCTTCTGGTTTATGAATCTGACCTCAAAGATCTTTTGCTGCTGCATCTCACTCTCTTCAGGCCCTCCCCTGTCCCTGATAGAATTAATTGGGTTCACAAATCAAAAGCTTTCTCTGTGAAGGATGTTTACATAGCAATCCGGAAGAGTATTGTTGGCTCCAAGCTTCAGTGGTGCTCAATCCTTTGGAGAGAAAAACTCCCCCCCCCCCCAAGATTACTCTGTTCGGCTGGCTGGTTGCATTGGACGCCGTCCCATCTAAGTCATCCCTTGAGGAGCGAGGGGTTCCCATTCCCCTCTCGGCTGCCTGGTGTAAGTTTTGAAACTTCCATTTCGAGGACTGCACTCACCTTTTGTTATCCTGCCCTCGAGCTTCCTCTATCTGGTATCAAATTTTTAGCTGGTGGAACATACTTGGTTGCCTCCCGGACTCGCCGCTAGCCTTAATTCTCCAGTGGCAAGGCTTGGCTCCTCGAGGATTGGCTGGCCTTTATTGGATGAAAGTGATATTCATAAGTTTCTGGCACATTTGGCTCTCCCGAAACTCCGCTGCGTTCTCGGATGCCTTAGAAGCTCCCGAGCTTGTTTTTTCTCGAATCAAACTCCTCAGCTTCTCTCTCTTGAGCCTTAAAGCTTCGGATGGCAACGCTCCAAACCTTGACATTTGGAAGAGGGACCCTCTTAGCTGTTTGGCTCTCATCTAATTGTATCTGAAAGCCTCTTTTCTCTTTATTTTGTTTCCTGTATCAGCTCTCTCTCATTTTCAATAAAATCGTTTTTTTTGCGGATATAAAAAAACTAGAATAACCGCTTTCAATTATGGGAATTATCGTGTTGTAAAATCACATGTGGCCATGTCGGGCCTTAGGATTGTGTGTTGGTTGTGTTTGGTTATGGTTATTAGTCCTTAAATGTTGGTGTATAGTATTTTCTTTGGTTACTTTAAGAATCATAGCATGCTATATGAGTTTTGATGAATGTGATACGAATGGTTGTTTGTTAATATGATTGGTTGAATGAATGTGATATGAACCGTTGACTTGTGATATGATCGGGTGAATGATAGACCGATGTGGTGGGTTTGGTAAGTGTCTATGTAAGTTTTGATGTTATGATAAGTTCGGTGTAACGTGTGTGGTATGTTATTGTATTGTTTGCTTACCCCGATGTGTGTTTCCGGGAAGACATCTAGGCCGATGTGCGTTTCCAGTATGGTGTATTGTTTGCTTACCCCGAGGTGTGTTTTCGGGAAGACATCTAGGCCGATAGTGCGTTTCCGGTATGATGTATTGTTTGTTATCCCGATGTGCGTTTCCGGGAAGACATCTAGACCGATGGGTATTCCGGTATGATGTATATTGTTTCACCCCGATGATGTGTGTCCGGGAAGACATCTAGACCGAGGATGTATTCCGGTTTGATGTATTTGTTTCACCCTGATGCTGGATTCCGGGAAGATATCTAGATTGAGGTGGTGTTCCGGTACGATATGTTGAGTTGCGTGTATGGATCGGAGTATTCCGGTGTACTTGTCTTATGTTCGTGTCATGTTGGATTTGAGTGATGTTCACAGTGGACGTCGTAGTATAATATTCTATTGTTCATATGTTTTCTTAGCTTGGTTATATGGTCGTTAATGTTGGGTTCCTGTTGGTTTTCTATTCGGGTTGTCAGTTATGAGTTTATATTATTGACTTAGTAATTATGGTGACGGAGCGGAAGTCTATTTCCATTACTACTTTTTCCTACTGAGCGAAAGCTCACCCCCTCTGTTTTTACTGTTCTACAGGTTTCGATGGTGAGTCGGTGTAGAGGACATCTCAGAGCTCGGGAGCTCATCGAGAGTCCGGGGGTTTATATTTTAGTAGCGACGTACTTTCTGTTTATGAACTAAACTGTGTCTTTATTTGTCTGAATTGGAGCGTTTGACTCGTGGTATCGAGATTGTTGATTCAAAACTATTTTCAGAGTTTAATTTCGTTTAAATTTACTTTCATTATTGTTATCATTATTATTTTTAGTTCACGTCTCTGTTGGGTCTCGATGGAGGGTATGAACACATACTTGCAGCGGAAATAACTCGAGACCATGTCATAGAACACTACCAAATATTAGATACACAAGAGAATAAACAATATGGATGTTTCCTTACCAACTAGTTCAAGAAAAGGAAGAGAACACCAAAGAAACGATGATCGGCTTGAGTCTCCAAGACGCCTACGTATCCAAATGGAATCAAAGCCACGTAGTTCTTCTTTAGATGACTCAAGAACACAACAAGAGGGGGGAAAAGTGCCAAACTCGAAATTGTAGTGTGAGAGGGAGAGAAGTTGTGTTTCTATTCTTGTCTTGTGATTTGTTGTAGGAAAAAGATGACTTAAACCATCAACAACCATCAAGGACAAGTAAGGTGTGAAGCATGGTGTGAAGTAAGACAAGCATGGTGCTAAGTATGGCAAGACAAGATGGGTTAGGTGGTGAATCACCAACACCTTAATCCTTGTCTTGCTTACTTAGTACTAATTAATCAAGACTTGATTAATTAGTTCCATGGGCCTTGGTTGCATGGGCCTTTCATGGGCCTCTTGGAACATGGCCCATGGCCATTCCCAACGAGGTCCCGTGACGTGCTCATCGCCTCCAAGCCTTCCATACCGGAAATGTCCAACATTATCCGACGCGATCAATCCCAAGACTCCAAGCCTTGTCTTGATCCGTAATGTCCTATTCACTTACGGGCACATGACCCAAAACCCAGTTTTGGTCATGTCCCGAGACAACTCTCTTTTGGCCATTCTCCATAAATGTGTCAATGAGTTTCATCCTTCGGTGTGACCCTTAGGTCTATGCATGTCGATAGATCAACGTAAAATCCCATTTTACTTGATCCTATATAAGTGGCAACTAACGAGACTTTAGTATTGCCTGACACTACATAGCGAATCGAACCAATCGATTCTAACCTTTCCGTCCTCCCTGTCATTATCCTTTTATCTCCGATATCCTGATTGAGATAAGGCATAGAGCCGTCATCCTTATTATTCTCAATCACTGTTCCTTGATATGTGAGATGACTGAATATATGATACCTAGTATCATGTGCATGGCCATGCTATTCTTTCAGTCACTCTCGATCAAGCGGCCGAGAACCGATATCTTTCCCATACCTCAGTATGAGGGATAAATCCCTTAGCCGTCTTTCGTGTCACTCATGCAACCCGTCCCCAAGCCAATCCTGGCCGTTATGGAAGCCCTGTTACGGACAACGTTAGGCTCAGGTCAAACTTAGTTGTTGACTGCATAGTGATCACAAAGACTCCTTGGTCTAAGGATACATGACAAGCTACGACACTGAATATGTTAATGACTCAATCTATGGCACATATTCAGGGCGGGTCGTCCAATATCATGTCCCACATGATATCTATGATCAGACTCCGGAATCCCATTCCAATGACTAACAGAACGTAAGCCATGAAGAGCCATCTTTCATACTAGTCGCTTCTAGTGAAGCTTTATTGACTAGGGACCCATCGAGTGTGATCCATCTCGATCTATGGTTCTATTCGCATGGTGTGCATAGATCAGAAATCACATCGATATATTACTCCAACACATAAGTAATAGAAAGCCGCTTTAATCTTATTGCTAATGATGATATATACATTTGGACATTTATGATTGAACTACGGGCACTAAGACTAACAATCTCCCACTTGCCCTAGTTCCAATCTAAACTCCAATCTATTTCCATTGACCTTACATGCCTCTCATGTTTAGGCAACGATAGTGCCTTAGTCAACGGGTCGGCTATGTTATCATCAGTTGCAATATAGGTGATCTTCACATCGCCTCGGTTCAGTATCTCTCTGATGAGGTGATATCGCCGCAGTACATGTTTGGATTTGTTATGCGATCTGGGCTCTTTAGCTTGCGCAATAGCCCCTGTGTTGTCGCAAAATAGGTTCACCGGGCTGGATGGGTTTTTGATTACACCCAACCCTGCCGTGAACTTCCTAATCCACACAGCCTCCTTGGCCGCCTCTGCAGCCGCTATGTACTCGGCCTCTGTCGTGGAGTCAGCGACGGTGTCTTGCTTCACGCTCTTCCAGCTGAAAGCTCCGCCATTCAGCGTGAACACATATCCTGACTGACTTCTAAAGTCATCTGGATCTGTCTGGAAACTAGCGTCTACATATCCATTAACAACTAGTTCAGAATCATCTTTTCCCCCGTACACTAGAAACGCGTCCTTAGTTCTTCTCAAATATTTGAGAATCGCTTTGACCGCTATCCAGTGTTCCTCACCAGGGTTAGACTGATGTCTGCTGGTACAACTCAAGGCATA
Organism: Erodium maritimum; assembly: GCA_963921825.1. Classification (NCBI taxonomy): domain Eukaryota; kingdom Viridiplantae; phylum Streptophyta; class Magnoliopsida; order Geraniales; family Geraniaceae; genus Erodium; species Erodium maritimum. Next base: position 36,593,884 of record OY997588.1, read on the forward strand.
TGAGACATCCGGTCTCGTGCATATCATGGAATACATGATCGATCCTACCGCCGAAGCGTATGGGATTCGCATCATTCTTTTCAGCTCATCAGGTGTCTTAGGACACTGAGTCTTGCTGAGATGAACGCCATGATGTGCGGGTAAGAGTCCTTTCTTGGAATCAAGCATTGAGAACCTACTCAATACCTTGTTCACATAGGTGCTTTGACTTAAACCCAAGACCCTCTTGGTGCGATCTCTATATATCTTAATCCCTAAGATATAAGCAGCATCGCCTAAGTCCTTCATTGAGAAACACTTCCCTAACCAATCTTTAGTCTCGTGCAAGGTTGGGATGTCGTTTCCAATGAGTAGTATGTCATCGACATACAACACCAGAAAGGTAATCATACCCCCATTTGCCTTCTTGTAAACGCAAGGTTCATCTTCATTCTTGATAAAGCCAAATCCAATTACAGCTTCATCAAAACGAAGGTTCCAACTCCGAGAAGCTTGTTTCAATCCATAAATGGATTTCAACAACTTACAAATCTTTCCCTTATTCTTCGGATCGACAAAACCTTCGGGTTGAGACATATAAACGTCCTCCGACAAATTTCCGTTTAGGAAAGCGGTTTTGACATCCATTTGCCATATCTCGTAATCGTGATATGCAGCTATGGCAAGAAGAATTCGGATAGATTTGACCATAGCCACTGGGGAAAAGGTTTCCTCATAGTCAATCCCTTGGATCTGCCTATAACCTTTCGCCACTAGTCGGGCTTTGTAGGTCTGAGGGTTGCCTTCCATGTCCATCTTCACCTTGAAGATCCATTTGCATCCGATGGTTCTTACACCACCGATGGGATCAACCAGTTCCCAGACTTGGTTGTCCGACATGGATTGCATTTCCTCCCTCATGGCTCCCAGCCATAACTCAGAGTCGGGTCCGTCCATAGCTTCCTGAAATGTAGCTGGATCATCGTGATCCACCACAAGCTCACCGTCACCTCCAGACACAAAGTAACCATATCTCGGAGGTGGACGACTAACCCTTTCAGATCGCCTTGGACCTTCTGGAATTGTTGCAGGAACTGGTCCTTGCTCTACGACCATCTCAGGCTCTTCTACAGGGTTGTCCAGTGGATCAGTTGGATCTGTACCACCCTGAATTTCTTCTAGATGTACAACCCTCCCACTGACGTCTTTGGAAATAAACTCCCTTTCCATAAAGACCCCACCCCGAGCGACGAACACCGTGTTCTCGCTGGGTTTGTAGAAGTAGTACCCCATTGTTTCTTTGGGATACCCAACGAAGGTGCATTTATCAGATCTTGGTTCGAGCTTAGTCGGAACTAAACGTTTCACATAAGCCTCGCAACCCCAAATCTTTAGGAAGGACAAAACGGGCTTTCTCCCGCGCCATTTCTCAAATGGTGTCCCTTCCACAGCCTTCGTCGGAGCCCGATTCAAAATGAATGCGGCCGTCTCCAGAGCATAACCCCAGAAAGAGATTGGGAGATCAGTCCCACTAATCATGGACCGGACCATATCCAATAAAGTCCGATTTCTCCGTTCGGACACACCATTCAATTGTGGTGTTCCGGGAGGAGTCCATTCCGAAAGGATCCCACTTTCTGCTAGATGATCTAAAAACTCTATGGTCAAGTATTCTCCACCTCGATCTGATCGAAGTGCTTTAATACTTTTCCCGAGCTGGTTTTCTACTTCCGTCTTAAACTCTTTGAATTTATCAAAAGCTTCAGACTTATGTCTCATCAAATAGACATAACCATATCTACTGAAGTCGTCAGTAAATGTGATAAAGTAGCTAAAACCCCTCCTGGCAAGTGTGCTCATTGGTCCACACACATCCGAGTGTATTAGCCCCAATAAGTCACCCGCCCTTTCACCGCGACCGATGAAGGGCGCTTTAGTCAGTTTTCCCATCAAACAAGATTCGCATCTATCAATCGAATGAAATTCGAATGGACTAAGAAGTCCACACTTGTGAAGTGTTGATATGCGTTTCTCGTTTATGTGGCCTAAACGACAATGCCATAAAAGAGTTTGGTCTAAATCATTGGACTTAGACCTCTTGGTATTTACATTATATATAGAGCTTGAGGCATTGTTATCCATATCCAATATGTACAATCCTCCAACCATTTTGGCGCTAGCATAAAATATATCATTGCATAAAATATTGAAAATCCCATTTCCAACATCAAAATTGTATCCTTCCTTGTCCAACAAAGAAATAGATACAATATTCCTACTGAAAGTAGGTACACAATATACATTGTTCAAAACAAAAACTAGCCCACTTGGCAAAAGAAGACTTATGGATCCTACAGCAGTCGCCACAACTCTAGTCTTGTTGCCCACTCTGAGGTCCACCTCGTCCTTCTTCAAGCTTCTCCTACCTTCCAGCCACTGCACATTAGTACAAATGTGAGATTCAGCCCCGGTATCCAATACCCATGAATCTTTGGAAGTAGTGAGATTTAGCTCTATAAAGAAAATACCTGATGAAGGCACAGTCCCACCGCCCTTCTTCAGATCATCCAGAAACTTCCTGCAATCTTTCTTCCAGTGACCAGGCTGTTGACAGTAGAAGCAGACATTCTCGACATCCTTCCCCTTCCTTGAGGACTCCCCGGTCCTAGGAGGGTTAGGACGCTTCGGATGCCTCATCTTTCCTGCCAAGTGCATAGGGGCCTTGCCCTTACCACTAACAGTTCCCTTATTCTTGAAACTGTTTCCCTGTCTGACCATCAGAACATCCTTGGATCCCTGATCCTTGACGTTCTTTTCAGCAGTTACCAACATTCCATGCAACTCTGAAATGGTCTTGTCCATATCGTGCATATGATAGTTCATGACGAACGTAGCATATGAACGAGGAAGGGAACGCAGAACCACATCCGCTGCCATCTCGTTCTCTATCTTAAGACCCAGTCGATTAAGATGTTCGAGATGCCCCTTCATCTTTAGGACATGAGGACCCACGGAGACTCCTGCTGACATTTTGCAGGAGAGAAGTTCATTAAGGACATTGTATCTCACGATACGTGCCCTTTCCTTGAACATACCCTTTATGATCCCCATCATAGTATAGGGGTCATCAGAGTACTCCATGAACTGGTCTTGGAGATCAGACTCCATGCAGCCCAGCATAATACATGCCACATCTATAGAATCGCTAAGGTGCTTTTGGTATGCATCCTTAACGGCCCTAATGGCATTATTAGCTGGCTCCTCAGGGATAGCCTGGTCTAGGACATATTCTTTGCGCTCGAATTTGAGGACTATCCTCAAGTTTCTGTCCCAGTCCAAGTAGTTTGTCCCACTTAGCTTGATCCTATCAAGAATGGTTTTTAGTGACAAACTACTATTGTTCGCTGAAGTACTTGCCATTTGATCTACACGACAAACAAAATATAATCAGTAAACTGAATAAATTTTATGAAGATCAAGTTCAAACACCAACCAATTGATTCTAAACCTTTAGAACCTAAAACCAAGATCCTTGATTCACCCGATTAAGCTGAACTAATGCTCACTACTTAATCGAGCTATGTAGGTAGGACTCCATCCAATCACATCCAATGTGACTCTTGGCTAGGGTATGTACTCATGTACACGGCTTACCCTATCTAATACCCTAGCTCAACCTCAGGCTGAGAATCGTAGTCGGGTCCACCAATTTTCAACTATGGCCCGTCACTATGTGGGTGCTCCGTTAATGCGCACGACACCTACACATGTCGTCCAAACCTACTACCCCGCTTTCCCATGGATGCTCCGCTAATGCGCACGACACCCATAGGACGGGGAGGTAGTAAGGTGTTGATAATTGGGAGGTATCGGACATGACCCGTTTTTACTTGTCCGGTTGTGTTTTAAACTTTTGGCACATCCTAGATGCGATGAGCACATCAACTACATTCCAAATGTAATGATGCCTCCAATTACATCCAATGTAATTCTTCCTTCGAACCCGTCAACTACATCCAATGTAATGACGATTCTAAGGGCTCACAGACAATGATTAAAACCAATTTTATCTTTGCATGTGAGGTGATATGCTCGGTAAATTAAGTTAAGCATGCAATTCTAAAACACATAGAAAAGATCATGCAAAAACTAAACCAAGCATAAAGCGTTAAATATGTACATAATAGCCCACTAAACTAACTCCCACTAGCTTCTTGAGCTCCACCGACTCCAAGCCGATGTCAAAACCCGAGAAGCCACCAAATGACCTTTTCGCCCTTTCTTCGTCTTGAGTAAAATATTACAATTTAATACACGACTCGCAGGTCGGGAATTAATAAATATTACAAATAAGTGGTACGACGACCACACCTCGAAAAAATAATTACACGCTAACTCTAACGGCTCGCAGGCCGTGAAAAGCGATAAATAATTAAATCAAACTCGGGGCTATTATGTACACCATGCCAACATCACATCACACATCGTGTTATCAAACAAGCATGTTATCAAACATCATGTGATTTTCCGGTTTTAATTAATTGCCAAGTTTCGAAAATTTTTGATACTCGGTTTATCGAAACCGTTCAAAATTGAAACTTTTGAACATTTGATTTTTGAGTTCATCAAGACGGTTCCAAACTCGTCATGACTAACAAAACGGTTTAGCTCGGCATATTGACCATCCAATGGTCATGCTTGGCCTAGCTCCGTCCAACGGAGCCCCGTTCGGTCCCGGTTTCGGCTCCCCGAGAGTCCCGCTCCCGAGACCCGAAAAATCAAATTTTTTTCAAAAATTCCAGATTTGATAAACTTTTCAAAAATTCATTTTTCATGCATTAAACCCATAAACAAGAATTTAAAACATGTTATCAAACAATTTAGCAAATTAACATGCAAAACCGAAACTAGCAAGCAAAACCGAAAGTTCTCTTGTGAATCCCGAAGGTAGCACGGCTCTGATACCACTGTTGGGTCTCGATGGAGGGTATGAACACATACTTGCAGCGGAAATAACTCGAGACCATGTCATAGAACACTACCAAATATTAGATACACAAGAGAATAAACAATATGGATGTTTCCTTACCAACTAGTTCAAGAAAAGGAAGAGAACACCAAAGAAACGATGATCGGCTTGAGTATCCAAGACGCCTACGTATCCAAATGGAATCAAAGCCACGTAGTTCTTCTTTAGATGACTCAAGAACACAACAAGAGGGGGGAAAAGTGCCAAACTCGAAATTGTAGTGTGAGAGGGAGAGAAGTTGTGTTTCTATTCTTGTCTTGTGATTTGTTGTAGGAAAAAGATGACTTAAACCATCAACAACCATCAAGGACAAGTAAGGTGTGAAGCATGGTGTGAAGTAAGACAAGCATGGTGCTAAGTATGGCAAGACAAGATGGGTTAGGTGGTGAATCACCAACACCTTAATCCTTGTCTTGCTTACTTAGTACTAATTAATCAAGACTTGATTAATTAGTTCCATGGGCCTTGGTTGCATGGGCCTTTCATGGGCCTCTTGGAACATGGCCCATGGCCATTCCCAACGAGGTCCCGTGACGTGCTCATCGCCTCCAAGCCTTCCATACCGGAAATGTCCAACATTATCCGACGCGATCAATCCCAAGACTCCAAGCCTTGTCTTGATCCGTAATGTCCTATTCACTTACGGGCACATGACCCAAAACCCAGTTTTGGTCATGTCCCGAGACAACTCTCTTTTGGCCATTCTCCATAAATGTGTCAATGAGTTTCATCCTTCGGTGTGACCCTTAGGTCTATGCATGTCGATAGATCAACGTAAAATCCCATTTTACTTGATCCTATATAAGTGGCAACTAACGAGACTTTAGTATTGCCTGACACTACATAGCGAATCGAACCAATCGATTCTAACCTTTCCGTCCTCCCTGTCATTATCCTTTTATCTCCGATATCCTGATTGAGATAAGGCATAGAGCCGTCATCCTTATTATTCTCAATCACTGTTCCTTGATATGTGAGATGACTGAATATATGATACCTAGTATCATGTGCATGGCCATGCTATTCTTTCAGTCACTCTCGATCAAGCGGCCGAGAACCGATATCTTTCCCATACCTCAGTATGAGGGATAAATCCCTTAGCCGTCTTTCGTGTCACTCATGCAACCCGTCCCCAAGCCAATCCTGGCCGTTATGGAAGCCCTGTTACGGACAACGTTAGGCTCAGGTCAAACTTAGTTGTTGACTGCATAGTGATCACAAAGACTCCTTGGTCTAAGGATACATGACAAGCTACGACACTGAATATGTTAATGACTCAATCTATGGCACATATTCAGGGCGGGTCGTCCAATATCATGTCCCACATGATATCTATGATCAGACTCCGGAATCCCATTCCAATGACTAACAGAACGTAAGCCATGAAGAGCCATCTTTCATACTAGTCGCTTCTAGTGAAGCTTTATTGACTAGGGACCCATCGAGTGTGATCCATCTCGATCTATGGTTCTATTCGCATGGTGTGCATAGATCAGAAATCACATCGATATATTACTCCAACACATAAGTAATAGAAAGCCGCTTTAATCTTATTGCTAATGATGATATATACATTTGGACATTTATGATTGAACTACGGGCACTAAGACTAACAGTCTCGAGTCTGGTCAAAACCGGATTTGGGGCGTGATACGGTTGTGAGCTTCAACACGACCTCTGTCAATCTATCGTCGAGAAGGTTCACCACGTTCGAGCCTTTGCCTTAGTGTGTTGATCTTTAGCATTGCTCTATCTATTATTCTGTCAATCATTTGCCGGATTCATTGCATCGTTGCATGAAGGTTAGCTTCCAACTCCTCCCTCATTTAAGCCTCGTCGTCATAAATTTTTTATCGAAATATGTTTAAGAAATTTGGGATTTTGAGAGGGAAAGCGGAGAGAAATTGGAGATAAATATTGGTGGTATGATGAATGGGGTAATGGGTATTTATAGGTGGGTAAAATTTGGTTTTTGGTATTTATTTGAATTAAGAAAAATAGTCGTTATCGAACCGTTGGGGAAACGGTCCATATTTTTTCCCTCCCACACCACGGGTCGGCGCTTGGTTGGCCTGTCCACGACTTGCGATTCGTGAACCAGTGACTCACAAATGTGAGTCGCGGTTCGGCCCACGAATCGCGAATCGTGATTTAGTGGGTCGCGAGTCACGAACCACGTACGCCACAACGTGTGACTCGCGACTCACGATCCACTAAATCGCAATTCACGAGTCGGGACCTGATTTGGTTGTTGTACATGCTTTAAGAGCATGTACAATGAAAGACTCACATATGGGACTCAAGTTGAGACTCATGTGATGACTGTACAAAATTGTGAGTTGAGCCCTTTAAATTGAGTTGTGCTCCATAATGTAAGACTTATGTATGAGACTCATGAGTTGAGTGGATGTTGACTGCATGTTGAATTCATATTTCGCTAAATTTAATACTTCGATTTAAAACAGTAAATACTAAATAAAATCAAAATAAAATTAATATAAAATGATAAAATTAATTAATAAAATAATAAATTAACTAAAATGAAATTAAACTTGAAATTTTATTAATACTCAAATAATATATTGATTACTGATTGACAAGACAATTGTTGCGTAGAGAAATCATCTCACTCGTCGTCTGATTGGTAAGTCGCTCCAAACCGATCCCATATTTTCTAGAACAAGGTCCTCTTGGAGATGCCGGTGGGTGAGATCATTTTTGACACTAAGTCGAGCGGCCAAGTGTTATTGGTAGTACAAGGGCCTTCCTTGATTCCATCGTTCAGGTGGTGTCCCATCTGGTATATCCGGAAGTGTGTCGTAATACAAGTTGTCATCTCCTGCTTCGTACCGATCGCGTACATTCATGTTGTGTAGAATGTTACAAGTGTGCATGATATCATACAAAGTCGCCTTCTTCCAAACACGAGCAGAACGGAAAATTATGTGCCGCTGTGCTTGGAGGACTCCAAAATCCCGTTCAATATCTTTCCGACAACCTTCTTGAACTTTAGCAAACAATTTGTGTTTGCGAGTATAAGAATGGTGAATCGACTTCACGAACCGACTCCATGATGAGTAAATGCCGTCAACCAAATAATAAGGTCGGTCGTATTGATGGTCGTTGATCTCGTACTCCACGACAAATTCATGGCTAGGAAAAGCATCGTTGAATAAGTGGCCGGCGTTGATGTCATTGTTCGAGCCAGACATCCTAAAAGTGAATGCCAAATCCACAAATCACGGGACCCTACAACTTTCAGCATAACGGTTGGATCCCCGTTGTGGTCTCTCCGACCATAGGCTCCCTACAATGCGACTAGGAAATTCGTCCACTGCCAATGCATGTAGTCAAGACTCCCAATCATGTCGGGTAACCCTCGGTTGTACCCCAATTCGAGTAATCGGGTCAAGTCCTCCTTCGTTGGCTTACACTCATATTCCTCAATGAAAACCTCAACAACAACTTTACAAAAATGGCGTACCCATTCGAGTATGGTACTTACTCCAATACGTATGGGTTCGTCCAATGAATCGGCCAAGCACCCCTACGCTAGCATTTGTAACGTGGCGATGCATTTCTGGTGCGTTGGTAACCTCATGCGTCCTGCATCGTCTGGGTTCTAAACGAAGTAATCGTCATGTTCCGCTACCTTTTTCCATCACCCATTGAAAGAGTGTCGGAACATACGAAATCGGCGCCTAAACGTATTGGGCCCATATGTTGGGTTCTCGACGAAATAATCCTACATCAGTCGGTTGTGGGCTTCGAAACGACCTCTTTCAATCTTTTGTCGGGAAGGTTCACCACGTTCGAGCCTTTACCTAAGTGCGTTGATCTTTGGCATTGCTCTTTCTATCATTCTATCAGTCCTTCGCCGGATTCGTTGCCCCATTGCACGAAGGTTGGCTTCTAACTCCTCCCTTATTTGAGCCTCTTCGTCGGGCATTTTTTTTTATCGAAACATGTGTGAGAAATTTGGGATTTTGAAAGGGAAAGCGAAGAGGAATATTTGTGGTTTGATGAATGGAGTAAGTGGTATATATAGGTGGGTCAAAATTGGTTTTTGGTATTTATTTGAGTTTTAAAAAATAGCCGTTATCAGATCGTTGGGGCAACAATTCATATTTTTTCCCCTCGGACGCCACGTGTCAGGCGGTGATTGGCGCGTAGACGACTCGTGAACCACGCACCAACGACTCACAATTGTGAGTCGCGGTTCGGCTCACGACTCGACGACCCACGTTTTAGCGGGTCGGAGCCGCAGTTAAGCACGCCACAGCATGCGCACCGCAAGTCGCGAGTCGCGATTCATAGGTCGGGTCGTGGTTCACATGTTGTACATGTTCTAATCGTGTAGGATTAAGAAATTGTTGGGAAGAAAAAAAAAATTGGGAACCATAAATTTACCTGGGAAGATGAAATAATCGTGCTTGTTTTTTTTGGAAGAGAAAACGTTGTTTGTGGGGAATAAGAGTTTTAGGGAGTTGAAAAACTGTAGGTGTCCAAGAAGAAGTAAAAATGACCCCATAACGTTTTGAGCTTAATAGATAAACTCATTTTTTTTAAAATTGTGGCCTTCTTTAAATGGAGGCATTAGGCCACTGCCTAACCCACCAAGTGGACGGGTCATGCCTACACTCAACCCGTTTTGATCCGCACACCGAGAAAAATTCATATTGGTGTTATAAAATCAATGTCTACTCGTCTGTACTAACCATTTCTAGTATTATACCAAATGATATGTATCTAAACTAATTCTTCCAAAAAAATGGAAAAAATGAAAATTGAAAAACCCTAAAACTACCCACACGCTCTCTGTCGCCCCAACACCCACCAAGACCTCCGTTTGCCGCTCCTGGTCCGGCATCCTCCTTTGATTGCGACCATGAAGGCTGCCAGATCACTTTATCTCTCTTATGTCTCTTAGCTGCTGTCATGGTCCCTGTAGCTCTCATCGCTCTCGGCCTTCTTCTCTGTCTGAACCATGATGCTGCGTGTGGATGAAGGTTCAACCTGGTCGCTGCTGCTGATGGTCAATCAGACCTTCTTCGCCGTAGTTGGAGGCTCGTATCAGGTCCCGTTTTGGGAGGCCCATACCAGGTCCCATTTTAGGAGGCTCGTGCAGATCCGTGGGCTGCCGCCGCTTGTGGACAACGCCGATCTGCCATCGTGTTCCGCCAGTAAGAATCAGGCATGGTGGTCTTTTGGACCTTATGTACAAGTCATCTGGTCATGGGTTTTTGCGTAGCTTTTTTGTTATTAGGTGCTGGCCTACGATGACCTCACGCGGATATAGGACTGGGATTCGAGGTCTCGATTGGGTATCGTATTTTGGTCGAGGTTTTGTCGGATCTGATTTTTGGGTTTAGAACCGTCGTTTGATGGTGTTGGCCATCGGCGTTGTTCTTTTCCTTGGGGGTGGTCGAGTCTTGAAGATGTAGAATCTCGAAGCTTTACCTCTGTCGCCGGTTTATAGGTGTTGGCCTACGACGGGCTTGCATATTGGTAGCATCAGTCTTTTTGGGTCCTCTGGCAACTATTCAGTCGTCAAAGCTAGGGCCCTAGTTCGTAAGTATGACATTTTCATCATATTGTATCTAATTTTATCCCTGTAACTGTAAGTATTGTATCTAATTATTTCATCATATTGTATCTAATTTTATCCCTGTAACCGTAAGTATGACATTTTTAACTCGGCGGGTAAAAAGAGAGGAAGAATAACATGATGAAGTTACATGTTATATGGGAGGAGAGGACCACTAGATTTGCAGCGGCAAAACGGTACACTGAAGGAAAGATTCGAAGGGGTTGGTCAAGGTGTGCCCTAAATGCACCCAAGATCAAAAGTGTGACCCAACAGAGGAGTGAAGTGAGCCCACATATGCAAGAGATGAGCAGTCACGATATAATTGAATAAAAATGATTCAAACAAGATGGACCGACCCAAAATCTGAAGGTGGGCCACAGACCTTGAGAAGAAAGGTACGGGGACTTATGGACCAAACCTACTTCATTTAACTCCATTTCTGGTCCCCTCCACCCGCACAATCATGTCCCATCTAACTATACTCATACTTGTAAAAACTATAATTTCACCATACTCTCACGGTCAAAACAGTTGTATAACATATTAATCCAAAATACAAAAAATCATCTTTAAAATTAATTTAGGCTACGTATTCATGCTAAGAGGTGGAGGGACAGGACTCGAATTTGTTTTTGTGTAAACTTCATACAGAAGTTCTGAAATAAGATTTTAGCAGAAATATGTTGTTTTTATTTTTTTCCCTTCAAAAATGAAATGATACAATTAGTTTATCGTCAAAAAAACAACGGGTTTTAGTTATTCTTCATTAATTTGGATGGTGAATTTCAAAATTAATGGAATTTTTCTGCTAATTATCATAAATGCTTGAACTACTCATGGTCGTCCCTAAGCATATCGAGGCCTTCGACAAGAATTTAAAATGAGACCTTTTTGTAAGAAAAAATACAAAAAGACGATATTATGATAAATATATTAATATGGTAATAAAAATACACTTAAATAAAGGAAAAATAACAAGCATTCCTCTAAAAATCAATCTAAGTACATGATAAAAAAAGAACAGTCAAACTAATATACTAAAGGGATAATTATCATTCCCAACCCTGAACTTTACGTCAAATTCATATCCTAACCCCTTATCACCTTTCGTTTCAAATCCTAACCTCAACTTTCGTTTTTTTCTTCAAAACCTATCATTTACTGTTCGAATTAACGGAACGGTTAATTTGTTGGTCACGTGCACACTTAAGTGACCCCATACTTCGAATTTATTCCCATGTTTACCTTTGACCCTTTCTTATTGATACCCTCCTAAATCCATTCACATTCACAATCTTACACTTAAGTAGTAGTTTTAAGGAAACAAAATGGGAATAAATTCGAAATATGGGGTCACTTAAGTGTGCACGTGACTAGCAAATTAACTGTTCCGTTAATTCGAACATTAAATGATAGGTTTTGAAAAAAAAAACGAAAGTTGAGGTTAGGATTTGAAACGAAAGGTGAGGAGGGGTTAAGATATGAATTTGACGTAAAGTTTGGGGTTGGGAATGATAATTATTCCTATACTAAATCATCTAATCTTACATCAAATATTACATCTCACTATAGTTCAACAATCTTTTCTATCACGAATTTCCGTCCTCCTTATCCGCTTGGTTGAATGTTAGTTCCTTGGTGTAGACATTTATTATACCTGTCATCTATCATACAAATTGAAAATTGGTAATATAATAATTGACAATATGTTCGAACTCGTACAAGCTCTTACTTGTCACCAACATTACATTTGCATAGTAGTACATTTAAAATATAATATATACCAACAACAATTGCATGTTCTTCCTTCTAGTTTTGTCATGTTTGTTCTCTATAAAAATGGACCAGAAAGCGTAGTTAAAATTAAAAAGAGGAATATGTTTAAGAAAAGAAAGAATAAACTAGAATAAAATAGCAAGTTGGGGTGAATCAAAATAAAAATTCCACCATATTTATACAAATTTTGATGCATGTTTATTTGAAATAAAAAAAGAAACAATTAATCATCTAGGAAGAAGAAAGGATTGTGCATACTATATTTGGGAAATAGATGAACTTAACTGAGAGAATGAGAAGTGCAGAACCATAAAACATCGATTGAGTACTCAAAAAAATAGAAACGGTGAAAACCCTAAAGAAATAGGAAATAAAATCTAATGAGTATTATACTGATAAAGGGTCTGCCTTAGCAAGCGCAAAATTAGTTTTCATGGACCAATAAATAAATAATTTGGAAGGCCTAAATTTTTTTTATAAAAAAAATGGGGCCTATCTTTTGTTGGATGCCATAAGCGACCACCTCATTGGCCAAGTTGACGAGCCGGCCTTGGAACTACTCATCCCCAACCACAAACTATCATCTCCAAATCCTAAACTAAACTAAACTACATTCCACCGTGAGGGTGCGGGAAGATGAATGGAAAGGAGCTTGCTTATTTCTACACCTCTAACAAATGAAAATGATCGTTAAGGAGGTGGAGGAGGTTGAGTATTATGGAGTTCGCCGATGCAACTGTAAGTGGAGGAAGAGAAGGGCTGGAAGAAAAAGATATAGAGGGAAGGAGGTTGATATAAAGCTGAATAAAAAATAAAATAAAAAAGATAATCGGGACATTTCATATGTAATGTTAATAGGTTATTGAAAATTAATAAAAATTGTTGTTTTATAATAATACACAAAAGGCGTGAGTGCATTTTTTAATGGGTAAAGTTCACCTCACTACCCTAAAAATACTTGTGTTTCGTCTCAATACCCTAACCAAACTTTGTTGCACCTCACTACCCTAACGAAACTTTTAGTTACACTTTCATACCCGTTGTCAACTTGACATCCATTTTTGGATGGAAAATGGTAAAAAGTCCAAAATACCCCTCACTAACACTCACATTTTCAAAAACATGCCATTGGTTTTCAAAAATTCTTTATTTATTTATTTTATATAAATCATTTTTTTATTTTTAAAAAATAAGTTTATTCTTAAAAAATCAGAATTTATTTTTTAAAATTAATATTTTATTTAAAAAAAATCAGGTTTTATTTTTTAAATGATATTTTTTATTTTAAAAAATCAGATTTTATTTTTAAAAATAAATTTTTTTAAAAAAAATTAGCTTTTATTTTTAAAAATCAGATTTCGTTTTTTTAAATCAATTTTACTTTAAAAAACTCAGATTTTATTTTTAAAAAATCAGTTTTTTTTAAAAACAATTTTTTTTTTCTAAAGAAGGGACGTATTTGAAAACTGTATTTTTTTTTAAAAAAAAAGTTTTTTTGAAAATAAAAATTTATTTTTTAAAAAATATATGATTTTTAAAAATAAACTAATTTTTGAAAATAAAATCTGATTTTTAAAAATAAAATCTGATTTTTTTAAATAAAAGCTAAAATTTTAAAAATAAAATCTGATTTTTTTAAGAATAAACTGATTTGAAAAAATAAAAACTGGTTTATATAAAATAAATATATAAAAAGAATTTTTGAAAACCAATGGCATGCTTTTGAAAATTTGAGTGTTGGTGAGGGGTATTTTGGACTTTTTATCATTTTCCATCAAAAGATGGATGTCAAGTTGACGGCGGGTATGAAAGTGCAACTAAATTTTTTGTTAGGGTAGTGAGGTGCAACAAAGTTTGGTTAAAGTAGTGAGACGAAACGCAAGTATTTTTAGGGTAGTGATGTGAAATTTACCCTTTTTTAATAAATAAACTACATATGAGTCAAAATCTAATCTAATAAACAGTTATACCCTACTCTTAATAGTGTGTATTTTAAAAAAAATGTTAAATCTGGTGTATGCTTCCTAATTATCTGATTTTTTCTTATTAAACATAGCCGATGATTAAACAAGCATATACTTATATTTTTAAATAAAATCGATTACATAACTATATGAATCTATTCAACATATATTCACACACCGGTACATAAACAAAACAATGAATTGTCTCGTGGACTAATTGATAAAGACCAATTACCATGTCTCTCTTGTTTTCTCTCTTAAGCTAGCAAGACTAGGGTTTCTTTCAACAACCATGGTGGCACAACCGAGCAACCCCATCCTTCTTTCGTCCCCAACCATTCCAACCGTCCTCTTTTAAGTGGGTTCCACTTTACCTCCTACAACGACTAGGTCGAGGGCTTGAACCCAATTGACTGCCCACCTCATTTCCTAGACGGTGGTAGAATCCTTCACAAGGAAAGCGGTAGAAACTGAAGGCATGATAGATGAGGCGGATTCTCCGCTTCCGCATGTCAGAGCGGATTATCCGCCTCAGCAAGTTGGGATGGGGGGGCGTGGTGGGCAGTTTTCTCTCCTTGAGACCAACGGTCGTGACTCGATCCCAAGGGGCCTCCGACCAAGCGAGCATCAGTGGTCTCAAAACCCACGATGGAAGCGGTCGATGAGCTATTCGGGGGGATGTTACTGGATGAATTTGTCATACCATATGACGATATTAAGGGGTTAGACTCCCTTTCGGTTACGCCTAATTCGGCACACTCATCACATGACGGAAGTACAATGTGACAATTTTGGGGAGCCTCATGTAGGACATTTGGTAGAAACCGGCAATAAAGGATCGTTCCATAGCCGACAGAGTCACCTTCTTCTTATTCTTCATTCGACTAGAGGAAGAGTTGGAGTAGTTTCAAGCAGGGGCGCCGTGAGACATCCACTATAATATGTTTATTCTGAAAAGGATGGATCCTAAAGAGGAAAATCCTCTTTACTCACACATCACATGGGTTCGGATCTACAGCCTCCCAGTGGGCGTCAAGAATGAAATGGTGGCGAAAAGATTGATAACAAGCTGGACGCATGTTTGATAGTAGAAATTGACTCCACAGGACGCGATAGGGATGACCCTCTCTGAGACTGGATCCGTGTTAACCTATCTTGTCCTCTCTATCGTCAACTCCCACTCAGAGTTGAAGATAGGGGTCGAAAGGTAATGGTGCATTTCAGGTATGAGCGAAAAACTAAGCATTGTTATAGCCACAAACATGTATGGCCATTACTAGGAATTTTGGCGTATGACATCAGATCTCTCACATACAAATGGTGAGAGAACATTAGAGGGAATACCTTGAACATGCAGTTGGAGACCATCCAGGTCGACAACCATTAGAGATCATTTTGCTCTGGTCCATCGCCACGAGTGGAGTAGGACCCCTCTCGCCAAATGGGTACCCGCTCCCAACAGGCCAAGAATTCCTCGACTCGAACCTCTAAGACCACGGCAATGACTACCTTGAAGGCTGAGGAAGACATCTTTGCCTGACTAGTGATGGGTCGAAGTTGCATGACATAGTTAGAAATGTTAGGGGGAAGAGTACTTTGTTGCCTCTCCCACCCTTACACCCTTTGGCTCCATCACCCTACGAGCCTCACTTGGTCTAGGACAAATTATGAAACGTCATTCAAACGTCCCAAGACTCGGTTAAAGGAAAAACACGACGTCAAGCCGACTCGAAACCCCCTGTGACAGTTGTTTTTCCGCGAGCCTTCCACCAAGTTGGGAATTGGGAAGCAGGAAATAATATGAAAAGTGAAGGCAAAGAAAACTGAGGATGAAAAAAACTCACGCCCTATGTGGAAGAGGATGTAGCCCCCCCCTCTCCCAGAGTCCTAAAACCATCAAGAGACACCGAAAAAAGCATAGGTATGGCGCAATAGGCGAGAGGTGAAGCACTCTCGCCTAGCCGAATGATCTCCCTTAGGGTAAGTGACATGATAGATACTTCATAGTCTTTTGGACCAGAGTGGAGCCTACACCGTAAAGTATAATTCCGACTCTTGTCAAGCCGGACAATTGTCATCATGTTCTTCATTCTCGAGGCTCTTATATATATAAGAGAAGGACATCAGGAGCTGTGACCAGCACGAAAGAATATGGTCCATTTTCCCTAACCAGATCATCAAGGAACAGTCAATAAAGCGTCCTCCCCAATCATCTCCCGAATATCCCTAAAGTCAATATGACAGCATTCGGAACCTGGATGGTTCTTGGATCTTCATTGACCAAAAAAATCGTAGTCTTCGAGCTACAAGTTATAAAGGTTTTGGACAAGTTTTTAGTTATTTATAAATTTTCCATTTCGAAAAATAAAATCTGATAAAGAAGAAAATCTTGAAAGTCCCACTAATAAAAATTTGAATTCTTAACTCTACTTGTAAACTTCTTTTTGAAATGGATAACATGAGGAAGTGCATTACTGTCAATCAAAAATTACATAGTAGAGCCAAAGGACATGGGCTCCAGGATATTGTCCGGATTCTCCGTAGTTAACTCAATATCTTATACCCGTAAAACTAGTCTACTTTTGATCGTAGACACGAACTGAGGACATTCTCTTACCACCATTTCAAACGAATGAAAACCAATACTAAGAATCCAACCTACCCTAAAATTAACCAAGCAACTAATCTGAATCCTAAAAGCAGAAACATGACATGCAACAAATATGAAATAACGAAACAAGCAATACACCATAACACCGAGACTAAAGAGTCTATTATGCCGAGTCTCCTAAAGCTCATAGCTTTCGTAGTGGGGCGTCCTCGTACTGTCTATCCGTGTTGAATTGTCAAATTAACCCGACCTTGGGTGCCATGGAAACAGATCCTGTAAGGACCGCTCCTGGCCAACGCTGGTCAATAGGCGGAAAAACGGAAAAATTTAAAATTTTGGGACAAACACCTAAATGAACCAAAAATTGACCCCGAGGGTCATATCGGACTTAAGTTGACCCCGATATCGACCAAAGTGAGTTCTGGGTGACTCAGGGCAACTTTTTTGACCAATTCGGGAAAAGTTGACTTTTTGCTAAAAAAGTCAACCGAGCGACGTTTTGGTCCGTTCGAGGCCAGATTTGGATCCAAAAAGCTTATCCGTCGTTACAACGGTCTTAGTTGGGCCGCTTTCCTGTAGAACGCGAAGTTTCGTAAATTCTTGGAAAATGGTCCCGCACGGGGCCCGAGACGACCGAATTTCGCGAATCGGACTGAAAAATATCTACCAAGATATTTTTCTAAGCTGTGGGACCCACATGACACATGTCATGAATGTGGTGGAAGGAAGAAGGGAGGACAACTTTGCCCTTTGA
Organism: Erodium maritimum; assembly: GCA_963921825.1. Taxonomy (NCBI): domain Eukaryota; kingdom Viridiplantae; phylum Streptophyta; class Magnoliopsida; order Geraniales; family Geraniaceae; genus Erodium; species Erodium maritimum. Next base: position 36,611,587 of record OY997588.1, read on the forward strand.
CTTAAAAACAAAAGGTAAAGAGAAAGGGGGTATTTTGGTCATTTTGGTGTGGTTGATATTAAAACAAAATAAAAAGAGAAAGGGGGAGAGTGAGTTCGGCAATTTCAGAAAAATAGAGAGGGAAGAGAGAGAAAGAAGAGAGAAGAAGAAGGAGAAAGAAAAAGAGAGGTTTGGGCTCGATTTCCCGACGATCCGACCGATGGATCGTCTTAATTCTCGCGTATTCGTCATCCCCTCGGCATTCCCTACGGTAAGAACCCGTCTTTTTATCGTTTTGGAATGTTTGAATTTTAGGGTTTGAGTTTAAATGGGTTGATTAAGGTTGGGTTAGGGATTGGAGTTCGTTAGGAACGTTTTGGGGCGAAAAGGAACTTTTTCCATTGAGGTCGTGTGGGGCCCACTTGGCCGAGCCTCGGGTTTTTCGTGTTCGGGTGGTCTTGGATGACCCCGAGTCGATAATTCACACCCTGAACGAATTATGGAATTAATTTGTGAGAATTCGGAAATTTGGGTTAGAAACTTTAAACGCGGAATTAAATCGCTCGGGTATCAAAAATTGATTCCGTCGATTGCGTTGGTACACGTGAATTATTTTAGGATTGTAGAAACGAAAACGGGAATTTTCGGAGCCCCGGAAGGGCGTTTTCCGATCCCGGGCAGATTCGCCGAGCCGGGCGAATTGGGCCTTTCCGGGCCCATTGTTGACAATGTCGAATAATTGGGAAGTTTGGGAGTGATCGGCATTGTCAGGGTTGCGTTTAGGCATCAATTTCATTAAATTCGGTTTCACCTGCTTATTTAAAAAGTGTGTTAATTGTGATCGTTGTAGACCGTGTCGCCGACCGTGGAAAGAGGAGGCTAAGCGGGTAATCTGGAGCATTGCCAGAGCGCGAGCATCGGATTTGACACGCTTCAAAAGATAGGGAAAAGTAGCTGGATATCGGCCTTGACTAGGGAAAGTTATCAGTAGAAATGCATGTGACACTGTTGGTGTCGTAGGATAAGTAAACATGTCGAACAATAGAAATGCATGTGACACTGTTGGTGTCGTAGGATAAGTAAACTTGTCGAATAATAGAACTGCATGTGACACTTGGTGGTGTCGTAGGTTGAGTGAACCTGTCGAATAATAGAATTGCATGTGACACTTGGTGGCGTCGTAGGTTGAGTGAACCTGTCGAACAATAGAAATGCATGTGGCACTTGGTGGTGTCGTAGGGTTAATGAACTGATTGTGGTTGTGTGTGGCCATGAGTGCCTGTGGGGTGTTAAACCTGTATGCATTACTCCGACTAACCATCGGCGTAGGGGTTGGCAAGACTTCCGACTATCCATCGGTAAAGTGTGCATTACTCCGCAATGAAGGGCGGCTCTCCTTCCAACTAGCTATCGGAAAAGTATTACGTTATATGTCGCGAAGAGGTCGACCGCCTGGCCCGACTGCGTGTCGGGGAAAGTTGCGTGGGACAGGCTCAAGCCCAGCCGGTTAGCTACCGGAAACTGAGCAGCTGGTGTGCGATCCTTTGTGATCTTGGGTGTTGCGTGGTTATTATTGCGTATTTGATTGAGGTGGTAACTGCTGGGTCGGGTCTACATTACGTGAACGGTTTTTTAGATGGTTGGGAAAGTTTAACAGTTGTATTGCGTGACTTTGTTCACGATTGTGTTTGTTTGTAGAGGTCGTAAGTTCTGTGTTAAAGGGTGAGGTCTTGGGTTCGAGACTCATCAATAACCTACGGTTGTGATACAGCGCCTCTGTGTGAGGGTCTCACCACGGAGAGGGGTTAGGGTTGATGCGCTGCGACGCAGTACGAACTAGGTTTCCCCTACGTGAACGGGTTGTTCGAGGTTTCCCTCACGTGAACGGGTGGTTTGAGGTTTCCCTCACGTGAGCGGGTTGTTTGAGGTTTCCCTCACGTGAACGAGTGGTTTGAGGTTTCCCTAACGTGAGTGGGTTGTTTGAGGTTTCCCTTATGTGATCGGGTAATTGGGGTATTGATGTTGTGAGCAATAGTGATTTACTTAGTTGAGAACATGATCTCCGTTTTGAGGCTTCCCCTACGTGATCGGGTAATTGGGGTATTGGTGTTGTGAGCAATAGTGATTTACTTAGTTGAGAACATGATCCCCGTTTTGAGGCTTCCCCTACGTGATCGGGTAATTGGGGTATTGATGTTGTGAGCAATAGTGATTTACTTAGTTGAGAACATGATCCTCGTTTTGAGGCTTCCCCTACATGATCGGGTAATTGGGGTATTGATGTTGTGAGCAATAGTGATTTACGTAGTTGAGAACATGATCCCCGTTTTGAGGTTTCCCCTACGTGATCGGGTAATTGGGTTGTTGATATGGTGAGCAATAGTGTTTTGATTAGTTGAGAATATGATCCCCATTCGAGGTTTCCCTTACGCGAGCGAGTATTTGAGGTATTGATATCGTGAGCAGTTGGGACGGTTTGGTATCATGTTTTGAGGTAGTTGTTTGCCCTGTTTAGATTGGTAAGTTGTTGATACTTTACTAGTATGCCATAATCGAACGGGTATCCGTGGAGGTGAGTGGAACGCTCATCCCCTTTACTACTTTTCCCGCAGGCCTTTGAGGTAGGGACGAGTAGCGAATACTGGTGTGGTTGCAAAAAGTTACAAGTAAATGCACATAGGATCGTGTGAGGGCTGTGCTTTACCTTGTCGGTGTGACTAATGGAATGGTTGTTCGATCTCTGATTTGGGGTCTCCTTTACGTGCACGGGTCTTAGATGGTTGGGGGGAATTTGACAGTGATTTGTGTGACAATCGGGTTTAACATGTGATTTGGGGTAGTAGTTCCCTGTGTTTTTGTTTGTTGCCAGTGTTCCCAGTATTTCTGCTGTATGCCGTAGTCAGTCTGGTGTCCGTCTGCTTTTCCTACAGGTACCGTTCGCGAGGCTGATTAGGAGGATCTCTCGAGGCTTGAAGAGCTGGGAGCGAGAATCCGGGCTGTCGGGGTTGTCTAGCGACGTACACTCATGTTTTCGTGTTCTTTCGTTTTATTTAAATTAAAACTCGGTTGTAAAAATATTGTTTTTGATTAACATAAGTGGTAATTTTAAAAAGGTTTATTAAAATGTTTGAAAATCGTTTTACTGTTTCACTGTTCGCGTTCCGGGTTCGGTCATGCCGAATTCGGGGCGTGACAGTTCCCATCCTATCGTCCCTTCCACCGGATCCCAAATCCATCGATTGTAAAGCTCCAACACCTTCTCCAAGCGGCTCGTGCGGGTATTCGGTTGGTAAAGCTTTACCAGAATCAAACCTCGATAAATCGAGGCCATAAGCTGTAGAGATTGATATCGGAACAACCTTGAAGGATCATTATAGTCTCTTAAACTCGGGGCTTGGAACAGGGAGGAGGGGGAAGCCCACTAACGGTAGATTCCGATAACGCTGCGAGGAAGGTTATGGGCGACGGAGAAGAACGACTGAAAAAGCTGAAGCATGGAAGGCGAGGGCGAAACACATTTGGCGGAGCCGTGACCGACGGTTGGTGGAACCCAATTAGACAAACTCGAAGGAAGACTGGTAGAGAGGCTCGACTGGTGGAGGAGGGAGTTGTTTTTTAGAGAGAGAGAGAGGATGAGCAACAAAGGAGAATGAGAGGGGAAGAGGGAGAGGTTGTCGGCTTCCATGGCCCAAGCCATGGTCGCCGACAACAACGACTAGGTGAGAAAAAGTGTACAATAGGGTTTTCTTTACGAGAGCCTGTTGAAAACCTACTCTACTTGTAAACTAAGTTTAAATTATTATCATATAATAAAGAAAAAAACTTATTAACGTGGATATTGAGCTGTATGTTCGAGAAAAGAAAATATACGAGCGGATAAAATTAAACTCAATATTGGAAGACATAATTAAGCATATCAAGTATTCTCATACTTTCAGATCAAGCATTAGGTTGGGTTACAACTTACAAGAAAGCTATTAATAGTCCCAAGTGATCGCTCAATCATCTAAATGATGGTATGATAATTAGTCAGTAAGAATTAGCTAACAATATAATATGTAGTAGTAGAATATATTATACAATATACAGTACGTACTATATACAAAAATCATCATCGATCTTATAGACCCTAAAAATCCGCAGCATTTCTGTAATGCTGTCCGATTTCTTGTGTATGTTCCTTCCATGCCTCAAATTATTTATTTTTATCACATCCTAGACGATTTTCTTCTGCTTATTATTCTTTTAATGTCCTTGTTGTTGGATCCATGATTCAGTTGTGTATCGGAGGCTTTCTTCTCGCCGGAGAGTAATCCATCTCAGCTATATCCACTATCTCCGATGATGATGATGTAGCCGGAATATTAACATGCAGAGGCTCTTGTTGCCCTCCAAATCCTTTACTTGTTTTGACAGTTGAAGCAGTTGGGTTGTTTCCTCCATTATGTCCATTCTTCTGTACATCGAGCAACATATATATGGATTAATTAATTAATTAGGAATTACTGGAACTGATTTTTATATATATATACATAAAACAGTTGGTAGTTCATACCTAGTTGTGTAAGAAAATGGTAGTTAGTAAAATTAACGGAAAACCAACCTTTGAAACGGTTGTGGTTGTTGATGTAGATGTGTTGTTGATATTGGAAATAAGTTGTCTAGTGTTTCCTGCAGAAACAAATATGTAATTACTTGAGAATTAACATGATAGTTTTGTAGTTAAATTTAATTTAAAAAAACACAGATACAGAAACAAACAAACAAACCCTAATGTGGGAACTAGAAATGAATGATTATATCATATGTAGGACAAAAACTTGTATGTTTGGAGTACATATATGATCTCTTGGACTTTGGAGCTGAATATTGATTAAAGGGTAAGATTAAACTAATGGTGTCTAGGTTTGTGCCTCCTAGGTCCACAATAATCTTCATGGATTCTGGGTAACCAGTGTTTTGATCTCTTGGACACTACTACTACTTGTGATCCACTTCCACTTGCACTAATTATAGGATTAGCAGAAGTAGAAGTGGTAAGGGTCGATGATGATGATTTGTTCTTCTTGGAAGCTGTACCTGCTTCAGAGTTGCACTCTTCCCCATCCTTGCACACTATCACCTCATCATCTCCTTCATTGCTTCTTGCTCTTGTTTTCATCACATCCTGCTCATATTCAAACACAAACCCACCATTAATTACAATTACAAAACAATCCTTATATATATGTATGCATGGAGTGCTCACCTTGATGATCTTTTGCTCATGAGACATGAATGTTCCTTTATCCAGTCTGATCCCTATAAAACATTATCAACATCAACCATGTGTATATGTATATCATAAACAAACCATATAATCATATATATATATACATATAGAGAGAGAGAGGATAAAAAGAATACCTTGAGAGTGAGAAATGAGAAGGGAGAGGAGAAGAAGAGACACAAGTAAACAAATCTTCATGGGTACAACAAAATGAACAACTTCTCTTTTGGGGTTGAATCTGAAAATGAACAAGTGTTTTCAGAGTTTGATGGCTTGGAGGATTGCCCTTGTTCAATATATATATAGATGGCCCATCTCTCGTCTCCACTTAATTACACTCTTTTTCAATTATAAAAATATTATGTCTTCTTTATTCTATATTTATTTAATTTTCTTGTCGCCCATCTGATTTGGAAAGTGTACACACTATTTGCCAAAAAGAAAAGACTAATCATTTACATTAATGGGTTGTGGGCTTCGTACAAGGATACTTAGTTTAATTGCAGGTGCTGCTCCAGGGCGTTTTCGTCTTTTCACTCTGTTAATTAAAAGCAGTTGTGGCATTGAATGGGAGAGAATGAATTAGAGATGGTCATTAAGACGATGGATAGCAACAGTGTGTGTGGTCCGCGCGGCACGTGAGAGGAGGAACAAGGGAGAGTTAATGTGACGGTGACAGACAACTAGAGCCTGTCACCTACGATTGTCTTGCCTACGTGGCATATCTGACGTTGGTTGCCTCTCGAGGCTGCCATCCCATGTGGGCGTCCACATCTTGGCTTCGTGACGTGGCTTATGAATTAGGCCACGTGAGCACCGTCGGACCACGAGCTTTGTCGGCTCTCCCGCCGGCAGGAAAACATCTCGGACCAAACCTCTCGTCAGACCATCATTTCTCATATCGCTCACATTCAATATACGTATATCACCACTATAATGTCGCGTATGATATAAATGAATCCTATTCATATTATTAAATATACTTTTAAAGAAATAACCCTGACCCATACCGAGATACACAAGTGTGTGCAATAGTATTATAAAGTAAGAGCGTTTGGGAGATACACAAGTGTACCCCACCTACACAAGTAAATCCAACTAGCCAATAGAAAGGAAAAATAAAACAGTAAATTCGGCTCAGGTACTCTGGGGCGGACGAAGGGGATATCTGCGGTAGCGTCCAGAGACACCGATACAGCATGTTTCATCCAAATGGGACTAGGCGAGCCAACCAAGTTGAATTGAATACTGGTGGACCTACATCTCCCCCGGTGTGTCAGCGTGCGTCGTCCTCCCTGGATTGATAATGATAGGGCTCCTGAACGCGGGTGTGCTGACTCCGGACTGGCAGGGGAGACAATTATCAACTGATGATGGTGCCAACGCCATCCATCCGCCGGGAAGGGATCAAAGTTGACCCACCCCTCCCCGGGCCACCTCGGACTCATTCCTGCAGGCGGGGATGCTTGAAGCCCCCCGCCGCTGCTGCCTGTGATTCCCCATCTGACGTTGTCGAGTCCTCTGACTCGAGCTGATCCTCCTCTCTGTCTAGGCGTTTCTTCCCAGATAGTGTCGGACTCATCTCCTTCTGCACCCATTCAGACGGAATGACATCTGACCCCGTCTCATAGGTCTTCTCCTGCTTCCTCCGGGGACCATATCGCGGAGACGGTGTCCGGGGGCCCCCCCGACCGCCCTTATTCCTTGTCTCCACATAGCTCCAATTCGTTCCAGGAATCGCCTTCCCATGCTTAGCCTTTTCTAGGGCCGACCTCGGGTCCCCCGGGGCACGCATCGAGTGACCCCTGGTCCCACCCGCCACCGGGCACGACGGGAACAGATGTCCCGCACAGCTACATCCATAACAGTGATCCGGTAAATGTTCATAAGAGACATGGAGTAGCATTCGTACCTGCGACTCCGACAATCGGAACCAAACTTGACTCTGCAGAGGAAGTCGGATATCTGCTCGGATTCGGATCCGCATAAAATCTCCCCAGCATCGCCCCGACCCGTCCACATCCACTGCCTGACAGGTACCCAGGGCACTTCCGATCCGGAATCCCACCTCTCTGTTCCAGGCCCCCACCGGTAAGTTGGAGACCCTGACCCATACCGAGAAATGGTGGAAACTCAGCTCGCTCACCTGCATGTGAGCCCGCAAGTCTGTAAAGAGTACCAGGTATTCCCAAAACGCCCATGGTTCCCCAGCCAAGACCCGCGCTCGCTCCCGCGCCGTGCAGAAGAAAAATCCAACCAGACTCCCTTCTAGGGGTCGAGCCTCCACCTTCATCCCCCACAAGTCTTCCAGCCTGTCCACCAGGGATTTCCAGAAGAATCGCTTCGATGTCAGAACCTTAGCTGCGAGTGCAAACTGGAACTGCCCTCCTGCCTTAGCGATATCCCCAGTTGGGATGACTACTTCCTTGATACAGATCGAGGAAAGCCGCATACCCAATTCCGGCATCCCCCATACTCCCATCAGCCTCCCCGGGGCATACCTCACGATCACTCGGATCCGATCGGTCGTCCGGTCGACGGGCTCGGGCCCTCGTTTCCAGCCCCGCCCCTCCAGCTCCAGCCCGTCCCGATCCATACCGGACCGCCCACCTTTCCACATCGCCCGGACCAGATGGCCTGTTTCTACCGCCCCGACCCGCTCGAGGGATCCAGTTTTCCTGACCCAAGCCTGCACGACGCGCATCTCCCATGAACGTCCCCCCTCGGCCCAGCCCAACATGCTGCTCCCTGCCCGACCCCATCTCGCTAGGGTTATCCCCTACCTCGATCACCGCCTTTCCCTTCCGCCGCCGTCGTTCCTGCGCCTCCGGCGACTCTGTCTGCGTCTCCTCCGAGCCCGACGGAGCCTGAGCTGGCACCCGGCTCTCTATCCCAGCAGCATGCAGTACGCCCGCTGGCCGGAAGTGCGAACCCCGGCGAGCCCTAGTGTGCAGGTCCCTCGCCGGGCCCCTGCTCGACCACAGCTCCGCCCCGGCACGACTCTCCCCTTCACGATTCACCTCGCCCGAGCCCCGGACCGAAGAGAAAACCAGGTCCTGCATCGGAGCCACTCTCATCCACGACCCCACCGGCGTGGACCCGGCATCTCCGGCCCCGATCTCCTCTCCATCGCCCGACGACAACGGTATCACCTGCACCACTGCCGGACCCAACATCACCGTCTCCTCCTCGCGAACAGGGGCCCATTCCTCCGCACCCCATCCCGCCTCTACGGCCGCGCCTCCTCCAGCCGCGCCAGTCTCCGCCTCGCACACAGCCGGCAGATGCTCCTCCAGCTCGTCCCACAACGTCGTGTCAATAGAGAGAGAGGAAAGCTTCGAGTTCTCCATCGCCTCCAACAAAAACCAAGCCTAGGGTTTCGCAGCGAGCAAAAACGCAGAGGCGGCTACTCAATCCGATTCGATGGGGGAAACATATTTTACTGATTGAAAATTGATGGGTACGTGTAGTTAATTCAAATTGTGGGCATTCCTGTTCAAATTGAGGGCATTCATAGAGATATTATTGGAGTATGATTATTCTTAAATTATTTTTATTGAAATCGGTGGTATGTTTTAAACTTGATACAATAATTTGCCTATTACCTTGTTTATTTCAAATTTCGATTTATTGAAGATTTTTTTTTATCACAAACGTAATCAGTAAGAAAACAAAATATTTGTTGAATTAACAACTTGTTACAAACTAAAGGTTCATGCTTTCATACTTTGACCCTAAAATATTACTAGTTTACGGGTGTGTTGAACAAGCTCTTACTTAGTTATCTTGATCGTGTTCTTGTCATACATGTTATTAATAGCGGCGGAGCCAATTTTTCCGGTAAAAGGGGCACCAAATGTTTTTCAATGGTAATATGTAATGCTATTTTTTCTGAGGTACAAGTACAACTAAAGAAATGACAAGAAATTAAATAAGTATTTTTCGAAATGTTTAAAAAATTAAATAACAAAAAATTCAAACTCCACCTTTAGTTATTGACATCTTTTCTCCGGTTTCCTGACCACGGGTCACTATGTCATTGTGTTGCTTGAACATTTGTATCATCGTATCGTTAAGCATGCTCCCCGATTGATGATAGGTGCACAATGTATACCTTATCGACCGAGCACCTAAAATGAGGAATCAAACTCGATCATAAATGTACAAGATTTGGAAAGTACATCGACATCCATTGTAGACGGTCGAAAATCTTCCCTCCCCCTATGGATTTGTGTGTCACTAACAACTATATTAGTAACATTGAAAAGAGAGAGATTTATATACTGTTTTGCTGATAAAAAAAACAACAACAACTATATATATTCTGTCTTTGTGGATCTTATTTACAAAACCTAAATGCTACCTAGCTTTATAGCTGGAGTTCCAATTCCTTAGTATTGGTAGGCGAACGACACTAGTTTAATTAACTTGATGATGTCACATTAGGAACATTCTTCACTAATCAAGTATCTTTTCATTCTTAATCACTGAACATAGTTAAGCATATTTAAACTACAAATCGAAAAGATTAAGGATTTGACAAAAATCTGTTCTGGATTTTCCATTTCATGGACAATGAGTTCTGCATATAGTCTGGAATTGCACCAAACAATAGTTTATAGTATCAGAGTCCGATGGAGACACTTTTAGTAGGTGTTTACTTTGATTAATTAAGAATTATCTATAGATTAATGGTCTTGCAAAGATTGAGGAACATGAAAGAGTGTAAAGTAGAATGAAAGGAGCCGACAAGGAGACAAGTCATACTTATAAGAAGAAAAAACGTTGGACCACTAAACAATGTTAGGAGTTATAAAGACTTGTTATTATTGCTGAGAAGGCATGTTTTGTGATGTAATGTCTGGTCGAAACCATATCCAAGAAGGTGTGGAGATGGATTGGTTAGTTGCGTGTCTCAAGACAAGCAGAAGAGCACATTTATGTTTGGGCCATGGCTCAAGTGAAACCTCAAGGAGAGATCGGTGCAAACTTAGTTGTTGCACAAACATTTGAGAGACAGCTCTTCCTTGAAACCATGCCCCGTATCTCATTGAACTTGTTTGTAATGTTGTTGTTTTGATTAGAGCATCCACAACGCTACCGCCGGTTGTTGGCGGAGAGTTGCCGGCGGTGAACATTAAAATACTATTATTCGTTTCTCCGCCAGCGTACAGTCGACGGAAAACGCGGCACAGTACAATGATAGCCGTTGACGTCGGCGTTGAGTGCTGACGTGGAACTCCCGGGCGCTGCTCACCGCCAACCTCCTCCCTGCCAGTATCCACCAACTCACCACCTTTGACTACTCACCGCCAACACCTCTCCGTCCACCACTATGGATGCTCTTAGTTTAACTTCATAATGTAACACATATGCTTTTCATTAAATAGAAAATCCAAATGTGGCCCGTATGTCTCAATTGTTAGAGAACAAAAATGAGTTAAGCTTTATCTGGAACTCTTGTTTTTGTGACCCAATGTGTCAAACCATAGGAACATTAAGTTGACCCTCTTTAATGCCGTTTGGCTTGGCTAGAGTAGAGATACCACGTACACGTATTATGGCTTGACAAGCCAAATCCTGAGTGTCTGGTCCATTCCTCATTGTTCTTATTGCACATGCATTCCAAACTAAAGAAAAAAAAGGGTTGTTCACATTGGATAAATGTATTAAGCCTTTAACTTGTTGAAAAATAATGCTAATACGAAATGATTTGTTAGCGAACTGACGGTTAACTTAATCAAATGTCAGATAAAATGTTACCAATCTATCGTCGAGTACCAACCATCTTCTTCATGTTCGGCCATTTCTTTTCTTTTCAAACCAATTATGTGTTTTTGTTGCTATGTGGAAATCTTTAAGAAAAGCTTGTCTTTTTCCAATATGATTTGAGTTTATTTACACCTAACTTGATGAATACATATTTTGAAAAAACTTGTTTAGGTAATCATGATATTCACACTATTACAATGTGACACTCCAACAACCAATATAGATATGTGTTAGATTTGAGTGTCACCTGGCTATCTAATGAAGGGACATGCCATATGATCATTTGACCAAATTTGCGTTATCAGTATGTTTTGTTTTGTATATGATTGTCATAACTTAGTCAGATCATTGTCCTTTACAGACAACCAAAGTTAATCTGGCCATTTTTTCTTCAAGGAACGCTTTTTTCCCACAGTTTGTATAGAGAAAGAAACAACAACCTAGCTGCATATGCAGATTGACAGAAACCAAAACATTGCCTCTAGATGTTGATATGCAATGGAAACAACAAAATCTCCATTTCTTTTTATCGTTGCATGCTAAGAGTAATGAAATTGTTGTTGAGTTCGAGCTGAAAAATAGTCTTTCGGTTAAGAATAATACCGGTTTTCGTAAAGAAAAAAATCTCATACGACCAATTGTGTTGCTTGCAACAAGACCAATAGTGTCACATAAATACATTTTCCTGAAATGTGGAAACAGAAAAGACAAGGAAAAATCCGGAATCACCCACCAAGCTCCTTGTAATGCAGCCATATCCATGACCCATCACGGTGACAAGTATCAATCTAACTTTCCACACACACAAATCCATGGAGGAAAGTTTGAGGGCCCACAGGATTTACAAACACATGAAGATGAAGAAACAAAGGTTGTCATTTTGTCAACATAGAGCAGGAACCTTTCTTCCTCACCACACATGAAAGACGTTGAATTTATGTTCTCACCAAATGGGTACAAAAATGGCAAGCTAGAGTCTTGGAACAGTGCAGCTTTCAATATTGTTGTTGGTTGCTACATCGGGGTCGCATATGCCTGGTCGTTTCAAAACCTCGGCTCCCACATGTTTTTAGGGCACATCATCACATGGGTGTGACCCCCAATCCATATGATCTTCCAAGGACATGACTTGACTGGAGCCTAGAGCTGATGTGACCATCCGCTCTTTCAATAATTTGATTTTTGGCTTTGCTTGGAGCTCAAGTCTTAAGTCTTTGTTTAAGAGAGAGAGCAACGGACATATTGTAATTGTCGCCTTCAGACAGTGTTTGGTGAGGTAATGAAACAACTGAGTAATATGTTTTTGTCTTGATTTTGTTTGAACCGGTGACAACGGGAACAAAAACTAGTTTTTTTTAGCGAAAGAAACAGTTTCATTTAATGAGTCAAACTACATAGAAGTTCATTGAGAAACAGACTCATCGACCACTGAGTCAGGGTCAGATAGAGTGAATATAGGTTCTCTGACCCTTTTAGTACCATTACCGCCACCGACGGTGTTTTGATGCCACACGGGCAGTGAAAGAAGATAAACGGAGAGACAAGAAGACCGGAGATCTCTATGGACCTCAACAGTAAGAGTGATGGGGGAGGCAGCGCATCATACAAGGACCCCTCCCAAATCCAGTCCCAGATGCATGTGCCAGTACGCATTCCTTCTGGCGGGGCTGTTTTCCCGCCCTAGCTTGATCATCCTGGGGATCCCTGAACGCCGGTATCTTGTGAGTACCCTGACCACTCCCTAGGCCATCCGCTCCAGCTAATATTCCCCCGTTGCTCCCTCGTCCACACGAGCTCCTACAACCTCAGCGGGTCGCATCAAAACCTCTAAGCGAGAGACCGGGGGCTGAGGTGGAGCCTTACTAGTCGAGCCCTCAAACTCTGGGCAGGAAGTAGGGGGCTGAGGTGGGCCCCTACTAGACGACCCCTGAAGTTTCAACCGAGGGGCTGTGGGAGTCCTGCAGGTACCCTGCTGGGCCAAAACCCGGGGGGTGGTGTAGCCAGACTGACCTGTTCCCCCCAGTCAGTGGCATACCGATTGACTTGCTTTTCCTTATCGTACTCCAGCATGAAAGATCCAAGTCGAGGTGGACCCTGAACCGCCCACGTACAGTCCTTTAGGATATGACCTATCCGGCCGTAGTTATAACAGAAGTTCGGAAGCTTTGAGTACGTGAGTTCCAAACTGAAGGGGTCTGGAAACTCTGGGAACCGGAGCACAAGTCCTGTCACGCCCCAATTTCAGTAAAACTGAACTAGGGACGCGAACATTTTAAAACATAAAAACACTTGAAAACCTGTTTTCATTAAACTCTTTAAAAGTACCATTTGTTCAACAAAATAATAAAGACAGTTTAAAACACGTCCTAACAAGTGGACAAAAGTACACAGTATCCGTCACTAGACTCAAAAGACAAAACCCGGACTCTGCTCCCAGCTCCACAAGCTTCGAGAGCTCATCTAGTCCGTCCCACGAACAGTACCTGTAGGAAAAGCAGCTAGGGGTGAGCGTTCGCTCACCACCACGGATAACAGACTGACTACGGCATAATTAGCAGGCAAAGCAAGTAACACCAACAAAGACTCAACACCGGGGAAACCATCCCCAACCCAAGCACTCTGACTGAACAAACACCCACGATGACCTTCCTCGAACGACTCAACACTCTGACACGTAAAGTAGACCTGACCCAACGATTGACGACCTCTTCCAAGGACTCAAAAGAAAGTACGCAACATCAAACAACATCACAAGGGATCACACACCAACCAAGATCACAAAGGATCGCACACCAAAACAAGATCACAAAGAATCGCAAACCAGCTGCCAAGAACGCCCTCCCAGGACTCTAACCCGATCAGGCCAACCCAAGAATGCTGCAACTTATCGGGACTCTAACCCATAAGCCAGCCGGAAAATGCTGCAACTTACTGGGACTCTAACCCATAAGCCAGCCAAGGTATGCTCACAAACCCAAACCACACACGCGCGGCCAGGACCCCTTTATTGGCGGGCGGGCCCCCTACCCCGTCTGAACATGCAGACGCGTGTGTTCGTGGACCCCCGTTTCAGGAAGCGAGCCCCCAACCTCCGGTAATTACAAACACAATCACAATCACAAGCAAGTTCACAACCAGTAACAACACAGGTTCAACACTCATAGGCATTCATGGCCACCAAGACACTAACAGCTCGGACTCAACAGCCCCACAGGCACTCACGGCCTCCCAAGACACCAACCATAAAACACGCTTGCAACTTACCGAGACTCTAACTCGTAAGCCAGCTAAAACACCAACAGTAAAGTACGGGCTCTCATGGCCACCCAAACACGAATAATAACACGGGCTCTCATGGCCACCCAAGACTCGACAATAATAATACGGGCTCTCAAGGCCACCCAAAACTCGATAATAAAACACAGGCTCTCAAGGCCACCCAAGACACCAAAATAAACAATCAACCTCCGGCTTAACCATAGCCTCCAACAATCCTAATATCAACAGTTCCTCAATCAACCTCCGGGCATGGTCATATGCCTCCAGTAAAACAATTATCGCTAAGTTCTCTGTTCCTACGACACTACTAAGTGTCACATGCATTTCCAGTAACTACCAAGTTCCCGTAGCATGCCTTTCTAACAAACGCTACACTCCCGTATCATGCATTTCTAATATTCAAATAAACCTATTCGACCCACGACACCCCGGTGTCACATGCAATTCTACTGTTAACTTTCCCTAGTCAGGGCCGAGATCCGGCTACTTTTCCCTACCTCAACTGGAGAGCAACCGCTATGCTTCCTAGCTACTGACGTTCTGGCTCGCTACCTCCGGGCTTCACTTCGATCGAAGCCGGATGCTATGGATAACAAGAAAGACATAAATTAGAGGCGGTTCCCAGGTTAATCTAAAGGTCGCGATTAAACCATTTTAAAAACTGACAGTAGTCCCTTAAACTCGAGCGGGATAAAAGCGGGGTCACGGTGAATCGGGTGGAGTACCCGAGCACCGAAACCGGTGCATGCGAGGCACAGTCCCTATGCACGAGTCCCGAGGTCCGATTCAACGGTCTGCTTTTGTTCCCTTTTAAACCCGAATTGCAGTCCATTTTAACAGCCCGATTATTCGTTCCACGCTCAGCGGATCAAGATCCATTTTAAATCAAAAAAGATTGTTCTTTTTAAAACCAACGTCGTGTTAGTTCGTTTTCCTAACGAATTTGTTTCTCAAAATTCCTCGACTAAAACCGTTATTAAAACCAAATTTATGTTAATTCCATTTTATTTCAAATCCCTTTTTCCTTTTCTGTTTCAACCATTGCTCCTCATGACCAGATCCAAGAAAATAGATTTCGGTTTCAATCATTTTCGTTCCACAAATACACAAATAACTTTTAAATCAAAACTGTTTCATTACTTCATTTTTTGTAGTTACAGTACTTCCCGTCGTTTTTCACAAACCTACTCTAATCTACAGCTCGGGACGAAACACAGAGGCTAAATAAAAAAAGGACGAACGAACAGAAAATAAACCGGCCGCCGGCGAATACGTCGCCGGCGACTAAACCCCCAGGCACGAACC
The DNA here is from genome assembly GCA_963921825.1 of Erodium maritimum. Taxonomy (NCBI): domain Eukaryota; kingdom Viridiplantae; phylum Streptophyta; class Magnoliopsida; order Geraniales; family Geraniaceae; genus Erodium; species Erodium maritimum. The sequence continues at coordinate 36,627,191 of OY997588.1, forward strand.
TCACGTGGGGGGGGGGGGGGGGGGGGAAGGACGGCGGGGCACGGCGGAGCTCGGTGGCCTGTCGCCCGTCTCAGATCTGGGACGACGGCCTCGGATTCGAGGGGGTGGCCGGCGGAGGTGGTTGCGGCCGGGGGACGGCGGAGCACGGTTGTCCCGCCCTAGATCTGAACAGGTCCGGCGAGCTCGTCCCGTCTCTGGCGACGGCGAGGTAGCTCCGGCCTTGCTACCCTCGAAGACGGCGGCGGCTCGGATCTGAGTGAGGGAAACGCCGGCGCCGACTCGCACGGCGTACTCGCCGGTGGCGATGGCGAAGGGAGAACGGCTCGGGCGAGGTCTCGGTGACGGACGGTGAGAAGAAGACGGCGGCGCGGTTGGACGGAGAGGAGGAGACGGCGGCGCGGTTGGACGGAGAGGAGGAGACGGCGGCGCGGTTGGACGGAGAGGAGGAGGCGAAACGGGAGGAGACGGCGGTGGCTACGGGTGTGGGAGGGTGGTGGCCGGACGGAGAAGGAAGGGAGACAGGGCGGCGTGGGGACGAGGGAGCTGGTCGCCGGCGAGGATGAAGATGGGAGAGGGAGGATCGGGTCGGCGAGGGTTCGGCAGAGAGAGGGGAATCGAAGAAGACGAAGCAGATGGAGAGGGTAGGGGCTGCGTTGATAAGAAATTAGGGTTTCACCCTAATTTCATGCTTAAATAGCACGGGCCTCTCGGCCCAACAGTTGGTTCAGCTGGGTCAGGCATGACTGGGCCTGCGGTTCTGGTCGGGTCTGACCGGCCCAACTTCATTTTTTTTAACCTCGACGTTATTATTTAATAATTTAAACGTTAAATTTTCTCGGTCTTTACAAGTCCTTTCCTTAGAGGTCGTTCCAAAAGATGCCAGAATCGAACCTTAACAACCCATCCCCAGCATATACCCCACTGGTCACATGAGACTTGTACACACATTCCCAGGGCATCCCCGATAGAGATACCCGTCTCTCTTGTCCGAACCAGAGGCGATAGTCCCCTAGCGTGGACCCACAACTGCACTCGATCCAAGGCGGCCAACTCCTGAGCGCAAGGATCCAAATCCCCCAACAGCAGAACCCGGCCATCGAAACACCATGGCTCATTACGTCGGACCCACGTCTGAGATTCCGACGATCGAAAATAGAAGCCGAATAGTCTTGACCCTATGTCCTTGACCACAAGCCTTTCCGCATCCCTACCCCATGCATTGGTAATGACCCAGAGGAGCATGTCCTTCCGATGGGGTTTGGGTGACCACAGGCGACCTAACATCCCCCACTGTTGGCGAGCTAGTGTCACTGTCGTTGTTGTCTGGGACGCTGGGACCACCACCTCAATATTCTCCTCCTCGTCCAAAGAACAGGACGAAAGCCCGTCCTGCAGACCTTCCAGGGACGCCTGGAGCTCAGCCTCCTTAAGGGTCCCAGCCGAAGGGAATTCCTCTATAAGAAGGTGTTTTGCTCGGTCTCGGATCATCCCTGGCGGAGTAGTTAGGGTCGTCGCTATGATCAGACAGTTGGTCGGGTTGGGAAGACACCGCCGTAGTCCCAAAGCCAGAGCCGCCGTTCTAGGGAGCTTCTCCATGGGGGCTTTTCCTTTCATTGGGTCTCTCTACAGGACGGGAGATGCCCTTTGTTGAATCCCTCGTCATCAGATGTAGGAATAACCACCTGATCCCAAGTAATTTTGGGAGTCGGTGGTTGAACCGGGTTAGGGTTCGGAAGGGGCGGAACCCTAGAGTACCCAACAACAACATCGATACGTACCCCAGCCCTAGCCATCCTTGTTTCCACTCCATTGGCCAGCGGAACCCTAGGGTTCCCGTCCCCATGGGTCGGGACCAGAGCAAGGTCGTGGCCGATTGGGGAGCCAGCAGAAAGGGGTTCAGGGGCAAAGGGAGTAGGTTTGGGGGAGGTAAGGCCAAAAGGCCATTACTTGGAGAAGAAGGTACCCTAGTTTGGCACAACGGTCGTCCCTTCTTCGGCTTAGGAGCCGATACCAAAGGTGTCACACCAAAGGAGAATCCTCCTGTCCGGATCAGACCCAGGGGTGGAGGAGTCGCAGGGTGGTGAGGAGGTGATGGAGTCACGGTAGCCTTGAGTTTACGGCGATGGTGGACCTTCTATCCCACCACAACCGTAGGGCGAGGGGACGGGAGAGGGAGGAGAGGACCAATGGTAGGAGCAGCGGTTTATGGAGCAGGCAGTACGACTGTAGCAGGCGCGGCAGCGGCGGAGGACGGGGTAGAAAGCACCATAACGGCGGAGGCGGGCTAGGGCTACAAAGGATCTCAAAGTTAAGGGAGTAGTTTGACAAGACACGAGTGATTTGTTATATTATGGAACAAAAACTAGTTAAACTATCATTTAATTATTACGTGTGGATTTTATAATCAGTATATTTAATTATAAAAACAGTTTGTACGGTATCATAACTTTTGAAATTTTTTATTTTACTCGATGTTGGTAATTAATAGTCAAATTTTCAGAACTTGTCATTGATTATTCAAAACATAAAAATTGTGAGATGTCAAAATTTATATTCATCAACCTTTAAAACCTCTCAATTCTTCCACGCTTTGACGCGTGCCTTAGACTCTCTCTATCCTAGCTTGCCTAGCCGCAACATATCTCTTTTCTATAATGTCACCGCCGCCTGCTCCACTGGAAATTTCTGCTACACCGTCGTCCATAACAAGGGAAGGACTTGAGTCTATCGGTGCCTCCATGCCCAACACACGATGTTCTCAACCCTTTAAAGGCACGGAGGAAGCGGAAACCGAAGCCATCCAATCTGCCCTCACCACCGCCTACAGCGGAGCTCACCACCTTCGTCAAGTCAATCCATTGATGACCTATGCTATTGTGGTCTTTTCCCCAGGGAGAACTCTACTGACGTCGCTCTCATCGAAACCTATAAGGGGATGTCCGGTCAACGCTGTAACCTTAACTTCTCCACCAAGCGACCTCATGTTGCCTCCTACTATACATCCTCCAGACGACCTTGAGTCTAGTAGGAAGGCGGCGTGGACGTCGCTGCATGGCCCGATCGCGGTCACACCATCTCCTACCGGCGCTGAGCCGACCACAGATGGATCGAGACCCCTCCATCCGTTGGGGTTTAGATCGTTGGAATCTCCGGGGCTCCCTCCTAAGATCTCTCATGGTCCATCAAACTCTACAGTGCGACAACCTCCACCTTTGCTGTTGTCGTCGATGGACGTACTGTAGGAGGGATTCTCGTCCTGCTCCCTTATAGAGGAGGAAGACATAAAGGTGGTGGTTCCTTTCACCCCGATGGACCAGACCCTCCTAGCTCGATAGAGGTTCAGCATGATCGGGAAGCTTTTGACCTCACGCCGTCCTCGGAAGGACTTTATGCTTCGTATCATCACCAATGCATAGGGGTGGTGGCACGGGATCTCCCCATGTTGGACCGGTTGCAAATATGGATCCATGCTAAGGGTATACCACCCTTGGTCCGGACGAAATCGACTGGACAGACGATCGGGCCAGCATTAGGAGAGTGTTAGGATGTCTCATGCGACCAATGAGGATTCATTTAGGGAGAGGCGGTCAAGGTGCGATATTGGAATGCATTGGACCGTCCCCTATGTAGGTCTTTATTGTTGCGGTTTCAAGAATTCCAGGATCCGATCCGGGTGTCTCTGACCTAAATCAAGCTGCCTAATTTTTGTTTTAATTGTGCCAGAATTGGACATGGAGCACATGAATGTGACCGAGAGATGTCGTGCATCCCTCGATTTGACACGTCTTTCTTGGAATTCAAGTCAGATAAACAAGGAAAGAGCTATGCTACTAACTAGGAGGCTAGCCCGAAACCATCCATACCACCGGGTTTTGCGGCTTTAACCCCGGATATTGTACCTAAGGACTGCTTATCTCGGGGAATGGGCCCAATTGTAACCCCAAACAATGTACCTAACATGAGGGGTATAGTGGATGGGCTCGGAGATCCAGGCTGGAGAACTTGGGAGACCGGCCAGTCATCGAGTGGCTCGACCATTGCTTCAGGAAACATCTCAACTGGGCCATTTGGGACAATGAGAGTTTTGGCTGGGGAACCACAAGAAGATCAAGCGAGGGCTTGGAAGCAGCCTCGCTAGGCGGAATGAGAGATACCCTAGCCTTTAGGGATCGTAACCGGTAAGGGTCCCTGGTACAACCCTACCCTACCCTTAGTACTGTTGAGTTCAAGTTTGATCATACTTCTCACGACGAAACGAGTCCCCCTAGGATCAAACATCGTTTAGGCACCATCTTGAGCGGTTCTCGACAATATTGGATTTCTATTATCTTTCCTATTTTGAAAGTTGGTTTGTGGCACCAGTTATTTTTTCATAGAGTTTGTGGAGAAGAACCCTTCGGGGGACCATGTCCTTATACCGACTCTTTATTTTGATTAAGAATATAAGTTGCACTTTTCGCTCAAAAAAACCTTCAAAACCATTTATTTTTATTCATTCTTCAATTTCATTAATTAATTCTTTATTTTTTTTATATTAATTTTCAGAAATTTATTTTCTCTTTAATTTTTTTAGGAAATAAAGGTCTATATATTTAGTTATCCGCTATCAAAATACATCGAAGAGGTTCAAGGATAATTGCCCCTGACCACTCAAACCAGACAAAGAGCGGGCCTCCTTGGCGAGCTAATAAGCTGCCCTGTTCGTTGAATGCCTAATAAACTCGATACGGACATCAACGAGCGTATATAATAAACCAATACAATATGAGATAATTAAACCCAACAGTGAATGAAAAGAGCATATCTTACAAATTAAGTCCACCTTAGTCTTGTAGTTACTACAAATATGGGCCTGTGACATCTAATTAGTCTTGAGCCTAACCGACGACTCTCGAATCCCCATTGCTTGTACGATACTAGGGTGTAAGGCTCCACCATCAGTCGGGTGTGGACTCCTTACACCATCCCTATAGAGTCCCGACATATCAAACCCATACCACTTTGCCCCATATCACCGAACACCACCTCATCGACGTCAACTACACATTCCCCCTCCCCTAGATTAACCCAAGACATCATTGTCGACGTTGTCTATTCCGCCCAATGAAGCATTTCCTTTTGTTTATGAGCCATGAGCCAAACGTTATATCCATCATGCGCCCGGATCACTACTAAATAACCTGACTTTGCCTCCGCCTTCCATACCCAGCCATTCTTGCGTCGTCACACCTCCCATAAAACACTGCCCCGCACCGCCACAACCTTAGGATAATCCTTATTCATGCTCTCCCCCAACCAAGCCCAAACGACAACACTGATTGGTCTTGAATAGACTCCCCCAATTGTTCCCAAACTTCTCGAGCTAGCAAACATAACGCCAACGCATGCATCTAGTTCTAACTCGTTTGTCCGTACATTGGGCATACTTCAAGGATGGTCACTCGTCTCCTCCTTAAATTACAGGCTACTAGCAGGCACTCCGAGGAGCACCTCCACAAGAAGTTCAAAATTTTCTATTGGTTCCGAACCCCCCACAAACTAGACCATAATTCCTTACCCTCCTCACCTTGGCCTTGATGCCGGGATTCCTATATGTGTTGGTACATTGACTTAACCTAAAAGCTTCCAAACTGTTCTAAGTTACAGAACCTAGCATCTCGGTATTGGGTATACCCCAATTTTAAACTCAAAACCCGTTGAACCTCCTACTTCGCCAAACACGATCTCAATTTCCCCACATCGCACGACCTCTCCCTTGTTGTCATAAGGTCATGAACCCATATATCCTCCATACCCATACGAAGAGTACGCATATAAGGATCCTCCCCTGAGAGCCATGGTCAATCCATCACCTTCGTGTCTGCCTTAAAAGCAATCAGACATCTCGCCATACTTCGAATTAGGTATTGAACCCCCATGAGACTATTCCAAGTATAAATTGGATTATTTTATGTGATTCGGGCCTGGAAGAAAGTTGATCCCATGTAGTACCTAACTTTAAGAACCTGATTAACCATACTATTTTAATATAACATTAGGCGTCATGCTTGCATTCCTAACATATCCGTGATGAAGTCCTTTGAGTTACGGAACTCCAACCCACCCCGACAATTTTAGACCTTCATTTTTCCCAGCACTTCCATATTAGACGGTGCCCCGCCTTTCCCAAACCTTGACGCCATCTCTTTATGGATCTTGTCGAGAATAAATATTGGGATCCGAAAGACACTCAGATTGTATGTAGGGATAGCTTGTAAAACCGACTTGATAAGAATCTCCTTTCCTGTCTGGGAGAGTAAACAATCCTACCAACTATGGATGTGTCTCATAACCTTGTCCTGTACAAATATCAAAAAGTTGTCTCTTGCTTCTTCCGATGAGGTTTGATACCCCCAAATAAGTCGGTCCCTCTGAAACCTCTTGAATACCGAGAATGTTGTTGTAGTGTTCCTTATTATGGGCCGATGTATTTGAGCTAAACAAATAGGGAAGAATTATCGGTATTAACCACCTGATCCGATAGAAAAGGAAACTACATCAGGATGTCTTGGAGAATCGTTACTTCCCCCTCCGTGGTCCTGCGAAACATGTAGCAAACGTATGCAAAGAAAAGGTGCGATATAGTGAGTGACCCATGGGCCACCTTACACCCCTCGCCCCTCACAGTACACCATCATTCTGAACAAACCCTCCATGTAGAATAGGAATAGGTATGGCGACAAAAGGCCCCCCTACCGGATACCCTGATTCGATAAGATATGCCCTATAGAACTGCCTCATGCCTACACCTCATATTAAATCGTCCTGACACATCTGGGCACCAAATTTAGTTGTTTATTCTCAAACCCAAAATTTTACATCACCCATAAAAAGGATGTCCCACTCCACCCCGATCATACGCCTTACTCATATCGAGCTTTAGCACCAAGAACCTCACCTCCCCTTGTGTCTTCTGACGTAGGTAATTAATGTGTAATCTCGTATGAGATAAGGGCATTTTCATGAATGGACATGTGAGGGATAAAGGAACCTTGGGTAGGAGAGATCAGATCATGTAGTAGAGGTTTCAACCGGTTCGCGATTACCTTAGAGACCACCCAGAATATCACATTACAGAGGGCTATAGGTTTGAGATATGCTATCGTCGTCGGATTTCCTTTCTTTGGGATAAGGACATAATGGTATCATTCATTCCTTCCAGCATATCCTCTCCCTCGAGTACTCCCACTACACACTTTGTCACATTGGTTCAGCCGTTTCCCAATAGTGCTGGTAAAATTGGGGGTTCAGTCCATCCGACCCGGAGATTTATTTGGCCCAATGGAAAAGGCTGCATCACGAACCTCAATGCTAGTGATCGGCGCTAGTAAGACTTCATTTTGGACCCTCGTAACCAATCTCGAAATAGGCATAAGAGTGAGTTTCAACTCCCGTGTCGTGGTACTAAAGATATTCTCAAAATGACCCTATATTGTCTGTTCAAGTCCACGTTCCCATTATACCTCCCCTCTCATCCCGTAGCTTCTAGATCGTGTTAACCTTCTCCTATGAGACGCCATTGCATGGAAATACTTTGTGTTGCAAACCCCATCCTTTAACCAAAATTGTTTAGCCCTCTACTTCCAAAACTTTGCCTTGATATCCAAATCTCTTAGGTATTGTGTTTGAATAGCTTCCTTTTTATGAACTCTCGTCATGTCCTACCGACCATTTAAAATAGCTATTTGTTGGAGAAACCATTTTATCTTCCCATAATTTGCATGATAGACCTCCACCCCACATTGGTGTAACGCCTAGCCCACCCTTTTAATTCGACTTTGGATCCCCAACTCTTGCTCCTGCCCCCAATTCGCCATACTATTTGCCATATCTCGGTTCCTCATAACATATATTTACAGAACATAACCTATTCTTTCCCAGTCGCCATGGTCTCGGTTCGGCTTTAAACAAAATGGGCATGTGATCCGACGTTATGGCCCTCGGGAACAATGTGTCTAGTCCCGACATCACCAAAGCCTGATCAAGAAGGGCTTCTATACGATCCTCTCCCGACCTCCTTGTGCCCACGTAAAAAAATTTCTTTTTACTTATTAATACTTCATTTTTTTATTTTCAGACTTTTTTTACCTTTTCCCTTTAATTTTAGTATAATTTTTTAATAAAAATTATTTGATTTTTTTTAATTCTTTCTTTAATTTCTTGTCCTTGTTCTCAGTGCTTTTCAACTTCACTCTTGTTGTAAAACAAATGTTCACTAGAGATGGCCACCACCTTTGCATACTAACCACGTGTCACGTGACTCATCCCCCAAACTTAAGTCTTATGCATATATATATATATGGGTCGTGTCTCTCTATATAATGTATCATGAATTGAAAGTAGAATGAAAAGTAATTGTTTCTCATATGTTTTATAATATTTTTATTATAAATATTAGTTCATGTTAAGTTAACAATTCACGACACGTTATCAGCACGACTTGCTCTGATGTCCAGGTATCAAAATGTATACTATTATTAATTTATTTTGTAGATATTATTTATTAACAATATTCATGAAATTTATTCATGTTTCATGTTTATTAATATTTGTTATGTATATACCCCATACATATGCTTTGTGATCGCCAATAATATATTGGATCTTTCACATCATAAAATATGGCGGTTATCACATATATTTGTATTTAATTATTTATTTTATATGTGATACTCGTAATATTGAGGTTTATTAAAATTAAAGCATTTTGAACCCGAAGTTCAAATATCGACGAGAAAAGTTTCACGGAACCTGCAGTTCTGTTTTGACTGTGGGTCTTATAATAACTGATTTTAATGTGACCCAAAGTTCACATGAATGTAACATTGACAAGCACGTGTGTCTAACATGTCGGGGGTGTTTTCGCTCGGTACTGTTTAGGCACTGTGCAACTACTGTTCATCTACTATGCGGGTACTGTGCATGTACTGTTGAAAATCTGAATTTTGTGTGGGTTTACAACACACCCCACGACTTCGCTCAATATGCGATTATATATATTTGATTATATATATATATGTTTGTAACCTGAAGCTTACAAATACCAACGACTCGATGTATGTTGGACCAGAAGTTCCAAATATGTGATACCAGCGACCTGACGTACTTTGAGTCGGAAGTTCCAAGTACTCCATACCGACGACTTGAGGTCGTGTATGATGAATGTAGATATGTTCATATTGAAATACCTTGATATATATATTAAGGTTTCGATCTATGTTAAGGATGACAAACTTTTGTAATATGGACTTCTTCATGTATCAATGAAGTAAAACAGTCTTATATCGAAACTAAATCATTTGAGACCAGAAGCTCCAAATGAAAAATCACAGGCCCGAAGCCTGATGCTTGCCTATACGACCAAATGATAAATCACAAGCTCGAAGCTTTATACTTGCCTTTTTACGGTCAAACGACAAGCCTGAAGCTTGATACTTGTATTTATAACCGATTGATCAGCCATAAACCCGAAGCCTGTAAGATGACGTTAAAGCTAGAATATAGACCACATGCCTGAAGCCTGTAACTTTTATTAAAAGTCACAAGACGAAACCACAGGCCTAAAGCCTGTGACTTGTGTCTGAGGCCTGAAGCCTAAAATTTATATGCAATTACTTATATTTATTCCGTCTACCCCGCGAGCTTGCTCGTTGTGCGGTTTATACATATATTTAATTTCAGAATTTATTATGGCTACCCCACGAGTTCGCTCGGTGTGTGGTTATGCTTATATTTATATCTTATTATTATTATATTCACCTCATGAGTTCGCTCATTGTGCGGTTATATATCTGATTGTGATGAATCAAATGTCGCATATTTGTAACCCGAAGTTTACAAATATTAAGGTATTTTGGACCTGAAGTTCCAAATGTTTTAAAGATATGTTCATTGGGACAAACGTTCAAATGAAATAGATGTGTGCCCTATTGCTATAGGTCGTATGGACAGACTTAACATTTCACGGAATTTGTGATAAGTTCATTGCACCATTCGTTTAAGTGGAAATTTATATGTGTATCATTGCTAAATGTCGTATGGCCAGAAGTTCATACAGACTTAACATTTAATCGAATTTTAGATAGATGTATTGAACGATCTGTTTCATGAGAACTTAATATGTGCAGTGTTGTTAAATGTCATACGACCAGAAGATCATACCGACTTAAACTTTCACATAAATTGAGATTCTATTTCAAGATGCACTCTTACAGTTTATATGGCTAGAAGTTCATATAAACCTTGACTCCCAGAAGTGATAAGTTATATATGATACGGGAGAAATCATTGGTCGATTACATGTTGTATGCCCAAATATTTTGATGACTTTATATCAAGCATCAAACAAGAGCAAAAGAAATGAGTAATAGAGATAAAGTCTGATTGATGACCTAGATCTGGAAGATCTAAATGAATTGAATGTCTCAGACGACTCTATATAACAATGTAGCCTGTCACGCCCCGATTTCAGCGAACCGAACTCGGGATGCGAACTTTTAAAAACATGAACACTTGAAACCTGTTTTCAATAAAAGCTTTGACATTTCCATTTACTTCTCAAAATAATAGCATTTACAATACAAAAACGTCCCAACAAGTGGACAAGGTACAACATCCGTCACTAGACTCAACAAAAGTAAAGACCAGACTCCGCTCCAAGCTCCATGAACTTCAAGAGCTAACCTAGTCCGTCCGGTGATCAGTACCTGTAGGAAAAGCAGCTAGGGGTGAGCGTTCGCTCACCTCCACGGATAACAGACTGACTATGGCATAATTAGCAGAAAAAGCCAGTAACACTAAAACCAAACCCAACACCGGGACTACAGTCCCCAACTCAAGTACCCAACTGACCCACAACCCGTCACCTTCCTCAACAGACTCGACACTCGATAAAAATAGTGTAGACCCAATACAACTATCGACGACCTCCTCAAGGACTCGAACGAAACGACACAACACCAAACAAGATCACAAAGGATCGCACACCAGCTGCTCAGTAACCAATCTCAATCAGGTCAGGGTTCGACCTATCGCAATTCCTCGACACGAAGTCGGATCAGGCTGTCGACCTTTCAAACTCGCAATTCCTCGACACTAAGTCGGATCAGGCTGTCGACCTTTAAAACTCGCAATTCATCGACACTAAGTCGGATCAGGCTGTCGACCTTTAGAACTCGCAATTCATCGACACTAAGTCGGATCAGGCTGTCGACCTTTAGAACTCGCAATTCATCGACACTAAGTCGGATCAGGCTGTCGACCTTTAAAACTCGCAATTCATCGACACTAAGTCGGATCGGGCTGTCGACCTTTAGAACTCGCAATTCATCGACACTAAGTCGGATCAGGCTGTCGACCTTTAGAACTCGCAATTCATCGACACTAAGTCGGATCAGGCTGTCGACCTTTAGAACTCACCACCCCAGGTAACCACAATCACAATCACAGGCAAGTTCAATCACACAGGCACTCAAGGCCACTCAAGACACCTCAACAGTCAAGACTCGGGTTCAACAACCCCACGGGCACTCACTGCCACTCAAGACACCAAATTAAATACACGGCTCTCATGGCCACCCCGACTCAACAATTAAATACGGGCTCTCAAGGCCACCCAAACTCAACAATTAAATACGGGCTCTCAAGGCCACCCAAACTCAACAATTAAATACAGGCTCTCAAGGCCACCCAAACTCAACAATTAAATAAAACGCACGACAACCTCCGGCATACTCGATGCCTCCAACGGTCCTAAAATCACTAGTTTCACAAACAACCTCCGGGCATGGTCATATGCCTCCAGTAATTCAATTATCGCTAAGTTCTCTGTTCCTACGACACTACTAAGTGTCACATGCTTTTCTCTTGAACGCTACAATCCCGTATCATGCTTTTCTAATAATTAAATAAATCTACTCAACCCACGACACCCCGGTGTCACATGCAATTCTACTATTAACTTTCCCTAATCAGGGCCGAGATCCGGCTACTTTTCCCTACCTCGTATACAATCCCAAAAGCGCTCCAACAACACCCGAAGCACACTCACTCACTCGCCGAGCTTCCCCTTGCCTCGGTCCGTAGCACGATCTAAAAGAACACAAATTTAAAGTACTTTTAAACTAGTACGAATAACCAAAAATTTACATACTTAACGCCCAAACGTAACCCCGACAATGTCGGTCACTCCCAAACTTCCCAATTATTCGATAATGCCGATAAAGGACCCGTAAGGGCCAGATTCACCCGACATGGCGAATCTGCCCGGTTTTGGTTAATTGCCTTCCGGGGCTCCAAAAGCCCCCATTTTCGTTTCTACGGTCTTAGAATATTTCAAGGAACCCAACGCACTTGACGGAATTGAATTCCGACTTCTAAGTCAATTAATTAACGTTTAAAGTTTCCCAAAACCCGTTAATTACAACTTCTCCAAATTAATTCCAAATTTCGATTCGATTAGGAAAAAGTGGTCCGGGGGACGTTTTAAACCACCCGAACATTAAAACCCGAGCAACCGAGCACGTGGGCCCCACCCAAGAGGCTTGGCCGAGACCCTAGGGTTTGAGGGAGGGGCTCGGCCACCAAGTGGTGGCTGCTGCCACCTCCGGCCAGCCACCACATGGCCGGCCGGCCAGCCACCACATGGCCGGCCGGCCACCACCCACGGTGGCCGGAGCTCCTCCCGAGCCTCCGGTCACCGGAAAACGTGAAATTAAACCCCCAAACACCTCTAAAACGTCTCCAACACCTCCCCACACTCTACACAACCCTAAGCCTTAGTTTATAACCAAACCCTAGCTCTTGAAAATAATCAAAACGAGAATCGGTTCGGGTATTACCGTAGAGGAGAACGAGGGGAACGAGATTGCTCTTTGCTTTGACTCGATCCAAGGGCTCGATCACAAACCCTAGCTCAACCTCCCTTCTTCTCTCTTCTTCTCCTTCTCCTTCTCTCTCTAAAACCTCTCTTCTAATTTCTAATTTAATTAAACTAACAACAAAACTAACTTTCTCTCCCTTAATACCCCATACTCGGCCAACCCTCTCCAACCACACCTTTTCCCTCCAAAAAATACACCACCATATACTTGACAAGTGTCAAGGTGGGTCCCATACCTTTTGGAAAATATCTAGTTGATATTTTCCAATCAGATTCGCGAAAAACGGACGTTTCGGGCCCCGAACGGGCACTTTTCCCAAAAAAAATTTAAACTGGACGGGCTTCAAGGAAACGGCCCAACTAAGACCGCTACGACGACGACTAAGCTTTTCGGGTCCAAAACGGTCCTCGAATGGACCAAAACGTCGCTCGGGTGACTTTTCCAGCGAAAAATCAATCTTTCCCAAAATGACCAGGAAGTTGCCCTGAGTCCCCCGTAACTCATTTTAGTCGATAACGGGGTCAACTTAAGTCCGGCATGACCCTCGGGGTCAATTTAAGTTAAGTTAAGTGTCTGTCTTAAAATTTTTAAATTTTCCTGTTTTTCGCAGGTTTGACTGACGTTGACCAGAAGTGGTTATTACAGTCTACCCCCCTTAAAGGAATTTCGTCCGCGAAATTTAAAAAAGACGTACCTCGGGAGTCGAACAGGCCGGGATACTTCGCGCGAACCTCGTCCTCGCGTTCCCACGTCGACTCAGCTCCGTGATGTTTCCACTGCACTCGGACCAAGCGGATAATCTTGCCTCCCCGCATAATCTGCTGCCGTGTGTCCATGATCCGAATCGGCTGCTCCTCATAGGAGACATCATCAGCCACCTCGATATCAGTCCACTCGATGACGTGGGATGGGTCTGCGTTGTACTGCCGCAACTGGGATACGTGGAAGACGTTATGTACTCTCCCAAGCTGCGGTGGCAACGCCAGACGATAAGCCACGGCTCCCACTCTGTCTAAGATCTGGAACGGGCCTATGTACCTCGGAGCCAACTTTCCCCCGCTGCGCCTGAACCGCACCAGCCCCTTCCTCGGGCTCACCTTCAGGAACACGTGATCCCCGACTGCAAACTCAAGAGGTCGACGTCGCCTGTCTGCATAACTCTTCTGCCGGCTCTGCGCGGTCCTCAACCGATCGCGGATCAATGTGACCTTCTCCGTCGTCTCTCTGACAAGATCTGGCCCCAGCAGACTCTTGTCCCCCACCTCTGCCCAGCATACTGGTGACCGACACGGCCTACCATACAACGCTTCAAACGGTGCCATCCCGATACTGGCCTGGAAGCTGTTGTTGTAGGCGAACTCGGCCAATGGCAGGTGGGTCTCCCAAGATCCCCTGAAATCCAGCACACATACTCGCAGCATGTCCTCCAAGATCTGAATGGTACGCTCAGACTGACCGTCTGTCTGAGGATGATGTGCTGTGCTGAGTAGGATCTCTGTCCCCAGTGCCTTCTGCAGACTCGGCCAGAACCGGGACGTGAAGCGGGGATCCCTGTCAGACACTATCGACACCGGGACCCCGTGGAGGCGCACTATCTCCTGGATATACAGACTGCTCAACTTGTCGACCGGGTCTGTCATCCTCATAGCCAGAAAGTGGGCCGACTTGGTCAACCGGTCGACTACCACCCAAACGGCGTCGTTTCCCTTGGGCGATCTCGGTAGTCCACACACGAAATCCATCGTAATGTGCTCCCACTTCCACTGAGCAATCGGTAGTGGTTGTAACAATCCCGCGGGACGCTGATGCTCTGCCTTCACCTGCTGACAGACAAGGCATCTCGACACAAACTCTGCGACTGCTCTCCTCATGCCGCGCCACCAGTAGTGCCTCCTGAGGTCACGGTACATCTTGGTGCCCCCCGGATGCACTGCGAGACGCGAATGGTGTGCCTCTCGTAACACGGCATCTCTACAGTTAACTGGTACGAACAGCCCCCCGCAGTACCGTAGTCCCCAATCAGTACTGTCCTGCCAGCCCACCACCTCGTCACCCCTGACGACTCTCTCGCGGATCTCTGATGCTTCGACGTCCTCCCTCTGCGCCTCCAACACTTGGGCAAGCAGTGAGGGCTGAGCCACTAGGGAGCACATGGCAACACCGCCAGTAACCTCCTCTAGCTCAAGCCCGAATGTGCTCAGCTCCCCCATCATGTTCCACTCTCGGACAGATATGCTGGCGAGGCTCGGAGCCGACTTCCTACTCAAGGCGTCGGCGACAACGTTCGCCTTGCCTGGGTGGTAGTGTAGCTCGAAGTCGTACTCCTCGAGTAGTTCCATCCACCGTCGCTGACGCATGTTCAGGTCTCGCTGGGAAAATATGTACTTGAGGCTCTTGTGATCCGAGAACACCTGAAACCCCTCGCCGTACAGATAATATCGCCAGCTCTTTAGCGCAAACACGACTGCTGCTAGCTCCAAGTCGTGGGTAGGATAGTTGCGCTCGTGTATCTTCAACTGCCTGGAGCCATAAGCCACAACTCTGCCCGACTGCATCAGCACGCAACCCAGTCCCTCTCCGGATGCATCGCAGTAAACATCATAGCCAAACCCTCGTTCGGGCACCACTAACACTGGAGCTGTAGTCAGTCGAGTCTTCAACCCCGCGAACGCATGCTCACAGTCATCTGTCCACACGAACCCAACACCCTTGCGCGTTAACAGAGTCATCGGTGCGGCTAGTCGTGCAAAATCCTGGACAAATCGCCTATAGTAGCCTGCCAATCCCAGAAAGCTGCGGATCTCGAAAACACTCGTGGGCCGTGCCCACTTCGAGACCGCGTCGATCTTCGACGGATCGACCAGGATACCGTCACGGGATACGATGTGGCCGAGGAATCTCACCTCAGAGAGCCAGAACTCGCACTTCTCCCGGTTGGCATATAGTTGGTGCTCGCGCAGTAGGGTCAGAACAGCCCTCAGATGTGCCTCATGCGCCGCCTCGTTCTGCGAATATATTAGGATGTCGTCCACGAACACCACCACAAATTGATCCAGGTACGGCCGGAAGATGCTGTTCATCAGGTCCATGAACGCTGCTGGCGCGTTCGTCAGTCCGAATGGCATCACCAGGAACTCGTAATGCCCATAGCGTGTCCGGAATGCAGTCTTTGCGACGTCCCACTCACGGACTCGCAACTGATAATAACCGGATCGCAGATCGATCTTCGAGAAGTGAGTCACCCCTCTCAACTGGTCAAACAAGTCATCGATCCTCGGCATCGGGTACCGGTTCTTCACCGTAACCCGGTTCAGCTTCCGGTAATCTATACACATCCGTAGCTCTCCACTCTTCTTCTTCACGAAGAGTGCTGGTGCTCCCCACGACGATGCACTCGGACGGATAAACCCCTTCTGCTGAAGCTCCTCCAGTTGACGCTTCAGCTCAGTCAACTCTGCCGGCGCAAACCTGTAAGGCGCCATCGATATCGCCGCCGTTCCCGGCACTAGGTCAATCCCAAACTCCACCTCACGAATCGGTGGCAGCCCGCTCAACTCCTCAGGAAAGACCTCGGGGAACTCGCATACCACTCTCGGTAACTCTCGGCTCTGCACAGCCGGTACTTCCTCCTCTGCGGACAACGCCGACAGGAGGACCCCACTCTTACTCCCCAGCACGCACGTCACCTTCGTACCGCCCACTGTCACTGTCACTCGTCGTCTGTAGCAATCGATGTTGGCTCGGTACCTCGACAACCAATCCATACCCAAAATCACATCAAAGGTAGTCATCCCCAACACGAGAAGATCACCAGGGCAAGGACAGTCTGCGACTCTAATCTCGCAGGCACGACATACTCTAGTCAACGATGCACCACCCCCAACTGGGGTGTCCAAGCATAGGGGTGGACTCAACGGCTCTAAGCTCAACCCCAACCTCTCAGCACAACCCGACGAAATAAAAGAGTGCGATGCCCCGGTATCAAACAAGAACAAAGCCCATAAATGATACAACAAACACGTACCCTGGATGGTCTCACGGTACGTGCTAGGTCCTGGGGCTCTGGAGTCGGTGACTGCATATACTCTCCCTTGCGAGGCCTGCTGCCTCTGACCCTGCGCACTGGCTGCTGGATACCCGTGACTCTGCTGCTGTCTCGGAATTGGTGCGCTCGTAGACGGCCGTGATGATCTCGGCTGCTGACCCTGTCGAGGGCGACCTCTGGGCGACTGTACTGTCCGCGACTGCTGCGGTCGCTGCACTGATGTCTCCCCCAACTGCTCCCGGCACCATGCCATAGTGTGACCGGCCCGGCCGCATCGGTAACAGCTGATCTCGTCAGCCCTTGACCCCGAGCCCTGGCCTGTCCGGCTAGTAGCTGGTACTGCCGCGGTTCCTCCCCTCGTCGGACAGTCTCGCTGTAAGTGGTCTGGCTGCCCGCAGTGATAGCATGACGGCCTCCTCTCTGAGGCGACTGGCCCCACTGATGCCACTGACCCCTGCTGTCTCGATCCACTCTGATGAGGCGGTGGTCGGAAGGATCCCGCGGTCATCTGCCTCCGCGAGTCTCATGAGTCTGACGGCCCTGCCCAACTGATCGGCCGAGGTCGGACCTCACGGTTCCTGACTGCATCCCTGGCGCCCTGCTCTACTGTAGCTGCGGTGTCCACGAGGTCGGTATACTTCCGTATCCTCAAGGCGAGAACCTGGTTCCGGATGCCCAGCCTCAGTCCGTCCTGGAACCGCAGGCAACGGTTCGTCTCGCTTGTCACCATCTCAGGCGCGAATCTGGCCAAGGCTGTGAACCTGGCCTCGTACTCTCCTACCGTCATCCCCCCTTGCTCCAGGTCTAAGAACTGCCGATGTCGCTCCAGCCGAGCCGACTCGGGGAAGTACTGTGCCATGAATACCTCCTGGAATACGCTGTAGTCGTATCCGACCGTGTCCTTCACCCGCCCCCACCAGTGGTAGGCGCTGTCTCTCAACTGATGGGCCGCGAAGGACACTCTCCGACGGCCATCCTCGACACCCGATGTGTCCAAGTCTCGTGTGACCTGCTCTATCCATCGCTCGGCCAGGTCGGGATTCGGCTCCCCGACAAAAACAGGTATCCCGAGCTTCAGGAAATCTAGTAGCGCTCGGGAGGTAAGATCCTCTGTCTGCGCGGCCCTCACCGGGACTGCGGCTGCCTCTGGTGCTGGCGAAGCCGACTCTCGGCTGGCGATGATCGCCACCAAACTCTGAACGGTCCTGGTAAGCTCATCCAGGGCAGTCATCACTAGAGGGTCCGCGACTGGCGGAACACTGGGGGTGCCTGCAGACGGCCCCGCATCACTCCTCCTGTCTTCTCCGACAGGAGTACCCTGTGCCTCCGCATAGTCGGCGGGCTCGACGGTCGGCACCCTCCCTGGTGCCCCTGCTGACCGTCCCCGCCGGCCTCGCGTGGGTGCCTGGCCCCGTGTTCCTGATGGTCGTCCCCGCTTACCGCGAGCCATAAACAATATCCTCTGCACGGATACACGCAAACGTTCAGTTTGCGAACTTAAATAAAAACGACAGTACAAAAGCACTAACGTCCACCCGCTTAAGCTTACACTAACGTGCTTATCACTAAAGCGCTACACCGCTCAAGCTAAACGTACTTTATATACTAGCATTAGTAAACGAGACCGCACCGACGTGCACCAAACAAGCGGCGGCAAACCAACCCGCACAACACGACGACCCCCGTTCACCGGGCCAATCAAAATCGAACCTTGCCCACCGGGCCAACCAAAATCAAACTTACGCCCATAGGGCCAATCAAGTTCAAGACATGCCAACAGGGCCAACAATTTTAAAACCTTCACCCTTTCATTTTAAAACTTCGTTCCTTGACATCACGTAGTTACAACCCGGTTCAGGCGTCCCCGAACCACGTTGTACCGACTTGACATCAACACCGTCACGTTCGACTACAGGAGCGCTCCTGAGTCGACCCGCGACAGTTAAAAACAGTTCACGCAATCACACACAATCAGTATGCCAGCAACAAAATACTGTAACATACGCACAAACACAAACAAGGCTCAAGACATGACGGGTCTACACCGACTCGACTCTCCCCCCCTAAGTGACGGACAGTCCGAGGTTTGAAACCTCGAGCTCTGATACCAAGCTGTCACGCCCCGATTTCAGCGAACCGAACTCGGGACGCGAACTTTTAAAAACATGAACACTTGAAACCTGTTTTCAATAAAAGCTTTGACATTTCCATTTACTTCTCAAAATAATAGCATTTACAATACAAAAACGTCCCAACAAGTGGACAAGGTACAACATCCGTCACTAGACTCAACAAAAGTAAAGACCAGACTCCGCTCCAAGCTCCATGAACTTCAAGAGCTAACCTAGTCCGTCCGGTGATCAGTACCTGTAGGAAAAGCAGCTAGGGGTGAGCGTTCGCTCACCTCCACGGATAACAGACTGACTATGG
Source organism: Erodium maritimum (assembly GCA_963921825.1). Taxonomy (NCBI): domain Eukaryota; kingdom Viridiplantae; phylum Streptophyta; class Magnoliopsida; order Geraniales; family Geraniaceae; genus Erodium; species Erodium maritimum. The sequence goes on from OY997588.1 coordinate 36,646,586, forward strand.
CATAATTAGCAGAAAAAGCCAGTAACACTAAAACCAAACCCAACACCGGGACTACAGTCCCCAACTCAAGTACCCAACTGACCCACAACCCGTCACCTTCCTCAACAGACTCGACACTCGATAAAAATAGTGTAGACCCAATACAACTATCGACGACCTCCTCAAGGACTCGAACGAAACGACACAACACCAAACAAGATCACAAAGGATCGCACACCAGCTGCTCAGTAACCAATCTCAATCAGGTCAGGGTTCGACCTATCGCAATTCCTCGACACGAAGTCGGATCAGGCTGTCGACCTTTCAAACTCGCAATTCCTCGACACTAAGTCGGATCAGGCTGTCGACCTTTAAAACTCGCAATTCATCGACACTAAGTCGGATCAGGCTGTCGACCTTTAGAACTCGCAATTCATCGACACTAAGTCGGATCAGGCTGTCGACCTTTAGAACTCGCAATTCATCGACACTAAGTCGGATCAGGCTGTCGACCTTTAAAACTCGCAATTCATCGACACTAAGTCGGATCGGGCTGTCGACCTTTAGAACTCGCAATTCATCGACACTAAGTCGGATCAGGCTGTCGACCTTTAGAACTCGCAATTCATCGACACTAAGTCGGATCAGGCTGTCGACCTTTAGAACTCACCACCCCAGGTAACCACAATCACAATCACAGGCAAGTTCAATCACACAGGCACTCAAGGCCACTCAAGACACCTCAACAGTCAAGACTCGGGTTCAACAACCCCACGGGCACTCACTGCCACTCAAGACACCAAATTAAATACACGGCTCTCATGGCCACCCCGACTCAACAATTAAATACGGGCTCTCAAGGCCACCCAAACTCAACAATTAAATACGGGCTCTCAAGGCCACCCAAACTCAACAATTAAATACAGGCTCTCAAGGCCACCCAAACTCAACAATTAAATAAAACGCACGACAACCTCCGGCATACTCGATGCCTCCAACGGTCCTAAAATCACTAGTTTCACAAACAACCTCCGGGCATGGTCATATGCCTCCAGTAATTCAATTATCGCTAAGTTCTCTGTTCCTACGACACTACTAAGTGTCACATGCTTTTCTCTTGAACGCTACAATCCCGTATCATGCTTTTCTAATAATTAAATAAATCTACTCAACCCACGACACCCCGGTGTCACATGCAATTCTACTATTAACTTTCCCTAATCAGGGCCGAGATCCGGCTACTTTTCCCTACCTCGTATACAATCCCAAAAGCGCTCCAACAACACCCGAAGCACACTCACTCACTCGCCGAGCTTCCCCTTGCCTCGGTCCGTAGCACGATCTAAAAGAACACAAATTTAAAGTACTTTTAAACTAGTACGAATAACCAAAAATTTACATACTTAACGCCCAAACGTAACCCCGACAATGTCGGTCACTCCCAAACTTCCCAATTATTCGATAATGCCGATAAAGGACCCGTAAGGGCCAGATTCACCCGACATGGCGAATCTGCCCGGTTTTGGTTAATTGCCTTCCGGGGCTCCAAAAGCCCCCATTTTCGTTTCTACGGTCTTAGAATATTTCAAGGAACCCAACGCACTTGACGGAATTGAATTCCGACTTCTAAGTCAATTAATTAACGTTTAAAGTTTCCCAAAACCCGTTAATTACAACTTCTCCAAATTAATTCCAAATTTCGATTCGATTAGGAAAAAGTGGTCCGGGGGACGTTTTAAACCACCCGAACATTAAAACCCGAGCAACCGAGCACGTGGGCCCCACCCAAGAGGCTTGGCCGAGACCCTAGGGTTTGAGGGAGGGGCTCGGCCACCAAGTGGTGGCTGCTGCCACCTCCGGCCAGCCACCACATGGCCGGCCGGCCAGCCACCACATGGCCGGCCGGCCACCACCCACGGTGGCCGGAGCTCCTCCCGAGCCTCCGGTCACCGGAAAACGTGAAATTAAACCCCCAAACACCTCTAAAACGTCTCCAACACCTCCCCACACTCTACACAACCCTAAGCCTTAGTTTATAACCAAACCCTAGCTCTTGAAAATAATCAAAACGAGAATCGGTTCGGGTATTACCGTAGAGGAGAACGAGGGGAACGGGATTGCTCTTTGCTTTGACTCGATCCAAGGGCTCGATCACAAACCCTAGCTCAACCTCCCTTCTTCTCTCTTCTTCTCCTTCTCCTTCTCTCTCTAAAACCTCTCTTCTAATTTCTAATTTAATTAAACTAACAACAAAACTAACTTTCTCTCCCTTAATACCCCATACTCGGCCAACCCTCTCCAACCACACCTTTTCCCTCCAAAAAATACACCACCATATACTTGACAAGTGTCAAGGTGGGTCCCATACCTTTTGGAAAATATCTAGTTGATATTTTCCAATCAGATTCGCGAAAAACGGACGTTTCGGGCCCCGAACGGGCACTTTTCCCAAAAAAAATTTAAACTGGACGGGCTTCAAGGAAACGGCCCAACTAAGACCGCTACGACGACGGCTAAGCTTTTCGGGTCCAAAACGGTCCTCGAATGGACCAAAACGTCGCTCGGGTGACTTTTCCAGCGAAAAATCAATCTTTCCCAAAATGACCAGGAAGTTGCCCTGAGTCCCCCGTAACTCATTTTAGTCGATAACGGGGTCAACTTAAGTCCGGCATGACCCTCGGGGTCAATTTAAGTTAAGTTAAGTGTCTGTCTTAAAATTTTTAAATTTTCCTGTTTTCGCAGGTTTGACTGACGTTGACCAGAAGTGGTTATTACATAGCCGATATGATCATGGTTCATTTCGTCAATTATATATGATCACTGAAGCGATCAATTCATGTGCGAAAATGAAAATGACATGTGTATCACTACAATTACGGGCTCCGGAAGAGCTACCATGTCACTAAGATTTACAATGAAGTTAAGCCTTAATGCTCTATATGAAAATAGATCCAGAAGCATCTAATCTATGTTAAAGTAGATCCAGAAGCATCTACGCAGTATTGAAAATGCTCTATATGATAGTAGATCCATAAGCATCTACTCAGCATTAACAACATACATGTCATGTTGAGACCACAAATGAGACTTAGTTTCTTTATATCACTAGAAGTGATAAATATGGTGAAAAACATGTACTTGAAAAAATTGCAGGCTCTATCATCAAGTTTGTATTATACAACCATAAGAGCAAATTGAAACCTACACGACTATGAATAAGAAATTTATTAGTCCAGATATTTGTACGCTTTGGCGTAATCGTCTTTGTCATCCTGGATCAACGATGATGCGCGGGATTGTTGAGAACTCATGTGGACATTCATTAAAGGGTCGGAAGATCCTAATATCCAATGAGATATCATGTACAACTTGTTCACAAGGGAGATTAATGGTCCAACCATCTAAAGACAAATTTAGTATGGAATTTCAATTACTCATGTAGAGAATTCATGAGGATATACATGACCGTACTTATTTTATAAGAGACACATCCAGAAGATGGTCTTATGGTATCTTGAGTCCCTGAAGGACAAGATATTTATAACATGATATGTTAGTTTCATTTTGTTGAGACGATATCCTTCACCTTGAAGTGAAGAGAAAAGTCTTTCCTAAAGTAAGGCATGAAATGTTCTCGGAAAAATTATTTTTGTCTCCTCAAATATGTACCTAAAGTACATAAGCTCGCACATTTGAAAAATGTTGCAGACCAAATGCTAGACGCATTTAGAAAAATAATCAGATCATTCCAAGTTACCTGCAAAAAATTAAAAGCTTTGTGAAAGCGGGGAATGGCTCCTCTTGTACACGCTAGAAGCGTGAGAGGCTACTTGGATCAAAGAATATTGATTCCATTAGACAAATCATGAACATGATAAAATAAGCGTTAGTTCCAGAAGAACCACTAGGGGCGGTTTTAGAAGAACCAGTCGCCCAATAAATGCCAGAAATCTCTGAAGAGTTGCAAGAGAAAAAAGAAGAAGAGAAAATTCATATGAATTACTTGCACATAAAAGAAATCATGGAATCGAAAATCGATTTCCATTGATAAAGGCATTTCTATTACCATGATTGAAATGGTAGATGATTTTGACATTGAACCACGTGGTGTTGACTAATGTCATTTAAAGACATGCTTGGCCAATACGAGAAAATGTCATTCTAGAAGAATTGACTTATTGGCATAATGTCCAATGTTCAAAATCATGATCAAAACATCGAAGAATGTTTTTCCAGCTGGGTATAGATAAATGAGAAAACAAATATGCTGAATATAAAGCACACCTTGAAAAGGTATTTTTCTCAAATGACTTGAAGTCAACTTTTGATAAAGTTGTGATGTGTGATCACCATGGTATATTTGATAGACGTATCCACTGCTAATGGTACTTTGAGTACCAACATATATAAAAGTCCCCGAAGGACTTGCATTGCCTGAAGCATTGCAATTATCCTGAAGCAAATCTCATGTGTCGATTCAACCAAACGACCAAAGTAACCTGCCTGAAGCTAGTGGGAGACAAGTTTTGAGCGTTGTACTCTCTTTCCCTTATCCAAGTTTTGTCCCACATGGTTTTCTTGGAAATATTTTTAACGAGGCAACATCAAGCACAACATCAAGCACGTTTTTGCGCGTTGCACTCTTTTCCTTACAGGTTTTGTCCCACCGGGTTTTCCTGAGGAGGTTTTTAACGAGGCAACTTAAGGCGTATTTGATGTATTCGTTAATAGTGGTGTCCAAAGAGGAGTGTTGTAAAACACATGTTCACTAGAGATGGCCACCACCTTTGCATGCTAACCACGCATCACGTGACTCATCCCAAAAGCTCAAGTCTTATGCCTATATATATGGGTTGTGTCTCTCTATATAATGTATCATGAATTTAAAGTAGTTAGAAAAGTAATTGCTTCTCATATGTTTTATAATATTTTATTATAGATATTAATTCATGTTAAGTTAAAAATTCACAACTCTCCTTTGATCTTGTTGCCTTTTGAACTTGAGATTTGGAACTCATATGAGAACAAAATCTAGAATGAACCAATAAATGTGTTGGGTGAGAATAAAACAAGAAGATATTTAACAGACCTAGTAAGAAAAATCAGAAATATCATCAATCCAATTGGAGATATTATGTCGAAAATAACCAAACACCAAAGTACTCATCAAGATTCTCAATTAAGGAAAAGAAAATAGAGGACTCCCTTATATAAAAAAATCATCATATAAAGAGTTTATAGAAGCAGGAGACAAAATTTAAGAGAAAGTTGAGGACCTAATAACATTGTACCGTCTCTACACAACATGAACTCTTTCGTACATCTGCTTGATTCTTCACCAAAACTGGAGAGTAATGAACATATGTGATCAGATTTGGCTACAATGTGAATGAGGAGGAGAAGAGCAGCGAAGGAAAAGGTCCTTTCTAAGACCAATTGGAAGTATTAGAGGAGGAGGAGGAGAAGAAGAAATCCGAGCAGATATGAAGGGGTTTGGTGAGGTTTACACTATTTCTCCACTCATACCGATTAAGCTTGCACAAGAGGTTTGGAGTGGAAGAGAAGAGGAGGTCGATGTGTGGTTATGGCATGATGAGGCAATAAAGGAGTTGGGGATTCGGAAAAGAAACAAATGTGCATATTTAAGGAAGAGGGAGGGAATAGGGTAAGGGAACTTTTTTCATTTAAATAAATAAATAAAATAACATAAAATAGTAGCACGAAAATGATAAAATGATTAGGGTACCCCGCCAGACAAATTTCATAGTTAGATGTTATTGCAAAATTTGTACACAATTAAGCGTAGTTAAAGATCTGTTGTGGACTTTTACCGCCTCACTGCGTTGTGTCCATGTTGAAGTTGGCGGAAGTTTGATGAATTCGACACCGATATGGTGTTATTGACGTTATAATCTCTCGGGCGCCGCTTCAAACAGGTCATCTCAATCCATCTTGAGCTTCAAATAGGATATTAGTTTTGTGGTATTCAAATTGTTTGGTGTTTAGGGAAGGTATAAGGAATCCTCGCTCCTTACAAGATGAAGGTGGGACGGAGTGGAAACTAAAATGTTCAGTAATGAGCACAAGATGGAGTTGGTGATCATGAACCCTGTTCTATCGGCATCCCTTACAACTAGACATCATGAACATTCCCTTTCCTCCTTGGTCTAAATTTGGTCCACCATTTTTATGTGGGACTTATCTAACTTTTAATAGTAGACAACATATACGTCTTGTAAGTTGAAAGTTCCAGGCTCGGACCCATATGATAACACAAGAATATATTTTTTTTACAGCAGCAAATAAAAACCAGAGTCAACCTTAAACGTCAACCAACAGTCAAATTACCAACTGTAAAGTTAGTTGGTTCTATGTCAATTACTTCTATGGGTTGTAAATAATGGTCGAAATTCTCGCGGTCCAAAATAGTCGCCGTGCCATACGCTCCGGTACCAAATTTAACTTCCCTTTTAATTTTGTTATGGTAAGAAAAAAAATCTATCCATAAGAATATTCCTTCTTCTTCATTTCCATTTAACCACGTTTCTATCAGATATCTAATTTGTTTATTAACTAACTTATGAATGCCAATATCGATGAAGATTACACCAACAACCAAACATGTGCTGAGAATTTGGATCATGAGGAAAGACAAGGATCAGAAGACGTTTCTAATGAGCTTTCAATTTCTTCACCCAAACAAGTTATGGGGTTTACAGTCCTCGATTCCGTAAGTAACAAACAAAATTTTACCTATTCATAAATTTTTTTAAAGTTTCTTTTCAGAAGGATGAGTTTTCAGATGGATGGATTAAACCTTTAACATGATATGAGATGTGTAATATGCTAGTTATTATACAGAGAGATTCAACTTCGGAATCTACGGGGAGAGTTTCGAGTTCAAGCGATCTAGTGGTTTATCAATCAGAATCATGCCAAAATAGTATGCTTCCAAATGCATCAAACCAAGATCACATCTTGGCCGTGACTCATTGTTCATGTTCGTCACAAGGATTAATCATCTCAAGAAGGTTCCTCCAACCATTCAGGGTGATATCAAATGAGTTATCCGACACCTCAAACCTGGCATCACCTTACCTCATAACAAGCAACATTTCGACAAGTTCATGCAGCTCACCACCTAATAATGTGACCAATACTATGATCATCCCCAATTCTCGAGCCATTCCACGAACCCGGCAAAGGCACCTCCTCCATCTGAGTCAACCAAATAATTTGCATATCCAAGCTCGAATGCGTTTTATGAGACATGTGATCATGGAATCAGTTCTCTATACCCGTAGGCCTTCGTTGGTAGAGTTCAACTCCCTGTCTTCTCAATACAGGGTATTCAACTTAATAATTATTTTGATGATCATTAATTTTTAATTATATAAGACCAAATCAAGTTCAAACAATCTTATTTCTACTAAATTAAGTGCTATGTGTAGACACAAGATGTCCATGTTTCAAGACAATCACAGATCTCTTATGTACCCGAAACAGACTATCAATACATGAATCACATATGGCTTGATGTGGACAACATGTCTTACGAGGTATATATATACACACACACTTGATCTTGGTGTATATATGTTGCATGCATGTAGCAATATTTGCTTAACTTATTACGACCTTATTTAATTTAATCAGGAGCTTCTGGCTTTGGAAGATCACATAGGGTATGTGAGCACGGGGCTGTCAGAGGATGCGATCTCCACATCTCTCAAACACAGCAAGTACTTCGTGTTTGTAGAAGAGAACGCTCAGAGAGAGTCTTGCAGCATATGCCAGGTACGACGTTTAATTATTTAAGGTAGTAGCTAGATTAATATCAGAAATGGTGTATCTAATGTTGGTAAATACAGGAGAGTTACGTGGAAGATGATGACTTGGGAACCCTAGATTGCGGCCATGGGTTTCACATAGCATGCATAAACAGGTGGCTAGCCTGCAAAAACAGCTGCCCTATTTGCAAATCTACTGGTTTGGACACCTCCGGACTCTCATTGCATCAAATTGATGACCCTATGTAACTTTGCAACTTGTTTTCAACTTAATTATGTGATATCCGGTAGGTTTTTGGAGGATTTTTATGTTCCATGTACATGTATTAACAATTCAAATTTAATAATAATATTGAAATAATATATTTTGCATAACTTATATACTCCAAAGGATTAGATCGTGTAATTAAAAAAATTGACTTCCTGATATTGCACACACATTTATCTCTCCCGTGTGTACAATTATAACAAATTTTTATTATGCATCTTAACTTTCTTTTGAGCATATAACTAGTTTATTGATGATAATAAAGACATTACACCATAGATAAATCGAAAGACATAATTGTAAACAAGTTTCTAATGAGCTTCCGATTTCTTTACCCAAATAAGTTTTGGGGTTTACAGTCCTCGATCTCGTAAGTAACAAAACAAAATGTTACCTTTTCATAAATATTTTAAAATGTTACCTCAAACCTGGCATCACCATACCTCATAACAAGCAACATTTCCCCCGGTTCATGCAGCTCACCACCTAATAATGTGACCAATATTATGATCATCTCCAACTCTTGAGCCATTCCACGAATCCGGAAAAGGAATCTCCTTCACCTGACTCAACTGAATAATAATCTGTAGATCCAAGCTCGAATACGTTTAATGAAACATCTGATCATGGAATCGGTTCTGTATATCTGTAGGCCTTCGTTGGTAAAGTTCAACTCCCTGTCTTCTCAATATGGGGTATTCAACTAATTTATAATTATTATGATGATCATTAATTGTTAATTATATAAGATCAGGCCGAGTTCAAAACAATCTTATTTCTACCAAATTAAGTGTTATGTGTAGACACGGGATGTTCAGGTTTCAAGACAATCCTAGATCTGTTATGTACTTGACACAAACTATTAATACACGAATCACATATGGCTAATGTGGACAACATGTCTTACGGGGTACATATATATAGCTTTTTTTTCATCAAAGTATATATATATATATATATATATATATAGGAGAGCAATCAGGTGCGAACCCCCTGATTTGGTGCGAACCTGCGCACTGCGTTATGGCCGTCCGATGTGAATTTCGCGATGGCGCAGATTTGAACGCGTCATCAGTGGCACGCGTCGTAAATAAGTCGCGCGTGGGATTCATTTCAACTGTTTTGCTATGGTTCGGGGGTATAAACGTACTTTTATCTACCCATTCGCGCAGAAACGTTTCGTGCTCACCAAAACACTTGCAGAATCGAGTTTTTAGCGAAACGAACATTTCAGAATCTGATTTTTTGAGCTTCCATTGCCTTGATATTCGTCTTCTACGCGTTTTCGAAGTGAATTTCAATAGTTTATTGTGGTGAGTTACAATTTTTGGTGTTTTTAGGGTTTTGATTCAATCTTGTTCGTTTGGTTATCTAGCTTTTTGATTATAGTAATCCGTTTGTAGAGAATGAAGAACAAGGTTGCTGAATCTACAACATTCTGCAACAGGGACATCGAATCAGGTAATTTGAGAATATAGTGTTTGTAGTTTGCGGATTTTTATAGGTGCTATGTTTTCAGAGTGCTTGTGTTTTGCTTTTAGTGTACACCATTTTCAAGTGAATAATGAAATACCATGAAATTATTCAAATATGAGATGATTTTGATCTACTTTTGAGGAAAACCAAGTTGTTGGTAGAGTTTTTGGGGTTTCTGTGTTGCGAGTATCTTGTTTTGCGGACTTTGTTTTTCTGTTTTGCGAATAATCAATCCATGTTTTGCGATTATTCTTTAACCAATTTGCGGATAAAGAATTTATGTTTTGCGAGCGTGCGCACTCTGGTTTGAGAAACAGTTTTGAATAATCCTGCATTTGATATGTGCGTATGTTTATTGTATGCAAATATGCACATTTTGGTTTGCAGATGTGTTTTGTAGTTGATGCATACCCTGTTATTGTTTGACTTGTTTTGATAATATGTTTTTCCTTGTTTGCGGATAGTGAATTTATGTTTTGCGGATAGTGAATTTATGTTTTGTGGATAGTGAATTTATGTTTTGCGGATAGTGAATTTATGTTTTGCGAATATATAGTATCTTGTTTGCGGGCACTGTTTTTCTTTCTCGTGAATATGCAATGTTTTTGTATATTGTCTGTACTGCTGAAATGCTAACCCTTGTTTGCGAATTATAGATAAAACTCCGGATACAGTGGTACCTCTTCTTTTAATGGATAGGCCATCCACAGAGGCTGATGTTGGTGAAGGAAATACGACTCTTGCTAATATGTTGAAGGAGCAGAAGTCTATTAAGAATAAAAATAAACGAAGACTTTCAATTAAGAAGAAGAAGGTAGCTGAGGTTCGTGAATGTCTCGATGTAGCTGTACGACCTGCTAAAGCTGGAAAGAAGAGAGGTGGAGAATTAGCTGTTGAGAAGAACAATGTTAAGCGCACGAAGGTTTGTGAGTCTGATAGAGTTGTCCCGTTATCTGATAATGTTGGCGTGGATGCTATTTTGAAGACCAGGTCATCTCCAAAGAGATTGGTTGAGTTGGTGGAGAGTTTGAATAAACACCAACAAGAAGCAGTGCGGGAAATTGGGTTTGGGCACATTCTTCATTTGGCTGTGAAGATCATTCCAAGCAAGATTGGATATTACCTGGTGTCTAAGTATAACCATCTTAGCTCATCATTGGAATTGTCAGATGCCAAATTGCGTATCACAGAGAATGAAGTGCATGAAACTTTGGGCATTCCAAATGGTGTGCGCGACGTCATAGTCGATAAGTTGGCCACCCTGTGTAGTGATGAACTTAAATTGTGGCAGCGGCAGTTCGATACAAAAGACAAAGGCGAGATCAAGCGTCTTATCACCAGTAAGCAATTGGTTGATCAGATGAAGACGCAACTTCAAGGGGAGATGATTTCAAAAGAAACTTCATGATGTTGTTTGTGACTTGCATGATCGATTCGAGGAATGAGGGTTATGTGAATCAGTCATGCTTCCTTTCTATCGTTGATGTATCTCACATACAAGATTTTAATTGGTGCAAGTTTTTAGTCAAGAAACTTGTGGATACAAAAAAAATCTGGTTAAAACAACCCGAAGGTTCAAAGAATTTTTCAGGATCAATAACTCTCTTGTTGGTAAGTTTTATTTTTCATTTTAACGTGTTGCATTTTATATCTAATAAAATCTTATGTTATATTCATGTGACATGTCTTTTCCTTTCAATGATGCAGTTGTTTTATCTTGATCGTGTTGAAGTCAGCACGTGTGAGGTTCCTAGGGCGTGGCCGTCTTTGATTGGATGGAATACTGCATTGGTGAACAGAAGAGTCGGTGATGAATTACAGTGTGAGTCATTTGGAATGGGTCACATACGGAGGGAGGGTCCTCCACGTGTTAGGGAGGAAGAGAATGTTGCTCAGCATCCACCACCTAACGTAAATAGGGATAATGAAAGTGGTGATAGAAATGGTGGAGATCCGCCGGCCCCGAATACCCCCCCTTTTCATAGTGAAAGGGGTTCTGCAGAGGTATTCTATTATTTAATTAATTTTTTTGTGGGGGAATTATGTTTTTCTAATGTACAGTTAGGTTTATTGATTGACTTGTTTTTTTTTGCAGATAGTGAACATATGTTCTGCGAATATGCTTTACCTAGTTTGCGGATAGTAAATTTATGTTCTGCGAACAGTGAATATATGTTCTGCGAATAGTGAATGTATGTTCTTCGTTTATTGATATTGTGTTTTGCGGATAGTGCATATATGTTTTGCGAATATGCTTTACCTAGTTTGCGGATAGTGAATTTTTGCTTCGCTAGTATGGTTTTAATAGTTTGCGGATAGTGATTGTATGTTTTGCGATAGTGCGTACTCTGGTAGGAACAGTTTTAAAATATGCTCATTTTGGTCTGTAGATGTGTGTTTTAGTTGATGCATTCTCTGTTATTGATTGACCTTTTTGCTAATATGCTTTACCTAGTCTGCGGATTGTGAATATATGTTTTGCTAATATGCTTAACCTGTTTGCGGATTGTGAATTATGTTTTGCGTGTATGCTTTACCTAGTTTGCGGATAGTGATTCTTTGTTTTGCGAGTATGCGCACTCTGTTTTGCGAAACAGTTTTGAGTATTTGCTGCATGTGATTTGTGCCTAGGTTTATTGTGTGCAAATATGCACATTTTGCTTTGAAGATGTGTTTCGTAGTTGATGCATACCCTGTGTTTTATTTGTTTGCATTTAATCACATTAACATGCTTCTTTTTATCGTATTCAGAGGATTGCAGAAATGTTTCGAATAGCAGGGAATAAGGTTGCAGAAGGTTTTTTGGAATGGCATCAGTTGTTGGTTGAAGGGCACATCGCTGATCCCAATACTGAGTGTTTCAAGACAATGTCAACCCTGTTTGATGGTTTGACCGGGAAAAAAAATCCCGAAGGGGCCATGCCTGACACACAAAGTGTGTTGCTGTCACAAGACTCATGGTTTAATCTACCCGGGGTTATTGAGACCATTGAGAAATTGATTGAAGCAGCAACACGCGTTGGGGAAGGGTACAAAGGAGGAGAGAAGCCACCTGCTCGTGCCGTTACTCCACCATCGTTCAGACTTCTTTCACCATGCCAAAAATCGCCTGCCAATGTTCTTTCACCATGCCCTACTGGATCCACTACATTGTCAAGCCCTGAATGCGATAATGTGGTACGGAAATTGTTCGCAAGTAATGATGCAGCCCCTGTGGATAATATTGTTGCAGAACAAACTCAGACAGAAAAGAATAACAGTGTTGGCGATGAGTTTGACGCTATTTCTGTTGCTTATGGTATTGGGAAGCAAGCTTGTGACATGGTTGTTGATAATCCAATCATGGAATGTGAAGCTCCCGATGTTGTTAACAAAGATGATTGTTGGGCTCTTATAGTGGAATCAGACCCACTTACTATAGAATGCAGTCAAGGAAATGTCAATGGGTTTCCGTCTGTCAATGACTTTTTTCAGACACTTCAAGAGCAACCCGAGCCACTCAATATAATTGTTGTCGAAAAAAATGTCAACAATGATCCACCTGTTAATCAAGCTTGCAAGACTCAACCCCCGCCAATTGTTACTGCTCGGGTTGACCAAAATATTAATCGTTCTATTGGTGGGAAAGAGGTCTCTGAGATAGTTGACGAGAATCCTGAACTTGCAATGGCAATATTGCGTGAATCCATAGTCCAACGCCCTGCTGGCATACCTCTTCCTGATAAAAAAGGTCTCATGCATCCTCTTAAGATGTCGACTGATGGTGTTGGTCATGTGGAGCCTGGCTCAATTATTGATCCACCGAAGAAGAGAGCTCCCGCTCGTGCACCCGGTAAGAAAGGCCCCGCTGCTGTCCCCGAGAAGAAAGTACCCCGTACTGTTGCAGCAAAAAAAGCTCAAGGTGGTGTTAAGAAAAATCCCCCTGTTGTTAAGAAACCTACTGCAAGTGGCAATAGTTTTACGTCAGTTGGATGTAGCAAGGCATCTTTATTAAGGGAAACCCCAGACAAACAACCTTTACCTCGTTTGATTGCACCGTCTAAATTTCTGTGTTCTCCGTACGTTGATCGTCAAACAGATTATTGGTCCGATATTCTGGAGGTTAAGGATTGTGTTGCAGATTGGGTGCTGAATAAAAGCAAAACCGAGGATTGGTAAGTAAAATATGTTTTTCCCCTTATTTTGTTTTCATATTTTATTTTTGCAAATACAGTGAATAGGCTTTTTCTCTCTATGAATGCAGGGCTTTTATGTTTCAGTGCTCTGAAAGTTATATTACCAAGGGGGGCTTTATTTCTTTCAAAAAGGATGCATGGATTGAACTGGAAACCATTAATGGGTGGTGTCATTATCTGAATCATCTCGAAACTATCAAGAGTGATTCATCACCTAACCGGTTCTTCTTTTCAGCTACTCTTAGTGTAAGGATAGTTTGCGCAATTTTTTTGTTGATTACGTTTATAGTTTGAATTATTTTAATATGTTTTTGTTATTAATATTGTTATTTTGTAGGCTACGCTTACGGCACATAAAAAAGATGTAGCTTTTGACGAAATTTTCAACTTTGAAACTAAGGAGTTCCCTTCTTTTTCATGGAAGAAGTTGGACTTGGTAAGTATAATACATGGTTGGTTTTAGAATATTCAATATGTTGGTTGCGGGTAAGGTTTGTATGTTTTGCGTTTATACGCACCGTTGTTTGAGAATTAACGTTTACCTGTTTGAGTCACACAATATCTGGTTTGAGGGTATGGATTTTCTTGTTTGCGAATATTTTCTATCAAGTTTGCGGAAAGTGAATACATGTTTTGCTGATATGCGCACACTGGTTTGAGAAACAGTTTCTATGTGTTGCTGATAATGAAAATGTAGTTTGCTGATAGTGAATATGTGTTTTGCTGATATGCTGATGCATTTTATATATTTTCTACAGGTTTTCATAGTTGCTTTTAAGAGCAATCACTTCACACTGTTATGCATTGATATGAAGAATGGAAATTCAATTATTATTGACAATGTGAAAGGAGTGGTTGATGATGATGTTCGTTATGAAAAAATTCACTATACATTGGTATGTATTCTTTTCTCATTGAGTATGTGTTTGATTACTGTCTATCTATTCATTTATGTTTTTATTTATTTTTCTTTGGTGTTTTTGATTTGCGTAGAGGTCTAAAATTTGCAAGTTCATATCAAAAAGTGATAAAGCTCTAGCTCAGAAAATTTTCAACGGTAAGATTGATCGGTTACATGTACCATGGGAATCTAACGACAATCATATAGATTGTGGGGTATATGCTATGTGGCACATGGAATCGTATCTTGGCAATGGGAATTGGGCAGGAGAATTGAACGTTAATGATGTAAGTTAAACCAACAATTATTTCTTTGTCAGTATATAGCAATGAGTATAGATTTGATCTTTAAATTTTGATTTTGTAGGCTGCACAAATCGAGTTGTTGAGGAAAAGATTCCTCTTTAAGTTGATCACATTTGAGAAGAACAGCCCGTGGCTAGGAATTGAGGAGAATATCAAAGATTATTTCAAAAAGAAGAAGGCCACATTCAAATTTAGTGTCAAGTATAAAGCCTTATTACCATGCGAACGTCATAAAGCTTAGTGAATTACTCTTTTTGATTACTGGTGTTTGTTTTCAGAAACGACAATTTTTTTTTGGTTGAGAATTTATGATATATTGTTTGAGAATAATGTGTGTACTATTTTCAGAATTTATAAGATCTTTTGTTTCTGAATCTGCTGTATTGTAGGATAAACAAGTTGTTGGTTGAAGTTATGTGTTTACTGTTTTGCGAATGTATAGTGTCTAGTTTGCGGGTATTGGTATTCTGTTTTGCGAAAACGCTATCCTTGGTTTGCGAAACTTGGGTTCCTCTGTTTTTTGAGGTTATGTGTTTTTTGTTTTGCGAATATACAATATATAGTTTGCGGAACTGTTTTTCTGTTTTGCCAATTGTCAATCCTTGGTTTGAGAAAGTGGGGTTCCTTGTTTCAGATTATGCAATATCGTTTGCGAGTTAAATGTATGTGACTTTAATATTGATAAGCAGATACTAGTCATACATTCACTGAGAAACTAAGTTTTCAAAACAAAATACAAAAACATAAAAAGACGATTAACATGATAATAGGGAAAATATAACTACATCCTTCATTGGTCGGATGTGCCCTGCTCCATGTCTACCTCAATTGTTTTGAAGAAGTCCTGAATCTTTTTCAGTGTCGCCATCATCATGTCCCTATCTTCCTTGTGCTTTTCAGTCGAGTTGCTCATGTCAAGCACTTGCAGTTCATTGGCAAGGCTTTCCACCTTTTCCTGCATCAGGAAAAAGTGGATCTGGCATAGTGCCAACCTTATTTTCTGTAACTGTATTTTAGACTCCAAAGCGGCTTCCTCTCTGGTACGTTCCATAGCTTCTGCGTTGCAAACGTTTCCTTCCCCTCTGGTGCGTTTCCTGTTTGAGGCCATCGCTTTTGCAGACTGGTGGTTTGAAGTTATTTGAGAAGAGAATTTTAAATTGAAAGAGAGTTGTAGGGTTCAGTGATATAGGGGTGGGGGTATTTATAGTTGAATTCTTGCGGTGACATTATCATTATTATGTTTAAAGTAGAGTTCTAATTATAGACAGATTAGTTAACTAATAATCAGACGGTTAAATTTTCACGGTTATATTTCATCATTAGTAAAATCCCAATCGAATGCAAGAAGATCTTATCGCATTTAATGTGTTGGTCAGTCTTATCGCACTTAGTTTTGCGGATAAGGATTTGTAGTTTGCGGATGCAGAAATCATTGTCTGCGGATACAGAGTTGTTGTTTGCGGATACTGTTATTATGTTTCGCGAATGTAAGTATTGTCTGTATTTTGCTGATATGCTCTAGTTGTGTGCAAACATGTTATCATTTCAGCAATTTTCGTTTGCGAGCAATCATGTTCTGATTTACGAAATTAAAACTACGTCTTCGAGAATACATAATATGTCTTTTGCGAATTTATATAGATTACTTTAACAGTAGAATATGTATATACTAATCATCATTTCATTGAGAAACCAAGTGTTCAAAACCCAAAACAAAAACATCAAAAGACGATTGACATGATAAAAGTGAAAATATGATTACATCCTTCATGGGCCGGATGTGCCTTCGTCTTGTACTATGGCCATGGTTTTGAAGAAATCCTGAATCTGTTTCAGTGCCGTCATCATCTTGTCTCTATCTTCGTTAAGCTTTGCATTGCCGTTCCTCATGTCAAGCACTTCAAGATCATGGATAAGGTTTTCCACCTTCTCCTCCATCAGAAAAAAGTGACATTGGATTAGTGCCAACTTCACTTTGCGAATCTCCATTGCCGTTTCCATAGCCGCTTGCTCCATCTCACGCATCTTCTTAGAACGTTCCTCAATGGTACGTTCAACAGCTTCTTCGGTGCAAACTTTACCTTGAGATCTGGTGCGTTTCCTGTTGGAGGCCATCTCTTTTGCAGATCTGGTGGTTTGAAGTTATTAGAGAAGAGGTTTTGAAATTGAAGACGAGTTCTAGGGTTAAGAAATATAGGGGTGGGGGTATTTATAGTTGAAATCTTGCGGTGGCATTATCGTTATTTCGTTAAAAGTAGAGTTCTAATTATATATAGATTAGTTTACTGGTAAGGATTCCGCAAAACATATATATTATTTTCGCAATCAACAACTCATAATTCTTAAACTAAATGCTGATTTACATTTATCGGAATGTGATACGATAAGATCTTGCAGAGGACACGTGTCAATTGTTCCCCAAATCAGATGGTATGATTTCAAAATCTGACGGTTAAGTTACCACGGTTACAGTACATCATTACTAAAATCCTCCTTGAATGCACCAAGATCTTATCTCATTTACTGTGTTGTTATGTCTTTTCACCGCCGTTTGGTTTAGTTTAAATCAATTTTTTAACCCTACAAATCATGTCATCATAGACCTTTTTTTTAATTATGTCATGTCACCATAATAGAAAGAGGATTGGCCTATTATCATCAGTGACGATGACGATGATGAGAAAGAGGAGGATAAAGAAAATGTGGAGGAAGACGATGATGCGTATAATGGTCATATATGGTCTTGTAGTTTGCGGATACAGAGATCCTGTTTTGCTAATACTGTTATTTTTTTTCTCTAACATGTTTTTTGCGGATACGGACTTGTAGTTTGCGGATTCATATATACTGGTTTGCTAATATTGTAAATTTTCCTATTATTATGCCTATTATTATTGACTTAAAGTTTTTAATACAGAGATTCTGGTTTGCGGATACAGATATCATGGTTTGCTGATAGTTATATTCTGTTTCGCGTGTAACACAAATCATGGAATCATACATAATTTGAAAGAGAAATATAAATGTATTTAAGGAAAAAGATTTTGTTATTGATTAATAAGATTTGGTTAAGAACAGATAAAGGGAAACAAAAGAGACTAGGGTTTGCTATGCCTATACCACTAGTTTCTTAGCTTTGTTCACCGCTATGATCACTTCGGTTATCTTCCTATTCAGGGCTGAGTTTGCAAGCGCTTCTTCGGAGCTCATGTCAGTGCACAGCTGTTCGCCTATTTCCATACCCAAAATTTCAAGCTCAAGCTCAATGTCAGAAAGCTGACGCCCTATTGCCTTGAACTTCATCAAAAACTCCTCATGCTTGATGAGACGCTTTTGTTTTTTGTCCTTCTTATTCTGCTCCTCTAGCTTCCTTTCGCGTTCGTCGAATTCATCTTCATAACTTCTACGCTTCCTGCTGCTTGAGGACGACATTTTTTCCAGAGTAAAATTGGTTTTAGGAAGAGTTGAGGGATTAGTATAGAAGGATACAGTATTGGGTATATATAGGGGAATATCTAGGGCATCTTAGGTTAGTGGAGCAATTAATTCTCCTACACGTTTCCACGCTGTCAATATTTGATTGGTCTACCACATACCAGTCCACTTTCCTCTTTGTACGCAAAAACGAAGTTGTATTTTCTCTTTACTTGGTGTTTGCGTATACGATCTTGTAGTTTGCGGATACTTTTATTATGTTTCGCGACTATAATTAAGGACGGAAGTTTGTGAAAACATAGATTCTGGTTTGCGGATACAGAGATCATGGTTTGCTGATTCTAATAATCTGTTTCGCGTGTAACATAAACAACGGAATTATATATAATCGAAGGAGAAATATAAACTATTTTAAGGAAAACGATTTTTTTAATTACTTTAAACTGGTTAAGAAGAGACAAAAGGAATGAAGAGAATATGGTTTGCTATTCCTATACCACCAGTTTCATAGCCTTGTTCACAGCTATGATCACTTCGGTTATCTTTTTGGTGAAGGCTGTGTTTGCAAGCACCTCTTCGGTGCTCATGTTAGTGCAGAGCTCCTCGCCAACATCCGAGGCCAATATTTGAAGCTCAAGCTCGATCTCAGAAAGCTTGTGCTTGATTTCCTTGAAGCTCGTCACGAACTTCTCGTGTTTGATGAGACGCTTTTGTTTTCTGTCCTTCTTGTTCTGCTCCTTCAGCTTCCTTTCTCGTTCGTCGAGTTCATCTTCATAGCTTTTACGCTTCCTGCTGCTTGACGACGCCATTTTTTCAGAGTAAAATTGGGTATTCGAAGAGTTGAGGGTTGAGTATAGAAGGATACATTATTTGGGTATATATAGGGGAATATGTAGGGCATCGTGGGTTAGTGGAGCAATTAATTCTCCCCCACGTTTCCACGCCGTCATTATTTGATTGGTCTACCACAAACCGTTTCACTTCCCTTTTGTACACAAAACGAAAGTAGTAAATTCTCAAATCATTATATATATTTTAGTAAACGAAATTTGAAATATTCGCAAACAATTTGTTATATTGAATCCGCAAACGGAATGACCTATATCCGCAAACAGAAAAAGCCAAATCCGTAGTCGATAATCTCCATCAGTCTATTTCTCCTTCCTATTTTTACTCAGCGGGGCAGGTCCTTGTGTCCTTGTCTTGCCTTATGTGTGTACAATATATTATATTAAATTTCATATAAATAAAAACATGTGCAGAAATGAAATTTATTAATTCGGAAAAATCAAACAAGTGTATCGTCAAGCAGTCTTTATTTATTCGCAAAACTTATTGTCTATATTCGCAAACTGTAACAAGGAAATCCGCAGTTGAAAATATACATCATTTCTACTTCTTCTTATTCTTCTTCTTCTTCTTCTTATTCACATTCAGAAGGCAGTTCCTTTTGTCATGGTCTTGCAATGTGCGGCATGTGGCGCATAGCCGTTTTCGCTTGTTACTAGCATTGATTGCCTTTTCTTTATTGCTGATCATTCTACTCCCAGATCGCAAGCGAGAGCCCTTGGTGTTTGTGATATTTGGTGGCTGGACAGTGACTATTTCTGGTAATTTGATCCCTGTCACCGATGCTATGAAACTTGTTCTATTGAGTCTATTCTCATTCACTATGTCATCCACCGTCTTAACTCTGTATCGATTTAGAGTGTCCAACAATCCTCGAATACTTGAAATTGCTGCATCTTCTGTCCCAATCATTTCAGTAAACCTGGTTTTCACTGTATCCATAACTTCATCGTCCTTCAGACTAGGACCTTCAGGTGCAACACCATTAGAAGACAATGTAGCTGTCAAGTTTGTGTATTTACACCATCTCGGGTTTACCAACGTCCTAGGAATCTTCCTTAACGTTGTGTTTTGCAGCGCAAAGAATATGTGAGAACATATATAGCCCGTTGTTAGAAGCTTGTTGCAATTGCACTCAAAGTTGTTTGAACTCATCGTCCAAGTCACCCTGAATTCCTTACCATCTTTAATAATCGACGAATCCCTGACTTTATAGACAATGGTGTCATCTGCGGTGTCATTCATGCCTGGCAAGCTGCATCGGTTGAGAGCGTAAACTATATGCTTTTGTATGTCAGCAAACACAATGTGTGTGTATACGTTCCAAGCATCCGCTTCAAACCACGTGTTTGTCTTCAGCACCGGATATGAATTGTAGCTGTGCATCATAAGACTGAAATGCTCACTCCTTTGGTTCTCTATCACCACTCCACACCGCCAGATCAAGTGAACAAGGTTTAGGTACTGATCTGTGAGTTGTTGATAGGCCCGGTTGGCTGATTCAGACCTTGATGTTGTTCTCATAAACAACCCCATTGGGAAATCCCTATGGTATGCTGGGATCCAACTGTGTCGCAGATCGAATATGCCATTGAGCCAAGTGTTGTCCTGCAAATTGAAGTCTTCAATGATGCTAGCCCACTCTTCATCAAACTCATCAGGGCCTATAAGGTTGTTGTATACTATGGAATCCAACCTTTTCTCAAAGTCTGTATCATTTGTTACACTTCCAGGCACCTGTAACATTTTTTGTAAGATTTGTAAAGTCGAAGAAATAAATAATAGAAAGTGACAATACTGTGGCGTATGGATATTTTGTGTTCATAGATTGAGAAAAGAGACATAACAGTTTGAGAATAGATATAAACTCATCGCATAGTAGTTAACTATGAGAACCATATTAAGAATAAAACGTTTTGTGTAAATAAGCATTACAAGATGTGGATATAGAGTATATGATTTTCTTATAGAGACTGACCTTAAGACGAATCTTATTCATAATGTGCCACATGCAGAGTTTGTGCTTAGTCTCTGTCATGACTTTCGGTATTGCAACTTTCATTGCTAGGTCTTGATCTGTCACCAGATACATTGGTTGCTTCCCATTCATCGCTTTCAGAAAAGCGTTAAACATCCAAGTGAAAGACTCGATATCCTCATGTGTTACCAGTCCCAGCCCAAAAGTCACAGATTTTTCATAGTTGTCTACTCCTGTAAACGGACAAAATGGCATCGAGTACCTACAAAACATCAATCGTTAATAAAGAATAATGTTCAAAATTTCTTTTTCAATGGATTAGTGAATACGAGTTATACTTACTGGTTAGTCCTGTAAGTTGTGTCAAAGGAAACATTATCTCCGTAAAGCTCGTAATTCTTGATAGCTATTTCATCACACCAGAATAGTTTAGTGAGGCTTCCGCTTGGATCAACATCGTACTCATAGTAGAACTGGTTGTTGGCTACCTTCTTGTCACGGAACTGGTCAAGGATTATCTGAACATCACTTCCTCCAATATAGGCTTTCAAGTCCCTGTGGTAGTTGAAGAAATCTTGCTTCAAAGCTCCAACATGGCTGGGGCCTCCGCGTGTTTCACTGATTAGTCTGTGTGCCTTTGAGGGACCTATTCCCGATCTCTCGCAAAAGTTCATATACTCAACATGGTTGCCTTCCATGTGTCGGTTACCTCTCATCTCATGTCTGTGCTCCGCTCCAACCATAGGGTGGTCATGACCTTCAACAAATTTTGATACTTTGTATCCCAATTCCTCCTAAACAAATGTGAACCTTATCATTGCTTCACAATTAATTCTTGTGAGCAATCTGTTCCTCTTTTTTGTAGGCTTCGAAATTTGAGGACTGTTTTGTTCAGGGATCTCACCCTGTTTGGAGCATACCATGTACTTTAGCTTTATGTTGTTTGTTTTATCCTTTTTCTCGGTAGACCTTCTTGTAGTGAATCCAGACAGTCTTGCGTAATTTTGGTAGAAATCTATCGCCTTATTCAGTGTCTTGAATTCCTTTCCTACAAACGGGGTTTGTTCAAGCTGGCAGGATGGCAAGTATATCCTGGTTCCTCCAGCAGAAAACAGAACAGTGTTTTGGAGATCTGATTCTGCAGTACAGTCACTGTCTGTTCCTGCAGCTGATATTCATCGAAATAAGGATCAGTTTGAGGATGTAATAATTTCTGATTGCATATACAGCACACATAGAATCAGATAGTTATAATATACTCAAATTGATATACAAGCAGTAGTATATAGTAACAGGCAAAGTAGATTATTTAAGCTTTGCGGAAATAAGCAAGTTAGTTTGCGGATATTGCACACCTAGTTTGAGAATTTGTCATGGAGGAGATTTTATATATTGTTTGAGAAGAAACAAATATTATATGTTGCTAAAGATCGTACAACACAAAATACTGTTTTGAGTATCTAGGCATTCTAGTTTACGGATAAAAAAACCACCTTGATCATGACGTTTTGGTTAACGGAAAATTAGAATTTGCAGCGATTGTAGATTAAAATCAATTTTGTTGAATAGATCTATACTTACATATTGTAGATGACATCTCGATTTGTGTATTGTTTGCTGTGTTAAAATCCGACGATATCAATCAATATCTCCGGCGATCTCTGTTGCGATTTCGACGATCTCAGGTGCGATCTCAGGTGCGATCTCAGGTGCGATATGAGATTTTGTTTTTGGAATCAAGTTTCGAAGAATCGCAGTCTTTTAACCTTGTCCGTGATCTAGATTTCTTCGAGAAAACTCCGATCTAGGGTTGATACTTGGAAAATCGTAGAGAATTTTTCGAGAGACTTTGTAACTCTGTGTTTAATTCGATTTCCTATTTCTTGTTTAGGAACTTTCCGTTTTTGAATTTCGAGGTTTTATAGAGAAAGTTGGGTTCAATTCGCGTGCTAATCTAGGACCGTCGATATATTATTCACAATGGACGAACCAGATTCAATTTTGAAAGTTCAATCGAAACATTTTATTTTATTAGCGAGTATATTTTTTGCGTATTTCACATTTAGTTTGCGGATTTTTAATGTGAAATTTGCGGATATTACCGAAGTAGTTTGCGGATATTTCATATCTAGGTTGCGGATTTATAAGTTATTGTTTGCGGATACTGTCACTCATCTTGAGAATACAGAAAGCATGGTTTGAGAAAATACAGCATCTAGTTTGAGAATATTTATAGATTCATTACGAAAAGATGGTGTGTGAAACACCAAACAAAAACATAAAAGAACACATGCATGAAAAACTAGATACCACAAATCTTCTTCTGGATGTGGCTTAGGGATCTACAGTTATTTTCCCGAGGAATTCTTGATACTCCCTCAGTTTCTCAAGCATGCGTTCTTTCGAAGCTCTTTCTTCTGTGTTCCAGGTAAGGTTTTCGTCCGTTTCTATTTCAGCCAGGAGCTTCACCACCTGCGCATCAATCATCATCATATTGTATTGGATTTTTGTGTATTTGAGCTTCCATAAATGGTGGATGGAAGCCAAACGCCTGGCTTCATCATCGGCATTCATACGAGCTCATTCAGCATTCATTGAGGCCATTTTCGTTGCTTTTTTTGAGTTGAAGAGTGAAAGATGTGTGAAAGTAGTTACTCAGTAGTGGTCTTTATAGCAATGGTCATAGGGGGTATTATTGTAATCTTCAACAAAGTAATGGGGTTAGTGGGTAGTTACTTTTCAAGGTCAGAATATCAAGTGTTTTATCCAATATTGACGATTTGTATTACATGTGTATTAAATTTTCAAACAATTATAAAATTATCCTCAAAATAAAAATCACTGGCTCTTTGCAGTATACAATCGTGTCTTGACACGTGTCACTTCCAAATCTCACCATTTTTCGATAAGTATCTTTAGTAAATCTCTCTCGAGCCACACGAAATATTTTCTCAAATATTAAACAATAAAAAATTATGAAGTTTGCGTCTATTAATTTACGAGTTTGAGAATACAAGGCATCTTGTTTGCGGAACCCTTGTGTTCATTTCGCGATTTCATTTCAATATCTTCTGTCATCATTACAAAAATCTCTTTGCGACAAACGAAAAGATTCGCAAATTAATGGCGTCGTCCCATTTTCCCAAATTTTCTGATACCCATTTGATATTTTTATCTTTGGTGAATCTCTCTTGAGCCACAGGAAATATTTTCTCAAATATTAAACAATAACGAATTATGAAGTTTGCGTTTGTGAATTTACGAGTTTGTGAATACAAGGCATCTTGTTTGCGGAACCATTGTGTTCATTTTGCAATCTAGGTAATATATTGGATTATGTTGTGTAAATTTTTGTGCATATTTACTTTAAAAAAAAGCTTTTCATTGATTCATCTGTAGTCAGGAAGAACAACAAAAATAACGACATTATACAGAAGAACCAAAAGCCAACACAAAACACATCAAAACAGAAGGGAAAGTTCATGCAATCCCTTAGAGGCGCTCTTCTACAGCGGTTCCAATTATAGCGTTATACAACGTGAGAGTCTTCCTCATGCTCTTCACGCACTCCTTGTGTTCTTCATCCGCGTTGGATATGTCTTCTGCATATAATTCAGCCTTCAGTTTGTTCACCTTGTTTTGTACTAAAATCAAATGGGATTTGATGATAGACATCTTCAGGTTACGAAGCTCACGCACGGATGCAAGATGTTCTTTGTCAAGAACTTCGATTTTGAGTCTTTTTGATGATGATTCCATTTTCGTATATATGATCTAATAATTCAGAAGAGATGTGAGTGTGAATAATTTTTTATCGGTGATAGAATGGGTATATTTATAGGGGTATTGATTTAGGGTTTTTGGTGGCACACGTACCCAGCACTCACGTAATGTGATGAAAGAACATTTTTGCAAACAGAATGTCCATTATTCGCAAAACGGGATTGTAATTTCCGCAAACTGGTAAATCATTTTACGTAAGACAGAATCATTATTTCCGTAAACTAGAATATTGTATTTTCAGAATATTAGTTTCCGAAATTCAACAGGGTAGAACACGTGTCAAGCATGCAGTAAAAAGTAAGGTAATGATGATTTTAATTTTTGATGTGAATACACGCAACCGTCGTTTCATTTTTGATCTGACTACAACCGCCCTTTCATTTCGTCCTTTCATTTCAATATCTTCTGTCATCATTACAAAAATCTCTTCGCGCCAAACGAAAAGTTTCCCAAATTAATGGCGTCGTTCCATTTCTCCAAATTTTCTGATACCCTTTTGGTATCTTTATATTTAAACACAAATCAACTATTTTCTCATCATCCCTATCGTAGTAGATAGCCATGTCATCATCTCCCAAGTCTCCATCTATTCTGTATTCTAACAGTGATGGAGACAAATGGCAATCTTTCGAATGCAAGTCTCCACCATCACAAATCTTCAGTAGTGATGATAACGACGACGACGTCTGTTCAAAGAGGCGCAGGCTGAACCCTTCTTCCTCCTCCTCCTCCTCTGATGATGATGATGACCCTCTCATTAATGAGTACGACATTCCTCAACCGGGGGATCCTGATTATGAATCACCCCCGGATGAATATGAAGATGAAGAGGACAATGAGAAAGAAGATGAAGAAGAAGAGGAGAATGAGGAAGAAAAGGAGGAGAATGAGGATGAAGAAGAAGAGGAGAATGAGGAAGAAGAACCTCCGACCGCACCTGCTCCCGCAACTGCCCCCAGACCTGCTCCCGCAGAGGATGATGAAGAAGACAGTTGTTATATTGATGAAGATTGGCTGGATGATGATGAAGAAGATGTCCATGCAGAGGATGATGAAGAAGAGCAAGAGGGAGATGAGGAAGAAGAAGACAACATAGACCCATATGGGGAGGATCCTGAGGAAGGAGTTGTTGAAGATGAAGAAGATTTCTGGGATGATGATGATGATGATGATGCTTAATTACTGTAGTTTTTTAAAAAAAAAATTTGTGGAAAGTAAATATTTTCAACATATGAAATCAATCATGTTTAACATTAATTTTGGTTTGTGGATACAGTTGTTTTGGTTTGCGAATATAAGAACCCCAGTTTGCGTAGATAATCATTCCAATTTGCAAAAAAGTAAACCAAACTGAAATCCTTTTGCGGATATCGATATAATAGTTTGCGGATGAAGAACAAATTGTTTGCAGAAAAGCTAAATAGAGCAAATGTTATTTCTAGGAAATCTTTTCATTCATAACACAGGTTGAACAAAAGAGCACCATACAAAAAAGGAGTAGAAGAAAGCCATCTTCTTCTAGGTCGTTCATTGACTCTTTGGTACCCAACTACAACATACCAAGAGCAACATCCAGTGCCTTGTTAACTTCTGTCACTCTGCACAAGAGGTCTTTGGCTATAGTTATGCAGTCACCTGACATGTCGTTATCGGCGATTTTGGCTGTCTCAACCACAAGAAGATCGATATCAAGTTTTGCCTCCAGCATCATCACCTTTAAGTTCTTGTGCTTCATTGTGACCTTCTCAACATTGAGAAGAACGTTGTATTTTGCGAATATGGCATCTCCCCTCTTCAGCACCTCTTCCTTTGTTAGAAGATTGATGTTCGTGCTCTTACCCTTCTCGGTGTTGGAAGCATTCATGGTTTATAATTGGGATAGGGTTGAGGTTTGCTAAGAGTTTATGTTGAGTTTATGTTTTCTTTGCGCAGTTTTTCTGTATATATAGGCAAAATGTAGGGTTTAGTTGGATTGTTGAGTTCCTAAACATGTTTAATCTTTAATTGTTTCATCTATATCTCATATGAGGAAAACGATGTAATCTTCTGCGGAAAACGATATAATCTTCTGCGGATGACTAACAAATCGTTTGTGGATAAGCTAAAAAGGACAAATCCGTTATGTATTTTCAGTTTGCAAAATTGTTTTATGAGGAAACAGTTAATGTCGGATACAGTTTTTCTCGTCTGCGGATAACAATATAATCTTCTGCGGATAACTAACAAACTGTTTGCGTAAAAGCTAAAGAGGACATATCCGTTTTTGATTTTTAGTTTGCAAAATACTTTTATGAGGATACAGTTAATGTCGTTTACGAATAAAGGAATCCCAGTTTGCGAAAGTTGACAGAATACCAAGAAAAACATTTTCCTTCGTAACATAGGTTGAACAAAAGAGGAGCATACATAGAGTGTTTTTTGAGTATTTATTTTTTATTGTTTGAGAATATAATGGAATCTACACAAACTAAACCAAAATGAAATCTGTTTGCTGATATTGATATATCTGTTTGCGGATAAAGAACAAATTGTTTGCATATACACTAAAGAGGTGAAATGATAGGCAAGGAAAGCAGACATAATTTTTTTTTATTATACTGCTATTATTTTTTGCATATATAGAAGAATTTGTTTCAGGATCAGAATTTTTAATTTTTTTTCAGTTTAAAACGACAAGCACTGTGTTTATCAGTTTTTATTTACGAAAATTTGGTCTAAATTAAAATCTCAAAAGACCAGGCTTAGATTGCGGATATTATTATTTTGTTTTGCGAGAGAATCTGGGCCGCGCGCGTAATTAAAAATGGTAAATTCCATTTTTGCCCCTGAGAAGAGGCGCGTGGCCCAGAATTTGTTCCAATTCGCGCGCTTTCGCGCGCTTAGCTCTGAGCCGTAGATCGCGCGCGCTGCTGATAGATCGACGGTCCTGATACAGTTCGCAGGTTCGCATATTACAGGGGGTTCGCACCTGATAGCGTCCCTATATATATATATATATTTGCTTAATTGGGGCCTTGTTTAATTAGGAGCTTCTGGTTTTGGAAGATCACATAGGGTATGTGAGCACGGGACTGTTAGAAGATGCGATCTACACATCTCTCAGACACAGTAAGTACTTCATTTTTACATAAGAAAACGCTTAGAGAGAACCTTGAAGCATGTGCCAAGTAATAACGTTTAATTTAAGGTAGTAGCTAGATTAATATCGGAAATGGTGTATCTAATGTTGGTACATGCAGGAGAGTTATAGAAGATGACTTGGTAACCCTAAATTGCGGCCATGGCTTCCACATAACATGCATAAACAGGTGGCTAGCCTGAAAAAACAGTCGCCTTATTTGCAAACTATCGGTTTGGACACCTCCGAACTCTCACTGCATCAGATTGATGATTCTCTCTAACTTTGCTATTTGTTTTCAACACATGTCATATGTGATTCTGGTAGGTTTAGGGAGTTTTATATTCTATGTACATGTATTAACACTTCAAATTTAATAATATTATCAATATTATGTATTTTGCACAAAAGTTTTACTCTAGAAAATTTGATCATTTTTTGTTTATCAATATTACGCACATTGTTTATCTGGGTAAAAGATTAATTACTATTGATCATTATTGTTATCATGATACATGTTATTGTAATTCGTCTTAAAATGTCAATCTTCTAAATTAAGAATTATAAATTTGACCCTTGCTTGTTCAGCTTAGGTATTATATCTTCTGTTTCCACATTGACAAACCCAAACAGGTGACGAGGTTTGGGGGTCCTAAATTAAAGCTAATGACACATCAAATAGCATAAGCTCAAATCAGATCTATTGATTAAGATATCTATGTTGCACATATTTACTATTTTTTTTAAATAAAGCATTGTGGAGCTATATTATTGAAATAGAATCTCTATATATCAAGTTTGATACGAAGGTAGGACAAACAATCCTCCATTATTGAGTACTAGGTGGGGGCACCGCGCGATGCGCGGTGCTTGGTGTGAGGACTTGCATGTTATATCAGGATGTTGGAGTCGTACATTTAAATTATGTGAGTTGAAAACGGTGGTTACGTTCAATATCAGACACGAACACAATGTTGTACCCGTATAGAGGCCTTTATTTGCATACAAAGACGAAAATAGAAACGGTGATTAACAATCGACTAAATATGAATGACCCTAAATTAGATTAACACTACTCTGTTGTCTGCACACCCTCAAACTTATACTGCTAAAAATTGTAGTCTGAGCCACTACTCATCATTGTGCATTACTTCGAAATCACAAGTTGAACGGTTTCTTCTGTCTGCAAAAAAATAAAGTGTTCAGCTATACATTTGAAAGTACATTATTTCACTGAAATGATTAGAGAACTTACGCCAATTGATTGTAAAACATGTTTCATGACATTCATACTGTCACCTCCTAGCTCTAAGTTCAACGCCCAATAAATTTGAATGTCCTTGGTCATGTTCATTAAATAAACGATGAAAAGCTGCTTAATTTTTCCCACTGGAAATTTAAGACATACTGTTGAGTGTTCCTGGCTGAAACTCGATAAGCTTTAAGAACACCAAAACATGTTCCGAAAAAATATGCAATTTTCTTATTGCAGTTGTTGCTAACTGGCAGCGACCACACCAATCTCATAGGTAAGTTAAAATAAATGAAGGCGCAATTAAACTTAAATGTTTCAGTTTTCCAATAATTAGAAAAGCTTCAAAACATATGCATAAAAAAGAAGAGACCACAGGGTCCCATTGATTTTTTTTACATTTTCTTACTGCAGTTGTTGCTAGCTGACATCTACTACACCAATGTCGTAAGTAAGTTAAAATAAATGATTGCACAATTAAACTTAAATGTTTCAGTTTTCCGATAATTAGAAAAACTTCAAAACATATGTATAAAAATGATGAGACCACAGGGTCCTATGAGTACTTTTTAGCACCAGGAGGCACACGCATATTGCTTTGCTTATTCCTCCACTTGTTAGTGTATCTGCCAAAATCTTGATTGGGGTCTCTGCAAACACATCAAATACCTGAAATAAATTAAGATGATAAAAAAAATGTAGGAGCTGCATGACATAAGAAGATTAATTGACTTTGATGAAAAATAAGCAAAACCTTGTTCATAAATAGATCTATGTTTATTCTATCATTAACAATGGGGAAATTCGATAAAATCAGTTATAGTTCTAATACCAAATCCGTAAGACATAAAACTTTTGCATTTAAAATCATGACACCCTTACAAAAAATGCTCGCTAGTTTTACAAAGGTGAAGGATGGTTACATCTTTCTACTCGAGGTCAAACCTGATATCTGGCTTGTCTGAACCATATCGATTCATGGCTTAAGCATATGTAAGACTCGGAAAGCTCAACACCTTCAATCTCTAAGGAAACCTGCAAGAGAAGTAAGTTTATAGTCAAGCCTTGGTCAGACCAAACTTTTTAACTGAAGAAACTAATGTAACAGTAAAGATATAAAATAAGTTTTCATGGGAACGACAATTAATGATTTTCAGCTAAAAAATTTCAGCGTGGCCCATTCTTTTCTTTTAACTTGCTATGTTTTTGTATTGAAGTAAATTTGACATCGAAAGAACAATATTGTAATGAACTAAAGTCTAATAAGCACATCAAGCCAAACATGTAACAGTAAGAAAAAGCTGAGAGGAATTGCCCTGACCAAACCAAGACTTGAATTAAAAAGAATCTGGACTTGAAAAATATTGATATGCAAGGCAGTAGTGTGTTTATGTTCAATTTTAATCTCAGTAGTCTAAAAATGTCATCTCAATGCCACAAAAGAACCATAATAGATAAAATAATAAAAGAACCGGTTCTGTTGAAAATATTGTCCATTTTTTAATGATTCTTTATTACTCAATTCTCTTGTGATCAATCCCACTCAATAAGGATATAGGTAAGTGAAGGACGTAACGTTAAACACACATGTTGTTGAATTGGAATCTGTCTTTAGTTATTTGTATCAATACCATACTGACTGCAGTTCACATCCTTCCACACTAAAGCTAATGGGGTATTTCCTGTTTGATAATGTGCATTTCTGAATAAAAAGAAAATGGAAGTAGGAATAAGAGAGGAAATGCAGCAACAAAATAATTAACTTAACTTTCTAACACTAATACTAACAAATTCGGAATTCCTACAAACGTGGAAGGAAATTGATCGAGATTGAAATGACAAGAATGATCAGTCATTATAAATTTCAGAGTTTAGCTACTGCTGGTAAGCAAAATTATTATCAGTAAAAACAATTCTTTGTAAGCAATGAAGACATTTGTGCTTCTAATACATCAATGAATAAGTTGTTTACCACGAATAGGTGTAGATGATTTAAACAAAGTTAATACTCGTCCAAAACCCTTAAAAGTTCTACTGTTCATTTTTGTATGGCGCTATGAAAATAGACTCAAGGTAAACCTGTAACAGATGTTATAACACCTCTTCAATGTAAAGGCACCAGAAAAGAGTGCGTTGACATTTAGCATGATTCCAACTCATTGTAAAAGATCCTGCAATTACAGCAAAGAGAGGGAACTGAACATTGCAATCCAAGGGTGAGAAAGAATAACAGAATGGACGATTTTTGTAGCCTATCAAAAAAAAAGAATGGACGATTTTTGCACATCATTCTTATAGAGCCTCACATTCCACATACCATAAATACCTTACATGATAAAAAAGGAGATAACGTCAAAAAAATAACCCCTAATTATGTTACTTTTGCACTTCATTCTTACAATATCATGAACAACCAATTCACCAATATACACAAGACCTGGCCACAAAAATATCAATCCAACAAAAAACAAAGCAACCAAACAAATCCACTTATACATACATAGAACCTTCCCATACCACAATATCAATTCAACATAAAACATTGTTTGTACTGAAAAAAATAGACTTGTACATCAGTACAAATCGCTATGCCTCTTTATCCACTTTTATTGATCTTCACAGAGCTCTAGCCGATTTCTTCTCAGTTTTGCACCCAATTCCTCGCCATCTCCAAGGGTTCTGTTCCTTCCAATTTGAGGTTTTGGGTGCTGATTGAGTCACAATCTAAGTACTATTTAATATCAGCTTGGCTGTAAAACGACAGAGAAGATAAATTTTCAATCCAGATATATGCATGAGAAAGCTATATTTTAAAATGAACCCAACTATAAGTACATATAGTTGCAGCATGTACACATAATTTAGCAATACAATGTCTTTCAACCTAGCTATTCAAA
Source organism: Erodium maritimum (assembly GCA_963921825.1). Taxonomy (NCBI): domain Eukaryota; kingdom Viridiplantae; phylum Streptophyta; class Magnoliopsida; order Geraniales; family Geraniaceae; genus Erodium; species Erodium maritimum. The sequence goes on from OY997588.1 coordinate 36,678,792, forward strand.
ATAACAAAATTTCTAATAATCTGAGTCCAATAAACAAACAAATTGAGGATACCTTGTTAGATAAATATGTAATCAAATCAACTACATATTAGACATGTAAGCATGAGATTGACCATAGGGAAATTAGGGATGGCAAATGGATGGGTATGGGCGGGTATGAGTATTGATCATGACCTCCATTTCCATCCATTTGTTATTTCTTCATCTCCATACCCATTCAATATCCATTTTGATCCATTTTTGTCTAGGGATGGCAATGGGTCGGGTTTGGGCCGGGTTTTGTGATACCCGTAACCGGCCTGATTTCTCTACCTGTGGCCCGAGGCTGATCGGGACCCGATAGTGGCCCGTTTGATGCCCGGCCCGCTTATGGCCCAATCGGGTCGGGTATTACCTTACCCGTCCAGTATAAGTTGTATTTTTTTCCTTCTAAGACACCATAATTTTATTTCACTACTCAATTTATATTGACAAATCATGTATATATGATGCGTAAAAGTTTCATATATTTATATAAAACATATAATCTCATCATTTCGGATACGTAAAACAAATAACATCAAATCGGCTCCGGATTTGTGCTAGGGACAACATCTTCCTTATTTAACCACTTGATCCCCATTCAAGGGTTCATTGTTACTCACAACCACGGGAGTACAAATAAAATTGGATTGACAATCCATATTTAATAAATGCGGAAATAAAGTAATATATATAAAAAAAAGAAATAAAATATACGACTAACATAACATGTTTCATATTGTTTATTCATGTAATTATAATTTATACGTATAAAACACCATAATTTATATATATGTATGTATAAGAACAAACATGTGTGACACAATAATTTAATTTACTCTTTCAACTACATATAAAAGTAAGAAAATTAAACTTCCCTTTTACCTGTTGCGATACAACTATATATAATACATATAACAACAAACTTGCGTGTATATATAGGGTTGGTATCAGGTACAAACCACCCCTTATTGTGCAAACTACGAACTCACTAGGTGCTGACACGTGGGCGCGCGCGCTGCTGGTGCGCGCGCACAGTGCTGACACGTGGCGCGCATAGTGCTAATAGTTTGGGCGCACAGTGCTGATAGTTTGGCACTGTGCTAAACTATCAGCACCGTGCGTCCAAACTATTAGCACTATGCGCGCGCGTGGTCAACACGCTCACGCGCGCGGGCAGAGGCGCGCGCGAAGCGGCCACGTGTTAGCATCGCGCGCGTTCTGCTAACGTCACTTTGACCGCATCTTGTGACTTAGATTGGTTCGTAGTTTGCACAATAATGATGGTTTTTACTGGATAGCTATATATATATATATATAGTTTTCAATGGATAGTAAGTCTATATATATATATAAATATATATATATATATATATATATGCGCAAACTACGAACTCACCAGGTGCTGACACGTGGGCGCGCGCGCTGCTGATGCGCGCGCACAGTGCTGACACGTGGCGCACACGGTGCTAATAGTTTGGGCGCATAGTGCTAATAGGTTGGCCTATTAGCACTGTGCGCGCCAAACTATTAGCACCGTGCGCGCGCGTGGTCAACACGCTCACGCGCGCGGGCAGAGGCGCGCGCGCATTTGCCACGTGTCAGCATCGCGCGCGCTCTGCTGACGTCACTTTGACCGCATCCTGTGGCTTAGATTGGTTCGTAGTTTGCACAATAAGGAGGGTTTTTACTGGATAGCCACCCTATATATATATAAAGTAATTATAAACCTGTAAAAATTAACAAATAAATGTCCAATTGATTTTTTACTGTATATATAGGGTAGAAACGTAAAACTTAACAAATAAATTTAGTTTTTTTTTATTTAGTAACCTATCGGGCCGGGTTTGGGATGGGTAGTACCAATCCCGAGCCCGACCCGAGCCCTGTTAAAGCCCGATCAAACTAACCCGTACCCGGTCTGTTTGTACAATGGGCCGGGTCTGGCCCGATTTTTTCGGGTCGGGCAGGTCGGGTCCCCGTCGGGCCTGGGTATTATTGTCATCCGTATTTTTGTCTTTATCCATCTTTACCCAATATCCATATGGATATCCACGGATATCCATTTACATCCTTATCAATATACTCGTTTGGATACTCATCTTGAGAAGCATATTTAGTCATCATTTTTATAGTTGTAAAAACATACTCTAAACTTATTTTAGTCCCCTTCTTTAATAGTTGCAAAAACATACGCTAAACTTTTCTTTTAATCCTCTTCTTTGATAGTTGTAAAAACATACCTTAAACTTTTCTTTTAGTCCCCTTTCTATTAATAGTTGCAAAAACATACCCTAAACTTTTCTATTAGTCCCCTTATTTAATAGTTGCAAAAACATACCCTGAACTTTTCTTTTAGTCTCATTCTTTAATAGTTGCAAAAACATACCCTAAACTTTTCTTTTAGTCCCCTTCTTTTAATAGTTGCAAAAACATACCCTAAACTTTTCTTTTAATCCTCTTCTTTGATAGTTGCAAAAACATACCCTAAACTTTTCTTTTAGTCTCCTTCTTTAATAATTGCAAAAACATACCCTAAACTTTTCTTTTAGTCCCCTTCTTTTAATAGTTGCAAAAACATACCCTAAGTTTTTTATTTAGTCCACTTCTTTTAATAGTTGCAAAACCATACCCTTCTTTGATCGGCGATTTCATTGAACATATATATATATAAACACATATAAGCACACGGTTATGTATGTACATATATATATATATATATATATATATATATATATATATATATATATGTATATATATATTAGATGGTGGAGAGTTAAGAGGTGTGGGAGTATCGTGTGTGTATGTATGTATATATGTGTATATATATATAACCGTGTGTATATATGTATGTATATGTATATATATATATAGTTGGTATCAGGTACAAACCACCCCTTATTGTGCAAACTACGAACCAATCTGAGCCATAGGATCCGCCCAAAGTGATGTCAGCAGAGCGCACCAGATGCTGATACGCGGGCAATAAATATATAAAACACCGCGCCTTATTGTGCAAACTACGAACTCACCAGGTCCTGACTCGTGGGCGCGCACAGTGCTAATAGTTTGGGCGCATAGTACTGATAGTTTGGCACTGTGTTAAACTATCAGCACTGTGCGCCCAAACTATTAGCACTGTGCGCGCGCGTGTTCAACACGCACACGCGCGCGGGCAGAGGCGCGCGCGAAGCGGCCACGTGTCAGCATCACGCGCGCTCTGCTGACGTCATTTTGACCGCATCCTGTGGCTTAGATTGGTCCGTAGTTTGCACAATAAGGATGGTTTTTACTGGATAGCTACCCTATATATATATATATATGTGTGTGTGTGTGTGTGTGTGTGTGTGTGTGTGTGTGTGTGTGTGTGTGTGTGTGTGTGTGTGTGTGTATATGTGTGTGTGTGTAGGTTGATATGTAGGCGTGAGAGTGGAGTGGGTGAGGTACTGGGAGTGGGACCGATGGATCATACAAAAAGGATGGATAATATGGACATCCAAATCCAAATCCAAACTCAATCCAAACTAAACCCACCCTTATCCGAATTAATCCATATCCAATCCAAACCCAAATTTATCCAAATCCAAACTTGATTCAAATAAATTAAAAAAAAAGGATATTCATTGGGTATGGACTTTTTGCCATCCCTAATTGACCAGAAAACGTCAATACTGAATTTCACAATTGAAAAAAGGTTTTGTAATTACAATACCATCGTTGGCAAGGAGTCTCCAAAATGTTCATCCACGAATACCTCGTATTCCTTTTACTTCTGCATTGCCCATTCAATTTAATCACGAAAACCATCTTCTCTTTCGATTCCATCCTGGTCGTCCTCCTTCGAAACTCGTTGTTGTACTGGACCTTTAAATTTTTTAGGGCGAATAGATCCACTGGAACGCCATTTCTGTTCAAAACCTCTAAACCCACTACAATCAAGAGAGCTCCAAACTCAACTCAAGAGTATCAACATTGAATCCATCACTATACAACACAAAATTCAAACCATAGAAAAACAAATCCACTTGACAAAATTCATTCTTCCTACTCTCCCCAAATTCATAAACGTAAATTCAATACCATACTCTAATTCCAAAAAATCCAAAATACAAAAAAAAAACTCATATAAACAATACAAACTTGTTGGAATTGGGGGTAGGAGTAAACACCCGGAACTGAAATAGGATGGATGCAGGGCCGTTTCTACCTATTTGGTGGTTTTAGGCAAAAAAATTAAAATTAGGCCTTTTAATAATTAAAACAGTAACGATATTCTGATATTTTTACCATATTTTTACGATCTTGGAAAACAAAGTTTTCCACACACCTCTCTGAGGTCCCGACTCACCCTTTCTAGGGTTTACCGCCGCCACGTCCTCCACCACCGGCGACCATCGCCACCTCTTCTGCCTCTGGCGTCCTCGTCACCCCACTCCACGCCACGTTTCCACCGTATCACTGGTACAAAGATCACTTCCAATCTCTCTCGTTACTGCTGCGCATCGCCTCCCTCGATCCCCGATCTATCGACCATCTCTGCCGCATGCGTTCACCGCCTCCTTCCCTGACTCCGCCGACTCCGTCGTATCATTCCCGTACGGGTTCTCCTCGTATCGCTTCCACAGATTCCGTCGTCACTCGTTGATCGTGGCTGCTACACCTCGCCTCCATCGGTACCTGATCGTCCACTCTGGGTGAAGTCGAGGAAGAAACCGGTTGTTGGGCTCCCTCAACCACCAGGGATGCCGACAGGTACCTCTATTTCTATTTCTATTTTAGGGTTCTTGTTCAGTTGTTGCAATGCCGACTCTGTTGGCCTGGAATTGTCGAGGGCTAGGAACGGATCATAACCGACGCCAATTGAAGGATCTGGTAGGCCGATACAGACCCGACATCTTGTTTTTGACTGAAACCCGGCACATGGATTCCCGTAATTTGAGGTCTCGCCTCACTATCCTGCGCAAAACTTTAGGATTTCATGGTGGTACAGGTATTCCGGGCATCACCCCACAGGCCGTCCCGGGCCCCCGTCCCCCGACAAATAAAGGGGGGATCATGATGTTATGGGCTGAGAAATGTACGGTTACGGTCCTGTCAATGCAGCAAACTCATATTGATACGATCGTTCAGATTGGACAAGAGATACTGTTATGATTCACAGGTATATACGGGAACCAGTCTGGGAGAATCGTCATTTGACATGGACCAACCTGAGGCATCTGGCCACAGTATCGGCGCCGGTGGATTGGATCCTACTGGGAGACTTCAATGGAATCCTACGTTCGTTAGAAAAACGAGGTGGGGGGCGTACCCGCTAGCTCTTATGCAAGGTTTCCAACAGGCCATCTCTGATATTGGGGTGGAAGAGGTGTCTCTACAAGGGTACCAATTCACGTGGGCCCGGGGTCAGGACGCTGAGTCGCAGGTGGAATGTCAACTGGACAGGGCCTTCATCTCTCCGAAGGCTCGTGCCCGGTTCAGGGATGTATCGTTACAGAATTTGGGAGTCTCGACATCGGATCATAAACCCATACTACTCCAGCTCCAGAAGAACCCGGGGGAACGTCGACCTCGCCAATTCTGTTTTGAGAACATGTGGCCAGATCATCCCGAATGCGGTACGCTGGTCCAATCAGAATGGGGTCAGCCTGGGGACCGTCACATCAAGCACCACATCAAGGACATTGGGGTTTCGCTGGATGACTGGGGCCAGACAATCTTTCGGGACAATATCAATCAGATCAGACGTCTGCAGAGGACACTAGCCGAGCTAAACGGCCGAACTGATAGACATGGTATCAAGCGGAGACTGGCGATCCAGAAATAGTACAACAGGGCCTTGGCAACACAAGAACAATTCTGGCGCCAGAGAGCGAAACAACATTGGCTCGGGGAAGGGGACCGTAACACAAAGTTCTTCCAGAGATCGTCTACGAAGCGACAGGCTAAAAACAAACTGAAGTCTCTGATCAACGATGCAGGGGTGGAAGTGCAATGGCATACGGGAATGAGTGAATTACTCCACTCGTATTTTGCTAATATTTTCACTGTAGGCGATATTGCAGACTATGACCTCCCCATGGCTGTCCCGAGTATGATCACTTCGGCACAAAACATGCAACTGACCAAGAGAGTAACGAACTTGGAAGTGCAACATGTAGTGTTCCAAATGGGACCGTCGAAATCTCCAGGACCTGACGGACTCAATCCAAAATTCTTCCAACACTTCTGGGACACCCTGTCCTCGGAGGTAATAGAGTTTGTCCGTACTGCAGTGGCGACCTGTACCATTGATCAGGACATCAACAAGACAACCCTGATTATGATCCCAAAGATCCCAGGGGCGAAGAAGATTGCAGAACTGAGGTCGATCGCCTTGTGTAACGTGATCTTTAGAATCCTTTCTAAAGTTCTGGCGAATCGGATCAAACCACTCCTGGACCCGATAATATCCACAAACCAGGGAGCTTTTGTACTGGGCAGACATATTCAGGACAATGTCATTATCTCTTATGAGATTATACATACTCTCAGGCGCAGAATACAAGGGCGACGAGGCTTTATGGCCTTAAAACTAGATATGAGCAAGGCTTACGACATGGTGGAGTTGTCTTTTCTGTTATCCATGATGGGAGCCTTTGGTTTCGATATGGGGTGGCGAGCTATGGTACTCGCTTGTATGCGGTCAATTGAATATACAGTGAATTCTGATGGGAAACATACGGCACCATTCACAGCAGGACGGGGTATTCGGCAAGGCGACCCTCTATCTACGTATCTATTTCTGTTCTATATGGAGGGCTTGTCTCGGATGCTTAGCCAAGCAGAGAGGGCTGGACAGATTCATGGAGTCTCAGTGGCTAGAGGGGCTCCGCTGGTCTCCCATATATTCTTTGCGGATGATTGTTAAATCTTCTGCAGGGCGGATCGAGAAGAGGCGGCCCAGATGAGCAGCATCCTCCAAACGTTTGGTCGCATTTCGGGTCAGGTCATCAATAAAGGTAAATCGTCCATTTTCTTCAGTACTAATACAACACCGGCCAACAGATCGGCCTGCTGTGACATACTAGTGATTCAGGAAATTTCTGGTCCGACTAAGTACTTGGGAGTTCCCAACATATTGAGCCGCAAAAAAAGGCCAAAGCTTTCAATTTCTGTGTGACCGGATTGTGACCAAAATTAGAACATGGGATGGTCAGATGCTGTCGACAGGGGGGAAGGAGGTGATGATCAAGTCAATTCTCCAAGCCATGTCAATCTATGCGATAAGTGTGTTCCTGTTCCCAAGGGAATCTATCAACAAGATCCACGTCGCACTAGTTCGGTACTGGTGGGCGGGTACTCCCAGAGTCACGAGACCGATTATTTGGTAGGATTGGGCGAAACTGTGTAGGCCGAAGGAGGATGGAGGGATGGGATTCAAAGACATGATGGACATGAATATTGCAATGCTGGCAAAAATGGGGTGGAAACTGGTATCTCAACCCGACTGCTTGGTTGCCCGAATTCTTAAGGAAAGATATTATCCAAAGAGCGACTTCCTTTCGGCGGAGGGAGGAAATGGACCCAGTCAGATCTGGTCGGGCCTTCGTGCTACCCAGGAACTGCTCCGAGGGGGTTTGATCTGGACCATTGGGGACGGCTGCTCTACTATGGTTGAGGACTCCCCATGGCTTATGGGGAACAACCCGGTCATTCCATTCCACACTTGTATTACTCCGGCTCTAAAGGTGTCGGATCTAGCCACTGCTGCTCATGAATGGGACGTACAGAAGTTACAGCTAAACCTTCCTCCGGCCATTGTTGAGGATGTTCTACAGGTGCCCCCGCCTCTTCCCCGGCATGCAGATAAATGGTCTTGGAAGTTCAATATCCGAGGGGAGTATTCAGTCAAAGAGGGTTACATGGCGCTATCCAGAGAGAACGGTCGTTGACACGCTTCGACTGGGACAACTGTATGGACAGGAATATGGGACCAGGACATTCAGCCACACATCAAGGTATTTCTCTGGCGAGCTATTTCTGGTACCCTACAGGTAGCAATGAACCTCCGCACTAAGTTTGTCCCAATCCCGGACACTTTCCAAATGTGTCAAGCCACCCAGGAATCTATAGATCATCTTCTACTTTCCTTCCCATTTGCAAGGTCGGTCTGGGATATTGCAGGATTACCAATCCCTGTTACTTTATCGTCCTCCCTGCACGATTGGCTTTCGGCCCTCTTCCTACTGCCGGATCCTCTGACCCGGAGTAAAGCTTGTCTCTTCTTGTGGGAGATATGGAAAGCGAGAAATGCTATGGTCTGGGACCAGGCTACCTCCACCCCACAAGAGCTGGTTGCCACGGTCCTCAGTAACCAGCATAGCTGGTCAGAAGCACAGACTGGTCGTCCGAAGCCCATTATTATTCCCCAACACATGCAAACTAGATGGAAACCACCTCCACCTACGTGGTCCTTAATCAATATTGATGGAGTGACCTTTGCGGACTCAGGACAGTTTGGCTGGAGTTGGATATGTCGCACGAAAACGGGGGGAGGGGGGTTCGGGAAGCACGGAATGACTGTGGAAGTGGTTCCCTCAACCCTGAATACTCGGAGGCAATGGCGATTTGGCAGGCCCTGGAATGGATCCAAGCATCGCAATCCTACAGGGTCATCATACAGAGCGACGCCCAGTACCTGGTGCATCTGATTCAAGGCACACACCAGGTCTTCTCCCCTTTGGGCCGGTTGGTATACGACTGCAGGTACCTGTTAGCTACTCTCGAGGATGTCAAACTCGAGTATATATCTAGGTCAGCGAACGGCGCAACCCATTGGCTAGCCCGGGATGCCCGTTCTTCGTCTGTCCTTTCGTGGTCCGGATTCACAATTCCGGATGCATTTATGTCTATTTTACAATAGTTCAAATAATAAAATTCGTATCTTGTTTCAAAAAAAAATATTCTGATATTTTATTAATATAAATATAATATATATCGATAACTGAATATATAATATTTCTTAAACATAAACCTGATAGTCTTTTTTTCTTCTAAAAAATTGATTTTATAAGATTTTTTTTAATTAAACATAAATCATACAGTCGAATTTCAAGCCAAATATAGAACTTCCATAGTAAACTAGAAAATAATTAGTAAAAACAATAATAGAATACTAATTAATTAATCAAATAGAAACCACTCATTAACGTAAAAACCGTGTGAACCAATCCAAGCCATTCATTTTAAGAATGGATGGATGAGATGCAATTGAGTTGTTGACTTATTGACTGCAAAAAAACAGCACTTTTTAGTAAGTGGTAATGACTCTTTAGTAAAATCATCATATTTTTTTTTATCAATTCACTAATTTGATTTTTCCCACTTCGTTTGAACTCCGATTGACTTCAAACTTGCGTCATTAGTTTTTTTTTTTCAAGAGCGTTCTATCAAGATCAGTCATGAATATATTTTGAAGCACGAAAAAAAAATATTTCGGGGCTGACTTTTAAAAAAAAGTTAAGTCTGGGTAAATTTTATCAACACTATACACTGAGTTTATCAACATTATACATTGGGTTTATCAACACTATACACTGGGTTTATCAACACTGAACACTAGTTTTATCACCTCATTTTCCAAAATCGAACATGATTTTTATCACATCATCACGTGTTTTTTTATGGACACTAAGCACTAGTTTTATCAACACTAAACACTATGTGTATCATTAAATTGCATGTGTTTTTATCATCTCATCACATGTTTTTTTTATCAACACTAAACTCTAGTTTATCTCCCTTATTTCCGGGTTGATTTTAAAAAAAAGTTAAGTCTGGGTAATTTTTATCAACACTATACAGTGGGTTTATCAACACTGAACATTAGTTTTATCACCTCATTTTCCGAAATCAAACATGTTTTTTATCACATCATCACATGTTTTTTTTATGAACATTAAGCACTAGTTTTATCAACACTAAACAATATGTTCATCATTAAATTACATGTGATTTTATCATCCCATCGCATGTTTTTTTTATCAACACTAAACTCTAGTTTATCACCCTTATTTTTAATTGAACATGATTTTTATCACCTCATTATCTGTTTTTTATCACTCCATTACATGTTTTTTATCAACATTTAGCACTAGTTTGATACCCCGATATAAAAAATTTATTATTGAAGATTTATCAACACTCAACATTGTTTTTATCACCCCAATATAAATTTTTATTTCCGTGTATATTCATGACTGATCTTGATTTAAAGCCCTTGGAAAAAGAAAAATATTGGCGTAAGTTTGAAGTTAATTGGAGTTCAAACGAATCGGAAAATATTAAATTAGTGAATTGGTTAAGAAAAAAATGGACACTTGTCCACATGGCACCATGTTATTACAATTATGTCCTTGCTTGTGTGAGAAATGATGAAAGTGGCGTGAATTTGGGTGGAATTGGGGTGATGATGTGACATCATGGTGAATGTTAGATCTTAGGTGTGTGTGGCTTTGATTGGTTCACACAGTTTTTAGGATAAGAGGAGTTTCTAACCGATTTCTCCTCTCACCTTTATATTGCAAAAAAAAAAATCGTGTATGTCTTTGTCCACAACAAAAATAAGAAATATAGATAGTGATAAAAGGGTATTTTTTTCTAGAAAAAAAATAGAATTTGAGGAAGAAATCACAATAAAACAATAGAAAACTTAGAAAATAAAGATTAAAAATAATTTGGAATAAATATAATCCTAAAACAGCTCTCATACTCATACACGATTTGAAAGACCAGGTAAAGAAAAAAATACAAAAGAAATTAAGAAGAAAGAAAGTCCGATTTTAAAAATAAGACTTAATGCTTTTATATAAAAAAAATCTGACTTTCTCTTCTTAGAATTCAACTTAATGCTTTTATCAAAAAAAATACGGCTGAATTAATAAATATTGCACGTGTGATGTGGATTAAAATTATGTGTTGTTTGTGTTTGTAGATTAATTAGGCTTAATTATACTAAAGTGTTTTTTTTAAAATATTGTGGCCTTCTCCTTGAGTGTGGCCTTAGGCCACAGCCTAAATGGCTAAGGAGTAGGGCGGGGCCTTGATGGATGGGATGGGCGCGATGGGGGTGTGGGCGAAGGAGGAGCCGCCGCATTTTCCTTTTAAAATCCTTTTCCCCATTTACTGCCTCAAATCCACGAAAGAGACAAAGATGGTTGTTATAGCTAGGGCAATTGATGAGAGGGAGTGAAATAGTCGGCAACTGAGCTCACGAAGACGAAGAGGCGGCCGAAGCATTAATGGCCACAATTGAGGAGTATTCGGTGATGCCACATAGACGCCAGCGTAGACCAGGTGTGAGGATGTGGGTGAGTCCCACGTTGCCACGTAGGTGTCATGGTGGCCGATTCTTTCCTATTATAGTCTTTGAGATTGAGATTGAGATTCATAGTCTCCTCCACCGCTAACTTGACAACCTCATGAGCTGTATGGTTTGCAGATCTCTTTATCCAACGTAAGCTGTTCAGTAAAGGAAAGGCAAAACTTGTTTGAATATCATTAATTACATCCCAAAACCATCTTTATTCTCTCTCTGATTGACAGCTTGAATTAACGTTAAAGCATCATATTCCACATGCTCAACTTGAAGATTATCATCGAGACAAAGGTTTACTCAATTCCATAAGGCTAAGCATTCTGCATCTTCTGTGTGAACAGGACCTTCAATATAACCCAAACAATCGACTACTGATTCTCCTCCCCAATTTCGAATTATCACTCCAAAACCCATCCCGTAGTCCCGGATACTAGCGTCAACCTTCATTTTTAGCTCACCAATTGGAGGAGGTTGCCACCTTGCAGAAACCCCAGCGGTGACTAAATTTGTATGACTTTGAATCATAAGATTTGTGCTACGGAAATCATGAATCCATTCTTTATTTTGAATTGATAATTGATCTTGACGTCTCACTTGACCACCAAATAAAGCCTTATTCCGCTCCCACCAAATATTGTAGCAAAACCCAAGCTATAGTACAAAATCATCGGTTGATAGTATATTAGCTGCATCTTGAAGCATAGCTTGAGCATTTACAGGCCGAAAACTCGCAACATTAATGAACAAGTCACTGAATGTCTAGAATTCTTCACTAAAGGACAAAATAAAAGCACAACACTTATTTACTATTTTATCACCATGATAAAATATAGGATTCATTACTACAAACTATAAAAAGTGTTGTACATATCCTAAAAACAACATTGAATTTATAAGTGAACAAAAATAAAAACAAGTATCATCTAGAGTCTTCTATTATAAATAATGAACAAAATATTCTGTTCCGTTAACCCCTACATAATGAACGGACAATACATATAATATTAAAAAGTACCGTGGTCATATATAGCATTGTGGTTAAAATTAAAATATGTTTTTTATTTTAAAAAATGATTTTTTTAAAATAAAAATGATATTTATATAAAAATAAATAAATAAAAACGAATTTTAAAAGATAAAAATGTTTTAAAAAACTGATTTTTAAATAAAAAATAAAATTTTAAAAATAAATTGATTTTTTAAAATTAAAATATTATTTTTATTAAAAAACAGATCTTTGAAAACCAATGGCATGATTTTGAAAATTTGAGTATTAGTGAGGGGTATTATGGATTTTTTAATTGTCTTGGATGGAAAAATGGATGGAAAATTAACGCCGGGTATTAAACTAACACAAATGAAAGTTTATGGTGCCAAGGTGATATGAAAAAGATTTAGGGTACTCTAAATGGAATATAAAAGATTTAGGGTACTGAGATGAAATTACCCTTTGAAAAGTATAGCGGTCAAAACATATAGGTCAATACTTAACATAACATAATATTTTGTTCATTATTTGTAACAAAAGACTTTAGACTACCGAACATGCTATGAACATTACGAGTTCTGGGTGATGACTCTGGACTACCGAACGCACCTGCAGCGTTCTTGGACCTGATGAACAGTATAGTCCGACTGTTCTTAAATCAGTTTGTGGTGGTGTTTTGTGGACGACCAGGATCCGGGAGTTAGTGGCCAGCGGAACGGACGCCGAGGGATGGGATCGTTGTACTAATTGGGAGTTACGGTATCGTGGAGGTTTGTACGTACCGCGTGACGGCGGAGGCGACGAGCTACGAGAGTCGCAGCATTCGCGTCTAACAGTGCACGTGAATAGCACTAAGAGGAGCGCGACATCAGGTGGCATGTCTAGTGGAGCGGGATGCGGAGAGCGGTCGCGGAGTTAGTATCGCGATGCCTCGCCCGTCGGTAGGTGAGAGCCGAACAACAGCGTCCCGCTGGATTATTGCAGCCACCGCCGGTTGCACGGTGGAAGTGGGGGCACGTCACGATGGGTTTCGTGAGTGATTGGCCGAGTTCGCCTACAACAACAGCTTTCAGGCCAGTATCATGATGGCACCGTTCGAAGAATTGTATGGTAGGCCGGGTCGATCGCCTGTGTGCTGGGCAGAAGTGAGGAATAAGAGTTTACTGGGTCTAGGCTGGACCGAGAGACAGCTGAGTCGGCCGTGCAGAAGCATGAGCGGTTGAAGACCGCACAGAGTCAGCAGGAGTTATGCTGACTGACGGCGCCGACCTCTCGAGTCAACAATCAGTGGTCAGGTATCCCTGGAGGTGAGTCCGAAAGATGGACTAATGCGTTCGACCGCGGCGGAGGCGGGTTAGCCCCGCGGTGTATTGGGCCTTTCGAGGTTTTGAGTACGTCTTTGAGTGGGCAGATGTCGAGGTAACGGGTGATGTCCCGTGTAAGGAGAACCTGATGTAGGAAAGGGATCCACGAGAGCAGGTCTTGCGCGGAAGGGTTATCCGCTTAGAGCTGGTGTTGTGGCGGCACCACGAGACCGAGTCGACTTGGGAACGCAAGGACTAGGTTCGCGCGAAGTACCCCGACCGGTTCGACTCCTGAAGTGCGTTGTTTAAATTTTGCGGACGAAATTCCTTTAAGGGGGGTAGACTGTAAAGACCGAGAAAAACGTAACGTTTAAATTATTAAATAATAACGTCGAGGTTAGGAACGAGTTGTTTTGTGTAAAAAAAAAAGAAAAAAAGAAGAAGAAGGAAGTGAGCTGACTGGGCCGGTCAGGTCCAGGCCCAAATCAGCCAAAACCAAGCCCAAAGCCCAACTATATAAACCCATTTTAGGGTTTCTTTTCAGCATTTTCTTTTTGGTCCCCCTCCTTCGTTTTTGGCAGCCGAAACCCTCCCTCACTCCTTCAACTTCGTCCTCTCCTCACGCCCTCACCCGACCTTCCTCCCTCGTCCCTCTCTGTCAACTCCGGTCGTCGGCGCCGTAGCTCCCGAATCCGGCCACCATCGCCCTCCCTCCTCTCCAGTTCACGTCCGCCGTCGCCATTACCGATCTCCGACCGCCTCTCCATCTCCGGCCAACCAGCCGAGCCCGAGACCACCGTCGCCGTCTCTCCTTCCTCACTCAGTCCCGAGCCCGAGCTCGTCGTCCCGAGCCCGAGCTCGCCCTCACCGCGCCACCACCGAGTCCCCTCCTCCTCCGTCCAGCCACCGCCCTCCTCATCGAGCCGCCGCCGTCCCGACCTCGCCCCTCAACGGCCAGCTCCCTCTCCACAGTTCCCGACGCCTCCCACCGTCTTTGTTTCTCTACGGTGAGGCCCCGGCCGACGCCGCCCTCGCCGGCGGCCGGTCGGTTCGAAACCCGAGCCTGTTCCGTTCTTCTTTCCCTTATTGCGAAATCCCTTTTGGATCTGGTTGTATTTGGTTTGATACTATTGGATCGTGACTAAATTCGTAGAACTGTAAAAAGGAAATCAAAATAAAAACCTGATTTCAGTTTTGAGTTTTAATTGGAAATGAGAAAGGGTTTAAAATAAAAGAATTTAAAATCAGATTTGATTTAAAGCATTGGATCTGAATTTGTTCCTTGAGTTTCGAAAAGATCAGAAAAGATTCCGGCTAATTAATCGGTTTTATTAGAAAAGAACTAAAATGGGGATTTGAGAACCAAAAGCAGTTTTAACGAGAAATGATCTGAAAATAAAACGGTTTTAAATTAAGAAGGGTTAAATCAGATTTAAACGAAGCGGGCGTTTTGAAAAGGACTAGTAAATTGAAATGTGAGTTAACCTATCTGCGATCGGTTTTTAGAAAGCGTGGATCGACTAAACCGTGCGTTAAATCGGACCTTGAACGGGATAATAGCGGAACAATGAATCAGACCTCGAGAAGCCTCGACACCTGTGCATTGGGACCCGTGCCTCGATATTTTCCATCGGGAACATGCACCGGTTTCGGTGCGCGGATGCTCGAACCCGATTCGTTGTAATCCCACTTTTATCCCGCTCTAGTTTAAAGGCCAACTATCGGTTCTAAACTGGTTTAATCGTGACCTTTAAATTAACCTGAGAACCGCCGCAAATTTATGGCTTTCGTGTTATATGTAGCGTCCGGCTTCGATCGAAGTGAAGCCCGGAGGTAGCGAGCCAGAACGTCTGCAGCTAGGAAGCGTAGCGGGTGCTCTTCGGTTAAGGTAGGGAAAAGTAGCCGGATCTTGGCCCTGATTAGGGAAAGTTAATAGTAGAATTGCATGTGACACCGGGGTGTCGTGGGTTGATGTAGGTTTATTTTAAATATTAGAAAAGCATGATGCGGGATTGTAGCGTTTATCAGAAAAGCATGTTACGGGAACTTTGTAATTACTGAGAAAGGCATGTGACACTTAGTAGTGTCGTAGGAGCAGAGAACTTAGCGTTAATTGTTTTACTGGAGGCATATGACCATGCCCGGAGGTTGTTGCGTGTTATTTGTTGTTGAGTTTGGGTGGCCTTGAGAGCCCGTGTTATTTATTGTTGAGTTTGGGTGGCCTTGAGGGCCCGTGTTATTTATTGTTGAGTTTGGGTGGCCTTGAGAGCCCGTGTTATTTATTGTTGAGTTGGGTGGCCATGAGAGCCCGTGTATTTAATTTGGTGTCTTGAGTGGCAGTGAGTGCCGTGGGGTTGTTGAACCCGAGTCTTGACCGTTGGTGTGTCTTGAGTGGCAGTGAGTGCCCGTGGGGTTGTTGAGCCCGAGTCTTGACTGTTGAGGAGTCTTGAGTGGCCTTGAGTGCTTGTGTGATTGGACTTGCCTGTGATTGTGAGTGTGATTGTGGTTACCTGGAGTGGTGAGTTCTAAAGGTCGACAGCCTGATCCGACTTAGTGTCGAGGAATTGCGAGTTCTAAAGGTCGACAGCCTGATCCGACTTAGTGTCGAGGAATTGCGAGTTTTAAAGGTCGACAGCCTGATCCGACTTAGTGTCGAGGAATTGCGAGTTTGAAAGGTCGACAGCCTGATCCGACTTCGTGTCGAGGAATTGCGATAGGTCGAACCCTGACCTGTTTGAGATTGGTTACTGAGCAGCTGGTGTGCGATCCTTTGTGATCTTGTTTGGTTTTGTGTAGTCTTCTGTCGTGTCCTTGAGGAGGTCGTCGATAGTGTGTCGGGTTTACACTGTATTATCGAGTGTCGAGTCTGTTGAGAAAGGTGACGGGTTGTGGGTCAGTTGAGTACTTGAGTCGGGGACTGTAGTCCCGGTGTTGGATTTGGTTTTAGTGTTACTGGCTTTATCTACTAATTATGCCTTAGTCAGTCTGTTATCCGTGGTGGTGAGCGAACGCTCACCCCTAGCTGCTTTTCCTACAGGTACTGTTCGTGGGACGGACTATGTGAGCTCTCGAAGCTTGTGGAGCTAGGAGCGGAGTCCGGGTCTTGTCTTTTGAGTCTAGTGACGGATACCTTGTACTTTTGTCCACTTGTTGGGACGTGTCTTAAACTGTATTTATTAATTTGTTGAACAAATGGTACTTTTAAAGTGTTTAATGAAAACAGGTTTTCAAGCGTTTCTATATTTTAAAATGTTCGCGTCCCTAGTTCGGTTTTACTGAAATTGGGGCGTGACACTTAACTAATTTAATCACTAAAAAGGTACCTTAAGTTTCCAATCAGTAACACGTTAGTGTTTTCCTTCCACTTTTGGACGGAAAATGGTCATGTGCAATGCACATGACCTTAAACTTTCAAAAAATGACAAAAATATCCCTCTAAGTTCAAACCCTAATTATTCTTTTACCTTATTTCTCCTACGCAACTTTCATCTTCCCCATTTTATTTCATACATATGCCTCCTTCATTTTATTTCTTCCCCAGCTTTCATCTCCACCACCATCACCATTTTCCGTCCAAAAATGGACGGAAAACTCTAAAGTGTGTTATTGATTGGAAACTTAAGATACCTTTTTAGTGATTAAATTAGTTAAGGGTACCAATGTGTTAAAAATGTATAGTTAAGGGTACCAATCTGATATTTTCCCTACTTATTATATGTTTTTGTTTACTTTTAAACTCAATATAGTTTTTAGCATATGGACAAAACCTTTTATAGTTTTTAACAATTAACCCTAAAGTATTGGTCCCATCTTTTCACAAATTCTCATCTAATTTCATAAATTTGACAAGTTCAAATAAAAACCCACACTTATAATTATGTCAGGATTTCAAATCGTAACAGGAGCAATTGGAACTGTCTATTTGAATAATTCCATGATTTACAACTAAATTTATACTAATATTTACCTTAATCTCTTAGAAACACGCAGAGAGTCATCCCTAACTATGGAGCTCAATTCAACATACAGACAAAAGACCCTGAAATCATCTATCAACTTCCAATTTATCTCCTTTGTCCAATCAACTGCTCGAATGATGGGGATGTTAACCCGACACCCCAAAACGACGTAACATCAATAACGCTACTTAGACCAAAAATGCATCGTTTCATTCATCATCAAATGCAACCATGCCAATACTTTTTCCTTTTGAAAGGCTTATCCTAAAGCCTATTTGTCACATAATTTGTGAAGAAGACTAGTTACTTTTTTAATGCTATATCAACTTTCTTCACACCTTCATTTCAGAGCAATCAGTAATCAATGATGGCCTCACATGCCTTCCCAACATCACCCCAGTACTTGATGACATTCTATAAAACCAAGAGGCATCTGCATCGGGGGTGGAATCCATAACAACAATAGACCCAGATGATGTAATGAACCTTCCAGTACATTTTCTTGTTTCAAGAGTTGTCACTGTATTTGCATAAGTAGCGATTTCCATCCCAAGAAAATCGTCACAACTAATTGAACCTCCAATTGATTTACAATAAGTGATTGCAAAGTCTCCAAGCTCTGGACTTCCTCTTGACCAAGTACTGACGACCAGAGGCAGATCGAGAGGGACATGCCTGACACGTATTTGGGATAATTTCTTATTAGTACCCTAAAACTTACAGATTTCGTTTTTAGTACCCTAAATGTTTTTTTGTGCCACCTCAGTATCCTAAATCTTCATTCATTCCATTTTAGTACCCGCCGTTAACTTTCCATCCGATTTTTCTTTCAAAACAAGTGAAATGACCATAATACCCCTCACTAACAATCAACCTTTCAAACCCATGCTATTGATTTTCAAAAATTAATTTAATTTTATAAAAAACAGTTTTTTAAAATAAAAATCAATTTATTTTAAAAAAAATCATTTTTTTAGTTTTTAACAAATGATATTTTATTTTATTTTAATTATATAAAAATCATATTTTTCTTTTTAAATGACATAAAATCAGATTTGATTTTAGAAAAATATATAGAAATCTTTTTTCTATTTTCTAATTTACTTATTATTTTTAAATTTTTTTAAACTTTTATTGATTTAATTCATATCTTCTTATTTATTTATTTCCATTTACTACCCATCTCATATTCAAGCAGCAAGAGCTTCAACTCCTTTCCCAACTTCCTGCAAAAAACTTTGTATCCCAGAAACCGCCCACTGTCTCAACAAGAGGATCATCATCATACGATATTCAGAGGTTCAGACATAAACTCCCTAATTTCTTATGGAACTCACCACAGTCTCAATTAATTTATGAATCTACAATGGATTTGTTTGAACATCATATGCATCTCATAAGCCTAATTACAAGGAATGGTTTTAAAAAAAATACTGATTTCTCCCTCGCCTGATTTCTAAACCAAGTAGAACATCAAACCATAAGAACAAATTCCCAGATCTGAAGAACAAAGTGAAGGAGGACAAGAGCAACTCATGAAAGTAGTCCCAATCGTTGCTCAAGTCCAGTGCCGGAGATGTCGTGTTCGGAGGTGGAGGAAAAGAGGTCTTTCGGCTGCGGTTGATTAATAAACTTAAAATTTCATTAATAATTAAACGTTACAATAATAAAAATAAATCTTCCAGAGGTTACTTCGAAACCAAGCAGGTTCCAGCCGCCGCCGCCCTCATCTCCCCTCTCCGACCACTGTCGCCGGCCTCCTCTGCCTCTCCATCGCACCCGGCTTCTCTCCAACCATCGGCGCCCAGTCACGCTCGTCCACAGCGTTTGTGACCCGTCTCCGACTGCGGTGTCAGGACACCTTTCGCCGTCACCAGATCTCCCTCACCTCCTCCGTGACCATTTCCGCTCCCCCGATGACGGATCAACCTCCCCCTCGTTGTGCTGAGTCGGAAATGACCAACTCTGGCCAGATCCGATCGCATGCAGAGGTCGCCCGTGGCCTCGGGACCTCCGTACTGCACCAGGCTCGCAACGCCACCGAGTTCCCGCCGATGTCTGCCCCAACATCTCCACCCCCTCGTCAGCAGCCACCCAAGACGACGGATCCGAAGGACAAGCCGGGCTCGTCCTCGCCAGATCTGACGGCCCTCCCGGGCCTGACCTCGCCCACCGAGCCGCCCCAGATCGCTGGCGGTGTGACTGCTCTGGCGGGAATCTGTCCGTCCTACCCCGGCCTGTCATCAACGCCGAGGGAGGTCTACCGGGACATGATCACTCTCCCCCGACCAGTCCAATCTCTGGCGAATATCCACCGCCCTCACTCGTCTGAGCGGGACGAACTGCTACCCCCATCATTCCGAGGGTTGGCCGGCCATCAGGGACAGCTTTGGAGGCTCAGACACCTCGCATTTCCCCGATCCCGGACTGGGAAGACGAGGATGAGGAACTGGTGGTCTCGGACGAGGGGATCCCATTGTTTACCTCGGGATCATATGAATTCTCCTTGGCAGCAAGGGTTGTAGGGGACGGATCACACAATCAGCACATCATCTGCGGGATGATGCTGAAGAAATGGAAGGTTACGGGGATACGTGTTGAATTCCTGACCCCCACCGTCACGGGTTATCACTTCCCGTCCGCACGGACTATGGAAGATATCCGCCACAGGGGTCCCTGGAGTTTTAAGGGCTTCCCCCTCCTCTTTGAACCGCTCCGGCGATTCGAGCGGCCGGAGGACATCAGCTTCAATCATGTGGAACTTGGGGTCAGGGCATTGAATTTCCCGGGAGGAGCGAGGAATTCCTACATTCGAGGTCTTCTGGCGAGCAGTATAGGCACCCAAGTCCTATCGGCCCCTATCCCAACGGTCCGACGGGAGGATAGGCATCTCTGGATGCGAGTCCGTATAGAGCTGTCCCAACCACTGCGGCGGAGAACCAAACTCCGTTTCTCAGGTACCGATTCCTCCACTGTGATTGACCTGCAGTATGAGAGGGTGGTGGACTTTTGTCGCAGGTGTGGGATGTTGACACACAGGCTACCGAACTGTCAGACGCTGCTCCAAGGGATTGGTCGGGAGGAGGTCCGTTATGATAGGTCTATCCTGGTCCCCCGGGACTTGGATGTAGACCAGCTGATCCAAAGGGTCTGGGAGACACCTCTCCCAGTTTCACACCCGACGATCACCTACCTCCTGAGCGATCTCACTCTGAACCCTATGATCCGTTCCAGGGAGATAACTATGGAGGCTGAGTCGTCCAAAGCAGGCAGTCCGAAGGCTGACCTTCTGGCTAAGGTTAACCCGGAAGGGTTGACCACTATCTTACCGGAGGATGGCCGTGGAGAACCCTACCCGCCTCCCAAGTCCACAAAGCTTGACCTTCTGGCTAACATCCACTCTGCCGATGGTCCTGCGACCGAAGCTCCTCCTGGATTCAATGCGATGCTGAGGAAGGAAGAAGAGTCAGAGCCACGGGGCTACCCAGCGGATCTTCAGGGGAGTCTAGGCAAAGGAGGCCCCAGCAGGGGCAAAGGGAAGAAGACCATCCTGAAGACCAGAAGTGGATCGCAGTATGCTCACCCACCGGAGACCAAGAAGCGCAAGGGGGACCTGGATACCCACCAGCAGCCCTGTGAGCTGCTATTTCGAGGGGAGGCCCAAGCAGATGGAGCGGAGGTCCAGAGGCCTCCGATGGAGGAATGATCGGCCCCAGCAGGGGTGGGAGGCGTCGTCATCAACCTATACCCACAGACCCGGGGCAGCCAATGCTGGGATGTCCCTGGGAGCCTGCACTATCAGTACCAGTCATTTTACTTTACTGCTATTTATGTTATGTTTTTTGGGGCTATGTTTTTTCTGTTGGTTTTGGACATTGCTTTATTTTCCCCCGTTATGCTGAAACAGCGGTATGGGGTTATCTTGAGTTGTTTCCCACAAGTTCAAGTGGGCTAAAATTATAGGTCCATGAGCGTCGGGCTTGCTACGGTCGGCCCGGACAAACATCTGGAACCCGAGGCGGTCACGCCTCACTTTGTCTGATTGCCAGTTGGCATTAATGAAATTGCCGGTTATCCATTTCAAAAAAAAACATTACAATAATACATGCATTAAAAACAATAATAAATATGATACACTAATTTATTTATTAATAATGTCAATGTGTCTCTGAATCTTCTCGACTTGTGCGAGATATAGAGACAACGTTTTCACGTGAGTCACTTGTTGATCCTCGGTCATATCGGAAGTGTCCAATCTTTGCATCTCTCTAATGTCCGACATATAATTTTCGACTTGGGCGTCTAGAGTGACAAAAAGTTTCGCCTTCTCACACCTTGCAAGGTCTATTTGGGCGATGGCCGCTGTTGTATTTGAGATGCCCTTCCCCTTCCTCTTCGCGGTCTTGTTGCCAATAGGGCGTGGTTGTTCACGTGGAGTGGCAGTTGGGGAACTTGGGCCAATCGGGGAACTTGGGCCTTCGGTTGGGTGTTCGTCAGTACGGAGATGTGTAACATTTTCATCATCGGTAGGAAGTGAGTTAGGTGGGGTTGTGTTGTAACTGCCGGACTCGTTCAAGCGTCGGCATACACTCCCGCCATGGCCTTCCTCTGCCCAAAACTTATCATCATCCCCTAACGGCTCGATCCAATGATGGAGCGAGAACACCTTCGGTTCAGATTTACCTACAGTGTGAATCCGATAGAGCTCCATGGTCCGCTCCCTGTACTTTTCTTCGTTCCAGCCGCTATGATCGAATGCCTTCTCCTTCCTGTAAAGTGTGATATAGCGCCTCACTCTTGCCGCACATTTGTTAAAATGGGTCTTGACGGCTTGTACAATAAAATCTTCTTGTTGGAACTTCCCAGATCGGAGGAATCTTCTGGTTACAGTGGACCAGAACGTGTTCCCATCTTAGGAGGTCCCCTTGATGGGATCTTTTATTGTTCGTTGCCAAGCAGCTATCAGGAGCTTGTCCACTGCAGGTGGCCACTTGGTTCTCCTGTCTGGGACCGCCTTGCTCTTCGGTCCAACGGATGACGAAGTAGACGACAATCAGGTTCCGGAGCTGCCGTCTCCATGTTGTTGTTGGGGAAAAAAGTTCCCCGCCATACCGTATGGATCGATCATTGGTGGTCGGAATGGTGGTGGAAAAGGGGGTCCCATTGCATTGGCCGGTGGTCCCATTGGAGTGGCCGGTGGTCCCATTAGACCTACGTCAACAATTTCCTTAATTTTAATAAAAATGTAACATACATAAATTAAAAATTAATTAAAATCTAAAATACATTTTAAAAAAGTCAATGAAAATTTAACACACATAATTATCAATTAATTTAAATTTAACATACATAATATAAAAAATAAACCATGACATTAAATACATTTATACGCAAAATTAATTTTAAAAAGTACCTTGGTTCCAACCGGCATGCATGAATTGGTTGAAAGCCTCAGCGGGCCAACCACCGGTATGGGTGAAACCGGTTTGCAAAAGTTGTTGGTAGCTCTCGGGTATATTAGTGTTCGGATCTTCATCCGTATTGAGATATGGCAGCGAGCATTGTCGTTGCTCCGGTGAGCTCGGCGGTGGGAGCGTGTCATCCGACATGGTGTAGATAGAAATGGTGATTGAGAGAGAGTTGAGAGAATGTAGATAGAAATGGTGTGAATTTGATAAATGAGGATAGGGTATTTATAGGGTTGTATTTGTATTTAAGTTTTATTTATAAAAAAAAACTAAAACTAGCCGTTTCTTACCGTTTTTTTAATTTTTAATTAAAAAAAGAAGCCATTAGTTACCGTTGGAGCCACGCGTCGCACGCAGAGAGAAGGAGAGAGGCGCGGGTGCGAGAGGCGCAATCTTTCTCCTCTCCCCGCCCTTGGCTGCCCCCACACCCGCCCCTCTGCTTCTGTTCCCCACATGTCACGCCCCGAATTCAGTATGACCGAACCCGGAACGCGAACGGTGAAGCAAGTAAAACAAAGTCTCAAATAGTTTAATAAACCATTTTAAAAGCACCACTTGTATTAATCAAAACAATACTTTTACAATCTGAGTTTTAATTTAAAAAAAACGAAAGAACACTAAAAAAAGAGTGTACGTCGCTAGACAACCCCG
The DNA here is from genome assembly GCA_963921825.1 of Erodium maritimum. Lineage (NCBI taxonomy): Eukaryota > Viridiplantae > Streptophyta > Magnoliopsida > Geraniales > Geraniaceae > Erodium > Erodium maritimum. The sequence goes on from OY997588.1 coordinate 36,702,542, forward strand.
ACAGCCCGGACTCTCACTCCCAGCTCTTCAAGCCTCGAGAGATCCTGCTAGTCCGCCTCGCGAACGGTACCTGTAGGAAAAGAAGCAAGGGGTGAGCGTTTCGCTCACCACCACGGGCACCAGGCTGACTACGACATACAGTAGAAATATCGGGAACACCGGCAACAAACAAAAACACAGGGGACTACTACCCCAAATCACATGTTAAACCCAACTGTCACACAAATCACTGTCAATTTCCCCCAACCATCTAAGACCCGTGCACGTAATGGAGACCCCACATCAGAGACCGAACAACCATTCCATTAGTCACACCGACAAGGTAAAGCACAACCCTCACACGATCCTATGTGCATTTACTTGTAACTTTCCGCAACCAAACCAGTATTCGCTACTCGTCCCTACCTCAAAGGCTTGCGCGAAAAGTAGTAAAGGGGATGAGCGTTCCGCTCACCTCCACGGATACCCGTTCGATTATGGCATACTAGTAAAGCATCAACAACTTACCAATCTAAACAGGGCAAACAACTACCTCAAAACCTGATTCCAAACCGTCACAACTGCTCACGATATCAATACCTCAAATACTCGCTCACGTAAGGGAAACCTCGAATGGGGATCATATTTTCAACTAAGCAAAACACTATTGCTCACCATATCAACACCCCAATTACCAGATCACGTAAGGGGAACCTCAAAATGGGGATCACGTTCTCAACTAAGCAAATCACTATTGCTCACAGTATCACTACCCCAATTACCCGATCACGTAGGGGAAGCCTCAAAACGGGGATCATGTTCTCAACTAAGTAAAACACTATTGCTCACAATATCAATACCCCAATTACCCGGTCACGTAGGGGAAACCTCAAACAACCCACTCACGTGAGGGAAACCTCAAACCACTTGTCCACGTGAGGGAAACCCCAAACAACCCACTCACGTGAGGGAAACCTCAAACCACCCGTTCACGTGAGGGAAACCTCAAACAACCCGTTCACGTGAGGGAAACCTCAAACCACCCGTTCACGTGAGGGAAACCTCAAACGACCCGCTCACGTGAGGGAAACCTCGCTCGTACAACGCCGCAACGCATCAACCCTAACCCTTCTCCGTGGTGAGACCCTCACACAGAGGCACTGTATCACCACCGTAGGTTATTGATGAGTCTCGAACCCAAGGCCTCACCCTTTAACACAGAACTTACGACCTTTGCAAACAAACACAATCGTGAACAAAGTCCCGCAATATCAACAATATCAACACACACAATGCACGCAAGATCACAAAGGATCAACACACATGCTGCACAACCACAAGCCTTAGCACTTTACCGATCGCGCGCCGGAAGGTACGACACACCTCACGTGGACCACAACCTCGGCACTTTACCGATCGCGCATCGGAAGGTACGACACACCTCACGGGCATAACTCAAACCTCAACACATTACCAATCGCGCGCCGGAAGGTACGACACACCTCACGGGGACCACAACCCTCGTCACTTTACCGGTCGCACATCGGAAGGTACGACACACCTCTCGGGCACAGCTCAAGCCTCAGCACTTTACCAATCACGCGTCGGAAGGTACGACACACCTCACGGGGAACACAGCCCTCGGCATTTTACCGGTCGCGCATCCGAAGGTACGACACACCTCTCGGGCACAGCTCATCCAGGTATCACCAGAACAATCACAATCACAACCAAATATCACACAATACTCCGCAAATAGCAAAATTAACATCACGACTAACTACCACTCAGCAAGTCAGTCAACAACAAACGGGTTCAATACCCCACAGGCACACATGGCCACACACAAACACAATCAGTTCACTCAACCTACGGGCACAACCAGGTGCCCACATGTGATTCCTATCGTACGGTAAGTTTACTTAACCTACAGCACCACCAAGTGCCCCATGCATTTCTATTGTTCGATACGTTCACTTATCCTACGACACCACCAAGTGTCACATGCATTTCTATTGTTCGATGAGTTCACTTATCCTACGACACCACCAAGTGTCACATGCATTTCTATTATTCGATGAGTTCACTTATCGTACGACACCACCAAGTGTCACATGCATTTCTACTAATAACTTTCCCTAGCCAAGGCCGATATCCGGCTACTTTTCCCTACCTCGTAAAGTGTTCCAAGTCCGATGCTCACACTCCGGCAATGCTCACGATCACCCGCTTAGCCTCCTCTTTCCACGGTCGGTGGCACGATCTAACATGATCAAAATATCACACCTTTTAAATATGCAGGCAAAACCGAATTTAATGAACTTAACGTCCAAATGAAACCCCGACAATGCCGATCACTCCAAAACTTCCCAATTGCTCGACATTGTCAACAATGGGCCCGTAAAGGCCCGATTCGCGTGGCTCGGCGAATCTGCCCGGGATCAGAAAAACGCCCTCCGGGGCTCCGAAAATTCCCGTTTTCGTTTCTACAACCCTAATATAATTCACGTGTTCCAACACAATCGACGGAATCGATTTCTGATACCCGAGCGATTTAATTCCGCGTTTAAAGTTTCTAACCCAAATTTCCGAATTCTCACATATTAATCCCATAATTCGTTCCGGTGTGAATTATCGACTCGGGGATCATCCAAGACCACCCGAACACGAAAAACCTGAGGCCCGGTCAAGTGGGCCCCACACGGCCACACCGAAAAACGCTCCTTTTCGCCCCAAAACGTTCCGAACGAACTCCAAACCTCAACCATTCACCTTTAAACCAATTCTAACCAAAACCCTAGAATTCAAACGTGTCAAAACGAGAAAAGGACGGGTTCTTACCGTAGGGAACGATGAGGGGATGACGAATACGCGAGAATTGAGACGATCTGTCGGTCGGATCGTCGGGAAATCGACACAACTCTTCTCTTTTCTCCTTCTTCTTCTTCTTCTCTCTACTTTCTCTCTCCTTCTCTCCCTTTTTTCTGAATTTGCCGAGCATCTCTCTACATCTTCCCTCTTAATTTGTTTTAAAACACACCACACCAAAATGACCAAAGTGCCCCCTTATCCCTTTTTGTCTTTTCCTTTAAGTTAAGGGTAAAGTTTTCCTTTCATCTTCCTTCCACCACATTCATGACATGTGTCAAGTGGGTCCCACTAGTTAGAAAAATATCTTCATAGATATTTTTCAATCAGATTCGCGAAATTCAGCCGTCTCGGGCCTCGTGCGGGCCCATTTTCCAAGAATTTATGAAATTTCGCGTGCTACAAGGAAACGGCTCAACTAAGACCTCTGTATCGATGGATAAGCTTTTTGGATCCAAATCGGGCCTCGAACGGACCAAAACGTCGCCTGGTTGAATTTTTCGGCAAAAAGTCAACTTTTCCCAAATTGGTCAAAAAGTTGCCCTGAGTCACCCAGAACTCACTTTGGTCGATATCGGGGTCAACTTAAGTCCGATATGACCCTCGGGGTAAATTTTAGGTTCATTTAGGTGTCTGTCCCAAAATTTTAAATTTTTCCGTTTTTCCGCTGATTGACCGGCGTTGGCCTAGAGCGGTCCTTACACCACACCTTTTCCCCCTCGAACCCCAACCCACCCTCCCCGCGCCCCCGCCCCCCTTCTTCCTCTCCATCGATGCACATGCTCTAAAGAGATGAACAAGCTCTGAATTTACAGAAGCAAGAGGAGAGAAGACGAAGATGATATGAGTGGTGGACAGAGTTTAGAGTGAGAAGAGGTAGAGATGATAAATGTAGGATTTAAATGTGATAAGGGTATTTTGGGAATTTAAAAAAATGTATTCATGTGCCATACACATGCGATTTTCTGTTAAAATAGATGGAAAGTTAACGGTAGGTATTAAAATAGAATAAATGAAGATTTAGGGTATTAAGGTGGCATAAAAAATATTTAGGATATACAAACGAAATCCGAAAATTTTAGGGTACTAATAAGGAATTACCCCTAATTATTTTAATTTTCAATATTTATAACATGATTTTGAATTGTGATGGTATATTGTAATTATTATTTGTGATGGTGTATATATAATTATTATTTTAAGGGTTTTGTTTATATTTAGTTGGATCTTGTTATAAATTATTGTCACAAAACATCCAAAAGAAAAATCACCTAAAGCTTAGTGTCTCTCATTTCTTACTCAATTCTCACATGCTTACTAAAGCTTGCTGTTACCTAGAGTACATCGGCATCTAGTATAGTCACAAAGAGGCCTGGTCTTCAGGACATGACGACATGGAGGACACTGGCGTCGTGATTGGGGAGAAGAAGATGGGGTTTTGTGTTGTTTTGTTATCATGTTGATGTGGCTCTTTGTTGTCACAACGATGAGGTTCATGTGGCCACGATGAACACTAAGGGGTCCTGACGAATTTTTTGTCTTTGCGGTAAAGATTCGAAGAGACGGAGAGACATATTTTTCACCAGCGGTGCCAAGGAACGCTCAGGGCGACACTAACATTAACATGGAGAGTTTGGATGCCCCACTCGACAACAAAGCAGATCGAGGACAATGGGTGGGAAAAGTATACATGTCCCCGGCATATTTGGTGGCTTCGATAAAGAACTCTGGCGGTAGAGGTTTTGGTGTTTTGTAAGGCGGCTTGGGATTGTAATAAGTTCGGTGATAGTCGATACGAGGGGAAAATCTAAGTCGCAAAGAGAGAGGGCACTAGTCACACGGCTGGGTGACAGTTGATAGGAGCTACAGAGGTGAAACAGGCAAAGGTGGTAAGTACCCTCGCTTATCAGAATTATTACAGCATTAGTGGGTGATTGAGTTGATACTATTCTGTCACCCTACCCAAGGTGGCACCAAGACCACCAAGTATTTTTCCAACTCCCGTTAGGTCGGTCAGCTTTCACCACACTAACTTTCTTCTAGGCTCTCATCACCTATATGAGGAAAGACGATAGACGCTGCAACTTCCGACATGAGTATAGTCCAACTGCATCTCATCATTTTCAATAGGAAGGACAAGCCAAGCTTCCGCTAAGATGACATGCAAGTATCCCTTGAGTGAATGTCACTCTTCCGATAACACGCACATTTGATCTCATAATTTTTGTTGACAAACAATTTATTGTATCACCGGAAGAGTTTCAGTTTATTTAATATAAATGTTCCTTTTCTTTTTTTGAAAGTTAAATGTTCCTCTTCTTTTATTTTTTCTTTTGAAATTGAAATGTTCCTCTTTTTTTGTTGAAACGGGAAAGAGGTAGTTGTATTACGATTTCATATCATGATTACAAGGAGGGACATAACAGTCCCGGATACCATCTTTTTGTCCCAACCGGCCGTAGCACGTCGGGCGCACATGGTTCCATACATATAGTCTGCTTTGATTCGCAGATCCAAACTCAAGTGTTCCTCGATCCAACGTTACAAAAAAATAACAAACCAAAGTCCTAAACTTATTGAGCCAAAAGGTTATTCGACCTAAAATAGTGAACGTCTCAAAACAGCGAGACTTGAAATGAAAAGTCCTAATCAACATAAGCAACAGAATGTCTAACCAACAATTTATTCGACCTAAAACAGGATAAAAAATTAGCACACGATCGAAAGAGCAAACTACCAAATCTGCGATGTCAGTTCTTCTAGACCCCGTGGCATTGGAGCGATCTGGTATCATCAATTCTTCGTCTTGATTCGCCCGGATCTTTCGAAGTAGTGCTGGAGACGAGAGCAACGATTCGACCCGCAACAGTTTGTTCGAGATCGAGGGTCCCGACTTCGGGTGCCGTGGAGTCAGACCCCGACCTATCTTCCTTCCTCCCGGATCCCAGATCCATCGAGGGAGCGGACCCATGCCGGCGAGAGGTGGCCCTGGGGCGGGAGGCCGCTGCAGATGGAGGACGGCGCATGGATCCCGTATCCCGTAGAACGGCGGCAGGAGGGCCACGGTGGTTATTGAAGGATGCATCGAATCGCGAACGGCGGGGAGGAAGGCCAGATCGGAGTCGAGAAGCAGAGCAGGCTCTGGTATTCAATCAAACAAAACAGATTATCCTATCAAAAGATCAAATCCGGTACCTGAGAAACGTCCGGGACGTCGGGGGACAAAAGACGAGGTTTGGATGAAAACTGAGAAGTAGAGAACCGGTGGAGAAGATACTGAGGATGAGGAGGACGGCGGCGTGGCTGGCGGGCGTGAGTGACGACGGCGGCAACAATAAATCCTAACAGGTAGAGAGGACCTCACCTGGTGGCAGAAGAGAGCTTTTCCTCTTCTTAAAAAGTCACGTAACCACTAAATTTGATCTTATTATTCGGTATACGTATTTATTTTTGTACCATGAAAATAGAAAAATACCCGAGTATTTTTTTTTCTTTTATGCGGAGGCAATGTGTTCAACGTTTGACCCTCGACCTCCACAGACAATCACAAAAGTAGAAAACAACTGAAACACCATGAGATTGAGTGAGCAACAAGTAGGGAGAGAAGAAAGGGGCTGATTACGAGCAATCCGTCCAAATTTTAATGGCGATCGCTTCCGTTTCTCTGAACCAAGCTCTGTTCCCGATATGCCCTCACCGCTTTTCAAATTATCGATTTCGCCCTCGTCCCCATTCCTCCACTTCTCTCCGATTCATCTCCACAACCCGGGCTAGCTCCGCTGCAGTTGCTCTGGAACCGGTACGCCCGTCTCTTCCACCCTCTTTCAATTTCTGGGTTTCTGTTTTTAACTATGCCTGTTAACGCAATTCAATTGCTTATCCACCCTTTTGGTTTTGATCGTTATGAATGGCTGTTGAAGAATTGACTAGCTTAATTTATGTTTGGTGGATGAGAAAGTAGGCATTTCCTTGACTTTTCATACATTCTCTCACGAGCTAGAGTAGGGGCATATGAACTTAAATTTGCAATTTTTAGATTCTGCAATTAATCCTGCTTGGTTGTTTTTAAGCGACTTAATAGGACATAAATGTTGGGTTATAAGTTAGCGGCCCATGGCAGCTAAGTAAGTTTCATGTCACAAGACAAGAGCTACTCAAAGGTCGTTTCAAAAAAAAAAGAGCTACTCAAAGGTTGATGCGATTTTGGCATACCAACTCTGAAGTGTCCACAAAACAAATGTTGAGAATGTTGGTATTTAGTTGTATTGCATAGTTGATATTGATAAGATGTGGGCTAAGGAGAGTGACTAGGGGGGGAGGCATGGAGGTAGGTGTCATATTTTAAAAAAAAAACACAGATTTAAGGTTATAAGTAGTTATGTGGCGCATCATTCAATTCTAGATTTTCAAGTTGAGCTATGAAGGCCATGAGTGCGGTTTGAACTCTTATATATGCTTAAGGCATTGGCAGAAAATATATCCTCTTTTTTTTTACTAATGAAGAAAGATAATATTTAATTGATTTCGGTCTAGTCGTGAAGAAAGACCGGTAAGAGGTCTCTCTCTCTCTCTCTAATGCTCTGGCTCTGTAGTAGTTAATGGCTCATCCCTCTTGTAGAGAAAAATATTTAAGAATATAAATTGAAACTGTGATAAAGGAGGTGAATAGTCTTCTAGAGATTTTACGAACAGCTACATTTTGCACAGTTCGGGTAATGTGATATAGTATTTGAGATGCATTAATGATACTGGTAAAACCAATAACTGTAAGATATGATTGCAAATAAGTGTCTTTAAACTGGTGAATTTGCTCGTACGGTAGCTTTCACGGATGTTGAGAACTTCGTAGTTTGTATTAATAAGAATTTATGTTTTGCAGGATCTCAGCACTCAGAAAAGTCAAAACCTAGAAGTTGACTTGTTTGCATGTCCAGTGTGTTATGAACCACTGATAAGGAAAGGTCCTCCAGGTCTTAGCTTGTAAGTTAAAACTCTATTGAAACATATATTGTTTTATTTTGTCTTCTTTTCGAGAATAGTTGACCTGTCAGGAATTTGACTGGACTGAGAACTAGCAGGCCAGCAATTTACAGGTCTGGTTTCAAGTGCAAAACATGCAACAAGTCATACTCCAGCAAAGATCTCTATCTGGACCTCACTGTCACTTCTGGACTCAAAGAGTACACTGAAGTCAAGCCATCCATGACAGAGCTTTTCCGGTATAGATTCATTGCTGCTTGTCACCACATCACATTTGTTTGTATACGTACTGCCTAGATTTTACTTGACATAAGTAAGCAATGAAATACCATACTATTGTTTAGAAATGGCCTGACATTTTTACCCCTTGAGTTTTAACCTTTCATAGGAGTCCACTTGTTTCATTCTTGTACGAAAGAGGATGGCGCCAAAACTTCGGTCTAAGTGGCTTTCCCGGTCCTGATGAAGAGGTATTCCCTCCTTAATAATGATTTGTCTCACTAAAAAAACTTAGTTTTCACTTCTGTGAAACTATTTTGCTGAATGCAAAGTCATAGTTTAGATGATAGTTTAATGATGTTTGATGTGCATTACAGTTCAAAATGGCTCAGGAGTACTTCAAACCTGCAGAAGGTGGACTTCTAGTAGATGTCAGCTGTGGGAGCGGTTTGTTTTCAAGAAAGTTTGCAAAGTCACAGACCTATTCTGGAGTCATAGCTCTTGATTTCTCTGAAAATATGCTTCGCCAATGTTATGATTTCATAAAAAAGGACGATACTATATCAACCACGTAAGTTTCTTCACATATAGCATGTGTATATATATTAAGTTCTTATTCATGTTTGATTGGAAATTTGCAGCAATCTTGCTCTTGTTAGAGCTGATGTTTCTCGGCTTCCATTTCGATCTGGTTCAGTTGATGCTGTTCATGCCGGTGCAGCTTTACACTGTTGGCCATCTCCTTCCAATGCAGTAAGTCAGCTACAACTACCCACACAGCAAAATCTATATATTGTGAAACTTCAATTTGAAATGCTTTCTTCTTTAATGCTGTGCTCCTTCTAAGTTTTATGTTTCTTGCTACCCTTTGAGTAAATTCTAACTGTTTCTTGTCATTGCATTGTTCTTCTATACATATATTTATCAGATTGCTGAAATCAGCCGTGTACTGAGACCTGGTGGGGTTTTCGTAGGGACTACTTTTCTTCGATATACTCCATCTACTCCCCTTATACAACGATTTGTAAGGCAGGTAATGATCATTCTCACACCATATGGATCAATAAGCAGCTAAAATGTTTATAATAAAGAAGAGAATTTGTATATGTTCTTTTCTCTTAGGATCATTAAAGTACATTGAACCTTTGAGTTCTTATATTTTGTAGCTGACACTCATTTGTCAGTTGATTTGTGAACAGTGTATATTTTCAATTCAGAGATTCAACTAACTGACTGAAACTAATGTGTGTGTAGTGTGTACCATTTTTCAAAACTTTATTCATCCCCGCATCCAAAGCATAAGCTGATTTTAGATTATTTATGTTTGATAACCAATACTCTTAACCATTTGCCTTCTCATTTTGGAAAATCTGCTAAATTCATATTTAACCAAATTTCAATTTGTATGACAGAGAGTTCTGCAGATCTATAGCTATTTGACTGAGGAAGAGATTGAGGATGTGTGCACGTCGTGTGGTCTCACAAACTACACAAGGAAAGTTCAACAATCCTTCATCATGTTCACTGCTCAGAAGTCTTGAAACTGGGTTGGAATAATTTGAAGTATCATTTTATGCATGCTTGTCTCTATCATATTCCTCATCCGTTTGTTGTATAATGCATTCTCTGTTTACAAACCTGTGTAAACAATACCTGGAAGGAGATAATCCGGGCCAGATGTACAGAATTGTTATTAATGCACAATGTACTATTTTAATTGTCTGATTAAGAATACAATAATATTTGAAAACACCAGTAATCGTTAATGACACAATAACAGCCACACTAACTGTAGATCACATTGATAACAGTGTATATGTAGTGGTCCTGAAGTGCTCAGAGTTGCTAACCTGCACAATGCTCACTTCTACAGTTCTACGCCTGCATTAAACTTGTTTCTTATTGGCCAGATTTTGATCACTAACTCTTAACATGCAACCCAGAATGACCCATTTCTTGAAGTTTTCATTTCATTATATGTTGTTACATTCTTCAACATCTGCAGTCTGTATAATAGACATTACTAACTTTTACTGGATCCTCGTAGACAGGGTGCAGCCATGGATTGGTGAGTGTACTTATTTAAAGTATTCTCTGATTTCGTTAATGATCACAATGATAGTGATGATCATGATATTTCGTGGCATGAAGCAAGCTCCAAGATTTGAGCTCTGACTGGAATTTCAGGCAAGTGGCTTGAATTCATCTGATCCCTACACCTTTTTTTCCTTTTCTTTTAAGGTCTTCGGGAATGGCTCAGCACGTGACCGACCTTGTCCTTGAAGATTAAGGCTTTGCTAATATAATAGATCATGTGGAGAAGGCTGAGATGATAAAGAAACAAAAACAAAAGTGGGTTTCAGACACAGTCTGCAGAGGGATCCCCTCGTGCGGCTCACACGCTGACTCCTCTCTATTTCTTCTTCTCTATTTCTTTTCCATTAATGGATTTTTTAATCTCCATCTCTCTGCAGCAACTCGGGATCTTTGACCATTGACTCACCATCAACAACAAATAAATACACAGGACATGAATGAATGGATTAGAAGAGGAATATTTTGTCAGTCCAAGACGCCCTTATTATAGCTTTGGACATTATGGTTAATTTGTTTATACATTTATGATTAAGGTCATTGGATCCCTTGCACGTGAGGTTTTTACTGTATCACCAACCTGCTTTTTCATGGCATGTGGGGGTGGCCATCTCTCTGTTTGATTATTTACCAGGTACTTTACTTTATCTCTCTTAAATTTTGTTTGTTAAGAGTGATTTCTCACCTAAATTATTTGGTTTTGATGATCAACTCTGCACGTGCATCTTGCTACTTTCAATGCTCGGTTCTGTTGATCCAGCGGCTGTTATCAACCAAAATTTTGCTAAAATGTATGTTAGTAGTGTACTTATATTGGAACCCTCAAATCTTTTATTTCTTTCTGATTTTGTTGTTTTGTTCACTGATCTGAGTCATCTGATGAGGATTTAAGCATGGCTTTGTTTGGTTAAATTCTTTGATGCATGAAAACTTGTAGGGATATCTCACTCAGCTACTTTAAGTATGCACCTTTCTCAATCAACTATCCTTAAGTTTAAAAAGTTCTTGACAACCATCTTAAGTTTTTTTTAGTCCCAATTTACCCTCAATCCCTAAGTATGCGCCTTTCTCAATCAACTTTTGGATGTGAAGTGACGAAAATACTCTTATTTTAAAAAACAATCATGAGGGTATTTTCGTCCTTTCATGTCCAAAAGTTGACGGAATTGGGGTAAAATGAGACTAAAACAACTTAGGGGTTTGTCATTTGTTTTTAAACTTATGAGTAGTTGATTGAGGAAAGGTGCATAGTTAAAGGATAGCTGAGTGAGATTATCCCAAACAAGTAATTATGAGACACTAGCTTCTGTCTCGAGTCTTAACCTAGAAACTGGAGCAAAAATTGATTCTTTACTTGTGACCAATATTCGAAGTAACAAAAGACCATGTTGTAACTTGTAAGGTTTCAATAGGCTGCAAATAAGTCCAACTTGTTGTGCAGAAAGAATTAAAGAACAGTCATCTTTGTAGCTAACTTTAGGCTTATTTTTTCTTGCATAGTATCTATCAGCTAGGCATAGGCGTTGCTGTCCTGCCCGTGCAAAAGTTAAATATATATTTGTCCATGCAAGAGAACAGTGAAAACATTCAAAAACTTTCTCACTGCAGCTGTTATGCTTAAAGAAGAGTACACAGGTTCAAGCAACCAGATTTTAACTCCCCAAAACAGACACAAAGGAAAAAACAAAAGTAACTACCTCAAATATATCACTTAGTATTTACTGATGATTAGCTATGTTTATCACATTACCTTTTAGGAAGCTTAGGTCCACATACATGTTTCTAAGAGGATTAAAACAAGTCTCTAATCATCTCCTGTTTTTATGGTGGGCTTGTATTACCAAAAGAAGTGCTATGTACTGTTCTATGGCATGCTATGATTGATGACCAGCCCTATCAACAGGGTTGGACTGAGGTTGTAGAGTTACTACACTTGTCAAAGGGTATAGAGGGAATTAGTTATGCAAATTCATAGTTCCTAATTAGCATTTTAAAGTACAGACCCCAAGATCAGCTTTTGGTTAAGGGTTAGAGGCACAAGAAGCAAGGTTCCCTCAAAACTAGTGCTGAAAGCTCACATTAATTTCCCATTTCCCCTAATTACTAATAGTGCTTAATGAGTTGTGTTTGTCTGTCAAACAATGTTTGATGTTCGTTACAAAACCATATTATTAAGGTTTGTTTATTAAGAAAAACAATCAGGCACACAGCCTCTGCCGTTGATTAGTCATTAGTGGAGTAGTTGGCTTGAATGTTGTTGCCATGTTTGATTCCCTGAAACCTGGGTTTTCTCCTACATGCTTTGTTTTAACTTTATTGTCCTCTAACTTGATGCTGCAGTATCAATCAAGTAAAGAGCAAAACACCTGAACAAGAAGAAAGGTAAAAAGGCAAGGCATATTTACTATTGCATACTTTTCTACTTAATAGTGCCCCCAAAAGAGTTAAATCTTTTATGATGATCAAATGGTCAAACTGGTTTGACCTGATATGTGCCCTTGAGTTTCATCATTCATGTTGTGGCCTGTGGGATGAGTCACGTACACTTGAAAAAAGGCCTCTGCTTCACCTGCCCCATTGTAGCAGTGAAGCATATGTGCTATAGCTTTAATTACTTAACTTCAAAGTAATCATGTTACAAATTTGAGTAGTGACACTGAACTTACCAACTTGGCTTAGATTATTGAATTCAAATACTGCCCAATTGACAGATATTTAGCAGCTAATTACCTTTGTTCTTGGTTTGAAAGTCCACACACACACACACACACACACACACAAGAGGCCAGAGGCTAGGCTAACTCGAACCCATTTCTCCAAGGAAGAGAGGTGAGTAAAAAAATGTATGGTGCAGCTGGTTCAAGAAGGGTTAAGTTAAAATTTAGCAATAGTTATTAGAGAGAGCTCTTGAGCCAAGGAGATGAGAAAAAATAGTTTAAAGTTGCATTAGGGAGAGAATGGGAGACATGGAAACAGCTCCCACGTTCTCCTCATATCTTACTTATTTTCTTTATTTAACAAGCCATAGTGTATCTGCATATATATCTCTCTTATATACCCTTCTTCTCTCCATAAATACTCTCATTTCCAGACCCCACACCCTCTCTTTCTCTTCTCCTCCCATTTCACACTCCATTGAATTGAGCTCTTGAATTGATCATGGTAATTCAAATCTTTATGCTGAACTATCTTGAATTGGATTGAGCTCTTGAATTGATCATCAAAACTGAGAATTGTATCGGGTTTTTGTTTTTTCATAGGGAATTCAGAAGCCTGCATGGTTGGAAGCGCTCTACAGTGAGAAATTCTTTGTGGGCTGCTCCTTCCATGAGACTGCAAAGAAGAATGAAAAGAACATATGCTGCTTGGATTGCTGCACAAGTATCTGCCCTCACTGCCTCCCAGCTCACCGCTTCCATCGCCTTCTCCAGGTGAGGCGCTATGTGTACCATGATGTTGTCAGATTGGAAGATCTCCAGAGGCTCATAGACTGCTCCAGTGTTCAGGTACACGTCTTTTTTTGTAATCAGAAAGTGTAATTCAATGCAGATATGGTTCATTTTCTTAAGTCGGTGTTAATTTTTCCGTTTAGGCCTATACCATCAATAGTGCCAAGGTGGTGTTCATCAAGAAGAGGCCTCAGAACAGACAATTCAAAGGGTCTGGAAATTACTGCTCTTCTTGTGACAGAAGCCTTCAAGAACCTTATATCCATTGCTCTCTTGGCTGCAAGGTAATTTTAAAGGTCAATTGCATATGGTTATTATGTATTATACGTCTTTTGCATATAACTATCCCCCACTTTAAGACGTTAACAGATACTGAGACTTAAAAAAGAATTCCTGGTAGCTATTTTTTCTACTAAATGACGAATATGCCCATGACTAAAAAAAATTAAAATAGTACTTTTTCCGTGTTTTTAATAGTTTTATCTTTCAAGGAGTCATTTTACATCAACTCAACCGTTTTCTACGTGTAACCAATACTTATGCTAGCTAATTAAGTCTTTTTTGAAATGAGGGTCAAGGACATGTTCGTCATTTTCTGGCTAAAAGACGCATAGTTAGTTGGTCATTGCTGTATGCAATTAACCCTAATTTTAATACTAAGTCGATCATCATTACCATAAAACTACAATTCTCTATTCATAGATATGATGAATTGCCATTAAGTTCAATTGAATTGTGTTCTACTGGTAATCGTTAGAGTTCTCTAAATCGGGTCATCACCTGATAAACAATAATCTTTATCATGATTCGTGATCAGGTGGACTTTGTGCTGAAACACTACAAAGACCTGACACCATACCTGAGGAAATGCAATTCTCTGCAGCTGAGTCCAGACTTCCTGATCCCACAAGACATGGGAGATGATCAGTCCACGATCGTGGACATGAGCGACGCGGAGCAGATGAGCTCGTGCTCGGGATCATCGGGGTCGGAGCAGATGAGCATGGCAATGGCGTGCTGCACAACAGAGGTTAACGTTGTGAGGAAGAAGAGGACCACAGGGCTCTACGTCTGTGGAAGATCGGCTAACAAGGTTTCGTCGGACCGTGAAGACATAGCTACCAGCATGAATAGGAGAAAGCGCATTCCTCATAGATCTCCTCTATGTTAGCAACAAATTTTTAAAAAAAATTAAAAAACAAAACACCCACTTAATAAATTTTATTACTGGTCTTTTTTGTTTTTGTGTAATTTTTTCTTACCGATTTTCTCTCTGGGTTCCAAGTTAATTAATCGCTTGGTCGGGGTGTTTTGTCTTAATGGCATCACGTGGCTCCTAATTCCGAGTAAAATTGATTTTAATTAATTTGTACATTTCCCTAAGTTCTTAATTTAGATTATTTTATTGCGAGGCATGGATTGAACATTTGAACGGCCTAATTGTCCCCATATGTTTATTTCTCCATCCATCATCGTCTGCTACGTGTTTTGTTTCGAGAAAAATGGTAATTAATTTAAATTTTGATTAGCTAAATTTGTGATGCGTTGGTTGATGTTAAATAAATCTTATAATCTTTCTCCCAAAGATCAGCATCTCCCGTTCTGACCGGTCAAACCCAGTGCTTGGTTGTGGTTATAGGAATTTAAGAAATAATTAAAATGCTAATTTTTTTTGTAAACGGTTTGATCCTAGTTTGGTGGAGGGCACAAATTACCAAGAACTAATTACCAAGAACTCATAATATCATTATAATCAGTAATTTTCTCATCCAAATTTTAGAGATTTTTTTCCGAGATGTAAGTATTGATTTATTATCTGAAGCGATTCAAAATACAATTAAGTGTATTTGGAATAGTATAATCAGACTACGACTGGACAGTGGGTTGCCTCGTATGTTGTCTTAGAAATATACTCGAGTTTAACATCCTCGAGAAGAGATAAAATAGATCGTCAGTCATCGACTAATCGACCCAAATGGGAAACAACTTGGTGTTTCCCCTGAATCAAGTGCACCACATATTGGGCATCACTATACACAACCACTTTAGATCGAGATTAAGCTCGTATCCATTGGAGGGTGTGCCAAATTATCATCGCCTCCGCGAACTCAGCCCCACACTATCCTTGACTTGTGCCACTCCGGCCCTCTAAAACCCCTCCTTGCTCCGACCTATAGATCCATCCCCATCCGAATTGTCTTGAATCATCAAAAGTAGCGCCATCCACATTGGTTGTTATCCATGTCGGGAGAGGTGGGACCCAACCAACTTGCTTGCATCGGGCAGGGGTAATCGATTTTGCCCGACCCAAGTACGCCTCAGTCCAGCTATGCTGATTGCTTAACACTATAGCTATGATGCTTGAGGGGTCGTGTGGACTTGATCCCAAACGACTTCATTCCTAGTTTTCCACATAGTCATCACCACCTTGCATTTTGTGTCCATATATGGTAATGCCATAATCAAAGATAATCATTCAAGCAGAGTAGTGTGTGAGAATCAGCACCTGTGGATCGGCCAAACCCCAAACAGCTTGTGCAAAAGTGCAGTGTAGAAGGAGATGTGAAGCAGTTTCTTCCCCAGTCTAGCAAACATGGAAAATTATCGGAATTGGGATATGTTTCGTCTGGAGATTCGCTGCTACCTGGAGTGTACCTGAGAGAGCCCGCCACATAAATATCTTTATGTGGGGTTAAGTGTCCAGGTCCCAGATACAAGTCCATGCCGTGACCCCCAATGTAATTCCACCTTCCATTGTCTCTAGACAGAGCCCTGTAACCCTCTTTACAAGTGTATATGCCGCGCACATTATGTGTCTAATACCATCTGTCAAGATGGTGAGGTATATGAACTGGTACCTGTAAAATGTCTTCCACGATCCCCTGAGGAAAGTTTTGGTGGAGCTTTGGTTCGTCCCACTCATCTCCATGTGGTGTAACCAGATCCGAAACCAGCATGTCTGGTATGAGGAATGTATGTAGAGGTATGCTGCGATCGTTCCCCATTAGCCACGGGATGCCTTCAACTAGAGTTGACCGATCATTCCCAATTGTTCGACGCAAGCCCTGACGAAGAAGATTCTATGTACCCCCGTCCATAAATGACTCGGGTTACGCCCTTCATCTACACTGAGAAAATCACATGTCGGATAATACCATGCTTTGAAAACCCGAGCCACCAAGATATTCGGTTGGGTGAGAAACTTCCAGCCCATTTTCGTCAACAGGGAAATGTCCATGTCCATCATGTCCCCGAAAGCCATGCCACCCTCCTCCTTTGGTTTACCCAGGTTTGACAAATCCTTCCAGATGATCATCTTTTTACCATGAGGAATACCCGCCCACCAATATCGAGTCAAGGCAATATGTATTTGGTTAATAGAACCCCATGGAAGCAAGAAAACACTCATGGCATAAATCGGCATAGCCTGTAAACTGAATAGATCATTACCTCCTTTCCCCCTACTGATAACATATGGCCATCTCAAGATCCAATATTTGTCACAAGCCGATCATAGAAAAACTAGAGGCTCTACCCATTGCGTCTCCCAAGCATGTTCGGGACTCCCAAATACATCGATGGTTGGGAAATTTCTAGTATACCCAACGTAGTACAACATGTGGCTCGATCAGCCGGGGATGTGTTGGTGCTAAAAAAGATAGACGATTTTGCTTTGTTAATAACTTGCCCCGGCATATCCCAAAAAATCGTAAGTAGCTCATGTAGGTGTTCGGCCTCTTTTCTGGTTGCCCTGTAAAAGATGTAACAATCATCTGCGAAGAAAATATGTGAGATAATTGGGCCTCCCTGACGATCGAGGCCCTGTGAAAATTCCCTTATGTTTCTTCCTTTACAAGCATATGGGATAACCCTCTATTCAAAACAAGAACATGTATGGTGACACCACGTCGCCCTGACGGATTCCTCGGTCTGCTGTAAAAGGAGCGGTGTTCTTCCCATCCGAACTGACTGTATACTGGATGGATCGCATACACGCAAGTACTAGAGTTCGCTAACTTGGTCCAAAACCAAAAGCTCCCATCATAGCTAAAATAAACGATCACTCCACTCGATCATACGCCTTACTCATATCGAGTTTAAGAGCCATGAACCCATTAGGGCCTTGGGTTTGTCGTTGGAGCGCATGGATTATCTCATACGAGATGAATATATCATCCTGGATTGCTCGCCCTGGGATGAAGGCTCCCTGATTTATAGAAATAATCAGGTCTAGCAAGGGCTTGATGCGCTTCACCTAAACTTTCGATAGGATCTGAAATATTACATTGCATAAAGCAATAGGACAGAGGTCTGTAATTTTCTATGCCTAGCCTACGGAAATCTCGCAAAGCCTGCGCAGTGTAGTTGTCGACCTGCGTAGGTGCATCAGAAGTCGCTGCAGTCGCAGCAGGCACAGGCTCTGGTGTAGGAGTTGTAGCCTCCCTACAGGAAAAGGCAGATGCCAGTCCCTGAACGGTGCGGGTCAGCTCCTCCAAAGCTGCCCCCTGGGCTGTCTCAGCCCTCTCATGCCCCTCAGCGGGCGCATACTGGGCACTAGTCGCCCCAGCAGACTCAGTAGTAGGCTGGTGTCCTCGGCCTCCAGCGGGCCGTCTCCTCGTGCCTTGAGGAACATAACTCGGTGCTATCACATAGATTCTCTGCACGTCCAACAAACAGATTTCAGTTTCTTAACTCAAAAGGGAAACGCGTTTATAATAACTAATGTCACACACAGTCTACTCAGTACTACTCATAATAATAATATACTTAATATAGTATAGTCACACAAATGCACACAACAAAGAAGTCAGCACACTAGTGCTTCACACAGATCATATATACACACAGCAGGGTTACACGCAGTTTCACTTTAGCAACACTTTCACACTTAAGTCACACAGACTACCACTTACACTCCAAAGCAATTTTACTAGTCCAACCTCGACTCAGTTCAAGTTCCTAACACAATCTTATTCCAACATAACCTTCGTGTTGATCTCTGGTCGTTACAACCCTGTTCAAGCGTCCCCGAATTACGTTGTAACCACTCGACATCCCACCATTCACATCCAGCTATAGTGGCCCCTATAGATGAATTGTGATGGTACATACACTTCAGTTTCTGCAGAAAATCGAGCATAATCCGTTCGTAAATTAAGTCAGCCATCCGCTTATGCGGGACGACCAGTTACCATTTGCACACAATCCTCAATACCAATACACTTCGGGTCTTGGTAGTTTCACTCTTACCCATCTTGGACAACAGTTAAGTCAAAACACGACAACAACCACACAGGTTCAACAAAAGTCTACGGCACTCGGGCCGGACACTTCACCAACCCGAGACTTCTTCCGTCTCGTTTCTACGCATAGGACAACTCCGACTTGCGTAACCGACACACAGCAACCTAACGACCCAATTCTACCTACCTAAGTAACGTATGGTCCGAGGTTTTGAAAAATCATTTCAAAATGAAACCAGGCTCTGATACCAAATTGTCAAGCCCCAAATCCGATTTTGACCAGATTCGAAACGCGAACTTAAAATAAATAATGAATAAAGTAATAAAGGTAAATAAACGGTCTAAAATGCAATTTAAAGTTCCAAAAGTAAAGACTAGTCAACAGCTCGATAAAGTAAATAATAAAGAAGTCAACTGCAAAAGAAAAAGTACGTCGCTAGACACTAGCTAAACCCTCGTCAGCTCCCAAGCTCCGAGAATCGTGTTAGTACTGATCCCGCTCAACACCTGATACACAACAAAGTAAGGGGTGAGCTTACGCTCAGTAGGAAAAGTAGTTAAGGTTCCGAACCACAGTTCATCACCACGGGTAACCGTCCAATTAGGGCATACTAGTAAGACACAACTATAAAACAAAGCCTACGGGTAGTTCCCACTTTCCGGTCACTTTCACAAAGACACAAACCACTTAGGAAAACGCACAAAGCCAACCAACAGGTATAAAACACACAACGAGACACACACAGATGTCATACAGCAGCTTCCAACGGTATTGAAAGCACAAGCCATATGCACACAGCCACTTATATCGTACTGGACTACACAGCATCAGTCCTGATATCTTCCTCTCACTGAGACTGAGGGTAACATCCCGATCGGAAATCCCTCAGTCCGATGTCTTCCCGTCACACAGACTCGGGGCAATACTCACCATAGGTACTGAACCGGAAAATACTTCGGTCGTACACCGTCCCGGACTACGAGTCATCGGGGTACTGATCACGCCATCCTTGGCCTCGATACCCTACACCGTAACTATCCCTCAGTGTAAGTATCGCTCCGGTTACGCCTTCTCTTGGAACCCACAACAAGGATATAGCACGCAACACAAAGCCAAAACTAGTCTTGGTATACCAACCGGACCATCTCAACATAACACATAGCCGGTCTATCACTCACTCGGTCATATCACAACCAAGGGTTCACGTTATCAAACATGGCACACTTGCCCACACACAGTCACATCATGCAACACCGAGTATAATCTTATTTAGACTCTCACACAGCGGTTATAACATACAACACGCAATCCTAAGGCTCGACATGGCCCATCTACCAGCACGCAATCCCAAACTTACGGCTCGACATGGCACGTAAGCTATGCCTCAGTTCACTCGTTCCTCACATTCTAATCATGCCATTCTAACAGTCAAATCAAGTGATTGCAACCTACATGTTACTAGACTCGTCCAGTTATTTAGTAATCGAAAGCGATTATTCTAGTGAATCACATCCTATATGCCAACTAGGACCTTTCCGGTTTATTATTAATTCCTAAACATGCATGCTAGTAACTTTCCGTAATTAAAGCGGTATCCGCTACTTTCCCTACCTCAAGACGATCACGACAGCTGCGTCTCCTAGCTGCTGACGTCCTGGCCTAACTCCGATCTTCTAGGGCGAAGTCCAAGTCTGGGTTTAACAGGTAAAAAGTCCAATCAGTCCCAGTATCGTCCAACAGTCCTCTGATTTGTCCAAAAGTCATTTAATTAACCGTTTTTAAATTAACCAAATTAATTAATTAAGTCTGTCCGACCCGGATCCGAGAACCAGACCCGAATCCGACCCGGTCCAGAAACCAGACCCGACCGGATCCAGGCCCGAGTCAGACCCGGTCCAGGCCCGAGTCAGACCCGGTCCAGGCCCGAGTCCAAAAACCCGAGTCAGAGACTTGAGCCTAGCCCAAGCCCAGCCTGGATGTGGCCCGAGCTCGAATCCTGGCCTAGGATTGTCCGTCCCAACGCTCGCCTTGGCCCAAGGCCCACGTTGGCTCTACCTGAGCTGTAGAAGGCTCCGGCGAGCGAGGGTTTCGCTCCGGCCGTCGTCTACGGCGTCAGAACGCTCGAAGGGGGGGGGAAAAGGAGGCGGAGAGGGCGTCAACGAATTTGGCGAGGTCGTAACCGTGGCGGCGCTGGCTGGAACGCAACCCAGCTTCGCTCCCGTCTCAGATCTGACGAGGGCGAAGCTCACCGGCAGTGGTTCTGGCTGAAACCGCTCAAATCGAGCTCGGTTTGACGCGTTTCCCGCCACAGCGAGGTCGGGGAGGAAGGATGCGACGGGGAACAGCTCAAACCTGTGCTGTTTCTCAGTCACCGGCGACGTTTCGCGTTCGGGAAGACGAACCCAGGGAGGGTTTCTCCGACGTCGTCTCGATTCACACACGGTGGGGCTCGTTTGCTCTCAGAAGGGAAGGAGAAGGCGGGGTGTAACAGCGGTGAGGTCGTGCGAGAGAGGAGGAGAAAGAGATCGAGAGGGAAGAGGAGAGGAGAGCTGGGTTTTTGCCTCGGTTCGCGTGCGGCGCGAGGTAGAAGAAGAAGAGATAGGGTTACGGGGTGGGTCGGGCTTGGCGTGCTAGACTTGGGCTCCCTTCTGATGGGCCCAAGCCTGGCCCAATTTCAGCCCAGTCCAATTCTTCTATTTCCTTTTTTTTAAAATCACTCGTTGCAATTTTCCACCCCGATGTTTCAAATTGCTAAAGTTTACTCTTTTAAATCAATAAAACGAAGTGGTCTTTACAATCAGAATCTTGGCCCTTGGCCCATGTGAATTGGTACCCCGACATCGGTACCTCCTCAGCTCCAATGTCCAGAATAGCGTGCTGGAATTCTTGGATGAGTTCTAGGGGGTACGAGTTAACCATTTTTTCCAGCCAGGTGGAGTATCTCGTTGAAATCACCCATCAGTACCCACTCCGACGGTGCTTGAATTGAAGCTAACTGACGAAGAAGGTTCCAAGTTCGGTATCGATGTTCCCCAGCCCGTTCCCCACATATTCCAGTAAATCATATGGCTGGTTCATGTTCAAACCAAATTGTTGCATCAATGAGGATTTGTTGTTCAGAGATGATTTCAACCCTACATTTCGCCGACCAGAATAAGATGACGCCGCCCTTGTTACTCATCCTTGACCCTCTTCCTAGTACGGGGTTTGACAAGACTCCCGATACACCCGTTACCCCATGGAAGCCCAAAGTTCGACGGAGTTTAGCCAATCGGGATCGGGAGTTCCTAGACTCCACATGACGCGTCTCGGTCAAAAAAAAAACATCCGGTCTGAGGTGTGATACCAACTCCTTGAGTTGATATCGGTTGTGATCCGTTCCAAGGCCACGATAATTCCAAGCAACGATCGTTTCCATAAATCGAATAGATCAAAGCCGAAACAATCCGAGCAAACCAACCACAACAGAGAAAAAAAACTGGGAACCAAGGAGAATCAACAAAAACACGAAGGGGAGATGCCCGCGTACCTGGGAGAGGAGAGAAAGCGGAGGTGGCCGGCGATCAGAGATCCCCACGACAGCTTCGATCAAAGAAAAACCCTAAGATTCGACTATAGAATTTTCCCCTCTGCGATGGAGCCCATTGATATAATTTCAGAGAATTTAATTATATTCTAATTGAAATATATTTCAAAACAAGTTTGAAAAGTAGTGATTTCGTATCCAATTACTTACGATCGTCATAATCATATTTTTTTTTGTTCAAATCATCAATTTAGAGTTGAACGGGAAAAAATATATAATTAGGACGGAGAGCAGTAAGAGCATGAACAACAGAAAAGACCTTGGTCAGGGAGTGGGAGTGCAGACCTTGTGCTGACTGGACAAAAGTCAGGGAGTGAGAGTGCAGAAAAGTGGGTGTTTTGCAACAGAAAAGACCTTGAGGTCCTGGGAGTGCAGAACAGTGCTGACTGGATTATTATTTGATATTTTCCTGTTTTATTTAATTCGTTATCAGAAACCGTTTAATTTAGTCATAATTTAAACAACTGTGGAAATAAATAATTAATGACAATCAATAATTAATAAATTCAACACGAATATAAATGAACTTCTAATTTTATTCATTCCCGTTTAATACAACCCAAAAGAAAATACAAGTTCAAGAATCATCCTCTGTTCGGTCGACATCTGGTGGTGGGGGTTGGCTTCGAAGATCATCAATTTGGGCTTCAAGGGTAGATATGAGTCTTCGCAGTTGGGTCTTGCAAAACTTCTGGTCTGCCAACGCCTCTTCGTCGTAGGAAGATGTATCCGTCCCCACCAGGGACTTGTAGTTGGCGAGGTTTGCTTCCCACTGTTGGGTTAATGCCTGTATCATGCGATACTTTTCTGCATGTTGTTCGCCACGTGAATGTTGAGCCTCAAACCGTGCACGTTCAGCGTCGATTCGTGCACGTTCCAGATCGGCGAAGGCAGACATTTGGGCCGTGAGGACGACCCCCTTCTTTGCGGCCTTCGCTGCCTTCTTCCCTTGCGGTCGGCGAGGGGGACTTGGGGCGGCCTCAGGGGATGGGGGTGTGTCGCTGAGAGGGACCTGAGTCCCCTCGTAGTTCTCGCTTCCTCCCCATTCTGGTGGTTGGGACTCACCACTAAGATGTGTGCCCTCCTCCCCTGTGCTTGTGGGTGGGGTTGAGCTGTAAGCCCCAGCCTCATCCAACCGCTGTCGTTGTTGGCGTACCTGACTGCGGACAGTTCCCATTGTGCCCTCCTGGGCACTGAACTTCTCATTGCCCTCGAGCCTCATGACCCGATGATCCAGGTCCAAATTTAGCGGGTGGTCTTTAATCACTTTCCCATCATCCTCCCACATTTTCTTCGCACGTCTCAAGTGCTCTTCCTAGTTTGCGTTGCTCGGCTTCTCGGCCTTGGACCTCTTCAAATAGCCGAGCATCCTCCTTGTCTGGCTGGAACCTCTGAGCCAACGTTTCTTGATGGCTTCCCAGCGGCGAGGTGGGTAACCTCCCTTGGAGTTGTATTTCCTCTGCACTTCGCATCAGAACGTGCTGCCGGTTTGCGAGTTGCCCTTGACGGCGTCTCTTGTTGTGCTCAACCAGCAAGTTATGAGGTGGTGGTCCTCCTCCTTGCTGAATGTCCGGCCCTCCGGATCTGGTTCTTCGGGTTGGGCTCGGGGTTGGGCTCGGGCTCGGGCAGGGGCTCGGCCTCATCGTTGGGAAGAGGATGGTTGGGGGGTTTGTACGTCGGGTAGTGGATGACCCTCGTAGTTGTAGAATTGGGTTCCCATCCCCCATTATGATTGTGGTTGGAACGGTGGCATCTGGAAACCTTGTGGGGGCATGGTCCATTGTGATGGCACTTGGAAGCCTGGCGCCATTTGGTATTGTTGGGGACGGTATTGCCCTGATAAAAAATTTTAATACAATAAATTAAGTGCTAAAAAATAAAATAATAAAATAAGTGCAAATAATTAATCAAAAAAATGAACACAATGCATTAATACAATAAAATAAGTACAAAAATTACGTTACATAAATAATAAGTTTGCACTAACCTGAACTCGACCCCGGGTTCAAGTTTGGGGAGTTGGAGCGATTGCCCGTGGAGCGATTGCCCGTTAGGATGTCTCCGAAACCTCGTGCCAGTTCGTCTTCGGTGAATCCGACTTCGTCACCAGCTGAGTGTGCACGAGACCCAGCGTCGCCCGACATTTTTCACGAGAATAATTGAAACGAGAGAGGAGAATTTGGGAAGGAGAGAGTGAAGTTGGATAGTTGAAGTAGGAAGTGGTGTGAAAAATATGAGAGGAGAGGGGTATTTATAGGGTTTTATTTGTTGATTTTTGAATTTAAAAAAAAACTAGCCGTTATTGTGCCAACGGTCGGGACACGTGGCAGCCCCACACGCTGCCAGCGCAGCAGACGGCGCGCCGGCGCGTCCATCGCGCCCGGCCAGCGAGAGGGGAGCGGGAGCGCGTGCAAGGGGAGCGGGAGTGCGTGCAAGGGGAGCGGAGCCGCGTTTTTTGGCGTTAACAACGGAACGGCCAGCGCGCCCGGCCAGCGAACGTCACGGCGCGGGGAGCGGGGCCGTTCCATTGTTCCTGCTCTAAGTGAGGACAAGAGCACAAAACTGAAAACTCATCTCCTACTCCTGTAATCGTGCAGTTATATTAGGTCTGGGCCTTGTGGGAAGTAACTATAGTAATTGGGTCTTGTAGATATATAGGCCCAGATAATAATTTCAAAATAGGCTTTAAGGGCCCACATGATTAAGGGCCAACCAACTCGTCGGATAAGAGTTGAGTCATTTGTCCCACCCAATAATTTCATGCAAGTTTCTATGAATTCGGTTGACTACGTTATAAAGTACAAGTTTTTGTACCAAAATACTATAAACCTTCAAGGCGAGATAATGGACCTATAAAAACTCTCTCCTCTTAAAGCACAACCTTTCCGACCTAGCCGCCTAAGACCATGACAATCAATGGTGGACCTAGCTTTTCCAACGAAAAGGGCACAAATTTTTTATAATAATAATCTATATTATATATCAAAGGAAAATAAATCTGTAAAACACGCGCCTATCTCACAGGTTCCACTCGCAGGTGACGAGCTATACTCGCACACATATTCGCTTTCTCCTTCTATACTTTTATTTCAAGTCTTCGTTTCCTAGTAAGACATAATTTCTCCCTCTCAGCAATCTCGATTTCACTAATCTCTCCTTCTTCTCCGCAATTTTTATTTTTGATTTATTGCGTTTCTGGGTCTCAATTCTGTGCCATAATTCGGATTTTTTGCTTTGTAGGCGATTCAGGTTCCGGCGGTGCGGCAGAGGGGAGGCGTGAGTGTTCGTTTTGCATATTGGAGGCGCGTAGTAGACCTTTATGGTTGGTGCTTGTCATGATTGCTTGTGACTGAAGCAACAAACAATTCTGTGAAGTTTGTTATTTTCTCTGCGTTAGTTAAACGACGCGTTTCATCAAGCGAGCCTCGCGTGTCATCACGTGCGTCTCCTTCCTTTGGCCGAGCTCTGTGTTGCGTAGGAGTCACGCATGCTTGTGGTCTTGCTCTTTCAGCGTCAGAAGTGGAGTTGTTGCACGATACAAAAGGATGCATCGTCCTTTCTGTTTCTTTTATCTTTGATTTGCTATTATCTTGTATTTTGTTAAGTTAGGTTTTGAATTTCTGTTTTTCATTTCCTTCGAACAATTTGTAACCTTTCTTTGCAAATCAAAACCAAATCCTTCCTCTCCTGGTCTCATTTCTGTGTATTTGAGCTTCAGTTACAACTTGAGTGTAACACTGAGAACTCTGAACTGAGGTCTATGAATGATGCACTAAGGTCACGCTTGGAAGAAATGGATGAGATGAAGCAGCAGCTAGCTATGCAGATGCGTGAGAAAGGGCAGACCTAGCAAATTCGAGATCCTTCGAGCTCTATGGGTCCAAAGGTACCAAATCCAAACCCTCCAGTTCCTATAACTCCTCAGTGCCTGACCTACTCTCCACATGAAACATAACGCCCAGATCCACAATCCCCACAGTAACCCAGGGTGAATCAAGCTTTTGATGTTTCCTCTTGGGTCACCCATCCACAACACCCTCAAAATTGCTCAGTTCCTATGACTACAGGTCCACCATCTATACCATAAAACACCCAACTCCCACAAAATCCCACACAACCATCCCAAATCAACCAAGGCTTCAATGTCCACAATATATCTTTCCCTCAGACAGCTTACCCAGACCCCCAAAAATTTATCCCTAACCCTTACATGGGATTCTTTCCTCAAATGATGAATACTTAGTTGCCTTTCCCATACAATCAACAAGGTTTTCAACAATTACCTATTCCACAGCCACCCCAAATGATGCAAGGATACCCACAAAACAACATCCCTGATTTGACTTTTAAGATTCCAAACTTGGTTTTTCCTTTGTTTGATGGAAAGGGAGTGAAACATTGGATTAGGTGTAATGTGTATTTTCAGTAGTGTTTTATACCTAAGGAACACAAGGTGAGAATGACTTCATTGCATATGACTGGTGCAACTGAATATTGGTATGCTGAATACTCATTTGGTAGGGGAGTAATACCTTGGGAGAGATTATGTCAGGACTTATCACTGAAGTATGAAGAGATGGGCCATTCTGATGTAGAAAGTGAATTTAAGAAGTTGAAGTAGGAAGGATTATTGAGTGATTATGATGACAGTAATGAGGAATTAAGATTCCTAGTGCTGATCAGGGATCCCCATTATTCTGAGGCTTATTTTGTGTCAAACTATGTGGCTAGATTGAATCCTAAGCTGGAGGTGGAGGTTTTAATGTATGATCCTCAGACATTGTCTCAAGCCATGCACCTGGCAAAGAAGGAAGAACACAGGATCAAGGTCAAGTCATCATTACCTAGTCCTTCATCCCATAGTCTTTCAACATACAAACCAAGACCTCAACAAGCTCCCCAACAATTGCAGCCTAAGCATCCTAGGCACTCATCCTCTATTGTTTCTTTTACTAAAGTGCACCCCCAAGTTTTTGATGAGCAAAAGAGGAGGGGTCTATGCTACACATGTCCTGCAAAATACACAAAGGACCATGTGTGTCCTAACAAGCACAAGCTGTATCTGATAACACCTGATTATTTGGAGATTGAACTGTTGCATTTAGTGCCTAAGGAACCAACTATTGAGGGACTACCTCAACCCGAGCTATGTATACAGTCACATGAAGCTTTTGGCCACATGGTGCATATCAATCAAGCAAAGTCCATCAGAATTAAAGGTAGCATTCTCAAAACTCTTATTTCAATCCTGGTAGATACTAGAGCTACCACTTAGTTGTAAACCCGTGTATGTTGGCCCTACTGTGTTGGTTAAGATGGTAAATGGTCATATTCACAATTGCATTGCAACTGCAAGGATTTCTTGGGTTATACATGATCTGACATTGGTTTGGGAATTCTTGGTCATGCCTTTGGGAGGGTTTCATATGGTATTGGGAGTAGACTGGCTCCAAACTGCAAGTCCAATTGAATTGGACTATGCTGTCAGGTCTATCACTATTTCTATTGGGCATCAAAAGGTTCAATTGCTAGAAGCTGCTTCTTCTGATACTTATACACAATCAAGCTTTTAATATGTGAGACATGACATCCAAGCTGGTGAGTCTTTATTCTTAGCACAATTTACTCTAGTTCAATTTGATAACAATGCTGAGATCAAGTTAGAGCCACAATTATAGTCCTTGCTAGATCAATTTCCTAATGTTTTTGAGGCTCCTACCACATCACCCCTTAGAAGGTTCCGTGACCATCAGATACCATTATTTCCTGTTAACAAACCACCATCTAGTAGACCATACAAGCACTCTTATGAGCAAAAAAAATTCCTTGAGGCCCTAGTACAAGATATGTTGAATGCTGGGGTGATACAACATAGTACAAGCCCCTGTTCCTTCCCTGTATTGCTTGTTAATAAGAAGGATGGATCTTATAGAATGTGTGTGGACTTTAGACAGCTAAATGACCAAACAATGAAGGACAAATTCCCAATACCAACTATTGAGGAACTCCTAGAGAAATTGGTTGGGTGCAAATATTTTTCTAAGATAGATTTGAGGTCTGGGTACCACCAAGTAAGATTGGTTGAAGGGGGAGAGGCTAAAACAGCTTTCAGGACTTATGAAGGGAATTATGAATTTAAGATGATGCCATTTGGCTTGACCAATGCCCCTTCAACATTTCAGTCACTGATGAACCAGGTGGTCCATGACTTCCTCATGAAATTTGTTTTGTTTTTTTTGATGATATTCTGATTTACAGTAAGAGCTGGGAAGATCACCTCTATCATGTCCAACTAGTTCTTCAAAGGCACCAAGATCATAATTATTTGCAAAGCTATCCAAATGTGAGTTTGGAAGGAGATAGATTGAATATTTGGGACACATAATTTTTGTTGAGGGAGTGGCTACTGATCCAGCCAAGGTCCAGGCAATGAAGGATAGGCCTGTCCCAAAGACTATCAAATCCTTGAGAGGGTTTCTAGGTTTGACAAGGTACTATAGAAGATTTGTGAAAGGCTATAGAACAATTGCAAGGCCTCTCACTAACCTATTGAAGAAGAATAGCTTTAATTGAAGTCCAGAAGCTCAGATAAGCTCTGAGTATCTAAAAGAGGTTATGAGAACATCTCCTGTTTTGAGGTTGCCAGATTTTACACAACCATTTGTGATTGAGGCTAACGCCTGTGACAGAGGTATTGGTGGAGTTCTGATGCGGGAAGGGAGGCCTATTGCCTTCTTGATAAAGGCACTTGGTACAAAGCATGCATATATGTCAACATATGAAAAGGAGTTACTAGCAGTTATCACTTGTATCCAAAAGTGGAGACATTACTTTGCTTCAGGCAGTGTGGTATTGAGAACTGATCATCAAAGCTTAAATTTTTTATTGGAACAGAAGCTGACAACCTCTTTCCAACACAAGTGGCTGGCCAAGTTAATGGGGTTGAATTACACAATTGAGTTTAAGAGGGGGAAGGAGAATTTAGCTGCTGATGTCTTGTCAAGGTTGTCTGAGGCTGAACTTTGTCCTATTTCCACTGTTATTCCTTCTTGGATGTTTGAGGTGCACTCTAGTTATGATAATGACATGGAGGCTCAAAGACTTCTGTTGGAACTGTCCTTGTCCAAAGAGTCAATGCCATCTTATGATTTGCAGCAAGGGATCATTTTGTATGAAGGTAAGGTTTATTTGGGTTCTGATTCTGATATCAGAAAGAAGATCATGTCCTGCCTTCATGAATCTCCCATTGGGGGTCCTTCAGGTATCAATGTTACAACCAAGAGGATCAAGCAACATTTTTTTTTGGCTACACATGAACAAGGACATCTATGATTTTGTTTGGGATTGTGATGTCTGTCAGAAATGTAAGTCTGAGCATACACCTTATGTTGGTGTATTGAATCCTCTTCCTATCCCATCTAAACCATGGACAGACATCTCCATGGATTTTATTGAAGGGCTTCCAACACTGGGGAAAAGAATGTTATATTGGTTGTTGTGGATAGATTCAGCAAATATGGGCACTTTCTGTCACTTTCTCTCCCTTTCTCTGCAGCTCAAATGGCCCAGGTTTTCTATGATAATGTCTTCAAGATCCATGGCCTACCTTCATCAATTGTCTCTTATAGAAACCATATTTTCCTCAGAAATTTTTGGAAAGAGTTGTTCAAAAAATTAGATGTCAAGTTGCATATGCCTACTGCTTATCACCCTCAGACAGATGGACAAACTAAAAGAGTTCATCAGTGTTTATAGAACTATCTGAGGGCAATGTCACATATTTTTCCCAAGAAATGGAGCACTTGGTTAACTTTTGCTAAGTTTTGGTACAACACTTGTCACCAAACTGCCATTAAAATGTCCCCTTTTGAGGCTATCTATGGTTTTGTAGCTCTAGTGGTTAACTTTGGTCATGTGCAATCTTCAGTTGCTGCTGTTAAAGGGTTTATAAACTCAAGGGAGGAGTTGAATGGAATGCTTAAGGAGAATTTAATCCAGGCGCAGTCAAGAATAAAACAATATGCTGGTAATCATAGGACTGAGAGGGAGTTTGTGATAGGGGAATGGGTGTACTTGAAGCTCCAACCCTACAGACAAACATCTGTCAATTTAAGGACTAATATGAAGCTGTCACCAAGTTTTATGGGCTATTTCAGGTAATGGAGAAGATTGGCAAGGTAGCTTATAAACTGAAATTGCCTGCAACCTCTCTCATTCACTTTATCTTTCATGTATCCTTACTGAAGAAGCAGCTAGGACACAAGAACAGGCTTCTGCATCAATTTCCATAAACTACATCAGAGGGACATTTGAAACTTCATCCTATTGCATTGCTCCAAAAGAGGATTGTGAAGCACAACAATGCTGCTATCTCATTCAATGGGATAGATCAGGGCTTGAGGATGCTACTTGGGAGGAGGCTCCAACAATTCAGAAGCTTTTCTCATAGTGGTTGGCTAGGTAATCGGCTTGAGGTCAAGCTTTATTGAAGCAAGGGGTATTTGCCATGATTTCTTGTGACTGAAGCAACAGACAATTAGGTTAAGTTTGTTATTTTCTCTACGTTAGTTAAACAACGCATTTCATCAAGCGAGCCTCGCGTGTCGTCACATGCGTCTCCTTCCTTTGGCCGAGCTCTGTGTTGCGTGGGAGTCATGCATGCTTGTGGTCCTGCTCTTTCAGCGTCAGAAGCGGAGCTGCTGCACGATACAAAAGGATGCATCGTCCTTTTTGTTTCTTTTATCCTTGATTTGGTATTATCTTGTATTTTTTAAGTTAGGTTTTCAATTTCTGTTTTTCATTTCCTTCTAACAATTTGTAACCTTTTTTAGCAAATCAAAACCAAATCCTTCATCTCCTAGTCTCATTTATGTGTAATAGTGCTGCAAATTTCAAATAATCTATCGAATCCCTTCCTTTTTCTTTCTTTTCTGTTCGTTAATTATATATAGGCTCTTTCTCAGTTGTTGAAATTGGAGATTTTGGGGTTTTTTCACCCACATGTCAACAACTATTGGATCTATAACTCTTTTGCTTCCTCAGCTGAACTTCACGGTAGCTGTCGGGATCGTTGGTGATGTTGGTGTCAGGTATATTTTGAATTCTATAATTACAAAGAACCACCTTTCCTATTTCAATATTTTCTATAACCAAGGTTTGTTATTAGTTTTTATTTCCTGATTTTATGTAATAGATTGATTATTTAGGCTTTCAGGGCTACTAATTTTTTTTGGGATAATTGTCAAAACATGCACTTATGTTTCGTCCACAAATGAAATAGTGCACAATGTTTCGTCCACATCGTCTGGCTACCCTTATGAATCGTCCACGCACTTCTGTCAGTAAAATTAACAGAATATTCGAATCTGTAACCTCACGTGGTATAATGTGCTTGTGTCCGAAAATTTTTTTGGACGAAATTTCCCTAAAAATCCTCAGCCACTCATTTTTTTGGACGAAATTCTTATTTTTGAATTTCAAACCAAAAGGGAAAAATTGTCAATTCAGGTTCTGCTGTTACACTTTTCTAACAGAAGTGCGTGGACGATTCATAAGGGTAGTCAGGCGACGTGGACAAAACATTGTGCACTATTTCGTTTGTGGACGAAACATAAGTGCATGTTTTGACAATTATCCCAAATTTTTTTATCAGGATGTGTTTACAAAGAATAAATCCGACCCAACAATTTATGAATTTTCTTCTACAGTTCTGTTTTGTTTCTTCATGACATGTATGGCCGACTCTATCATTGATTCAATTCTCAATGAGGTCTGCTATTTAGTTCCTCTGGGGTTGGGTGTCTAGCTATCTGAGCCTTTAACTTGGGAATGCAATGGATCTCCTTTGTGATTACGTGCCTTAATCTACTCCCAAATATGTGTGCTTTACTGTCATATTGAACTTATGACAGTTTTATTCAGCGTGAGGTTTAGAATCACATGAAAGGATGTTTTGCTTGTTGTAGTCTAAAAATGAAATGCATATAGAACATTTAAATAACTGACATAGAAAGTATTTAGATAAGTGACATTTAATTCTGATCATTCGCTTTAAAAACAAACAAAGCATCAGTGTTACTATATTGGGTGATTTTGTGAAGAATATGAAATTTCTTTGATTTTGATATATGTGATTTCATTTTGCTATCCAATTAATTACTTTTTTTCTTGAATTGATTAGGTTATTGATCACTGAGATGTGGTGAATTTGTGGCGGTATGAGAAAGTTGAGAAGATTGATGAAGGTACCTATGGGTGTGGTTTATAGAACCCTGTATCAACTCAGGAAAGAGACCATAGCTCTGAAGAAAATTCTCTTGGAGCAGGAAGAAGCGGGCATACCAAGCTTGTCCATTAAGGAAAAATTCCATGTTGAAAGAAATGCAACATGGAAACATTGTCAGGTATACATTACAACTATCTATTCTTTGATTCTTTCTAATATATTTAACGATTTTTAGGTCATCGCTTTCATTTCCAAAATTAGTATTGTGATTTAGTTTGTGAATGATGACATATTCATGCTTAATCTTGGTATGTGATGTATATCCTAGGTTTTGCAGACCACAATCATACTTCGAGAGCTTTCTCAACATTGGGGTGTGGTTCAAGAAGTACTTCAAATGAAGCATTAAGGACGATCGGTGTGCAATGCAAGTAATGTAAAAGGAAACATATTGGTTCTATAAATGATTATGATTTGTATCCATGAGGTAAAATCTAAAGACCGTTCTTGTGATGAATGAAGCATTTCATATGAATATTTAGTCTTATTTTTTGTTTAGAATTGAGTATAAATGGTTCTTCACCATTGCTGAGTTTTATAATGCATTGTTTATTAATGATATTTTGTAGTTCAATACCCATAACTCTAGGAATATTTTAGAATTTGAATAAAACTCAAGTTTAGGAACGGTTTGTAACAAAAACACAAGTTGGGAACTATTTTGGAACATTCATCATTTCAGTCTCAATCTCTATCATATCTCCTATTGTAGTTCCTTGCTACGATAGATTCATCTCATTGCTCGATTGCTCGTGGATGTTGCACGTTGTCACAACTCTCTTCTCCATGTATTTCTTACATGGATCTCAAGCCATTAAAGCAATGTGGCATCAAATAGAAATATTGTAAGGGAGAATTGGTGAGTTTGTTAATTTTTTAGCTTTGCTTTCAATGCATTTTTTGCATGTCTTTTTTGTGCTTTTTTTAGGTGTTTCCAAGTTAGATAAGAATGATATTTTAGAACATACATTTGGTAGTTGACAGTAATTTACAAAATTATTATTAGCTTATTCTTTAGTAGTTTTACTAAATTATATTTTAGAACATGCATTGTTTTCTTACCGTTTTCAATGCATAAAACCAATATAAAGTTTTCTTACTTTGTTAGTTGTTGCCCTTTTTCTTTTCAGTGAAGTTGGTGATGAAGCAGTTCTTATTCTATTTGGGAGAGGTATGAGAAAGCCATAGATAAGGTATGTTTGTAATTTCCAACTTCAGCTAATTTCTTACCCTGAGCTTCTTGATGGTTTGTGATAGAAGTAGAAATAGTAAGTGATAGTAGCATAAGAGAATCAATTAACACTTAACATATCTAATACAGCTATGGCGAGTGGTTTTTGTGCTTTAATTATATATTTTAATCTCTAGCTGCCTCTATGGTATTCAACATGAATTCTATAAATCTCTCCATGTCCATGTAGATGATAAAGTTAGTCTGCTACAAAATCTCTTGGATTTCTTTTTGTTTGCATTGTTTTTTTTTCTTTTCTCTTCCTAGAATGCCAGTTACAAATTATATCCTTTCCAACATGTAGAAAGTCTCAGCTAAATTAGTGGTTGGTTTCTTGTGTTTTAGAAGAGTAGTAAATGGTCTTATTGCATTGTGGAAGTAAGTACATGAGTGGATCAGTGTATGATGAAATCATATGCTACAAATAAGACACAACAAGCATATTGCATGTTCTTTCGTGATCCCATAGAGAAGTGGGTGAATTTGTTTACTGAATGCATGATTTGGGTGATTTTCCTCATTTATTGTTAATTCATATATGCCAAACCAAGAATCAATTCTCTAATTACAATGTACTTCTTTTTTGTAGCTAATATGAAATTTATAAGAGGAAGATGGTGTCTTGGATTGATTTTTTTCTCTCTTATTGTTAGAGATATGTAATTTTGAATTTTATGATGGTCAGGTTAGAATAACTGATCCTAAGAAGTATTGTGTCCATCCAAATGGGTTATTTTTTTCTCTGAGGAGTTTGCATGCACAATGAAATTAAATGGTTTCTTACTTGATATTTTTAATACATATACAGTGAGAGAAGGCAAGACAAGCTATTGCCATTTTTCACATAAGCTGAAGTTGTATTAAGAAGTACATATGTTTTACGGTGTATTTGTCAATTAACTTTTTAAAGTCATTTGGTATTTTTTCAGTCATTTGGTATTTTATCCTTAAGATGAGTTTAGCATACTAATAAAAGTTGACGGGTTAATTTTAAAGGAATTGTTTTTTTTTTAAATGAGTAACCAGAGACTTTCATTAATACCAATAGGTAATCAAACAGGATGAGGCGTGACCGTCCCAGGTTTCAGATGTATGTCCGGGCCGACCGTAGCAAGCTCGGCGCTCATGGACCCATAATAATAGCCCACTTGAAATCGTGAGCACAACTCCTTACCAACGTCTCAAAACAACGAGACTTGACATGAAAAGTCCTAATCAACATAAGCAACAGAATGTCTAACCAGCAATTTATTCGACCTAAAACAGGATACAAAATTAGCACACGATCGAAAGAACAAACTACCAAATCTGTGATGCCTGTTCTTCTAGGCCCCGTGCCATTGGAGCGATCTGGTATCGTCAATTTTTCGTCTTGATTCGCCCGGATCTTTCGAAGTAGTGCGGGAGACGGGAGCAACGATTCGATCCGCAACGGTTTGTTCGGGATCGAGGGTCCCGACTTCGGGTGACGTGGAGTCAGACCCCGACCTATCGTCCTTCCTCCCGGATCCCAGATCCATCGAGGGAGCGGACCCATGCCGGCGAGAGGTGGCCCTGGGGCGGGAGGCCACTGCAGATGGAGGACGGCGCATGGAGCCCGTATCCCGGAGAACGGCGACAGGAGGTCCACGTTGGCTATTGACGGATGCATCGAATCGCAAGCGGTGGGGAGGAAGGCCAGATCGGAATCGAGAAGAGGAGCAGGCTTGAGCAGTAGAGAACCGGTGGGGAAGATACCGAGGATGAGGAGGATGGCGGCATGGCTGGCGGGCGGGCGTGACGGCGACGGCGACAGTAAACTCTAACGGGTAGAGAGGACCTCACCTGGAGGTAGAAGAGAGCTTGGAAGCAGGAGCTTCAATGGTGGAAGCAGAGGACTTCAATGATAGAAATGATGGCTGCAATGGAAGTGGGGGGAGGGGCTGCGCGCAGAGAAAATTAGGTTTTCTCTCTGCCGCGAAGGACTTACGAAACACTTAAAGGAATTGTCATTGAGGGAAGTTTCTAGATATGTTAACTTGATCGCAACTATACTATATGAAAAAGAAATGGGGTGTATACACTGCAAAATGTGATCTATATGCAGCCGTTAGTTTCAAGATATGTTAACTAGATCACAAATATGTTAACTAGATCACAATTTTCCAACATTTGATATGAGTTCATAATTGATGCTAATCATGGGTGTGATTCTAGCCCACCGGTTTATGAAGCCAATTCAGCTCATATTTTTTGTCTCTGGCTTGTGCTTTCAACTCCTTTCCGACCTTTTTTTTATTATTATTATTATTTTGTTATGTGCCTGGATTCGTGTCGTGAAACCCAATTATAGGTTCGATATAGAGGGAACCCGAGGATCTCGGAGAGACCAAAGTATTTTATTCAATTCTTAAGTCTACTTTATTCATGTAGCTCTCGGGTATAAATAACCTTATAGGTTTCCGGTAAGAACCGCCCCCGGTCGATCCCGGTCGAACCGGAGGTTTTTGACGGAAGTTGACTTTTTGCCGGAAAAGTCAACCGAGGACTCCGGGAGTCATTCGGGATCTTTCCGGGGCCCAAAAAGCTTAGCCGTCGTTACGGTTAGCTTAATTGGGCCGTTCCCTTTCAATTGACTGTAATTGTGGGAAAGTCAACTGTCGGTCAAACCTTGGTGCTAAACGAATTAATTAAGCTTGTGCTGGATTTTCCTAATAAGAGGGGTGGTCCCCACATGGACAAGTGTCCAAAGTGGCTTGGTTGAGAAGAAACAAGTTGAGAAAGACCATTATACCCCAAACTTGAACCTGAAGGACTTTTAGACAAGGAGGGCAAAAGGGGTAATTACAAAGTGGGCTTTTAAGGGTTTGGAATCAACAAATTCAGCACAATAACACTACTTGGCCGAAAATAGGGAGAGAAAAGGGAGAGAAGAGAAGCTTGGAAGCTTTAGGAGGAAGAAAGAAGGAAAAAGACTTGATTTTGGGGTTTGATTCTACTCAAAGTTCTCCAAAAACACTAGATTCTTCATCTCCTTCCCATTTCCAATGTGAGCATCAAATCCTTTTTCGTTTTTGGTGATTTTTAGTTCATGGGTTTGAGGGTTGGGTTTTTGAGTTTTGGGTATTGGATGATGAATTTTTTTTGGAGAGAAATGATGTTGGATGATTGATTTTATTAAGTTTTGTGGAGTTTTGATGAAGACCCATGTTGGGTGTTGAAGTAGAGACGTTTTAGGGTCTGTTTTGAAGCTTTAGAAGGTCATCAATGGAGGTTTAGGGGTAATTTTCGTTAAAACCCGAAGCTGGAGGTAGAAGAAGATGAACAATAGCAGACCCGTCATGGATCCGTGACGGGAACTGTGACGGCGTCGGTCACGACTCCGTGAGGGAGACCGTGACGGCGTCAGTCACGGCTCCGTGAGGGGAACTGTGACGGCGCAGGTAACGGATCCGTGACCAGATCTGTTACGGAGCCCGTCAAGGCTCTGTGTCCAGTACCGTGACAGACCA
The DNA here is from genome assembly GCA_963921825.1 of Erodium maritimum. NCBI lineage: Eukaryota > Viridiplantae > Streptophyta > Magnoliopsida > Geraniales > Geraniaceae > Erodium > Erodium maritimum. The sequence goes on from OY997588.1 coordinate 36,739,968, forward strand.
GAATTGGGCTTTTGGACCCATTTTGTTGAATTTCGAGTAAATTGGGATGGTTATCTATAACCGGGGTCCTTTGGGTTTAATTGGGAATGTTTTCCTCTTTAAACCTTTTGTGATTTACTCTTGATTCGTGGTTTGTTTTGTGATCCAAGACTTTGGACCCGAGCTTGACGGAGGAGAAAACCCTTGGATCTCGTGAAGTGGAGGAGAAAGCTAGCCAGGTTGTCCGCAGCTAGGTTTGGAGTGCTTTTGAGGTAGGGAAGGTAGCGAATACCGGTTTAATTGCGGAAAGTTACTAGTATGCATATAGGTTGCAATTACTTGATTTAATTGTTAGAATTGTATGATTAGGATGTGAGAGATGAGTGAAATGAGGGATAGCTTACGTGCCATGTCGAGCCGTAAGTTTGGGATTGTTGTGCTGTAGAAATGCATGCGGGCCATGTCGATCCCTTAGGCTGCGTGTTGATTGAAATGCCTGATCTTTGTTTGAGATGCATGATGTGTGACTTAGCCATTGCTAGATTGAGAGCATGATAGATTATACTCAGTGTAGCATGTGTTGCTATGTTTGGGCAAGTGTGTCATGCGTTATGTGATGTGAATCATTGCTTGTGAAATGATCGGGTGAGGGATAGACCGATATGCTGTGTTATGACGAGTTGGCTCGGTTGGTATACCGTGGTCGAACTATGGTATTGTGATGCGTGTTATTCTCTTGTTGTATGTTCCAAGAGGAGGTGTGTCCGGTATGATACCTACACTGAGAGAGTATGCCGGTGTAGGGTATCGAGGGAAAGGACGGTGTGACCATTACCCTGGTGCTGTGTGGTCCGACAGGCGTACGACCGAGGTATGTGCCGGTCCGGTATGCATGAGTCCCGAGTCTACGTGACGGGAAGACATCCGACTGAATGCATTTTCGGTCGAGGATGTTACCCCGATTCTAGGTGACGGGAAGATATCGGGACCAATGTTGTGTGTTCCAGTACGATATAAATGGGATAGGCTGTGTTAGCCGTTGATGTTGACGACTACTGTACTAGACATGTGTTGGTTCTGGTGTGTGCCTATGCCTATGGTTGGACTGTGTACGATGTTTTATGTATGATTATGGTCTTGTAAGAGTGATTAGTGGTTGGTAACTTCCCGTGGGCGCTGTTGGTAGTTATGTTTTACTAGTAATTCCTAATTGGACGGTTACTCGTGGTGATGAACGAATGTTCATAACCTTAACTACTTTTTCTACTGAGCGAAAGCTCACCCCTTACCTTGTTGTTTTACAGGTCTTGAGCGGATCTGTGCTAGCGGGATTCTCGATGCTTGGGAGCCAGTGAGGATCTTGTCTAGTTGTCTAGTGACGTACTGTTTATTGAACTAAACATTTTATTTCCTGGGTTTTTATGAGCTGTTGACTCATTTTTATCGAATTTATGAATTTCGGAGTATTATCTTAAAACTTATTCCTTTGAAATGCGTTATTTACTTATTACTTTAAGTTCGCGTCTCGAGTCCGGTCAAACCCGGATTTGGGGCATGACAATTTGGTATCAGAGCCTGGTTTCATTTGGAATTGTTTTTTCAAACCTCGGACCGTACGTCAATTAGGTGGGTAGATTCGGGACGTTAAGTTACCGTGTGTCGGTCACACAAGTCGGAGATGTCCTACGCGTAGAAACGAGGCGGAGAGAGTCTCGGGTTGGTGGTTTGTCCGGTCTAAGTACCGTGTACTTTTGGTGAACCATGTAGTTGGTGTCATTGGTTGAGATAACTTGTTGTATGCTGTGATTGTGATTGAGTGCTATGTGCGGGTTGTGATTGGTTGTCCCGCATAAGCGTATGGAAATTACGAACGGGTCATGCCCAATTTTCTGCAGAAACTGAAGTGTATGTACCATCATGATTTGGCTATAGGTGCCACTGTAGACGGACGTGAATGGGGGGATGTCAAGCGGTTACAACGTAATTCGGGGACGCCTGAACCGGGTTGTAACGACGCGATGTCAACATGAATGTTATGTTAGAAAGAGGACGTGTTAAGGATTTAAATCTAAGTTGATGTGAGCCTACTGTGTGATTGCTGTGTGGTGGGTGCTTTGTGGAGTGGTTGACTGTATGTAACCTCACTGTTTGACTGTGTGTAACCTCGTTGTTTGACTGTGTGTAATCTCGTTGTTTGACTGTGTGATATGTGCACTGTTGTGTGAAATTGTGTGACTATACTACTGATTATAATATTACTATGAGTACTTGTATTGGACTGTGTGTGACGTTAGTTATTTTAAGCGCCTCGTTCTTTAAGAATAAGAAACTGAACATGTGTGTTATCCGTGCAGCGGATTTACGACACGGCACCGACTTACGTTCCACGAGTCACCAGGAGACGTCCAGCTAGGGGCCGGGGACAACCATCGATCCTCAAGTCGGCAGGGGCGACTAGTGCCCAAGGTGTACCCGCTGAGGGGCATGAGAGGGTTGAGACTACCCATGCAGTAGCTCTAGAGGAGCTGACTCGCACTTTTCAGGGATTGACAGTCGCCTTTGCCCGAAGAGAGGCTACAACTTCGACACCGGAGGCTATGCCTGCTGCCACTACAACCACCACTGAGGGACCGAGTCAGGTCGATAGCTTTAATGCTCAGGCCCTACGAGACTTCCGTAGACTAGGCACGCCTGTGTTTTCTGGGCAGCCAGACCCCGAGGCAGCCGAGAGGTGGCTGGAGCGGATCACCCGCAACCTGGACACGTCAAGGGTATTGAGTGGTAGGCTGCGAGTATCATTCACAGCTTTCCATCTAGAGGGAGAGGCCTACCACTGGTGGCAGCGCGAGCAGGCGCGAGTGGGAGATGACTTTACGCTGTTTGGACAGCGATTTCTGGAGCAGTACTTTCCACAGCCAGTACTGGATGACAGACACCAGCAGTTCCTGGAGTCGCGTCAGGAGGGACTGACGGTGTCCGAGTACGAGTCGAGGTTCACCTCCTTATCTCGATTTGCTCAGGAGCTGGTACAGACTGAGGCATACTCTGACCTGGTAGATCAGGCGCTGATAGTGGAGCGACGCCTCCGTGAGACAGCCAGAGTTAGGGAGGTCAGGCCGAGGCCGAGTAGTTTCCTGAGGCCATCTGAGTCTAGGGATCCGAGGAGACACAGGACCTCGGGATCGTTTCAGTCTCAGACTCAGCTGTGAGGGCCGCGACAGGTCGGGTCTGGGGCATCTGTTGGACCTGCCTTGTCAGGGCGCACATGCTACCAGTGTGGGTAGTCGGGTCACATGGCTCGAGACTGTCCAAGGAGCAGTGGACCAGTAGACCGCCCGACGGGTAGACCTGAGGAGAGGCCGGGTACCGGGCCACTTCTGTGTCACTGGTGTAGTCGGCCAGGACACTTCGCTTCCAGGTGCCCCGATCGGTTTTTGGAGGTGTCAGCCCCGCGACCACAGCAGTCGCAAACTGGACAGTCACCGCAGTTCCAGCAGCGTCAGGCACAGGCGCAGAAAGCTCCGCGCCAGGCCGCGAGCGCACTAGCGCCGAGGCAGCGAGCTGCACAGCAAGTGGCACTTCCACCACCCCCGAGAGGCGGACCACCGACACAGCAGGGTCGGGTGTATGTTGTCACCGACTCTCGAGCTGAGGGACGTCACGGCGGCCATGAGGCTACACAGGGTACGTGCTTGCTTTATAATTCGTGTGCGTCTTGTTTGATACTGGAGCATATCATTCTTTCATGTCTTCTTCTTTCGCTGGTATGTTGGGGTTGAGGGTGTAGTCGTTGAGTCAACCCTTATGTCTTGACACCTCTGTTACGAGAGAGGTAGTTTTGAGTACCGTCTGTCGTGCATGTGAGATTCGAGTGGCTGATTGCCCTTTTTATGGTGATTTGCTTGTGTTGGACATGACGACATTTGACGTGATTCTGGGAATGGACTGGATGACAAGGTATCGGGCGTCGATCGACTGTTATCGTCGGCAAGCGACCGTAGTATCGGGCGACACGATCGTCACTTGCGTCTTGGGCAGTAGGAGCGGAGTACTCATGTCTGCGTTGATCGTGGGAGATGAGACGGAGACAGTGCAGAGCAGAGAGTTACCGAGAGTGGTATGCGAGTTCCCGGAGGTCTTTCTGGAGGAATTTTCAGGATTGCTGTCGGCGCGTGAGGTGGAGTTTAGGATCGACTTGATCCCGGGTACGACGCCGATATCTATGGCCCCGTATCGGTTTGCACCAGCCGAGTTGGTCGAGCTGAAGCGACAACTCGAGGAGCTCCGGGAGAAGGGATTCATCCGACCGTGTGCTTCGTCGTGGGGAGCACCCGCCCTCTTCGTGAAGAAGAAGGGTGGAGCGTTGAGGATGTGCATCGATTACCGGAAGTTGAACCGGGTTACGGTGAAGAACCGTTATCCGATGCCGAGGATCGATGACCTGTTTGATCAGCTGCGAGGAGCGAAGTGCTTCTCGAAGATTGATCTTCGATCAGGGTACTATCAGTTGAGGGTTCGGGAGGAGGATGTGGAGAAGACCGCATTTTGGACTCGGTATGGGCACTACGAGTTCTTGGTGATGTTGTTCGGGTTGACGAACACACCTGCAGCGTTCATGGACTTGATGAACGGTATCTTCCGACCCTACATGGATCAGTTCGTCGTGGTGTTTGTGGACGACATTCTGATTTATTCGCCGAGTGAGGAGGCGCACGAGGAGCATCTGAGGACAATTTTGACTTTGTTGCATAATCACCAGTTGTACGGCAACCTGGAGAAGTGCGAGTTCTGGCTTGCCGATGTGAAGTTCCTCGGGCATGTTGTGTCTTGAGAGGGTATACTCTTCGATCCGGCGAAGATCGACACGGTCTCGAAGTGGGCACGACCCAAGAGTGTCTTTGAGATCCGTAGCTTCCTAGGCTTGGCAGGGTACTATCGACGGTTCGTCCAGGACTTCTCACGTTTGGCCGCGCCGATGACTACCTTGATACGCAAGGGAGCGGAGTTTGTGTGGACTGTTGAGTGTGAGCACTCCTTTGCCGAGCTGAAGGCTCGATTGACCACCGCGCCCATGCTGATAGTGCCGGAGCGCGGGATCGGTTATGACGTGTATTGTGACGCGTCCGGTGAGGGACTGGGGTGTGTGTTGATGAGGACCGGGAAGGTAGTTGTTTATGGCTCCAGACAGTTGAAGACACATGAGCGCAACTATCCGACCCACGATCTCGAGCTAGCAACAGTTTTCTTTGCGCTGAAGAGCTGGCGACACTACTTGTATGGAGAGCGATTCCGGGTGTTTTCGGATCACAAGAGCCTCAAGTACATCTTCTCCCAGCGCGGCTTGAACATGCGCCACAGGCAATGGATGTAGCTGCTAGAGCAGTACGACTTCGAGCTACTCTACCACCCGGGCAAGGCGAACGTCGTCGTTGATGCCCTGAGTAGGAAGTCGACTCACTGTCTTGCTGGGATATCTGTCCGAGAGTGGGACATGATGGAAGAGTTGAGCAAGTTTCGGCTCGAGCTCGATGAGATCACCGATGGCATGGCCATGTGTTCGTTGGTGGCATAGCTCACACTAGTTGCCCGTGTGCTGGAGGCACAAGCCGGGGACACCAACACGGCAGAGATCCGGGAGAGGATTATCAGCGGTGTTGACACCGAGAGCTAGGAGCAGGGTGCCGATTTGGGTCTGCGATACCGAGGAGGATTGTTTGTGCTGCGTGGTTGTAGAGATGATGTGCTGAGAGAGTCTCATCACTCCCGTCTTGTTGTGCACCCGGGTGGCACCAAGATGTATCGGGATATCAGACGGCAGTTTTGGTGGAGCAGGATGAGGAGAGCAGTGGTGGAGTTCGTTTCGAGATGCCTCACCTGTCAACAGGTAAAGGCTGAGCATCAGCGTCCCACTGGCTTGCTACAGCCACTGCCGATTTTAGAGTGGAAGTGGGAGCACATCACGATGGACTTCGTGAGTGGCTTATCGAGGTCGCCGAGGGGGGCACAACGCAGTTTGGGTGGTGGTCGACCGACTGACCAAGTTGGCACACTTCTTGGCTATGAGGATGACGGATACGGTTGACACTTTGAGCCGTTTGTATGTTCGGGAGATCATCCGTCTCCACGGGGTTCCGGAATCGGTTGTGTTCGATAGATATCCTCGATTCACCTCCAGGTTTTGGGAGAGCTTGCAGAGAGCGTTGGGGACCGAGGCCTTGCTTAGTACTGCGTATCACCCTCAGACTGACGGTCAGTCAGAGCGCACTATTTAGATACTAGAGGATATGCTGTGAGCATGTGTGCTGGACTTCCGAGGGTCATGGGAGGACCACTTTCCTTTAGCGGAGTTTTCCTACAACAACAACTTTCAGGCCAGTATTGGGATGGCACCGTTTGAGGTGTTGTATGGTAGGCCGTGTAGATCGCCCGTGTGTTGGGAAGAGGTGCGAGACATGAGTTTACTTGGTCCGGAGCTTGTCCGGGAGACGACCGAGAAGGTCGCACTGATTCGGGATCGGTTGAGGACAGCGCAGAGTAGTCAGAAGAGTTATGCAGATAGAAGGCGCAGGCCTCTTGAGTTTATAGTTGGCAATCATGTGTTCCTGAGGGTGAGCCCGAAGAAGGGCCTATTGCGGTTCAACCGCGGAGGAGGCAAGTTAGCCCCGCAATTTATCGGACCTTTTGAGATTCTGGGAAGAGTTGGAGTCGTCGCTTATCGCCTTACACTGCCACCGCAGCTCAGGAACGTTCATAACGTCTTCCATGTGTCCCAGCTGCGGAAGTACACTGCGGACCCCTCCCACGTGTTAGAGTGGACGGACATCGAGGTAGCTGAGGATATTTTGTATGAGAAGCAGCCGGTCAGGATTTTGGATAGACGAGAGCAGTCCTTGCGTGGCAGGACTATCCCATTGGTACGAGTGCAGTGGAAGCACCACGGAGCAGAGTCGACCTGTGAGCGCGAGGATGAGGTTCGTGCAAAGTACCCCAACCTATTCGACCCTTGAGGTACGTCTTTTTAAATTTCGAGGACTAAATTCTTTTAAGGGGTGTAGATTGTAAGAACCGCTCTGGGTCGAACCGGAGGTTTTTGACCGACAATTGCGAGATCGGTTGAGGACAGCGTAGAGTCGTCAGAAGAGTTATGCAGATAGACGGCGTAGGCCTCTTGAGTTTACAGTTGGCGATCATGTGTTCCTGGGGGTGAGCCCGAAGAAGGGCCTATTGCGGTTCAACCGCGGCAGAGGCAAGTTAGCCCCGCGGTTTATCGGACCTTTTGAGATTCTGGGCAGAGTTAGAGTCGTCGCTTATCGCCTTGCACTGCCACCGCAGCTCGGGAACGTTCATAACGTCTTCCATGTGTCCCAGCTGCGGAAGTACACTGTGGACCCCTCCCACGTGTTAGAGTGGACGGTCATCGAGGTAGTTGAGGATGTTTCGCATGAGGAGCAGCTGGTCAGGATTCTGGATAGGCGAGAACATGCCTTGCGTGGCAGGACTATCCCACAGGTACGAGTGCAGTGGAAGCACCACAGAGTAGAGTCGACCTGGGAGCGCGAGGATGAGGTTCGTGCAAAGTACCCCAGCCTGTTCGACCCTTGTGGTACGTCTTTGTTAAATTTCGAGGACGAAATTCTTTTAAGGGGGTAGATTGTAAGAACTGTCCCGGATCGATCCCGGTGGAACCGGAGGTTTTTGGCGGAAGTTGACTTTTTGCCGGGAAAGTCAAACGAGGACTCCGGGAGTCATTCGGGACCTTTCTGGGGCCCAAAAAGCTTAGCCGTCGTTACGGTTAGCTTAATTGGGCCGTTCCCTTTCAATTGACTGTAATTGTGCGAAAGTCAACTGTCGGCCATTTTCGGTCAAACCTTTTTGCTAAACGAATTAATTAACCTTGTGCTGGATTTTCCTCATAAGAGGGGTGGTCCCTACATGGACAAGTGTCCAAAGTGGTTTGGTTGAGAAGAAACAAGTTGAGAAAGACCATTATACCCCCAACTTGAACCTAAAGGACTTTTAAACAAGGAGGGCAAAGGGGTAATTACAAAGTGGGCTTTTAAGGGTTTGGAATCAACAAATTCAGCACAATAACACTACTTGGCCGAAAATAGGGAGAGAAAAGGGAGAGAAGAGAAGCTTGGAAGCTTTAGGAGGAAGAAAGAAGGAAAAAGGCTTGATTTTGGGGTTTGATTCTACTCAAAGTTATTCAAAAACACTAGATTCTTCATCTCCTTCCCATTTCCAAGGTGAGCATCAAATCCTTTTTCGTTTTTGGTGACTTTTAGTTCATGGGTTTGAGGAGAAATGATGAACTTGGTTGGGTTTTTGAGTTTTGGGTATTGGATGATGAATTTTTTGGAGAGAAATGATGTTGGATGATTGATTTTATTAGGTTTTGTGGAGTTTTGATGAAGACCCATGTTGGGTGTTGAAGTAGAGACGTTTTAGGGTCTGTTTTGAAGCTTTAGAAGGTCATCAATGGAGGTTTAGGGGTAATTTTCGTTAAAACCCGAAGCTGGAGGTAGAAGAAGATGAACAATAGCAGACCCGTCACGGATCCGTGACGGGAACTGTGACGGCGTCGGTCACGACTCCGTGAGGGAGACCGTGACGGCGTCAGTCACGGCTCCGTGAGGGGAACCGTGACGGCGCAGGTAACGGATCCGTGACCAGATCTGTTATGGAGCCCGTCAAGGCTCCGTGACCAGAGTCGTGACAGACCAGAATTGGTCTTTTGGACCCATTTTGTTGAATTTCGAGTAAATTGGGACGGTTATCTATAATCGGGTCATTTGGGGTTAATTGGGAATTTTTTCCTCTTTAAACCTTTTGTGATTTACTCTTGATTCGCGGTTTGTTTTGTGATCCAAGACTTTGAACCCGAGCTTGATGGAGGAGAAGACCCTTGGATCTCGTGAAGTGGAGGAGAAAGCTAGATAGGTCGTCTGCAGCTAGGTCTGGAGTGCTTTTGAGGTAGGGAAAGTAGCGAATACCGGTTTAATTGAGGAAAGTTACTAGTATGCATATAGGTTGAAATTACTTGATTTAATTGTTAGAATTGTATGATTAGGATGTGAGGGACGAGTGAAATGAGGGATAGCTTACGTGCCACGTCGAGCCGTAAGTTTGGGATTGTTGTGCTCTAGAAATGCATGCGGGCCATGTCGAGCCCTTAGGTTGTGTGTTGATTGAAATGCCTGATCTTTGTTTGAGATGCATGATGTGTGACTTAGCCATTGCTAGATTGAGAGCATGATAGGTTATACTCAGTGTAGCATGTGTTGCTATGTTTGGGCAAGTGTGTCATGCGTGATGTGATGTAAATCATTGGTTGTGAAATGATCGGGTGAGTGATAGACCGATATGCTGTGTTATGGAGAGTTGGCTCGGTTGGTATACCGTGGTCGAACTATGGTATTGTGATGCGTGTTATTCTCTTGTTGTATGTTCCAAGAGGAGGTGTGTCTGGTATGATACCTACACTGAGAGAGTATGCCGGTGTAGGGTATCGAGGGCGAGGACAGTGTGACCATTACCCCGATGTTGTGTGGTCCGGGAAGGCGTACGACCGAGGTATGTGCCGGTCCGGTATGCATGAGTCCCCGAGTCTATGTGACGGGAAGACATCCGACTGAATGTATTGTCGGTCGAGGATGTTACCCCGATTCTATGTGACGGGAAGATGTCGGGACCGATGCTGTGTGTTCCAGTACGATATAAATGGGATGGGCTGTGATAGCTGGTGATGTTGAGGACTATTGTACTAGACATGAGTTGGTTTGGTGTGTGCTTATGCCTGTGGTTGGACTGTGTATGATGTTTTATGTGTGATTATGGTCTTATAAGAGTGATTAGTGGTTGGTAACTTCTCGTGAGCGTTATTGGTAGTTATGCTTTACTAGTATGCCTTAATTGGACGGTTACTCGTGGTGATGAACGAATGTTCATAACCTTAACTACTTTTTATATTGAGTGGAAGCTCACCCCTTACCTTGTTGTTTTTAAGCTCTTGAGTGGGATCTGTGCTAGCGGGATTCTCGGTGCTTGGGAGCCAGTGAGGATCTTGTCTAGTTTTCTAGTGACGTACTGTTTATTGAACTAAACATTTTATTTCCTGGGTTTTTATGAGCTGTTGACTCATTTTTATCGAATTTATGAATTTCGAAGTATTATCTTAAAACTTATTCCTTAGAACTACGTTATTTACTTATTACTTTAAGTTCGCGTCTCGAGTCCGGTCAAAACCGGATTTGGGGTATGACATTTCCTAAAACCAAAACCCTAATGCAATCATAATTGGTAATTACCTAGCTTACCTATTCTTAATATTACTTGAACTCAAAGACATTAATAAAAAGGAAATAAACTAATATCATCCCCCAACCGTAACCGCCAACAACTTGGGTGGGTTTATTCCACCTTGTACGGGCCGTACGGCCCGTAACATCACTCCCCCATTTTACATGACGCTTGTCCTTAAGCGTATCAGGTGGCTCGACGTCCTTAATAGTCACGTAGGCAGCTCCGTCCTCGTCCTTGATCAATTCCCACTAGAAAATTTTTATACACTTATGACCCGGACCGTATGCTTCATCATCACTACGGGCTTCGTCAGCATTGATTGTTGTTGCAGTCAAAGGCTTGGTCGTCCCAGTAGTTTCCTCGGCTTTAGGAACTGGATTCCCAAACTAAGCAGTTGATTGATCGCAAAAAACATGCTTCTGGTTGTCAACTTGCACAAAGACAGCGATAAAAGTCGTACCCTTTTCTTCCTTTGACTCGCCCAGTGAAGCCTTAGACAGATGCAACATCATCCGATCATCAGGGTTCACCTGAATTGCTTCTTCAGCCTAGACTGTAACACAACAAAACTCCATGGACAACGGCACATAAGAAACTAGGGTTTCTCGCTGTTGTCCGCTGGCCTCAGAATTCTCTTCTGGCTGATTCGTCGTTGCCTGAACAGATCTCGCACGAACCAGCATCTTCAAGTCCTGAATCATCGCCTTGAAGTCCTGAACCATCGCCTGTCGATCAGCCTGTCGATCAGCTTCATAAGTCGCCATAAATGCGGCAAAGTGTTGCTCCATAAATTTTTGTTCCATAACGCCTGGCTCTGATACAATATGTTATGTGCCTGGATTCGCGTCATGGAACCCGATTACAGGCTCGTTATAGAGGGAACCCAAGGACCTCGGAGAGACCAAAGTATTTAATTCAATTATCAAGTCTACTAGCTCTTAAGTATAAATAACCCAAGAGGTTTCCTAAAACCAAAACCCTAATACAATCATAATTGGTAATTACCTAGTTTACTGATTCCTAATATTACTTGAACTCAAAGACATTAATATAAAGGAAATAAACTAATACCATCCCCAACCCTAACCGGCCAGCACCTTGGGTGGGTTTGTTCCATCTTGTACGGGCCGTCCGGCCAGTAACACATTTCTATGGGTTTGGTGTAAAAATAGTGTCCGGGGGAATTGAAGAGTGTTTTTGCTTGAAATTTTTTTGAATTTTTTTCCCTTAATTCGAGGATTGAGTTGCCGTGGGTGTTTCTTTTTTTTCATTTGTTAGTAAAGTCTGTTATTTCAGTTTTGGGTTCAGTTTGTTTGAGATAGAAAATCTCTGCAATCCTAAGGGAATATGTGGTTCCATTTTTGACGTTTTCAATTGCTTTATATATTTTTCGCAGGAACTCAACATCAAGAAGTTTCAGTTGGTCTAAGCGGAAAAGAAAAAGACCACACAAGAGTTGAGCCAAGAATATGATCATAGACAAAAGTAAATTGAGGTTCGGAAGAAAACGTATAATTTTTAGGGTAAACTACAAATATCTACCCCAAACTTGTAGTGTTTAACTGGTACTTACCCTAAAGTTTTTTTGTAATTGATACATACTTAGATGTTTAGTTTTCCAACAGATAGCCCAAGCAGACAGGTAAAATGACGAAACTGCCCTGAAGTGATTTTTTATTTTTTAAAACTAAAACTGAAGTGATTTTTTAAATAAAACTGAAGTGATTTAATAAGTACATATATATACCTAACAAAAGTGATTTTTAAATATTATTTAAAGTAATTACTGAAATGTAGTTGAGGGCATTTTCGTCATTTTACCTGTCTGCTTGGGCTATCTGTTAAAAAACTAAACATTTGAGCATGTATCAGTTACAAAAAAAACTTTAGGGTATGTATCAGTTAAACGCTACAAGTTTGGGGTAGGTATTTGTAGTTTACCCTAATTTTTAAGCTTTATTTTGTTTCAGTTGGGGATGATATTAGCTATATAAATGGTTTGATTAAGATAATTATGTTTTATACTATTGGTTTATTTTATATGATATTTTAGCAATTCATTTAGGCCGCTTGATGACTTACATTGAACCCACATAATTATCGTGACTCCACTTAACATGTTTATTTCCAGTTTGAGATTGTTTTTGGTTATTTGTGTGTTTATTTCAACTTTATTTGGTTTGTAGCTTGGTTATATAAAGAAACTAATACACGATTCAACGCCTAATATAACATGTTTTCAATGGTATTGTTCTCAAGTGAGATGTTTTTTTTTAAACGGGTAACCGGAGATTTCATTAATGCCAAAAAGCAATCATACAGAAAGAGGCGTGACCGCCTCGGGTTCCAGATATTTGTCCAGGCCGACCGTAGCTAGCCCGGCGCTCATGGACCCATAATTTTAACCCACATGAACTCGTGGGCAACAACTCAAGACAACTCCCTACCGTCGTTTCAAAATACGTTACAGGGAAATAATAAACCAAAGTCCTAAGCTTATTCGACCTAGCACAGTCCCAAACGGTTAATCGACCTAACACAGCGAATAACCAATAACTTATTCAACCTAAAACAGGAAAATAAATTAGCACACGATCGAAATAGCAGAGTACCAAAACTGTGATGCCAGGTCTTCTAGACCTCGTGCCATTGGAACGGTCTGGTATCGTCAATTCTTCGTCTTGATTCACCCTGCTCTTTCAAAGTAGTGCAGAAGGCGAGAGCATCGATTCGATCCGCAGTGGTTTGTTCGAGATCGAGGGTCCCGACTTCGAGTGACGTGGAGGCAGACCCCGTCTTATCGTCCTTCCTCCCGGATCCCAGATCCGTCGGGGAAACGGACCCATGCCGGCGATAGGTGGCACGGCGCATGGAGCCCGTATCCCGGAGAGTGGCAGGAGGGCCACGGTGGCTGCGAGACGTCCGGGAATCAGGGGCGGCGGCGGTGGAAGAACCCTGAAGTCGGGGCTTCGATGGTGGAGGCATGGAATTGCCATGGAGGCGGCTAGCGGTGGAGCGGCGGCGGCGGCAGTGGAACCTTAGAAAGGTTCGAAGAGTAACCTCAACGAGGTTGTGTGGAGAGATTTTGAGTAATTGGAGGTAGAGACTTCAATGGTGGAGAAGAAGGGGGGAAGGAGGAGGAGGCTGCGCAGAGCAGCCCCTAGGGTTTTGAAAGATGAGAACGAAAATATTTATAAAAAAAATCTTCCAATGGAACGTGTTCAAGTGAGATGTTAAACATGGTGTATGGGGAAAGTTAATCTTTATTTACTATGTTTAGTGTAATACAAATGAGCTAGGTATTTTTTCTAGCTTTTGTTATACATTGATCCATCAACAACCTAGAAGAGGACAACATTTTTCTATAATTACAGATGCTCAAGAGTATTTCTTGGTGACCTATTAGAAAGTATTCATTAGAAATGTATATCTTTAACAACACTACAATCACACTAAAATCACATTAATTCCCTATAGTTATAATTAAATTCAAACTTTAAATTTAATGTATTTTAATGTATTTATTATAATATTTGTTATAATAACAGTTATATTACATTATATTGGGTTGGCATGGTAATAACACCAAAAAGGTAAGGGCAAAGGGCTGCAAACTAATGCAGCGCCGGGACAAGCGCAACGTTGCCGTCGCTTTCGGCCTATGTCCGACTCCTCTCTCTCGCATCTAGGAACCATGGTGTTGGCTCCACTCCGCCACCAACATCGTATCTCCGGTCCCATCTCCGCCCCCCTGCGATTGTTAGGGTTTCCTTGGCCTTATGTCCGGCTCCTTGGCTCTGCCCACGCCAAGGTCCCCGCATCTATTGAAGCCGTCAACGGTGTACCCACCTCCTTGGCCTCCACCGAGACCTCCTTTTCGATCTTTATCCCGATTCTGGGGTACTATGATCAATGGGTTTAGGGTTATTTCCTATGTTCTGTTCTTTTTTACAAGGTTAATCACTCACGAGCGATGGATTATGGCTTCTACTCAAGGACTCGACAATCACAGGTTCGGTTTCACATCAGAATAAGTGTGTCGCCTTCGGGGGACTCAACGGTATACAGGCCCTACTTTGAGAGGTGTTCGTCCTTTTCGTTCTCTATCCCGATTCTGGTTTACTATGTTCGAAGGGCTTGGGGTTACTTTACACATTATGTTCCTTTTTGCACGGTTCATCATTCGCGAGAGATGGTTTAGGTTTTCTACTCAAGGACTCAACGATCACAGGTTCGGTTTTACATCAGAAGAAATGTGTCGCCTTCAGGGGACCCAACGGTATACATACCCTACTTTGAGCGGTGTTAGTCAGTCTTTTTGAGTTTATGTCTTAGTTAGCCTCAATGGCACTCCGTTAAAAAACGTCCTAGACGTTTACGTAGTTACAGGGTTATTGTGTTTGTCCCGTCAGGGCCTTCAGACATGTACTAGCTCTTTTTAAAGGAATGAAAGTTGCACTTACTAAAAAAAAACAATTGTATTATAATTCTAACTCTAACTCTAATTTAAGCTTAGTTAAATACAAACTTTAAACTCAAAGTAATTTTTAATGTATTTATTATAAGATTTGATATACTAACGATTATATTATAATTCTAACTCTAATTTAGACGAGCTTGAGAAGAAACAGACGCGTGTTTCAAATTATTTATGTCAAAAATATATATTATAATTAACAAAGATATATATTACAACTAGCATCGCGCGATAGCGTAGTGCAACCATCTAGTTGACATTGAATCTTTACTCACATGTCTAAAATTTGCAGAGGCCTTTGGGGCTGTGGGGATTCAGTGGATTGTGTACTTTGGAAATAGGGTTTTGTTTTGGGAAGACAAGTGGTTAATTGACATTTGTCTCAAATTTTCTTTTCAAAGGCTTTACCATCTTAGTGTATAGAAAAATACTTTGATCTCTACTTATCAGTCTGAAGGGGATTGGATCCTTATATTCAGAAGAGATTTGAGGGGGTGGGAACTAGATCAATTCCATAGTTTATGTGATCTGATCAATAACTACTATGGGTTATATGGTGGGGAAGACAAACCTGAGTGGATACTTGATCATAGGGGTTTTTCTGTTCTTAAGATGTATAATGCCTTAGATGAACTAGTGTATCTTTCTCTGGATTGGCCTGCACTTCTTTGTGCTCCAATCCTTCCTCCAAAAGTGGCTGCTTTTTCTTGGCTCTTGTGTATGCAGGGTGTTTCTACCAAGTGATTTTTACTGGCTAGAGGATTATATTCTAATAATATTTGGTGTTCTTTGTGTAATGAAGACCCTGAAGATTTGGATCATCTATTTCTTGGGTGTGGTTTCTCATCAGCTATTTGGAACTTGTGCTTGGATTGGTGGGGAACTAAAACTGCAGTTCCAGACACAGTTAAGGACTGTTTTATACCTTGGAATCACTTGGGATCTGGTAGAAGCATGAACCATTGGTCTTTACTCTCATTTATCATAATTTGGAGAATTTGGCTTAGTAAGAATGATGCTCTTTTTAATAGCCAGGTACTGCACATTGATCACATCTTTCAACAAATTCAGAGTGATTCGTTTCAACTCTTTTGGGCCAATTTCAAGGAGGGTCATTCTTTCTCCTTTCTATCTTGGATTAGTGATCCACAAGGGTGTTATATCAGAAGGAGGGTTTCTGATCATTAATTTTGAGGGATTAACACAGGTTACTTGAGTTGCAAGGTAGCTGCTTTGATGAAGTCTTTTGGGATATGTTAGTTTTGTTTCTGTTCTTGGGGGGTTTTGGGGTGGCTAGGTGGGTGGTTTGGGACTGATGTGAGTTTGGTAAGGGTGGTTTTAGGGTGTTACTTCCTTTTTGAGTGTGGGAGCTATTGTTTTGAGTTGGCCTCGTAGCTTGATTGTGTATTTAGCCTGAGTGTAGGTAAAACAATTTTTGGATGGAGATTTTGATTGTCTTGTTCTGTTATTTGCTCCTCCCTCTTTTGTATGGACATATCGTCTGTTTTGTTGCTCACAGTTGTTGAGCTTTCGTTGGGGGTGTGGTTGTGGAGAAGTTCTGCAGAGATGGTTGGGTGGTCGACAGAAGAGGAATTTTGGTCTGGTTGTGTGGCTCGGTGGTGTGATGGCTGGTATTATTTGTTGTATCAGTTGATTCTGGATCTGAGTGTTTTTTGACTGGTTTGAAACATTGGTATTTTGCAGGTGTTTGTGGGTCATATTATCAACTTTTCTCTCGGGTGGGATGGGTTTTTAGATTGATTTAGTTGGTTTAATTGGGTTTCTTGCTCAACAAGTTATACATTCTTAGGTGCTTTGGAGTACATGTGGTGTAATTTTGTTTGTATTGCTTCATTAAGGGTCCCCTTGTCTTTCGAAGGCAAGGTCCATAAATAAATAAAATTGCTGAACAAAAAAAAACCATCTAGTTGACATAAGAATAATATAAAATAACATTAAAATATTGATATAATTTAAAAGGATAATAATTAATATTTATTACAAAACATGAAGTTGAAGGTTTATAATTTTAAAATGTTGTAACATTCTTTTTTTACAATATAGTAAAAATATATTGTATGCAATATTTATGACATCTTCCTCAACTTTTCTTCTTATGAAAAAGTTATAGGGATCAATTTTCTATGAAAATAACTCACTATAACTATATAATTTTGTAGATAACTAAATTCAAATTAATAATAGTGTCAATCCTTAAACAATAATTAAACATAAAACCTAAATTAATAATAATTTAATTTCAAACAATGATTTCAACTAAAAAATGTACAAATTAAGAAACTTCAATAATATAAAATAGTAATAAAGTAAAATTTAATATAATAAAAATAGTAATTTAGATATATAAACGGATATGATTAATAAGAATATGATTAAGAAGTTAGAAAAATATAATAATAGATAAATTTTTATTGAAGAAAAATGAAAGAAATAGATATTTTGTTTAATTTTAGGGGCACTAATGGTAAAAAGACAGAATTACAAAGAAACCGACACAATTTTCTAATGAAAAAAAATATATTTTTAAAATTTTGAGGGGGGTACGTGCCCCCAAGATCCTTAATAGACCTGCCTATGATGGCATCTATGGTTATTGCCACAGTTTCTGTCATGACTCCTCTTCTCCTGCTCGCTTTCTATGGATCTGTTTTGGACAATTACTTCCATGTGCCTCTTCTTGAGGATTTTGTTAGGGTTTTTCCTGTTAGGACTCCTTTTGAGCCGTCTCTAAGCACCATAAAGTTGGCTCCCTCCCGCCATCAACGACGTGTCTCCCGACTCTTTTCGGCACCAACTCTGCAACCCCGATGGTTTCCGTTGATGCCGCCACCGTCGCGTTCGTCTCCCTGGCCGCCGCCGTCACCGTCTTTGAACTCGTCGTCGTCGTAATCTCATAAACCGCTTTCTCCCCCCCCCCCCCTCACCACTAACGACCACAAGTTCGGTTTTACATCTGAAGAAAAGTGTTACCTTCGGGGGACTCAACGGTTTACAGGCCCTACCTTGACCAGTGATTGTCAGTCTTTCTTAGTTTTCAATACCGTCAGGGACGATTATAGTACGAAAAGAACTGTGATACTATTGTGTCTTTTGTCTGTTCTTCGTGGTCATGGATTTATTCCTGATGCACTCAGATCTATTTGATTTTAAATTAATGAATTACACCTTTCAGTAAAAAAAAGTACAAATTTTCGTGAAAATAAGTATGTAAAACTTATCATTATTTTTATTTGTACAACAACCTCCTTCAAGATACTATGGTCGTATCCCTTTGGTACACAACCATTTGCTTTCGTAGACATTCTTCTTTGGGGTAATTGTAAGTTTTTTTTGTTCAGCAATTTTTGATTAAAGACCCATCCTTCAAAATGAAGAATAGGGCCAAGGGACTGTTCCCTCAAAGATAACAAACAAACCGAGTTTTGCCCACAAAAACACACTTCCTTGGGTTACAAGCAACCACAAAGAGATGTCTTGTGGCTCAAGTTTTCAAACTAACCTACATCAGTACAACAAAACTCAAAGTTCATATGGGTAATTGTAAGTAGTTACCCATATGAACTGTCTACGTGCAAATAGTTGCTCTTATGATTTATTATCCACTATATGTTTACAAACATGCCCCCATGAATGATCCACTTACAGAATAAATTACCCATGTAGGTTTTTGTTACATTTTTTTTTGAAACGGTAACGAGATCAAGATGCATTAAAGTAAGTAGAGGTTACAATAGGACCGAGGTCCTGGGCTCCAGAATATAGTTCGGGTCCCCCTTAGGGTACTTGACGCTCGTGTACCCGTAGAACTAGTCTTCTTAGCCTTCACAGACACACACAAAATTGGGATCCCGTCCGACCGTCCCAAAAACAAAGGGAAAACCAAACCAACAATAAAATCCAACCTAGAATAACAACAAAAGTAATCCAAACTAAAAACAGACTCGCAAACCAGAATTGAAACTAAAATTGAATCCAAACCTAAAACAGTAAAAACGATCTGCTTCCTTGCTCCTCCCGGGACGGCCAAGCAACGTCGATCCCAGGTCAAGATTGATAGGTCCCGGATCCCAATTCCACTGATTGTATCGCTCCAAAACCTTCTCCAATCGACTCGTACGGGTGTTCGGTGGGTAATAATTTACCAAAGCTAAGCCTCCACAAAACAAATCCATAACAATTGGAAGTCGGTTCGTGAATAACCCTGAAGGATGATTATGGTCTTTTCGACCCTATGTTACCTCGATCGAAGACGATGAGGAGAAAAACCCCTTGCGGCTCGTCCGATTGAATCGTAGATGCAGCACCGGTGGAGGGAGGCATCGGGGATGACGACGGCTGTGCTCGAATGGGGGCTGGTTGCAGTTATTGTGCAGGCGAAAACGATTGCTGAGAAAGAGGCTTAGTATGAAGAAAAGGAGGAAGAGATAACTCCATCGAAAACTTCTATGGCCAGGGCCATGGAAGCCGTCGACGACTGCTAGGATTTTGGGGTAAGGATTCTCGCAGAGCTTTTTTTTTTGTTGCGCTTAATTACGTTGTGTTTTGTACATGAATTTTCCACTCATAAACAGTTACTTTTATAGATTTTAAACACTAGATTGTATCATGGCCGTTACAAGCCTGGTAAGCCCGTGTATGGCGAACATGTTGTGTACATAAGCACATTCAATTCCTTTATCGTACCTACATACGGCCTACAAGGAGTATATATAATATAACCAGTCGATCCATTTGCCAAAGCGTCATTATCCAATGAGGAAAAATAAAATAGAATTATACATGGATACTTCAAGTAGATGAATAGACTGTCACATGAATACAACCTTGATATACTGTCAATGTAATTAACTAGGAAGGACGGTCCTGATTTGTTTCCTTCAGGAATATGAAATAATCAATTTTGTTTTTGTGTTAAAACGTGTATTTAATGTAATTAAATAAAATTAGGAAGGAAAGAATATGAGTAAACTAAATTTAGGGAAGTAGTAGATTCCTAAATAAATTCATTCAATTCCAGTGTGTGTATATATATATAGAGAGAGAGAGAATTGAATTTAGGGTATTGGGATCGGAATTAGAATTTAGAAGCGATGATGATAGCTAAAAAGGTGATAAAGAGTGATATTCGGGTATTGGGGTGGGAATTGTTGGTTGAAATATTATGTAGGGTGGTTGTGAAGAGTATGCGACGAGGTGTAAATTGGTGTGCAAGCTTTGGAGCTCCGTGGTCGTGAACACTGATCCACACTGGTTACGTCGCTGGTCTGAGATCAACGACAAGGAATGGCGTCAATATAGTAAGAGGGATCTTCTTGTCTCAAGGAAGACCGACATTAGGAATAGGCATCTGACTGAATTTGGGTTTAGTCTCCTAGTTTGTACTTGGCTCCTCAAGGAAGACTGACATTAGAGATAGGCATAATAGGCCTCTACTTGGCTCCTCATGGGAGACTGACGTTAGGAATAGAAGCCTCTACGCCTGCCTCTAGTTTTTTTTTGATCGGCAAAGCAAATTTAAATTAAAAACCTCTTTCGAGATAAAAGAGGAGGTACAATTTTTCCAACTACAAAAAGAACCACCAAAGGAATAATCTCCTAGACTACAAGAGAGTAAACCAAACTTAGGGTATGAAAATAAACTTGGGCTATGTTTTGAAGCCACCAGAATACAGAAGAAGTAAAGAAGAATCTACCACCCATTGTGTAGGAGGCACCACTGAGTTGAAGACTGAGATTGACCTTAGAAATGTTTCAAAAAACTAGTCCTTGTGAAATGTACAAAAAACCAGTCCTTGTGATCTGAGAAGTCCTGCCATCCCATTGTGCAGGTTGCACTCCAAGCTAATAAGTCCTTGTGCTCTGAAAAGTCCTGTCATCCCATTGTGCAGGTTGCACTCCAAGCTTCCAAAATGTCTTCTAAATTAGTGTAACTGTCATCCTTTCTACAGTTTGCAGTCTAAGATCATGATCATGACATACATCAGAGGAGTAGGATCACAGTTCCTAGTTTCCAAACTCTGCTAACCCATATTTGCAGCTGAGTGATGCAAATCCTTGTTAAGAGCTGTATCACTTTCCTGAGGATCTGAATTTGTAGAGAAAAGATCTGCCATCCTATTTTGCAGATTGCACTCCATATGTTGACCTTGATCATCCAATTCCAAGTTTCCAAAGATCCAAACAAGCTGAAGAAAGTGAGGGCCTCAGACTTAGGAAGAGACCTGCAAGGCAAAAGAAAACAAAAACCACTCTCCTAATAAAACAACTACCCACACTCAAGAAGGATCAACCTAGGAAACTGAAGACTACCCCCACACAAGTCCTTTTGAGACAAAGAACCAACCAAGAGAGCCCAAAGAGCCAAAAAAAATAAAGGGAGCACCTTACCAAACTCACAACAGTACCCTAACCAACCCAAACCCCCTCCCCAAAACCCCCAATCTGCTTGATCAAAAGAGAAGGTCCAAGATTCAAAAGAAGTCTAATAACTGAGTGATGAAGAAGCACCAGCAGAGGAAGCTTGACTGTCAAGTAATCTTACTTGCAGTCTAAGTAATTGCAGCATAGACGGAAATCACCCCAAAACAGATTCAAAAAATACTTACTAACCAGATATTAATGAGTAAGTCTCCTAGGAAAGCACTCTTTTAGAGAGCTAGCCCAAGAACTGAAGGAAAAATAAAGACCAGAATTATTGAATTTGGCCCACTCCCAAGTGTAAGACATGTTCACTATTTTGTTGAAAATTTCTTCTGCTGAGGGAAAGCAGTTCTCAAAAATGGCTTGATTTCTTGCCAACCATATGTGCCAGAATGTTATATGTATGATATTTCCCCAGGGCCCTTTACAATTATGTGAGGCTTGTATTAGAGCAGGCCAAGAAGTGAAGAGTTTTTTTGTTGACTGAGGGATAACCCAAGATATTCTCCACCAGTTGAGAATGAGGCACCAAACTGTCCATGCTCTCTCACAATGAAGAATGGTATGTGAGGCATCTTCTAGATCATTGTTGCAAACTGGGCAGAGCAAGCCTTGAAGAGATAATTGCAGACCTCTAGCATCTAGAAAGCATCTGGTTGGTATAGCCTCTAGACAAGCTAGCCAGCAAAAAGCTGTAATTTTTGGTGGAATTCCTGTCTTCCATAGAGCCTTTGTCCAATCTGCATTAATAATAGGGGCTGAACTTGCATTGTCCAATAGAGAGTACAGTTTCTTGACAGAGAAGCCTTTAGGGTCTCCTGCCCACACAAGGAGATCTGACTCCTGAGTTAATTGAACTCCAGATAAAATTTGTTGCAGCATAAGCCAATCTGACTCTGCCCTTCCTCTAGGCAATCTTGAAAAATTTAGATCCCACTCATCATCTAAGAAGGCATCATTTATCATAATTTTTTTGGTCTGAGAGAGGGAATATAGTCTTGGAAAAATGTATTTAAGTGGTGTATCTCCCCACCAAATATCAGACCAGAAGTAAACCCTTTGGCCATTACCTAACTTCCAAGTGAGTCCTTTTATGCCAAACTAATCTTGAAATATAGGATCATTATTCATTGCCAGAATTTGATTCATGAAGCTGGAGCCACCTATCTCAGGAAATGAAGCCAGGTCCCAATCTGTTAATGACCAACCATACTTGCAGCAGATAACTCTTTTCCATAAAGAATTTTTGTCTAGTGCAAACCTCCACAACCACTTAGCAAGGAGAGCTACATTCATTTGTGCAAGATTTTTAATTCCCAAACTCCCTTTATTCTTTGGTCTACAAACCTTGTTCCAAGCTACTTTACAAAAGGTTCTAGCTGTAGAACTCCTATGCCATAAAAACCTTCTCTGCCAAGATTCCATTGCTTTAAGAACTCCCTTTGGGGCTTGAATTATGGAAAAGAAATATAGGGGTAGTGCACTGAGAGTGGATTTAATGAGGGTGATTCTTCCTCCCAAAGAGAGTAATTTAGCTTGCCACAGACTTAGAGCAGCCTTGAATTTATCTATAATTGTATCCCAAGTTTTGATTCTTTTTGGATTTGCTCCAAGTGGAAATCCCAGATATGTTGCTGGTAATTTGCCTTTTGTGCACTGTAGGATGTCTAAAATGTTTGACTCTGCCTCTTCATCTAGATTGAATAAAATTACCTCAGATTTCCCATAATTGACCTTCAGTCCAGAAGCTAAGTTGAACATTGCTAGGGCTAACTTGAGGCACAAGGCACCACTATTTGTAGCTTGGAGGAAGAATATACTGTCATCTGCAAACTGCAAATGAGAGATAATTGGGCCTGAGTGATGAAATTGAATCCCTTTATACTCTCCTTGTAGCAAGACAGCCTTCATAATTTGGTTTAGGCCCTCAGCAGCTATGACAAAAAGCAAAGGGGACAAAGCACATCCCTGCCTTAGCCCTCTTGTTATTTGAAAGTCAGGACTTGGTGTACCATTTATTAGAACTGAGACATGAGCTCTGAGACAAGACATGATCCATAATTTCCACAGATTTCCAAACCCCATTTTGGTCAGCACTTTCATAAGATAACCCCAATTGACCCTGTCAAAAGCCTTTTCAAAATCTGCTTTGAATAATATTGCCTTCTGCTTGGATGATTTAATAAACTCCACCACTTCTGAAGCAATTAGGATACCATCCACTATTTGTCTATCCTGAATAAAACCAGACTGCTCCTCCCCTACTAGATAGCCAATAACCTGTTTGAGTCTAGTTGACAAGAGCTTTGACATTATCTTGTAAACACCTCCCATTAGACTGATGGGTCTATAATCATCAAAGGATAAGGGGGCTTTGTTTTTGGGAATTAAAGTCAAGAAGGAAGAGTTAAGTCCTTTTCCAAGCTGACCTGTGTGATAAAAGCAATAGACAAATTTCATCAGATCTTCTTTGATAATAAGCCAGCAAACTTGGAAAAATTTAAGAGTATATCCATCTGGTCCTGATGCTTTTTCAGGGCTGCAAGCCATAAGAGCTTGAAGAGTTTCTTCTTTTGTAAAGGGTCTTTCCAGCCACAATTTTTGCTCATTGTTCAGAGAGGCAAAGGGCATGTCATCCAAGGAGATATGAGAAAAAGAGTCTTCTGAGAATCTAGAAGCAAAGTGATCAGCAGCAGCAATCTTTATTTCAGCAGGAGAGGTTACTAATCTTTCCTTGTACCAAATCTGGTTTATCTGCTTATAGGCTCCTTTAAAGTTGGCTACCCAGTGAAAATATTTTGAATTCTTATCTCCTTCATCAATCCATTTTTTCCTTGCTTTTTGACTCCATAGTTTTGAGAGAAGCTTGTATTTTCTAATTAACTCTGCCTTTAACTCACTTCTGATGGAGCATTCTGCAGTAGAGAGAGGTCTAGTCTCCACCAAAGAATCAAGAGTGTCAATAGCCTTAGTGATGTCTGCTATATGAGTATCTAAATGGCCATAAACTTGAGCATTCCACTTCTTTAAATCAGCCTTCAATAATTTAAGCTTCATCCACAAGACATAATAGGGTTGGCCATAGATTTGATATGAGGACCAGAATTGTTGAACAACTACTAGAAACCTTGAATCTTCTATCCAAATATTTAGGAATTTAAAAGGCCTTGGTCCCCAGTCCACCACTTCATCAAAGAGTATAATGGGCCTATGATCTGAAATTGACCTTGGAAGACAAGTCTGATTGATATTGGGATACTTTACCAAGAGGTTCTTAGAAACAAGAAATCTGCCTATCCTTGATGCTCTAGATTGAGGGCCAAACCATGTGTACTTGCCACCATGTAAAGGAAGATCAATGAGACCCTGAGCTTGAATGAATTGTTGAAAATAATGTATATCAGAGCCACCAGTTCTTTGAGATGATCTATCTTGTATACTACTGACAGTGTTAAAGTCCCCTCCCAGAAGTAATAGTGTTCCATCTTGCACTTGCTTAATCTTATCTTCTAAATTCAACCATAGTGATCTTCTACCAGCAGCATTAGTGGAAGCATATATATATTTATAAAACAACACTGAGATTGACAAGTCTTCATCTTACCAAACCATAATAGAGCCCCCTCAATATTCTCAGAATGTGAGAAAAGAAAGTCACAAGATTTCCATATTGTAATGATCCCTCCTGAAGTGTCAATAGCATCTAGATGGCAAGACTCCCACCCACTATTTAGCCCACAAGCTCTAAGAAAATGAACTGGAAAGTTATCCATTTTTGATTCTTGAATGAATATGAAACTTGGCCTTTGCTTGCATATTAAGATATTTAAACATTTCCTCTTTTGATGGGAGGAAATTCCCCTCACATTCCAAGTGAGGAATTTCATATCTGATTATAGAGAGATAGGGATGATGAGGCCTAGATCCAGTTGGCTAATTTTGTCTGAATTTTCCCCAAGATCGGCACAATCCTCTTCAGAGCCAGCCTCTTTATCTGGCTGAAGCTTCCCTTTATCTTGTAGATCAGTTAGCTGATTTAGAATAACTTGATCTGCTACTGAAGCTCTCAAGCCAATAGCTTTACCAAAGGCCCAAGCTTTTTTAGCAAAGGTGTCTTCCTCCAAGAAGCTTCTACTGATATGCTGGTCATGATGTTTAGGAGCTGGAAGAGGAGGATCAACTGAAGGTAAAGTCTTTAATCTTGCTCTTGTGCTATAGTTGTGAGGAGAGGACCCTATGGCTGAGCTGGTCTTTTTTTCTTCTTCTTTAGATTGGTATGAGTAGTTGGAGAGATGGACTTTTTGAGACCTAGGAAGTCAGCAGCCCTTCTACTTGCCTTTTTTCCAGCTGTACTTGGAGGGAAAAATCATGTTCTGAGAATGAATAACCACTATTCAAACCGTCCAGCCCCATATCAGCAGATGGAAGGGACTGCAAAGGACCAACATCCCTTGTTATGTCAGTAGCCATTAATGCCATATGAGTTGAATTGCATAAATCATCTTGAGCCTTCCCCACTAATAAATGACTATCAACTTCAGTCCTTTTGGAGTGGATAATAGGAGGAGAGACTTGAATGGAGCCTTGGGTAATAGCATTGTCCAGAGGATTTATAACAAAGGTAGTAGCTGTCTTCTCACTAACAGCAAGAGGGATGGTAATGACTTGACTTTGGCTTTGAGGCAAAGGATCCACTAGAATTAAATCAGAATTGGCAACAGCAACTGTACCAATTACTAACTCTAAGCTCTCTTCAGTGGTGAGAAGAGTGTCTTTATAGGAAGGAGGAATTAATGGTTCACTGTGTACTGTAGCAATAACCTCAGTAGCCATTAAGACTGGCTCATCTGCCACAGTATCAGCAAGCAGATCTACAGAGGCATAAGTATCTTTAACAACCTGATTTTCCAAAGTTACAAACCCTTCAACACCCATTGAATCTGGTGAGACATTAAGAATTGGCAGGGGAATGTTTGTTGGTGAGGCAATTAATTGAGAATCTGAAGGTTGAAGAGTTACTCCATCTGTAGCTGGAGTTATATCAGTATCCAAACCTCCTTCAAATCTGACTCCTCCCAATTCTGAGGAAATTAACTCTGTAGAGTCTATAGAATCACTGCCACTGAAATCAGAATGTGAGTTGAAAGGGAAGGCAGGTAAAGAATGTTCATCCACATTGTTAATTAGGATCTTATAGGAGAATTGCCTCAGCACCACCTTTACTTCCTTTTTTAGAACAACCAGAGAAGTGGAGTGGGTTAAAACATAAGCAATATCAATATTTTTTCCAGCTTTTGTCTGAGGATGTGTATATATCAAAGTGCCTTGATCAGCAAGAGAAGCTTGGAAAGTTTCTTCACACCAACCATTGAAAGGGACTCCATGCAGAGCTACCCACTTAAATTTCCCACCCTTATTGGCAAGATAATCAAAAGAAGGAAGTAGAGTCAACCATTTTCTTAGCCAATTTCCTTCCTTTATCAGAAGAACCTCATGATATAGCTCATCTTCACAATAAATTAGTACAACATTGTTTCCCAAAGAAAGAAGCTGAACTTCAAAAACATCTTGTAGAGCTATTTGCACCCTTACTTCCTCTACCTTGAGATTTGAATGAATCACTGCCAGATGTCCCAGATTCAAAATTCTTTCATATTCAGTAACTATAGACCCTCTGTTGTTAAAATCTTCATAATTGAGAAAGTTGTTATGGTGATCTCTTAGGAAGGGTCTTTGATTCCTTGTAGGGAAGGAAGGATTAGGTAATGATCTATCCCAAGCTTTGGTTACAAAGAGCTTATGATTCTGTGTTACACAGCCATTGAGGAGTTTAATAGCTTCTTCAAGAGTTTGGGAAGAATTGAAATAAACAAAGCCATATGATCTTCCTCTTAGGTTTGGTCTGGATGCCTTCAGAGCCTTACAAAAGCCATTCATTGAGCTGAACATATCAATAAGCCAGGCTGAATCTATAGAGGGAGGTAGGTTACAAACAAATGCAGTGAAATAACGAATTCCTGAGTCTGCAGATGTTATATTAGTTTGATAAGAGTGGATCTTCCTTTTTTTGTGTAAGATGGAAGGATGAACTGACTCAAACCCAGGAGGGGGATAGCCCATGGAAGAGGAGTCCTGAGCCATATTAACCTTAGAAGTTGATCTAGATTTGTCCAAGTTAACTCCAACTCTTCTGGCTGGAAAAGATGGAGTAACATATGTGTCTGAGGTTAAAGGCTTGAAATTTTTGTCATAGAACATTTTCTGTCCATGAAGCAATTTTGTGTGACCACCCAAAGAGTACTCTTGCGTTCTGTCCGAGGAGTCTGAGTATACTTCCTTCCCTTTAAGCCTTTTCTTTCTAGAAGTTTTGAGTCTTGCAGGATCTTGAGCTCTGAGATTCGAAGTGGCAGTAATGTCTCTGAGGGAGCTCTGTTCTTTCATTTGTTGTTGTTGAGTTCCAGCTTGATCCCCACTTAATTCTTCTATTGTGAGTACCATTCTGAAAAGGGAGTGGAGTCGAGGATTTGTGTACATTTCCTAAGATGAACTGAGAAATGAAACCCAGGTACTGCTCTGTTTCAGGGTTTTGTAGCACAAAGTGTGGATAGGTCTGTGAGATGAAAGTTCCAGTTGAAGAAGCAGCGCGCAGAGATCCTGGTGGTCCGGTGGCCTGAGGCCATCATGGACACTACACCAGTCCAGAAGACCAAGTGAGAGTTCAACCAAACCAGTGGAGAGGATGAAATACGATGAACAAAGATGAAGAATGAAGAACAGGTATTGTAGCTACTGTAGCTCTAGAGAGGGTTTCGTAACCTCTTTAAGCCTTTTTCAATCCTTGTTGTTGTTTTTAGGGAGAGATCGATGGAGAAAATGATGGGTCCTGCCTCTAGTTGTAACCAAACATCCTTCCTTTTTATAAAAAGATTTCTTGTTTTTGGTTGTATTTACCTTTTACTTATTTAATAAAAGACTTTTAGTTTGGAACTTCCTTCCCCTGTTTCTTATTCTTGTTTACCCATCGTCCCAACATGGATTGTTTAAATGTTACAAAACGATCAGTGTAGACGTAACTTTATATTATTAGTTGATTCATTTCAAATGCTTGATTCTAAAGCTTACAGTATCTTCATGTCATACTAAAACTACCTAACTATAGAAACAAACCAAGATTTTGATGTTTTTCTCATCATTTTCTATCTGACATGAGTATTAGGATTAGAATTACCATTTCATTACGTGGAACTCTCAAGGGTTCTATTTGACCACTATGCACAACTACTTGTTAATGTTATATCATGCTGATGCTAACCTTGCTGTGGTTGACATTCCTGACATATACATGGTAAGTTTTAAACATTTCTCTTACATTTTCCATTTATGCATTTCACTTTTTTTTTGTTACAAATGTGATGCACTTATTTGTTTTAGGTGAGGTTTCTTGTTGAGAGACCATAAACTAGAGATTAGCTGTCAAGGTACAACTTTTCTCCCAAGTAAACTGTAGCAAATGAATTCATATTTTTCCATTTTTTCTTTGGAACATAGCTATGTATTCATATTACTTGAATTGTCTCATGATACATAAGAGTGCATCAGGGATTGTGAATCCGGACCACGACAGGACAGACACAAAACGGACCTCTCGAGCTAACCAATGGACTGTTCTGTTCGCTGTCCTAAGAACATACTCTCGAGCTATCTATATTTAGTCTATTTTAGAACGAGTGACTGATACCTATACTTAGTCCCTTTTATAATGAGGGAATATTATCTTTAATTAGTCTCTTTTGTAATATAAGACTAAGATCTATGCTTGGTCGTCATTAGAATTTGTGACTAATCATTATTTTAATCGTATTTATAATAGATGACTATGTTTTTTCTTAGTCGTATATTGAGACAGCGACTAAAGAATCTAAAATCAGTCGTTATACAAAATAAGCGACTGAGAATAAGGGACTGAGCTTAGATGACTAAAAAACAATCGCTAATATCATTAGCGACTATTTTATACAGATAAGCGATTAACTTGACCAGTCATTTATGTGACACTTTGGTGTGGTGGTAGATGAATACCAAATACAGAGGAGAAAAACGTGATATTGATACAACCTTGATATACTGTCAATGTATAGTAGTAGTTTAAGTAATTAATGGCATTAGCCCAATAACCAGATAACTAGAACCGAGCTATTAAAAAAAGACTAAACATAGGGAAATCAATTATAACCCACTCCTAAATTCTTTGGGGATTACTACACCGTTCAAATCAAATAAACTCATTCCTGTAGTCGTGAGAGATTGGTTAATCATGTGGACATAGGGAAGCAGGTGCAAGATGCTCAGCTAGCTCATGCAGTGAAACTTACTAAAGACGCGCAGTTAGCTCATCAAGCTAAGGCTTTTGATGATCCGACTTTGACTTCGGAAGGTGAAGAGTGATTACTGATGGATGATTTTGTGTTCCCTTTTGGATTTTGTTTCGGGAATTGTTCTCGCGGCTCCTTTAGGGAGCTCCTTTGTAATGGTTGCCTTTGGGTTGATCCTTCTTGGATATACCTTTTTTCAAATAAAAAATTTCGAGCTTATCCAAAAAAAAACTAGGAAGGGAGAAGATACATAAGTTTTTTTTATATAGTTGACTTCAGAGAAAAGCGGCGCTAGGGTTTTGACGTCGTTGACTTTTTGCTTGATTGTAGCCATACTAATGGCTTGTTTTGGGAAGATCAATTGATCATGATACTGTCTCTTCTGATATTGCTGCTGCAGTGGGGTTTGAGGTTTGAAGAGGAGCAGGAGTTATTGGAAAAGATACAAACGCAGAATCTGGTGTTTTTTGCGATTCCTCACATGGTGGCGGCGGCGAGGTTGCTCTCCGACAACGATCATGCGATGGCGCGCGGTGGGTCGAAGGAAAAGGTGGTGGGGGCTTCTCTCTACTATCTCAGATCTCGAGCCTACGCACACCGATCCCTCTTCTAGTCCATCGTCCCCAATCCCCGTTGGGGTTGTAGCGATGGAGGGACGTCGGGATATTGTGTTCTCCGTCATCGCGCCGGTAGAACATGGAGACTCGGGAGTACACGCCGTGCCGGTCGGGAACTCAGAAGGTAGGGTGGTGGTCAAACTTGGAGGAAGCGGGAGGAAGGTAGGGTTTCGCCGGAGTAGGGAGGCGACAAGAGCCGCAGCCCCCAGATGGGCCCAAACCAACTCGGGACCGAGGGGACTTTGGGCCGAGGCACGTAGGGCCATGAACCAGGGAGGTCCAGGAAATGGGCCCGAGGAAGTAAAGTTTCGGCCCTCGTTGGGTCGGGTCACACCCGGGCCCTTCCGAACCAAGTCCGGGACCGGGGAGTTGGGCAGAGACCGACGATGGTTCTTGGGCCTGGGTCGGGTCGGGTCGCGAGTCGGATCGATACGCCTGGGCCGGGTTGGGTCATGGGAGTGGACACATCTGGATCGGGTCTCACACTTTGGACCGACTCCGAACAATCGACATCACGGAAGGGGCATCATATGTAGCGGCGGGGGGCTCTCAGCACCCTCGCCTCGCGGAATGAGTCCGACGAGGTCCAGAGGGGGGTCGGCCGGTTACACCGCCCCTCTAAACGTAAGGTGGCAGCAGTACCACCAAGAACCGGCTAAGTATTTCCCTACCAGCTCAGGGGTCAGCATTCCCGCGTTTTGGAGGCCTACCATTATCATTGAAGGGAGGACAAAGCACGCTGACATCCCGGGGAATACTTAGTCCACAACCACAAACTTCTGCACTAAGCCTACTCGGCTTGTGCAAACCAGTTTGGAGCCGCTATATCGGTGATCGTCAGACGCTACCGTAGTATCATCCTCCAGACAACTCCTGATTCCTATAGAGCGACTTTACTTTATGTTCTATTATTTATTTCAGTTTCAGTGTTTATCGTTTGTAAACACTTTTAATATATAATATTACCTTGTCTTTCTCAAAAAAAAAATCATAACTAAGAAGGACGGTCCGAATTTGTTTCCTTAAGGAATATGAAAGAATCAAATTTGTAAAAATATCTTTTTGTGTTAAAACGTGTATTATTGATCTATTCTATCTAAAAGCAAAAGTTTTAGGATACGTGTCAACACCACAGCAGCTCCCGATTTCCTCTTTTTTTCTTCTTTGTTTTTCCGAATTGGATTTGCCTATTGCTGCGATCTCAGCTCCTCTCTTCTAATTTTTTCCATTTCTGATCGTTTCTACTCACCTAATTCAATGCTTCCTTCAACCTCTTCACCGATTCCTTCCGTTACGATTGTTATGGGGTGGATAATTCGGTGTCAGCGAATGGTCGTCTACTGTACTATATGTTTTGGTTGCGTCTCTTTCCTTTTCACACGCAACTGTCTTCGTCCATTCATCGCCTCTTTTGATCTTCTTCGACCAGGTTTGTCTCTAATACAGAACTGTATTTTGTTTGTTGTGTTCCTATTCCTGTTGGGATTGCATTTTATTATCCCAGCTCGCTTGATTATCCTTCTTTTGCTTCTTTTTAGGGTTTTAGAGTTTTTTCTGCTTGGGTGTCTAGGGCTCACACGGGTCGATTGTTTCAGGTTGGTCTCCTAAATTTGTGTAGTTCGCTTTTAATTTTTGGTTTCTCGCTTCAGTTGTGTAGGCATCGATTGTTGTGGGTCGGTTTTTAAAGTTTTGTCTTCGAATGTTTATCTAGGAATTAATATGTTAGGCCGATGTATGCTGTGTTGGCTTCTAATTTCTTGTTGTTGTTGTTTCTTGTATCATTATGCAGTTTATTATTTGATGGGTGCCAGCTTCTATGTTATAGGATTTTGCTTTGTTAAATATGAAATATGAATTGCTCGTTTGCTGGGTTTGGACTGAGTTTCAGTTTTTTTGCACAATTTGAGATAAGCAACCTATTAGAGATTGTGTTTGTGAAATTGAAATAGGCGTTCTATTAGAGTTAGTGTCTGTGGGTTATAGCACTATCATGGGTTTTGAGTCTCGTATCTATACATGTTTGGTTCCATAGGTATGGTAAACTCATGTATAGCCGGTTTAGCTTATTTATCTTAGACCATAAGAACTTTTGTCTGGAATTTTTAAATCAGTGTTGCCTTTTCAGTTTACTTATAGATTTGTGGGGTTTTTATTTGGTGTTGTTGCAGACGTGCTCAAATAACATGGAATTTTCCCCTTTGAAAGCTCTTGATAGTTCATCCGGCTTGGCACTTGTACAGGTCAGGATTTGTCGGTTATGGGAATCGCGCAACACCAAAGTAAAGCAAAGGCACCTTATTAGCGTAGACATGATTATTGTTGATTGCGAGGTGTGTTTTGTTGCTGCATTTTCTATTTTGTTTATTGTTATCCTTATTACCCCTCTATATTTATTATCGTTCTTCTTGTTCTGGTAATAATTATGTAACTGATAAATTTTATGGTTGTTGCAGGGCACTCCTATGTGGTTGAAGGTGAAAAATCACTTTGTCCCAAAATTTAGACCCCTCTTGACTGTATAATCCAAAACTAAAAAATATATGTTTTTTTATACTTTTCAAGACAAAAATAAAATTCTTCTTATTTAAACAAAAAAATTATTTTTACATTTTACCGGGCTTTTGCACCGCGCTAACGCGTGCTGTATATTTATTTATTGGGATAATTTTAAAAAAGTACTTATTGTTGGATGATAAAGAAATTATCAGTAGTGAATGAAAATAAATACCTTTTTTTATCAGCAATTTTTTGAAATTTTATAAACCAAGTTTTCGAATCAAAAACTTGAAAAAGGGTCGAGCCCTCGAAATACAAGTAGATCAACATAAAACAACCTACAAACCCACCCACAATATTAAGAAAAAAGTCTATAATCACAAATAGACTTGCAACCCAAGCTAACGGTTCAAAAATTCCTAACGGCCATCCTTGCCTTCCAAGTAACCGACCAAAACCCTTTAATAACCCATCAAGACTCTTTTACCCCAAATTGTCCACCCCAATTAGCTAAGAGGAATGAGATAGAAACATAGTTCAGCACAAAGAGTAGTTCAAAATCACAGAGCTTTCTTCTGTAAGATTGAGTAGAACTTCACCAAGAATTGATCAAACCAGTCCCTCTACCAAAATGCAGCAAACTGAGTTCCAAAACCTTCAGCCTTTGTTCCAAGCAATTAAGTAAGTCCCTAGCAAGTACTGTCATTTGAACAAATCCACTTCAGTCACTGAAAATGCAGTATCTCACACTTGTAGGCTTCATCACAGTCAGTGCAGCTCCAAAATCTGTTAAGAAAGTAGACAACCAAGGGAAACTCCCAAGAACCTAAAGACAGATAAATCAACCAAAACAAAATAGCCAGACTCTCACTTAGAATGTTCTACCCTCACACCTCAGAAAAGAAGAAAAACAAGTACAGAGGAAACCAAACTCTACCCACACTCAAGATTGAGAACGAATCATCACCAACCCCAGAAAAGTTCCTCACCAAAGACCTCACCACAGTCCCCCAAATCCTCCCAATTCCCACCCCAAAAGTCCCCATCCCTAGATTATAAGTTACCACAGGAGAAAGGAGATTCAATCCAATTTAAGAAGGAGAAGGAATGTCCAAATTTGAATTTTGCCCAAAGGAGTTGATAAGCAGCATGTTGTATCAGTTGCAAAATGGTGCCAGGATGATCCAATATCTTATTGAAAATTAAGTTGTTCCTACTGAGCCAAATTCTCCAAATAATAATAGCACATAACCAGTTCCAATAGGATTTCTTCTTCTGAGGACCCAAATTTTTCCAGGAGCAAAACCAGTCTTTAATATTCTTTGGCATTGATGTTACTATGTTCCACCACTTTAAGATAGCATTCCATACTTCCCAAGCATAGTTGCAACCCAGGAATAAGTGATCTAATTCCTCAAGATGATCTTGACAATAAGCACACCAAATATTATCAGAAAAAATGCCCCTGGATCCAAGAAAACACTTGGTGGGGACTGCCTGCATACACACCAGCCAGGAGAAAGCAGCCACCTTTGGAGGTAAGATTGGGGTCCAGAGTAATTTTGGCCAGTTCAGACTCAAATCATGTTGTTTATCTAATAGTTGATACATTTTCCTCACTGAAAATCCCTTTTTGTCTGCACTCCAAGTAACCACATCTTCTTTATCATTGAGGGTCAGCCTTGTGTTAATAAGTTGACAAAGAAGATGAAATTGGTCCCATTCCCAGCCCCTTAAGTCTCTTCTGAAGTACAAGACCCACACTCCATTTGACCAACAAGTAGAAACCAAGGCCTTCTTCTGATTACTGAGATGGAACATTCTTTGGAATAAAACCTTGAGAGGGACTTGTGATATCCAACAATCTTCCCAAAAGAAAACAGAATTGTCAGAGTTGACTTCCCAGGACAGACCAGTAGCCCCAAAAGCATTGGCAAATTGAGGAATAGATAGTAAAGTTTCTATATGTCTGAGGAAGCATTGTCCATCATGCAATAGAAATTTTGATAAATCCCATGAAGAAGGGTCCCAACCATACTTTGCACACAGTAACTGTTTCCAAAGTGAGTCTTTTTCAAGTGCAAACCTCCACCACCATTTTGCTAGAAGTGCCAAATTCATTATTTGTAAACTTTTGATACCCAATCCCCCCACATTCTTAGGCCTGCACACAGAATCCCAGCAGACCTTATGTAGACCCCTCCTTAATAGGCTACCCCTCCACAAAAATCTCCTTTGCCATCTCTCCATCTCCAAGATAACCCCTTTAGGTGCCTTGTAGAGTGACATATAGAATAAAGGCAGAGCCCCAAGGGTTGAGTTGATGAGTGTAATTCTACCCCCCAAAGATTTTGATTTTTCTTGCCATAATCCCAACCTTTTCTTGAATTTGTTAACCACAGGTTCCCATGTTTTTTTCTTCCTAGGATTTGCTCCAAGTTGAAAACTCAAATATTCTATGGGGAGAGAAGCATAAGAACATCATAATATATCAGTTATCTCAGCAGTGTCAAGTGAAGAGGGGTTGAGATGTATAACCTTTGATTTTTGAAGATTTATCTTTAAACATGTGGCTCTTTGCAACACATTAAGTTTATGTTTCAAATTTATCAATTGTTGTCTCCCTGCTTGTATAAATAACAATGTATCATATGCAAACTGTAGGTGGGAAATCTCTGGTCCAATACCATTACATTTAACCCCATTATATAATTCAGCAGTAGTCCCTTGTAGCATTAACTGATGTAGAGTTTCAGCAACCAGAGCAAATAACAGTGGAGAGAGTGAGCAGCCTTGTCTCAATCCTCTAAAGAGAGGTATAATGTTCAAGTGAAAATATGTACATATATATACCTCGTTTTCAAAGCGGTGCATCAGTGAGTTGGAATCAGATGCTCGGATGAGAAGATATATTTTTGCTACATTTGGTTGAATCCTTAGTATCTTTTCCAATAAAACTACGTACATCCACAAA
The DNA here is from genome assembly GCA_963921825.1 of Erodium maritimum. Classification (NCBI taxonomy): domain Eukaryota; kingdom Viridiplantae; phylum Streptophyta; class Magnoliopsida; order Geraniales; family Geraniaceae; genus Erodium; species Erodium maritimum. The sequence continues at coordinate 36,775,626 of OY997588.1, forward strand.
TGAAATATATATGTAACTACGAATATGTACATGAGATGCGTAGAGCGCAATATAGTTATAAAGACATGAATAGTATCATACTCTTAGCAAGAAATCCAGATCCACCGGTGATTAAAATGGTCTTGTTCTCCAGATATTGCACTGTACCATTGAAATGTATTTATTAGGATAATATGAAACATGTACATATTGTTAGGATATTCTGAGATTGTTTTTTTATGAGCAAACCATTATATATATATATATATATATATATATATATATATATAGGGGAACAATCAAGTACAAACCTTATTTCAGGTCAGAACGTAGAACTAATCTGGGCCATTGATTAACTAGATCGGATGGTTACCGAAATTCAGGGGGGGTGGTGATTGATTACGAAATCAATTACAAGATATGCATTAATTAAAAAAAATATTAAAAGATATGCATTAAATCTGAGCCATTAATTCTACGATCCAAGGGCCCAGATTGATAGTTCTACGTTCTGACGAAAGATACAAGTTTGTACCTGATTGTTATTCTATATATATATATATATATAGAGGAGCTTTCAGGTACGACTCAATCTTTAAATACGAAATACGACTTAATCCCAACTTTGGAATCGCAAATTGCCCAAGGGCTGCGATTTTCGCATGACCTTTTTTTTTTCTTTTTTTTCACCAAGTTTCTTATTTTGATCTTTCCCGCTTCGTTTCAACTCCGATTTAATTTTTTCTTGCGCCAAAAACTTTCTTTTTTCAAGATCTATCTATCAAGTATCATATTGAATATGTTTTGAAACAAAAAAAAAACATGTACAAGCAAAAACACAAATCGTTAACCGTGTACTATTGTATGTTCTTGCAACTACATTTGTATGAATAAGCTAATCTTAATGTATGTTTTAGCTAATCTTAATTTATTAGCTTACACGTACAAAATATACATACACATACAAATGAAAATAGTAAGAACATACATTAAGTTTAGCGTATACATACAACTGAAACAACATGCATTAAAGTTGGCTTACACATACAAATGAAAATGCCAAGAACATACATTTAAAATTGTATAAACATACATTAAGTTCAGCGTACATATATAACTGAAAATTAAAAAACATGCATTTGTAAAAACATACATACAAAACATACATTAAGATTAGCTTATTCATACAAATGAAGTTGCAAAAACATACATTAGTGCACGGTTAACAATTTGTGTTTTTGCTTGTACATGTTCTTTTTTGCTTCAAAACATATTCAATATGCTACTTGATAGATAGATCTTGAAAAAAGAAAGTTTTTGGCGCAAGAAAAAATTTAATCGGAGTTGAAACGAAGCGGGAAAGATCAAAATAAGAAACTTGGTGAAAAAAATGAAAAAAAAAGGTCATGCGATTTGCGATTCCAAGGCTGGGATTGAGTCGTATTTTGTACAAAATTGATCAAGTCGTACCTGAATGTTATATATATATATATATATATATATATATATATATATATATATATATCCTTTTTTTAAAAGGTTGAAAAGAGAGGACAAGAAAATCTCTAGCAGCATAGACTAAACAAGCCAAACCAAAATCACAAAATCATGAAAATTACAAGCTTACAATCAAACTTGGTTTTGATAATGAAAATAAATATAAAACATGTACATATTCTGAAGTTGTATAATGTGAAATTATACTAATAAAACATCAATATTCTGAAATTTGTTTTGATCTTGTAAATGTTAAAGATTGCATTTCCCATATCTTGAATGGCTTTGTAACCAACTTCTCTCGTAATCCAAGTTCCCATAGTTTAATTTCTCTATTTCCAGAGGCGAATGGGTTAAAACGAACACTATGAGGCAGGATAAGAAAGAAAATGTGTAGTTAATGAGGTAAAAATTCAGCCATAAAACAAATGAGCATATGGGAGAAACACTAATAATGTTGGTACCAAGAAGCAGTGTGTTGTGATGAAACAATAGCAATTCACTGAAAATAATTAGACATGAATAGGCTAAATAACTACCACCTCAACAAAGGGGGAGCTTGTGCATAAAATATTTTTGAATTTTCCAATTCATCACAACCAACTATGATTTCCTATTGAAAACAAAAGATACATATCTTGACTTGTGAAATTAAAATTACCTCTGCAAAGACATTTGTGCCCTCTTCCTTCCGCTTAACGGATGTGGGCTTGAAGAACATACCAACAGCATACTCACAAGGTGCGGGAAGATCAAAACCAATTTCTCACAAATCAAACCAACAACAAATAAGCTTAAAGCTCTAGAAGCACGAGGGTCATACATGATGAGAAAAATTTGTTGAGCAACATAACAAAGGTATGGACGGGTGAAAGTGAGATACTGGATAGCTATAACGAGACTACGATACAGAGAAGAAGGATCGGAGAAAGGGAACCAGAGAAGGGAGAGAGTCTGAATTTTATGTCGACCAGAGTGCGACAAGGTTTGCAAGGGACAATGTTGTCATAGCTTACTTAAATGATAAAATTATATGAACTTATGTTTTTCTTTTTCTCTCTCAGAATTCTATTTTTGGCCATATGGGAAGTGGACTATTCATTATCAACATAAGTGGTGAGAGACGGAGAGAATGCGATAGGGTGTCTTTGATGTAGTGAAGAATGTGTTCAGAGCATGAACGAGCCAAAATGTTATGAGCAAAGCTTTCTTGAGAAAGATGAAGACTAGACTGAGTAGGGGTGACAGAGTTACCGAAGAAGTAGCGAAGAGGACCAAAATCAGTTATAGTAAATTCAAAGCTAAGACGTATGATGAGACCAGAGATAAGGTCATAGGAATAAACAGTGAGGATAATATCTTTCACATAGAGAAGGAGAAAGGTTGTATGAGCGTGACGACGAAAAATAAAGAGAGACGTGTCAGCCTTGCTGCTGATGAAGCCAATGCTGGAGAGGTAGGTAGCAAAGTAATGGTACCAAGCACGAGGAGCTTGCTTGAGACCATAAAGAGTTTTGTGGAGTTTACATAGATGATCGGGGAAGGATGAGTCGGAGTAGCCAAAAGGTTGTTTCATGTAAACTGTTTTGAAAAGATGTCCATAAAGAAATACACTCGAATCGTTAAGTTGATACATAGACCAAGAGGTGGAGAGAGATTATGAGAATAAAACCAATGGTAGAATGAGTGTGACGATGTGGGGATGGTTAATGAGGGAAACGGGGAAGAAGATGATGGTAGAGAGGCGGTCGGAGCAGAAGAAGCTAGAGAAGGGGAGGTGGGTAACAAAGACGTAGAGAGAGGAAGAAGGTTAATAAAGTGGTTTTGATTCAGATGAGACCAATGAAGGGAGCGTAAGGGATTGGGGAAGAAGAAAGGTATAGGAGGATCATCATAATAAAAAATCTTTAACTATGCCACACAAAAAAAGGATATGAGAAAAGGGACCAGATGAGTGAGAGAGTTTGGATTCGTGTCGACCGGAGTGCGAAAAGGTTTCAAGAGGCCATGTTGGCTTGTGTCTGAATGTGACAAACAAAGATTTCTTGGGAAAGACGAAGACCAGACCGAGTAGGAGTAACAAAGATATCGAAGAAGTAACAGAGATGAGTTAAGAGGAGGAGACGATGAGGATGATATCGTCCACATAGAGAGGCGGTCGGAGCATAAGCAGATAAAAAAGGGGAGGTAGATAACAAAGAAGTAGAGAGAGGCAGATGGTTGATAAAGTTATCTTAATCCAGAAGAAGGTAACGAGAGGAGAGCGAAACAAACTTGCTCCATTATTCATGCTCATTATCACGAAACATGTCATTTTATCTGTTAAAAATTGACAAATTTCACGAAACAAAATATAAAACGTACAACTCAAATAATTAAATGTAATACATCAGTCTTCGCATCAAACACCGCACAGAATTCATTTCTAATAATCATAATTAGGACTCCACGTTCCATAATCACAATCACCCAATCAGGTATGAGAAAGTTGGAAACTCCTATAGTCACTCACTGATGGAGACAAGCATCTGCTCACCAGGCCCCCTCTTATAAGTTAATAATTCAAAAAAAAGTTTAATATGACAAAAACCTATCTTCATGGGTCACATTTACATGCAAAAGCTATTCCTTTCCTTTTCCTTTCCCAACCATTCCAAATCCCAACATCATCAAATCATTTTGTTATTCTCCTCCAAGATCATATACCTAATTAAAGTCAAAAAGAATTATTCAGCTCTTGGTTTATTCCCCCTGCTTTTCTCGAAAACATGTCTATTAAATTGTTCTATGAAGGAAGCACTTTTGCATAAGCCAGCTAATTCATTAGTATTTTTTTCTTAATTACACATTTTAAATACTTTTAGTGGTATTCCTTTTCCTCAACTATATGTGGACGCATCATTAGATTTTTATATTATATATTCTTCTTATATGGTTACTTAAGGTTGATGTTCAGGTGTGCTAGCTTCGCTATACTAATCCTATCACCTTTTAATTTATTTGCACATATTGTTTGCATAGGGACAACTTCAAATATTAATCATGTACTTGATGTCTTTTTTGCAATTTAAGATCGTACACAAATAAACAATTTTATTTTGCATTGTTTCTATTTTGTCAAATATAGACTTTCTATACATTAACTAACCGTAGTTTTAACAAAAAAAATAGTATTTTATTCTTGATTAGAGAGAAATGCATGAAAATCTTATTTTAACTTAATTTAACCCATCATCCACACTTCCAAACTAATCCACGTGGGCACAAAACAGAAGGAATTGTTGATCCAAGAAAAATGCGGACACAAAACAGCAATAGTAGAAGGTAGCTTTTGCAAAATCATCAGTGGTACTCTGGACAATTTACGTCCAAGTTTAATAGAGCTGTAAGTTATGGAAATAAAAAAAATGATTTTTTTTTTGTATAGTAAACAAATAAATTTTGATTTGTATTATTTATAATTCCCATGTCCGACTATATAATGAAATACTTAATCCCATGTAATATTAAAACCTTAAGCTTCATGGTCAATGATTAAGACACATGGTTTTGTTGCAAACAAGCAAATACATGTTTCATATTTTATGTCCTAATTATTCTATACTGATTGAGTTTCGCGGCGCAAGCAAGACAGGCCACATACCAACGATCACAAAACTGATATTCCCATCCTATCCCTCTCGTAAGAATTAAGAAACATAACCGGGACCGGGTGTTCGAATCTAGACGCGTACATCATATTAAAATCTGGATATTAACCACTCGTGGACAGATAGACAAACAGATATGGAAAGTTAACATGTCGGACGATGTTCTTTTTTCTCCCTCATATTACACAAATGCCCCTTTAGTTTTTTTTTTGAACTAGTAATTGGGGAAGAGCATTATCGTAAAAAAAATCATATAAAGTAGGAAGTACAAGCTCTGGGCTCCTGAATATTGTCTGGGCTGATCGTAGCTAATCCGACTCGAAACAGTCTACTTTGAATCGTAGACACTACCTCAAGACATCTCCTTACCGACATTTCAAACAAATTGTGCAGAAAATTAAAAGTCCAAACAAACAGACTAAGGAAAAGCATCCAAACTAATACAGTAATAAAAAAACAGGAGAAGATAGTGTGTTGTCCACATGGCTTTCCCGAGACGACCCAACACCTGTCATCCAAGATCTGGGAGAATAGGCCCCCTCGTCAAACCTCACCCCCCCCCCCCCCATCGTCAGGGCTCCTCATTGATCTAGAGGAGGCTTTTGGGCTCCCGCCTGTGGATCCTTCGTCTCCTCCTCGTCCACTTGATGATGGTCCAGCACAACGTCATCATCTTTCCAATCCGACACCGGTTGACGCCTCCCCGGTTCAGGCCTGGAAGGAGTCTGGGCCATCCTTGCCGGAATGGCCACAACCATGGACGATGTGACTTGATGAGTGGCGGTCACAACTCGGGACCTCGGCGTCGCCTCTCCCGATTCTGCATGTGACAGTTGTAGAGCCGGCTAGAGCTCCGCTTCGGGTTCACCTAGAAGGCGATGCCGAGAATCCCTGTGGCTTGCATTCGATGGGGTCCCGATCAAGTGAGGAGACCGCGGTTGCGAGGAGTTCGTCTGCTGCGAGGCATCTTCGTGCAGCAAGGACTGGAGAGGATGAGACCAAAGACAAGTTCATGTCCAACAACAAAGATGGAGAGGGTGGAGTGAACATGAATCGGTGGTATTCCTCTTGGCGATGCTACTTAACAGCCCTCACCTGATCATCCCGGGGAGCATCCGTAACGGATCTCTTCACTCCTCTGGTAGCAGCTTCTCTAAAGACTCCGGGCCTAGGTGGAATGGGCGTTGAAACTTCAGTGACCCGACCTCTAGGGTGTTGGCTGGTCACTAAGTTTTTCCAACCTGGATCCACCACTCCAGACTGGATGCTTACTCGAGGCTCTGTATGGTTAGATACAATGCTCGGGGAAACACACGGGCTGTATCCTTGAGACGAGGATCCTTAGATACAATGCTTGGGGAATCCTCCCTAAGCTCGTTGGTATATTCGGTGGTGGCTCAGTCCAATCTGTCGCGTACAAATTTACCTTCTTATCTCGCTGAAACTCCAGAAGAGAGATGTCATACATCGGGGTGCTCTCAACTCCACCTCACAATCTTGTACGAAATACCCCATTCTCCCATAGTTTAAGCAAAAGCTCAAGAGCTTTGTATAGGTGTGGTCTACTTTCACGGGGTCTGGGAACTCCTTGAATCGAAGCACCAAGTTCCGTTTGAGGGGAAGCTCAATAAGGTGTCAGTAGCGTACCTTCACAACACCTCCCTAACACATACCTCAGTGGTCGCAAGGTACCTCCACACACACCCCTAGCGCGTTCCTGATCGTCTCACCCGTCGCCTTCGTGCAGACCAGCAACGGCAGACCCCCGGTGTGGACCCATAGCTGCATCTGGTCCAATGTGAGGAGCTTCCGGGCACAAGGGTTCAGGTCGCCGAGAAGAAGAGGTCGCCCGACAAAGCACCAGGGTTCATTACCCCGGACCCATGCTCGATCCTCCGTTGTCCCAAAGTAGAACCGAAAGAGGCCCGGTCCAAGCTCCTTGACGACTATCCCTTCAGCAACCCGGCGTCATGCGGAGGTGATGATATGAAGGAGAACCACCTTCCAGGGCGATTTTGGTGTCCACATCTTTCTATCAACCACCACTATTGACGAGCGATGATCGTGGAGCTCGCCAGAGTGTACGAGACGACAACCTCGACCTCCTCGTCATCATCGATGGAACATGACGATAGGCCATCCTAGAGTACTACAATGGAGACTTGTAGCTACGGTAATGCATCGGTTGTAGGAGATGGTGGTTCCTCCAACGAGAGAGTCATCTTTCGACTACGAATCATGCCGACCGGGATGGATAGGCATGCCAGGATCAATGGGATCCTATCGCGGTTGGGAAGACAGCGACCCAGTCCCAACGCCTCCACCGCCGTCCGGGGAAGGTCCTTCAATGACGCTTTCCCACGCGTCGGGTCCTGTTGAAGGGGGGAAGAGGCTCAGCCCGAGGAGTCGGAACATAGGGATAGGATAGAGGACGAGTGACGACCTGACGTGACAGAGGAGGGTCAGCCCAAGGAGGCGGAGCGCGGGGAGGGGATGAAGGAAGAGCGACCGCTTGAGGCGGTGGAGTAAGGGCCAACATCGGGTTACTTGTGGTCTAAGTAACCGCCTTCGACTTCACCGGACGTCCTTGTCGTGGCTTCTATACAGGTGATGGAGTAGAGACACTCATGGAGAAAGGCACCAGTACAGTCGAGGGAGAAGGAAGTACCGGATCCGTCTGGCTAAGAGGCTGCATGGATGAAGATCCGACTAGGGTTGGCTTCGACCTTCTCCTTCGCCGAGGTTTTATGCCCCCCAGCAGCCAGCGTGGTCTGCAAGGGATTGGGCTGCATCATAGGCGACAAGACAGAGCCTATAAAAGGGATAGGAGGCGTGTCGGCAGTCGAAACAGAGGAAGGGAACACCATGATAGCAAAGAGGGCGACAAGGACTAAGTTTAGGTCTCAAGTTTCAAAAGAGAAAAAAAATCGTTGTTTGTGAGTACTTGTATTATTATAAATTTCTTTCAATTCTACCTGATAATATTAAAAAAAAATCCATCTCCAAATCTAAAAAGAAATGCTTTTATTATAAAATAAGGGTATTGTTGTCTTTTTGAGTGAAAGAAAGGGGACAAAAATTTCCAGTTGCTTTCCAAAATTCGAAACCGTAAAGAGAGAGAGAGAGGGTATAGATTTAGACCAAAACCATACATACCATCTCATACGCTGTAAACAAAAAAAAATCAGAAGCACAAACGAAGAACAGTATGCTGATTTCCAGATCAAGCCCGCCATTTTCTCTGCTCTTCCTCCCCTTCCTCTTCCTCGCCTGCTTCTCAGACGCAACCACTCCGCTCCTTCACCACACAACTCTTGGTGTTCCTGGTAAAGATTTAATTTTTATCCCCATTTTTGGTCGTGTTTATTCCCTTGTGTTTTGTAATGGTTGCTGATGGGTTTTGGGTTATGAAGATGTTAGTGCCGAGAGGGGTTTCGGTGTGGTGGTGCCATGGGAGACGCGAAGGTTTCTGGCGGACGATTCAGCTACTTCGGGAGACAACAGCTCTCTGATATTGGCTGACAAGAGGACCTACAGGGAGGACCCTCTTGATGGCTTCAACAAATACACTGGTGGCTGGAACATCAGCGACAACCATTACTGGGCTGTGAGTCTCACTTCCCTTTCATTTTCTCCAATTTTGATTGTAGCCCATTTTCACATCTGGGTTTTTTATTCCTCTTGGATTGTGTGCAATATTCATCACTCTTCTACTAGTTCAGTCAATTGTATGCTTTGATGCAACCAGTTATGTTCACATTTCACAATTTAAATCATTTACTTGCAAATTGCAATGGATACAAGTTTTAGCACAACTTGATATGTATATTTGAAATGTCAATACCTGATACTTGTAAAATAGGCTATAAAGGAGATTGTGAGGATTATGAGGTTCCCTAACATAGCTGATCCCTCATTGTTTACCTTTTCTGCTCTTATCTAATTGGGGGTTTCCTGTATTAGCTTTCAGTGATTTTGTCACTTATTTTTTTTTTACCATGTATGGAAGTTAGATTCTTTGCCATTAATGTTTGTTTTCTATTGAATAAGTTAAACTATCATCTGAATTGGGTTTTTATTTTCATGATTAAGTGTGTTAACTATGGACACTATCATTATGATAAATTGTTTATTTACTTTGAATATCTTATCTGTTTTGTGCGTATCTTGTCTTTTTTTTACAATTTTCTTCATTCTATTATGTTTCTACCTTTTGATGATCCTGGTCTTGATTTACAATGCAGTCTGTGGGTTTCACTGCTGTGCCCTTCTTTGCCATAGGCATAGCCTGGTTCTTGATCTTTGGCACAACCTTGTCTCTAGTGTGCCTATGTTATTGCTGTTGTCGAAGAGAGCCATATGGTTATTCTCGGGCAGCCTATGCCCTCTCACTCATTCTCCTCATCCTCTTCACAGTAGCTGCAATGTAACTCTCTCTCTCAAAGCCCACTCACATTTTTTCTCCTGTAAATTCATGTTTCGTAAGTTTCTAAGTCCTAATTGTATACAGTGTTGGGTGCATTGTCCTGTACATTGGCCAAGGGAAGTTTCACAACAGCACATCAAACACACTTGGTTATGTGGTGAATACAGCTATTAATACCAGTGACAAGCTCAACAAAGTGTCGGGTTATCTTGATGCAGCTAAGCACATTGGTGTGGAGTCCGTTACTCTGCCGGACGAGATTATGAGTGAAATTGACGGCATTAAAGCGAAGATGAATTCTTCTGCAACCACTCTTTCCACTCGGGCCAACAAAAATTCCAAAACAATACAAGATGGCCTTGATGGAATGTAAGTATATGTTGCCTTCTGCTGCTATGACATGCTCTAAGTTTAGATCATTTCTCTTATTTATTTATTTTTATGTGGAGCAGGAGACTTGCTCTTATTATCCTTGCTGCTGTGATGCTCTTTTTGGCGTTTCTTGGATTTTGTAAGTGCCTGTTCTCTTGATCTTGAGTTATGAGACTATGCATATGTTTTTTTATCCTTTATAATTTCATCTGGGTTTTTTATATGGTTGCAGTGTGTTCGGTTCTTGGGTTTCAGTGTATTGTATACACGTAAGTGATGTAATCTTTAATGATGTTCCTTAACATGCTTTATATATTAGTTTAATTTAGGAAGGAAATGGCTAATTTCTTCACTTTTTGACTGCAGCCTAGTGATCATTGGATGGATTCTTGTTACGTGCACATTTGTTCTTTGTGGCGTGTTTCTTCTCCTTCACAAGTAAGTTTAAATTGGTTACATTTATCTTCCAATTAATTTGATATAAATTATTCTGTAGTTTCCCATCAAAATGCCACTCAAACAATGAAATCTTAGCATATTTATGATTCTTCTTTGGTTCACATCTCATAAGAAATAGAGATAGTCTCACAAAAAGTATAGTGAACTTGTCACCTTTCTTACTTAACGATATTGACGTTTAAATTTTCTCACCCAACTATAAATTTTGTTACCCTATTTTGACATTAAATGGCAAAAAATAGCCGTACAACAATTTAGAGAACTCAGACAAAATTATACTATAGCAGTGGCGTCTTTTTGAAAGTTCAATAATTGATGGAGGGTATATTTGTCATTTATTACCAAAATATGGTAAAGTGAGAAAATTCAAAAATTTAGTGAGGTTGGATGAGAAAATTTAAAAGTCAGTGTAATCAAGTGAAAAAGCGGTAAAGATAATTGTACTTTTGTGAGTTACTAGTGAATTTACAACATTTTTTCTTCTTATGACATATATACTTACATAAATATATACATGATATAGTGTGGTAGGGGATACCTGTGTTGCGATGGATGAGTGGGTCCAGTACCCGGCTGCTCACACAGCTTTAGACGACATTCTCCCGTGTGTAGACAACGCCACGGCCCGAGAAACCTTACTGAAGAGCAAGGACGTCACTTACCAACTTGTCAACTTGGTTAATACCGTCATTAACAATGTCACAAACCGAAACTTCCCTCCCCAAGCCGGGATGGTTTATTTCAACCAATCCGGGCCGTTGATGCCCACCCTCTGCAATCCTTTTAATGCAGATCCTGCCCGTTCAAATCGCCAATGTGGAGCTGGTGAAGCAAACTTGGACAATGCTACTACGGTAAGTCCAAAACCATATCAAACCTTGCTTGTCTAACTGGTCAAGCACTTGAACTTGGGTCCTTGTGACCATGGTTCAAATCCCTGGTATTGGGGTCATTCATCTGTTTGGTGCTCTCTCTGCACAAGTGATACACAGCTGATAAAAAAACGGTTTGAATAAAACTGAAATAGTTGTGATTTATGTGTTATGCAGGTGTGGAAGAAGTATGTTTGTGAGGCTTCGCCATCTGGGGTTTGTCGGACTCCTGGGAGGTTGAACCCGACCCTTTATGGTCAGATGGAAGCTGCAGTGAACGTGAGCTATGGGCTGTATCATTATGGGCCGTTCCTGGTTGAGCTTGTGGATTGCACATTTGCCCGTCAAACATTCACTGACATCAGCAACACATACTGTCCTGGGCTGAGGCGATACACCCAGTGGATCTATATCGGGTTGGTGATGGTTTCTGCTGCAGTTATGTTGTCACTGATCTTCTGGGTTGTCTATGCAAGAGAGCGACGTCATCGGGTGTACACCAAACAGTTGATGAGTCAACCAGGAGGAGACAAGGCACACTGAGAAACTTTGGGCTCGCGTGTATTTTATCATGGGTTGAAACATTTGTACATCGTGTTAGTAATGTAGTGGAGTGTAGGCGTAGCTATTTGGTTTTATCGTATTTATTATGTTTATGTTTGGGGATTGGTTGAACCTGAAGCATTTTGGGCTTTTGTAGTTCTCGGGGTCTGATCGGATTGGGCCTTTAGTTTTAGTATGAAACTCAACATTGCCATGGAGATTGTATGAGCAACCTAAAGTCTGTTTCGAATGAATATTAGTACATGATGTCCGCGAAATGCAAAAGAGCATGACCGCATACCACATTTCCTTCGCTCTTCTTTGTAGGGGTGGGCATTGGGTGGTTAACCACCCAATGGAATCCTTTACGAACTCAATCCGATATCACCGGTTTGACATATCTTGGAACCAGTCCCAACCCATAAACCATTTTTTACAGTGAAACCAATCAGTTCATTAACCGGTTGGTTAGTGGTTTTAACCAACCAACCACTTTACTACATGTAAGTACAAATTTAGATACCAATAACCATATACATATTTATATTTCAAGCCAAAATATATTACTACATTCTCCAAAATAAAACAAAAATTACATATAAGTCATCGTGTTCTATGCAAGGTTCTAAAAGTCGTTAGGCTCTAGTCGGGCGGCTAGGTCCTTCGGGGATTAATCGGATTTGTATTTTTTTATTTTTAATATATATTATTATATATAGAAATAAAATATGAATTTCATTATATTAAAAATGGTAACTAATATCTAAAATACCTAAAAAAACACCAAACAACTCAAAGGCACAACCCCTAACATCACCAACACCATAACCATCTAATTATTTTAATTGATTCAGTATACTACGCAAAATTATTGTAACCGCCTAGGCGGCTAGGCGTAGGCGGGCGCCTAGGTGGCGCCCAGTAGGAATTTTTAGAACACTGGTTCTATGTTAGTATTCCGTGTAACACAAAAGAGTGTTCATGGGTCATTCATCTTTATCAGATAAGTGGTTATTATGAAGGCACATGTATATGGTGAATAGTACCAGTTTGGTTGGTTAACCGATGGTTTGACGTTTCAAGAACCAACAACCAACCGTTAACTTTTCGGTTCGATCGTCAAGAACCCGCAACCAACCGTTAACTTTCCGGTTTCGGGTTTTCCGGTGCGGTTTGCGGTTGGTGGTGGTTGGTTTTAGCGGTTTCGGTTTTTTTTGCCCACCCCTACTTCTTTGTTCTGTGAGCATATATGAATTTTATTAAGTAAAAATCAGTAATAAAGACACAACTAAAAACATAAGACCGAAATAAATTGAAACGGGAAGAACCGAAATAAAAGGTCGAGATATGAGTCTCGATCCGTAGGTGTTAGACGATAAGGGATAATCTATTGGTAGATAGTCTCCACACGGATGGCTACTCAGCTATAGCGCGTAGTAATCATTATCTGACTTGTCCTGAAAATGCATGCGATGAATGATCTGAGCCGTTTGAGGGGATAATGGGTATTTAGGGAGAACTCCAGATAATGGGGGAATCAGACCGTCGGACTTGCACCGGAGTTGGTAGGGCGAGGCGTGCATCCCCATACACGCCTCGATACTCGATCTCACACTCATTATCCGGTGAGAGCCTATTATGTAGTTCTCGCTTGGGAGATCCCCTAGTTTGCAGATGCCCTAGCGGGAGGCATATCCCTTGGCACGTGTAGTTGTCTGAACACGAGAGAAGATCCTCATGGTTAGGCAAGATATCTTGCGTTGCACCAGGTCCAATTGGCCTTGTGGCCTTCGGGATTTGAGCCGATGGTATCGAGCAATGGCATGCTTGCTTCCAGCACCGTGGACGTGTTGGTGTGATAAGCAAAAGATCTTGGGTATTGGCCATGATTCTCCGACCCATCGGAGCGCGGAACCACATGATGCTCGTCCGAGGAAGTAGTCAGGAGGACCTCATCATTCTCTCTCTGTCATGAGCAATACTTATCGATGGGGGTGGCCTATATCGACTGTTCCCATCTTGAAAGAGCAGAGAGATATCTCCAATCTTGTTTCGTCCCGCCAATGGGATTACTTTGGTGGGGGCCTTGGAGGGCTATCCTCTGCTGTCATTACAGTTGACCGTGTATGATGGCTAGGCTGAGCTCCTCATCGATGGAGCTCATCATCAACATGCCAAAAGAAAAGAGGGATGCTCTAGTGCTTCCCCATTGAAATGGGTAGGCCAGACCGTGATTGGCCTCAACAAATGGTGGGTATGCCTAGACAGATTAGTGGTGGAAAGAGGGATCTATGTGTGGGATTTTGTAGAGGAGTCCGAGAAGGATCGGGGTACCTCATGACATCGGGTCGGCACGCTTTGAGTGCAGACAGTATGGGGTCGTGGGTTACCGTTCAGTAGTACCCAACCGTGGTACAACGAGGGCTGTCATGGACGACGTCGGTACTAGTTCTTCTTTTTTGACCGATTTGGTTTCATTAACTCTCGAGGTAGGGCCGACGGCATGACATGGATGGGCATGTGGGCGGGAAGCGGTGTAATAGTGACTGTGATGGCTGAGGGAGCATCAGAACTCGGCACGACAAAAACAACACGAGTACGGCAATGGTCAGAACAAAGCAAAGGGGCCTAAAGCGACGAATGGTTGGGTTCTCGAGAGAAAAGATGCAAAAACCTGAGACAATGAACGACAAAATTTAAGAAAAGAGTGAAGAGGGGCAGAATCCCAAAGACACTATTTTTATTTTTGTGTCTTCCGCTCCTTACTTGTACACTGGACTGGGGGAAAACTACACTATAACCGCTCTCTAAGGATAATTTTCTTGTTGCCCCTGGATCAAATAAGAGAGAAATTGAGGACTTTCAAATTAGATGTAGAAATGTTGCATACATATGTTAATACACATTTACATGTTAATATTATGACTAACCAGTCCTCACGTTAAGACATGATTAAAGGATGGCCGAAACAACATAATCATTACCTAGTAATGTGACATTCCCATGTGAGGACATGATCAACATAACATACCTCGAAGTTGCCCATAAAACACTCACAACCCCAACCTAAGAAGCCATTGTGTGAACTTATTTATTGTTCGCATACTATGTTCTCAGATGTATATTTATTGTTCGAATACTATGTTTGTACCATATACATGTGTCTTGGTTTCAACATAGAAACGGTCAACCCAATTGTCCTAGAAATCTGAAAAGTCAAGGAACGGACTAGTCAAATCTGAAAATTCAAACAGCACACTTTGACCAAACGTGACATCCAAGAAACTAGAAAATTTCAAAACTTTGGGCTCTGTGTCCCAAGCCTGTTCTCGTTTTCAAACATTTATGAGAATCCCCCACCACGTGGGAGTCACTAGTTGCCATATTATAACTTGAATCGAGCAACTTTGTATTTAGTGAACTCGAGGACCACACACCAACCCATTTGCATCACAGTCCGAAGCATCAAAAATCACAACCCAAGTTTTACGAATGAATAAAAAACAGTCCACATGATCAAAATTCAAGTAATAATTTATATGTATAAAAAGAAAAGGAAATGAATAATTAAGTAAAGCAGCCCATGTTAATCTACTTGAAAACGACAGAGCATGAAGAGTTTATTTTATACATCAAAGCATATTCGTGACGACAAACAAACTCGTGTTAATTAGTACTTAACGAGGAAAAAAACATGTTTATTCGTTGTTTGGCAACTACAATGGACCGGCGTGTATGGGACGATTACTATATGACCCTGATTAATAAATTAAGTGGACAAAATACAAAGAAGAAAACGAGATAAATAGAGTGCGAGATGAAGAAGAAGCGCAACAAGTGAAATTGTTGACCCATTGTATGAATTGCTTAGGTGCTTTCATTGCAGGTCTCATTAACACGGTATCATAATTTATAGGTAGTTGACAATATTAATATTTGACCTTATTTTCTTTGTCGTAAATGAGCCGGTAAATTTTCATAATTTAAAGAAAAAAAAATTATAACCATTAGTTTTTATTCAAAAAAATCATATTCGGCTAGTTATTGTAAAACAGGATGGTAGAGATGGTTTTGTTGAAAAATCAACAATTAAATGTACAAAAAATGGAAAAGCTCTCTGAAAACCCTCTCTCGGATGCATCCTACCCTCTCTAGGGTTTCCATCGTCGGCTTCTATTTCGCTCGCTGCCGCTCGCTACTCCAGCTCGCCGTTCGCCGCTGCTCAATCCTCCCCTCCCACACATCCCCTCTCGGTTCGCCTGGCCCGGCTGCATCACTGGTATGGATCCCATCCAACCGAGCCGTCCCGACGCTGCGCAGCCATCCCCACCGGAATTCCTCCCCATCGTCGCCTTCTCCCTGTCGCCCGTCGATATATCTATCCCTCTGTCGGCAGAGCACCAGGGCCTCGCCGGCAGCGCGTCCTCGCTGTTAAAGGACAAATCGGGCTCAATCGGGGCGGGTGCTCTCATCCTCTACGAACCTTAGTCACCGGTGTCGTCGCGCCGGTCATATGTTGAAGTCGGCGGTGCCCATCCCGACCTGTTGCACCATCGACGCATTCCGCCGCCGGTATCCTACCCTAAGTACCGTTCCACGAGCGTGGATGCCTCAACCTCGGTGGGCCGCCCGCCGCCCGCCATCAGATCTGGCGCTCGGTAGGGTGGGACGCCATCTGAACGCATCTCCCCGGTGCCAGACTGGGAGGACGAAGATGAAGAGATGGTGGTCCCGCTTGAGGCAGTTCTGGCTGCTAAAAACGATACGTATCTGCGCTCGCTGGCGGCACGAGTCGCTGGGGGAAGACCCCCAATCAGAATGCGGTATGCACCATGATGCTGCAAAAGTGGAAGGTGGATGACATCCAGATCGAATACCTGTCGCCGGAGGTCACGGGCTTCCATTTCCCATCTGAAGCGACCATGGAGGATATTCGCCATCGGGGGCCGTTGATTTTCAAGGGCTTCCCGCTGCTATTGGAACCCCTCCGGCCCTACATGCAAGCTATCATATCGACTTCAGTCATATCGAGATCGGGGTCCGGGCTCTGAATGTCCCGAGGGGTGCCCGGACACCGAGGGTCCGCGACCTAATTGCCTCCTCCATGGGCACTCAGGTAATATCGGCCCCCTTACCTTTTGTTCGGCGTGAGGATCATTTTTTTTGTTAATGACTGTCCGCATGGAAGTGAACAAGCCGTTGCAGAGACGTCTTCGTCTTCCTGGTAACACTACCTCCTCTCCGATTGAACTTGAATACGAGAAGCTGCAAGATTTTTGTCGTCGGTACGGGAGGCTGACACCCCGCCTCTCGGGGTGTACGACTCAATTACCAGGGATAGGGCGGGAAGAGGTCCGCTATGACAATTCCATACAGGTACCGCGACAACTGGACGTAGAGCGTCTGCTGAAGGCGGTGTGACATCCACCACCTCACATAGAAGTGTCGGGAGTCGATGACCTCCTGATAGGGCTCTCATTGAACCCCATTGGTAGATCCAGTGAGGTCTCCCCAGGGGACAGAGAACCCGTTGTAGACGATCTTCCAAAGTCCGACAACTTGGCTAAGATTGCCCTTGAAGGGGTGGTCAATATTCTGCAGGGAGTGTCCCCAAATGCATGTGGAGGGCCGTCGGGTTTTACAAAGCCTGACAACCTAGCTAACGTCCACTATGCTGGGAGTCCTCTCTGCCCAGATAGTCTTGCAGATGTCTTGGGCATACAGGCGGGGAAGGAGAAAGACCCCAAGGAGCTACTTGGGAAAGCATGCCCCATCAGAACGAAGGCACTAAAGGCAAGCTTGAAGACGAGGAGCGGGCAGCTATATGCTAGAGCTCCTAGGTCGAACAAGTCTTTGGACCAGCCGGTCCCCACGCTAGGAGCTTATGAGCCGGACAGGACCGAGGAGGACCAGATGAAGCAGGCGGAGGTTGGGCAGCCTCATATGCAGGAATGAGCCGACCCGGCAAGGGTGGGGTTTGTCGTTGCTGACCTATATATACAGACTCGGGACAGCCAGTGCTGGGAGGTCTCGGGAAGCCTGCACCAACAGCTCAATATTTCTGTTCGTCTTGACATTTTTATGTTTTTCGTTGGAACATTTTGTTTTTGTTTTGGTTTGGATTATTTTCTTTATGTCTCGTTGTTTTGAGGCGTCAGTAAGAGGATGTCCTCAGTTATTGTCTACGATATCAAGTAGGCATGCTACGGTCGGCCCGGACATATATCTGGAACCCTGGACAGTTACGCTCTATCTTGTATGGTTTTTTTTTTACAGTAATGCATTTCTCCGATTACCCATTACAAAAAAAAATGTACAAAAACTAACAGAGGTAACAGATCATTTTTGTTCCCACATCTCATGAATGGTTATAAGTTAGTTTATGATAAAAATAAGTCATAGGGGTATATCTCTCAAATAAAACACTAACAATAAATGTGATATAGAAGTTTCTTCTTTATTAGTTTGATTTAATTTGTATTTTTACTAATCAAATATATATTTAACGTTTCTCTTACATTATAAAAACGTGAAAAAGTGTCCAAACACAAGTGTTTCAAAATATAAATACATTTATCACATGATTAATTATTTGAAGACTTTTACATAATAACTTAGAGGAAAAATCAAATAGAAACCACTCCTTAACGTAAAAACTATGTGAACCAATCCAATCCATTCATTTTAAGAATGGATGGATGAGATGCAATTGATTTGTTGACTTGTTGACTGCAAAAAAACATCATTTTTTAGTAAGGGGTAAGGGCTTTTTAGTAAAACCATCATATTTTTTTTTACCAATTCACTAATTTAATTTTTCCCGCTTCGTTTGAACTCCGATTGGCTTCAAACTTGCGCCATTAGTTTTGTTTTTTCAAGGGCTTTCTATCAAGATCAGTCATGAATATATTTTGAAACACGAAAAAAAATTATTTTCGGGGTTGATTTTTTTAAAAAAAGTTAAGTCTGGGTAATTTTTATCAACACTATACACTGGGTTTATCAACACTATACACTGGGTTTATCAACACTATACACTGGATTTATCACCTCATTTTCCAGAATCGAACATGATTTTTATCACATCATCACATGTTTTTTTATGAACACTAAGCACTAGTTTTATCAACACTAAACACTATGTTTATCATTCAATTACATGTGTTTTTATCATCCCATCACATGCTTTTTTTATCAACACTAAACTCTAGGTTATCCCCCTTATTTTGGGGCTGATTTTAAAAAAAAGTTAAGTCTGTGTAATTTTTATCAACACTATACACTGGGTTTATCAACATTATACATTGGGTTCATCAACACTATACACTAGGCTTATCAACACTTAACACTAGTTTTATCACCTAATTTTCCAAAATCGAACATGATTTTTATTACATCATCACATGTTTTTTTATGAACATTAAGCACTAGTTTTATCAACATTAAACACTATTTAGCACTAGTTTGATACCTCGATATAAAAAATTTATTAGTGAAGATTTATCAACACTAAACATTGTTTTTATCACCCCAATATAACTTTTTATTTTCGTGCTTCAAAATATATTCATGACTGATCTTGATTTGAAGCCCTTGGAAAAAGAAAAATATTGGCGCAAGTTTGAAGCTAATCGGAGTTCAAACGAATCGGGAAATATTAAATTAGTGAATTGGTTAAGAAAAAAATGGACACTTGTCCACATGGCACCATACTTTTACAATTATGCCCTTGCTTGTGTGAGAAAGGAAGAAATGGACGTGAGTTTTGGTAGAATTGGGATGATGATGTGACATTATGGTGAATGTTGGATCTAAAGGGTGTATGGCTAGGATTGGTTCACACAGTTTTTAGGATAAGGAGAGTTTCTATTAGATTTCTCCTCTAATAACTTAAACTTAAATTTGTAGTTAGGGTTTAACTAGTAGTGTGACCCTATAAGACGTACCAGTATCAATATGAACACCAATGAGCAACTATCTTATGGTCTACACCATACTGGATAGGCTTTTTGTAGAGTGGTGATCTTATTCTTGAACATCTTAAAGGAGAGAAGCGCTTTTCGGGTCTTATATTATGCGTGATTGTTTGTATTTTAGCGTTTTTTGTTTTAGCGAAATGTACCGATTTGATTAATAGTAGGTATAAAAAAGAGTCGTTATAGCGTTTGTGGCCTCAGAAAGTCCCCGAACAAAAACACTGAGACATGTTGACCGTTTAACACGGTTTGTGAAGTACCATATAGGCGAACAGAAAATAAACTACGAAACTGACGAAACTGATGATGATTGTTCAAGGTGGTGCCTGAACGTTGCTTGATCCTATGGAGATGACTCTTTTCGTCGCGTCAAGTGCAGCCGAACTTGAATTCATTAGTAAGACGGGGAGGATCGGCTTTAACCGAGGATCCCTCACTAGGTAGGTTCATGAAGCAACGATTTTCTATCATTTCTTCTGGTGAGGCTGTTTCCCAGCCCTCACCCGGTCTTCACAAGGTTCTCCCGTAGTATCCCTCTACAATCCCAACACTGCAGATGGGGTAGACAACATCTCATATGGGTCATGCAACATCCTAGATAAGACATGCCCAACCTAACCTCCCATGAATGTCGGTTTAGGCGACCTCCGTTGTTCCACCCCTACCTGAGGGTTAGGTAGGGTTTCTGGGGTTATAATTTGCCCCCTTCCCCAAGATGATGGGGACTTAGGTAGAGTATCTAAGGTCAAAGGCTCGAACCCAAGAAGATGGAGTGGTGCTTTCCCTTAATTCGTAGCATATGACTTCTCTATCTTCTCGGACTTAAATTCTAGGAAGGAGAAGTCAAACTACGGAATTCCCGACATCTCCAGGTCACAAAAATGAACAGGATGAAAGATCCGGCCACAATTGAAGCATAATATGGGGAGCCGATCATAAGTCAAAGTGACCTAAATTAGCTCCCTAAGTTCCGGAAACTTCGTGATCATAGACCGGCGAGGCGGCCGATAAAGCTCTATCCAAAATCTGACCTTAACAGTCATGCCCCTAACATAGGCCTCATTTATAAGAACCACCCCTGGTCGATCCCGGTCGAACCGGAGGTTTTCGGCGAAAGTTGACTTTTTGCCAGAGTCATTCGGGACCTTTCCAGGGCCCACAAAGCTTAGTCGTCGTTACGGTTAGCTTAGTTGGGCCGTTTCCTTTCCGTTGACTGTAATATTGGGAAAAGTCAACCCGGACCTTTTACCGGTCAAACGCGGTCCGATTAGAGACTAAGCGTAAGTAATTAAGTGAGCTGGATTTATTTGGGCTAAGAATGGTCCCCACTTGGACATGTGTCCCTTTTTCCTTGGAGGGGAAGAAAATGGGGTCAAAAGGACCTATATGCCCTTAAATGGTTGTTCTTGAGAAGTGGGAAGTAAATGGGCAGTTTGGAGTTCCCCTTTAGGGTATATGACTCATTGTGGGTGCAATTTCATCCATTATTATATTGGTGGCCGAAATTGGGAGAGAGAGGAAGAAGAAAATTGGTTTTGGAGACTTGAAGAAGAAGAAAGGAGGAAAATTGGTAGCTTTACCCCATTTATTACCCAAAATCTCTTGATTCTTGATCTAATCTTCATCCTCAAGGTAAATCTCTCTTCCTTTTTCGTTTTGGGTGTTGTTAGTTCATGGGTTTTGAAGAAAATGATGAACAAATGGTTGGGTTTTGGAGTTTGGTGTTTGGATGATTGTTTTTGTTGAGTTTTGTGGAGTTTTGATGAATACCCATGGTGGGTTTTGAAGTAGAGACGTTTAGGGGCTGTTTTTGGAGCTTTGGATGGTCATCAATGGAGGTTTTTGGGTTATTTTCGTGAAAATATCGGCTGGAGGAAGAAGAAGGCAGAATAGTGCTGAAACGTCACGGATCCGTGACGGGAACCGTGACGGTAGACGTCACGGCTCTGTGAGGAGAACCGTGACGACGCAGCCCACGGATCCGTGACCGGATTCGTGGCAGACCTGAATTGGGCATTTTGGGCCCATTTTGTTGAATTTCGAGTAATTGGAACGGTTATCCATAGCCGAGTCCTTTTGGGGTTAATTGGGAGTTTTTCCTCTTTGAGTCTTTGTGAATTACTCTTAATTCGGTGTTGTTTTGTGATCCAAGAATTTGGACCC
The DNA here is from genome assembly GCA_963921825.1 of Erodium maritimum. Lineage (NCBI taxonomy): Eukaryota > Viridiplantae > Streptophyta > Magnoliopsida > Geraniales > Geraniaceae > Erodium > Erodium maritimum. The sequence goes on from OY997588.1 coordinate 36,797,563, forward strand.
GAGCTCGGAGGAGGAGGAGACGTTTGGACTTCGTGACGAGACGGAGAGGAAGCTAGCCAGGTCGTCAGCAGCTAGGAGTTGAGAGTTGATCACTTTTGAGGTAGGGAAAGTAGCGAACACCGGTCTAATTGCGGAAAATTACTAGTATGATTTTAGAATAATAATAATAACCGGAAATGTCCTAGTTCGCATATAGGATGTGATTCACTAGAATAACCGCTTTCAATTACATTAATAACTGGAGGAGTCATAGTTTGCATATAGGATGTGATTCACTAGAATAATCGCTTTCAATTGCTGGGAAATTGTCGTGCTGGTAGAATGGCCATGTCGAGCCTTAGGGTTGCATGTTGATTGTGATGCCATGATCTATAATTGAGATGCATGATTGCTTGTTGTAGTCATTGATTAGTTTGAGAGTCATAATTAAGATATATTCGGTGTGGCATGTTGTGGCTATGTGTGGGCAAGTGTGCCGTGTTTGATGTGATGTGAGTCTTTGGTTGTGATATGATCGGGTGAGTGATAGACCGATTTGTGTGTTATGGTGTATTGGCTCGGTTTGTATACCGTGGTAGAGTTATGGCATTGTGATGCGTGTTATCCTCTTGATGTGTGTTCCAAGAGAAGGTGTGTCTGGTATGATACCTACACTGAGAGAGTATGTCGGTGTAAAGTATCGAGGACGAGGACGGTTTAACCTTTACCCCGATGCTATGTGGTCTGGGAAGGCGTACGACCGAGGTATTTTCTGGTCCGTTATGCGTGAGGCCCCGATTCTACGTGACGGGAAGACATCTGACTGATTATATTGTCGATCAGGTATGTTACAGTCACGCCCCAAATCCGATTTTGACCGGACTCGAGACGTGAACTAAAATAATGATAAATTGTAATAAGTGAATAAACCTTGATAAAGAAATTTTCAGAGTAAAATATGATCTAAGTCAAAAGTTCAAATATAACCAAGTGCGACTGGTTTAAAAAAGAAAAGTGCGTCTCTAATACATAAATCTCCCGAAACCTCAAGGAGCTCCCGAGCCCTGAGACCACCTTTAAGTCTACTCACCAAGGTAACCTGTACAAACAGTAAACAAGAAGGGGTGAGCTTGGGCTCAGTAGAAAAAAGTAGAAAAGTAAAAGAAACCCTTGCTTGGCAAGAAAACACAGTCTGTACAATTATCCAAAGGTTCCGATTAGTACGATTAACCAAAAGAACGCCATAATCAAATATCAACAAGAATTGAAATGCTTAATAAAACAGTAACTCAAGGAGATCAAAGGAGCATCAATTTATTCTTTAATAAAAACAACTAAAGGAAGCACGTACAACGCCACATAGATAACTTAAACTACAATACTCCGATCCACAATTGGTCAATGTATCATATCGGATTGCCCCTCGGCCCAGAGGAGACACATATCATCGAGGCTACCAGAAACATCCCTAAGGGTACACATATCATCGGAGCTCTCGAAAATGTCCCCAAAGGACCATAGATCATCGGGGTGAAGTAAGATGTACTCCCGGAAACGCTCTTGCAGGAACGCATACCCTCGAGGTGAAGCAACAAGTAAAACAATCCCCTCAGGGTAAACAACCTCACGTCATACCGGAATTCCCCTTTCGGCCTGGACGTCTTCCCGGGATTCACATCGGGGTAACACAATACCGGAATTCGCATCGGTCTTCCCGGAATTCGCATCGGGGTTACCACAATCCATCGGCCTAGGTACTACCCTACACCGGCATTCCCCTCGGTGTAGGTACCATACTGGAACACAACTCCTCATGGAACACACATCAAGAGAATAACACCCCACATAAAGTCATAATTCAACCACGGTTTAACAAACACGGCAATCTTATCACAACACACCGTTCAGAACCCATACCATCAATCACGCTTACCGGCATAACTTACCAACTGCGTTCCATCGGTCTATCACTCACCCGCTCATACCCCGAGGCACAACCACATCGCATTCAAGAATTCATTCAATCATTCATAACACGGGTCAACCATTCACATTATATCATCACAATTCATCTAGTTAATTAGGACTCTTATGTTAACCTAAAGATGAAGCATGCATCGATACTGAGGACGAACAATCATCAATAATTACATCCAACAAGCAATCATAAGGCTCAACATGACCATTCTACCAGCAAGGCAATTTTCCAAAGTATTGAAAGCGATTAAACTAGTGAATCACATCCTATATGCACACTAGACTCTTCCGGTTATTAATATAATTGAAAGCGATTATTCTAGTGAATCACATCCTATATGCAAACTAGGACCTTTCCAATTATTATTATCCTATAGGCATACTATTAGCATTCCTTAAATTGAGAGTGGAGTTTATCACTTTTACCTACCTATGGATTTTCTAACGCTTAATACTCCTAGCTGCTGACGTCCGGGCTAGCTTCCCCCTCGTCTTCTCACGTGGTTCCCAAGGCCTCCTCCTTCGACGAGCTCAAATCCAAGGTCTTGGATCACAATTTAAAACTATAATTAAAGACTAAACACGAGACACGCATCTAAGATAAAAACCCCAACCGTTTGATTTAAAATAATCATTTGAAATAGACGAAAAACACCCAAAGAGGATTCAAAAGGACCAAAACTGGTCTACCACGGATCGGGCCACGGAGCCGTGAGACTCCCCACCACGGATAACGTCACGGACCCGTGACGAGTGCCGTCACGGTCTCCCTCACGGAGCCGTGACGTCTCCCGTCACAGATCCGTGACGGCCCAGACCAGTTCCTCCCTTCTTCTTCCTCCAGCCTCCTTTTCACGAAAAACAGTTCAAAAACTCCATTTTCAGTCATCCCAAACCTCCAAAACGGTCATCTAACTTCAATCCATCACTACCCATGATAGGATTCATCAAAAAAACAAAATCTCAAGAGAAATTAACTTCAAAAACAACCAAAAATCAATGATTTCAACACCAATCAACCATCTACTTCACTAAAACCACAACTAACACCATAGAACTCAAAAACTAGCTAGTTTAAGCAAAACCCACAAAAACCCATGACTATAAATGAATTGAAAGGAGATTGTGATAGTGTATTTACCTTTAGAATGAAGAGAAGATGAAGAAAAGAAGGTTTTGGTGAAGATTTGAGAAGAAAACACCCACAAAGCTCCTCCCTTTCACTTGCTTCTTCACCAAGCTTAAATGGAGCTCTCCTAGCTCTCTCTCCCTTGTAATTTCGGCTGCACTAGTGAGATGAGGCTGAATTGGTTGCTCCCATTGCCTTAAAAGACCTAAAAGTGGTAAAGTCCAAAAAGCCCTTTAGCTTTTATCCACTTAAATACACTTGTGAGGGGTAAAAGGGTCCCTTTGGTCTCCTTTCTTCCCCTCCAAGCTAGCATGGACAAGTGTCCATGTAGGGACCACTTGTCCCTAGCTAAAATCCAGCACCTTAAATTAATTAGGATTTGTCGACATAAAGTTCCGGTTTGACCAAAAATTGACTTTTCCAATATGTTTGAAAGGAAATGGCCCAACTAAGCTAACCGTGATAACGGCTAAGCTTTTCGGGCCCTAGAAAGGTCCCGAACGACTCCCGGAGTCCTCGGTTGACTTTTCTGGCCGAAAGTCAAACTTTGCCAAAAATCACCGGTTCGACCGAGATCGACCGAGGGCGGTTCTTTCAATCTACCCCCTTAAAAGAATTTCGTCCCCAAAATTTAAAACAAAAGTACCTCAAAGGTCGAACATGCGGGGGTATTTCGCGCGAACCTCATCCTCGCGCTCCCAAGTCGACTCAGCTCCGTGGTGCTTCCACTGCACTCGCACCAGCGGGATAGTCTTTCCACGTAAGACCTTCTCCCGCGTATCCAAGATCCTGACTGGTTGCTCCTCATACGAAACATCATCTGCTACCTCGATGTCCGTCCACTCGATAATGTGGGAGGGGTCCGCAGTGTACTTCCGCAGCTGGGAAACGTGGAAGACGTTATGAACGTTCCCAAGTTGCGGTGTCAATGCGAGGCGATAAGCAACGGCTCCAACTCTTGCCAACACCTCAAAAGGTCCGATAAACCGCAGGGCCAACTTGCCTCCTCCACGGTTGAACTGCAAATGTCCCTTCTTCGGGCTCACCTTCAGAAACACATGATCACCAACTGTAAACTCAAGAGGTCGGCGTCATCTATCCGCATAACTCTTCTGTCGGCTCTGCGCGGTCTTTAACTGCTCCCGAATCAACGCGAACTTCTCGGTCGTCTCCTGGACAAGATCCGGACCAAGTAAACTCCGGTCTCCTACCTCTGCCCAACATACGAGCGATCTGCACGGTCTACCATACAACGCCTCAAATGGTGTCATTCCAATACTGGACTGATAACTGTTGTTGTAGGCAAACTCGGCTAATGGTAAATGATCCTCCCATGATCCTCGGAAGTCCAACACACATGCTCACAGCATATCCTCTAAGATTTGTATAGTGTGCTCAGATTGACCGTCGGTCTGCGGGTGATAAGCCATACTGAGCAAGACCTCGGTTCCCAACGCTTTCTACAAGCTCTCCCAAAATATGAAGGTGAAACGGGGATCCCTATCAGACACAACAGACATCGGAACCCCGTGAAGGCGGACAATCTCTCGCACGTACAACCGGCTCAATGTATCAACCGTGTAAGTCATCCTCATGGCTAAGAAGTGCGTCGACTTGGTTAGTCGGTCGACCACTACCCAAAAAACATCGTGCCCTCTCGGCGAACTCGACAATCCACTCACGAAGTCCATCGTGACATGCTCCCACTTACACTCTACGATCAGCAGTGGTTGTAGCAACCCGGCGGGACGCTGATGCTCAGCCTTCACTTGCTGACAAGTAAGGCATCTAGAAACGAACTCTGCGACTTCTCTACGCATCCCGCTCCACCAGAACTGCCGTTGGATGTCCCGATACATCTTGGTGCCACCGGGTGTACATCAAGACGGGAGTGATGACACTCTCTCAACACAGCGTCTCTACAGCCTCGTGGCACAAACAGCCTTCCCTGATAGCGTAGAACCTGATCGGTACCCTGCTCCCAACCCTCGGTATCAACACCGTTGGTCATCCTCTCTCGGATCTCTGCCGTCTCGGCATCCTCGGCCTGTGCTTCCAGCACACGAGCGACTAGTGTGGGCTGAGCCACCAAGGAACACATAGTCATGCCATCTGTGATCTCCTCTACCTCAAGTCCGAATGAGCTCAACTCCTCCATTATGTCCCACTCTCGGACTGATATACTAGCAATGCAATGAGTCGACTTCCTACTCAGGGCATCAGCGATGATATTCGCCTTGCCCGGATGGTAGAGTAGCTCGAAGTCGTACTCCTTAAGTAGTTCCATTCACCGCCTTTGGCGCATGTTCAGGTCGCGCTGGGAGAAAATGTACTTGAGGCTCTTGTGATCCGAGAACACCCGGAATCGCTCTCCATACAAGTAGTGTCGCCAGCTCTTCAGAGCAAAGACCACTGCTGCCAACTCTAGATCATGGGTAGGGTAGTTGCGCTCATGTATCTTCAACTGTCGGGAGTCATAGGCAACTACCTTCCCGGACTGCATCAACACACAACTCAGTCCCTCACCGGACGCATCACAGTACACATCGTATCCGATCCCTCGCTCCGGCACGATCAACACGGGAGCGGTAGTCAAACGAGCCTTCAGCTCGGTAAAGGAATGCTCACACTCATCAGCCCATAAGAACTCTGCTCCCTTGCGTGTCAGAGCGGTCATCGGCACGGCCAGACGTGAGAAGTCTTGGATGAACCGTCGATAGTATCCTGCCAATCACAGGAAGCTGTGGATCTCAAATACATTCTTGGGTCGTGCCTACTTTGAAACTGCATCGATCTTCGCCGGGTCGACTAGGATACCCTCTCGGGATACGACATGCCCGAGGAATTTCACCTATGCGAGCCAGAACTTGTACTTCTCCAGAATGCCCTACAACTAGTGAGTGCGCAACAACGTCAAAACAGTCCTTAGTTGCTCCTCATGCGCCTCCTCACTGGGCGAATAAATCAGAATGTCGTGCACAAACACCACGACAAACTGGTCCAGGTACGGTCGGAAAATACCGTTCATCAAGTCCATGAACGCTGTTGGTGCGTTCGTCAACGCGAACGGCATCACTAGGAACTCGAAGTGTCCGTACCGAGTCCGGAATGCGGTCTTCGCCACATCCTCCTCCAAAACTCTCAACTGGTAGTACCCTGATCGAAGATCAATCTTCGAGAAGCACTTCGCTCCCCTCAACTGATCGAACAGGACATCGATCCTCGGCATCGGATAACGATTCTTCACAGTAAACCAGTTTAACTTCCGGTAATCAATGCACTTCCTCAGTGCTCCTCCCTTCTTCTTCACGAAGAGGGCGGGTGCTCCCCACGGAGAAGCGCTCGGACGGATGAATCCCTTCTCCTGAAGCTCCTCGATTTGTCTCTTCAGCTCGACCAACTCGGCTGATGCAAACCTATACGGGGCCATAGAGATTGGCGTCGTACCCGGGATCAAGTCGATCCTAAACTCCACTTTGCGCGCGGGCAGTAAACCCGACAGCTCCTCCGGAACGACCTCCGGGAACTCACACACCACTCTCGGTAGCTCTACTCTGCACGACCTTTGTCTCATCTCTCACGGTCAACGCTGACAGGAGTACTCCACTCCTACTGCCCAAGACACAAGTTACGGTTGTATCGCCTGATGCTACGGTCACCTGTCGTCGATAACAATCTATCGACGCTCGATACTTCGCGAGCCAGTCCATCCCCAAGATCACATCGAATGCCGTCATGTCCAAAACAAGTAAATCACCAACAAAAGGGAAATCAGCCACTCTAATCTCACAATCAAGACATACAGGGCTCAGAACCACATCTCCCGTAACCGAGGTATCGAGATAAAGGGGTCGACTCAAAGTCTCCACCCTCAACCCCAAAGAATCAGCAAAAGTAGAAGAGACGAAAGAATGTGAAGCCCCAGTATCAAATAGGAAAGACGCCCAAGAATTATAAAGCAAACATGTACCCTGGGTGGTCTCATGACCGGAGTACTGTCTCTCAACTCTAGAGTCAGTGACTGCATAGACTCGGCCCTGCTGTGCCTAGGGTCCTCCCCTCGGGGTGGTGGAAGTGCCACCTGCTGAAGTCCTCGGAAAAGTCAACAAATGACTCCGGGAGTCATTCGGGACCTTTCCAGGGCCCACAAAGCTTAGCCGTCGTTACAGTTAGCTTAGTTGGGCCGTTTCCTTTCCATTGACTGTAATATTGGGAAAAGTCAACTGGACTTTTTATCGGTCAAACGCGATCCGATTAGAGACTAAGCGTAAGTAATTAAGTGAGCTGGATTTATTTGGGCTAAGAATGGTCCTCACTTGGACATGTGTCCCTTTTTCCTTGGAGGGGAAGAAAATGGGGTCAAAAGGACCCATATGCCCTTAAATGGTTGGTCTTGAGAAGTGGGAAGTAAAGGGGTAGTTTGGAGAATTCCCTTTTAGGATATATGACTCATTGTGGGTGCAATTTCAGCCATTATTATATTGGTGGCCGAAATTGGGAGAGAGAGGAAGAAGAAAATTGGTTTTGGAGACTTAAAGAAGAAGAAAGGAGGAAAATTGGTAGCTTTACCCCATTTGTTACCCAAAATATCTCAAAATCTCTTGATTCTTCATCTAATCTTCATCCTCAAGGTAATTCTCTCTTCCTTTTTCGTTTTAGGTGTTGTTATTTCATGGGATTTGAAGAAAATGATGAACAAATGGTTGGGTTTTGGAGTTTGGTGTTTGGATGAGTGTTTTTGTTGAGTTTTGTGGAGTTTTGATGAATACCCATGGTGGGTTTTGAAGTAGAGACGTTTAGGGGTTGTTTTTGGAGCTTTGGATGGTCATCAATGGAGGTTTTTGGGTTATTTTCGTGAAAATCGCGGCTGGAGGAAGAAGAAGGCGGAACAGTGCTGAACCGTCACGGATCCGTGACGGGAACCATGACGGAAGACGTCACGGCTCCATGAGGGAGATCGTGACGTCGTCAGTCACAGCTCCGTGAGGAGAACCGTGACGGCGCAGCCCACGGATCCGTGACCAGATCCGTGGCAAACCTGAATTGGGCATTTTGGGCCCATTTTGTTGAATTTCGAGTAATTGGAACGGTTATCCATAGCCGGGTCCTTTTGGGGTTAATTGGGAGTTTTCCTCTTCGAGCCTTTGTGAATTACTCTTAATTCGGGTGTTGTTTTGTGATCCAAGACTTTGGACCCGAGCTCGGAGGATGAGGAGACGTTTGGACTTCGTGACGAGACGGAGGGGAAGCTAGCCAGGTCGTCAGCAGCTAGGAGTTGAGAGTTGATCACTTTTGAGGTAGGGAAAGTAGCGAATACCGGTCTAATTGTGGAAAATTACTAGTATGCTTTTAGAATAATAATAATAATAACCGGAAAGGTCCTAGTTCGCATATAGGATGTGATTCACTAGAATAACCGCTTTCAATTACATTAATAACCGGACGAGTCCTAGTTTGCATATAGGATGTGATTCACTAGAATAATCGCTTTCAATTGCTGGGAAATTGTCGTGCTGGTAGAATGGCCATGTCGAGCCTTAGGGTTGCGTGTTGATTGTGATGCCATGATCTATGATTGAGATGCATGATTGCTTGTTGTAGCCGTTGACTAGTTTGAGAGTCATAATTAAGATATATTCGGTGTGGCATGTTGTGGCTATGTGAGTGCAAGTGTGCAGTGTTTGATGTGATGTGAATCTTTGGTTGTGATATGATCGGGTGAGTGATAGACCGATTTGTGTGTTATGGTGTTTTGGCTCGGTTAGTATACCGTGGTCGAGTTATGGCATTGTGATGCGTGTTATCCTCTTGATGTGTGTTCCAAGAGGAGGTGTGTCCGGTATGATGCCTACACTGAGAGAGTATGCCAGTGTATAGTATCGAGGACGAGGACGGTTTAACCTTTACCCCGATGCTATGTGGTTCGGGAAGGCGTACGACCGAGGTATGTGCCGGTCCGTTATGCGTGAGGCCTCGATTCTACGTGACGGGAAGACATCCAACTGATTGTATTGTTGTTCAGGTATGTTACCCCGAGTCTACGTGATGGGAAGATGTCGGGACCGATGCTTCGTGTTCCGGTACGATATAATTGGGACGGGTTGTGATAGTCGATGATGTTGGGGACGGTTGTACTAAGTTATGTGTTGTTCTGCTGTGTGTTCTATGCGTTGCATTATTTGTGATTATGGTCTTACGAGGGTAATTGGTGTTTGGTGCTTGTCCCGTGGGCGTTGTTGATAGCTATGCTTTGCTAGTATGCCCTAATTGGACGGTTACTCGTGGTATTGAACTGATGTTCATAACCTTAACTGAGGGGACAAGGCGTGGGGGCATTAATAAGGTAACCGAGGGGACAAGCATGACAGTCGCGACGAGCTTCATTTGTGGGAAGGTCGGCGGCGTGGTGGTCGAGGTTATAGTGGTCACCATATACAAAGGAGGCCAGTTTTTAAGATTAGGACTAGACTTCTCTAGAGAGCACACACAATCATGGGGCATCAGATTAGGACAACAATGAGTTGAAATTTGTATTATAGCGTTGGTTGTACAAATTAAAGGGAAATGGTTCAACCATATTAATATATCTTTGAAATATCTTTTTTGAAAACAAAAAAACGTATACCTATTATTTTTTATTTGCAAATGTATTTATGCATTTCATTTATTTTTAAAATAAAATATTTTTTTGTTTACTTTCGATTTTTTTAAAAAAATGACTAATTAACTTTTCAATGATTGTTTTTTGTGCCTCCGTTTCTGTGCTTCTGCTTCCTTTCTCCACCTTTTGTCTTGTCGTCACAGACTGTATCTGTGTCGGCTTTATCAAATACTCAACCCTCATCTTCCCTTTTTTCATTTCCCTGGCTGACCTGACCAGCGCGTCGTCCACGTGTTTTTCGCCTACCATATCGAGTACCGATGCCCGGCCAACAACCACCATCGCTATTATGCTGATCCCCACCCAAGTGTTTCCATCCTCCACTCGTGTCATGCCGCCGGCCCCACATCGAGGCTTTATAAAACCAGTCCGACCGAAGAAGAAGAGAGACTGCCCACTTCTCCCCCCTCCCTGCTCACGTCCAAAACCAACTATGTTTGTTTCTTCCTTCACTATACCAGTGCCGATTAGGAACACCTCATCGTACCTCTGTTGGGTGAAATTGAACGGGTTTCCACCCCATCGACATCATACTAGAGGAGTGACGGTCCAGGGCCGCGAGGTACTCTAATCTTGTCGCGATTCCTCCCATTGATCTTGTGTGCGTACATATCTCTCAACCACTGACCTGATCAGTCGTAGCCACTGCTGGGGAAACTGAACTCGGCTTGGCCTACCCATTTTATAAGGGAGGAAGCACCAGAACATCTTTCTTGGATCACGGCAAGCCAGCGATGGTTTCATCACTAGGGAACTTGGTCTTGCCACCTTACACCGTTCACCGCTCTCCTACTCAAAGATGCCCTCCACAGGCCCCATGTAGGTCTCACTAGAGGTACGACATGGGATTGGAGACGTCTATATCCCCTTCTAAGTAGAGAACGTCTATCGAAGTCCACCCACATTGACATCAGACACTTCAGATAGGAAAGGAATGTTGAGGGCCTCCCGTCTAGTGCTTTAGTCGGCCAAGCTTTGGCTTCCCTTCCCGATGGGGTGGGGGACCGGGATTACAACCGAAGATCTTCTGCCTACCACGATAACACGTGTGCCTCTGCTCGGTACCACCGCCTCAGAACCCGGAGGCCAGAACACCAAGTAAAGCTGGTGCAACACAAAATTTCCTGCCAAACCAAGAGAAGCTTCTCGTGTGCTCAAAGAATATCTCAAGTGAGTACTGTAGAGTAGCCTTGCCCAGGACAATGAATGGGACACCGAGCATCGAGGTGTGTATGGGGATGCACGCTTCGCCTTGCCAACAGCGGTGAAAGACCGACGACCCATTCCCCCCATTATTTGATGTTCTCCCTGTTTGCCTTTTATCCCCTCAAACGGTTTAGATCATTCGTCACAAACAATTTCAGGTCGAGTCAGATAATGAGTACTACGCACTACAATTGAGTAGACATCCGTGTGGAGATGATCCACCGCTACTTTGTCCCTTAATTATCAAGATATCTTGTTATTGGGTTAGCGTCTCGCACCTACAGGTCAGGACCCAAGTCTCACTTTGTTCTTTGCTTTTTGTTTATTGTATCTTCTGATTTGGGTCTATACTTCTATTTTTAATCAATAAAGGCTACTATACGCTAAAAAAAATTCAATAATTACTCGTAACCATAATAGTTTCTCTCTTCTCTTCTATACAGGGATTTCCAAGCCACCCTCCGGTCATGACATTTCTTATCGCTACAACGGCCTATTAACCAGCGTACCCACTAGACCTCTTCCCCCCTCCACCGCAACCATCCTCTCCGCTCACCCGTGCATCGGACAACGCATTAGGTCCGTGGGTATAGACCCAAAGAACGAACTCTCTCCGCTGCCACTGCTTGTCTGGTGCGTCACCATAAACTTCATGGGATCTCCCTACCTACGGTTCCCCTATCTTCTCCCTATGCGATGAGACACCATCGCCGTCCCTACAACCCGATGGAGATGTGGCCCAAACTCCACTTACTCCCGACCGAGATCATCAAGCAAGGCTAGGAATCCCATATTACGCATCATCATCATCTGACCAGGCGCGATAGCGGCCCATATCAGAGCAGCTATCGACCTGAAAGGGACACGTCATTCCCTCAAAGGACCACGGTGGATCCCTCGTCTCCCAAGAAGACATATCCTCCGAGCACAACCCAACCATGGCCCACTGCACTACAATATCAAGAATCGATCTCTAATGACCGATCCGCAAGCAATAATTGGTGGTGGAAGAGGTCGTCACCCGAGACCGCATGAGGGGAAATCGGGCAGAAACTCATCCCCACACAGAATTATTCTATATTCGGATCATGGTGGATATTATCCCTGGACAAGTACCTCCAAGATAGAAACCCGACGAGTATGATCTGTCCCGGAATGGGAAATAGCAACTACCAAGTACAAGAATCGTCGACGAGATCCCCTCCGAGGATGCATGGTAGGAACTAGGCCCACCACACCAGCCAAGGTGGGCACTCCCAAGAGGAAGCTGATCCCAAGAGGGAAACGACGAGGCCTGTAAAGTAGCCTCACTGGGCGTTCTAAGACAATTAGGACATTATGGGGTCACCTTGAGGATCCACACCCCGACCCATAGGGTTCGGCATTTGGCCTACCCCACTCTCCTCTTTATCTCGAACCACTGCTTGAAAAACCGTCGAACTCCACAAGTTTGAACAAGTCGAGGCAGGGAAAGCCAATGGAATTTCTCAAGCCACTCATTGAAATAATAGGGAACCACCCCCTACCCGTTACCTGGAATTTTTGGGTCGTAGCCATAGGATCAGCGTTCCAAATGTCTAAGGATTAATGTCTGATCCTCTTTCCACTTATTTTGAATTCTAATGTGTGCACGTCCACCTCCAATATGTCGGAAGTATTTTATCCCCATTATCAATAAAACCATACCTTGCTAAAGAAAAATTTAAATAATTATTAAATTGCCAAATGATACAACCCAAATTTACAGTTTTTATTTGTAAATTTCATAAACAAAAAATATCGATCTAGGTTTGGAGGTGGGGTGGAAGTGACTGTGAAAGAGGGTTGGGTCATAGTGGTGATAACGGAGGAAATGGGGGTGGAGGATGGTTGTGGTGAAGTTAGGAGGATAGTTTATGGAAATTAATGGAAAATTTTCATTAATGTTTCTAGATAAATATCTATTTGAAAAATAAAAGTGAGGACAACATGTTTATGTTAAAAAGATCGTCCAAAAACATATTATTAAAATTTTCCCTACAGATGTAAATAGGTTGTTTATTGAAAAAACACCATTCTATTAAGAGTGATCAATAGATATCTTTTGGTTGTTAAATTTCTTACAAAATTCTATAGTTTTAAAATCATGTGGATTCCCTTGTTTTCTTTGATAACAATCATAAATAACATATATTTACGTTAGGTAAAAACTTATAATACTAGGGTCGGAAAATTAATAAAAAGCATAAGAGTAACCGTCATCTATTTCGTATGTTTTGTGGTGGTAATATTTTTATGGAAAGAAATGGTGCTTTATTCCGTTAGTTTTGAAGAATCTAGTGCATCATGCGGTGTCGGTATGATCATGGTTTTAGTACAATTCAATTTTACAGAGTTTTGGAGGGTTAGTTCATGGTGCTCTAGTGGTTCTTGGTGTGAGTGTGAGCTAAGGTATGTCATTTCTTTGGGTGTATGACTTAGGTAATTCTTCGCATAAATCTTACCTATCAAGTGAGGATTGCAAAGTAACCTCATCTGGACCTATGAGTGTGCCTGATGGGAGTAAGAATGGTTCGAGAAGTCCCTATACATTTTGTACTGATCGGAGCCAACTCAAACATACTTATGGGAATAGCTCTCACTTGAAAAAGAACGGTGTTACAAAGGTAAACTAGGCAGAGTTCAAGGTATATACTCAGAGTGCCGACAATGGGAGTAGACTGATTCAGTCTATTCTCGGGCCAATTCAGTTAGATTTTCGGAAATTTATGGGAATTTGACCCTAAAATGTTAGTCTATTTTTTTTTTACCACCGTGAGATCAGACTGATTTGGTCTATTCCCGGTCAAATTGAACAAAAATTAATATAACAACAGTATAAATAAAAAAACGAAGGATTTTTTTATTTATTTCCGGAAACAAGCAACAAAAAGTACAACAATATCTTAAGAAACCACAAAAAACAACACCGACCAAACCCTACCAGATGACAACCTAGAGGGAGGCAAACCCGTTGTACATGCACCATTTCGGGAAATCTCATACTGTCGCGCACCACTCATCCTTAATGAAGGGGTGGCGACATTATGTTCATACGACCGATTCGCCTTCATCAACACCTCAACTTTGGTGACGGCTGGACCGAGAGCATTAAGTGCCTCCAATAAAACCACCTTGAACACCCTCACCCATATGTTGGTCTTCTTCCAGTGATCTTTCAGCTGCTTCTTAATTCGAGAATACGGAGACGTGTTCACGTTTTCCTAGTCATGGTGGAGGCGGTGTTAAAACTCATGTGTTACGTCTGCATAGACCATCCACGCAACAAAAAGACACCTCTCTTCTTCTTCTTCTGTCCATGTAAGCATCATGGTTGATTTTGTAGAAGATATGCGGTGGTGGCGAAACTGCACAAGAGAAAAGAGAAGGTTGTAGAAGAAAGAGTTGTTGCTGAAACGTATGTATAGAATGGGTGGTGATGTGTGTCTTATATAAAAGGATTCATATATGTTAAAAAAATAGGAAAAATCGGTCAAATCTTTGAAGGAAGAATCGATACACTTAATGAGTGACTGATTCGGTTAGGGTTTTAGTTTGGGGATAAAGTCGTTCCTTCTTATCCATTGGTAGAATTTGTGCATATGAATAAGGCAAATTTGAGATTTGGCATAAACATGACATTTAATTACACATACATTGAAACAAACAAAAAAATCGAACAATTGGGCTGGTTGTCGAGTACAAAATCAAATAAGCCGAGTTTGAAACCGAGTACAACGATAAAAAAACAAACATACATGAAAACGATTTAGTTGTTGTTCATAGCTCAAAGCATATCGAGCATAAGAGCTTCGTGGTTGGTCTTCTCAAGCGGGGTCCAGTCGATTTTTTCCAGAGCAACAACTTTAACGTATTTCTTGGTCAATGAGTTGTGGCACTTCACAAGCCCACATAATCATAACCAATTTTTTATTGTCCCAACCACGAACCGGTCTAGTGATGATATGAAACTGAGATTGGAGAACATCGAATGCCCTCTCCATATCCTTTCTTGTGGCCTTTTGTTTCTTTGCGTGTAACACATGCTTCAAGAGTTGTTGCGCCGAGATTGACTTGACCAAGGTTGCGCCCTGTTGATAGATTCCTTACGTTAAGTAGTAAGGAGTATGTTAATACGTATCGTTGACCTGAAACACAACCTTGGACTGTTCACCACGTTGTACGTGAGAAAATAATGATGATCATTTCTACACATTAATGTCGTTGTTCGACCCCAGCATAACAAAGTATGCATGTCGAAACCATGTGTTGGGCCTCGCCACAACTTCAAGCATGACTTTTGGTCCAGGATGATTGCCCTGCTCGTGAACCCCTTAAAGCGCTTTTAGACAATTCTTCCATGCCCAATATATACAATCGAGACTACCCTTACAACTTGATAAAGCAGACGTTTCGTTAACACGAGTAAGGTAAGCTATATCGTTACCGTTGGACTTTCTTAGATAGGTATTTACAAAGAGGTTGATAGTGACAAAACCAGTGTATGCACTCGAGAGCCATTATTTTCGTCATTTTTAAACACTCGTCCAAGTTGTCGGACGGCGAGTCGTAGCATAGCATCCATATAGCTTTTGTACACTTTTGAATCGGTGAGAACCCGACCCGAGCACGACAAACAACTTTTTGCGTAAAGTAATCATAGAAACTTGGACACCTTACCTACAAATTTCACGAACAAGGTTTGCGCCTTATGGAAACGCCGATAAAATTTTTTTTACATCGTACAAAGGCTTCCCTATGAATTAATTGTACATAAGCCATTCATGAGCATCGCTTCGATCTCTGAAAAAATAATTTCTTATGTTCTTCTCTCGAACAAGGTTCATCATTTTTTGCTCGGCTTCCATAACCGTGGCGCGTAAAGACTACAAAATTTGATTCTACGCCTGACGTATCCTCTCCTGTAACATTACATAATTGATTACACTGACATAATACTCCTCACCACTCGAATAATCCATTACGTAACGAGAAAATACAATTTTTTTTCAGAGCAAAAGGAGATGATAGATGGTGTGAGTATGCATTATTTTACAAGAATAAATAGTATTTATAGCAAACAGGCATTTCAAAAAAAAATTAATTACAGTACAACTGAATCGGCTAACTCATGTATACGTGGTCGAATCATCGTGCTTCGTCAAATTCTCTTTGTCGATTAAACCCACGCGTCGCACTGATTCAGATGGTCAAATTCGTCCATACTGAAACGACTTTGTTGAAGGCCTGTAGATTCGTAGACCGCCTAAAAATGTTGCACTTATTCAAGGGATGAATGGACTCGAATTTGACGAAACAGAACTGAAAATTAGGTTTTCAAATTCGACGTGCAAAACGGTGAGAAAATAACCCAACATGCGTGCTCTCATGATACGCTTGGATTTTTCTTTCCAACCTGATTGTATAGGACTTCATACCAAAAGAAGCTTTTGAGTGTTTTTTTAGGAAGCATTTGGTGGTTTTTGGTTCTTTTCTAGAGAAACACTATACTTAGAGCACGTACATCGTGGGATCAGAGGTTCGGGGTCAGGGGTTCAGAATCATGTGCTGACTAGGATGAATTGTGATGCGAACCCCTAATTTAAAAGAGCACTACATTGCGGGGACCATGTATGAGCAGGAGTTCATATAAGTGTTGAGTGGATGCTGACTAGATATATAATTATGTTTTTGCTGAATTTATTTAATTCACATTTAAAACACTAAAATTGTAATAATAATTCATAAAATTGAATAATAATTTAATTAATTAACTAAAACACAAAAACAATTAATCAATAAAATTAAATAAATAAAATGGATAATTAAACATGACATTTCATTACTTCCCGAATAGTACATCAAACTACAATGTTTTTAGTACATCAAATTTTCTAACTCATCTAACTACTCGGAGTCGTCGTCGTCGTCTGACCCTTGGTAAGGTCTTGTTGGAGTTGTCGGTGGGTTTCATCGTTTGTGACGTAGATTCGAGTACGAACTCTCTGCAACATTTTGTCGGCCCTCCATCAGAATCGTTGCTCCCAAGTACGAAGTTCGGCTTCCACCTCGAGACGTTCGGTTTCGAGCTCCTCGCTCGTTTGAGCCTCGTCGTCGGACATTTTTTATCGAATAAATGTGAAAATTTAGAGAGCAATGGTAGAGAGAATTTGGAGAGAAATGGTGTGGGTTAGTTGAATGAGGTGAATGGGTATTTATAGGGTTGAGAAAATTAAATGATTGTATAAAGTTTTATTTATTTTTAATTAAAAAAAATAAACGTTGAAGTTCGGCTTCCACCTCGAGACGTTCGGTTTCGAGCTCCTCGCTCGTTTGAGCCTCGTCGTCGGACATTTTTTATCGAATAAATGTGAAAATTTAGAGAGCAATGGTAGAGAGAATTTGGAGAGAAATGGTGTGGGTTAGTTGAATGAGGTGAATGGGTATTTATAGGGTTGGGAAAATTAAATGATTGTATAAAGTTTTATTTATTTTTAATTAAAAAAAATAAACGTTGAAATTAAATGTCGTTACAGCCACGTGTCAAGCAATCTTTGGTCGGACCTGATATGCACGACTCACACACCGCGTACCACGTTTTTGCGTCGCGACCATACACACGACAACGTGTGTGGTGGGTGCGAACCACGAACTACTACCGCAGGGTTTGCGGTGCGCGGTGCGGAAGCATAAGTCGTAAGATGTGGTGGACGCTCTTAAGAGTTAGGATGGTTGTCGTAGAGATACCAAATCCGATAAGCACGAGTAGACACAACAATCAACATGTAGGTGTTTTAGTTAAGTTTAAGTATAGTGTCGATCAAATCAAATCCGAGCTGATTAGACATTCGAAAAAGATTCTTCCCGCTTGAAACACCATGGGGGACCAAATTTAATTTCAGATTTTAATTGAGTTTTGTAAGTATGTTTCTTTTTCCTTCCAAAAAAAGAAGCAAAAGAGTGACACTTACGTCCCTTCGCCCTCTAAACATGAGATCACAAAGATTTTTTCTGCTTCACCAAGTAAATTACTACAGGATATTAAAACATAAGATTGTGTTAATCATACACTAAATATGAGACTAAGAAGTATTATATAAACGAATTCAAATCCAAACCTGTATATTCGGCTGGATAAGAGTGATGACAAAGTCAGCATCGTCATCTCCATTTGTTCTTATTTGGTAGTCAAGTTGCTCCTATAATTGACATCAGAGCACCCACGGTCGTGGACGTGATGGTGCTGGCGAGGAGGAGGCGGGGAGCAGGCGAGATGGGCGCCGACGAGGTGGAGAGACGTTGGCGAACTCGCCAGCAGATCTCGTTGGCGAGTTGGACTTTGACTCTCTCGGGCGGCGCGCCGGCCGTTGGCGACCCACTCGTTGGCGACACGTGGCCATCTCGCTGGCAGCAACATTAACTCCTATTTGCACTTTCCCCCTATAAATAACACCCCAAAACTCATTTTGAACACACAATCAATTTCTTTCTCCTTCTACTACACTTCCATAGTTTCCAATTGTCGCTATGTCTTCTTTCGATATCAACGAGTGGGTTCTCAACTATAGGTCGGTGACGGATGAAGCGTTGTCCCAAGAGTTCTTGGACCCTTGCTTTTCCCCCAACCCGACCATCCAATCCTCTCCAACTATTTCCGATCCCGTCGACGTCCGTCCGTCCGTCAAAGGCCAAAGCAAAGCGTGTCTTGTGGATCGACGAGGAGGACTGCAGGTTAGTTCGAGCTTGGATGCACCACTTGTACGACTCAGTGCACGGCAACCAGAAGCATAATTTGAAGTACTGGGGGGGCATCGCTGATGAACTGGCTTCTACTCGGGGCCCGGATGATCCGGCGAGGTCGGCTAAGCAGTGCAACGACCACTGGCAGGGGACGAATCCCAAAGTGACGTTCTTCCAAGGGCTGTTTGTGAAGAACTGCAGGGACCACAGGAGCGGCCGGTCGGATGCGGGAATCATGAATTTGACCGAGGAGCAATACGTAAAGGCTTGTAAGCATCCATTCACATGGAAACACTGGTGGGATCTTGTGAAAGATGAACACAAGTGGAATTCCGCTTACTTTGCCGTTGACGCGCCCGCTGTACCGACACCGGTTACGGAGTTCGATGTCGAAGATTCTTCCGACTCGGGGAAGCGCACTCGTGAAGACACGCCGGCCTTTGAGGACAGTCAACAGACGACGTGTGCTAATACGGACGGTCCACCCCGGTACAAGAGGCCTATGGGCTGCAAGGCTCATAGGTAAGGGCTCTACATCATCCTCTAAGGAAGCAGTTGCCGATCGTGTCGAGAGGGCCCATATAACGGCCAAAGAAGTAAGCCAAGCCAGGACCAATGAGAAGGTTGCGCAGCTGAAGCTGATGACATACGAGTAGTGGGTCGAAGCTGAAGCAAGGGACACTTTGGGCATGAATCCCGAGCAGCTCGAGGCCCACATGACGCAGCTTAGGATTTTGCGTAATCTGATGAACCAGTGACGCCGTTGTTTATTTAACGTACTTGTTTTTTTTGAAGTTGTAATTCCAGTTTCTTTTAATGAATTGTTTTAAGTTTTATGTTTTGGTAATTTTTTTAAAAGTCAATCACTTAGTAATTTTTTTACAAAACTGTTGTATGTTTCGATAATCAATTGGTGGTTTTTTAATTTGGTCAAACAAGTATTTTTTTTTCATTATCAATTGTAGGTTTATAGGGATGTGTGCCATTAATGCCACCACCACCACAAAAAGACCAAAATGCCCCTTTGTGGCCGGCGGCTTGGGCTATAAATAGCACCCTCTCCTTCTTCATTCTTCACACCTCTTCTCCAATTCTCTCTCTATCTCCCAAACTTTTGTTCTTCCTTATTTCCTCCTCTTCTTCGAAGCACCAATGGCCGCCGTAGGTTCATACCAGTGGACCAACGAGGAAGAGATGGTGCTGGTCCTATGTTGGCTACAGGACGTCCGGCCGGGCCCAAATCATAGGTACTGGCCGGTAGTCTACGCCAATTTTGTCCACGGTGCTCCGGCCAATTCCCCGCCGAGAACCCAGAAGCAGTGTCGAGACCACTGGCAGGATCTCGCCAGGAAAATCCACCGTTATGAACTGTGCTACCGTGTAGCAGTTCATAACGCCCCGCCAGGAAGTACCGAGAATTACCATCGCTCTCAAGCAGCCGCTGAGCACCACATGGCCAATGGTACCTATTTCACGAAGCTGTTTCTGTGGGAGATCGTTCGAGACCATCCTAAATTCCTGCAGTACGTTCACGAGCTGTAGATCGTGATCGTGTAATAAAATTATATATCGTTTAATTATGTTTTAAATTACCATCTGCGTGCTAAATTATGTTTTAATTATTGTATGTGTGCTATATGTATAATTATAATAAAGTTGTGGGTTTGAGTAGCAATTTTTTTTTATAATAGCTTTTTCTCCATCTCGCCGGTGGCTCATCGCCAGCAACAACACCCCACTGCAAACCTCGCTGGCGGTTCGCTGGTGAGATGATTTAAAAATCATATTTTAAACCATCTCGCCGGCGCCATCTCGCCGGCAGTCGGCAAGATGGTTGTGGATGCTCTCAGAGCCTGATGTACAGAATTTATTAGGTCGAACACTGATTAACCTAACATGATGGCTAACTCTATAATCAAAGTTCGAAAACATTTTTTTGAACGATGGTATAATTTTATTAGTGTCAAAAGATTACATATATGTGGCCCAAGGAATAAATTCATCGACTATGAGTAAAGGATTAGAACAGATGAACAACGGTTCTCTAATCCTTATCGGAGCATAACCGACGCAAGCGGTATTTTGATGCCTCATAGGACATGACAGAAAGCGGAGGGGGGAATGGGAGACCGGAGATCCTGAGGGACCTCAACGGTAAAGGTGAAGTGGGGAGGCAGCACATAATACAAGGACCCCTCCCAGGGCCAGTCCCTGATGCATAACATGCCACTCATTCCTCCTGGCGGGGCTGTTTCCCCGCCCTGAACTGTTCCTCCCTAGAGACCCCAGCTGCTGACCGTTTAAGAGAATTATGGTTGTCCTCATCTCCAGTTCTTCCAGGGGTATCATCCTCATGAGCTACCCATTCTGTCCGAGTCCTCCCGCCCTGCTGATCCTTGTGTGGTAGTGGAGCTTCCAGCCCCAAAGGGACAGCTGGCCTAGTCGACGGCCCACTCGTCGAGCCTAGATGGCTCTACCGAGGGGACATAAGGGGTCTCGGATCTTAATTCAAGTGACCTTTAAAGCCAGGACCCGACGAAGCAGTGGCAGTCAGGTGAACTGGTTCTCCCCAATCTGTGGCGTACGCCTTGACCTTCTTCTCTTGGTAGTATTCCAGCATAAATTCCCCAAACCTCGGTGGTCCTTTAAAGGCCCGCGTACATTCCTTCAGGATATGGCCGAGCCAACCACATATATAGCAGAAATTGGGAAGCTTTTATACGTGAGGTCAATATTGATCAGATCCGGAAATTCCAGGAACCTCGGAACCAACCCTTTTCGTAACGGCTGCTCAAGGATGTGCCAGAAGCGGATCTTGATAGTCCCTCCCCAGTGCATCCCCCATTGGTCGCATGAGACATGCACACACATTCCCAATTCGTTCGCAATGGAGATACATGTCTCCCTCGTTCGAACCAGAGGTGGCAGCCCTGTAGCATGCACTCATAGTTGCACCCGGTCCAGAGGGGGCAGCTCCCGAGCGCACGGGTCCAAGTCTCCCAACTGCAGGACCATGCCATCATAGCACCAGGGTTCATTGTTTCGAACCCAGGACCGCAACTCCGTTGTCCAGAAGTAGAAGCCGAACAGGCACGACCCTAGATCCTTGATCACCAGGCCATTTGCGGATCTTCCCCATGCGTTTGTGATGATACGCAAAAGCACGTCCTTTCGTGGGGGCTTTGGGGTCCAGAGGCGTCCCGACAAACCCCATTGTTGTCGAGCTAGGGCCACCGATGTCGTTGCTCGAGACGCCGGAACCATGACTTCAACTTCTTCCTCATCCTCCAAAGAACAGGATGACAATCAATCATGTAGGCCCTCCAAGGATGACTGGAGGTCCGAACCCCTATCAATCGAGGCTGGATGAAGCTCAACCGAAGCTAGGTGCCACGCCCTATCCCGCAACATTCCTGACAGGGTAGTTTGGGCCGCGGGAATGGTCGGGACCGTGGTCTAAGCAGGAAGGCAACGCCCTAGGCCCAAAGTCGTCACTATCGTCCTTGGCAGGTCCTCCATGGGGGCCTTCCCATTCTCCGGGTCCCTCCGTAACGGGGGAAGCGCATTGGGTTGACACATGAAGCCTCATTCGTGGGGATACAGACCCGGTCCCATGTAATTTTAGGATTAGGCGCTCTTCCAGAGACGGGACCTACATGACCCTCAGCACTCGGCAGAGAAGAGATACCAGCAAGCGGCGTCGAAACCCCAGGCTCTCCGCCAGCAGACAGTGGTGCCAGAGCAAGGTCATGGCGCACATGGTTGTTACTTGCGGGAGACGCCGGGGCAGTAGGATTTAGGGAAACCCTAAGGGGATCAGGGGCGGCTTGCTAGGGTTTAGGATAGCCCTAGCGTGGTTTGCAAGGCACACCGGCCCCCTAGGGCTCAAGGAGGCCGGAAGGGTTCGACTCATCCCACCAACCGGTCCGCAAGGGTTTGGAGTAGGAAGCGCGAGAAGGCCCTTGCTTGTGGGAGAAGGCACCGGGTGGGGGGACTAGGCGGTAGCTGCGGGACAGACGAAGTCGCCGCTAGAGCCATGAGAGTAGGCTTCATTTTTTGTCGACGCCGACTCTTGACCCCACCACCAGCAGCGGATTGTGGATCACCTGATAGAAGAAGAGGCGCAGCACCGGAGGAGCAACATCGGTTACCGGAGGCACGACTGTAGCAGAGGACACGATGACGAGAAAGAGAGAGGAGAGCACCATGACGTCGTCCGACTAGAGCTAGGAAAAGCTCTCAAAGTTTAGAGAATTTTTTTTAGCATTGCTATATGATAGTTTTGTTGAAAGAAGTATGTTTCACTTAAGTTCTAAAACGGTAGGCGTTAAGGTAAATGGTTATGACTTTTAGAGATAATCCGGAATTAGTAATAGGTTATTTTTTTTAAATATGCTATTATTATATATTTCTCTTAGCGAAGTATGAATTGTATCATGAAAAGAATATATTTGTAATCATATCCTTGTAAGACAAAAACTGTTTAAATACAATAATAGAGATAATTTCAAAATTTTAAGGTGGCTTTTTTTTCCGAAAAAACTCAGTGTATTATTTTCTGTCTACGAATTCGTTATTTAAACGAGTGACAATCACATTACATTAATTTTTTTTTAAAATCGATAGTTTTACCTTTTACATTCTACGTGTTCCGTTATTTGTAAGTTGTAATCCTCATGTATACGTATTTTACAATTTAAAACTTTTATGCATGCAGTTTTGTGGGTAGTTTTGACTTTTTGCACAAAAAAATTAATTCGTTACTAGATTTACAAACGAAAAATAACTCATCGTAAGTTTTTACAACAAAAAACACTTGACCGTTATTTTTTACAAAAATACATATAATCTACCTTTAATTTTTGGCCGGCCGGTAATCTATGTCGTAACGGATTTAATCCAAACATGCTGTGACAAAAAGTGTCCACGGATTTATGGATGAATGTTTAGAAGGTGATCTGAGTCTAGTAGGTGTGGGTCATCACGGCTTGTTTGCTTGATCATCTTTATGCTGTTTGCTTTCATTTTCCTTTTCTTCTGTCATCCACTTATTCGCTTGCATATTAGTGGTATTTACACAATCGTCATCCCATCCCCACTTGCTTTTTCTTTATTGTTCTTTTTCTTTTTCCCTTTTCAAGCCCTATCTCCTTTTCTTTCGAAGCACTATATCGGATATACATGACAATGGAAGGTCTGAGAAGATATTATCTCACTACGGGCATCATCATGGCCCACCATTTGGATTCGGCCTACAACATGATCATCCAAGCAGCCTTGAGATTTTGAATCCATTAACACTAACTAAACTACATTTAGCTAGGTTTTTCCTTTTGATCGAAAGATGTGTGTTTTATTAATTATCCGAAACAAAGATATAAAGAAGTGTATCAGGAAGCCAAGCTCTTGATCACTAGAACAAGCACAAAACGATTTTTTTTGGCTAATTGATATGAGGTTCTGTTTGTAGTTCTTTTAATAAATTCGACTGTATTATCCTCTCTTAGAAAAAGCAAATGTCTAGTTTCTCGGAATATAGTTTTCACCGGTAAGATCGGTGGATCCCCTTTTTCGGATCATATTAAGGAATACTTGAGCATCCGATTGAATTATTATTGGTCCGTCTCTCAAATGGATGATATTCTTTAAGCATGTGCTAATTGCGTACGCCTTAATAAGCAGTGGCGACCATGTGCTGGCAGGACCTCATCCGCGACCAGTTTGAATGTGCCACCGTGACCTAGAGCTACAAGTACTTAGGCTGATTCTGCAACGTCCTGGAAGACCACTCTATCAGCATTAACGATAGTTTGACCGATCGTCGATACCCCACCTGGAAGGATATCGACGGGTATGCGGTTTGCAGTCAATGTGTTCTTTTTGGCCTCTCTCTACGCCAACATGGTCCTTTTGGCCGTATATTCAACCCTTATTGCTTTTGGGGTAGAATTCCCCCAGACCACCGCATCTCGTACCTTTCATATCTCCCACATAAAGTATAGTATCTTCGTTTTGCGGTCCAAAGTCCCTCAAATTGTGATCTCCCACCAGGTCGGGAAAGATATGTCAGGGATCAAGGAGGGCATACCACTTAGTCGGGTCCAACATGCCTTGGCGAATCCACAAAGTATCAATAGGTGACTGACAGTCTCTCTTTGAAGGCCACATAAAGCGCATGTGGGTAGGATTGGGACATATCGTTTTTACAGATTATCTACCACTTGTAAGTTATCAGAAAGACATCTCCACAGAAAAATGAGTAACCAGGGTTGGGCCGGATTATTCCATATGTCACGCCCCGAATTCGGCATGACCGAACCCGGAACGCGAACGGTGAAACAGTAAAACGATTTTCAAACATTTTAATAAACCTTTTTAAAATTGCCACTTACGTTAATCAAAAACAATATTTTTACAGCGGAAAATACGTTCAAAACAATGAACAACACGAGCTACAAGGTACGTCACTAACTACCCAAAGACCCGGACTTCCGCTCCCAGCTCTTCAAGCTTTGAGGGTTCTCCTAGTCCGCCTCACGACCAGTACCTGCAGGAAAAGCAGCAGGGGGTGAGCACTTCGCTCACCGTCACAGATACCGGATTGACCACGGCATACCCACAGAAATGCCGGGAACACCGGCAACAACAACAACAACCCCGGGGACTACTACCCCAAAAACACAAATTAGACTGACGATCACGCAATACAATTGTTAAAAACTTCCCAACCATCTCAAAACCCGGACACGTAATGTAGACCCCAAATCAGAGACCGAACAACCATTCCATTAGTCACACAGACAAGGTAAAGCACAACCCTCACACGATCCTATATGCATTTACTTGTAACTTTCCGCAACCAAACCAGTATTCGCTACTCGTCCCTACCTTAGAGGCCTGTGGGAAAAGTAGTAATGGGGATGAGTGTTCCGCTCACCTCCACGGATACCCGTTCGATTATGGCATGCTAGTAAAGCACCAACAACTTACCAACCTAAACAGGGCAAACAACTACCTCAAAACCTGACACCAAACCGTCACAACTGCTCACGATATCAATACCTCAAATGCTCGCTCACGTAAGGGAAACCTCGAATGGGGATCATATTCTCAAATAAGCAAAACACTATTTCTCACCATATCGACACCTCAATTACCCGATCACGTAAGGGAAACCTCAAAACGGGGATCGCGTTCTCAACTAAGCAAAACACTATTGCTCACAATATCAATACCCCCAATTACCCGGTCACGTAGGGGAAGCCTCAAAACGGGGATCATGTTCTCAACTAAGTAACTCACTATTGCTCACAACATCAATACCCCAATTACCCGATCACATAGGGGAAACCTCAAACAACCCACTCACGTGAGGGAAACCTCAAACCACCCGTCCACGTGAGGGAAACCTCAAACAACCCACTCACGTGAGGGAAACCTCAAACCACCCGTTCACGTGAGGGAAACCTCAAACAACCCGTTCACGTGAGGGAAACCTCAAACAACCCGTTCACGTAGGGGAAACCTAGTTTGTACTGCGCCGCAGCGCATCAACCCTAACCCCTCTCTGTGGTTAGACCCTGACACAGAGGCGTTATATCACCAACGTAGGTTATTGATGAGTCTCGAACCCAAGACCTCACCCTTTAACACAGAACTTACGACCTTTGCAAACAAACACAATCGTGAACAAAGTCACGCAATATCAACAATATCAACACACACAATGCACGCAAGATCACAGAGGGTCAACACACATACTGCACAACCACAAGCATCAGCACTTTACCGATCGCGCGCCGGAAGGTACGACACACCTCACGGGGACCACAGCCCTCGGTACTTTACCGATCGCGCATCGGAAGGTATGACACACCTCACGAGCATAACTCAAGCCTCAGCACTTTACCAATCGCGCGCCGAAAGGTACGACACACCTCACGGGGACCACAGCCCTCAGTACTTTACTGGTCGCACATCGGAAGGTACGACACACCTCTCGGGAACAACTCAAGCCTCAGCACTTTACCAATCACGCGCCGGAAGGTACGACACACCTCACGGGGAACACAGCCCTCGGCACTTTATCGGTCGCGCATCGGAAGGTACGACACACCTCTCGGGCACAGCTCATCCAGGTATCACCAGAACAATCACAATCACAACCAAATATCACACAATACTCCGCAAATAGCAAAATTGACCTCACGACTAACTACCACTCAGCAAGTCAGTCAACAACCATACAGGTTCAACACCCCACATGCACTCATGGCCATACCGTGGCACCCTTTATCGATGGCAAGTCGACAGGCAAGCCAAACCTCCACGCCAATCACACAAATCATACGAATGCTCAACAACCAGCGAAAATAACATAATGACTAGCTACCACTCAGCAAGTCAGTTAACAACCATACAGGTTTAACACCCATAGTCACTCATGGCCACACACAACCACAACCAGTTCATTAACCCTACGACACCACCAAGTGTCACATGCAATTCTATTATTCGACAGGTTCACTCAACCTACGACACCACTAAGTGTCACATGCAGTTCTATTATTCGACATGTTTACTTATCCTACGACACCAACAGTGTCACATGCATTTCTACTGTTTGACAGGTTTACTCATCCTACGACACCAACAGTGTCACATGCATTTCTACTGATAACTTTCCTTAGTCAAGGCCGATATCCAGCTACTTTTCCCTACCTCGTAACGCTTTTCAAACGTCCACGCTCAAGCTCCGGCGCGCTCGCGATCACTCGCCTAGCCTCCTCTTTCCGCGGTCGGCGGCACGATCTAACTTGATCACAAGTTAGAACACTTTTTAAATATGCAGGCAAAACCGAATCTAATGCAATTGACGCCCAAACGCAACCCCGAAAATGCCGATCAATCTCAAACTTCCCAATTACTCGACAGTGTCAACAATGGGCCCGGAAAGGCCCGATTCATCCGGCTCGGCAAATCTGCCCGGGATCGGAAAACGCCCTTCCGGGGCTCCGAAAATTCCCGTTTTTGTTTCTACGATCCTAAAATGATTCAAGTGTTCCAACGCCATCGACAGAATCAATTTCCGACTTCCGAGCGATTTAATTCGCGTTTAAAGTTTCTAAACCCGCCATTTCCAATTTTCACAAATTAATTCCATAATTCGTTCCGGGTGTGAATTATCGACTTGGGGATCGTCCGACACCACCCGAACACGAAAAACCCGAGGCCCGAACACGTGGGCCACACCCGGACACCATTGGCCGTGGGTGGCTGGACCGGTTTGGACCGGTTCACCACTGTTGTAGCCGGTCCTAGCTCCGGTCAGCCACCACCCACGGTGGCCGGAGCTCCCACGAGCCTCCGGTCACCGGAAACCGTCCATTCTCACCCCAAAACGTCCCCAACGAACCCTAAACCTCAACTAATCGTCGTTTAACCAATTATAAACGCAAATCTAGAAATCAAACACGTCGAAACAAGAAAATGTCGGGTTCTTATCGTAGGCAACGATGAGGGGATGACGATTTCGCAATAAAAAAACACGATCCAACGGCCGGATCGTCAAAAATCTCCCATTTTCTTTCCTTTTCTCTCCTTCCCTTTATCTCACTTATTTCTCTCTCTTTTTCTCTTTTTTTTTTTTTTTTTTCTGTTTTGCAGAGACTCCCTCTCAGCCTTCCCTTTTATTTGTTTAAAAAACACAAACCCGTCACAATGACCATAATACCCTCACTTACCCTTTTGTTTTTAAATTAAGTTCAAGGGTACATAAGACCTTTCAACTTCAATCCACCACTTTTTGACAAGTGTCATGTGGGTCCCATGAGTAGAAAAATATCTTTGTAGATATTTTTCAGTCCGATTCGCGAAATTCGTCCGTCTCGGGCCCCGGCGGGCCCATTTTCCAAGAATTTATGAAATTTCGCGTGCTACAAGGAAACGGCCCAACTAAGACCGATGTAACGACGGCTAAGCTTTTTGGATCCAAATCGGGCCTCGAACGGAACAAAACGTCGCTTGGTTGACTTTTTCGGTAAAAAGTCAACTTTTCCCAAATTGGTCAAAAAGTTTCCCTGAGTCACCCAGAACTCACTTTGGTCGATATTGGGGTCAACTTAAGTCCGATATGACCCTTGGGGTCAATTTTAGGTTCATTTAGGTGTCTGTCCCAAAATTTTAAATATTTTCGTTTTTCCGTCGATTGACCGGTGTTGACCAGGAGCGGTCCTTACACCATAGATCCGTCCACGACCGGACCTCTACATCATTTCAATTCTATTGCCTGAATTCTCCTAGAACACGATACCCCGCTTTGGAAGAGTATCAACCCTTTTTATCACTCGCCTAGTATCACTCGTCTTCCATTCACTCCTCTATTAAGGGAACCCTCAAGATACTTTCACGGTCTTCGACATCAAATATTTGGTGTATAAGCTCCACGTCCGACTATTGTGTGCCTGGGATCCTTAGCCCCGCAATCATGGCCCTTGCGAGGACTGATGAGATTGTCCGCACTTAGGTCTCGGTGTCGATTAACCATGGTGTTCAAGAGATATTAGTTCATCTTCCATCCCCAATCGTAATCTTCAATCCTTCCCTCAACATACTCTGCGTCGAGAAGATGTTGGACCAAATAAAGCCAGGATACGAGCCTTCAAGTGCATGGAGGAAGTTTGTCTTTGGGAAATATCTCGCTTTAAGGACCCCAACTACTAATGATGTAGGACGATGGATCAAGCCCAATGCTTTCTTTCCTAACAACACAATATTAACATCTAGATGATGTCGGAAGCCCATTCCCCCATGAACCTTGGGAATACACTGTTTATCCCATTCATGCCAGATAATTGGACTATTTCCCAATGATTTGTCATCCCACCAGACTTTCTTCAAAGCCTCATAGATACGATTGACCATACGTTTAGGTATCTGAAACACCAACACGATATAGAACGATAAGGAGGCAAGTATCAATCTAATCATAGCCTCACGACCCGTTGGTGATAATAGCTTACTGTCATGACCGAATTCTTGTTACTATTATGTCACTTAGCTAGGCCATCGCATGGGTCCTGTTGCGGCCTACCATGTTCGGCACTCCAAGTAAATAAAGGCCTTTGATATCTCACCAATTTGCAGGATATCACAACATTCCTAGCGTGCTGAGGCGCTAGTATTCTTACTAAACAACACTGATGATTTATGCGGATTAAGTACTTGACCTGATATATGTCCAAAATATATCCCTCTCCTAGTGCTGGCTGGAAGTGATTACCTCTCATGTAATTATGGATCGACAGATTGTTTTCCCCGGACTAGTTGGTTACGGTAGTATTGGTGGTGTGTGCTTGGTTGGAGTTTGTCCTTTTCGGTTTTTTGGGAGACACTTTCCACATCTCACTAGTTTCGCGCGTTGTTTTTCCATTGTTGGTTTTTTTCCTTTTCTCGTGTTGTTGTTTTTTGTGGTTTTAAGCCCTTATTGGCTTCTTGTTCTTTTATTTTCCTTATCTGGTTCTGTGACCTTGTATTATTTCTCCTCTTATTGGAAATGTTTGGTTTGCTCAATAAACGTAAAATCAGGGTTTTAGACTCGTACTTGTTAGTGATACTTACTCGGATGTAATCTAGAAACCTTCTTAAAAATTGTCTTTGTTTAGGGATCTTCTCTTGCCTCTATCTTTATTCAAGGATGAGGTAATTATAGAAAACTTGCTGATAAAAAAAGCTAATTTGTATCTTTTACCATAAACTACAAAAATCACATAAAAAATAATAATCGTACAAGCTCTTTGAAATTACATGTTGGAATCTTATTTATCAGACATCTTGTTACCATGGTTACATCGTTTATTGAGAATGAGAGGTTCGAACAAAGCCAATGGCTGGACAGAAAGTAAACATGTGCAAGGGAAGAGCAGTGAGGCAAATGGGTTGTGTATGTCGGATGAACCAACACCTCCCCTACACAACCCTCCCCGAATCTACATTCAACTCAGACCCACATTATCGATCCATCATTACCAACAAACCATTCCCGTATCATCAACTACCTTCCACATACTGCGAACGTGACCATTATTTTATTCATTCCATCTCATATCTACTCTACAGCTGTTAATCACTAACTAATTAACTCCTAATTCATATTCGCTACCACTTGCCATGGCTTTGTTCCTCATTAGATAGACACTCAACCTTTGGACGTATCGCCTATTTAATGTACTGTGACTTCCAAGGCCAAGCCTTGTATGATTAATCCAAATGATTGACTCGCTAATTCATCCAATCAATAGGGTTAAACTCGTCAATTCCTTCCTGTCCTAAGAAACAAGGGGACCAACCATGTTGCGGATAAGAATTGAAGTGAGCCCCAATCCAAGCTAGCTTGTGAGTTGTTTGTCTCCAATCTTATCTCTCAATTATTTTAGTCAAACCTATATTCACTCCATACTTATTGGGGCCTCGACATAATTTGGGATTTTTTTTTACTGTCCAGTGAATAAAAAAAGTCAAATTATATTGTTCCCAATAAAACGACGCAGTTTGGGGGCGGAAATAGTAGATGAGAAAATAATATAGAATATAATATAATTAAAATAGTGTAAGATTACCACTTGGGGAACGTTGAGTCCACGTGGAAGGAGATGGGAGAGTGTCATCCTGGAAGACAGCGTACGTGGCAGGCTTTTGAGTATTCCAAGGAGCTGTCAGATTTAATTAGATCGCACTTCAATAAAAATAGGTAAATCGTAATATTTTAATCAATCTTATATTGGTGAGTGCAGTGCAAGGCCCATAGCTTTGCTCGCAAACCGTTGGATCTGAAACCTTAACTTTAACTGATGCTATCCTCTTCTTAACTAACCCAACCAGCCAACCCTCACCACTCCCTCTGGTTGAGTTCAATTTCTCGGCCCACTACCTTTTTTTTTGCATCCATACCCCCTTTAACTTACATCATTATGAATGCACCCCTATCTCTTTCAATCAGCTCTCCTGCCTTGTCTGACCTAATGACCATCCATCCCTTTCCTTTCGAAAACTATTTTTTTTTTATTAAGAACCAATGACTTGGTAATAAACTATTTCCATTACTCTTCATTAATTTAAAAATCAAATTGGAATCAATCATATTGTAATTAGAGTTAACAGAATTACAAACGTTTTTAGTTACCGGATTAGTTCTGAAGGATTTAAATTAATTAATTAATTATTGGAGGAGATAGAAGGAGCGTAGGGGGCATGAATGCAAAAAAGAGAAATAAATATCCTGAAATGTAAAATATCGCGAGAAACCGATAACACGCATTCAATACGGTCTTTGTTTCGCATCAACTCTCTGCCAGCGTCCTCCTATAAATACATTGCTCGACTAGAGCTAAGTTTGCCAAATTAGCTAGCCAAACCCGGCTTTGAAAAAAAAACTTCCCTCTCCTCTCTCTTATTCTTTCTCTACAGTCTCAGCTTACTCTCTGAAACCAACCAAAAATGGCTGCATCTTCCAGAAGACACCAGAGCGGACCAATTCTCCGGTCCGCCTCCCCGTCTCCGATGCCATCTTCCGGCCGATTTCACCACCACTCCCCCTCACCGTACACCTCCTCATCCGCCTTCGCTTCATCCACCTCCAGCTTCTCCACCCGTACCTCCACCGCCGGTGGTTTTTTCCAGCGAACCACCTCCCCCACTCGCGTCAATTTGTACGGATCCACTCCCTCCGCCGCATCCTCCGTCCGGTTCTCTCTCGATCGATCCACTTCCCCTGGCCGTTCCCTCGCCGCTGCCGTACCACGCACCGTCATGATCAAACCATGCGGCCAGAAGAAGACCTGTATGTGCTCCCCGACGAACCACCCCGGCTCCTTCCGCTGCAGCCTCCACAAGAATTGCGGCCCCGCCTCCGTGTCTACCTACTCGCCGAACAGATTGAACGCTCGGAGATCGGCCATGACGAACTCCCTCGTGAGAATCGGTGGAGTGGAAGGCGAGCTAGTCAAGCGAGCCCTGTCGGCGCTGATCCGTCCATCCTCGCACCAGCAGCGGCGCAGGAACGGTTTCCAGCCGAGGCCGAGCCGGCTCTCGGTCATGTCCAAGGCAGAGGATCCGTAATCGCTCGCTTTGGGGGTACGTTTCTAAATAAACTTTAGAATCCTCTGATCTCTGGTTATCAGTAACCTAAGAGTGTCCCGGCGGCGGAAGCAGACATCATCTCGCCGCTGACGGCGGCGGCACGGTCGAAAGCGTCCAGATCTGGCAACATGAATGTGAATCGGGACTCATTTTCTGTACACGGCAACCGGAACCTCGAGATCGACACAGAACTAAGACCTACTGCTACTTCTACTACATGGATCTCTGCGTGTATATATAAACACATCTATAAATCAGTTACAGCCAATATTAATGGCTGATTCGTCGATCTCTGACAAGCATAGCTAGATCTGGCCTCTCATAAAAACGAATTGAAAAAAAAAATCAGAACTAATTGTCATTGGTTAGCCATTTCCATTCCCGTTCTCAGTCTCATTCTCCACCATAAACCCAGTCCTGTTTCGTCATCACCCGTCCTTTGTATTTTCCTATCCCTTTCCGTTGGCCCGTTACGCTTGACGGTTCCGTTTATTTCGTTGGTTGGTGTTGCGTGTACGTATGTTCCGTTCTGTTAGTCTGTTCGATTCGTGTTCGGATAGTTGGTCTCCGTCAGGTATAGTCGGTGTCCCTCCGTCAGGTACGTATAATTTATTATTTGTAATTAATTATATTATTATTATTATTATGCTTTTTCTGTTTATTTTACAGGAGAAGTTGGAGCTGGCTCTTGGCTGTGGACAGGGACACAAATTAGCGGGAATCACTGATGTGGGACATGACGTGAAATTTGTTGAATATTGAAACCAATTGGTTAAGATAAAAAAGGAAAAGAAGAACATGGAGTGATGAAATGATGGGTGGACCTAACCTTAATAATAAATAATGAAATTAAGTATCATATCCTCCTTGATTAAAAGAGAGAAACAAAGGCAGTGGATTTAAAGAAAGGTAAGTGTTGAGAAGTGATAATTGATTAATAAGCTGGATAAACATTGGGATCAAAATAATTGAGGAGTCCTTTATAATTAGTTAATTAACTATATATATAAATTGGTCCATGATTTATTCCATCCCTTGGAAGAAAAGGTTTTTCATTTTGCAAGTTGATGGGAGGAATGAGAGAGAAGCAAGCTAGAGGCCAACCTGTGAAACCAAACTTTATATTCCAGTTACCAGCCTTGACAAATGAATACTGATGTAATTATATTGGCCGATTGAAGATTAATTCCTAATACAACCTTCACTAATTCTACTTATGTTAATATGAGAGAGTACCGAACATCAGAATCTTCAGCAATGCCATTATTCTGTTTTTGCTTTTGCTGTATTTCCCGATAACTGATATGGTGAACCATTTGAACTCGGGTTTGCTTGTATGAAAATACTTAACATGTTACTCGAATTGGGTAATTATTATTACGTAAAAGAGAGTGGTACGTGTTGAGGATAACATTGAGAGTTACTTGCACGATTGATGAATGAAGGGATAGAAATTGGATGGAGAGAAGATGGAGGAGGAGCGTGGGTGTGTGCGATTGAGTGGACTATTGGAAGAGGAGAGGAGAAAAAGAAAGGGAGAGACAAAAAGTGTGTTTGGCAGATAGTGGAAGGGAGGGAAAGAGAGATTCTCAAAAAGCAATTTGCTTTGGCTTCATCGTCTCCGGATAAGGTTCTCGAAAGCTCCCTCCCAAACCCTCACCG
The DNA here is from genome assembly GCA_963921825.1 of Erodium maritimum. NCBI lineage: Eukaryota > Viridiplantae > Streptophyta > Magnoliopsida > Geraniales > Geraniaceae > Erodium > Erodium maritimum. The sequence goes on from OY997588.1 coordinate 36,832,071, forward strand.
CCTTCCAATTTGTCCATCTTCACCCGTGACCTCTCTCATCTTTACAATCCAACCATACATATGTGGTCGATTTTACGGTTACAAAACCGGTAGGGTAAGTTGGGCATGTATATGTATACCATAACGATGGAGACTGAAAAATATCATAAAACAAGTTATTACGTGGTATAATTTTTTTGACTAAAATATGTAGTATTTCATTAAACAAACACAATGGAGTGTATCAGAGATTCTCTTACTACGAAAAGCTGATTTATAACATTTATAATGTTCGCTGATATTTTTACAAAATGACCGTTTTTAACGGTTTTGGATGGGATGCCACAAAGACTATATAATAAAATTAAACGAAGTTGATCATGGCTACTCGAGGTCTTGCCTGAACGCTGCATGCGCAGTGGAGTATGACCGAACTTACTATCATCCACTACTTCGGGAGGTAGCTCCTCCCAGCACCAGTCCCTAGAGCACTGGATTCCTTTCATTCTTGCATGCGGGAATGCTTTTCCGCCCGTTCTTGGTCCTCCTGGGGTTCGCCAGTAGAACCCCGTTTCACTCCCCCAACTCCTGCCCATGTACCAGACCCAAACACAGTTCCAAGTCCAATTCTACCTATGTGCCCAAGCAGGGTCGGGGTGTCAGGCTTCTAGTTACCAGAGAGCCGGACGACCACTAGATTTTCTACACGTATTTTGGTATGGCGGGTTCGAACAACGACATAAATGTGCTTAACTAATCACGGTTGGTCTCGAAAGTTGTCAATTGTTGGCAACCACTGGTCGAATATACGGTAAATGGACACATGTACAATCTTCCTTATTATTTGTCTGATGGTGCCCTTTATGGCTAGTGTTTATGAAAATAATCCCCTTGGCTCAACTTCCAAATCACAAGATATTTTCTCAAGTCCAAGAATCTTGCATGACGGTGTTAAACGAGCATTTGGGATCCTCCAAGCTCGGTTTTACATTATCACTCGTCTGAATCGAATGTGGAAGACCTTGTCCCTCGGCCTAATCATGAATGCATATGTTATCATGTACAATATAATTGTCAAAGCAGAATGTCACACATACGAAGGTTACATGGGAAAAATAGATGAAGAGAGTCAAACGAACCAATATTCAAGCAGGGAACTTTGTCCCCGCCCATGTCATGATAGCAAACAACGAAATGATCCATAACCAACATGCTCATCATCATTGAAAGTAGATCTCATCAAGCATATTTAGAATCATTTTGACAGCCATGAGTGATTCATAGTCATTGACGTAAATTAATTCTCAATGTTATTTCTAATTTCCTTTTTTTTTTTCAAATTGTTGTATGCTAATTCTCAATGTTACGTATTTTTCAATTAATATAGTATCATTTCCCTTTCTTATGTTTGGAGACGCTAATTTCAAGAGTTACAACATCCACTAAGAGAGTGTACAACAGAAAGGCCATGGGTGAGGGCCTGGACCTGAGGCCCTTATGCTGAATGGACAAAAGTGAGGCCTTGGAGCTGCATAATAGTGGGTGTTTTGCAATGGAGAGGCTCTGCTGATGCCATGTGCTGACTGGATGATGAGTTGTTATTAATTGATATTTTGCTGTTTTATTTAATTCTTTATCAGAAATCGTTTAAATTATATAAACAAATGTGAAAAAAATAATTAATGACAATAAATAAATAATAAATAAATATAACACGAATAAAAATGAACTTTTTATAATGGCAAAGAAATCAATAAAATATGTGTATGGAATAATATGGTCAGCTATGTAATATTCATAGTAGTTGCTATAACGAAAAATCTTTGAATCGGACCGCATATAAATACACACAAAAATGATAATATGGTCAAATATATATTATATAAATATGTTATTATATTTGAAATATCATCCAACTTAAATTATATAATACATAATCTATTAAAAAGAAGATTTGATTTTAAATTTTAATATGCATTTCACTACAAAATTAAAAGTATATCATATTAATTATAATAAAACATAGTAACAAAAGCCCATCTAGCTCAATGGTAGAACCACAAGGCTTTAAATCTTGAGGTTGGGGGTTCAAATCCCATAATTGACAAAAAAAAAATTGTTTTTTAAAAAAAACCTTCGCTGTGGGATGCCAGGTGTCGGCCCGAGAGAGCATGTATAATGGAAAGGCCCTGGGGCTGAGGCCCTTGTGCTGACTGGACAAAAATGAGGCCTTGGGGCTGCGGAATAGTGGGTGTTTTGCAATGGAGAGGCCCTGTGTAAAGACCTGAGTTTTTAAGATTTAAATTTGGTAAATTGAATCGTCGAGGGTCGGAGAACGAGTTGAAAATTTTGGATTGTTTTCAAAAAAAAAAAAAGGAGAGGAATCAGACTTAGGTTGGTCAACCGGATCAGGTCCAGTCAACTCAGCCCAACCAGAACGAACCCAGAACCATTTCTCACGCCAGGCCCACGTCAACTCGGCCCAATCCAGCTGCTAACCCTAAAAAGCACCTTCTTCTTTCCCTTTTCTCAAGCACGCCTCCCGAGACGTCAATTTTCTCTCCCTCTCCAGATCTCACTTCACCTCCTCTCTCTCATTCATCATCGCACGACACCGTCCTCGCGCCGCCCGATCTCGAGTTCCACAATCAAACCACAACCACTAGAACCGGGGCGCCGCCTTCGTGAAGTCCTCCGTCGTGACTCTCCCCTTTCCGGCTTTGATTTACGCTGCACCAGTACCGTGGATGACGGCACGGTTAGTGCCTTTCCCGTCCCGCCCTTCTCCTCCGATCATCACCACCGGTCATATCTCTCGCTGGCGACGCCGTGGGAGAACTCGGAGTGGACGACGCCGGCCAGAGCTCCCTCGCCGGTGAACCCTCGCCCTCTCGCAAGATCTGAGACGGAGGAGCGGTTGGGGGCACGTTCCAGCCACCACCGTACTCGTCGTGGTCTTGCCGGAGTCTGACGCCACTCCCGGCCACTTCAGCACGTCCCTCCGAGCTCCCCGCCGCCGCTGCCGCCGTCGCCAGAGAACGGGACCCAAACCCTAGCCGCCCTCTCTCTCGTGACTCGAGCTAGGGCCGGACCTCGCCAAGGCAGGCTTTGGGCTAGAACCGAAGCAGACATGCCTTGGGCTGGAACCGAAGCAGACGGGCCTTTGGGCCAGTACCAGACGGAGTTGGGTATGGACTCGGTTCGGCGCCGGGACTGGACTCGGGTCTGGAGCCGGGTCCGGGTCGGGTCAGGTCTGGACTCTGGGTCGGGCTCGGACCGGGTCTGGACTCGGGTTTGGGCCGGATCCGGGTCGGGCTCGGGTCAGGTCCGGGTCAGACCAGTTAATTAATTTTTTTTAATTATTTAAATTGGTTTAAAATCAGTTAAATATAAAGGACTTATCGGACTTCTAATGGACGTTTGGACAACGAACTTTTGGACTTAGTTTAATAAAATTATAGGACCGTTACAGACTAGACCGGGACTGATGACCGTCCCTTTTGTGTTAGAACCAGGCCTTTACCCCGAGCACGGAGAAGACCGGAGGTAGGCCCGGACGTCAGCAGCTAGGAGACGCAGCTGAGGTTCTTCTTGAGCTAGGGATTTCCTCGAAACCCGCTTTATTCGGAAGTACTAGAATGCATATAGGGAAACCTAATAACCGGATAAGAACTAGTATGCATATAGGATGTGATTAACTAGCGTAGACGTATTAAACTGTGAACTTTTACGTTTGTGTCTTGGGAAATTGTTGTGCTGGTAGAATCGGGCCATGTCGCGCCCGTAGGATTGGTTGTTGAATGTATCTGCTTGTGTGCTCTGTGATGCTTTAACGGTTAATAAATAACGAACATGAAAATGAGTAGATTTGAACTCGTTGATGCATATTAGTGATTGAGTGGCTTTTCCCGTTTTATCTGATATGTTGAACTGGGAATGTTGGGGATTGAATACTGGTTAAGCTGGTGGCGTTACCACGTGGAGTGTGGTGTCGGTAAGTGATGGTAAGTGCAGAACAGTTGTGAGTGTAATTAAGAGTCAAAGCTTATTATATTCGGTGTAACATGTCGTTGCTATGTGTGGGCAAGTGTGCCGTGATTGTTATGATGTGAATCATTGTTTGGGATATGGTCGGTGAGTGATAGACCGACGTGATCATGATTGTGGTGGTGGTACTGTGGTTACCTGAGTTGTGATTATGATTGTGATTGTGGTACTGTGGTTACCTGAGAAAGGTGGTTTCCCTACCTTCCGACCTCGAGTCGGTAAAACGCTGTGTTCCGCGATGAGGTTGTTCCGTGAAGAGGTTGGGCCTGTGTTCCGCGACTAGGTTGTTCCGCGAAGAGGCTGGGCCTGTGTTCCGCGATGAGGTTGGGCCTGTGTTCCGCGATGAGGTTGTTCCGCGAAGAGGCTAGGCCTGTGTTCCGCGATGAGGTTGTTCCGAGAAGGGGCTTGGCCCGTGTTCCGCGATGAGGTTGTTCCGCAAAGGGGTTGGGCCCGTGTTCCGCGATAAGGTCGACCGCCTCTCCCGACTTTGTGTTGGGGAAAGTTGCGTACGGCTGCGCCGGGACGAGCCGAGACCGTGCATGGTTACATGTTGTGTATTTTATTAATGTTTTGGATTTAATGAGTATTGTTGTGTTGTGGCTTGGGTGTTCTTTGTTATGAGTTGTGGGTAACCGTGAATGGTTTGATTTTGATTGTTGATGTTGAGTTCTTGTGTGATGTCTGTGTAAGTTAAAGCGTCGCCTCTGTGGTTATCCGTTAGTCGATCGTGAAGGGGTTTTGGACGAGGACTTTGGGATAGTTTGTGGCCGAGTGAGTGAAGGTTGTTTAATTTGGGGCTACAGGTTCTCGTTGTTGTCTTCAACTTTTAATCGTTAAAGGTTAGTTCGGAAACGGACTTATATTTGGATTTTTCTCTTCGTTGTGTGCCTGGTTTAATGGTTGGTGATTGAGTTAAAGTTGGTATGGTTGGACCGTTGAGCGTCAGGTTTAAAAGGAGTCTTTGTATTTAAATTGGCTTAAGTGTCGCACCGTTATATCAAACTTTTTAATGGGATTTAATTTGTGGAATAGCTTTCTGGTAAATCTGTTTTGATGTGGCTTCCTTGGTTTTCCTTACTGAGCGTCAAGCTCACCCCTTTCTGTGTTTTATGCAGGTATTAGCTTTGTTTTGGAGTTGAGCACATCGCGGAGCATGGGGCTAGCGAGGGTCCGAGATTACCTTTATTTATGTTTCGTAGAGACGTACCGTTTTGCTTTTGGATTTATGTATTTGACTGAGCGTAGGACTCAGGGTTTCGAACTTCTATTGAATTATGTTATTCATATTTTCAGATAATTAGTACTTTTGAACTGTTTTATTAAATTTCACTAACTCACGTCTCGGGTCCGGCCAACACCGGATTTGGGGCGTGACACCCTGGGGCCGAGGCCCTGTGCTGACTGGATGTTGAGTTGTTATTAATTGATATTTTGCTGTTTTATTTAATTCTTTATCAGAAATCGTTTAAATTATATAAACAAATGTGGAAAAAATAATTAATGACAATAAATAAATAATAAATAAATTTAACACGAATAAAAATGAACTTTTTAATAATAAAGAAATCAATAAAATATGTGTATGAAATAATATGGTAAGCTATGTAATATTCATAGTAGTTGCTATAACGAAAAATCTTTGAATTGGACCGGATATAAATACACACAAAAATGATAATATGGTCAAATACATATTAAATAAATATGTTATTTTATTTGAAATATCATCCAACACTAAATTATATAATATATAATCTATTAAAAAGAAGATTTGATTTTATATTTTAATATGCATTTCACTCCAAAATTAAAAGTATATTATATTAATTATAATAAAATATAGTAACAAAAGCTCATCTAGCTCAATGGTAGAACACAAGGCTTTGAACCTTGAGGTTGGGGGTTCAAATCCCATAATTGACAAAAAAACCTCCCCTGTGGGATGCCAGGTGTCGGCCCGCGATTGAGGGGCGAGGGGCGAGGCCCGGGCCGCGTGTTTCAGGGTCGTGGTCCGCGTGAAATCCGGCCCACAGTGGGGCGGCCCGAGGGCTGCGGACCGCACGCGCGCGGGTCGGCCCGTTGTCCGTGCTCTAAACTTTTAGATATGACATTACCTTCTGGAAACCATAAACTTCAAATTGAACTCGTCAAAGTAACAAAATATATCATTTCTTTTATAAATTTTTAAAGGGAAAATTACAAATAACTTCCCATATTATTGTCTTATTTTTACATCACCCCCTTAACTATTTTTTTTAACATATAACCCCCCTAATTAATTTTTATTTCACTTTAGTCATTTTTCGTCCAATTTTGGACGGAAAATAACATGTGCACATCACATGCCATTATTTTTTTTTGTAAACTACCCACATTACCCTTCCCCATTAAAAACATAACTACACTCACTACTTTCTCACAAACCTAAACTTTACACTCATCTCCATTTCTATCTTCAGAACACACAGCCACTCCTCCCCCATCTTCTTCCTCGCTGCCGCCAGATCTGTGAGAGAGGGTGGAGGTGACGACAAGGCAGGGACTGTAGGAAGCGCGAACACCTCGACACACGACCACTTCGCCGCCTCGCTTCACCCTCGGCTACGCCGCCTCCCTTCACCCTCGACTCCATCTTGATTTTTTTGAGGGGATTCTTCTTCTGGGTTTTTAGGGATGGGTATTTGGGGAAGACATATATTTCTAGGTTTCATTTTGATTTTTGCAGAATCTGAAACCAACCCCATATGAATCGAAACATTTATTTGGGGACTTTTTCTTACAGAATTTGAAATGATGCTTGTTCCTTAAATGATATGGTGTTTTTTTTATCAGCGAGGTTTTATAAATCCACAATTTCCAAAGAAAGGAAAAAGGGAAGCTGCAAAAATGTAGTCGAAACACAAAATCATCTCCAAAGAGCATGAAACCAAAACAAACAGAATACAGTGAGAAATACAGCTACCAAGAACTACCCTGAGATACTAAGAGCCAAAATGAAAAAGAAGTGACATACTGAAAACAAACAAGACTGAAACACCAATAGGGGAGCAAAACTGAGAGAAGTACTCAAGAACGGGAAGGCCAACTGACACCATGATGAAGGAAATGCCTCATGGATGGACAGAATTAGGGTCACCTTGATCAGACTGCACTCATATCCTCAACGAGAGTCTTCCAATTCTTCAAACGGTCTCTCAATAGATCATCTTTCCCTTTGGTATTGAACCCCATTTTCTTAACAAAATTGATAACCCCAAATCTTAATGTAAAAAATTGAAAATGAAAATAGTTTTAAATGAATTATAAAATTAGAAATAAAATTAATTTATTAAAATTAAAAACAGAATTAATTTATTAAAATTAAAAATATAACTATTAATTAATTAATTAAAATAGGTTTTAGGCTTTATTGAACAATGGCATTGATTTGAAAATTTGATGGTCAATGAGGGGTAGTTTTGTCTTTTACACATGTTTTGGATGGAAAGTTAACAGCGTTGGACCATAGTGAAAAAATGAAGTTAAGGGAGTTAAATGTAAAAAAAATAGTTAATTGGTGATGTGAAAATAAGTCAATACTAAAGGAGGTTATGTGTAATTTTCCCATTTTTGAAAAGTTTGCATAGAAAAATCCAAACATTTAAGACGTATTTTTTTTTGAAATGAAAGATTCATTAATAACTTAATAAACCTTACATACGGAACGCATAACAAGTGTTGCATCCACCGATTTTTCTCGAAAACCCGAGAGACGATCAGTGAGATGAATACCTTTAGAGGCGGGCGACACAACGCCAAGAAAACAACTACTACTAGGTCGGTCTTCCTTATTGGCTCTCTGGAGAGATTTGCCGATACAGAATCCCGACCAGACACGCCACCAAAGATAACAGCTACGCCTACCGGATATATGCGATTCGGCAAAGAGGACAAATACAAACCTAATAAACAATAAACAAGGTAAACAATAAAATAAACAACGACGACTGAGGAACTAGTCACGGTCGGTCTCTGATGTCGGAGCTCGGGATCAGGGTGAGGTGGACGACACAAACGAATACAGATCCAATCCGCTAAAGACTGGTGTACAAGATTGATCGGATAAACACGAAGAACAGAAGCATATAATGAAATAAATATCAAGATTAAGAAATGAAGTTATCCCCCATTATTTTCTAGTTTTTCACAGCCTGAAGTAGCTGCTCAGCTATCTCCAACTACATAATAGTCAATAGGTTCCAAAAAATCCTAAAAATGTTAAAATTAGGCCCCTACAAAGGTCGTGTGAACTTTTTCAAAATAAAAATAAAATAGAAGGGCCCGATTTTGCAAGTAGACTGTGACAGACAAGGCTCCTGTTAATGATTATTTGTAGTGAGGGTGGGAGGTAATTAAGTTTAATGAGAGGAAGGTGAGGTTGAGTCATAAAGGTTGGCATCTGAGTCAGTACATTAGGTGTTACAGTGCAGCAACAGGAGTGCCATAATGTTGCCATGCCACGCCGAATTCAATTTCGATTTGGACCCCATTGCGTTTTGTGACATCGCACGTGCCGCTTTCTTCTTCTTCTGTTATTAGCTGGTTTTGTTCTCTTTCATTTATTTCATAGGATAAGGATGCTATTGCTACTACTGCTGCTGCTGGACCTTTCTACACCTATTCCTTTCGAGTGCAATCTCCACTTCAATAATCACGCTCTAATTTATTTTCTTTACCATTCTTACTAGAAAATATTGATTTAGACAGATCAAATATCGTGTTTTCTTTTGATTTAGGCCCAAGTCGTGCAGCTTAAAAGACCATGGCATGGGCCCAAATGGAAGGAGGATTTTAATAATTATAATAATAATATAAAAAGAAAGCGATACATAAAATGTATTTTTTTTCATTTGATATTGGATGCCAGGCAAGAAAGATTGGCAGAATAAAGAAAGCAGGATCTTTGTGATATGTGAGGGACAGGGTTACTAATATTCCCATAGCCTATTCCTTATAAATATATAGAAAGAGAAAGGAAAAAGGAAAAAGGAAAAACAAATAATTAATTCAAGTGGGCTTCATGTCATCAAAGAGAGCAGCCCAGATCAAGTGATCCTCGAAATCACCCTTCCCATGGGTATAGCTCATTGGGCTCACTGCTCTCCCATCCAACGGCCCAGAAACCTTCATCATCATCCTCCGATCCAGCGGCCCAGACAGCTTCGGGCTTCTGTTCGTCACAAACAACTTCCCATCCAACGGCCCGGAAAGCCTCAGGTCGTTCATCTTCGGGTCCAACGGCCCAGACAGCTTCAAGCTCCTCGCATTACGGCCCGCGAGTCTCTCCTGGAGCTTGCCGTTGATGGGCCCGGACAGCGCGATCCTCTTCTTGGGCTTGTACGGCTCCGGCGGCGGGTTGATGGAGAGCAGTTTGGCGAGGTAGTTGTTGAGGCGGCGGAAGGCGAGGAGGAGGGCGTTGGGGGAGTCTTTGCGGGCGAGTTTGAGGATCTGGAGGCGGTGCTTGGCGACGGAGATGCCCATGCTCTGGAGGAACTCGTGGTTGAAATGGGCGAGGTCGTCGGATTGGAGCTCGTTGCGCGCGAAGGCGAGGCCGTACTCGTACACCAGAGTTGGGTCCAGAGAGGTCCTCGCCAGCCACGAGAACCAGTCCATGCCTTGTACTATAACTCGGACTCTCTCTCTCTCTCTTTGCAATGCCTTCATATATTTCAGTGTGGCACTGGCAGTTGTTATACTAATTCAATCTCACCTTTATTACATTTTGGAGTTAGTTGGAACTGAGACTGACTTTTCCAATTTTAACTTTCCCGCTTTCGATTATTTCTACAAACTAATAAACTGACCAAACCATTTATAATAGAATGACGTGTTGGATAACAGTTTTTTTTTTAGCCAAGTATGCAATTGTATTAACTTTATATTAGGACAATGATGTGCGCCAAGGAATATGTCCTCAGGTCACTAATAAGGTCAGATGGAATGAGCAATGGCTCACTGAACCTTTTACCACTATAACCGTCGCATACGGTTTTTTGAAAGCCATATAGGCAAGGACAGAATATGAAGAGAGGGAAGGGGGTGCCGAAAATCTAGGATCTCAACAACAGTGATGGTGGGAGGCAAATTATCGTCTAGGGACCCCTCCCCAGGGCCAGTCCCTAGAGCATTGTATTCCCGTTGTCATTGACCCCGCAAAGACGAAGTCAGAAAAAATAACGAAGACCCACTCGATTAGCCAGATCCATAATCGAGAGAGGGGTCGAGGAAGGAGCGGTGTTGAAGGCTAGGGAGGAGGTGGTTTCAGAGATGACAGTGACGACAGTGGAGGCCAGGGAGAAGGACACACCGGTGGCTTCATCGGCGATGGGGGATGATCGGGAGAGATATCCCAATACTTCGAAGACCCTGGTGAAGACGCAAACTTAGGCAACGCGCCGCTCGAAATAGGAACCAGAGCAAGGTCGTGGTAAGCCCGGGGACTCGGCGATCTAGGGTTCGGAGGGAGAGGACATGGTCGGTGCTTGGGGTGGAAGTAACCCACTGCCGCCGCAGAGATCCTCCCTGCCGCGGTTCCCCAGCATCATCGACGGAGAGAAAGAAGGAAGCCGTAACGTCGGAGGAGAAGGAGGCGCTGAAGGAATCCTATGTAGAGGTTGCTTCGACGTGCTCTCGTGCCGGGCCTTCAGAGGCAGATTCACAAGAAGAGACGACGGAGGCTTCGAGGGAAAAGTCTGCACCGGAGATGCCATGACAGAGCCGGTAGGGAGAGCAACAACAACGTTAGCAAAATCGTCGGCATCAAGGACATGGCTTGAAAACACCTTTGCCGCAGGGGTACGACGACTAGGGTTAGGGTTTGCTCTCAAGTTACGAGAGAGAAAAACAATAGAAAAACGTAATTATTAATCTTGTGGGATAACACGTTGATATTGATACCCACTATTTATCCGCATCAAAATCCTAATATGATTAATTTTTTTGTAATCAGATTATTTGACTTTAAATTTGAGGATACTTTTGTCACTCAATTATGACTTTTAAATTTGCTTGTCTAACAATGTTTAACTTTTATTTTTTTTCTCATTTCATTCTATTTTGTTAATAAATAATAAAAATATCTCTATAACAATAACAGAGGTGTGCGATGAGATCACAATCACGCTCGAGGGAGAGGCAGACGACCATGTCGCCGATGCGGACCCCGGAGAGCTCGGCATAGGGTCAGGAGGGGATGAGTATTGGCGGAAGGCCGCCGACTGGGGGGACAGGGAGGACCACGCCGCTGAAACGATCTCCGTGGAGCTCTGCATGGCGGAAGCAACGAGAATAGGAGCTAGCTCCATGGACTAGGGTTAGGGTTTGGGCTCGACAGAAACGAGGAGGGGAGGTCTCGACAGAAGCGAGTAGTGGAATATTCCTTTTTCTAAAAGTATTAATATTAATAGAAGCTTGATAAAAGATAACCGTATATTATCAAATTCTCTTCTTTATTAACATAAAATAAAGTTATTGAAAAATAATTTCTAGAAAGGAACCTCGTATAAAGGGAGGAAAATTAAAAATTCGGTGCAGTTGAATGGGTAAATATTAAAATCAATGTAGTTAAATGCAAAATTTAACACATTTGGTATAAGATTACCTTTAAATTTTATTTTGATTTTATAAATAAATAGATGAGAAGGAGACACGTTGAATTAGTAAATTGGTTGAGAAGAAATGGGATGCAAAGTAAAATGGGAGTATTTATAAAGATGGGAGGAGTGTGTATTGAATAGTAAAGGCAGCTGCAAAACTAGAGTTGGGTTATTGTCATTGATTTCTTTTCTTTTATTATGTCTGCAATTGGTGGTTGACCTAACCACATTCACACTCAAATTCCTTATTTTTGTCAACTCTATACCGTCCTATTTTGAATTTGTTGCTCCTTTCTTTATTGTTCTGTGCCCTAGGTTTTTAGGATTGTTATGTTACTCTTTATTGTTAAACATATATTTGTCACTCTATAACATAAAAAACAACCATCCAATTGATAGTTTTTAAAAATAATATCGTATGTTTTGACTGTTGTAAATTAAACACGGCTAACTGGTAAAGCTCTCACATCGTAGGGGTCACTTGCCTTTTCGCGACAACCTCTTCTGTTTCGAGGTATCTCCCGACTGTTCTTTAGGTCGTATTATTGCTCAGTAGAAATACCGGTCTTCTCCTTTGAGTGTCTCAGTGTTGGCCATAACTTAGGAAGGACCGAGCGTTTTATTCGGTCTAAGGTATTTGGTATGATTTTTTTTTGAGTAAATACGAGATAATATTATAACTGATAATGAAAAGTGTTTACAAGAGAGAAACATTGTAAACCAGCAGAATTGAAATAACAATAGAACATAATGTAAAAGCGCTTTATAGAGATTGGTTGTTGTCTGGAAAATGATACTACGGCAGCGTCCCATGCGGTACTGAAATAGCGGCCGATGAACACCGATATAGAGGCTCCAAACTGATTGGCACATGCCGAGTAGGCCAAGTGTTGATGGTTGTGGTGGTGGAATGGATATTCCCCCAGGATGTCGGTATGCGTCGTCCTCCCTTGAATGGTAATGGTAGAGCTCCAAAACGCGGGAATGTTGACCTCTGAGTTGGTAGGGAAATACTGCACCGGTCCTTGGTGGTACCGCTGCCACCTTACGTCCAGAGGGGCGGTGTAACCAGCCAACCCCACTCTGGACCATCTTGGCCTCATTCCGTGAGGCGAGGTTGCTTTCTGCCCCTCGTCGCTGCATATGATGTTCCGTCCGATCGGGTAGCACATGTCGAGTTCTCCTCTGCATAGATCCTGACCCGTGACCCTTCCCCTCTAACCGGGCCCGTTTCTTCTCGAGCCAAAAGGCCCACTTTCAGTGGGCCCCAACCCACTGCCACCTGATGGAAGCCCATCACGAATGGCCTACCCGACTCCAGTTCGTGACCCGCCTCACCCCAGGCCCAGACCCAGACCCTGAAGTCCCCTTCCACAGGCCCACGATTCGTCGACCCATCGCGATGGCCCAACCTAGCATGAGCTCCGGCCCTGCTCCCCTTTGGTCCTAGCCCGGGCCTTGGGTTACCACCCAAGCCCGCCCGAGCTCGTCACCTGATACTCGGCCTAACACCGGAACCCTAGGGACATGCCAAAAAACTCGCCACCGCCAGGATCCTGCCTCCCTCTTTCTGATCGGAGTCCCTTCCCCGACGTCCTGAGCAGCCAACAACGATACTGAGCCTGCTGGAGACCACTGTTCCAGCCACGTCGCCCGATGTTCCATCATATTCCCCTGAGGTCGACGTCCCGACCCTCAAAGCACCCCCGACCGGTCTCTCTCCTCCATATAAGCAGTAAGCCGCAACCAGTCTTCCTCCGACGTCGCCTTTGGCGAACCTGATCGAGGAAGGACTCACTCAGAAGACAGAGACGTCACCGACCGAGTGTTAGTCTTAGTGCCCGTAGTTCAATCCTAAATGTCCAAATGTATATATCATCGTTAGCAATAAAATTAAAGCGGCTTTATATTACTTATGTGTTGGAGTAATATATCGATGTGTGCTCTGATCTATGCCCACCATGCGAATAGAACCATAGATCGAGATAGATCACACTCGATGGGTCCCTAGTCAACAAAGCTTCACTAGAAGCGACTAGTATGAAAGATGGCTCTTTATGGCTTACGTTCTGTTAGTCATTGGAATGGGATTCCGGAGTCTGATCATAGATATCATGTGGGACATGATATTGGACGACCCGCCCTGAATATGTGCCATAGATTAAGTCATGAACATATTCAGTGTTGTAGCTTGTCATGTATCCTTAGACCAAGGAGTCTTTGTGATCGCTATGTAGTCAACAACTGAGTTTGACCTGAGCCTAACGTTGTCCGTAACAGGGCTTCCATAACGGCCAGGATTGGCTTGGGGACGGGCTACATGAGTGACACGAAAGACGGCTAAGGGATTTATCCCTCATACTAAGGTATGGGAAAGATATCGGTTCTCGGCCACTTGATCGAGAGTGACTGGAAGAATAGCATGGCCATGCACATGATACTGGGTATCATATCTTCAGTCATCTCACATATCAAGGAACGGTGATTGAGAATAATAAGGATGACGGCTCTATGCCTTATCTCAATCAGGATATCGGAGATAAAAGGATAATGACAGGGACGACGGAAAGGTTAGAATCGACAGGGTCGATTCGTTATGTAGTGTCAGGCAATACTAAAGTCTCGTTAGTTGCCACTTAAATAGGATCAAGTAAAATGGGATTTTACGTTGATCTATTGACATGCATAAACCTAAGGGTCACACCGGAGGATGAAACTCATTGACACATTTATGGAGAATGGCCAAAAGGGAGTTGTCTCGGGACATGACCAAAATTGGGTTTTGGGTCATGTGCCCGTAAGTGAATAGGACTTCACAGATCGAGACAAGGCTTGGAGTCTTGGGATTGATCGCGTCGGATAATGTTGGACATTTCCGGTATGGAAGGCATGGAGGCGATGAGCGAATCACGGGACCTCGTTGGAAATGGCCACGGGCCATGTTCCAAGAGGCCCATGAAAGGCCCATGCAACCAAGGCCCATGGAACTAATTAATCAAGTCTTGATTAATTAGTACTAAGTAAGCAAGACAAGGATTAAGGTGTTGGTGATTCACCACCTAACCCAATCTTGTCTTGCCATACTTTGTCCTATTTACACCTTACTTGACACCATACTTGTCCCATGCCTTTAGTTGGACAAGTATGGGTTTTGTTATGTTTAAGTCATCTTTTTCCAACATAACAAACACAAGACAAGAATAGGAAACACATTTTCTCTCCCTCTTCCATGGCCATTTCGGGTTTGGCTAGTTTCCACCTCCATTTTTGTGTTCTTGAGTCCTCAAAGAGAAGAACTACGTGGCTTTGATTCCCATGTGGATACGTAGGCGTCTTGGAGACTCAAGCCAATCATTCGTTAACCGGTGTTCTTGTTTTGGTAAGAGATAGTGCTGAATTTTTCTCTTGTGAATCCATTCTTTGTTAGTTGTTTCATGGTTTTAATTGTCTCTTGGTTTTCATTGATTTTCCGCTGCGAGTTGGTTCATCTCCAACCCTACCTCGAGACCCAACACCGAGCACTGCTGTCCTTCTCTTCCCTCCCGTGTTGTGTGTGACCGGAGCTCGCCGAAGAACTCATCGTCTCCGACGTGCACATTTTGCAAAACCCTAATCGCCTCTTTGAGAGAGAATGAGGGATGCATTTGACGTGATATAATGCTTTAGAGGTACTTTTTCATTTCTGGGATTCATGGTTGTGAAATTCGGGTGCTAGACCCTTTCATTTTGCAGTTGTTAGCTTCAGGGTCTGTGTACCCATTCTTTGTTCGTGGTTGTTTACTTTAGGGTCTGCATACCCATTCATTGTGGTTTTTGGTCTTCCCCAGTGTGAGGCTTCTTGTGGTTGTTTGCTTCAGGGTCTGCGTACCTATTCATTGCGGTTGTTGGTCTTCCCCGGTGTGGGGCTTCATGAGGTTCAGAGATGAATGCTCCTTCTTGTTTCAGTTCCACACATCGTATTCTTAACTTCAAAGAATCGGTATTTTTATATATGCTTTGCTGATAAAAAAAACACTGCTTATAGAAAATTTCAATACTTGATTTTTACCTCTTTCATAATCATGACTGGCGATTGATTCTCGACTTAAACATTCACTTGATTCATTCCAATTTTATCCAGGTCATATATGGATTATCCAAATTTTAATCCACATGCAATGACAGTTGTTTAGTAAAAATTTATTTTCATAAACCTTAGTCAAACGCCCGAAATGTCGACTTTATCGGCTTTTGAGAGCTTCACTCTCTAACCCACCTTATCTCTAAACTCTTTCCCGAAACTTCTCTATGTCGCCGTGGGCGGTGGTGGCCTCGCGGATTCGGCCACTGAGTCCACCACCGGCTCTCTCCTTCCTTGTCTTTGCTCCTCATCTCTTTCTCTTTCTCTTCCTCACCCTCGTTTTTCCCTCCTACTTTTCCCTCTCGTCTTCCTTTTTTTCCTCCCTCTTCAGATCTACGCCCTTGTAACTTGTCTTCTGCAACGAGGACGAGGAACTGTCTCTCACCTTTTCTGGTCGTCTAATTGGTGCTGACCGTCGACGGGAACTCGCAGCTCCGAGATCTGAGAGATGGGGGTCAGATCTGTGAGGAGGCAAGCCTCTCCTTCATCGGTGCATCGCTGGTACTTCGTGATGTGTCTCTTCCGTGGAGATTCGGAGTTGTCTTTTCCCTTTTGGGCCGTCTGGTTGGTGTTGGCCGTCGTCGTGATCGTTTAGATTGGAGAAATGGGTGTCAGACCTACTATTGGTCGAGGCTACCGAGCCCTCCTCCCCTCCATTTTCAGGTTTATCTCTTGAATCCCCTCCTTATTTGGCTTCCCTTCCCGACTTCGGTGGGGTTTCGTGGGATACTCTCTAACGGTGGTTGGGTCTTGTTGGGGTTCGTGTGGGCCTTGGGCTTGAGTTAGTGTCCGGCGACTCCCTCCGCCAGGTTACCTTTTGGTACTTGACCGGGGGTGGGGAGGTTGGAGGTTTCAGTTTGGGAGCCCCGTGGTGCTTCGTGGGGTGCGGCTCCAGTCTAGTGGTGACGACGCTCCATCTGTGGCAAAGCTTCTCGGTGGATCGACCTCTTGTGCTTGGGGTTCCAACGATTTCTGTCTGGTGTGCGGCTTGAGGTTTCGTGTTTCGAGGTTGGTGCGCAGCTCAAGGTCGGTCCGATTTCCTTCGCAAGCTGCTGGTTTGGGTGGTCCTGAGGGTTTTCTTCTTTTCTGTTTTTGTTTGGCCCATGCCATTTTTTTGGTTTACTTTGGGCCTGAGGCCGCTGGTTGTTTGGTGTTTGTACGGTTGTTTGCTGTTTTGTTTGGTTTAGTTGGTTTTAGCTTGGTTGTTCTTCAAGGTAGACATATCTGGTATTAGACTTGTGTTGTATCTGGTTATTTGTTTCACCCCTTGTTGGGTGTTTGTTCTGGCTTATACTAAGGGCTATGCACTTGTCCTTCGGTTACACTTTGTATTTTTTGGATTTTATAAAAAAAAATTGCTGATCAAATAAATAAATAAAATAAGCCGTAGTTAAACTAATTTATAATAGAGTAAAACACACGCATAAGATCAAAGTCCTAGTTTCCATCTACTGCTTACAAACTTAGGATCCGATGTCTTTGCTTATAATGTTAAAAAAGTATCATAAGGTACTCATATTTTTCAAGTTATATACTTCTAGGTGATAATTATATATAAGATTTTTTATTTATTATGATACCCTGATAAGAGGAGAAATCAAATACAAACCATGTTTTAACCTAAAAACTAGAGAACCAATCTAAGCCATCAATTTTAAGAATGGATGGATGAGATGCAATTGAGTAGTTGACTGCAAAAAAAAACAACACTTTTTAGTAAGTGGTAAGGGCTTTTTAGTAAAACTATCATATATATATATATATATATATATTTTTTTAATCAATTCATTAATTTAATTTTTCCCGCTTCGTTTGAACTCCGATTGGCTTCAAACTTGCGCCATTAGTTTTGTTTTTTAAGGGCTTTAAATCAAGATCAGTCATGAATATATTTTGAAGCATGAAAAAAATTATTTCGGTGTTGATTATTTTTTAAAAAAAATCTGGGTAATTTTTATCAACACTTTGCTCTGGATTTATCAACACTTTTACACTGGTTTTATCAACACTTTACACTGGTTTTATCACCTCATTTTCCAAAACTGATCATGATTTTATCACCTCATCGCCTGCTTTTTATGAACACTAGTTTCATCAACACTAAACACTAGGTTTACCATTCAATTACGTGTGTTTTATCACCCCATCACATGTTTTTTTTGAAGCACGATTTTTTTTATTATTTCGGGGCTGGTTTTTAAAGAAATTATATCTAGCTAATTTTTATCAACACTTTGCTCTGGTTTTATCAACACTTTACACTGGTTTTATCAACACTCTACACTGGTTTTATCAACACATTCTCCAAAACTGATCATGATTTTTATCATCTCATCACGTGCTTTTTATGAACACCAGTTTTATCAACACTAAACACTATGTTTATCATTAAATTACATGTGTTTTTATCACCCCATCACATTTTTTTTATCAACGCTAAACTCTAGTTTATCACACTTATTATCATAATTGAACATGGTTTTTATCACCTCAGTACATGTTTTTATCAACATTTAGCACTAGTTTGATACCTCCGATATACAACATTTATTAGTGAAGATTTATCAACACTCAACATTATTTTTATCACTCCGATATACCTTTTTATTTTCGTGCTTCAAAATATATTCATGATTGATCTTGATTTAAAGACCTTGAAAAAATAAAAATATTGACACAAGTTTGAAGCTAATCGGAGTTCAAACGAATCGGGAAATATTAAATTAGTGAATTGGTGAAGAAAAAAATGGACACTTGTCCACATGACACCATGCTTTTAGAATTATGCCCTTACTTGTGTGAGAAATGATGAAAGTGGCGTGAGTTTGGGTGAAATTGGGGTGATGATGTGGCATCATGATGAATGTTGGATGTTAGGTATGTATGGCTAGGATTAGTTCTCTAGTTTTTAGGTTAAGAGTGGTTTGTAGCCGATTTCACCTCACCCTGATAAATATTTATTTTTATTATAATATTCTAACCTGCTTTTCTTGCATTATAATACCATAGCAAATATTTATTTTCAGTTTACTACCTAATGTTATTTTCCATAGACGAAAAATAATCATGTGCAAAGCACATGACCTTGTATTTTTTAAAATATCCATATTGCCCTTTGTTCTCTTAAAACCCTAATCTTTTTCAGTGACCATCGTCTCTGATCTAGTCACCGTTTCCCTACTACCTTTTCGGCCAAAATCTCAGACCTCCATTTTTCCATGCTTCGCGGGGAGGGGCATGAGCTCAATCCCTTTGCTTTTACAACTATATATGTATCCGTGGCTAAAGTGAAGATATTTTAGCCATGGATTCAACATGCGTTGCTAAAGTGAGGGCATTTTAGCCACGGATGCGATATACGTGGCTAAAGTAACACTTGCCTAAAGGATGTTGTACATCTTTCGGCCAAGTAAGACAATGTAGTCCAACTTATAAATACATTTCGATTATTCCCGTTAACAGATATAGACGAACGACAAACCTGTTTCGATTACTCCTATTAACATATGTAGCCAAACAATAAACATGTTTCTATTATTCTCATCAACATATTTATACAAACGACAAACCTATATGAATTAGTCCATATATATGTTGGGTCTCGAGGTAGGGTTGGAGATGAACCAACTCGCAGCGGAATATCAATGAAAACCAAGAGACGATTAAAACCATGAAACAACTAACAAAGAATGGATTCACAAGAGAAAAATTCAGCATTATCTCTTACCAAAACAAGAACACCGGTTAACGAATCATTGACTTGAGTCTCCAAGACGCCTACGTATCCACATGGGAATCAAAGCCACGTAGTTCTTCTCTTTGAGGACTCAAGAACACAAAAATGGAGGTGGGAGCTTGCCAAACCCGAATTGTCATGAAGAGGAGGGAGAAGTTGTGTTTCCTATTCTTGTCTTGTATTTTTTATGTTGAAAAAAGATGACTTAAACATAACAAACCCCATACTTGTCCAACTAAAGGCATGTTGAAAAAAGATGACTTAAACATAACAAACCCAATTTTGGTCATGTCCCGAGACAACTCCCTTTTGGCCATTCTCCATAAATATGTCAATGAGTTTCACCCTCCGGTGTGACCCTTAGGTTTATGCATGTCAATAGATCAACGAAAAAACCCTTTTTACTTGATCCTATTTAAGTGGCAACTAACGAGACTTTAGTATTTCCTGACACTGCATAACGAATCGACCCTGTCGATTCTAACCTTTTCGTCGTCCCTGTCATTATCCTTTTATCTCCGATATCTTGATTGAGATAAGGCATAGAGCCATCATCCTTATTATTCTCAATCACTGTTCCTTGATATGTGAGATGACTGAATATATGATACCCAGTATCATGTGCATGACCATGCTATTCTTTCAGTCACTCTCGATCAAGCGGCCGAGAACCGATATCTTTCCCATACCGTAGTATGAGGGATAAATCCCTTAGCCGTCTTTCATGTCACTCATGCAGTCCGTCCCCAAGCCAATCTTGGCCGTTATGGAAGCCCTGTTACGGACAACGTTAGGCTCATGTCAAACTAGTTGTTTACTGCATAGCGATCACAAAGACTCCTTGGTCTAAGGATACATGACAAGCTACGACAATGAATATGTTCATGACTTGATCTATGGCACATATTCATGTCGGGTCGTCCAATATCATGTCTCACATGATATCTATGATCAGACTCCGGAATCTCATTCCAATGACTAACAGAACGTAAGCCATAAAGAGCCATCTTTCATACTAGTCGCTTCTAGTGAAGCTTTGTTGACCAGGGACCCATCGAGTGTGATCTATCTCGATCTATGGTTCTGTTCGCATTTTGGGCATAGATCAGAGCACACATCGATATATTACTCCAACACATAAGTAATATATAGCCGCTTTAATTTTATTGCTAACGATGATATATACATTTGGACATTTAGGATTGAACTACAGGCATTAAGGCTAACAATATAGACAACAGAACAGTTCATATATAAATATATAAGTTTCGAACATCCTATTGTTTGTACACATCATTATTCATCCGATAATTGGAACATTACACTAAAACATACATAATAGCTTTAAGGAGTATGCATGCTTGCAATAGTTCGGTCGTCCATTGCTTTGAATTCTTCCATATATTCTACATACTACTGAAACCACTCAGGCTACTCTATAGTTTGAGGAACATCCTGAATCAAGTTTATCCACGCAGGCCTCTCCCTAAACAAGGGTATACCATCAGGGAATGGAGGAAGGTCATCACCTTTATCACGCATCAGGCTCATAATATAATCACATCGTTGATTGGCGTCCCTCAGCAGCTGTTCGCACTACTGCTGCCACACCGGGTAATCCTCAGGCCCCGGTTGGGCAGCACGGTTGGCTCGTCCTGGTGTGGGTGTTAGGTATATTGTTTGAGCGTTTTCACGCCGAAGTTACTTACGGTTGAGTCGAGGATTAATGTTTGGTTTCATCATGTCACAAACATATGCATATTTACACAACTCAAACAACAAACACATATAATTATAATATATCTCAAATTAAGTTAAAACATACATAGGTAACATTCAAAAAAGTAGTGTGTATGATATAACCAAGTCATAGAAAGTACAATACAAATTCAAACTTAATCAAGTCATCATTCAAAAATACGTTAAATACTAAGTAATAAACTAGAGCATTTAGTCTCGAAACTCGCGCTCGGAGTTATCTTTCGGCTAATACATGTAAATATTAGCGTGATGCTTTAGACCACGCTTGGAGGTCGCTCCATCAGATGTACGAGTTCATCAGCAAGCTTAGCTATTTCAGCTCTTTCGGTAGCAAGCCTTTGTCCCTATTTGTTAATCAGGCCCAATATCCTCATGCGAGTTGTTGATTCCGCTCTCGTGTATTTCATCGGGCAATTTCTTAAAGACTTTCAACATCTCTCTACGCAAATCAAGCTCCCTTTTTATTGGCTGATATTCATCATATGATATCCCGCTTTCCCCGACACTACCGTTCGTGTCCTCTATTGACTATATGAAAGCAAACCACAATTTCCAATTCTAAATTGAAAACCAATATATCTGAAACCTAACTGAACCCATATTTTAAATCAAACCACTAAATACAAAACCCATAAAATATGAAGTCAATTTTTGAAACAAAACCCATGACATTCATGTTGCTGAATTTGATAACCCTAAATTTCTCAAACACTATAGATTGAGGAATTTCTATTTAAAACCCTAAATATATGAAATCCCCAATATCTGAAACCAAAATTGAAGAAAGCAAACCACAATTTCACAACCTTGTACCTAACTATAAAACCCACCTCGTTTAAAAGGGTATTAAAGTGCGAACTGAAACTTGAGGGGTTGTTTTTGCAAAAAAGTATCTGAAAAAAAAGGGAAGAAGAGGTGTTGGACTGAGGAACTGGGCTGGACTTGGCAAATTCGACCGGCCCAGTCAGTTGAAAAGCGGGCCTGACCCGCTTAGGACACGCTATAAAAGCGAACTAACCCTAATTGAAGGGTACTGTTCATTTCCCCTCTCCTCTCTTACCTCTTCCTCTCTCTCCTTGAACCAGACGCAGCCCTCGCCGACGTCCACTTCCGGCGATTCCGACCTCCTCACCTCTCACCTTCGTCCGCAACGCCTTCCTCACCATCACTTCACCTCGCTCTCGCCTTCTCCTTCTTACCCGTCTCCAACCGAGCTTTGTGCAGAGGGAGACTCGTCGGAGACCTACCGGACGAGCTCGTCTTTCCCGAGCTCGATTCGAGCACCACGGCGCCAGGAACGCACGGTTAGTGCTTCCTTGAGCCCTTTCCCCCTTTTCCCTAACGCACCGCTCCTGAAACCGTCCTCCCCGAACTAGATCTGAACGAGTTCGGTCGAAACCCCTCGCTGGCGACTTCGCCTGTATCAGATCTGAGACGGGGACGGGTTTAGGTCATACCCGAGCCCCTACCGTTACAGCAACGGCGTCGCCAGCGTCTCCGACGCCCTTTCTACCCTTTTTCCCCTCCTCCTTCGAGCTTCCTGACGCTGGGTACGACGGCCGGAGTACCATGGCTCGCCGGAGCTGTGCGAGCTCGGCGACGAAGTTGAACCAGGCCTAGGGCCAGGTCGCAACTTGGGTCGGTTGGTCTTGGGCCGGAACTCGAGCTCGGGCCAGAGCCTGGGCCGGACGTGGGTCAGGCCCAAGTCTTCGGACAGGGTTCTGATCCGGGTCTGGACGGGTCTGACTCGGGTCTGGGACCAGGTCCGGGTCAGGCGTGGAACCGGGTTCGGATCCGGGTTCGGACCGGGTCTGGACTCGGGTTGGGCCGGATCCGGGTCGGCAGAGTTTATTTAATTAATTTAATAATTAATTGACTTAAAACTTGATTAGTTTAAAGACGTTGGATTGTTCGAGGACCTTGGATCAAGACTGATTGGGACTTTTAAATTGTTAAACTCAGATTTGGATTTCGGGGACTTCGCCTTGGAAGACGGTGTTGGCCCGGTCGTCCGCAGCTAGAAGACGCCGCCTTATTATCATCTTGAGGTAGGGAAAGTATCGAACCCCTCCTTAATTGTGGACGAATAACTAGTATGCATGACTAGGGTTATTAATAACCGGAACGAACTAGTATGCATGACTAGGGTTGTTAATAACCGGAACGTCTTAGTGACACATAGGTAAGACTGTTATATTATTAGTCTAATTGGACGAGTCTTGATAATACTGGGAAAGAACATGTTTTGATATCCGTTTGACTTGCTTGTACTTCCTGGGAAATTGCTGTGCTGATAGACGGGCCATGTCTAGGTCCTAGAGTTGCGTGATGTATGTTTGTTCGCTGTGTGGGAGTCTAATTAGCGTCATAATCGCTGTGTGAGAATCTAAGTAATATTATAACCGTTGTGTAAATGTCTAAATAGAATTATCACCAGTGTTGCATGATGTGACTGTGTAGGCAAGTGTGTCATGTGTGACTATGTGAACCCTTGATTGTGAAATGACCGGGTGAGTGATAGACCGGGTGTATGCTAAGATAGTTCGGCTGTATCCGAGACCATCAAATGTTTGTGCTGTGTGCGAAATCCTGTTGTGTTTACGAGACGACGTAGCCGGGTGGATAATCATATCGAGACTAAGGATGGCGTGTTCAGATGACTCATAATCCGGGATGGGATTGATCGAGGAGTGTGCCGGTTTTATATTTACGTTGAGTAGAGCCCTTCATCTATGTGAGGAGGAAGATATCGTGACTGACGCTGTGTGTTCCAGTGCGATATAAGCGGCTGTGTGCAAATCGATGGAGTTCCAGTTCGGTACATATGAGAGTAGCGCCCTTCATCTGTGTGAGGAGGAAGATATCGTGACTGACGCTGTGTGTTCCGGTGCGATATAATCGGCTGTGTGCAAATCGATGGAGTTGACTCCCGCAATTTACGACATCTGTGTGCGTTTCGTCCGGACCCTTCCCCGTTGTCTGCTGTGTGCCGTCCTATGGACTCTATGTGTGTTCTGCTGTGTGCCTTTCTCTCTGGTTTGTCTGTGTGTATTACAAGGAGTTTTTTACTGTGTGGTTGGGCTGGTAAGGGTTTTGCCTAGAGACAACTTGTTGGGTCTTCTTCCTAGTTTACCCTAATTATTGATTTACCGTTAGGTTAAAAGGTGTGTTTGGAGTCATTTTACTTTTCCTACTGAGCGTAAGCTCATCCCTCCTGTCGTTGTGGTGTTTCAGGTGTTGAGCGGGAGCAGTACTAGCTGGACTCTCGGAGCTTAGGAGCTGCTGATGGTTTAGCTAGGTTTAGAGACGTACACCTTTTTCGTTTATGTTGGACTGTGTATTTTACTAGTTGAGCTGTGACTCTTCACTTTCGGAAGTTCATATTCTTTTTGGAACTTTATTTATTTTTATTTCTCTTGTTTTACTGTAAATCTTTAGTCGCGTCTCGAATTCGGTCAAAGACCGGAGTTGGGGCGTGACACTAACATTCCTGAAACCCTAAAGTTCGGAATTTATGAAACCCTAAATGTCTAAGTTTCTGAAACTAATAACTAAACATATACAAGAACAACAATATCATATATGAAACAAAGAGAAAAACATATAGGCATGTTGATTTAACTCGGAAGAAAAACTTGAATGATGATTTGAAAAAAAAAACCTAATCTGTTAGAGGAAAGGACTGAAGAATAATGATGGAAACGATATGTTGAAGCACGGTGGAACAGCAGAGGAAGGAGGTTGGAGGCGGTGGTCGCCGTTATCGGAGAGGCTCGCGTGAAGGAGAGAGGTCCGCGTGAGGGAGGGAGACAGAGAGGCAGGGTCATGAATGAGGGGAACTAGGGTTTAGGTCCCTTATAAACGATGTCACATCGTTAATGGCGTTGAAGCGTTGCGTAGAAACGATGTCGTTTCATCTCAAACCACTGATGCACATCCGTCGGCCAAAATTCTGTGTTGTATTATTTTCCCAACCATGAGAAAAGCCTACCTTATCTTTTTCCCAACCTCATTCTTTCTCCCCTAAATCACTTTTTCCTCTCTCAACTTTATTTTTTTCTCCACAAAAGATTCATTCTACATCTTAACTATTTAATTGGTTGAAGAGATATTTCGATTACATATGGTACGTTTCTAATTTTATTCTCCTTTTCCCGTGGTTATATGTAATCATTGCAAGAATAAAATGTCTTCTTCTGATATAGATGCATATGGACAACGATGTAAATTTATATATAAATATTGTTATGCTGTCATGATATCGATAAGAGTTGGATGTATTTGAGTAAGCTCGATCCATTGTTCCATAAAGATGTTGTCGTGTTTATCGACTTCATACCTTTATTTATCAGCAAGTTTTTTTTATATAAAAACCAAATTTTTAAAAAGTTCGAAAACGAGGTCAAGGGCAAACCCTCCAGAACATGTTACAAACAGGAGCCTGCCTTATAGACAGCTCAAACCAGTACAAACAACGGGTCTAGTACCCAGATTCTTCTAACTTTAAGCACAACCATAAACCCAACATGGGGTGTAAACACAAGTAAGGAAACAAACAACCAACAAACAAACCTAAGGTCTAAAACCAGAATTTCCCAACCTTGAAGCTCAAACGTAGCCCAAACAATGAGCAAACCCAAGCCCAACCAGGGGCAAAACAAAACAAGGCAACCAGGCCCAAAACAAATAACCCTAACCTAAAAAGAAAAAGGAAAGAAAAAATCCTGAACCGCACATCGCCTCGAGTCCCACGCAGCCCAGGAGCCAAGAAGTTGTCGATCACTTCAATCCCTTTACACCGAAGAACTCCGACCACCAGCTGCCGGAGCGAAGTCCACCACCAGACCACACAAGTGCCGCAGCGACGAAGAGAACCAAATCAGCCCCGAGACGACCCGCCTGAGCTCCCCACTGCCGGAGACACACCCAGACCCAAAACTCCACCCACAACTCACCCGGTCCCAAACTGTCGGCCAACACCAAACAGAAACCCCAAAAGGAGGAGGCCAGGAACACCTCCACCCCTTTCATCACACAAGGAAACCTCAAAACCAACCAAGGAGCACTTGAGAGAGTCAAAAGACTCAGAACACCTCACGTTGGTCTACCCCAACTGTGAGGCCCCGACCACAACGGATCGAGGAAACTAAGTGCTAGAGGAAAGGAAGAAAAGAGTACATGTGTTAGAAAGGAAAGAGGGTTAGAGAACTAACCAAAGTCGAAATCCAAACCCGCTCTCAGATCTCGGAGAAAACTAGATCTCCGAGACCTCGCCGACCGCCAACACGTCCCGACGACCATCAAGGAAGAGGAGATGCCACCAATCGTCGGAGCAATTATACGACCGGGTCAGATATGACCAAAGAAGAAGAAGGAGGAGCCAGATCTGAGATATGCGCGACAGGGGCTCAAAACCAAGGAAACGCCAGAAAAGGAAAGGGTAAAAGACGAAGGGATAAAGGGGAAGCCACCGACGACATCATGTCCAGGTAGGCCGAAGAGGAAAATCGCCGGTGGCGGTGAGAAAGCTAGGGTTACAGGTGTTTTTTTTTGTAGAGAGAGGGCAATATCGACTTCATACTTGACAATTGTTCTAGGGAGGATCCTATGTTCCTTGTAGTAGGTGTTTGAACACTAGTCACCGCATGGTTACAGAAATATATATGCACTTGGTAACAAACGTTATGATGGCATGATACAATGTTTGGATATTTCACGGTGAAAGGTTCACATGCCTTCGGTAGCGGAACTAATGAGTAGATGTACAAGTTCACACAATGTGGCTTCATCTAGTACTAGTAATATGCTTCCAACTGAAGAACACCAATATGATCCAGTAATTATGGGCTATATGAAAGATGCGTTTTTATTCCGAGACAACTGACTAATGGATGAAATCGTTGAGGAGGATGACGCGTTTGATAATTTTTGGCGATTAACCGTATTACTTTTTAATGATAAAATCATCGCTTTGAAAAGAAATTATGCAATGCGTAACGAAATATAAGTTCAAAATGTATTTTATACCATCATCAGAGCAAAATTACGTACAACTTGCCAAAAATTGAATACATCAACCTACCTTTTAAACTACCAATTACCATTGCATACACAACTAATAGACTTTCTCCAAAACATGAGTGTTAAGTTCACCATTTGTTTATATGTCATTAGTGGGCAGGTGCGGGTTGGTTGAAGAAATTGGTCCACTAAATCATATTATTAAATGAAATAACCTACCATATCAAGGACAACACTCCATTAACGAGCCTTACGAACAAAAGTCCCTTTCAGTTTTCTCCATTAAAACAGTCCAAACTTAATGAAAAATCACTACTTTTGAGATTATAGTAAACATATTGCAATCAGGCAGGTACGTATTTAATAGTGGGTCTTAAAAGAACAAAAATAATAATAAGAAAAGGGACGAATACATTGGGGGCAAGATGTGGTGGAAGGTCAAGTACCTTGTTCAACAAGAAGAGCCCTAAAATGGAAGGGTAGGTTGGGAAGTAAAATATGTCGATTAGCTGACAAAAGTGAGAAGCCGACCAAGTGGACTACACTTTAACATCAATCCTGCCTTCAATTTCGGGGTCAATGCATGAAAATAGTTTTATCTCTTCACCTAACTCACACATGCACACTCTTCTATGATCACTTCTCTTCACCAAATTTCGAGGGATTATTTCATTTGACTCCAGTGTTATTTTAAGAAAAAAATCTAGTGTTCACTCATATGTGGTGAAAAGACTTGGTCACTTAGGTAAGAAACTCATGTTAACGATTTATCATGTTGACTATATATATGTTGGTTGTGTAAAATTATAAGTCTGAATTTTTAAAATAGAAGTCGCCTCTCTCTCTTAGGCTTATGTTTTGTGTTTTATGGGCTAGCAGTGACAACGCCGGCGGCCAAGTTGTCTAGTGTATCCTGTGATGCTTCGGAGTGGCTCATGGAGCCGAGCATGGAGGATATCGGGGGTAGTACGACAGTGGTGGGGGAGGGAAGAGTTGAACCTCGAGTGGAGGACGATGGGTCTGTAGGGCCGCAGGAGATGGGGGTGGGAGAGGAGCTGCAGGGGACGGCGGTGGATGGGACGGCGGTGGACGGGGCGTCGTTCACGGAGCCTGATCTACTATCGCCGAGGGGAGGAGGTTCCTCCCCGATGAGGTTCTCGGCTCAGAGAACGGGGGAGGAGAACCATGGAGGCGGGGGATGGTACCACTTGGCGACAAGTCTAGTGCGGTGCACGCCGGCGAGGGGTCCGCGCCCGAGACGTGCAAGGGGCTCGGGGAGGCCCTCGGAGACGGAGGGTTTCGTGTGGGCATCGGCTCTGCAGGTGCAGAGAGAAGACGTGGCGATCGCTACGGGAAAAGATGGTTTGGATCATGTGGTGGTGTCGTCGGACACGGAGGTGACGCCGGAGGAGTAGCCGACGATGCAGGCGTCGAGGAGACGTAAGGGAAAAGGCATCGCGTAGGAGGACCCTAGGGTTCCCGAGTTTGGGCTGGGCTGGGGACGTGTGGAGGTGGGTCGGGATAGTGGTCTACTCGAGGACGCCAGACGGGCCGGGAGAGGGGAAGTAGGCTGGGTACCTCGGGCGGGGACTGGCCGGACTGAGAGAGGGAAGGTGGGCCACCTGGGCTGGACTCGGGGTGGGCCGGGAGACGTGGCCACCTGGGCGGCCCGATATGTGGCGGGTGTGGACCGGGACCGGACCGAGTTGCAGGGTCGGGACGGGTCTGGTAGCCAGGTTGAGCGGGGTGGGCCGAGACGGACCCATCCGAGGGGTGATCCAGAGGAGTCAGGTCGGTTTTCGGGGTGTCATATTGGTTCTAGGGACCCGACGGACCCGGGTGCAAGAGGATATCGTAGAGTCGATGCTCGAGTGGGGGATCTAGGCTTCACAATGTCGTCACTTTGCATCAAGGAGGTGGTGGTACCTACGAGGGATATTGTCAAAGCTGGGGGTCAATACCAGTTTGCGATGGCAGCAAATGTACTAACATCGAAGAATTTTTTTTGGAAGTCGTTAGTCGCCATAATGGAGGACCTGTGGGGTATGAAATTAGAAGCGAAGCTCCTAGAAGGGGGCTTAGTGGCGTTCTTCTTCAGGTCAGCGAGGGAAAGAGCGAGAGTCTTAGCAGGAGAGCCATGGGCTTTCTGGGAATCAATTGTGTTGTTCACAGATCTCAGGGCCCACATGCATGTTGGAGATCTTAGCTTCCATCACTTCTCGGTCTGGGCTAGAGTATCTAACCTCCCGGTGGGTGTGTGGAACAAGGAGGTGGGTTTCCAAGTGGGGAATGCTCTAGGGATCTGTCAGGCGGTCGATGTGGATAGCTCAGGATTATGCTGGGGAGATTTCATGAAAGTTCGGATTCGGGCTGACATTCGGGTCCCCCTCTAGAGCCAAATTTGGTTCCATCTATCGTAATCTCAGGTATGCACTCTTCTCCAAGCATCGTATGAACATCTTCCAGATCATTGTTTTGGATGCAGCTATGCGGTACACTTGTTCCCAGCATGCCCTATAGCTGGAGGAGTCAGGGGACACTCTTTACGAGCCCCGGGGGATCCGAGGTCTGCTCTTGAGAAAGCAAAGCACGGGAAGGCGTCTCCAGGGAACAAATAGGCTTACCTGGAAGGGGGGGGGCAAGGGAGGTAATTGGGACCCACGAACGCCACCTCCCCGGCAGGAGCAGGGGAAGGGGAGAGCCAAGTCCTATGAGACTAGGACCGAAGACATACCATCTGAGTGGCTAGTAAAGGAGGTCGTCCCGTCTTTGTCTGGGAAGAAACGCCTGGAGCGAGAAGAGGAGCCAAAAGAATCGGAGGGTTCGACGGCGTTAGATGGAGGCTCACATGTAGCGGCGGAGGGGGGCCACAAGCACCCCCGCCTCCAGGAATGAGTCTGTGGAGGTCCAGGAGGGGGTTGGTCGGCTGTACCACCTTCCTGACTGATAGATGGCGTTGGTTCCATCACCAACCGACAAGATTCTCCCCTACCAGTTCGGGGTCAGCAATCCCGCGTTCAGGAGCCCTACAAGTATCACTCAAGGGAGGACGACGCACGCTGACTTACCGGGGGAGATGCCAGTCCACCATTATTCCCCTTTCACTTGGTTGGCTCGACAAGTGCCATTTGGTTGGAGCATGCTGTATCGTTTTCTCCGAATGCTACCGAAGATTTCCCCTTCGACCTCCCCTATGTCCGGAGCAATGTTTATTTTCATGTTATTGCATTATGATAGTTACTTGGTTTATGGTTTGTACTATGAGTACAGATATGTGCTCATCGATCTGTTTTAAATTCCAATAATAATAGTATCATTTCTTCTAAAAAAAAGTCTGATTTTTTTAATTTAACATACTTAATAATGGTAAGACTAGATGTTGAATCAATATTTTCTTGAATTTATTAAATTCTTTATTAAAACAGTTAATATTACAAAAAATTGAAAAATAACTGAAAATAATATTTAATAATAAAATAAAGGGGTTACTCCATGTCCTAACGCCCAACTTTCAGAAATTGTTAAATCCAAACCCTGTACAATTGAAATTTCCATGTAGTAACGGTCAATTAGCTGAAACTGCCAACTGTTTCTAATTTTAAACGGACGTTAACTTGGCCAAGTGAAAAGTCGAGTTTACCCTCAAATATGTTCTTCCTTCGGATGTTAACTTGGCCTAACTTCATCTCTTTGTGACCTAATCTCTTCATCTCAGCTCTTCGAACTTCATCACTTTGTGTCCAAGCTTCGAATTTCATCTCTTCGTGACCTCAGCTCGCGCAAGCTCCATTATAAAATGAGTCATGTGGGCAGCACGTGATTCACTGTTCACGGAAAAAGTCAATTTAAACAGTACTTTTTGATTTTTAATAATTCAGTTTTGAGATTCGTTACTATTTGACAATTTTTCAAAGCTTGGGTGCGGATTTGACAATTAAGAGTAGTAAGAGCTTAGGACATGGCGTAAACCCTAAAATAAATAATCTCGGGATAGGAATCGTCAGCATTACAAAAAATATATATAGTAACGGTCAATAAAGAAGCTTAAAAGGGTCATATCAGAAGTTTAACTAGATGAATTGAAACTTCTAATTTTGTTCAGCCCCGAATAATGCAACCCAAGACACATTTAATATGAAGATTGTTACAGACTAAAGTTTTGTCACTCGTCGTCTGATCGATAATACGCTTCAAACTGATCTCATGTGTGCTCAACAAAATCATCTTGGAGTTTCCGGTGGGTTAAATCATTTGTCACACTGAGTCGAGTGGCCAATCGGTGCTGGTAGGACAAGGTCCCTCCCTAATGTCATCGTTTAGGTGGTGTTCAATTTGGTATTTCTATAGGGGCATCGTAATACAAGTCTTGATCTCCTGCTTCGTACCGGTCGCGTTCATCCTCAACAATCATGTTGCATAAAATGATACAAGTGTGCATGATATCAGTCAAAGTATGTCTGCTCCAAACACGAGCGAACCGGGAAATTATGTACCATCGTGCTTGGAAAACTCCAAAAGCCCGTTCAATATCTTTCCGACAACCTTCTTGAAATTTAGCAAACAAATTGTGTTTGCGTGTAGTGGGATGGCGAATCAACTTCACGAAACGACTGTATGATGGGTAAATACCGTCAACCAACTAATAAGGTCGGATGTAGCGATATCTATTGATCTCGTACTCCAAGGAAAAATCACGGCCTACAAAAGCATCGTTGAATAAGGGGCCGACGTTGAGGACGTTGATGTCATTCGAGCCAGCCATCCCGAAAAAAGATTGTCAAATCCACAAATTACGGGACGCTATAGCTTCCAGTATAATAGTTGGATCCCCGTAGCGGTCTCTCGGGGCCATAGGTTCCTTGCAATGCGAATGAGAAATTCTTTCACTCCCAATGCATGTAGTCTAGACTGTCAATCATGTCGGGGAACCCTCGATTGTATCCCGATTTGAGTAATCAGGTCAAGTCCTCCGTTGTTGGTTCACACTCGTACTCAGCCCCGAATACCTGAACAACAGTCGTGCAAAATTGGCGTACACATTTGAGTATAGTACATACCCCAACTCGTAGGGATTTGGCCAATGAATCGACCGAGTACACACACACAAACATTCGTATCGCGGCGGTGCATTTTTGGTGCGTTGATAACCCTAGTCGTCCAACAACGTCCCGCTTCTGAACGAAGTAATCGTCATGCTCCGCCACATTTTCCATCACCCGTTGAAAGAGTGGTCGGCATTTACGGAATCAATGCCTAAACATATCGAGTCCATACGTGGGGTGCTCGACAAAATATTCCTACATCAGTCGGTTGTGGGCTTCGAGATGACCTCTGTTAATCTATCGTCAAGAAGGTTCCCCACTTTCGATCCTTTGCCTTAGTGCGTTGATCCTTGACATTTCGCTCTTTATCATTATGTCAGCCCTTCGCCGGATTTGTTGCTCCACTACACGAATGTTGGCTTCCAACTCCTCCATAGATGGACACTCGTCGTCAGACATTTTTGATCGGAATTTGTGTGATAAATTTGAGATTTTGAGAGAGAAAGTTGAGAGAAATGTTGGTGGTTTGATGAATGAGAGGGGGTGTATTTATAGATGATAATTTTTTATTATTATTTTAAGTTAAAATCTTATTTTTTTTATTTAAAAAAATCTACATGTTGCCGACCGTTGCTCAATGGTCCTATTTTTTCCACCGAACAAGATACGTGCCAGCCAGCCATTGGTTGACGCGCGAACTAGCGACCCTCTTTAGTGGTTCGCGGATCGCAAACCATGAACTCGACCCACTATTTAGTGGATCGGAATCGCAAAAGTAGCACACCACAATGTGCGACTCACGGTTCCAACCCCCTAAATAATGGGTTGTGAATCGCGGGTCGATTCACAGGTTGGTGCATTGTACGTGGTCTAAAGTTGTTGATAAGACTTCTATCTTTCGTGACCATTACATTAAACTATTTAAAAAGATCTCTTAGACACAAATCAGTAAATATATATAATCATCTGATGAATGCTTAGTCTTATATACAAACACATTAACTGAAAACACTTTTATATTAAAATCTTCGAGTTCTAAAACTATCATGAACTCGACCCCTTCAAGACTTATTCTAAAAAAAAATTTGGGCTCCTCTGTCTTCGGAAGCCATTCGTAAAAATAGTTTGGATTTGGGGGTTCTGGTGGATTTCCACTGGAAGTTTCTCAGCCGTTCGCGGTGTTAGCCGCCGTCATCTAAAGACCTGGTTCTTTTGAGAAGGGAGTAGATCTAATTTCAGGTTAGGTTAAGGTTAGGGTGTCTCAGGTAGTTGGAGGCTATCTGTTCTTCTTGTGCTTAATAATGGATAAATTTGGGTTTTCCAGACCTGTCAAATCTCTTGAGCTTGATGGTGGATAAATTAAGTTATTAGACCATCGTTTCTTTTCTTCATGGTTGGGTTTATTGTTTTTCATCTCCTGGTTAGATTCTGGTGTTGTTTTGGTTTTTACGTCAGTGTGTTGAGATTTTATAGTTGAGGTTCCCTTTGTGGAATGCTCCTTAGGTTGTAGCTTCATTCCTTGTCATTCACTTCAAAGACCAGGTTTTTATAATATGTCTTTGCTAATAAAAAAACACTTATATATTTTTTTTATCAGAAATAAATAAATGTATTAACAAAAAACGATTACAAGGCAGAAACAACCCAAGAGAACATGATATAAAGCAAAAAGTAAGAAGAAGACAAAAGCACAGAGAAACAATAATGTAACCCTAATGGAGCGAGAAACCCCACTACCATAGTGAGGACTCAAAGTCGCTTCAATCTTCCTGAAATCCTCCTCGGCTGATCCTTTATAGTGGACCCCCAATTGCTTAACAAATATCTCCACAGTGTGCGTAATACTCTCCCCAATATGCCCATCGATCAAAGATGAGGAGAACTTCGTATAAACATCTGGTTGAGGAACAACATCGCCAAAGTCAACCTGGAGTGTGGGAGGGGACCTATCCAGATGAGGGACTAGCGCCACCTCCACACCATCGTAAAACTCAATGATAGACACCAAGTCTGGTTCCGTAGAATCTGGGTATGAAGCCATATCCGCCCACTTGTTCGATTTACTTCCAAATGACTTGTCCAACTTGCTACTTGACGAATCTAAGACCCCATCAGCAACCATAGTAATAGCAAGTTGTGTAGCCATCTACTCAATCGACGAGGGGGGAACAAGCTACTTTTTTTTTCAAGAAGTTGAAAGGTGTTGGGGCAAGTTCTAGAAATAGGGTCCAGAGTGAAGGATTCTAGGGTGCCAAAAACGCAGCGGAAATTATAAAATCCCTAGAAATCCCTTAGGATCCATGTAATTAAGAATAAACTGACAAACGAAAAATTAAATGGAGATTACCTCTTGTAGTTTCGAGCCTGGTTCGAGACAGGGACCAAGTGCACTCTGATGGTTTGACGAAGTCGAGACGTCTTCAAAAGAATCCGTCCACTTCAGGTATCCACACCAACAATCTCTTCCCAAAACCTCTCGTGTGCTAGCACCAAAATCAGAACTTTTCTCTCAGTTTCTTCTTCCTTTTTCTCTGTTTTTTTTTCTCGTTTTTCCACACCCCCACTATAAAAAACGTAACCCCTATATCTGATTTCGTAAATCAAAAGTGGGTTACGAAATCAGATACGTGGAGATATTTTAGGATGAGTCGAATTCAAAAATAGCTTATTTGAATTTCTAAAATTCAAATAATTATTAATTGAATTATAAAACAAAATAAAATAAACATAATGTATATAAGTTTTATTCCAAAGTTTAATCTGAAATAAATACTTATATATATAAATTTATTACATTTGTCTTCCTAATATAATCTAATTATATTAGTAATTAGAAAACGAGAAATGAATGAAATTATATTATATCAAATAGAATATAATTATATTCTATAGTTCAACTCGATTTTGGGGTTGTTGTTGTGTGTGACCCTGTAGGCTCATACAACGTTGGCAGTGAGCCCGAAATCCCCGTTTCGTCCACATGTCATAGTTGGCCTCTAGCAAGGCATTATGACTTCCCAAAGTTGTATGAAGATCGTCAATCCGATTTAACCTTTTACCGTTAATATCTTAATCCCTTTGTCATCGATATCTCGATCGAATATAAGGCATAGGATCGTCATCCTTATTTTATTCGATCGTTAGTTTCTTGATCTTAAGTGGACTGCAAGTGATAACTCATTATCGATTCGCATGGCCATGCATTTTTGCAGTCTCACTTATCAAGGGTGTCACGCCCCAAATCCGGTTCTTGACCGAATTCGAGACGCGACTAAAGATTTACAGTAAAACAGGAGAAATAAAGGTAAATAAAGCTCCAAAGAGAAAATAACTTCCGAAAGTGAAGAGTCACAGCTCAATTAGTAAAATACAAAGTCCAACATAAAACAAAAAGATGTACGTCTCTAAACCTAGCTAAACCCTCAGCAGCTCCCACGCTCCGAGAGTCCGGCTAGTACTGTTCCCGCTCAACACCTGAAACACCACAACAACAGGAGGGATGAGCTTACGCTCAGTAGGAAAAGTAAAAGAACTCCAAACACACCTTTTAACCTCACGGTAAAATGGTAATTAGGGTAAACTAGGAAGAAGACCCAACAAGTTGTCTCTAAGAAAAACCCTTACCGGCCCAAACACATAGTATAAATCCCCTTGTAATACACACAGACAAACCAGAGAGAAAGGCACACAACAGAACACACATAGAGTCCATAGGACGGCACACAGCAATTAACGGGGAAAGGTCCGGACGAACGCACACAGATGTCGTAAATTGCGGGAGTCAACTCCATCGATTTGCACACAGCTGATTATATCGCACTAGAACACACAGCGTCATTCACGACATCTTCCTCCTCATACAGATGAAGGGCTCTACTCAACGTAAATATAAAACCGATTTGCACACAACCGCTTATATCGAACTGGAACACACAGCGTCAGTCACGACATCTTCCTCCTCACACAGATGAAGGGCGCTACTCTCATATGTACCGAACTGGAACTCCATCGATCAATCCCATCCCGGATTATGAGTCATCTGAACACGCCATCCTTGGTCTCGATATGATTATCCATCCGGCTACGCCGTCTCTTAAACACACACAGGGTTTCGTACACAGCAGACTCACTGATGGTCTCGGTATACCAGCCGAACCATCTTAGCATACACCCGGTCTATCACTCACTCGGTCATCACAAACAAGTGTTCACATAGTCACACATGGCACACTTGCCCACACAAACACATCATGCAACATCGGTGATAATTCTATTTAGACATTTACACAACGATTATAATATTATTTAGATTCTCATACATCGGTTATAACGTTACTTAGACTCCCACACAGCGTGTAGACACACAGCACGCAACTCTAGGACCTAGACATGTCCCGTCTATCAGCACATCAATTTCCCAGATGGTACAAGCAAGTCAAACAGATATCAAACATGTTCGTTCCAAGTATTAACAAGACTCGTCCAATTAAACTAATAACATAACAGTTTTACCTATGTGTCACTAAGACGTTCCGGTTATTAACAACCCCAGTCATGCATACTAGTTCGTTCCGGTTATTAATAACCCTAGTCATGCATACTAGTTTACCAGTTCATAATTAAGGAGGGGTCGATACTTTCCCTACCTCAAGATGGTGACAAGGCGGCGTCTTCTAGCTGTGGACGACCGGGCCAACACCGTCTTCCAAGGCGAAGTCCCCGATATCCAAGTCTGTTTTAAACAGTTTAAAAGCCTCAATCAGATCTCGAGTTCAAGGTTCTCGGAAGGTCAAAACGTCTTTAAGATAACCAGATTTTAGTCCAAATAATTAAATAATTATTTTAAAAAGAAACTGTCGACCCGGATCCGACCCAACCCAAGTCCAGACCCGGATCCAGACCCGGACCCAAACCCGGTCCACCCGGTCCAAACCCGGATCCAGACCCGGACCCAAACACGGTCCACCCGAGTCTAGACCCGACTCAGACCCGGGCCTCGGATCTGGGCCTGGCCCAAGATTCGTCCTGGCCCAGTTCCTCTAGGCCCAAACTCTGGCCCAGGATCCATTCCACCGGCCCAAGGCCCGTCAGCGTCGTCTCTGAGTCCTCTCAGCTCCGGCGAGGGTTCGTGCCCTCCGGCCACCGTCTCCGGCGGCGGCGAGGTCCAGAACCTAACGCGAGGTGTCGGAGAGAGCTCTGGAGAGGGCGGCAGAGCTCGGGAAGTGGCTGGACGAGGGCTAGAGGGTCAGCCACGGTGCCAGAAGCCAAACTTCACCCCGGATCTACGGCTAGCAAGGTCGCCGACGGTGGTTCCGACACCAAACCGCTCGAATCGAGCTTGGACCCACCGAGATTTGAGGGAAGCGAGGTCGAGAAAAAAGAAAAAAGGGGAGATAAGGGTCGATACAGACCGGGAGAGCTCGAACCGACCTAAACTCTCCGGTGAACGCTCGGTTCTCACACAGAAGAGGTAGGGTCTCGATCTAGCAGGAGGAGGAGCGGAAGGAGAGTGAGACGAGGAAGGGTGAGGTAAGAGTGAAGCCGGACGAAGGGAAGGGATGGAGAACGGAGGGAGAAGTCAGGCGAGGTCGGGTTCGCAGAGGAAGAAGACGAGGAGGCACACGATGAACAGTACCATCGAGCTTAGGGTTTGCCCCTTTTTAAAGCTGGACACAACAGCGAGTTGGGCCGGCTCACTAAACGGGCCGCACAGCTCGCTAATTGGGCCGTGCGCTGGCCCAAACTCATGCTCGATCCAAACGACATGTTCTTTTTTTTTTGAGTTTTCTTTTCCAAAAGATTTATTGCAAAAAGGTACCCCCAAGTTTCAGTTTGCACAAAAAGAAACCCATTTAAAACGAATGGGGTTTTACAAAGGGGCCCAAACGATATCTCTCATATTTACATGAGTGACAAAACCCTTATCAGTCGCTCACATTCCTCACACAGACAATTATGTATATAACAACAATCTTTATTGTTGTCCGGTCAAAGACAACGTTGAACTGCGTCAAGACACATAACCACCTATGTAGAAATCCATGACGACTATAAGGTCAAAGGACTTAAGTCATATTACGGTACTGAGAAATACTCATGACAAATCCTATGTAGTATTCTCACAGTGGGTCATCCAATACCATTTCCCTAAATGACATATATGATTTGACTTCACATCCAATATGAATGATCAGTAAAACGTGATCATCAGTCAACATCATACTAGTCTTAGTATATCAATAAGACCAGGGATCATTGGAATAATACTCTCTTTTTTCTTCTAAGAGTTTTACTATCAAGTCACGTAATTGATGATCTTAGAAAGAGTCGATTATTCACGCAATTAACATTTAACAAAATGATAATGAAAGTGTCAATGTATTAATAACTGATAATGTCATACATGAATATATTGGCCTAGGGCATAAAAAACTAACACAGAGGATTACTCTTATCGAAAGACGTGGTCAAAGACGAGATCATCCCTTAGGAAAGGTAAGGAATGGAATCAATAGGAGCGGCTCGAGAAGAATGCCAATGTTGAAGCCCAAACCACGAGTTGCAACCAAACGTCTGCTCATCGAGACATCTATCACATGGACTAACGCCAAAGCCCTAGACGCTTGAGTATGAGGTAAGGAACAAGGGTGAATGACAATGAGAAAATTGAGTCTCCCCACTACCTCATCGATGGACTCACGATTCCAACAAACTACCAGGAGACCTAAGATGTCACCCAAGAGAAGTCGGCCTCTAAAAAAATTACATTGAGCAAAATCAGAAAAAGATAAGAACCAAAGGCGAAGAACCTTCCAATCGCTTGTCATAAGGGACTCCTAAACCTTCTGGTCCCCACAAGACAACAAAAATGCCCGAGATCCCAGGTCAATAAGGTCCACTCTCAAGATTCCAGCCACCCGGAGACCAGTGTTGATGGTACTGGCCCCGACCGAGGTACTAGCTATGCCAATAACACCAAGAGAGGGCAACACCTCAAACTTAGGATTCAGTGAGAGGGAGCATGGCTCAGAATATGGTTACATGCCTTCTGAAAAAACAAACGTTTGGTTAGCAGCCTGATGGGACGTGGGAGATTGCCCTGCACCAGTCATAACCACCAATAGACAAGGATGAGGCAACACGCTGACCAGTTCCTTTGTACTTCTTACCAAATTCGACCCGAATTTTGCGCTCGCCAAACTTGGCGCCAATTAGCGAAGCAACAACACTGACTAAGTCTTCGTCGTGAGTGAAGTAAATGAAAGAAAATTGGGTCCCTTTAGAAGTGAGTTTCGACCCTGCGTCGATAGAAGTTACCACTCTGAACCGATTAAACAGGTTTCGAAGCTAGTCATCTGTGGTGGAATTTGGGAAATAGAATTGGTCGGGGAGAGACCTGGATTTTTCCGAGACACCACATTCCACTCATTCTTGGACTGGACCCCTTTCTCTGGATAACCGAAGATACCACCGAAGCAAACAGATGATTCTCTGATAATGGATTTGGAGAAGCCTCAAAAAATAGGTTAGGGAATGGAACTCGGAGACCCCATGGTCAAGGATTTGAATTGGAGGGACCAAGGAAGAAGGTCATCCATAAAGCCCCGATCCTCTCTGTTTAAGACCTTGAGAAGAAACATAGAGGATGAGGGTTGTTTTCTGAGTGGGCAGGACTACAAAATTAGAGATCGACGAGGCCGAGATGGCTTGAGGACATGCTGAGGAACGGATCACGGTTGGAGCTTGGGAAGAAGGCCGAAAAGACATAGCTCCTAGCAGAGACGAACCAGGCGCATGAGCAGGCATCGTGAAGGCCGTGGCAAATTAAAGCGCTACCGACTAATTCAGGGATGTCATAATCCAATGAGGTTGAGCTTGCATCGCCAGCGGAAGACGACGAGGTTGGGCTTGCGAGGGACGAGGCCGCTTACCCGGGGCGCGCCGTTGTTGTGGGATATTGTTTTCGCAAATCAACTCCCATATCCTTCGAACTAGAGAAGACTCTCTACCCATGAAGCCAATCCCAGAGATCCACACCTCTTCGACACCGCCAAAGGTTTCTTTGGTGGAAACTCTGACGGTCATCGCATCTATCATAGGCCGGACCACCACACCAATCAATGTCTCCATCGTTGCGACTCCGGGAACAACTAGATCTATAGGATCTCAGGTCACGGTCCTGACCAGACCACCATCGGTAAAGATCCAGCAACTCTCGGCATCGCTCCGAGGTCGGGCTCGTACCCAAGGACGACGACAATGACTGAAACCCATAACACGATATTTAGGTTTAGGAGGGGAGAAGCGTGTGGGGGCGCATACTTGATTCATTATTCGAAAACATTTTTACATGAAATTATCTTATTACTTTAACTCTAAATCATAAAATTTAACACGAGTGTAAACTGTTAATTAAACAGATATAATTAACTAAGACTTGATTAAGAAATTCTGGCTCTTTGATCTATGAGAACTCATCCTTCATGCTAAGCGTCTCACCTTCTCTGACATGACAAAGTACAGTCTTACTTTTTAGAAGTTCATATTTTAATCAAAAGTCGCTCACACTAACGTTGTGATAACATTTTTTGTTTAGAGCATCTCCAACGCTGGTCGATTCGCTGGCGGTACGTTGCTGGAGGAGATGAAACGGAAGCGGCTCGTAGTCGATTCACAGGCGTTTTGTTGGCGTTTGGGTGCTGGCGGAGAGTACTGACGGTGAGGTTACCGTTGGCACAATGCGCTGGCAGTTTCCATATCAATTTCTCCTTTTCTTTTTTATAATTTTTTTAGGAAAAATTTCATTTTAACACTTTGCCAAACATTTAATTTAACTTTGATACCCTGACATAAAATTTTATCACTTTCATACCCTAACCAAAGTTTTAATTTCACTTTCATACCCAGTCGGGTAAAATGTCCATAATACCCCTAACTATTACTCAAATTTTCAAACTCATGCCATTGGTTCAGAATTTGAAAATAAGTGAAATGACAATAATATCCTTCATTGTTAGGGTGTTCAGCTGAAAATTTCACTATTTTTAATATAAAATCAGTTTTTTATAAATTAAAATTTTATTTTCAAAAAATCAGATTTTAATTTTAAAAATACATAAAAATCAGTTTTTTATATAAAATCATTTTTTTTTATAAAAATATTTTTTTTTATTAAAAACAGTTTTATATATCAAAAATCATTTTAATTTTTTTAAAAAAATAATTTTATTTATATTAAAAATATAAATTCAGATTTTAAAAAGTAAAAAATGTTTTCAAAACAATAAAAAAATATTTTATTCCTACATTGTTCACCCCTTCTCTCTCCTCCTCCTCCGCCATCCTCCCCGACCACCCCCTCCTCCGCCATTGTCCCCGGCCACCCACTCTCTCTCTCCTCCTCTCCCCCATCTCCGCCCCCATCGATTCTTCGCTCAAGACCTTTGAACCTAACGATGGGTGGATCTCTAGCTTCACCGATTCGGGTTGCAGGTCACTACATCCGCCATTTTCCGTTGCAGATCTAGGTATTTGATATTGAATCTCAGCCTCGGCGACGACTACAAGGTCGACTTGGTGGCCGAGGGTGCCATCGGACGCATCGTTGTAGCCTTGCGCGGCGGCGGCTCCTCCAATTGCCGAGCGGTGGCTGCCACCATTCTCACAAGCCTGGCGGTGGTGGAGGTGAACAAGGCCACGATTGGGGCCTACCCTTATGCAATTCGAGCCCTGGTTTCACTTCTCTGGGGCGGAAAAGGAAGCTATTGCGATGGGGGAAAGGAGGAGGAGAAAGAGGGGGTGGCCGGGGACGATGGCGGAGGAGGAGGAGAGAGAGGGGGTGAACAGTGTAGGAAATTTTTTTTTTACAGTTTTGAAAACATTTTTTTATTTTTAGAATCTGAATTTATATTTTTAATATAAATAAAATTAATTTTTTTAAAAAAAATTGATATATAAAACTGTTTTAAATAAAAAACATTATTTTTTTGAAATAAAAACTGATTTTATAAAAAAAATTGATTTTCATATATTTTTAAAATTAAAATATGATTTTTTGAAAATAAAAATTGAATTTATAAAAAAATGATTTTGTTTTTAAAGTATTGAAATTTTCAGTTTAACACCCTAACAATAAAGGGTATTATTGTCATTTCACTTATTTTCAAATTCTTAACCAATGGCAAGAGTTTGAAAATTTGAGTAATAGTTAGGGGTATTATGGACATTTTACCCGGCTGGGTATGAAAGTGATAAAAATTTATGCCCGGGTATCAAAGTGAAATTAAATGTTTGGTAGGGTGTTAAAGTGAAATTTTCCCTTTTTTTACTTTTTCTTTAATCTTTTAATTCCTTTCTTTTATAAATTCTGATATTTTTTTTATATAAATTATTTTATTAAATTTTATATACACTTTTTAATTTTTTTAATTCTAATTTGTTTTCTTTATAATTCTTATATTAATTTCTTTTACTAATTGTTTTGTTAATTCTTCTATTATTATTTTTTGATAATTATTTATATTTTTAATTAGTTTATTAAATTTTATATTTTAAAGAATTTTCATTAATAATTTTTCATTAATTCTTTTATTAACTTTCATATTGAGAAGAAAATAACACGAACATCCGGCACTATCAGCCTACTATTGGAGGTTGTTGGCTGATAGAAAATTTTTCATATGTTTTATTCGAACAACCAGCACGAACAACCTATTACTTAAGATGCTCTTAGGTTAGTTACACGAACTTGCACGTTTTTTTTATTTATTTATTCACTTAAACACTCAAACATACTAATTGGCATACTAAACTTTTCAAAAACTTATAGCTATAAATCTCTTTATCTATTATTTATTTTTAAAATAACAAAAATACCCTTAGATTTTAAACCTAAATCACAAAATATTCTCTAGCCCTGAAAATGATTTTCTTGAAAAACTAAAATTATTTCACATAAATTACATTTTAATAATTCTAGTTTACAAATCAAATAAATTTTATACCAAATAAATAAATAAATTATAAATATATTAATCAACCTTTTTTTTATACTATATGCTCTTGATTCTTTTATTCATTTCATCAAAATTACGCAATGCTTTGCATGGAGGTTCATCGGATCGTTAAGTGTATTAAGCATATGTGTTGAATGAAACTGTGAATTTTAAATGTTCAAGTATAATCTTATAATATATAATAGCAGAGTTAACAGCTGACATGACGTTCTATACTGGCTAAGAATCTCACTTCTTGGTTCTAAGATCATCTACTTTCCTAGCATTATCTTAGCATCACTTAAGGGGAGAGAAATAATTGCCACGTAGGAAAGGGATAACATTTTTTAGTGATGCTTAACTTTTTATCTACAATGGAGCAATGTTAAGCTAGATTTTTATTTTAATACTATTTTATTGAATTACTTAATTTATTTTTATTTTCCAAATAAAATGTAATGTAATATAATAAATATGTAATTTATTTCAAAATATCAACATGAATTTGAGCTATAAAAAATATGTTTTTGGAATTTAAAAATGTGGAATTTAAAAAATGTGTCAAAAATATATATTACGAAAATATAAAATTTGAAAACATATTATATTTTTAATTTTCGAAATAAAAAGTTAATTACTCTTGAAACT
Organism: Erodium maritimum; assembly: GCA_963921825.1. Taxonomy (NCBI): domain Eukaryota; kingdom Viridiplantae; phylum Streptophyta; class Magnoliopsida; order Geraniales; family Geraniaceae; genus Erodium; species Erodium maritimum. Next base: position 36,876,053 of record OY997588.1, read on the forward strand.
AAAAAAAATATTATTATATTTTAAAAATATCAAAAAAACGATTTGATAATTGATGTTTTGAAAATATGGTTGGGCTTGCACTTCAAAACTCAAAATTAATTAGTGTTTGTCAGGTTTCAATTAATTCTGAAATTTGAAAGAAAGAAAAAAGGAAAGACATTAATGCTCAAATACATTGATCGTAGAATTTAAAATTAAAGAAAAGAAATTGATATCCAACCGATTGGATAAAGTTGAATAAAAAAATAAAAAAGTAATGGATATTGCTACCGGCACATATGGCAGTAGCGGGCCGAGACCGTTACCCAAGCATTGGGTTCTGCAAACCAGACGTTGGTGTGGCATGTGATTAGCGTGGGATTAGTATCTCACGGTTGTGGCTCCACGTTCGCTCGGACTCGGCTCCCTCTTCCTTCTTCAGTTTGGCGTTCGTCCGTTATGAGTCTTAAACTATTCCTGCTGTTATCCTTCAATCAATGTGCAATTAAACCGTCCTCAATGGTGCTAATCCCTCAAAGACCTCTTAATTAGGTCATAGGTTTCAATGACTTTCAATGCTCGACCGTTTCGTTTTCCCTTCTCTCAATTCATATCTTATGCGTTGCCTCTTCTACGACAACCAAATTGAATTGAAGAGCTTTGTTACAAAACGGAGAGCCTTCTTGCATATGCAGATGATTGATGCTTTAAATGTATGCCACTTGTATGTATGAGTGTTAGCAATGTTTGCTATTCATCTCCGATTGAATTAAAACCGAGTTTTTTTTCACATTGTCTTGCAATTTGTAGTAGTTAATGATTAGATTGTGATTATGTTTCTAGGTTTTTGCAATTTGTAGTATTTATTGATTAGACTGTAATTATGCTTACTAATGAATAATAACTTTTGCTGATTGTTAAGAACTAGGCGGTTTACATATTTGTTTTGACACACAATGGAGTATCAATACTTTTATTTCAAGTGTTTGATCTGGATAAAATGTGGGCGGTTTTCGTCTTCAGTGTTAAAATAAGTTGTCTCATGAGTCATGACAGAAGAGCAATAGTAAATTATGTCGCTACAATCAGTATAGTTGTATGGGTTACTACAAACTTGAGGGTTCCTTATGTTTTATGAGTTTATCCAATGGCGACGAAAACAACCTTAAAGTAGTACTATTGTAATATGATTGTTGAACATACATTCAGTTATCGATTTTGTCTTTATCGTCTATAAATATGACCCAAAATAACTAATTGGCATGTTGTGATTGTTAGACCGTGGTATAAAAAATTAAAGGGATAATTGTCAAAACATGCACTTATGTTTCGTCCACAAACGAAATAGTGCACAATGTTTCGTCCACGTCGTCTGGCTACCCTTATGAATCGTCCACGCACTTCTGTCAGTAAAATTAACAGAATATTCGAATCTGTAGCCTCACGTGCTATCATGTGCTTGTGTCTGAAATTTTTTTTGGACGAAATTGCCCTAACAATCCTCAGCCACTCATTTTTTTGGACAAAATTCTCATTTGTGAATTTCAAACCAAAGGGGCAAAATTGTCAATTCAGGTTCTGCTGTTACACTTTTCTAACAGAAGTGCGTGGACGATTCATAAGGGTAGCCAGACGACGTGGACAAAACATTGTGCACTATTTCGTTTCTGGACGAAACATAAGTGCATGTTTTGACAATTATCCCAAAATTAAAATGTACTATATTTTAAACTCTCCGATATTTTATTTCACTTACTTTCATGTATTGTTTTTTAGGTTTGATTTTGCTCAATTATTTGAGCCTGGATTGACCTATAGAAAAACGTATATTTTATCCAATCATATACCGCGCATAGCGCGGTGCTCACACCTAGTTTGTTATAATTATCAAAAAAAAAAAGTATAATTTGTTATAAGTATGAGGCAAAATAATTATAGTAGTATATAATACATGGTTGTATTTTGTGAGTGATATAGTACAATAAGATGCTAAGAAATTCACATGATCTTAACATGGGTAAACGTCGAGTAAATATAAACCGTACAAAATTTACAGGCCGAAATTGACAATTGAGTAAAGGGAAAATTTCAGTATAATACCCTGCCAAACATTTAATTTTAGTATAATACCCTAGCATAAATTTTTTGCACTTTCATACCTAAACCAAACATTTAATTTCACTTTAGTACCCAACCGTTAACTTTCTGTTAATTTGGATGGAAAAAGGTAAAAAGACCAAAATACCCCTAACTATTACTCAAATTTTCAAACTCATGCCATTGGTTCAGAATTTAAAAATAAGTGAAATGACAATAATACCCTTCATTGTTAGGGTGTTAAAATGAAAATTTCACTATTTTTAAAATAAAATAAGTTTTTTTATAAATCAGTTTTTATTTTTATAATTTCAGTTTTTATTTATAAAAATTATTTTTATTTTCAAAAAATCAGTTTTTATTTTTATAAATTCATTTTTTATTTATAAAAATTATTTTTATTTTCAAAAATTCAGGTTTTAATATAAAAATACATAAAAATCAGATTTTATTTTGAAAAATACATAAAATCTGTTTTTTATAAATATTTTATTGTTTTTTTTTTACTTTTTTGTTTAATTCACATATCAATTTCATACCCTTCCATCCCCAAATTTTTGCAGCGTTCAATACCCATATTCAATTCCTCAACCCAACCTCGTCTCCTCTTCATCTTCTTCATCTGAATTTTTTGCAGATCTGTTTTTTTTTTTCCAATTTTGGTGAGGAAGAGGGTTTCTGAGGAAGAGAGTTCTGATGCATATCTCTTCATCTTCATCTGGATTTACGTCGTTGTCGCTGCTAGAGCTCCACCGGATCTACGCCGCCGCCGCTGCAAGAGCTCCGCCGGAGATGAAATGTTTTATATAATGGTGAAAGAGAGAAGATGGAGTCTCCAACTCCAGCACCGGACTCGATCGTCCTCGAGGACTTCGGGAAGAAACGAGCTCGGGTTCTCCTGGCCGGTTATGGTGTTTAGGGGAAACGAGCTTGGGTTCGAAGGCGGCGGTGGGCAGCGGCGGAGCTCCTCCTCCCGCTTCTGCTCCTCGCCTATGCCAGGAGCTCCTCCTCCCTCTTCTGCTCCCCGACCTTATCTTTCCAGATCTGATACAAAAGAGTAGAGAAAAACCCAACAAGTCCTAGCACTTGGTTCTGCCGCAACCCAACAGGTCCTCTCCGGCAAGAATTTTTTTTGCAGATCTGACCCTATGGTGTTTGAAGAAGACGAGGAGGAAATGGGTAGAAAAATGAAACAATTAATTTTATTTTTAGGAGTTAAAAATAAATTAAAAAAAGGATTTGATGACAAAAATAATTAGAAATAAAAGAATTAAAAAACTGATTTTTTAAATAAAAATTGATTTTAATAAATAAAAAGATTTTAAAGATAAAATATTATTTTTTTAAATAAAAAATAGATTTTTAAAAGTAAAATTGAATTTTTGAAAACAAAAATAATTTTCATAAATAAAAACTAAATTTATAAAAAAAATGATTTTTATGTATTTTTTAAATTAAAATATGAGTTTTTGAAAATAAAAATAATTTTCATAAATAAAAACTGAATTTAAAAAAAATGATTTTTATGTATTTTTAAAATTAAAACATGATTTTTTGAAAATAAAAATAATTTTCATAAAAAAAAACTGAATTTATAAAAAAAAAAACTGATTTTATTTTAAAAATAGTGAAATTTTCATTTTAACACCCTAACAATGAAGGGTATTATTGTCATTTCACTTATTTTCAAATTTTGAACCAATGGCATGAGTTTGAAAATTTGAGTAATAGTTAGGGGTATTTTGGTCTTTTACCTTTTTACATCCAAACTAACAGAAAGTTAACGGTTGGGTATTAAAGTGAAATTAAATATTTAGTTTAGACACGAAAGTACAAAAAATTTATGTTAGGGTATTATACTGAAATTAAATGTTTGACAGAGTATTATATTGAAATTTTCCCTTCAGTAAATGATGGCATGTATATTGCAATCCAATACCCTAGACCCATTCCTATTATTTTCAAAACCAAATAAAATAATTAAAATATTTTAATGAAGGAAAAGATCTCATTATAACTAAACCACTTCTTACTAAACAATAAAAAAAATACTCTCCATCCTTGCTCCTTGATCCACCATGGATCCTCTTGAAGGCGATCCACACACCCATTTATGGGTACACTCTACCTATTTATGGGTTTTACCTTTGTGTTTTTGTGTTTTTTTGCAGCCGGTCTACCCTCACAGGTCGCCGTCCAACGTTCAAGCCGTGCCACGGCCTCTCCCTCGTCTCGCGCTACCGTTCCAGCATCGCCGGACCGGCCCCGCCTCCGAGCTAGTAGCCACCGTGGCCCCCCTTCCGTTCTCTGGAAGACGGGCTCCACGCGCCGCCCTCTATCTGCACCGGCCTACCGCCCCGAGGTCACTCCTCGCCGCCGGGGGCCTGCTGCTCCCTAGATGGATCTGGGATCCGGGAGGAAGGACGATAGATCGGGGTCTGACTCCACGGCACCCGAAGTCGAGACCCTCGATCTCGGACAAACCGTGGCGGATCGACTCGTTGCTCTCGCCTCCCGCACTACTTCGAAAGACCCGGGCGACTCAAGACGAAGATTGGCCGACACCAGATCGCTCTAATGGCACGGGACCTAGAAGATCTGATTTCGCCGACTTGGTAGCTTGTTCTTTTGATCGTGTGCTAATTTTCTATTCTGTTTTAGGTCGAATAATGTGTTGTTTAGACACTTTGTTGGTTATGATCTTTCATTTCAAGTCTCGTTGTTTTGAGACGATAGTTGATTTAGGTCGAATAATTGGGACTGTTGTAAGGAGTTGGCTTAGTTTTGTGATCACGATACAAAGTGGTCTACTTTTATGGGTCCATGAGCGCCGGGCTTGCTACGGTCGGCCTGGACATACATCTGGAACCCGGGGCGGTTACGCCTCACCCTACTTGATTATCTTTGGGTACTACTTGATTACCTTTTGGTATTAATGAAAATCTCCGTTTACCCGTTTAAAAAAAACAGTAAAAAAACATATTGCAATGAACACTTAACCAACCTATGATGACCCGTTAAAGATGTCGTTATGACTAAACCACTATTCACTAAACCAAAACCATCTTAATGTTGCATTTACATACCAATCGCACAACAAAGTGGTTAAATAATAATAATAATAATAATAATAATAATAATAATAATAATAATAATAATAATAATAATAACAATAATAATAATAATAATAATAATAATAAATATCTGGTTCTAATAACAAAATGACACTTAAAAAAAGGAAATCTTTATATATCAAATCTAAAATGAATAATTTAGATCAAAAAAACGATTATGTTAGGGTTTAGCAGAGAGACGTAGCGCCTCTTCCTAGCCTAGGGTTGGTGCTTTGCGATTTGCTTTGATCTCCATGGCTTTATCGTGCAACTTGGAAGATGGCGAGCAGGGCGGCGATGGGGGCGTCCACTGGGGACCCCGTCTGTCGGAGGAGTATGGGTCGGAGTCCGACGTCGGGACGGATCGACTGGAGGAGGAGCCGGAGGAGGAGTCGTGGAAAGACTCTGCGCCGGCTGTGGTGGTCGTCCCTGGGACGGAGCCGACGACGGGGACGCTGTCGGATTCGCATGAGCGGAGGGCGTTGCCTGGGACGGTGACGAGGGAAGCTACGGGGGACGTTGTCAGGTTGTGGCCGGTGACGGGGGCGGTTTCAGGTGCGCCGCTGCTGGACGTCACGGGGGATGGCGAACCGTTGGTGTCGGCTAGGGCCTGGACGAGTTGGACGGACGGGACGTCGGGCCTTCGATTCTCGGCTGGCGAGGATGAAGGTTGGGTCCTGGGGGGCCGTCTCCGATCAGGGCCAGCATGTCTCCGTCGTACGCCGGCGAGGGGACCTCGTCCCCGGCGTCTGGGGAGTGGGCTGGGGCGTGCAACGGGGAGGGAGGAGGATCGGGCCACCGACGACGGGGGCCTGGTTTCTCCACACACGGTGGTGCAGGGGGAGAAGCAGAACCCGATCACTATTTCGTCGGATGTTGCGAGCTTGCCGGAGGAGGGGCTGGTGGAGACGCCGGAGCAGTTGGCTTGGCGACGAAGCAAAGGGAAGGGAGTGGTGGCTACGGAACTGGGGAAGGGTGTTAGGGATCCGAGTAGGGCTGCTAGGGTACCGGGTTCGGGTCGCGGGTTCATGGGCGACGCTCGCTGGGCGACTACGCTGGGTCAGAAGTCAGTTTGGGCCCAGGGAGGAGGTGGTGATGTGGCCCGATGGGCAGCGAGGTTTGGGGGTGGCCGACAATCTGAGGAGAGGCCAGCTAGATCGGGTGACTGGGGCGGAAAGGATATCAGGCCGGGTCAGTAGGGACGGGGTGGAGCGGTTTCCCAAGCAGGTAGGACCAATCCATCACCTAGGGTGCAGGGGGATGATCTACACCGTGGACAAGATCGATCCTCGGGGGAACAGATGGGGTGTTTGGACTACCAGATGGGTGCTATGCGAATTAAGGAAATAGTGGTGCCGGTGCAGGAGGTCACGGGCCAGGGGAACCTGTATAGGTTTGCCTTGGCGGCAAAGGTCTTGACCTCCAAGACCATCTACTAGCAGTCTGTGGTTGCACGAATGGAGGATGTCTGGGGAATGAAGGTCGAGGCCAAACCGTTGGAGGGGGGTTGGTAGCTTTTTTCTTCAAGTCTGCGAAGGAGAGGGACCAGGTCCTAATGGGGGACCCATGGTCTTTTTGGGACTCCCTGGTCCTATTCACGGATCTGCGGGCTCACATGCATGTCTCGGATCTCCAATTCCACCAGTTCTCGGTCTGGGCTCGTGTCTCGAACCAACCAGTAGGAGCCTGGACGAGGGATGTGGGCTTTAGAATTGGAAACATGTTGGGGGTGTGCCAAGGGGTAGATGTGGACAAGAAGGGTCTCTGCTGGGGAGACTTTATGAAGATCCGCATAAGGGCAGATATCCGAATTTCGTTGCAGAGCCAACTTTGGTTTCGGATGTCGGTCTCTCAGGTACGCACTCGTCTGCATATTTCGTATGAATATTTATTTGAGCACTGCTTTGGATGTTGTTGTGCGGGGCATCTCTTCCCGGGTTGCCCGGTCGTGGGGGGTGTTCGGGGGTCCTCGCTGAAGGCCCCAGGGGACCCGAGATCGGCGCTAGAAAAGGAAAAACATGGGAAGGCCGTCCCTGGAACGAATTGGACATATCTGAGTGGTTCAAGGAAGGGTGGTCAGTCACCGGTACCACCACACACTTCGCCGAGGAGAGAGGACATGGGCCGCTGGGGCCAACGGGATGTAGAGGAGGAGGTTACTCCAGCGGAATGGTTTCCACGTCGCTCGACGCCATCGTTGTCGGGAAATAAGAGGGCTGGGAGAGACGGGGAATCAGCGGGGGATGAAGAATCATCGGCGTTGAATGATGCGTCTTCAGCAGCGGCGGGGGGCTTCAAGCACCCTCGCCTCCAGGAATGAATGCTGGGAAGGCCAGAGAGGGTTTGGTCGACTGAACCTTTTCCCTGGTGTATAGGTGGCAAGGGTACCACCAACAGTTTATGTGTTACTTCCCTACCACTTCGGAGTCAGCAATCCCGCGTTCAGGAGCCCTACCACTATCAGTCAAGGGAGGACGACGCATGCTGACTTATCGGGGGAGTAATTGGTCCACCACCGTTTGGTTATCCTCTGGTCTGCTCGATCAGTATCTTATGGTTGTAGTGTATTGTGTCGGTGTCCTTGGACACTACCGTAGTCGCCCCCTCCGACCGCCCTTAAGTCAAAGAGCAAAATTTATTTCTATTTCTATGCTTATGTCTTTCATGTATTGTTAGTTTGGTTCCATTGTATGGTGTCTTTGGCTCCCAAAGGCACCAGAATGCTTTTCTATTAATAATATCAGTTGTTTTTCTCAAAAAAAAAAATTAGATCAAAAGAATTCAATCATTCACACGTTAAAAGGGATTTTTTTTCTTCCTAAAAACACATTTTGATATCAACTAGGTGAAATTTACCCACCCAAAAAAGACCGTTGATTCTAGAGTTGTTCGTGGGTCTAAGAGCATCTCTAGTGGTAAACTACTAAATAGTGATAGGAACTAGTAGTTAAAGAACATTTTCACATTCTCTCTTTACCTAACCACTAGTTTCTATCAGTAGCTCTGCAATGGTAACCACCAGTTAGTGGTTTGTCTGTTTTTACAATTTTTAATAATTTCAAAAGAAACCCAAAACAAACTACTAATTTTATTCATTTAACGATGTGAAATACAAAACATTACATTATATTCCGCTATTGTACTTGACATCTCCATATTTAGACCAAATGTGATCGATGAGGTCATTGTGGAGACGATGATGAACTTATCGATCTTGGATCATTTTTCTATGGTCCGTGATACTTGTGATGTTCACCGCTGGTGGTGGTCCAAAGTGGATCAGTGCGGTCGAGACTCCAATATCTGCAAATGGATCAGTGGGGTACAAACATCGTTGATCTTCAACGATCATGTTGTGGAGAATAATACAAGTAGTCATGATCATTGCAAGTGAGTTCTCATCCCACATTTGGCTCAGACGGGTGATGATATGAAATTGAGTTTGGAGAACTCCAAATGCTTGTTCGATATCATTCCTTTCCGCCTCTTGGTTTCTAGCAAAACACCTTTGATTTGCCGTTTGTGGAGTTGGTATTGTTTTCTCAAGTGAAACCCAAGGAGGATAAATTCCATATGTCAAGTAATAAGGGGTTGCGTACTCGTGGGTGTTCATGTTAAACTTAACCGGTGGAGCAAAGCCTCGAAATGCCTAGGAAAACATCATTGACCTATTCAGCACATTGATGTCGTTGTTGGAGCCCAATGTTCCAAAAAAGCGTGTCATAGCCACATGTCTTGGGATGTCGTGGTCTCTCCTTGAGAATTGTGAAGCTCATGCCACCAGACATTTCTTCCACTCCTAGTGCATGCAGTCGAGACTCCCTATCATCCCCGGGAAGGCCCGAGCTTCGTTGATTTCTAACAAGCGGCGGAAAACTTCCTTGAACGGGCGTAGTAGACATGTTCATCCGAAAATATTGATGACGCCCAAGCAGAACTTCCTGACGCACTACAAAGCAGTGCTCCCCTCTATTCGCAAATACTTGTCAACGGTATCCACATGAGTTCCATAACACAGTTGATGAAGTGTTGTCGTGCATTTTTGGTGTGCAGACGTTCTAGGCTTCCTCTAGCATCGAGTCGTTGATGAAAGTATGTGTATCGCTTACTCAATGCATCCATGATTCGTAGGAACAATTCCTTTGACATCCGGTAGCGACGCTGGAATGGTTTCTCGATGTACACCATATTAGGAGCGAAGTAATCAACCATCAACCGCTTGTGTGCTTCCTCTCAATTTCGATCTGTCCATCTCTGCTTTGGTACCGTCGAAGATTGTGACCCATCGGTCTCCCTACCTTTCGCCCTTTAATGTACCCTTACCGAAATCCGATCTATAAGCCACTTGAAAAAAAAATTCTGCCATTTCCCCCGCTCTCGTAGTTTATTGGGTAGTCATTTGAGCTAATTTCGCTATTATTTGATTATGATCCATCGAAAAAAGAACAAAGAAGATTGAGAGAGAAGAGGTGAATTGTGGTGGAGAAGATGTGTGAAATTAATAGGGGAAAGAGTTCAATATATAGGGGAATTTAGAGAATTTTGGGAATTTTGGAAAGCTGGCGTGGACACGTGAAGCGTCGTTATTGGACTGACGACTAGCCGTTAAGCTCTGCGTCAACTAGTCTCATCGTTGCCGGATCCAACGGTGAGGCGCACTACAACAAAGTCCTGTAACGAACCGTCTATATCGACCCTGCAACGATCCCCTACACATGCTCTAAAGTTGATGTCTATTGATTAGCATGGTATATTAAAAAACAAATGCTCTTACTTTTGAGAACACCATATTCTGGACAAACAGAAACTTAAAATGACAAACACAGACCATAAATAGAACTTAATAATCTCGTGTAAGGGTACCATAGAAAAAGAAATAAAACAATTTAAACGTGAACCTTTTCTATCCTTTTTAAAACAACCCGAGAACATAATCTTAAATACATCGCTAACAAACAAAAACATAGTCATGATCCATCTCTTTTTGGACAAATAGACAGGGAAAGTTTATAATGCATCTTTAAAAGAATCATTCCAAAAAAATATGTAAGAAAATAGCTACATTTTCTCTGAGTTGCAAATCATAGATTTTTTTTAGAACGCTTGACATTTTCATATTTAAAGAAAAGTCATGAAGAAGAATCATGCAAATTCAAAGTTTGCTTAAAATCTGACTCTTATTTTCATGCAAATAAATATTCTAACTTATGCTAAAATAGAGTGCTGATTATTGAACCACTCAAATCGAATTCAATTTTACTCACAGGGCTCTGAAAAATAAACCTTACCCATCATAAAACTCTACATAAAACCAAATCAAATACATCTGGTTGGTGGAGGCGGACGGTAGTAGTGTTATTAAAGCACATAGATAAAGCGAGAGACCTTTAAGGTCGTTTGCTTCCTTTAGTCTTTTTAACGTACGTTGCATAACTTTATTAATAATAGGAAGAGTCGGTATAGAGAATAGGGTCAGGAGGTCACTCTTCAACAAACTTTAAGACAAATCATCGTTGTCACAAACATTTTTTGAATAAACGACACATGAAATAAAAGCAAATGTAAGCTGTAGGGAACCGTTCAAGATGGTGCCTAAAAGCTGCTTGATTCTATAGGGGTAATCTTTTCGTCGTGAGGAGAGCGATCAAACCTGAATTCGACAGTTGGTAGGGGAGGATAGGTATGCTTCAGGGATCCCTCCTGATAAAAATTTCACGTGGTTCCCCTGCAGGTCTTCTCTTCTTCCTTATTGTCTTAGATAGGCAAGTCCGTGAAGTATTATTAGAACTAGTTTTTGAACTAGATCTCTCATCTCCTCCCCAAATGTTTGGGTAAGGTGTTCGGGGTTACTATTGGGCCTCTTCCTTGATACAAGAATTCCTTAGGTAAGGTGTTCGAGGGTAATAGAGAACAATTCAGGGGGACCCCCGGGGTTGTCGGTATCTCCATACTCCAGTTAGTAGCATAATGTTGGCCTAGTTTGTCCAGTTTGATCTACAAGAGGGACTTATTGAACCGGGGTATCCCTGGAGTCTCCCAATCACATTCTCGATCCCTAGGGTCACACGATGACCTCCCATGTTGCCTTTTTCCAGACCAATGGTGGAAGACCCTTGGCCTGCACCCGCAGTTGAAGACGATCCACGCGGGGAAGCTCTCTCTCTCCATCATATCCGTGATGTTTCCCCGAATGAATGGTTATCCATCAAAACACCATGGTTGTCACGCCCCAAATCCGGTTTTGGCCAGACCCGAGACGTGACTTGAGTTGACAAATAAATAGTAACAAAATATAATAAAACTGATTTAAAGCTCAAATAAGTTCCGATCAAATACTCAAATAACAGGTTCCAAATCGTAAATGAGAGTCAAGGCTCTAAGTAAAGTACGTGAAACACAAGGTTCATTACAAATGACCAATGACGTCTCTAATGGCAAGTACCCAAACTATCCAGAAGCTCCCGAGCCTCGAGTCCACTAAACATCAAGCATGCTTGTACAAACAATGGATAAACAACAGGAGATGAGCTTACGCTCAGTAGGGAAAATCATAAACAATTTAACCTCCAATTTAGTAATAAAACTACTTTAGCACGACGACACATCTTGTAATTAATACTTTTAATCAATAAGATGCTGTAAAATGGGTAAAGCTAAGAACAATATCACATTCTTAAAGTTAACGGTAACTTTTAAGAGAATAAGTGAAAAGCGCTCTAAAGATTTGATGACTACTAAAATGGGAGCAAGTAAATATCACACCAACAGCTCGAATCCTCAATACTCCGATCCACGAATAGGTTCTTGTGTCATGTCAGATCCCATACTCCGATCCACAAGAGTACTCGTGTCATGTCAGATTTTCCCTCGGTCTAGAGGAGGCACATACATCGGGCTACCGGTAACATCCCTGAGGGACACATATCGTCGGGATTCTCGGAAATGCCCCCCAAAGGACCATATGTCATCGGGAACCAAGGTAATGCTCTCGCAGGACGCATACACTCGGGTGAATCAACAAGTAACCATCCCTCGCAGGGTAAACCATCCAATTGCCCCGTAGGGTCAACCATCCAATGCCCCGCAGGGTCCAACAATCAATGCCCCGCAGGGTCCAACAACCAATGTCCCGCGGGTCCAACAATCAATGCCACGCAGGGTCCAACAATCCATCGGCTATGATACTACCCCACACCGGAATCCTCTACGGTGTGGGTACCATACCGGATCACCAATAACCATTCCCCGCAGGGTAAAACATCCATCGGCTATGATACTACCCCACACTGGAATCCTCTACGGTGTGGGTACCATACCAGATCACCAATAACCATTCCCCACAGGGTAAAACATCCATCGGCTATGATACTACCCCACACAGGAATCCTCTACGGTGTGGGTACCATACCGAATCACCAATCATCTGAAAACACACACAAAAGACTAACGTGCCAACATATCATGCAACCAAACTTAGAAATCTACGGATTCATCAATACACACCACAAGGGATTCATACCCACAATTACACTTACCGACATACTTACCAATCACGTTCCATCGGTCTATCACTCATCCGATCATACCAAATTGGCACAATCAATTACACTCAATCATTCATTCAATCATTCAAGCATTCAAGCATTCATTCAATCATTCAAGCATTCAAGCATTCATTCAATCATTCAAGCATTCGATTTATCTAGTTTCATTAGACTCTTAGTTTATCCTAAAGCCTAGCAGACAATTCATGTGAGGCAACCACAACCAATCCTATGGCTCATCTCGGCCTTTCTACCAGCACGGCAATTCCCAAGTATTGAAAGCGAGTTAAACTAGTTGTTCACATCCTATTCATGCATGCTAGACACGTCCGGTTATTAGTAATTGAAAGACTATTATTCTATTTATTCGCATCCTATATGCATTTCTAGGACCTTTCCGATTTTATTAACCTACTAGGCATACTAAGTATTAAATTACATGAGGAGTTTAGTACATTCCCTACCTCAAGGTCTTCCTCTAATAATACTCCTAGCTGCTGACGACCGGGCCAACTCCGTCTTCTCGGGCGAAGTCCAATTTCTTGGGCGGAGTCCAAGCTCTCGGGTAAGGTCCAAGCCTGGGTTTTAACAATTAAAATGCCCAGTCAGTCCCGATATTTGTCCAAAGGTTCTCTGGTTTGTGCAATTTGTTGTTTAATCGTCCAAATTAGTCATTTAATTGTCCAAATTAAATTAATTAAATAATTAATTAATCTGGTTTTAAAATAATTTTCTTTAAAACCGGGTTGACCCGGATCCGAGCCCGAACCCGGTCCAGAAGCCTGGCCCAAGGTCTGTGACAGGGCCCAAGATCTTCTCGGCCCAAAGACCAACCTTGGTCTAATGGTCCTTCGTGGCCCAACCAGACTGGCTCGAGTACGATGAGGGTTCCGGCGGAGTCGAGGCGGCGGGCGGCGGCGGGAACTCGACGGTGATTTTGACGGCGTTGGAGGCGTCTGAAGCTCGGAAACTCGAGGGAGGGGTGGCCGGGGCGAAACTCTAGCTTTCCTGGCCAGATCTGACGGCCAAAGGGGCTCGCCGATGAGGAAATCTCAGATCAGAGATCTGAGAGTTCCGGCGAACCTCTCCGGCCCCAAATCGCGGCCAGACAAAGCTATACGAGATCGATTCTCGGGAGGGAGAGATGGAAGAGGCATGGAGAGGTCAGGATGACTCACTGTTACTGGAGAAACACGGCGGGGCTCGAGTTTTGTCAAGGGTTTCGAAGGAAGGAGAAGAAGGGCGAAGGGTTACAGGGTTGGGTCTTGACGCGGAGGAAGTAGAAGAAGGAGAGGAAGGAAGAACTGGAGAAGAAATTGACGCTGGAGAACGAGGCCGGAGAAGAGGAGGGCTCGACGACGATTTTCTGGTTTTGCGACTTCGAGAGAGAAAGAGCGAGAGGAAGGGGAAGCCTCGAAAATCGCGCGTGCAAATGGGATCCGAAGCGGCGTCTCGTGCCTTTTGTGGCTAGGGTTGGCTTCGGTACCAGGCCTGGGTCACGCATCTCCGATTGGGCTGAGCTGGCCCAATCCCACAAGTTCAGTCCAAAACAAAATCCCTTTCATTCCCTTTTTTTTTGCAATCGATCCAATAATCGACTCGCTCCCCAACTCGATGACGTTTCCAACGATAAATTATCGAAATAAAACTCAGGTCTTCACAATGGTTCATTATGTCGGACCCATACCTTAGCCTCCTACGAGCTAAAATAGAAAGCAAAAACTACCGGGTTGTGGTCCTTAATCACGAGTCCCAAAGCCGATCATCCTGAAGCCCTCGAGATGACCTTCAACATGAATTCCTTCTGGAAAGGTTGAGTCGTGAGCATCCTTCACACTATGATAGGCAAGAATAGTTAGGTCCAACAGGGTAAACGGGACCTCAATCACAACATCCTCGTCTTTTATGATGGAACGGACTAAGAACTCCTCATCGAGGGATGTTAGTGATGGTGGCACAACCTGTAAAGACCTGAATTTTCATTTCGATAATTTATCGTTGGGAACGTCGTCGAGTTGGGGAGCAAGTCGATTATTGGATCGATTGCGAAAAGGGGGAAGAAAAGAAAAAAAAAAAGGAAAAGAGGAGAAAATGGGCTAACCGGACCTTGGGCCGGACTGGGCCCAACTCGGAGGAGTGCCCGAGCCCGTACGCCAGCCAAGCCCACGAAGATGCGCTTCCCAACCCTAGCAACAAAAGGGTTGCGACGCCATTTCAGTTCCATTTTCACGCACGAGGTTCGAGGACCTTCTCCTTCCTCGAGCGCTCGCTCTCTCGCGAACCCTCTCAGAACCACCGCCGTTGCTCTTCGCCTCCGACCTCATCCATCGTCTTTACCCCATTCCCCGGCTTCTTCTCCTTCCTCTCATGCTTCTACGTCTACCCGTGACAAAGCCCACACCTGAAAACCCTTCCCTTCGCTTCTTCTTCACCAAATCAGAGCAACCCTAGACGCCGCCCTTCTGGTTCGAGCTCGCCGCGTCTGACTCGAACGAAACCAACGACGGTGAGTGCGATTCCTCACCCGTCTCACCTCCCCCACCATCTTTTACCAGAAAATCGAGAGCTCCGAGCTCGTTTGGGGGTCGGGCGTCACTGGAGAACGTCGTCGGAGCTTTCGAGCTCCAGATCTAGAGTTTTAGCTCCGGTGAACGTCTCTGGTGAACAGATCTGGACGGAGGAATTCGTCCAAGAGCCTGACGACGTTTCCCCCTCGCCGTGGCTCCCTGACCCCATTACCAGCAACGATAACCCCTCCAAGCCCTTCCTGCCGCCACTCCGCCTCGTCGGAACCCTACCATCGCTATCAACGACGGCCGGAGCACCCAAGCTTCGCCGGAGCTGTCCACAGCTCAAGCACGGGCCTGGGCAGGGCTTTGGGCCGAAGGAGTTTGGGCCTTAGGCCAGACGGGCTTTGGGCCAGGGTAGTTGGGCCATGACAGGCCATTGGGCCTGGCCCAGGACTAAGACCGGGTTCTGGGTTCGGATCTGGACTCGGGTCTGGGCTCGGGTTCGGGCTCGGACCAGGTCTGGTTCGGATTCGGGCTCGGATTCGGATCAACCCGGTTTCTTAGAATTAAAATTATTATTTTTTAATCAGATTAATTAATTAAGTTAATTGACTTTAATTTGGATAATTAAAGGATTAATTTGGACAAATCAAGGACCTTGGACAGACCGGAACTGATTGGGCTTTTTGTCTGTTAAACCCAGACTGTACTTCGCCCGAGGGATTGGACTTCGCTCGAGAAGACGAAGTTGGCCCGGTCGTCAACAACTAGAAGGACTATTAGAGGAAGACCACAAGGTAGGGAAAGTACTAACTCCTCGTGCATTTCAATACTTAGTATGCCTATTAGGTTAATAAAATCGGAAAGGTCCTAGAATTGCCTATAGGATGCGAATAACTAGAATAATCGTCTTTCAATTACTAATAACCGGACGTGTCTAGTATGCATGATTAAGATGTGAATAACTAGTGTAACTCGCTTTCAATACTTGGGAATTGATTTACTGTAGAAAGGCCGAGATGAGCCCTATGATTGTTTGTGGTTGCCTAGTTTGGATAAGATAAGAGTCTAATACAACTAGATAACGTGAATGATTGAACCTTGAATGCTTGGATGGTTACTGGATCGAATGGTTGGATGAATAATTGTATGAATGTTGAGTGTAATTGATTGTGCTAAATGGTATATGATCGGGTGAATGATAGACCGATGGAGTGCGATCGGTAAGTGTAGTGGTAAGTGTAAGTTACAATGATTCATGTGGTGTGTTGTGATATAATTGTGATGTGATAAGCTTTGGTTGTGCTATGGTTTTTTAGTATGTTACTCTCTTGTGGATCTTTGAGTTGGGTTCTATATCGGTATGGCACCCACACTGCGGTGTGGGGTAGTGCCTGTAAGGTACCCACGCCAAAGGGAATGCTGGTGTGGGGTAGTATCTAAGCCGATGACTTGGTATCCGGTATGGTACCCACACCAAAGGGAATGCTGGTGTAGGGTAGTATCATAGCCGATGGATTGGACCCTGCGGGGCATTGATTATTGGACCCTGCGGGGCATTGATTACTGGACCCTGCGGGGCATTGATTATTGGACCATGTGGGGCATTGGTATTGGGACCCTGCGGGGATTGGTTACTTGTTGATTCACCCGAGTCTATTTGTCCTGCGGGAGCATTACCTCGGTTCCCTATGACTCATGGTCCTTTGGAGATGTTTCCGAGAGTCTCGACGAATGCGTCCTCGTATGGATGTTTCCGATATTCTCGACGTTATACGTCTTTGTGATGTCATGCGTCTCCTCTGGGCCGAGGGAAAATCCGATATGACACAAGAAGTATTGTGGATCGGAGGGTGGTGACTCCATGTCCCACGGTAATACTTGCACGCTCTATCTTCTATTGATTGTTAAATGAAGCATTGGTTCCCCTATTTTCTATGTTTATTACGGACTCTTTGAAAACGTTAAATACCCGTTTTATTCCGTATTTCATTATCTCCTCAATTTTTTGTATTAGCATTACTTGATTAAATTTGTGAAGCTCCGTTTTATTAGACTCAAAAGCTTGCCTTGTTATTTATTTTCCATACTGAGCGTAAAGCTCACCCTTATCTATTGTTTACTGTTTCTACAGGCTTGATAGATGAGTAGTGGATTCGAGGCTCGGGAGCTTCTGGATGTTTTGAGGGTTGTTTTAGAGACGTGGTGGTCTATGTTGTTGAACTTTATTTATCGTATGCTTCATGTTGAGCTTTGACTTTCTATTTGAGATTTTGGATCATATTATTTGAGGAATTGATTGGAGCTCATTTGAGCTTTAAAGGATTTTATTACTGTTTTACTATTCTTTTCTCGTTCAGTTCAAGTCACGTCTCGAGTCCGGTCAAAACCGGATTTGGGGCGCGACACAACCGGTAGAGGAGGAGTCCTAGGAAAGGATGGAACCCTATGGTTAGGGTTTTGATTGACTCTATTAGGATCTGAAACGGGAACCCCATCTATGGTCGTGGTCGATACCATCAAGGGCTCAAGACCACCCTTGGTCGGAGAACTCCCTCTCCTCAAGGTTTCAGGAGCACCTTTGGTTAGGATCGTCTCTCCCGGTGACAAGCTAATCGCCAAGACATGATTCGGACCTTTCGGTTGCCGACCCTACTTGGGTTTGGTCTTCAAGGACGATGGCAGGACACATCTAGAATAGAAAACCACCATAGAAGAGTGATGAGTGTAAATTTTCCTACCTAATATGACAATTTCCCCTATATTTTTACCTAGTTTGTGCCTCATTTTTTAAATATATTTTTAGCGTTTTTCAATAACTATGCAAAGCCTTGTTCTTAGTTGATGTTTTCAAATGTTCTAAAAATATTCATCATTGGTCTCGAAAGAACGAAGCCAATCGGAGATAAGACGGAGAGGATACGAGCAAAATATTAAAATTATACGATATGGAGGAATATGATCCTTGGTGTGTTCTAGTGCAACAGGTGTGCAACACATTCCATGCACCCGCGAGTTGTTGGCCGTACGTGCATATCTGACCTAGACAGTATTGACCAAGTCAAGCTGGACCAGATCCGGCCGTTGATGGGCCGGTTGCACGTCCCTTTTGTAGTCCCGCTCGCAGCAGATTGCATCTGATAGCCAACACGCTCCCAGCTCCTTCCACGCATGATTGTGGCACAGATAAATTGTATATTTTAGCTCTCTCTATATATTTAGTAGAGATTTTTATTTGAGAAAATAATTTTTTCCACAAACAATTAAATTCAGCTACATTTTTACTTTTCTCTTCTCCTCTCTTTTGTTCTTGAGTGGTCTTCATTTATTTAGAGCAAATCTACCACTTTTTGACGATTTAAAGAGGTATCAAGCATCCATGATCAGTCTCCCACCATGTTAAACTTCTCCATATTCATGGGTTGAAGCTTTGGAGAGTTGGAGATGGTGGGTTTGCAAGATAGATGAGTTTTTGATTGGATTTCTCAATCCAATCCCAGTTCTAATCTCTACTCTTCTCTAGATTTATTGTAAAGTTAGGTTTTTTAGATTGTTTGATTATGATTTGGATTCCATGACCTTGGATTTCAATATTTGGTCATGAGTGTTATGTAAATGTTGATTTTCTTTTATTTGATGCATGGATTTATAGTTTATTCGATGTTGGTGATGTTTATAGCATGATTTGTTTTTTAGCTTAAATAATATCCACTTGCTTGTATGAATATTTATCTATATTTAAGCTATTCGATGTTCAAGCATGATTTCCTTACTTTGTGTTCGAAACTTTCATGATTTTAAACCCGTTTTCATGTGTTAGCTATTGCATCTCTTGGGTGTATATCAAGTTCTAGGCTAGAGTTTGTAAAAATAAAACTTTCGCCATTTAGTGAACTTATCTAGGATTTCCCACATTTACATGTCTTGATTTCCTATTGAGGAGATAGAAGTATGATATGATGTGTTTTCTCGATTTTCTTGTGTGTTTCAAGCCGACCGAACGATTTGGGGATTTTACCATGATTGTTGTGTGCGCTATGTAGATTGATGCTTGGAACGATCCATGATTCGATCTAGTGTGAGACGAGATTTCCCTTTCAAATAATTTACTTACGCTTGTGTACTACCAGAATATCGTGATTCAATGTTCTACGTAGTTCTACTTGATTATTGAACTCATCTTGATCGGTGATGTTCGGTTTGCAAGAAGTGAACTAGGCGTAGCTAAGTAGATTCGTCTAGCATTTAGAGTTTACTTATGCTTGTGTATTACTAGAGCTTCGCGATTCATTGCTCTATTTAGTTCTCTATGATGATCGATGCATTCGGTCGTTAGGTTGATTGAACTAGGTGTAGCTAAGTAGATTCGACAATTTATTTAGAGTCCACTCATTCTTGTGTATTACCAGAGCATCGTGTCTCGATACTCTATTTAGTTCTACTTGATTTTTGGTGTTCATCGTTATTGATGGCACTCGGGAATTAAGAAGTGAACTAGGCGTAGTTGAGTAGATTCGACGAATACTGTAGTTATCTCTACTTATGGAAGTTGGTAGCGAGAATGACACACATTCGTTGTAGTCATTTCTTGTTCGAGGATTGATCGAGCTTGCTCAAGATTATAAAACTACACCCTTTTATTATTGCTTTCTGATGATTGGAGGTTCGTATGTCGGTTCGGGAAATGGCCTTGTGCCCTCTCCCCGTGACTAGTATGTGGTTGATTTCTTGATACCGCATACATAGTAACTTAAGTGTTCTAAGACCATAAGGAAAGCATTATTGTTCTTATACGTCGTTAACTATTGCCTTGTATTAATTGAAAATCGTGTTTACTTGTACGCGTGACCGACTATTTGTGTGAATCAAAAGCTATGTGTCTTAGGTGGTAGCGTGTTAGGTAATTTACCTTTATGTCTAGACTTTAAACAACTCTTTTCTTTTATGCCCTTTATTTTCCCTTTCGGGGATGTGGAAGTGACAACCCACTTCCCAAGGTTTTAGCAAAATACTAGTGATACCTCTACTCCTTATGGGATCAACCGATATTTAACTGTCACATATATTGCTTGATGACCGTGCCCCGATGCACGTTAAAAACGGGATTTGACACATACTCATCCTCACTCATCACAGTCCACCATAGACAGTGGCTCCATTGTGTGCTCCATGGACAACAAAAACTCAGAAGAAGGTGGAACGAGGGACTTGGGCATCCTCTTCCGCCTAACTTTAACTGGTTTGATGAGCTCTAAAGAGGAGCATGGGAGCAATATGAGACCGAAAGGCATGGTGATCATTATTGATGGAGGAGGAGGTGGGGACGATAACAAATATGACGGGCAGAGTATCAATCGACATCATTGATCGGCTGCGTTTACTACTAGGGTTAGGTTTAAGGCTAGGGCTAAGACCAGAGAAAATCTCTAAAGGAGTATTACACACGACAAAAGATTTATATCAATTAACACTTCCTTCAATCAATACTTTTTTTTTGAAACGGGTAACCAGAGATTTTCATTAATGCCAAATGGCAATCAAACAGGATGAGGCGTGACCGCCTCGGGTTCCAGATATTTGTCCGGGCCGACCGTAGCAAGCCCGGCGCTCATAGACCCATAATATTAGCCCACTTGAACTCGTGGGAAAAACTCAAGACAACTCCCTACCATCGTCTCAACATAACGAAACATGAAATGTAAAACCCTAAACAACGCAAGAACTAAAATGTTCCAGAAACAAAGCAAATAACGAGAAAACAGGTAAAATAACTGAGCTGTTGTTGCAGGCTGCACGGGACCTCCCAGCACTGGATGTCCCGGGTCTGTGGGTATAGTCCGACATCGACTCCATCCACCCCTGCCGGGTCGGGTCATCCCTGCATCGGAGGCTTCCCTGCCTCCGTTTGCTGCACCTGGTTCTCTTCAGTTGCGACCAGAATCGCGGCCGGTTTGTCCTTTAGAGCCAAAGGACGCGGTGACATCCGAGGGTGTTGCACCGGAGGAACCAGATCCCGGCCGAACAACGGTGGAGGGGCATCGGCGGCGCGCTGGACAGAGGTCACCAGGCGGTGGACAACCTCTGCAAGGGGGTGGATCTGATCGGACGGCTTCATTTCCGGTCTGTAGAGACGAGGGATGGAGATATCCGGCGGCGGCTGGGTAGAGTTGACCGTGAACGAAGGAGGGATGGCGGCGGGGGCTCTACAGGCACGACGACTATGGCAGAAAGCTCGTGGAAGGCAGCAGCTATCCCGGCTGCGTGGTTGTCAGCGGAGGCGGAGTGGAGAGAGGAGGTTGCGTGAGTGGTGGAGGTGAAGGGAGGATAGAAGGCGATCGGAAAAAATGGGGGCGCCGGCTGCAACGTTGAACCCTAAAAGGGTTAGAGAGAAACCTCCGAGAGGTTAAGTCAAAATGAAATTCCCCTTTTGTTATCCTTCAATCAATACTTAATAGTTATCCAACGACATAAGATTTATATCAATTAACACTTCCTTCAATCAATATTTAATAGTTATCCAATGACCCATTGTTTTTCCGTCCGTTTGTTCCATATGTACATGCAATGTGTTCCGAAAACGAATTTTTTATTTTGGAATAAACGGAGTAAATAAGTAACTGGTACAATAGGCAAGTTCCTTATTTCAAAATAATAATAGAAAAAGGCAAGTTCCTAATCATAGCCATGAAATTATAACTAACTTTTGAAGAAGTTGTCACAGATGCATTCGAACACCGACGTTCCCGCCAAGCCACCACAAACCCATCAACTTCCTTTACATATAACCCTCCCGACATCAACCGTTTGCTTCAACTGTTTCGTGCAGTACCATGTTAAGGAAATCTTCATCGTCCGTTTGTCAAGCAATCGCAATCCAACGATTCCGCAGTTTCTCGAGCAATCAGGCTCAATCCATCGTCGGGTATGGCGGCAATAGGAGCGGCGGCGGTGGCCGGGAGAAGGCTCAGTTTCTCAGATCGTTGTCTTGTGGGGTTGTGGTTGTTGGGTCGATTTCATATTGGTTCTCTGATCCTAATTCGAATTCGTTTTTGTGTTTTGCTGACTACCCTAGAGACTCGACATTGGTGGCTAATGCCCATCGTCCTTATTCATCTCCGCCTAAGAACACCGACTGGTTCATCTTCGGAGGTAATTGATTTATGGGGTAAAACCAATAACTAACTATTGTCGAGTTGTACCGCTCAAGAACTACTGATCTGATCGACAAATAAGTCAGCAGCAAGTTCTTGAGATGTACAAGTCGATGATAGTTAGTACCTGGAGTTTCTTCTTGATTTATCTTCTCCTATTTGATGAATTGAAGCAATGAAGTAATCAACACTATGCATACATGCACTTTTTGATTTTTTTAATTTTTTTTTATACTTTTTTGGTTGTTTCAAGAGTCATATAGGAGAAGGGTCTTCTTCAATTATGAGAAGCGCATAAGGATTCAAAGCCCCCCAGAAAAGGTATTCAGTTCTTTAGGATTTCTGTTCAGACCATATATTAGCATCGCAATAGATACATCATATATGTGCTTAACAAACTAATGAATGTCTTTTGATGACTTTAATGTTTGTGATAAATGGTGGGTTAATTTGGTTTCTTTTCAGGTTTTTGAGTACTTTGCATCCCTCGGAACCCCAGAGGGAGACATATTCATGAGACCAGCAGACCTGATGAGAGCAATAGTGCCTGTGTTTCCACCATCTGAATCAGACCGTGTAAGGGAGGGTTTTCTGAGAGGCGAGCGAGTTCCTGGCGAGTTACATTGCCCTCCATCCAAGTTCTTCATGCTTTTCGATACAAACAGTGATGGCCTCATATCTTTTTCAGAGTGAGTGTCCATTCTCTCTTCAGGCTTGCTTATGATTCTATACAAACTTCAGATCATTGAAACTTGAGGTCTTCTTCAATGTCAGGTACATATTCTTTGTTACACTGCTCAGCATTCCTGAATCAAGCTTCTCAGTGGCATTCAAAATGTTTGACCTCGACAGTAATGGGTACTTTGATAGTTATGCCAACAACGTTTGTGTCGATTGTCAAGATTATTCCCAGCGTTATAATGTAGGGAAACTCTCACTCTGATAGATCGAACTTCTAAGCATGCACCATCCTCAACTAGCTATTCCTAAGTTTCAAAGTTTTTGACAACCCACTTAAGTTCTTTTAGTCTCCTTTTACCTCAATTCCTTCAACTTTTGGGCATTTGTCATTTTGCACCCAAACATTGATGGAATCGAGGAAAATTGAGACTAGAAAAACTTAAGTGGGTTGTCAAAAACATCGAAACTTAGGAGTAGTTAATTGAGAATGGTGTATACTTGGGTAGCTGAGTGAGGTTATCCCTTGTAGTTTATGTTGCTGGATGAACGCTTATTTAACTATTGATTTGTGTATATTGGACTTGTCTAAATTTCACTTCACAGAGAGATAGATAAGGATGAGTTCAAAAAGGTGATGGCTTTGATGAGGTCACAAAATAGACAAGGAGTTCAACACAGAGATGGACTGAGGCATGGGATCAAGGTTCCAAGTTCTGTAGAAGATGCAGGTCTGGTAGAGTACTTCTTTGGAAATGATGGCAAAGCTCCCCTGAAACACGAAACATTTGTCCAGTTTTTAAAAGACTTGCATCAAGAAGTATGTTTCTCTATGATGCATGTCAAATTTGTCTCAAGAAATTTATCTGCAGTCCTCAAATATTGAATCTCTGTGTTCAAATCTTGCAGATACTGAAGTTGGAGTTTGCACATTATGATTATCACTCAAGAGGCACCATATCAGCTAAAGATTTCGCTTTGTCATTAGTTGCATCTGCTGATGTGAAGCACACAAACAAGTTCCTCGACAGAGTAGACCAACTAGACCAAGAACCACAGATCAGGGACAAGCGCATCACTTTCAAGGAATTCAAAGATTTTGCAGAGCTAAGAACCAAGTTGCAGTCCTTGTCTCTGGCCATTTTCAGCTATGGAGAAATGAATGGATTATTAACGAAGAAAGATTTCCAGAGAGCTTCATCACAAGTATGAACTCTAGTAATCCTGAAACTGACACTTATCCTTAGCTTAAGCACTAATTTTGTTGTTTGTTTTGTACAAGGTATGTGGTATCACCATCACAGACAGTGTGATTGACATAATATTCCACATCTTTGATTCGAATCGTGATGGAAATCTAAGCTCAGAGGAGTTTGTGGGAGTTCTGCAGCATAGGGAAAGCGATGCCTTGCAGACTAGGCAGGCGGGGTTTAAGGGTTTGGTATCTTGCTGGCTGAACTGCACAACAAAATGCCATTCTGCAAAGCTGCTTTTTTAATTTTGTTTTGTGAAACTTAGTGAGTACATGAATGTTGATGCCACTGGTTATATATATGTAAAGTGACATGATATTTAGTACAGTTGGTGATGAATGGTGCAGCTCGAGTTTTGAGTGCTGCATGGTTAAGGTAATCAAACTTAAACAAAATGGGGTTAGCAACATGATCGTTAGCTTGATGATCATTACTAACTTTATCTCTTGTGCTTATTTTGCAGTATTGTTGTTACGAATCACAGGTTCTTAAGGTTTCTTTATTCGTTACCACAGAAACTGTACATGAGATTGCCATATGGATGTCATGATAAAGCTCTTATTTTTCTGCAATGATGATAGTACAGCTTTGTTATTTTTCTGTTGATGTATGTAAATAGTACTGTTGCATGATTCAATAAATAAAAGTTTTGGTTTATTTGTTGAAGAATGTAACTAAAGATCTGAGAATATAGTGGATTAGTGAGACTCTTTTGTCATTTCCAAGTTGGGATTTATAATTTTTTGTTAGCTTTCTAACACATCTGATATGGTAATTGAATGCTAAACATGTGAAGTAAATTGAATAAACTAAATTCTCAGGCTAATATAACCAAAGCAAACAGCAATCTCAAATTCAATCAAGTGCACTAAATATATATATACCATGAAGATCATCAACATGCATAGTTTCAAGCATTCATTTTTCAGGCTAACCTTGGCCAAATGAAGAGCAATTGCATCTGTCCATTCTCATCAATCTCTCCTTTGAATGATGGCAATGACAGCTCTCCTCGCTATCATACTCAACATTCTCACCAGGCATTGGCTCATTGCCCTCGAGCCCGAACTGTGGATAAGGCAGTGGTAACCAATCTCATAGCCTTGCTATGAGCAGAATTGAATTCTGTCTTGGAGAAACTCAAGCTATCTTCCTCGGTCCTCTTAGCATATGGCAAGAGAGGAAAGCAGGAATCAGCTAAGATGTACCGAGAGCTGAGATGGAGGTCCATTGAGCAATTCTCTTGGTTTCAGGCTTCAATGTCCAGGAACCTTCCTTCAAGTGACCCATCTTTCCCCAGAATCCAGAAAGCCACAGCAATTCGGCAGCGAAATCCACCAAAATCGAACAACTTACCTAATTTCTCGTTCACCAGACTGTGAATGGCCGAATCAGACGACAAAGGATTAAAAAACCAGTTTTTAATTGTATTGTTTTATTTTATTTTAGTTGAACTTATTAATAGAAATAGAAATAGAAATAGGAAAGAGGAATGGATATTTAGTGAGCAATAGCATAGAAGAAGGAGTCTAAACCCAATCAAGGTCCACAACTTACTCCCCAAGAAAGCCGCTCTACATATTCTGAGTCGGTCACCACTATAGAATAAGACCTATTTCTTCTACGCCGATGATGGCAAAACTCAGGATTGCGGGAACGTGGTCGGGCGCCTTGGAGGTTGAATTGGAGAATTGGACCGTACCCATGTTGCGAGCTGAAGTGGCAAGGCGATCGAGTTGTTCCCCGGAATCCATCAACTTGATATGCGCCGGCAAGCTGTTGAAAGACGGCGATGGCACCCAGAAGCTCTGTCAAGTGGGTGTTAAGAACTCTGCTAAGATTCTCGCCAGCAGGATCTGTGCTGAGGAAGGCAAGGCCTTGAAGGTTGAACTCATGGCCGAGGATGACCGCGCTCTGCGCCTCGCTCGACTCAAGTCAGTCTTATTTTCTCTTTCCCCTCTCTCTTCTTACTTTACTTTTACATTATTCGCTTCACATCAAATTTAGGTTTTCCTTTGTTTAGCAAACCAAGAATTTCAAACTATATATTGTTTATTTGTGGTTACTTTAGAGATTTTTGGTGTTAGCATTTAGGTTATGATTTGATGTTGTATCAAACTATGTGAGGTAGGCTAATTGAGGGGTTGATTTCTATTTTGGAAGGCATTGATTTCCTTGATGCTTCAAATAATGCAATTTATGGACTTGTTTATAACTACTTACTGAATCCGTTTTGTTTCCCCAACTTCACTGCTCCCTACAAATAGGCTTTGGCTGGTGGTTGTTTTGTTGAATATCTCTTAGTTGCATATAGCTGAACTATCTGTGAACACTTGAACCTAGTGATGGCTAATCACGTATTGGTACTCTGTATTGTTTATTGTATTTTATGCATTGCCTATTAAAGCATACTGATCAATTTTTCTGCTAATTTTGGTTTCATCTTTTGGATTGACAGGGCTGCTGCCACTGCACTATCCAAAAGGCATGCTGATGGCTCGTTACCGGATGAAGACTACAACTTAGAACTTGAAAATCAAAGTGGGAACCAAATACAACTGGGATCTGAGACTGATAAACGGTACTGTATGAGTAGGATTCTACTCATCATATCTTAAATTGCATTTTAGCTTTGAGCAGTTAACTCCTACCCCAAGTGATCTAAGGTTTTTGAGTCCCATACTTTGGATGCAACGTAAATTTAAACCATTTTTTGCAGTGCTATCATAATGGGTCTGATGCTCCATGCAAAAGCAAAGCAGCTACTTAGAATCCAGAAGTATCAAGATGCTTTAGAAGTGCTTGCCATGGGAGAGGTCAGTGGCTGCCTAGCTGATGCTACATTATTTTCCCTTCTATACTATTAGTGGATGTATATCAACCCCTACATTTAGTAATTTTCTTGCCCTGATGAACAGCATTATCAATACTGGTACTACCTTTCCGTATACTTAAATTGGTATATCTTGGGCATTATATTCTTAACTAAATGCTTCTTAAATGGTCTTGTACATGGTATACGCTGGATGTGGCTCTCTTCGTAGTTTTTTCCCTTGAACCGGGTGATTAACTGTAAAACAAATGTATAGAGCACTAATAGACTTACTATTAAGCTAGTTCATTACCCAATTGAATTTACTTTTAAACCTTTTCATGAGAGGAAAGTAACCTGATCAGGCTTGTATTCCGTCTTACAGGAGGCTTTCTCTCTATGCAATCCCGAATTGATTGAGGTGAGTCGATAAGTCTTTTTGTTCTGTTTCATACTTGAATGACATTCTTTATGTTCCCCAGGATCTGAGCCACGGGATAAGAAAGTAGCTATCATGTTTTCTTTTGATTGGAAATTTTGTCCTCCAACCCACACACACAAATAATAAGAGTACTGTTTGATTTAACACACAGCTGTTTCTGGTTTGTAGGGTGTTGATAACATTGCTATATTGCAAATAGACATGGTGTGGTGCTACTTCATGCTCCGAGACATAAGCTGGCTGTCAGAGGCAGGAGTGCGCCTTGATAAAGCTAGAAAAGGAATTGAACGTGTCCATGGGAAAGACGCCTGGCGTATGAGAGTCGTTCAAGCTGGACGCTACCCTGAACTTGCATTGTAAGTATTTATCAGCATATTTACAAAATGCAAGGTTCTAAAAGTCGCTAGGTGCTAGTCGGGCGGCTAAGACCTTCGGGAATTAATCGGGGGCTAGACGGGGATTAATCGGATTTGTATTTTTCTATTTTTTTTAAATTTTTAATAGATATATTAGAAACAAAATATGAATTTCATTATATTAAAAATGGTAACAAATATTTAAAATACCTAAAAAATAACACCAAACAACTCAGAAGCACAACCCCTAATATCACCAACACCAAACAACTCTACATGACCATCTAATTATTTTAACTTAGTCAGTATACTATGCAAAATTGTTCTAGGCGGCTAGGCGGGTCGGCTAGGCCTAGGTGGGCCCCTAAGCGGCACCCAGTCGGGATTTTTAGAACACTGACAAAATGTTGAAGATTTGATTATGTGAAAGTTGACTCTTTTTATCATCATCTCGTCTTAGGCATTTAAGATTGGAGCTGCTAGAAGGCGTGGTAGCATATCACAGTGGTCAGCTTGATAAGTCTACAAAGGCATTGACCTCTGCACAGGGAAAGTTTCAAAAGGTAGGTCGCCATCTCTTTTAATATTTGTGTTAAATTGATTAAAAGAGGTAATGATCATTCTAGCACAATTAGAAACATATCAATACTTATTAATGCTTCAGCTCATTTTAATTTAAGTTATTACTTAACTGTGGGACATCTCTATCTCTCCCAACTTTTGTTGGACCTCTCTCTCAAGGTGGGAGATCTTGTGGCAATATTAGAGTTCCTCTCTAGTTTAAAGGATGTCTTGAGCCCATGATACATCAATCTTAAAAATATAAGAATCACAAGGTTGGTGCTTCTTGCTTCTACATAAGCAAGAGAGCCCAAATTTTAGCACACATAGCTGATCCTTTTCTTTTTTTTGAGATATTGCTTAACTGTGTTTGAGGTAGCCTATATGTTCTATCCTTTTAAGTTGTTCAGTTTTGTTCTTATTTTAACTCCAAAGCACAACCTCCTGTTTTTTTTCAGTTACAAGTGCGTGATGAAGACTTGTCTTTTGTCATGAGCATGGGTTACAAGGAAAGGGATGTGAAGAGGGCATTGAGGATGAGCAACCAAGATGTTGGGAGTGCCATTGATTTTCTAATTGAGGAAAAGGCAAGGAGAGCACGGGAAAGAGAGCAAAATATCCAACGAAGAAATGAAATTATGTAGGATTTCATTAAGAAACTGATGCCCATGATCTTTTTACATTTCTCCTTATTGTTGCTAAATAACCTGCAATTTTCAGGGAGCAAAAACAATTTGGAGTAACCGCCCTTAAGAAGGCCGTGGATCTTCAGAGATTGAATGAATTGGTTTTGATTGGGTAAGCACGAAAAGGCCCTTAAGAGCTTGTGCTATTCATCGCCACTATGATATCATGTAATTAGTAGCTTAGAGTTAATCCACCATTTCAGGTTTGAGAAGGAGCTTGCTGCAGAAGCTCTTCGAAGAAATGAAAATGACACTCAGAAGGCATTGGATGACTTGACAAATCCTGAATCTAATTCTGCCATACAGGTTACCTTCAATTTCTTTCGAAATACATACAAATGACCCAATAAAATAACTTGGGGATTGAAAAAGTTATTTAGAAATAATTTTGGTCTCAGATTGTTTTAGACTTCTAAATACTTTCTTTACTTGCAGGTTTCTATTGAATCAAGGAAAAGAAAAAGAACCCAGAAAGCTGCAGGTGCTGCTACTGAACAGCTTGTATCCATGGGCTTCGAAAGATCAAGAGGTATGGACTATGGCGGAACTAGTACTACACTTAGATTCATTTGAGGGTATTTAGAACTACCCTTTTGAATCCCCCAATTACAGGAGGTAAAATGATTATCACAGAGAAATGGAGAACATAGTGTGTTTCTTGACTCAAATGAATCTTGAAAATAAACAAGTTTGGGTCAGAACTTTTTTCAAACAAAAGGGTAGTTTAAAGTTCACATTTTGCCTACAGGTAGTTTTGTGTAAGTGAGCGATTCAAAAGGGTAGTTTTAAGCAATTACCCCTTCATTTGACAGCTAAAATGATCCTCAATCCCTAACAGTATATTTTCCAAAACATCCTTTTGGCGAACATTTTTCTTCCTGTGATATTAATGTAATGTTATGGACATGTTTGGTCAATCTAGAATTGGAATAAATTCTGTTTCTCTATGTGCAGCTGTAGCAGCTGTTCAGGCTGGTGGGACTGTAGAGGATGCAATGCAACAGCTGCTAACAGAACAGGAGCCAAACCCTTTGACTTCTGCTGACAATACAAATGGCTTAGGCAATGAGAGCAACGATGCTACACTACCGCCACCTAACAACTCAGGCATGGATGGTTTGAGCAATGGACTGAACAGCAATGATAATGTTGAGGATCCATCAACAAGCAGTGAAGTTGAAGAGCGGGACACAGAAATGGAGGATGAGCTTGCTGAAGAACTTGCCAATGCAGATGCTTTATCAGACTATGACATTGAAGTTACCAAGGAAGGTGAAGCCATAGCTGAGTACTTGGCTTTGCTTGCATCAGCTGGTTCTAGTGGGAGTGCATAGTCTTGCTCTCAGTAGCAGTGAGTAGATAGATGCTTATGTTTTGTGAATGAATGATATGATGCAGCATTTTAGGATAAGAATATAGTTTAAACAAGCTTCTGACCATCACTACATCTTGTTGTGTACAGAGGTCAATCAAGTTAGTTATGGTATCTAATGTTGCCTTAGTAACTTATATTTCCATTGATGCTTTACGATTGTGCAGGGATATAGTTCAAATTGAGATTTTTGATGTTCAATATAACATTTAAGAGACGAGTTACATTACATTTAAATGTCACTGACATTTTAGTTGTGAAGCTCAATCTTATACACATTACAGTTACAAATTTGCATGGTATCAACTCACAATCATGACAAAAGAAGGGATAAGAGGCCTTAATCGTGTAGTTGCATGATACTAAAAAAAAAAACTCGTAGGGGGAATCCAGAAACGTTACGTTCTAATATCAACTATCAGCCTACTGGATGGATTGTGTATATATTACAGATTTGCTAAGCTGGTTTTGGAAAGCTCTTCTTTGCAAATATATTTACTCCTTACAATCACAGCTGAAGTCACTTATTCTTTTGAAGCATAATCGGGTGGAGATTCATTTTCTGTAATCATAACGATTTGCTGATTCTGCGCATTCTCTTCCATTACTTTTGATTCCCTCTGATCCTTGGGAAGCATGTTACAGTTGATGGTGTGCCACACTGGCCTCTCTTCTTGAAACAATCTGCAAAATTGGAGAGGTGGTAGATAAAGTAACATGCAATAGTAATGAGGCATGCAGCAAACTGATAGCATATAGGCAAGAGGTGAAAAAAATGTATCTGGGTTGTATCTGGGTTCTTGTCTTAGTGAAAAGCTAGATTCCAGACATGGATTAACATGAGAAAATCATAATGAACCAAATGTGTAAATGAATTCAAACATGAAACATCTTAAGTTTCAATTACGTTTAAATGCACTTGTGGTTTAGCTGCCTAAGTATACAATTCCAACACTACAGACCACAGAATGATTTGAACTCCCAGTAATCTCTACTCTAAACAAGGAGGTAGTATGTGTTTATAAGAAAAATAAAATATTGTAGCTGAAGGTGCATGGTTTTACAGCTTTATCAACTACAGAGCACTCACTAATGTAAACAAATTTATGACTACCAACATTGTATAGAATCATAAGCCAACCAATAGACTTACGGGTGTTTGCAAAGCATTGGGCACTGAATTGTAAGTGCATATTTGCAAGTAGATAGCTCTGTGATAGAGCTAATCATAGCTCTGGGCTCTGAACATACAAATCTCACCTGCAAATAAGCATTATGCAAAACAAGAAAGGACAAAGAGGAGAAGTAAGAGAAAAGGAAAAACAAGACATTAAGACAGTATCTAATACCCTGTATACTTCAGTAGGCCAAAACAAGGGAGAAAATGCATATGTTTCATACCTCAGTTTCACGTGGTTCATTTGTAAGATCACAGAGGATTCCATTTTTATATTGGTGAGCATGATACCTGCACGGACATCATAGCATGGTACTGAGTATGTTTCTCTTACTATCTTTCTTCATTATCATATGTCCAGTGTTTTTATAGTGATTTTGTACCTCTGAGATGCATCTTTTGAACGGGGATCTTTTAATGTAGAAATGTCAGAAAGATTCTGATTGTAAGCAGCTGTGGCCTCTGCATCATACTCACCCAAAATGAATTCCTGAACCACCTGTAACAACATATCACCCTTAAAAACTCAGCTTTTGATGATAAGGAACTTCACTACAATAACTATAGCAAAGATAATTACTATCAAATATCACATCAAACAACAACATATGGGTTAGTGAATGCATGATTTACCAAATATGATCTCTAAGTAGTACACAAAATGGTTCTTATAGGTTCTGATAATCCAAACTTGCCTACAGAAAAACTAAGAGCAGCTTTGAAAACTTCAAAGAGGCTACCTTGTCATTGTCCAAGTGTAGTTGCCTTAGCTTCTTCTCGTAACAAAACTCATAGGACCACCAACCCTCTTGCTGCATTTGAATAAGCAAAACTTCAGATTACCAACAAAGAAAACAGACAAACAATGAAAATGAGTTCCTTTTGGGAGACAAAGCTAGACCCGGATGAAACATCTATCCTTGAGAGCTTCAAGCAGCTCATCAGGGGTCTTCAATTTGACCCGTTTCTCAGTTTCCACAATCATGCTACTAGTGTTCTGCTGGGTCACTTGCTTCTCACTCAAGCCCTTCTCTACCTTGGGCAAGTAGCACAGATATTTTTGCCCATTTTTGTCAGGCATCACCACAGATTCCTGGTCGTCCTCCTACAAGAAGAAAAATTCAAGAAAAACCCAGTTCAATTCAGCATCAGAGAGACGGATCCCTAGCGCAATTTCTAATCGGATCTCTGAAAAGGTAAGGTAGGTTGAATGTTGGGTTCGAAACTGAAAACGGAAGAGAAAGGATCAGAGGCACTTACGGGGTGAAAGGGAGTGTCCTGTGGGTGGAACTCGACCTTGTATTTAGGCTGGCGAGAGCTGCGACCGAATGTGCCACCTACATGAGCTGGGAAGATCTGATCGGCGTACACGATGACATGGCCGTACAGATTGCAGCTTAAAATCATCAACAACAATGTAAATTTCATGATTTCAAGCCTTTCGCTGCTTCTGTTCTTGCATTCCACAAGTTCAATTTCGAGCAAAACCTCCAAGAAGAAGAAGACGGTGAACGGTGAACGGTGAAGGCGAAGAACACGAAAATGCTGAACAAGTCGATTTTGAGCGAACCTTTGATTGGATGAACTTTGGGCTGGTCCAAGTCAATATGGATTCAGAGACTGTGAGTGGCCCAACTAATCAAATCATGGGCCGGCCCTTGTTCAGTTCTGACCTTAGTTCTACCTAACACCGAGGCTCAGACCACTTTATTCATGCGTTAGCTTTAATTGCCTTTCATGAGTTTCATCAGTGGCAGTAAAAATATGAGGTGGCTCTTAAATGGAATTAAATTCGTTTTCACTGTCAAATTTTATGTTGTTGAGACCGAATCTTTATTATCGTAACGTCGCACGTTTGGTTATTTAAATCTAAATACTATATTTTCGGATTACCCAAAATTTAATAACTCCATAAAATAGGATCATGAACATTGCAGCTTCGAATGTTAGCATTCCATGTCAGTCAATTTTACATGTTCAAATTAAAAAAGAGAAGAAGGAACTTTTGATGTCGGTCTTATTTGCTTATTTTTTTTGAAAGAAATGTGCATATTTCATAAAACTTTGAAAATTAAAACAACAATGTGCATAAGAGAATAAGCTCCTTGACCACTAAAAAAAGACAATACGTACTCGAGGTTCACCAATCTTTTTACTATTACATCCGCCACTGGCGGTGTTTGAATGCCATAAGGGCCAATAAGAAAAACAAGTGCGAAGATAGTACTGGAGGTCCTGTTCCAAAAAACTATCGCAGCAGTAATAACCAAGGAGTTATCCAGTAGTGGGAGGCACAACATCATCGAGGGACCCCTCCCAGATCAGTCCCTGATGCCCAACCGGTACATCATTCCTCTCGGCGGGGATGCTTCCCCGCCCGAGGATCTTCAGTCGCATCCTTCTTCAGCGCTCCAAATGCCACAAGCACCCTATATCCAACCCTGCGAGCTGCGGGCGCTAGAACTTCAACAATGCGCCCTCTCGAGCGTGCGCGACCTCCACCTCCAAACCTACCGAGACTGAGCGTCATGACCGCAGCAATTGAATCAACAGAGAGCTGAATCGTCGCCGACCATACAGGGGGTCCTATCGGTCCCGAATGGCCGATGTCCTAGTTAGAACCGTGTACACCCGGATTAGGTATGGGGTCCACGATTACGCTAAAAATCTACATCGCGAGACTATCCGACCTTAGGTATCGGGTCCATGGTCATGGGGAACGAAGCTCCTTCCTCTGTTCCCGTCTCGTGTGCTAGGTCATCAACCTCGCGGGCCCCAGAAGACGATCGAGCCAACGAGGTTGAGTGATCCCCCTTCCGTCCGACTCGGGGATGAGGTGCCTCTGATACCTGCTCTGTGGCAGCTTCGTGGCTCCCCCCTTACAGGCTGTTGCTGCCTGCCAAGAAAGGGAACCAGCACATCGGAGCCCGATAGAGCCTTCCCTGCAATCAATGGAGGAGGGTCAGAGCAGTCGTGACCAGGCATGGGGCGGGAGGCTAAGGTACTTGAGAACACCAATGCCCCACCCCGCACCTAAACATATCTATGCAAGAGAGATTGTGTGGAGGAGATCACCACTGTCCTTCTCGCCAAACCGGCGACGACATATAAAAAGTGTTGAGTGTGACTCGACACCCTGATGACCGTGGAGACGGCTGAGAACGCCTCGAGAACCACCCCCAAGTGTGGGGTCGTGATCAAGGGAGGCTGTGGCGCGATTAGGGGAGGCCAAGGCAGTCGAATAGGTGCAACCCTAGAACGCACGCCGCCCGGGGCCAGAGCAAGGTCGTTGGAAGGGCGGGAGACCAACGATCTAGGGTTTAAGTTGCATGGGGGAAAAGGAAACGCATGGTGACGCGTCCATCCTCGCCGTGGCGTTGAGACCCGCGAGGGATACCGGGTTCCCATGGAGATCGGAATCAACTCACCATTCGTCCTCATCGTCGAGTCTTATCCTTCACACCAGGCACGGTCTATAAGGGAGACGACCAGATGGGACATAAGAGCACGGGAGCGGCGAGACCGACAGAACCAGCAGCACTAGGTGGTGACACGATAGTCGGCGTGGTGATGGTTGCAATAGGGAGCATCATAATGATGTAGGATAGGGCTAAAGGGAGAATCTCAATGCTTGAGAGAGCCAAGCAAATCTTGTGTTTTAATTCTTTCATATTGGCCTTATTGGCCTATCAATCATCTAAATTTATATTTATTTGACAAATTAACAATTTATATAGAATAAATTAAACATAACATTAAAATCTGATATATAAAAAAGTGTAAACATCTGTATCTTAAAATTAGGTTTATAAATAAGTTTTAAAATAAAATTATTATATTTAAAATACTATATAAAAAGTGAGCGAGAAGGGTTTGAATTTGATAACAATTTTTTTTTATCAGCAAGACAAATGCAGATTAAAACCTCCAACGAGGGAATAAAGGAGTACAAGGCCGATCTTTCCCTACAGATCAATGCACAAAAAAGAACACCACACAATGAAACCACAGGGGAATGAACTGAAAACCCCACCCCCTAGAAGGTCGCAGCCTTCATCTTCGGGCGGTACCACAAATGAAAGTAGGACGCAACCTACTAATGAAATACAGATGAACAAGTTCTAAAAACTAGATTTTACAACCATGAAGCCCTGAAAAACCTAACACAGTTGGAATACTCCCAAAAACAAAGAAGGATATGAAATCCGGATATAGCTACCATGAAGCTCTGAATTTGAAAATCGGGTCTTGAGTACCCAAATGTGACCACCATGAAGTCATGGGGGAGTAAAATCCAACTGCATAATCTCACCGGTGAAGATCCAAGCCATATCCTTGAAATGTTGAACCGACTCTCATCTCAATAGAACTGCCCGACTAAGGACATCAATTATAATGTCGGCGCCCAACACCACTAATGGCTGAGACAGATCCGAATTACCATACGAACCATAGCAGATGGCTTCTGAGGGGCGAACATCACCCATGAAACTCGCCGGCGGTCAACGCCTTTAACCGACTAGCTCGACCCACCATCGGGTCGAAATGAAGCGAAACCAATTACTAAATTTAAGTATGCACGAATAGGAGAGGCTTAGCTAACCAAGGAAAAAGGAAGGATACAACTTCAGACCTGACCAACAAGGCATGCACCCGTGCCGGCCCACGACACGGAATCGGCCAACACCGAGAAACATTTGTAGAGGACTCGGTAATTCTACCGAACACCAGGCTTGCCTTTCTGTCAGACATCGGTAACCTCCGACCACAGCCAAGAACTCTGGAACCCAGAGCCACCCAAAGCCTAACCATAGAACCGAGTGCTTTTCCTAGCAACGAACCGAGCTGACATCACACTACCTCACGCACCCCTACTTTCGCCGGAGAGTCCCTACAATGAGAACCTCGTCTCAAACCACTCCGACATGGTGCATGTGAAGGACGTTAGTGAAATTGCGCGACAACAGCCTCAGACGACTTCGAACTCACGGAGGGTCCGCTTGACGCTTCGGCCAGCATCGAGAACGCATGTAGAGAACCAGAATTTCTTCAAACCAGAGCCGAGAGAGGGGAGCAGCGATTCTGCCCCTGAGGAGCCCGAGGAGGCCGGGATAACCTTCCGCGCCACCAGAAAGGGTCAAGGCCAGAGGGCGGCGGACCAAGGAGGCTGAGCAAGGGCATACCGGTGAGATCGAGGCAGACTCCAAACAGATAGGTCCCGAACAAACTGCAGATCCAGCTACCACCGTTCTTGTTCTGGACATCGAACATCTCACTACTATTGATAACTACTTGGCTGACGGATTGGATCCGTCACCTAGGTTAACATATCTGTCGGGCAAGATCCGACGGCCAAGTCCCGTCGGCCAAGATCTTGACCAACGGATCAAGATATCCATCACCCAAGTTGTAGCTTGGCTGACGGATACAATCTGATGGATCCGTCACCCAAGTTTAATATCAGATTAAAAAAATATAAAAATGTGCCTAGGCCCAACCCGTTCTGGAGCCTAATCCCGCCGGACCAGGTCACGTCCTGGAACCCAGGCCCATGTTTAAGCCCCGATAATCCAAGCCCACGTCAAAGCCTGATCACTGAAGATGAGTAGATGGCACTTCTGTGCCTTGCGTGACTCGAACCCAAGACCTCATGGTCAAAGTGGTAAGCCCTTTCCAACTCAGTTGTTGAAACTTTGTGACGTATGGTTGTTTAAAATATATATATATATATATATACATTTTTTAAGTTTTTCCGTAGTTTCTTTTGTTTTAATTATTATATATATATATCACTACTTATTGCACAAATGGCTTGACATAATTAAATTGAATGAAGAGTAAAAATATGTTAATTGAAAAGGGATTAACTGAAAACGGGGAAAATATTTACGTGAGTTCGACGATGAAACCCTACCAGACGAGGGTGGCGGCGGCGGCTTGGTGCCATCCTCTGCCGCCATGGGTTGTAGGGAAGGTGATCAACCACATGGTTGTTTGTATCACCATGATGGTTATGATGTGTTCTTATCATATGGGTAAGAAATTGACGCAGGGTCTGCGATTGCACACGGCGGCTGGGCAGCTTTTCATCACCACCATGTATGCGAGAGATGGAGAGAGCGACAAGGAGAGGGCGGCGTCCGGCCGTGCGTTTCCCAGCATCTCATCGACTCGATTTTCTCTACGTTTCGCATCGTCGATCGCGGATGTGGAGGTTCTCGCTGGATCTCTCGGAGGAGGAGTCGCGGGTCTCGTCTCAAAGGTCTTGGCGGCACAGAGGATCGGGGAGGAAGGCCGGGCGCGTTGGGGACGGTTTGTTTCCAAGCGGCGGCGTGGGGTGTGGTACGTCGCACGCAGGTGACGGGACCACGTCCAGAGGTTGGACGGGAGGCGCCAACGCTATCAGGGAAGATCGGGGTGTTGGCATGGCGGCGAAGGAAGGGGATGGCGGTGGCGCGCGAAACCTTTAGGTTTTTTGAACGTGGGCCGAACCGGAACCACGAGGACACGGGCCTGGGACGTGGGTTACCCGCAGTCGCCTAGAGGTCCTGGCAGGATGGGGCGACGGGGTGGACGCGGGCCGGGTTAGGGCCTGTTTGGCGCAACGCAAGGATGGCCCAACCCGTAGCTAGGATGGGTTGGAAACGGGATGGGCCGGGCAACGTCGGGGCGTGGGCTACCAGGTACAGGTCGGGAGACCCAGCGCAGGTTCGGGTCATTCCTCCACGGGTCAACCCGTTTGGGTCAACGACGTCAGATGGAGGTTCACACGTAGCAGTGGCGGGGGGCACAAGCACCCCCGCCTCCAGGAATGAATCTGAGGAGGCCCAGGAAGGGCGTGGTCGACTGTAACCCCTTCCTGGCTAGTAGATGGCGAGGGTTCCATCTCTAGTCGACAATTGTCTCCCCTACCAGTCCGGTGTCAGCAATCCCGCGTTCAGGAGCCCTAAAATTATCAGTCAAGGGAGGACGACGCACGCTGACTCACCGGGGGAGATGGCAGTCCACCAATATCCCCCTTTCACTTGGTTGGCTCGCCTAGTACCTTTTGGTAGAAATATGTTGTAACGGTATCTCAGGATGTTACCGCAGACATCCCCTTCAACCGCCCCTATGTCATGAGCAAAGTTTACTTTCCTGTTATTGCTTTATGTTTTCTAGTTGGTTTATGCCTTGTAAGATGAGTACAATTATGTGCTCATCACCCTACTTTATACTTCAGTAATAATAGTACCTGTTCTTCTCAAAAAAAAATTGAATGAAGAGTTTTTGTGACTTTTGGTATGAACGTAGCTACTGTCTACTAATTATTTATTGCAAGTTAATTTTATCTTGTGCGCTATATAGTTTGTATTTATATAATACTGAGACAAGGATACACAAATTTCTCAATGGCGGGTTTCGTTTCGATGAATACTCAACAACGACTAAATCCAATTCCACCAATATCTTAAATATGGTGACACCCATTTCAGCAGCGCCGAGAATGAAATTTTCCCTTGTAGTGACACATCTCTCGCCTCTCTCACCCATTTCTTAATTATTTATGGTGCACTTAATTAAAAAAATATATTAATTAGCTTAGTGTCGTCCTAAAATAATTAATGAATGCAAGTAATAACTAAAAAATTGTTTAATCCGTGGAAGAAACGGTTGATAATAAGATCAAAACAGTAAGATGTACATCAAGGGTAAAGATACAAAATTTCTTAAATATGAGTAACGTTGCATTGTAAATTAAGTAATCAAATCCGTCTATGTGGTACATAATGTTGTACATACTATGCATATGCAACATAGGAATCATCTGACGGTAGTAGGTGCTCGATCGAGGTGGTCAACTAGTTGGAGAAAAAATGGTCAACACTCTTGGGCAACGGATGTATAAGACTTGGGTGACGGATGTAGATCCATTGCCCAAGTTAGCTCACTTGGCTGACGGATGCAACATGTGTGACTAAAGTTCTCTCACTTGGCTGACGGATGCAATATGCGTGGCTACAGTTATCTCACTTGGCTGACAGATACGAGTGACCTTATCCACATAAATATTATCCGTCATCCAAGTGGCAACTTGGCTGACGGATGCGACATCTGTGGCCAAAGTTTTGTCACTTGGCTGACGGATACAACATGCGTGGCTAAGGTTTTCTCACTTGGCTGACGGATATGAGTGACCTTATCTACGGATATTGTATCCGTCGGCCAGGTGTGTCACTTGGCTGACGGATGCAGGATCCGTGATCTAAGTTGTTTAATTTGGCTGACTGATGTATGTATCCGTGGCTAGAATGCCAAAACTTTAGTGACGAATCCATTTTATCCGTCAGCCAAATGGATTTCTGCAGTAGTGTCTGTTCATCCTTTGGAGCTCATTTTGCCCCACAACATGGCTCAGCAGCGCACATCATGTTCTTGGAGTCCCACAACATGAAGAAGTGAAGCCTTGGGAAGGTATGAGATGATAGCGAGATTTCGGAGATCTGAGTTCAGCTGCCCAGGAACCGGTGAAGGAGCAACCAGATTCGGCCGGTGAGAGGGAGCCGACCGACTGGAAAATATCAGAACAGATCGAAAAACACGAGCACCCAATAGATCTGCCGTCAAGATCCGAGACCAGAGCCTGAAGTCGCCGGAGAGGAAC
This sequence comes from Erodium maritimum, assembly GCA_963921825.1. Lineage (NCBI taxonomy): Eukaryota > Viridiplantae > Streptophyta > Magnoliopsida > Geraniales > Geraniaceae > Erodium > Erodium maritimum. Next base: position 36,916,428 of record OY997588.1, read on the forward strand.
GAGACCTGCGGCGGTGAGCCGAAGGCTCCGGAAGGGACCGGCGACAGAGAGCCGAACGAAACCGGCGCACCGAGGAGAGAAGAACGGGGGGGGCGGGGGTGAAAAGGAGGAACATAGAAGAGGGAGCGGAGGTAGGGTGCCTCACCGACAATAACTACAACCCTGGTGGTCGTGGCCGTGGCCGGCGAGGAAGGAGGGGAGACTGGCGGCTGAGCTTTAGGGTGACGCGAATTTCAAGTCAGAGAAGAAAATAGGGTTATTAGTTTTTTTTTTGTTTATAACAATTTTACTATGTTGACATATGAAATCATTAAAAGCCGGGACGAATCAAAGGCTCATTTGGCGGGAAGGTTGGACCTTTACATCAAAGGCAAGACGTTATATCGAAGGTTTGTGTAGCTTGAAAGCTGAGCTTTTAATTAATATCGAAAACTATAATGTCAAATTTCATCAAATACTGAACTCTTCATAGCGGAGACCAATGTGGATGATATCAAATTCAAACCTACGTAATAGCGTGATTACTTGAAGTTAATTGACCGTCCTTCCACTAGCGGGTGGTATTCGTGGAATCCTATGATTTTTTCCCCTCAAAAGAATCGAAGAAACGAGAATGACAATGCATGTTTGGGCGGTGGGTTGGAGCCAAGGTCACGTCTGGTACCGAAAACAGACAGACATGCCGTTGGTAGTTGCCTTGTGGGTGTGGGGTCCACAGAGGGTCGTTACCCTCCACTTCGGTCACATGGAGAAGCCAAAAGAGATATAAATAGAAAGAAAATGGCAGACAGAGAACATGGTCCCACTGACAACATAGTTGTCAAGACCACAAACCACAAGTTAATCCCAACACAATCTACACGACAAATTGGCCAACATGTGTTTTATTTTACTTATATTTGAAATTAATTCCTTACATTTTAAATCATGAACATAAGCAAAGGTGGAAGAACACAAGAGTTATTTCTTGTACGACTCTCAAAAACGTCCCCAGAAAACTTGGAATTCACGGAAATGCGGGTCCCGCCATATTTCGCCAACGCCAACTCTCTAAAATAGAATAATAATAAATGTTTTTTTTTGGGGTGTAAAGTGTAAATGAGAAGGAACAAGAAAAGATAAAGAGATTAGAAAGAGCACAATTCTCATTTCAGAAGACGTTATATCATAGGATTCGCTGCTCTCCCCTTTCTCTAGCTTGAATTTTCAAGGCTTCTTCGCGCAAATATTCCGTCTTTATAGATAAGTTTACTATCTCACTCCAAAATTCCCATTTTTCCCTCTGTGGATGAGAAAAAGTAACAATTTTCTTAGCTGAATCAGGGGCTGTTTAATTCTCTGTGAACTGGGTTTGTTCGTTTGGAAGAAATCGTTCTGGGCTTCTGTCTCTGGTTTTTATTGTTTTTTTTTCTGATTCACACAATCTCTTGCTGAAGTCGAGGGTTCGAAGAATTGTTTTGCAGCAATTCGACACCCAATTTGGAGATTCTGTTTGTGATTTGGTTTCTGGGTTTGGAGTGGTTCTGTTCCATTAAAACCCAGTTCTAGATTTGCATGTTACTTTTCACTGTGTTGTAGATTTGTTTAGATTTGGGGCATCTTGTGTATAAAGTCAAGTAATTGGGGGTATATGTTTTGAAGATATCTGCATTTTCCATTCTGGGTGTCACTTTTATGTGGATATTGTTACTGGGTTTGTATTAGATTTGGTTACTATTGTATCTGTGAGGTTGAATTTGGACTGGAGCTTGGGGGGTTTAGAACTTAAAACCACTGTTCCTTGTGTTGAAGTTATTGTGATCTGGGGTTTTAGGGTTTGTGATGGGGAAGAAGAAGAAAGAGGCAGGAGGGAAGTCAAGCGATGGCAGCTTGAAGGGGTATGATGAGGACACATTAGTGTTCATATCCATGGCTCAGGAACAGAAAGAGGAAGGCAACAGGCTATTCCAGAAGAGAGACTATGAGGGAGCTTTGCTGAAATATGAGAAAGGCCTCAGATTGCTTCCTGGTAATCACATAGAAGTGTCCCAACTCAGGACCAACATGGCCGCCTGCCATATGCAACTTGGCCTCAGCGAGTACCCCAATGCCATCAATGAGTGTAATTTAGCTCTTGAAGTCACTCCTAAGTACACCAAGGCTTTGCTGAAGAGAGCAAGGTGTTATGAAGGTCTCAATAGGCTTGATTTGGCTCTGAGAGATGTAAGTAATGTCATCAATTTGGAGCCTAATAATCTCACAGCATTGGAGTTTGGGGAAAGGGTGAGAGAGGCAATTGAAAAGAGAGGGTTGGTGGTTAATAGTTCAGTGATAGAGTTGCCTCTTGACTATGTTCCTCCTAATCCGCCTTCTCTGAAAGACAAGACAAAAAAGAAGAAGAACAAAAAAGTTGAGGACAAAACTGAGGAGCCAAAGGTTGACAACAACACTGAAGAGCCAAAGGTTGAGAACAAAACTGAGGAGCCAAAGGTTGGGAACAAAACCAAAGAGAAGAAGGTCAAGAAGAAGAAGGGTGAGGACAGAACTGAAGAGAAGAAAGCGGAGGATAAGGCGGTGGTGGAGGAGAAGATTAGTGTTACAAAGACGGTAAAGTTGGTGTTTGGGGAGGATATTAGATGGGCTCAGTTGCCTCTTAATTGTAGCCTTGTCCAGCTCAGGGAGGTCATACGTAATAAGTTCCCAACCTTGGGATCGGTTCTCGTGAAGTTTAAGGATCAAGAAGGGGATTTGGTGACTATAACCTCTACAGAAGAACTGAGATTTGCTGAAGCTTCTCCCGAGTCACACGGTAATGCTGTCAGACTCTACATAGTAGAAGTTGATCCGAAGCAAGACCCACTGCTTGAAACACTTCAAAATGGGAAAGAAGAAAGTGTATTTGGAAACGGGTCAACTTGTATTAATGACTGGATCATTGACTTTGCTCGGCTGTTCAAGAATTACATTGGGCTAGACTGTGATGCTTACTTGAATCTTCATGAACTTGGTATGAAGTTCTACTCTGATGCCATGGAGGAGGTCACTACAAGTGAAGAAGCACAACTCCTTTTTGATGGAGCAGCAGGGAAGTTTCAGGAGATGGCAGCTTTAGCATTCTTCAACTGGGGAAATGTTCACATGTCCAGGGCAAGAAAGACTTTGTATTTCACAGAGAACACTTCACAAGAGTCAATACTTACCCAGATCAAAACTACATATGACTGGGCTGTAAAAGAATATTCAGAAGCTGGGATAAAATATTCAGAAGCAATCAAGATCAAACCCGATTTTTGTGAAGGATTTCTAGCTCTAGGACAACAACAATTTGAGCTTGCAAAACTCTCTTGGTATCATGCAATCGGTACAGAATCAGATTCAGACGTCGTGCCTTCAAAAGAAGTTTTAAAACTTTATAACAGTGCCGAGGACAATATGGAGAAGGGTGTGCAGATGTGGGAGGAATCAGAGGAGCAACGTGTTACTGAACTTTCTAAACCAAATAAAGCTAAGTTATTCACAGATATATCATCAGATGAAGCTGCAGAGCAGGCTGCTAACATGAGGTCTCAGATAAACCTCTTATGGGGCACAATGCTTTACGAGCGTTCAATTGTGGAGTTCAAGCTAGGCTTGCCAGTCTGGCAAGAATGTTTGGAAGTTGCCATTGAGAAGTTTGAGCTTGCTGGAGCTTCTCCTACAGATAGAGCTGTTATGATCAAGAACCATTGTTCAAACAGCAATGCTGTACAAGGTAACATAATTGTCTGAATTTCTAGGAAAGGAACAATCTGAGGTGGCTAATCTTTGTCTGAAATTTTCAGGTCTATCATTCAAAATTGATGAGATAGTACAGGCTTGGAATGAAATGTATGAAGCAAAAAGGTGGAGTAGCGGGGTTCCTTCGTTCAGGCTTGAACCTTTACTCAGGCGCCGGGTCTCGAAACTAGTTTATGCCCTTGATAATGCTTGAATGGCAAGCTTCTTAAATGAGTTAGTTAAAATTATTGGAGGTTCATTGCCATCTGGGTCTTTGTATCCTTGGACTGTCATTCAGGTAAGTCTTTTGTCATTCTGAATTGCCAATTTCAGTCACAAATGGACATTAAGTTTACAGTATGGACATATGTGATAACACATGTTGCTTGTACATGACAGTGGTTGCTACATGGGTTTTGAGGCTCAAGTTCATATTTGTACTCTCTGGAAGCTGTTATAGTTGATAGAAAACAATTAGTGTCACCACAAAATATTCATTTTTTTCAGGTTTGTTTTGTGCCCTTTACATTGGTTTATGCGTATATTTAGTCCCCAGTTTGTAATTTTATTCTGTTTCTGTTTTAGTTTGCTTATTCGTTTGTCTTCCAGTCTTTGGCTGTGAATCATAGTTTGTATTACAAGTAACTTTGATTGATTTCATTTAATCTGGTGATGTAATAAAGATTGTGTTCTTTTATTTAAACCACATATACGTGAGTTCCACATGTTGATGCTGGGTTTATAATGAGAGTGAAAGTAGAATGGTTATGTTATTTATTGAATACAGAAAGAGAAAGCTACTAAAAAAAATGACTTTGTCTGACAATGCCATGTCACTGGCTGTAACTACAAAGAGTAAACTTTGCAACTTAATAGCAACTACAAATTGAATAGTTCACATTTCTGTACAACGAAAGTAATGATTTAGTCGAGAAAGATACTAAACCTTGTCAAGTACAGCTCAGTTGAATGCCATTGTTATTTGACTTCATCATCCGTTGTAAGATTATCAAGCTTCCGCAGTAAACAAAGTTCTCCAAGCATCCTGCAAATAAGCAAAGCAGACTAAGGATTTAGATTTACATTGAAAAGCAATGCTTTATGGGAAGTCTCGTGTTCTCTTTTCCACATCCGCATGCATTTCTTCATTTTGCCCGACAGAAAAAGGTATGATCATCAACTTATAGTAAAGAGAGGTAGAGAGAGAAGGTCTGACTTCTCATTTCAAACTCTTCGTCTATTCTTGTCTTTTCCCCGTCGCTCTCTTGTCTTTGGTTTTTGCGGTCACAGCTATGGCTCCGACCATGGCTGTAACCAGCAAAGCCCTCTCCTCCCCTTCCTCTCTCTCTTCTTCCGACTCCCCTCCCTTGTCTCGTGGCGACGTGCTTTCACCTCTGATTGTGGCGCTCTTCTCGGATCCGGTTGTGGGACTTCCTTCTCTACAGTCTTGGTGTGGATCGACGTGGATTTGGGTCGGACTCCTCTCAGTTCGTGGTGGTGATGGCGACGCGCCTCTCCTTCCCCTTTCTAATTCTGGGCTTCCGGTTCGTGTTAGTGTCTAGGAGAGTCAGATCTGGCAGTGAGACGTCTTTCCTCACTCTCTAGGGTGAGGATTGGCGCGGAACTCGCCGTCCAAGATGCTTTAGTGGTTGTTCCTCCGATGTGGCCTTCGTAGTGGCTAGCTCTTCAAATCCTGGTGACATTTTTAGATCTGGTAGTGGGTCAATCTTCCCTCTTCTGAAGGATAGTTGCGGATTTGGTCTCCTCGTTGCTGGGGATTTTGGCTTCTCGCTGCTCCATCCGTATATCGGGTGTCGGTCAGATCTGGGCCTCCCCTGAAAAGGCTTTTCCTTGGCCCTTTTTTTTTGATAAATGATGTTTTATTGATAGACTTTGAAATAAAGAGAATTACAAAGCCTGAGGACCGCAAAAAGTTATCCCAAATACCTGCAAAAGAGACTCTACTACACCAGTAAGAGAATCTTCCCCAAAAAACGAAAAAAAACAAACGAAGAACGGGGAACAATTGTCAATTACAAAGAAACGCTAATCGATAGTAGGAGGAACTTCGTCCTTGTACTCTATCTGCAGCAAAGTCCCTGTATCGACAAAATGTCTCCAGGCCTCGTTTTTACGCTGAGCTTCGAGCTTCTCATTTTCACTCATGCAAAGCGAACGAGTCGTCACTCGAAAAGGTTGGCAGAATTTCTTTTTTCTTTTCCCTTTAACCTTTTGTATCGTTTCAGGAGACCACACTGGAAAGTCTTGATCGAAACGTGACAACGGATTAAGGGAGGGAGTCGGTGAAACCCGAGAGTTCGACTTTGGGAGAACAGTTTTCACCAAATCAGAACATGAAGCAAGGGGACGTGCAAAAGTGAGCCCCGAATGCACAAAAGGGCCAGACGCAGGCCCACCCTCAGGCCCAGACTTGTGTTGCTGAATTGGTTGGACCACATGGCCAAAAGCAGCCCTGTCCAGGCGAGACGTCTGATTTCCCACGTCCAATTCTGTGCTACCACTACAACAAGTTGGAAGAACAGATGGGCTTGGGCTTAGCTGGCCCATAAACCCAGCCCCAACTACAGAATTAATCGGCCCAACAACAGGCCCAAAAGGGTCATCTTCTTCACGCGATTCTTCACGCGAATCTGACCTCGCAACTGAATCCCCCAAGTTTCGCGTGCAATCAATAACCCCAATAAGTTGCTGCGTCTCCTCATTCACAACTACAATACCGCTTGGGCAATGTCCAATCCTTGGCCCATCACCCGACCCTGTACCAAGCCCATCCACAACTGATCCAAAAGCCCCCGTTGCTGCGTCTTCTTCCCCAAGCGAAATACGCGCAGAATCAGAAACAATCCCACCAATCACGCCTGAATCAATTACAGAATTTGAGTCGACGTGATTAACGGGATCGCATATCTCACCCAAGGACATAGAGTCGCCGTGAACACGGTCAGTCTCCGACTGGTCGCCGGCCAGAGAAGTCTCCCCACCACTCGTGGAGACGAAGCCAGTGAGCCGCGACGCCAAAACCTTATCACCGACCGGAATCACTGTCGCGCCAATCACGGGGACCTCACCATCAGCAGGGTCAACGAGGCTCCGAGAAATCTCGCCGGAGACGCGTTCGTCCAAAACAGAGCACATGCTCTGTTTTGAGTTATCGGTGGCCTGTTTGACGTTTCCGATAGGTGTCACACCCTTACTTCTAGAGAACGCCACGAACAGCACATGACCATTGATCTTGAACTCGTGAAGCGTCGTAATTGCCTGAGAAGCAGCACCATGGGTCGAGAAGCGAATGAAACCGAAGAGCTGTCTTTGTCTATTTGGCCTCTTTAGAACAGAGACACTCTCAATCGTTCCAAAAGGAGAGAACATGTGTCGTACCCAGTCCTCTGACGAGTTGTATGGTAGGTTACGAACGTAAAGTTCCGTGTCGCTCTCCACGTAACTCGTCGGAACTCCAACGGAACGACGCCGGCGACGATAGTCAACCTTATCTGCAATGTTTATAGGACAATGTTCTGCGGAAGGGACAGAGGAGAAGGCTCCCACGGTGTGCCCTGAGCCTCCTCCGGTCACCACAGTCTTCTCATTGTCCAAAGCCGTAGCGACTGCCGTACCCCGAAACCGGACTGTTTCCCTAGCCTTAAAAGCAGGCTTGGCTGTTCCTGAAGTCGGAACCTCGACTGAGTCCCTCTCTTTGGTTTTGACCTTCATCCGATACTTGTCCCTAGATGAAACTTCAGTCGCCTCCATGCCCTGAGAATCGGAGAAGATAGAGCAATACACTCTATATAGCCCAACCAAAACCAATCCAAAAGCTTGAAAAGGAAGAGACTCCCCTCCCTTGATCCTTGGCCCTTTCTTAGTAAGGTCGGAGGTAAGTTTTTCCCCATCATTTCTCTCTTTTCTAGGTTTTCTTCTCCATATCCCTTCCTTTTTTTTTCCGATTGGTCCTTCCTCCTTCCTGTCCACTTCGGTGGTACAAGCTCGCCAATTATGAGGTGTTGACCGTTGGCGAATTTTTTGAGCATCTTTGCCTTAAGAAGCCTTTCGTTAATTTTGACTGGTTAAGTGAGTTTTGGTGGCCTAATACCGGAAAAGTCTCAGCCGCCTGCACTTGAGCAGGGAGTTGATTTTAATCCAGCAAGGCTAAGGGTTGGGGTGTTCTTAGGTTGTTGGTAGTGATCCTTCTGTTGACACTTAATGGTGGAAAATCTGGGTGTGCTCGACTTGTTAGTTTGTACTTCATAGTAGTTAGTCTGGTTTTAGACTATTGTGTTTTCGGGTTGTTTTCTTTAGTTTGCTTTATGTTCGGAAAATTCTGGCATAAGCTTTGTTAGACCCAACCAATCTCTATTTGTTTCTTTTCTTTGAGGTTCCTAAGGGAAAGCTCTGTTCTTATTTCTCTGATCCTCACGAATCTTGCCCTTTTTTTCTTAAAAGATTGGGTTTTTTTAATTCCATTTGCATCGTTGATAAAAAAAAGGTATGATGATTTTACAATAGATCTTCATGTCAATCAACTCATATTTGCCTTCAACGTTAATGATTTTGCAAATTACAATTGAATCAAAAATTTAAAATTACTTATCAAGATTTTAAAAGCTCCAAAAAAACCTCTCTGAGGTTCCCTCTTAACCCTATTAGGGTTCGACGCCGCCGTCCTCTCTCCGCCCTCTCCGACCGCCTGTCCACCAAGGTTTCTCTCTACCCTAGCCGCCAGGGGTCGTCGACGCCACAGCCTCCCACCGGCCCGCCATCACGCCGATCGTCTCCCTTTGATCGCGCCGTCCCCATCACACCAAGCACACACGGTATCCTGTCGCAGCCATGATCCCGCCGCCTCATCGCCATCAATTCCCAAGCCCTAGAGGACCGTGGGCGCTGGAGCCTCTTGCCTGGACTCGTCCCGGCAGGCATGGCCAGCCCAGGCCCCCGGCGGCCATGCCCGGTCGTGACGGGTGGTTCATGAATGGAGCACCTCGGGATACGATGTGGGCGTTCCCGTTCTGGATTGGAGCGCCGCAGATGGAACCGGATCGTCCCGGTGAAGGGGTGCAACGTGAAGCGCAGGAACAGGGAAGGGAAGTCAGCTCGGGGGGCTCTCACCTCCCGAGGGGTGAATGATCCTCCAAGGCGGGGGTGGGAAGGACCGTCTGGGGCCTATACCCACAGACCCGGGACACCTGCAGCCGGGAGGTCTCGGGGAATCCGCAGTAAAGGCTTCTTTTCAACCTATTTTTATTGTTTGGGATAATTCCATTTTAGTACCCTAAAACTTTCAGATTTCGTTTTTAGTACCCTAAATGTTTTTTGTGCCACTTCAGTACCCTAAATCTTTGTTTATTCCAGTTTAGTACCCAATGTCTGATTTTCCATCCATTTTTGGATGGAAAAACGTCATGTGTCTTGCACATGACCCTATCTTTTATAATAATACCAAAACTACCCTTCGGTAGTTTAAACAAATTGAATTTTTGAAAAATAAAATTGATTTTTTATAGATAAAAAATCAGACGTTGGGTACTAAACTGGAATAAACGAAGATTTAGGGTACTGAAGTGGCACAAAAAAACATTTAGGGTACTAAAAACGAAATCCGAAAGTTTTAGGGTACTAAAATGGAATTATCCCTTATTGTTTTAGGACGAATAAGATATTGGCTAGGTAGTTTTCATATCGTTATTTCCATTCAGTTAGAAACGTTGGATCGAGGAACTCTTGTGTTTGGATCTGCGAATCAAAGCAGACTATTTATATGGAACCATGTGCGTCCGATGGGCTACGGACGATTTGGACAACAACTGGTATCCGGGACTGTTAGGTCCCTCCTTGTAAGCACGATTTATCGTGATTTATCGTAATACTACTTCTTTCCCGTTTCAATTTTTTTTTTTAAATTACTTTCAATAAACTCATAAGGAACATTGGCTTGAAGATGCTTAAGATTAGACTTTATTCATCTAAGCATGAACTCATAATAATAATAATAATAACATGAAAGCCACCCTTATTCGTTAACGCTGGTAAACTTTGATCTCCGAAACACCACCTCATTAATCACACTTATATTGTTAAATAGAAACCACATTTCATAGGTCTACACAAAGGACATATATAAGCATGTAGCAAAATGGAGTGTAAAATAGATGAAAGTTTGTCTGGTTTCCAGTATAATTTTAAACTTGACATTATCTACATAACGAAATATAGTTTTTCTATAGAAAGGTCGAGAAGATAAGATTGTTATAGAGAGTTACATACTTTTAAATCGATTAGACGATTATTGAATCAATACCTGATTGATTACTTGTTTGTCTAAAATGGTGCAATAAGCTTAAGAAGCCAAGAAAGATACCATTTCTAAAACCTACCAAGAAATTTGGCACTTAGTTGTAGGAGATGCAACTAGCTGGTGAACCAGTTTTTAATAAAGAGCTATATCACTGAATTGGGCCTCATACCCAACATATCAGATTTAATGAAATTGTTATAGGATAACAATGGAGCATGCAAAGCACATTTATCGGGAGTTGGACGGGTGAAAATCCGGTATGATGAATCCATCCGAGTCCCGATGGAATTGGATGTGGATCGTCTTCTCAAGACGGAATAGAGGGCACCAACAACACCTCGGGTGATGTCGGTGGATGATCTCCTCACCTCTCTATCCCCAGACCCAATTAGGTACTTTGTAGGAGGTAGTGGAGTAGGACATGGAAGAGTCCCTATGTTACATCCTCCGGGATTTTGGGCCCTGAAGGAAGTGGAAGAGACTTGTACGGAGTCCGACGACTTGGCTAGGATGGCTTGGACGAGGCAGATCCAAACATGCAGGGGGTGCTCCGGGATCGTTAGTTGGGACACCGGGCATTACAAAGCCCGACGACTTGGCTAACGTATCTGAGGGTGAGGACCCTATTTTACCTGATCTATCTGTAGATGGAAGAGCAATCAGAGCAGGGAAGCAGAAAGAACTTCACGATCAGATAGAAGTTGTAGGCCCTATCTGGACGAAAGCAATGAAATCAAGAGGTAAGGGGAAGGCAGGGCAACATTACACCCAGACTACCTAAGTGAAGAAAGCGTTAGCTCTCGGGTATGCTTCTACTGACTAGCCAGCTAATGGATGAGGAGGAGACCGAAGATCAACAGGCAAAGACTCAACATCAACTTCGCCAGGGAGAATGAGAGGACCCGAGGGGGGAGGGGGGGGGGGGGGGGGGGGCAGGAAGAAGACCTATCCTCCAAGACCCGAAGCGGCTAGTACTGAGAAGTCTCGGAAAAGCAAAAAGAGCAGCGCAAGATTTTCATCTTTTATATTGCTTTAGTTGATTTCCTTTCAGTCTGCACTTCAGTATTTATTTGTTTTGTTAGGTTGTTAGTTTCAATTGGACCTCTTGTTTCAGGTTCAATAAGTTTGAAATTGCGATAAGAGATTGTCTTTAGTTGTTGTCTACGATGAAAAATAGACTTTTCCTACGGGTACGGGTCTAACAGAGTTGGGTCGCGTACAGGAGGTTCGAACAATATTCTGGTGCCCACGGCCGTCGGCCCTACTTTGTAATCTTTTGATTGACAGTAATGCACGCCTCTGTTTGTCCATTTTAAAGAAAATAAAAATTATGTAATATTGGAGTGTAATTAAAGGTATTTTTGTTATTTTATAAAAAAATAACTACGCTCGATGAAAAGTTAGATGTTGTCGAAAAGAGTAAAGTTTGGATATGTACTTACTAACAAATATTTTAGGGTATGTACTTGTTACACGCAATAAATTGAAGGTAGATAAATGTAATTTACCATTGAAATAAAGGGAAAAAATTGGATTAAAAAGGAAAAATAATTCTTTTAAATGAACCAACAGTCGAGAAATAGAAGCATTGAAAATGTAACAGATTACAGAGAGACCCAAACAGAAACATGATAGATCTCACGGATATCCATATGCAAGTGGTTCTGTCTGGGCTCTCCCTCTCGCTTTCCGTCTACAGAGCTTCTCAGTCAACTCCGACGGCGACGACCTAATCTCTCTCTCTGAGAAAAACCCTAGAACCAACCAGCATTTTAATTTCAATCCCCATTTTCTGCAAATCATTCATCCAAAAACCCACCCCAAGTCAACGAACCGCCGATACCACGTCTGCTGTAATGCGTTAACCTTTCCGACGGACCCTATTTTGGTTTTGGTTTTGGTTTGTTTTCCACATATTTTTTAAACGATGTCGTCGGAGATCGAGGTCGTAGACGAAGTCCAATCCCGTAATTGCAATTCGAACTCCACCGGCGACGCTGCAGCTTCCGGTTCTGGGGCCAATAACGATGATTCCGACGGCTTGCGGAACGATGTCTACACGGCGGCGGCTTACGGTGATATGGAGAAGCTGCAGAGATTGGTGGAGTGCGAGGGCTATTCGGTCTCGCTGCCTGATGGGTTAGGCTACTATGCTCTGCAGTGGGCTGCGCTCAATAATCGGATTGCGGCTGCTCAGTACATCATTGAGGTTTGTATCTTCTATGTTATTCAATCATTCTTATTGATTTTATTTCAAACTTTCAATTGGGTTTTGGTGATTGGCCGTTCGTCTTTGTGGTTCCTGTGAGCTTTTATTAATTCGTTCGAGCCATTATAAAACTGAAAGCTTATAATCCATGTTTGGTTCAATGCTGCTTACAAATAATAGGGTGATTCTGGGTGCTCTTTGATGGCTCTAATATTGGATTCACTTACCAAGTGTTTGAGGCTTTCTGTCAATTGCATTCTGTTTGAAGTTTTTTTTATTCTCATTTGGTTTTCTTATCATACAATTGAGACTTACTTGTTTTGATTCGTTGATCTGGAATTGGTCCAAGTATTAGTGTCCTGGTTTAGGGGATATCTAAGGATATCAAATCGAAAAGATGGAAACTGTTTTTTTTTTCTTGGGACTCATGTCTTCTGTTCAGTGAGCTCAGTGCGTTATTACTTAATGAGTTCGGATCTAATAGACTTCTATACAAGACACTCTTTCAATATCCTCAGTGTGTATAATTTATTTGAAGCTGAGTAGAATGAGTGTATCACCTTATTAGGTATTGATTTTTACAATTTGCAGCATGGAGGTGATGTGCATTTAGCAGACCATACTGGTCAGACGGCATTGCACTGGAGTGCTGTTGGGGGAGCTATCCCGGTTGCTGAGCTGCTTCTTCAAGAGGGTGCCCGGGTGAATGATACGGATATGTATGGCTATCAGGTAAGTTTTAACTTGTAACTTTTAGTCTGCTCTATACCAAAGGATGGTGATATACTCTTGGATATGAATATTAGGCAAGAAATGTCACTTCTTAACGAGCTTGAAACCATCCAGCAGGAAGAGGAAAATATTTGCATATGTGGATATTAGCCTAGAGATTTGCAATAACATTTTATTAACCCTTCTTCGCAAGCATGAAACCATCTAGCAGAAATAGGAAAAAATATATATATTCCTACTGTAGACTGCTAGAATGGTTGATGAGGACAGAAATGGAGGGAAATTTTAGTTTGTTGGATTGCTGGTGCACCATGTTTTTTTCATAGTTTTAAAAATCGGTCGAGGTGTACAGTTTTAACTCTGAGGCGGTGCCTCATGAAGCAGATATTAGGTTTATGCCTTGGATGGTTTTGAGGCGCATGAGGCGTGTGCCTCATATTTTTGGGTGTTTTTTTTGGGGATTTTTGGTGTTCTTTGATCAGCCACCTCTCTTCGATCTGCTCTCTTTCGCCGCCGATCTCCTTTAGAATTATCAGTAAGCTTGATTATACTTGTATCAAAGTTCATGATCATGCAAAGTAGTATGGATTTAAGGTTTTATTGAGTTGGGAAGCCTAGTTTCTGCACAACTTGAAAAGCTTTGTTAGACGTTATGTTCTGTAGGTGAGTAGACTGTAACTGAGGATAAGTAACAAGGATAGTAAGAAGAGAGGAATCATATTATAAGCAAATGATTATTTGTGACCTGGTCTCGGTGAGCAAACAATCAAGCTAGAATTCTCAAAATGCCTACTACCTCTACTCTTGCTCCTCTTATATAGATACAACCAAATATGGCTTCTCCGTCACTTCTGGTGATTGTATCAATCACCTTGCCAAGTACTCAATCCCCCAATTAACCACCCTTAATCATGCAATCATTGATGGTGAATAGAATCACCCTTAATATGGCATCTGAAGTTGCTGGTTTGATTGAATGCTTGAAGTTTGTCTGATCTGGTTATGCTATATTAGGCTTTAGTGTTGATGATTGATGAATGTTATGATTTTAAGACATAATTTCTAATTTGATGAATTTTGTGACTTTGCTTATGCCTCGTGAGGGGGAAGAAAAATGCATCGATTCCCGTTTCCGCCTTTTAAAACCTTGGTTTTATAGCTGCAATCAAGGATTGCAGAGTGATTTTGTGATAATCAAACTTGTTGTGATTGTAGATAACACATGTTGCAGCTCAACATGGTCAGACATCTTTTCTTTATCACGTTGTATCAAAATGGAATGCTGATGCAGATGTTCCTGATAGTGATGGAAGAAGCCCTTTACACTGGTACTAAAAAAATATGACTTCAGCTGTGCTTTATATCATTGAAGAGTAACTACTTATCTTTACTTTAACGTTGATCATATGTTAGCTTTCGTCGTCTCTTTAATTGCTTATTGCTCCTCAAAATATAGTCTCAAATTCACAATACCAATAAATAGATCAAAGTGATAACAGGCTTTCAATTATGAATGACACAGTACATGTTTAACATGATATATTACTTTATGGCAATGATAAAAACATAGCTGTACAAATATACTAGAAAAGCTGTAAAATCACTTCCTAATTTTGCATACATGAATGGTCAGAAACAATTTAAAAGTGTATCATAATTGCATTTGATATCAAATTTTCACTGATTACTCATTATCACACTCTATCAGTGATGACAGTCATAAATGGAATGAGTTTTCCTCAGCATTTCATATGAAATAATGAATATCATATCCCATTTCAACAACTCTAGTTCTTGCTTAGTAGTATAACTTGTTTCTTGAATATAAACTTTTGTTCCGTGTTTTATCACCTAGCTATTACAACGACATTATTTAATTATGTATTTATATTTTCTTTGGAGAGTTTAGGGCTGCTTATAAAGGTTTTGCGGATTGCATACGTCTTCTCTTATTTTTGAATGCATATAGGGGACGTCAAGATAAAGAGGGTAAGTCCTTGTGCACTCTAGAAATTCACCCTGAGAAGCGATTATTTTGATAATTATGTAAGACTGATTTGTTTGATTCCATGTATTCCTTAGTCCTATTTCCATTTCATTACCTTCAGGTTGCACTCCCCTCCACTGGGCTGCTATTAGGGGTAACTTAGAGGCATGCACAGTGTTAGTGCAGGCTGGTAAGAAGGAGGATTTGATGGTGACTGATAATACTGGCCTTACACCAGCACAGCTTGCTTCTGATAAGAGTCACAGACAAGTTGCATTTTTTCTTGTAAGTGTTCCATAAAACTTATTGGGAACTTTAATATCGTAAAATTCTGAAATATTATATATGATATTTGATATTCTTGATGTTTCAATACTATAAGAGCATCTTTTTATATAGGTATTAACTCTATGCGAAATAGGAAATACTAATACTAAACAACATAGGAAATCTAACTTAAATAAGAATAGGAAATACTTGTAGCTGGAAATAAACTAAACTCTAACTCTTCTCCTCATGTGCAAGTCGAATAACGAGTCTTGCACGTGAACGAAGAATAAAATTCAAATTTGAACTTCATGTTGTTGCCTCGCCACTGTGTTGTTGTCGCCGAAGACTAAGTTTTTTTTTTCAACACTCCCCCTCACGTGTAGGGCTGAACATCTACACGTGTACCGTAATAGGAATACACGTCTGCATATGAGCCGTAGCAGGAATGTGCGTCTGCTTATGGGCTTAAAATTTAATACAGGGTGGAGGTGATAAATGGGACAGTACGCAATAACAACTTTTAAAGCCTAAGACGATCTGAAGCCATTAGTTCATACCCTTATTTTACGGACACACAATTCAGCTTCGAGCAATTAAACCATGTGGGAGCAAAACATCTTCACGAAAGTCGCATAACCATAATGCGAGACTACTTCAAGCAACTATGTCACGTAAGTGACGGTGCAAACTTCTTCAAGCAACTTCGTCACATGACGATACAATTGATTTCAAGCAACTACGTCTCATAAGAACGGTGTGAAAAAACTTCAAGCAAGTACGCCGTATAACGACGGTACGAAACTTCGAGCTAGTACGTCATATAACGATGG
This sequence comes from Erodium maritimum, assembly GCA_963921825.1. Lineage (NCBI taxonomy): Eukaryota > Viridiplantae > Streptophyta > Magnoliopsida > Geraniales > Geraniaceae > Erodium > Erodium maritimum. Next base: position 36,932,504 of record OY997588.1, read on the forward strand.
TGCAAAACATCTTCAAGTAAGCACGACGATGGTGCAAACCATGTTGATTTTACTGACACGCTAGAATGTGTGATTTGTAGTTTCAGGAAAATCACCAAAACCCTAAAATTAGAAGAACTTAGATGGAAGAAAACTGTCCGAACTGAATTTTCAGTGTGTGAACAGTGTCGGTCGGTGAACAGTACCCCGTGAATAACGACGTTATGAACAACATCGGCGTAAACAATACCCGGTGAACAGATCCATGAACGTGTCGTCAATGAACAGTGATCGGTGTAAACAATAGAAATTCGGAACAATGCCTTGCCCACCCATCCTAAATCATATATTAACGAGTGGGCAAAACAATAACCTACGAGAATCTAACGTGGATCGAATAGGCTATGATACCATATAAAATTCTGAAATATTATCGATGATACTTGATATTCTTGATGTTTCAATACAATGAGAGCATCGCTTTATATAGGTATTAATTCTATGTGAAATAGGAAATACTAATGCTAAACAACATAGGAAATCTAACTTAAATAGGAATAGGAATAAGAAATACTTGTAACTGAAAATAAACTAAACTCTAACAAATATTTTGAAAATGAGCTTCATGAACATTTGTTCTATAGCCTCATGGGGTATGTCATTGCAGTCAAGTGCAATATTTCCCTCAACAATCATTTTGAGCATTACATTTAGGATGAGTTTTACCCATTCACAGTCTCCTCTTACTTTTCTTCAACAATGAAATGTACAATACCAAAGTACTACATAAAAAGGGCCATTGCCCTTATCTATGGTTTTTCTGATAATCTTTTGTTAGAAGATACAAATATTGCTTTACTTAGAAGCGTCCTACCCTTGGCATTATCACAACTGTCATAGGATACTTTTGGTTCAACTTTTTGTCCAAAGGCCTTTTGTAGGACTGCAATTGTGCCTGCATACTGGCACATGATACATTCACTGCCCTTCCTATGCATTTTTCTTGTTAAATGTTTGTGATACTGAGCTTGAAAATATCTATACTGTTTCTGCACTAGCTTTTCTGGGGGTGATATTAGCTGAACCTTCCATCTATAGCATGTGTTGACGTATCTGATTTGGCAGGGCAATGCAAGAAGGTTGCTTGACAAAAGTTGCATTGGGAATAGCAGTGTTGCACAATTTTCAAGATTAGGCCTTGCACCTATACTTTGGTGTGTGATACTCTTGCTACTGGTGGTGTATATGCATTCAGTCTTGATGGGTAATATGTCCTGAATTTAGTAAACATGATTATTTATCTTCTCTCCGCAAGATTATGCTTACCCTGATTTATTGCACACCCATGATCTCAGTATCAAGTCTCCCCAAGTTAACGGTTGGCTTTGCTCTGGCTGCATGGTTGGGTTTTTTCCTTGCATCTGCAGGTCTTGTCATGTTTTATAGGTGTAGCAGGTAAAGCTTTGTGCTGCATAAACCTTTTATCTCTTAGGTTTTTGTACATTGATTGAATATAGTGATCTCTCTTTTTCCTTCTTTGCAGCAAGGATCCGGGTTATATTGGAATAAGTGCTCATGACCCACAGAGCTTGAAAGATGATGTACGATTTCTTTCCTTCATGTCAACTTATTGTTGACATCTTGTACTGATTCATATGACTTTGAAAGCTCTATTATGCGTTGAAGCTTCTAAGTTATAGACGATTAATCGTGACTTCCTATCGTTTTACATGTCACAGGAACCTTTGTTGAAGATAGAGATTAACAACCCTGCTTTACTAGCTGGCAATTGGTCTCAACTCTGTGCTACATGCAAGGTGATGGTTGTTTGATCATTTGACCCCAAAAGTTGACGGAATTGGGACAAAAAAAACATTTAGGGGTTGTCAATTTCTTTTTTAAAATTTAGGGGTAGTTGAGTGAGATTGTCTGTATTATATACGTCAATTTTGGCTATTCTCTGACATGAGGTGATAGTCTGCTTTCTTTAGATTGTGAGGCCGGTTCGTGCAAAGCATTGCTCTACTTGTGATCGTTGTGTTGAACAGTTCGACCATCATTGCCCTTGGGTATCCAATTGCATTGGCAAGGTGCTTGCTTTTACATCAATGTGTTTCATCGCTAACTCCATATAGCAATCACATGACAAGGTATTAAGATCACACATTTCTTGTTTGTTGCAGAAAAACAAGCGGGATTTCCTTCTGTTCCTTGTTCTAGAAGTTTCTGCAATGATGGTTACTGGCTCCGTTGCTCTAACAAGTACATATTAATTTGTTTCGATACGCGCCTCATCTTTTCAAGTTAGTTTTTGTGGTTAGTTAAACGAAATTGAAATCGCCTTGTTGCATTCAGGAGTTTTGACTGATCCAACCGCCCCATCCAACTTTGGAGAATGGTTAAAGCATGTCAGTTCTCATCATGTTGGTGCTGTATCGTTTCTGTTTGTGGATTGTTCCCTCTTCTTTGGTGTGGCTGTTCTAACTATCATGCAGGCCTCTCAGGTATTTTATCCCATTTTCTAATTACTACTCCATTATTTGCACTTCTATACTTATAGTTTAGGAATGATGGCAAAAAAGTACCATGTATTATCGAACTTTTGCAGATTGGTACCCTTATCTTCAAATCATTGCAGGTTGTATTCCTCAACTTATATTTTTTTCACTGTGTCAAAATAGTCTAGAATAACTTCATTCAATTCAGTTAGTAGAATGAAATATTTGAGAATCGGTAAAAAAAATTGGATTTTGTGTATTTTTTGTCTTCTAATTTAAAATTTAAGGGTGAAATCTCCATTTTGCAATAAATTCACACAAAGCGCAACAAAATATAAGTTAAGGGCCCCAACCCACAACGATTTGAAGATAAGAGTATCAACCTGCAAAAAGTCTACTTTTTTGCCGATATCCCTATAATTTATCTTAGAGCTAGGTCGTCAAAGTCTAGTTCATTCTAGATTTATCAGGATTAGAGTTTTCGTGTGGTGTTGATGATTTTGCTTAGTTGTGTGACACTGCCATGGTAGTTGGATGTTCTTGGCAGGATATAACCGTTCTTGTTGGTGGTGCAGATTGCTCGCAACATCACAACAAATGAGCTGGCAAACGCCTTACGCTACAGCTACTTGAGAGGGCCAAGTGGTCGGTTCAGGAACCCATTTGATCACGGCGTTAAAAAGAACTGTCGTGACTTCTTGATCAAAGGTTATAATGAAGACGTTGAATGTGCAGAAGAAGATGAAGAGTCGGAGTCTGAAGGCATCGCTATGGTGCATTTCACAGGGAGTTCTGATCATGCTAATGGCAATGGGCATGTGGCGGTGGATATGAACTCGGACGGCCATGGCCATCGGTGTCACGGTCACGCGCATTCTGCCCAAGTCCATTCTTCTCTATAGTTATTGGATTGGCTAGGATCTTGTATTATAAATCGCACACATATATGTCATTGAGCTTATTCATTCTCCTTCATGTCCCTGATTGTATTGATAATCCCAAGTCCTTTGAGAAAAGGAAGAAAAACAAGACAGACAAGATAAAAATAAAACCACCATCATAATACAATCACCATGATCAGATTTCCACAAAGTCCACTGAAATGTGTAACAGAAGGGAAAGAGTAATCTCTAAATAGGGGAATTTCATCTGCAGCTTCTCCTCATCTAACATACAAAGCGTTGGAATAATCTGAGATTGCCTTGACACCATTGCAGGAAGGCCCTTGGGAGACCATGAATATGTTGCCCAAGTTGACAAAACTGTCGCCTAGCTTTTTGCAAACACGCTTCATCTTGATGGGTCTCCATCACACTTCCCTTGGGAGACCATGAATAGTTATATAGCGGTTAATATGAGTCTTTTTCTGAACTGGTGGTAAACCCTAAACCCTTGGAAATGGGAAGACTATTTCTTCTCAGTAATCAAAAGCTTTCTAAAGTTGATCAATTCTGATATGATAATATGTGGTTTTAAGCTTTAGGAGGTGCACTTGCGAAGCCACGACTGCACTTCCTCGTCGTTGAAGGTCGGGAACTGGATCTGAGGTGTCCGGAAGCTCAAGGATGCCGGATCCCTCCTGGCCTCCGGCGCACGTGTTTCGTACTGGCGCCGCTCCTCTTCGGACTCGGACTCGTGTTGCTGGCGTCGAGCCGCGGTTGCTTGACGATCTCGCCTCAGGTTGGTTCCCGTTGGTCTCTCCTCTTCCCCTTCTGTGTCTCCGTCTTCTTTTTCTTCTCTCCAGCGACTGGTTTCACTACGGTCGCTGGTTCTTTCTTCTCTTCTTGCGTTGCTGCGACCTCTCTGGGAACTGCCATGGCATCTGGAACCTTCGCGCGATACCGATCGCCGAAGCTCCGATGGCGTGCTGTGGTTCTCGTGAGCTCGTGGTACGCTCTTCCTCTCGATTGTCTCTACTCGTCCGGCCAAGTTCTGGAGAATGGCTAGGATCTTGTTGAACTGACCTTTAGTTCTTCCTGCCATGGCTTCAACACTTGGTCGGATTGTTTGCACTTCTTCGGTCAGGCCTTGTACCGGTAGAAGACTCGGTTCTGCCGCGCGGCGTGCTACGTCTTGGAGGTTGGAAGCTCGAGTCATCTTTGCGGGAACGGGGCTCTGATACCAATTTGTCAGGCCTGGGAAACTCTCTGAAGCTTTATTGATATTGAAATGGGAACTACAACTCGAGATTGTGCTCGAGTTCTCTCTACAAGCTCTCTCTCTGGTTTACAGAAAATGGGAAAAAGCCCTGAGAACGACGATGGCGAGTCTTTATATAAGACCGGCCATGTCAGTTACCACGTCAGCGTTGACTCCGCGTCAACGCTGACTCGACACTACACGTAACCGAATTCGGTTACGCTCTAACGGACTGGACCTTGACGTGTAACTACTTGGGCTTGGGCTGTAACGGCCTGTAACAACCTGGCCCTGACCCTTGAGCTGCCTCGAGCTTCTAGAAGCTCCCCGAGTCTTCGATGACGCTTCGTCTTCGCGCGCAACGTGTGCCCCGACGTGGCTCCTTCTCCTCCATGTATCCGGAACGACGTCGCTGCACTCCTCTTTATTCGTGTCTATTCTACTGGTTCTGACAGCCCTTTGTACAATAATGATCCGGAAGACATGCCTCATTTATGCATTGCTACGATCTTGGTCCATCTGGTCTCTTATTTTCAAGTGGTGGGGATTTTAATGGGTGATGCTTGAAAACCTCCATTCTCTTCTTAGGTCCTGCACATCCTTCTGCTGCAAACATTCCAAGAATCTCTGACAAATCATCTATCATACTTAATCTCTGGTTTATTTGGCTTTCAAGGAACAACTTAATTTTCAACATAATTAACACTCCTCCAGAAGAGACCTTACTCAAAATTCAGAACCACTCATTCTCAATATTATGGAGCAAGTGCAAATCGATACTCTCTTCAATTACCAAATGTAGATCTCTGACCCTTCTTTTTGCAGGCAATCTAAGTCTTCCCCTCTCACCTTATAACTTCTAATTGTTTAAAATATCTAAATCTATTTTCTTGCTTTTGTTGTATTGATGTTTGTACCTCATCTTTACGAGAATTCAGACAATTAAGCCTGAATTGCTCTTCTTGTACCGGAGGGCTCTTGCCCTTTTCATGCCTTTCAATGGCATGAGTCTTGCTGATAAAAAAATGGAATGAATCTTATTCTATTGCTAATAAGAAATAAAGAGATTTACTTCCAAGGGATTGTCTATTTAAAGGCACGTGTTATGCGTCCGATATGGTTGAATGAGTTGAAGCACTACTTGGGTGCTTCGCTTATACTTCTAGTATACCACCTTGTTTCTACACCATATTTTTTTTCTTTGCCTGGGGTCCGTGACTGTTCCAAGCACTCCTAGTTGGTTTTTTGGCCCAGACTTCAAAATAAAAAATAAATTAAAATTTAGGGTAAATTACAAATACATACCCCATACTTTACACGATTAACCGATACCTACCCCAATCTTTTTTTGTAACCAATATCTACTCAATTTTTACCGAAATATAACAGATAGCCCATTCCGTTAGACTGCCGTGACGGGGAAAGATGGAAAGACAGAAATACCCTCGAGTTAAAAAATTGTAAACAGAACAAATAAACGTTGAAGAGAAGAGGGAAAAACCTAGGGTTCCATTTGCGCACGTCTGAAGGTAGAGAGAGAAGAGGAGACGAAGAGTCGCAGGTCTGAAGCTACGATTGAAGCTCGCTGAGGAGAGGAAGAACCGAGTTCTGAAAATACGATTTGAAGGTCGAGGAAGCAGCGTTGTTGTCGGAGACGAGGAGCTGAGCTACTGCAATGGTTTCTGCGTCAGAGTCAGAGAGTGAGGGGTACGACTACTATGACGATGAAGGTTTCGAAGTTGAAGAAGAAGAAGTAAGTTTCTCAAACCTGTATATAGTTGAGCTTTTATTAGGTTTTACATTCTGGTATGCGACTTTGTGTGTGGGAAACTTTAGGGTTTGATTCTGATTTGCAGCAAAAAAATGTGGTATTTGGGTAGACAAATGTAGGGCTTTGGCATGAAATTTGGGGGTTCGAATTAGAGAATTGTCATCGATGTTGTGGGAAAAAAATTAGGGTTTCTTCTGATTTGTAGCATAAAAATTAGGGCGTATGTGTTTTCGTGTTTATTTGTAGCATAAAGTAGCTGAAATTATGTTTGTTGTTTTGTGTTTATGTGTTTAACTATCCTCAGCCTGAAGTCATAAGAAAAATATTCGAGTTTCATTATAATGGGGAATTCAAAGATAATTGGACACAATATGAGGGAGGCAGCACTGAAATGGTGATTCTTCCTCAGGATATGTGTTCGTTCTTTAGGTTTCAACTGACTGTAGCCCAACTAGGATGTCCGCCTAATTCCCCAATGTTCTGGAAAGTGCCAACTGAACGTATTGGGGAACATAAATGAAGTGACCCATGGTTTAAGATTATAGAGAATGATGAGGAATTAGATGTAATATTATCAACATTCCCTGAAACTGTAATAGTGAGAATATATGTTGGTCCAGGTATAGAGCCAGTTTGAATAGTAAGCCCAAGGGGAAAATGTTTGTATTCAGCAGTGGGTGATACAGAACATAGATTTAAACCATTAGAGAAGTGTGTGGTTAAGCCTAGGTTATATGTGTCTGCTACCAAATTTAAAAGAATGCAGATGGAAAGGAAAGCTGATATGCGTCAAGTGTGTGTGGTTCACTCACTTGACTCAGATCATGAAACTGAGAGTGATTCGGATAGTGAGAACGAACCTGAACTTGAGTGTGAGATACCCCAAGAACCTGAACCTGAGTCTGAGATACCCCAAGAACCTGAGTCTCAAAACCACAAACAACCTGTACCTCTTTCTCAATCCTAAACACAAGCTATGGTTGAGAGTGACGAAGAGGAAGATTGGCTGACTGAGGAAATGGAGAAATCGAGAAGAGCAGAGTCTGAAAGGATTAGGAAAGGGAAACAAGCTATGGTTGAAGAAGATGTGGAGAATGAGTTTTGGGGTGGTGATGAAGTCGAAGATGGAGCAGAAGATGGAGCACAAGATGGAACACAAGATGGAACACAAGATGGAGCACAAGATGGAGCACAAACTGGAGCAGAGGATGGGGCAGAAGCTAGAGAAGAACTTGGATTCCAATTTCCTGAGAATTTTGTGGATCCAGATGAAGAAGAGGAAGAACCAGCCCCTAGAAGGTATATGGGATGGCAACCAACTTGGAATGAGGACTCTGAAATGAGGGATGTTGAATTAGGGATTTACTCAACTTTTGCAAATGCAAAAGTGTGTAGGCTGGTACGCAAAGCCTATGCTGTGGAGCATGGCTTTGATTACAATTTCTCAAGGAACGAACCAACTAAGGTGGGGATTGTTTGCAAAGTAGAGGGCTGCCCTTTCTATTGCTATGCAAGTATGGATAGGGACACCACATTGTTTGATATCAAGACTTGGATGCCTAGGCACAATTGTGGAGGAACACAATGCATCAGACAATGCACAATTGACTTCCTTGCACTCAGGTATATGTGTATTTGAAGTTGAAATCTTTAATTTAGAATGCCTACTAATTGTGTCCCACTTATGTTTGTTACAGGTTCATTAGTGATGTGATGACATGCCCTAACATGAAGGGGAAATAAATGCAAGCCAAGATCCTCAACACACTTAAAGTGAACGTACATGTACAACAAGCGTATATGACTATTTGGAGAGCGAAGGAAATACTTGGGGGGGGGGGGGGGGGGGGGGGGAAGGCGAAGCAGTATGAGGATCTTTACACATACTGCCATATGGTAAGAAAAGTACCATTTTCTGTCCTTAATTACCTAATAGGTTATATGTCCCATATCCTATTAACACACACATCTCCCTGTTTTAGGTACGTCAAACCAATGCAAACAGCACAGCTAAGGTGGAAATTGAACACCTCTACACACATGGTGAGACAGAATGTAAACCACACTTCAAGAGGATCTACATCAGGTATGGGGCACAGAAGAGGGGCTTCCTCAGTGGCTGTAGACCCATCGTAGGAATTGATGGGTGTCATTTGAAGGGTGATTTTGGTGGAATAATGCTGAGTGCAGTAGGCTGGGATGGGAAAAAGATGATGTTCCCTCTGGCTTTTGTTGTAGTGGAGCAGGAAAACAAATCCTCATGGAAGTGGTTTTTAGAGCAGTTCTTTGAAGATTATGGTACAAACGAAGTTCGTGGTTGGGTATTCCTATCTGATAAACAAAAGGTATTTGAAAATGACATTTTAAGTTGTAGCCAAGTTCTTCAATGTATACTTACAGTGTGTTTTTTCACATGTTAATGAGGGTCTGGTGGAGCTCTTCAAAGATTGGATGCATGATGTCGAACACCGATTCTGTGTTCGACATTTGGTGGACAACTTTTAAACGTTCTTTAGAGGTGAGGAGCTGAAGTCAGCAGTGTGGTCTTGTTCCAAGGCAACCTCAACAAGACAATTGGAAGAGAGGATGGAGAAATTACGAAAACTGGATCAAGCTGCCTACGAGTGGCTGAAGGACAAAGACCCAACAGGCTGGTGCAAGCTATTCTACACAACCAGAGCATGTACAAGTGTCCAAGTAAATAGCTTGTCTGAGTCATTCAATAACTGGATCAGAGATGCTAGGGAGATGCCTATCCTTGAACTATTAGAAGAGCTTATGAAACAGTTAATGGGTCTTTTCTATAGGAGGCACTGTTTGTTTGATGGGTATGATGGGTTAGTTTGTAAAGCCATAGTTAAAGACCTAGAGAAACTTAAGGATCAAGCTAGGGAATGCAAACTATAAGGTAGTGGGGATGGTGTCTTTGAGGTCACACTATATGGGAAGTCATTTGCAGTGGATTTGAAAACACAAACTTGTACTTGTTTAGAATTCCAGTTGAATGGTTTGCCTTGCATCCATGCCATGTCATGTATCACTTTTCTTAGGGATGACCTGAGCAAATACATGCACAAATACTACCATGTCAGCACTTTCAAAAATATATATTCTGCTTACATTAGACCAGTGCCTAGTAAGGAAGACTGGCCTTGGAATTTAGGGTACCCAAAAATACATCCACCTATAGTCCACAAACCTCCGGGTAGACCTAGGAAAAACAGAAAGGAAAGTGCTGGTGAGAGGGCAGAGAACCAATACAAAGCCCAAAGGAAAAGTAGTCAGATGACATGTGGTAAATGAAAAGGGAAGGGTCACAACAGGAGAACATGTACTGCTAAGGATCATGGTGAGACATCAACACAAAGAAAGGAAAGGCAGCCAGGAACTGAGCAGTCCAAGGTTTGTTTACTAATCAGATTTTTATCCCATGTATCAATTAGTGTTACTAATAATTGTTTGTTTGTTTCATAGGGCAAGAATCAACATTTCAAAACTCCTGAAGAGTTCAATGAGGTCCAAAAGCGCAGGCAAGATAATATATCTAAAAGGATGCAGAAAAGAAGGAAGACTTGCAATCAAGAGGAGATTGAAGCTAAGATGCAAGAAGCTCTTCGAAGAATGCATGCCCATACCCCTCAACAAGCTCCAGAACCAGTTATAGGTCTAGCACAACAAGAACTCAACCTCAGAATCCAAGCCCATCAGGTATACATGGGAGCTGACCTTCAATTATTTGTTTAAGGCATTACAATTCATTATAGCCACTACGTAATTGACCTGAACTACTACTTTTGCAGCCACCATTCACCTCAGTGGGAGGAGTTGAAGGAAGAAGTTTCTTTGCTGGGTCTGCTACAGCCACAGGGAGAGGTAGAGGGAGAGCTGATAGAGGTAGAGGGAGAGGTGAAGGAAGAGCTGAGAGAGGCAGAGGCAGCGCTCAAGGAAGAGCTGAGAGAGGTAGAGGCAGATCTGGAAGAGGGAGGAGCAGCTCACAACCATCTTCCCTCAACAAATGGTTTCCTTAGATAATTATTTAGGGTTTTTTGATGTGGTCCCAAGGGTTATGACAATGTGTCTTTTTTGTGTGGGAAAGATTCTGAATGTTGGCACAAGTGATGCCCTTTTGTCTAGGTAGATGGAACCTTTATGGTTCCTTTAAGACTCCAACAATATTCCACCAACTTTGATTAGGTTATTTATGGTTTCTGTGTACTGGATGGATTTGAGATGAATTTGTGTACTGAATTTTGTGATGAATTTGAACTTCATTTCAACTGTATGTGCCTTTACTGTTCAGTACAGTTGATGTGTACAGGAAAATAATGCAACAACTTGCATCAAACAGATGCAAAATTTTGCATCAGTCTGATGCACAATTGTTCATCACACAGATGCACAATTTTGCATCAGTTTGACGCACAATTTTGCATCAAACTGATGCACAATTATGCAGCAAAATTAACATAATTATGCAGCAAAATTTTACCCTTTACTTATGCAGCAAAATTATGAAAACACAAGAGACTACTCTATATTCTTGAGATAACTTTGCAAAATTTTACCCTCTACTTTGAAAAATTTTACCCTCTCATTCATCTTACCAACTAACAATTAACATACACAATTCACCTCTACTTTGCAAAATCTTACCAACTAACAATTAACATACACAATTCAAATTTACAAACTTTTTGACAATTGCTAATGCAACACATGAGCCTCATTTCATTGATTTAACCAAACTTTTGTACATTATAGGCTACACAAATGCATATTAACATACATAAATAGTTAACAATAATTGTTTTCCATTTCATCTTCTTCTCCAATTCAACTATCTCCTTCTCAATTGTTGCATTCTTCCTTTCCAACTCATCTTTTTCAGTAAGGAGTCCAACAATCTCCAGCTCTAGCTCTTCAATACCTGCATTCTTTCCTCGAATTTCCATTTCCAGACTTGTGTTTTTTCTTGACATTTCACCTAAATCCTTATGTAGCTTCAAATTGTCTTCATCCAAGCTCCTGATAGTGCCCTCCATTGCACTGATTCGTGCATACAAACCAGGCAACAACACCCTCCCAGCATCACAAGTTGGAGCATCAATCCACTTGAAAATTTTGCATTTTTGGGAACTCTGAAATTGAAAACCAAATCTTGTTCATACACAGTTTCTACAGCCCCAATTTCCATATGACTGCCAATCAAGAAATATAGGAAAATGTAGAAACCCTATAAATCAAAATTAGGTCATCTGAGTTTTAAACCTTACCTGGTACCTCGCGCATCCGGAAAATCTCCTACCAGGGTTGTCCATGGTCTTCGACGTCCTAATCGGAGTTGGGAGACCACAATAGCAACGCTTGACATCGTCTTCTCTCTCTGACCTCGCGCAGCTACCACTCACCACTGACCCATCCATTCCCCTCTTTTGCTTAGGTCGTGAGTGATTCTTAAGGTTGAAGAAAGGAAACAAGGGCATTTTGGCCATATTCTGAAAGTTGCTCGACCATGTGCGCATCACGTGAGCATTTCAGTCACGATAGTCTAACGGAATGGGCTATCTGTTATATTTCGGTAACAATTGAGTAGGTATCGGTTACAAAAAAGATTGGGATAGGTATTGGTTAATCGTGTAAAGTATGGGGTATGTATTTGTAATTTACCCTAAAATTTATGCATATTTATAATTCATGTCATTACTGTTTTTTTTGTAGATGTGGACCATCTATTTTGCTTTATCTAATGATTGTAAATGATTTTTAGTTTTGTTGGTATGCGTGGTTTTTAGTGAATAAAATACCAATATATATATATATATATATATATATATATATATATTACCGGGGCAGGTAATACTCTTCTAGTCCCCAATCATATCCAAGTTCGTTTCCTCGTACCCACCCAAATAGTGAAAATTCTCGTCTTGACTTTGTCCTAATCGAATCGATATCGTTTCATTTTGTTATCCGTAATGTGATCACATATACCTCATATTTTTGAAATTCAACGACAAAAATTGAAAATTACATTGCAATGTAAAAGATAATCCCAATACCTTTGGAAGAGGGTCTTGAAGAGACAAAAAATATATATAATATAAAAATAAAACCGTAAATTTGTTAGCGATTTATACTAAAAAGAAGGCAAGATTCGTCAATTACGTGTTTCGAAGAAAAGTACAATGATCAACAACCTTGAGCCTTTCAGGGGACCAATTTCTAAAAAGGCCTTATGCCAATATCGATTTTGAAAAAAACACTCACCCAATATGTATTTTGAAAAAAGGCCTTGAAGACCCTCAAGTCAACCAAAGTTGGTCAATGTCGAAACTACCCTTTTGTATTTGGTCAAAATCCATAAAATGAGGGTAGCCCCCAATTTCGCCAGCCCCGTCCCCGCCACTTTCAGACCCAGGCACCTCTGAAAACCAGCACAGAGCGGCGTCCACCGCCATCCACCGGACCACCGCCATCCACCGGACAGAGTGTGCCACTGAAACAAGGTCCAAGTAAGTTCAATTCATCCTCATCCTCTTCCAATTTCGTAAATTTCAGTTATAGGTTTTAGTTGAACTTCGAATTGAGGATGGTTTAGGATTAGAAATTGGCCCTTTTGAGTAGTATAAAGAAGTGAATGGATTGGAATGGAATAGGGGAGCGAGCAAAAACTATAAATTGGATTGGAATGGAATAGGGGAGTGAGCAGCAAAAACTGTAATTACCAGTAGGAGCCGCACGGGCAGAAGAGCTTGAAGACGGACCCCGCACGGGCGGAGGTGACCGTGCGGCCAGGTTAGGTAGAAGACAGAAACCGCACGGCTACACGCAGATGACATACCCGTGCGGTGGCATATGACATACAGATGTCAGTGCCCGTGCGGGTGGTTAGCCACCGTGCGGCCAGTTGCATATCCTGTAATTTGTAATATACTTTGTGAAGTTGTAATTGTGAGGTTTTGTAATTGTTGTTTTTGTTGTTACAGGAATGGGTAGAGTTGCAATACGTGTTACTTACGGTGGGGAATATAAGGTAGAGGGTGGCAAGTATAACTGGAAATCAGAAAACGGGGTAGTTTATAGTTTTCATGTTGATTATAGTACAACACTGAACATAGTGAAGCAGCGCATTTATTCTAGGATCGGGGTGAAGGATAGTGAGACAAAATTAAAGCTTAGTTACGTACCTAAGGGGTTTGAAGGAGGATTGACTCCAGAGGAGATCATTGACAATGTTAGTCTTCAGTGTTTTATAATGGAGAACAGTAATTTAGAATCCAGGGTCGCCTTACGTGTAGAACTGATCAAGAAAGATACCAATGGGGTCGTAGCTGAAACGGTGGAAGTTGAACAGGGGGTGCAATGTGTTGCAGTTGAGAATCCTGAACATGGAAACAGTGGGCAGGATAATTTTTTTGACGTTGATATTTGGAGTGGTGCGGGTGTTAATGAAAACCTAGTTATTCGGCGGCGTCCACCTAGAGAAAGTGATTCGGATTGGGGAGTATATTCAGAAGCATCATCTCCTACGCCACCACCGGTAAGGTTGGATGAAGATAACGGTCAAATTGTGGAGTATGTTGCTCGGAATCAGCAGTTTCCGATAGATACGGTTGATCCAGAACAAACCAGGATCGGATTTAGGGATGAGTCAGATTTAGTAGTTGGCAAAGAGTTTCGGGACAAGCAAGCAGTGATGATGTATCTAACAGAGCTTCAGCAGAAGAAGAATTTTCGGATACGCCGTGATAGATCAAATAAGGAATTATACGTTGCAAAATGTGTTAGCGATACTTGTGGATGGAGGGTGCGTGCAGCAAAGGATCGGGGATCAGATACTTTCACCATCAGAACCTATGAGTCTTTGCATACTTGTCAGACCAGTGATCGGAACTTCCAAATAGGTCTTTTGACAACGGAACAAATTGCTTGTAGGTTGGCTAAAAAATATGCTGGTGGGAAAAATATTCCCAGACCTTTGCTAGTTCAAGACGAATTGATGGGAGATGGTTTAGGCGAATACAAATACTGGAAATGCTGGAAGGCAAGAAAACTGGCGTTGATTAAACTTGTAGGGGATCCTGAATTAAGTTATGGATTACTCCCTCTGTATTTGGAACAGGTTCGAAAGCATAACGAAGGCGCAGTAACTCATTTGGAGGTGGATGAACACAATAGATTTAAATATTTTTTCGTAGCATATCGACCATGCATTACTGGTTTTAACATTGCTTTAAGGAAGGTGCTCGCAGTAGATGCGACGTGGTTGAAAACACAGTATCAAGGGATTATGATAATTGCTACAGGTCAAGATGGTAATCATCACCAATATCCAGTTGCATGGGCGATAATTCATGACTCGGAGAACAATGCGTCATGGGGATGGTTCTTCGAAAAGTTGAGGCCGTTGATCCCGGACGAGGAGGACTTGGTTATAATTTCTGATAGGCATAAAAGTATCATCCATTCAGTGGCGACCCTCTACCCAACTGCTAAACATGGCCATTGTAGGTGGCATCTCACCCAAAATGTCAGAGATTATCATGGGGGTCAGCCGAAAGACAAATTGTCAAGTTTATTCGAAAAAATTGCTGATGCTTACACAGTGGAGAGGTTCCTAGCCAAGTTCGAAAAGTTAAAAGCAGTGTACCCCAAGGCAGCGCAATATCTGGAGACAACGAATCTAGAACGTCCTCAGTGGGCGAGAGCTTACTTCGAAGCCGCTCGGTACAATCTCATGACCACGAACGGTTCTGAGTGTATCAACAATGCAATACTAGAAGAGAGAAAGTGGCCTATTGTAGAGCTGTTAAACGCCATGCAGAGACTGGTTAGTCATTGGTTCATGCTTCGTTTAGATGTGTTGGACAAATTACCTCCTTCCCAAGCTGTTACTCCTAAGGTAGAGAGTATCGTGTCAAGTAGGAATGAGCTAGTAAAGGACATCCGAATAATACCAATGAACCTACACGGGCAGTATCGGTTTAATAGTGAACAAAGTGACGTGTATGTTGATTTGGGGATGAAGCGTTGTAGTTGTCGGGTGTTTGATCTGGATAGAATTCCTTGTGAACATGCCTTAGCGTGTTGTCAGCATGCTCGGGTAGAGATATATTCCTTGTGCTCGAAATATTACACGGTAGAAGCATGGGCTCTGCATATACTGGAACCATTTATCCAGTGTTGCGAGAAACAGAGTGGAATCTTGATGAGGTTTCGGCTGAAGGTCGTAGAGAGGTTCTCCCTCCAGATTATGAAGTGAGACGCGGTAGGCTAACTGAAAGAAGAATCACTTCAGCAGGTGAGGTGCCAAGAGCGGCTCAAGCGGCTCCGAAGCATCCCCGAAAATGTGGGAATTGTTCTAATGTTGGTCACAACAAACGCACATGCCCTGGGCTTGCGTCTGCTAGAGCATCTGCTAGAGCATCTGCTGGAGCATCTACTGAGTAAGGATTTGAATTTCATTATGGTACTACTATTTGGTGAGTGAGGACAATATATGTATTTGATTATGCTACTATTTGGTGACTGAGTGTGCTACATGTATTTCATTATGCTAGTGTTTAGGTTTGATGTGAATCGCTTGGTGTTAATGGGTGTAGTGCATATTGTCGTGCGGTCAGAAGTGGGCACCGTGCAACAGTACAACCAACAGTAGTAATGCTTTTAGCCACCGTGCGGTAATCATAGGTCACCGTGCGGTCGAACAGAGAGCAATCATACTGCGCAAGATATGACCGCACGAATGGTTATTGACCCGTGCGGGTGACCCATGCGGCACTAAAACCATCCGTGCGGTAAGTTCACCACCTGTAGTATTGATCTCTGATCCACCGTGCGGCAGTACAAAAACCCGTGCGGCCTGATCACCACACGATGTTTTACCTCAAACAATAAAAAATTAGCCATGTAAAGATCAGAATAAAACAGCTTCAACGTTAAACATGTTCCACGTTAAACACCAACCCTACTTATTACAAGAAAGACTCACACATATTGCAAAATGTGTGGTCTTTGTTTCCGAGACATATAACATAAACCCTAAACGGATTACCAACGCGCTGGACCCATGTCATCACCCGTGGTGAATGACAAGAGGTAGAACTCAAGGTTGTCAAGCTCTTCCACGAGCTTGGTAGCTTTCTGCATGTCTTCCTCTGACCAGTCTGTTGTATCGCCCGCCCGGACCTCCTCCCGAACCTCCTCTCGAAGTTGGACCGCCTTCGGAAGGATCCGTAGGAGAGCTGTCTTAATTTTCTCGAACCTCCACATCATCTCACCATGGTTGTGTGCAGCCATGGCTGATTTTCTGTTTATCAAGTGAATAGATGAAGTGAGAAAAGTGAGTGTACACTCACTCACATTTATAGGCGAGGTTGTTAGTGTGGTTAGTTGGTTCCATGAACTATGGTGTGGTGGTTAGAGTAAATGGTTACATTGAATGTGAGGTGGTTAGGCACAGCTTCCTTTGATGACCGCACGGTAAGTGGTGATGCCCGCACGACTTGAGGTCATTCATGCCCGCACGGCTCGAGGTCATTTCTGTCAATCCCCCGCAGATGATGTAACTACTCCCTGTACAAAATCTAAACTTTGCAGTACAAAATCTGTGAATACCTATTCAGTCACTACATCCAAGAAAACTTTGCAGATTAATGTCTCTCATTAATGTATCTCACCCCCACTCATCCACCCACTCCAACCCTCTTTACTCTTTACTCGCATTGGGCCTATAAATGTGGCTTATGAGGACCATTATTTGTACTCCAACAAACCTCACTTCCAGCCTATCAATTATCTGTCAAGTTTTCTCGGAATAGGTATTCGACGAATGTTCTTGCATTAACATGTTGTATATGTGTTTGTTTTTTTTGTAGTGTAAGCATGTATATGTTTGTGACAGAATGGATCCCAACCGTGTGAACCGTGCGGAGCGTAGACTGAGGCGCTGGATTCGCCGGGAGCTAGCCGGAGAATACGTAACAATGTTGGCTGACGGCACCATAGTCAGAATACCCGAATGGCTCTACCAAGCACCGGAACCAGCATGGTCTATAGAGTACTACCGCTTAATTGAAGAATTCAATCAGGGCTTGGACCGACTGGAGGCAGTCATGCGCCAGAAACGTTTACCATGTCCTCCACTCCCTCCTGGTGAAAACTCATTTATTCAACTGCCGATTAACGAGGATGACCTGCTTCATTCTTTCGAGGAGCCAGCTTGGTTCCGGGGTTTCAGACAGTGGATGCTTCGAAACCAACAAATTGTACAGAGTCTGATTGACAATCTACTTGCTGCGTAGGAGTGTATTTTGGATTTGAATTGTATTACTTATGCTACTTGTTTGAATGAAGTTTATGGTTTTTGGACTTAGCGAATGATGCCGCACGGGTTATTCTTTGCCGCACGGTTATATGTTCATGGACCCCGTGCGGGTGTGTTGACTGGCCGCATGGTTTAGACTGACAGCCGCACGGTCAGTTTTTTACCGCACGATTTATCAGAGACGGATGCAAAAATGACTTTGGAAGTTCAATTCCATTTATTAGTGAAGTCGAAATCAGTTACATTAGATGGCAGAGAGTTGTCTAATAACTCTCTCGTCACATTCTTTCACCTGACCCATCCACTGAAGCCAACACTGGAACCAAGCAGGCTCCTCAACGGAATCAAAGTCATCCTCAATCCCGTCTGTCCAACGAGGCCTTTGACACGGGGGCCTAGGATATGGTGTCACGTCTTTCTCACGTTCCAAGCGCTCAATGACTTTCAACCGCTCACATGCGTCATTGACTAGTCGGTCGAACTCAATCGACCACGCGGGTTGAGGTGGGCGTCCCTAACACGGTTCGGGTATTCGTACAATTGTTTCGGAAGCTTCACGTCGCCTCCATCGTCGCTCCAGACGAGCATCGTGGTTTGAGTCTATACTGTCACACACACATATACAAAAAACGATTATTCATGAACAGAAGACAAATACCCGAGAAGAAGAAGAACTTGAATATGTGTATAAGAAACCAAGGTAGTGATAATGAGGCTAATCAACCTCATTTATATAAAATTAGTAAGGGTTTAAGCATTAATTTCGTATGGGGAGTTGCTGCCAAGGCATTAATAGCGCACGGGGAACTGTTGCTTAGACTTTAATGGTTGACAGCAAACCGTGCGGTCAACCCATGAATCCCGCACGGGTGCCGCATGGGGTCGATATTAGGGTTTCTCACCCGCGCGAGTGATTGATATCCGTCATCAATGCCTATCCGCACGGGTTAGGAACCCTCATATATACCCCATGCGGCACCCGTGCGGGTCCTCGTGCCTACCGCGCGGTTCAGTCACAGAACCAAAATGTTCCATATTCCCTATGTGTTGTTGGAGACATTAAATTTGTTAGTACCTACTACCCACCAACCCAAGCCAAAGTAAGGGTTAGGGTTTATAGGCTATGTGTTAGGGTTAGGGTTTAGGGAATATATTCCTTCCATAAAGTTGGTTACATC
The DNA here is from genome assembly GCA_963921825.1 of Erodium maritimum. Lineage (NCBI taxonomy): Eukaryota > Viridiplantae > Streptophyta > Magnoliopsida > Geraniales > Geraniaceae > Erodium > Erodium maritimum. The sequence continues at coordinate 36,951,395 of OY997588.1, forward strand.
AAATCGATGTAAGGAGGAATATATTCTTCCTCATCTTCTATAAGTAACAACAATGGAACAACATAATACTCGCACACTCATAATCTACTACATCATAACTTCATGTAATGTCAAGGGTTATTCTACTCCCCAACCCATACCCAGAGTTAGGGTTAGGGTTAGGGTTAGGGTTAGGGTTAGGGTTAGGGTTAGGGTTAGGGTTAGGGTTAGTGTTAGGGTTAGGGTTAGGGTTAGGGTTTTGGGTTTCGGGTACAATGAGTAGGGTTTAGGGAATATATTCCTTCCATAAAGTTGGTTACATCAAATCGATGTGAGGAGGAATATATTCTTCCTCATCTTCTATAAGTATCAACAATGGAACTACATAATACTCGCACACTCATAATCTACTACATCATCACTTCATGTAATGTCAAGGAAAGACTACTCTCCTTCCTACGACTCCTCATCCGATGGAAGCTATACTTCGCTTATCGATGGATGTGGGCGTAATACTCCACCAGAAGGAAAGTATCCATCCCCGGCCCAAGAATACCCCGAAGATGAAGAGCAAGGAGAAGAAGAGCCACCGGAAGAAGAAGAGCCTCCCGTACACGACTATCCAGTGCAAGGAGAAGGAGAAACTGAAGTATATGGTAGCGATACATTGAAAGGAGAAGGCAATACTGAAGTATATGGTAGAAATACAGTCAAACTGTTTGGAGATACTGAACAATATGGTAGCGGTGAAGTTGAAAGCGGTGATAAGGCAACATCGGCCTTCAATGGCCCACAACGGCCAGCCCTAAGAAGAAAAAGTAACATTTGCAAGGGTTTTGAACTTGTACATTCCTTTATGTCCTGCCCGTACGGGTGTGTCGTTAACCGCACGGGTGTATAAGTAGACCGCACGCGTAACCATTTAGTCCGCACGAGTGTATGAGTAGACCGTGCGGTTTTATAAGTAGACCGCACAGGTTTATAAGTAGACCGCACGGGTGTAGAAGTAGACCGGACGAGTTAGGTAGATACGTGACGCCACACGGTGTACTCACCGCCGTGCGGGTGTATAATGTTTTTAGCATGGTCATGTTATTGACCGCACGGTTTAGTAGAGCCAGATTCAAAAATCATGATTAAAGATGAAATCCATTATTATTCAAGGCCATGACAGTACATTACATGGAAGACAGTTGGTTAATAACACGGTCATCATGGTCTTTCATCTCAGCCATCCACTGAACCCAACGCGGGAACCAAGCAGGCTCCACGACCGAATCTAAGTCATCCACAATCCCGTATGTCCAACCAGGCCTTTCCAACGGGGGTCCAGGATATGGGGCGTCTTTCTCACGCATGAGGCGCTCAATGACTTCCCACCGGTCCATGGCGTCAAGGAGTCCTCGGTCGAACTCAAGCACCCACGCGGGTTCAGGTGGTGGGCACTTACGCGGGCGATGTTCTACTATGTTTCTTGTCGCTTCGCGTCGCCTCCATCGTCGCTCAAGACGTGCATCGTGGTTTGGGTCCATGCTGTCACAAACATAATATGGTTACACCACTTAAACAAAAACACACATATACAAAAAATAAGAATGCATGAACACAAGTCGAATACCCGAGAAGAAGAGCTTGATGCCGTGTAGATGGAACGAAGTTAGTGAAGAGGTATGCTTTGAAGATAAAATGAGGCTAATGAACCTCATTTATAGGAAATGTTTCAGGGTTTAGGCATTAATGTCGCTTGGGGAGTTGTTTCTAACACATTAATGGGTTCAGCATTCAATGGTTGACTCATTAATGGTCAGTCCATCTGGTAGGTTACAACCCGTGCGGCAGATTTCACACCCGCACGGGTGCGAAACCCTAATTTCGACCCTTTCTGATCACGCGCGGGTGTACGTATCATCCGCGCGGGTTGCTGTCAACTCTATGGACTGCACAGTACGTAGTCAAACATAACTCCCAACCCATTAATGTATGGCAACAACTCCCGCTGCGACATGAATGCCTAAACCCTAACTCCATACCCATTAAAGTCTTAGCAACAACTACCTGGGCTACATTAATATTGTTATCATAAATTTATGTTTTAATGTAAAAGAAAAGTTATATTTATTAATCCGAAAACCAAATACACTAAGTAGCCCGAAGAGTGTCAATGAGACTCAGCTCGATTTCTTTGTTCCGAGCCATCCACTCTACGTAACCCTAAAACCAAGAAGGCTCATCGAAAGAATCAAGCAGGTCATCCTCTATTACCGAAGGGTGTGGTACAAGAGGGTTTGCACCGTAAGGGGGTGCGGGACATGGTAGATGCTTGTCGCGCATGAGTCGCTCAATTTGTTCCAAGTGCTCATTTGCTTCTTCGAGTAAGCGGTAGTACTCGATCGACCATGCTGGTTCTGGTGCTTGATACAGCCGTTCGGGAACGCGAACTATCCGGCCGTCACTGATTCTGGTGATGATTCCGACATTCTGCTGTCGCCTCAAAGGGATGAAGCCAGGAAGAAGAGGATCGCGGTTCGGTTCCATCCTGTCCCAAACATATACACGCTTACACAACAAAAACAACTATGAAGAGGGAATCTTTGACGAGAGCAGTATGGGTGTGCTGAAGCCCATTTATGGGGGTAGTGACATTAATAGGCATGCCAAGTTATTGTTGGGGCATTAATAGGCATTCAGAGGTGTTGTTGGGATATTAACAGCATCCAAAGGCGTTGTTGGGACATTTATTGTGCCAACAATAATAATATATTTTATTTCAAAATATTAAAATTGGACCCCGTGCGGCCTACCTACGACCCTCACGGGTGCACACAGACGACGTCGGGTTGACAGCAAACCGTGCGGCCAACCCATGTCCCTCACGGGTGCACACAAGCCACGTCGGGGTTGACAGCTAACCGTGCGGTCCGAAACCGGCCCGCACGGATGCTCACAACATATGTCAAAGTGGATAGAAAACTGTGCGGCTATTTCCTTTTTCCCGCACGAGTTCCACAACATAAGTCAGGGTTGACAGCAACCCGTGTGGTTATTTCATTATTCCCGCACAAGTTCCACAACATAAGTCAGGGTTGACAGCAACCCGTGCGGCCAACCCATGGACCCGTGCGGTCGCACAGAGAGTTTTATACTAACCCCTCGTATAACTGCACGGTTGAGTGTCACACCCGCACGGCGAAATGCATTCCAACAGTCATGTCAATCAACGCACAAGACATAAGTAACAAATAAGAAACACAATTACATTCAAATCCTTAATGTACAAAAACCTAAGTACCAAATACTCCAAAACCTTGTTGGCCTCACAATGTACGACAGTTATACACAAATGCTTGATCTCCAAAACCTACAGAAGGAGTTGCCAGTTCGACATGGCCTCAATGGCGTACTTTTTCCGATACTGCTTCATAATGTTGTCTCGTAAGTGATTGTCGAACTCCATTCCTGCCAACTTCAGCTGGATCATCTTCAGCGTGCATATCCCAGTGTCGCCACGACTACCAAAATATACACCGGAAATGTTAAACATTACATAAACTGTGTACCTATGTAAATTAAACGGAGGAAATTTCACACTTACACTTTTTTCTGATGTACATCCGGGACCCTCAGGTGGGTGAATGGTTCCTCGTACAAGATCTTGTTCTCCTCGTCCAAGTATCCTGAATGTAACATCATCCTCGGAATCATGCAGGCATACGGCCTAATCAACAGCTTTAGCTCATCATCCGATGTCCACCAGTTGAAGTTGTCGTAGACATTAATGTTCCTTCCGGCTAGGTCAACCTCTAACAATATCCATGTCCAACCCGCGGTCCCCTTCACGTGCTGTACTGGAAAGTAAAGCTTCTGCAACTTTTTCCAGGTTTTCCTAAACTCCACTGGAGTATGACATAGAACATATTCCATCAACAGAGTCGAAGGCTTACCCTGCATGCCTGTCTTGAACTCCACTCGGCATATCTCCTGGAACAACCCATCCAGTACAGAAGCCTCCTGATCAGTGAAAACAACCTTATACATGCGTTGTTGTTTCCGTCTCCCGTACAACTGATCTTCCATTTGCTGTGTGCAATGAAAATCAGTAACCAAGTAAATATTAGAATAAAAATGCATTTGTATTCAAAAATTTTAAGAATAGTTACACAAAAGGTTATACAATAAATATAGTATACGAACCTCACAGGATACCGTTGTTCCAGCTTTCAAGAGGGTCTTGAAATATTGTTTACCCCTTGTGCCGTACGGAGTCGTGATTTCCTCGAACCCAACAAAGTTTTCCAACACCTTTGAATGTTTCTTAGCAGCACTTTTGTACGCCCCGCTCGGATTCCACACTTTCTGCGATTGCATTTCTACGTGGGACACCTCGCGTACTCTCTTCCTCTTTCTTGAACTAGGACCCTCAGTGTCTGACACGTGTACCGTGATGTGTGGAGTAGAGTTCTGGGGAGCTGCGATAGGCGGTGTAGGAGTGACTGGTACGGCGTCCATCCAGGATTCACTTGACTCTTCCCCAAGTCCTGCACCTGCTGCACCTTCAAGAGAAGTTTCATACCAGGAACTCGGTGTGCTCGTCCCCGACTTTGTCTGCTCTGCCGATGCTTTCACTGCCCCCTCTGCCGGTCCTTCTTGCTGTACCAAGTCCTGTAACACAGACTGTACCACCTCGGCATCTTGTACTCGTGCAAGGACATACTCACTTCCTCCTCCAGATGCGGCAACACGGTCTTCGGGTTCCCCAGTGGAACCAGTAGTCTCCACTTCCAGTATTTCTCCAGGAACGCCTGCAACTTAACCGGGAGGCCTTGGCTGTGCACCATCATCCTGTCGAGATCCGGTGTCTGCTTCTGCGGCACGTTCACGGGCAGCGGCGTTGGCTCGAAGTATCCTAAGGACCTCATCCATTTGAGTCCTTAACTCTGTAAATTGCCCCTGAGCCCATGTCCGCATCTCTCCCATTTCAGCTTTACAAGCTCGGATTTCTTCCAAGACAACTGACTGATCCACCGGTGTGGTCTCTCTGACATCTTAACGTACGGGGTCTACCCGTACTTCTTCTCTATCGGCTGTCTCCTCGACCGGCGGTGGCAAATCTACTCCTCCAGTTGCCTCTTCAACAACCGGCTGAGCTGCAGGGTCCGGCTGGACTACCTCATCATCCCAATGGATGGATCCTCCATTCTCCAAAAATGCAGACAGACGATCAATGTCGAAATTCGAATGCTTTTCTGGTAGTTGTCCGATATTCTACATCCACGGGAGTAACATCTCCGTTGTCGTCGGGACGAGGACACTCTTGGCCACCTGCACCTGCATGGACATAACAATTACGCTACATTGTTGTGGCCCAGCTAAATCAAACTTAGGTAAATCAGAATACCAAATTTACATTTTTTTACCTCAACTTTTGCAAGTGCAGTGGTGACCTCTTCTGCAGACGGCGGCTTGGACCACTTCGGAGACCATTTGAAGAATCGTGGCTGCTCCCCCGTGTAATCTTTATCTATGCTTGCCCATAATTTTGCCACTTCTGGCATACAGTCGAACGCCAATATCTGTGTAACATAGGTAGTCATTCAGAAACCTGTCAAATCATATATATATTATTTTGCGGATAATAAAATTATCGGTAATTACTATTGTACGTAGCGTCAACACGGGAAGAAAACCACAAATGGTCCAGGTTGAACCGCTGGTTGCAGTGGCGGACGCAGCATACTTTGCCTTCAAATCTCGCATGCAATCCCTCCTCAGCCATTCGAAGGCTACATACCCCCATGGGTACTTGTTGAACATCTCGAGGTTATCCGCTAACCCGAACCAACAATCAGACACCCATTGACCTCTTTTTTCACTCGGTACCAATGCATCTGCGACGAAGAGAAGTTGAGCCAGTTTGCAAATGTCTAGATTTGGGGCTGACTTATTCCCTCGACTTTCAACCCGTTTAGTCACCAGTTCCTTCAACTTTGCCTCTAACGTCTCAGTCGAAACACGCTCACCTTTTTTAAAATGTTTGGTCTCCCTTTAAACGCAAAGTCCTTAAGGGTCAACCTGATCGGTCTCCCTTTAAACACAAACCACATCTCGGATGATCGTGGTATCTTCGTGCTCCTAGCCAATAGGGCCCACGCAAGGTTGTTGGCGTGCATCAACTTTTTTGGGATCTTAGTGAACCTCCCAAATGGACCCTCTTGGAGCAGTTCAATTGTCGACTTGTCATCTTTCAAGTCTTTCACCCTTGTTTCCAGCATTGTATAATTGCACCTCTAACTGAGCCGACATTGGAACAATTGATCTTCTGTTAGTTCTGTTTCCAATCGTGGATAGTCCTGAGGTGGTTCCGAGGGAGTCGCACTTGGAACAGACTGAGAGGTACTAGCTGCCATTGTCTGAACAAGTACTACTACAATTCATCAGTACATGAAAATATGTACAGAAATGCAAATATCCACATGAACAAACAGTGTAAACCCGCGCGGGTAGCATAACCAGCTGCACGGCTATCAGAGGCGCCATACACTAAATACCATTCTAACCGTGCGGGATCCTTATGTTCCCGCGCGGGTTTACACCGCGCATGACAGCTGTCCTCCAAACTAGAAAACGTCGTCGTTTTCAGGCCAAGTGCGAGTTCGCTACACCGAAAACGACGTCGTTCCTTTCTCCCCGCGCGGTTTATTCACAACTCGAGGGCCCAAAACGCCGTCGTTTTCAGGACCCGCGCGAGTTAGCTAGGTAAAAACGACGTCGTGCTTTTGTCCCCGCACGATGTTCACTACGCCGCGCTGTTTACAGAGTTCCACCTCGTGCGGGTGTTCTCTTTCTGTATCCCAAAACGCCGTCGTTTCTTAGGCCCCGCCCGAGTCCACATCGTTCACATATCGAGGGCCCAAAACTGCGTCGTTTCAACTACCCGTGCGAGAGGTGAACACACCTACTCCATCCCGTGCGGTATACACACCTACTCCATCCCGTGCGGGTGACCATCGTGTTGTCGACCACCAAAACGCCACCGTTTCAGGTATGCCGCGCGGGAGATAAGCCACCGCGCGGGTTACTGGTCCACAGTGAAACCCTTACCTTCTTCTCCAAGGGTCAACACCAGTCGTGCGGGTTTAGGTCATCGTGCGGGGGACAGCAAAGGCCCCAAACTCACGACGTTTGCCTCACCAAACACCGTCGATTGGACAACCCAGCACCGGCGGGCAACCCAGCACCGCCGATTTCTACTCCCTAGGGTTTCCATTTACTAATTCTACCCTAAATCTTACTTACACTGCAATGAAATCGTACCTGGGAAGAAGTCGTTGTTGTGGAACTTACTCGCGACGGAGAAATTGCCGGCGTCGTTGACGGTTGCTCGGATTTGCAGAGAGAGAGAGATCGGTTTGATTTGATGAGTTTGAATGAAGTGAGCGAGAGGGGAAGGAGTGGAGGGAAGTGAAGGGTCAGCCCCAGGGTATTTCAGTCCTTTCATCGTTTTTTTGGTCAAACGCGGTCAAACTGGGTCAAATGAAGGAAAAGTCAAAAATGGCAAAAGACGGAGGCTACCCCTCAAAATCGATATTGGCATAAGGTCTTTTGGATAAATCCTCCCCTTTCAGGAGACTTGATTTAGGATTGCAAGTTTGGGGATTGGTGTACATCCCTAGGAAGCTGTGTGGGTTTATCTTGGAATCGGATCTAAAACTAGGACTAAGGAAGGCGAAGCGGGCATTCGGGCTTATTCTGTTTTTTGCTTTGATTGTGCAGGTTTTGCTGGTCCTGCATTTGTTTTTTTTGCTTGTTTTGTGTTTTTTGATAATGTTTTTGTTTGATCCCCGCTTTAGGTTGTATCATTCTATCCTTGTTTTTCACCTTAGAAGATGGGATCCCTGATAAAAATTTCGCCTATAAAAAAAACAACCTTGAGCCTTTCTCTACATGCAACACTTGGATCTATAGTGACACATGGCCGTTAGAACGATGCACTTGTTTAAATCTATCCCACTAGTCCAAATAGCGTCACTTATTTTCTTTTCTTTTTCTTCTACCAGTAACACATGGCCCTTATCATTTAAAAACTTGAGTTGACCATCGGCGAGGAGCTAATAGTGTATTACAATTACTCTATTCTTAAGCTATTGTCAATTTCGTTGTGATTCGAATCTTAACCACCAAATTTAGGGTTGAAACCGGCAAGAACCCAATACCCTATCCAAGTAGGACGAGAATTTTTGGGGTTTATTATAGAGACAAAGTCAAGGTTGGGGTGGGTGTTTATCTCAATCCCATTGTTCTAGGTGTTGTAGAAAAGTTGAAGCAATAGCAAAAAGGCGTTGTTCAATTTTGGGAATGAATAAATCGGTGTCCCAAATTTCAACTTCATCCTAAATGTTCCTAAATGTTCATTCCTTTCGACTTCAACCAAGCTTCACCTCCAACCTTCGATTTCTTCTCCACCCAAGCTTCACCTTCAACCTTTTGTCTTCATCTTCATCTTTACGCCTTCGATCTCTTTTTCTTACCTGATTCACTCTATTTGTTTAACCACATCGTCTACATGTTCTTACAATGATAAATGGTACTTTCAGCATTTAAAAGAACAAGTCCTCACGCTACTCGCACATGATAATGGGTTTCGTCCAAAAAAACGAACAGAAATGACTGCTAAAAATAAAAACAAATGCAGGATACCAAAAAAAAAAGGTTTAAGATACTAATTTAAAAATAAAAAAAATTCGAAGTTAGCTGGGCTGAAACTTCCCTTACATTTATGCAAAAAAGACTTTCATGAGAAAATGAGAGCCAAAAGTTATTCCAAGCGCGAAGCGCAACAGACAGGTCAGATTTGCTATTTGAATTGGAATTGCTATTAGAAGCCCTATTTTGTCTGCCCAAAAATATCCCGTCACCTTCGTCCTCACGGTTTGGAAATCCATGGACTCTCCCTCTCGCTGTCTGTCTACAGAGCCTCTCAGTCAACGCCGACGCCGACCACCCAATTTTTCCCTCTCTGAAAACCCTAGAACCAGCCACCATTTCCTTTTTCTGCACATCATTTTATCCCAAGTCAACGAACCCATTTGTTTTTCTTCGCTTCCCGCGTCTCCGGCAATGCAATAACCTTCCGACAGACCCCAATTCTAGTTTCGTGTATTAGTTTTCCCTATATTTGTTACACGATGTCGTTGGAGATCGAGGTGGTCGATGAAGTCCAATCCCGAAATTCCAATTCCAACTCCGCCGGAGACCCTGCGGCTTCCGGTTCTGGGACCAACGACAATGTATCGGACGAAGGCTTACGGGACAATGTCTACGCGGCGGCGGCTTACGGTGACATGGAGAAGCTGCAGAGATTGGTGGAGTGCGAGGGCTATTCGGTCTCGGTGCCTGATAGGTTAGGCTACTATGCTCTGCAGTGGGCTGCGCTCAATAATCGGACTGCGGCTGCTCAGTACATCATCGAGGTTTGTCTGTCTTCTCGGTTCTTCAATCACTCTAATGGATTTTGTTCCTGTGACTTTCTTTTTTAATTCACTCAGGCCCTTTTAAAAAATGAAAGCTTCTTAATCTCTGCTGGATATAATGCTGTTTAAGGTAATAGGGGTTTTGGGTGTCTGTATTTGACATTTTTGGATGATTTTGACTAATGTGTTGGGTTCATTTTAAATGATGATCATAATTTGTGTGATTCTGACTGCCCTTTGATGAGTCTTTTTATTGGGTTCACTTAGCACGCATTTGAGATTTTTTCTTTAAATCTGGCTTCTGTTCTGAAGTTTTTTTCTTAAAAAAAAATTGGTTTCCCTACAATGCAGATTATGTTTTTTTGGTGCCGGGGCTGTTTTTGCTTATTATACAATTAAGTTTTACTTACATTTATTCTTAGACTTGGAACTGGTTTGTTTCTGAATTTTGTACTCCAATCCAAGTACTATTGTAGTATCCTGGTTTTCAGGACATCCGAGGATGTCAAAATCGAAGGGATATAAACTGAGCTTTGCTTGAGACTCATATCTCAGCGCGTTATTACTTTATGAGTTGGTCATTTAACAGGCTTCTAGACGCTCTTTCAATATCCTCAGTATGTTCAATTTATTTGAAGCTAAGTAGAAGGAATGTATCACCTTATTAGGTATTCATTATTATAATTTGCAGCATGGAGGAGATGTGAATGTAGCAGACCATACTGGCCAGACTGCATTGCACTGGAGTGCTGTTCGGGGAGCTATCCAGTTCGCTGATCTACTTCTTCACGCGGGTGCTCGGTTGAATGCTTCTGATATGTATGGCTATCAGGTGAATTTTAACTTGTAACTTTTAGTTTGCATTGTACCAAGGAATGGTGATATACTCTTGCATGTGAATATTGGGCAAGAAATCTATCAGAGCATTTATCTTTGAACATTTCATTGACCTTTCTTATCGAGCTTGGAACCATCTAGCAGGAAGAGGAAAATATCTGCATATATGGATATGATGCAAGAGATGTACAATAATATCTATCTTTGAACATTTTATTAACCTTTCTACGCAAGCGTGAAACTATCTAGCAGGAAAGGATAATGCCCATATTCCTACTGTAGATTGCCAGAAAGGGTAATAAGGAGTGAAGTGGAGGGAAATTTTAGGAATATGCTGATTTAGTTTGCTGGAGTACTGGTGCATCATGTCTTATAGCAGCAATCAATGATTGAGGTGATTTAGGAATTCTGTATTTTATACAGTGAAGTGTCTGTCAACATACTGTTTTCCACTGAGGGGTTCTTCGAGAGTTGGTATCCAGTGTAACGGCAGTTACTTTCCTGCATCATTTATTCATGAATAGTGTATTGATTGTTATTATCAAACTTGTTGTGATTGTAGATAACACATGTTGCAGCTCAATATGGTCATACAGCTTTTCTTTATCACATTGTGTCAAAATGGAATGCTGATCCAGATGTTCTTGATAGTGATGGAAAAAGCCCTTTACACTGGTACTAAAAAATATGACAGTTGTGCTTTTCATTATTAAAAGGGATAATTGTCCAAAACTACCCTAAAGTTTTGTCCACAAACGAGTTGATGCACAAAGTTTTGTCCACGCTTTTGTGGGTGCATTTAAGTTTTGTCCACGCTTTGTGGGTGCATTGAAGTTTTGTCCACGCTTTGTGGGTGCATTGAAGTTTTGTCCACGCTTCTATTCAATCCGGGAAGCACTGCCCAGACCATCATTCTGAACATCCCTATTACATCAAAACTAAAAAAGTCGTGGACAAAACTTCAGGGTAGCCACAAAGCGTGGACTAAACTTTGTACATCAACTCGTTTGCGGACGAAACTTTAGGGTAGTTTTGGACAATTATCCCTTATTAAAAAGTAGCTACTTATCTTCACCACCCTATATTGTGATGATGTAATGGCATGCCTAACCCATGAAGATGAATTTTGGGGTTTCTATTTTTGCTACAAACTAAAACTGCATGAATTCAATGGTCTTTCCTGACTTGAGTTCTTTAACTTTATGGTTGATCATTTATTAAGTATTCTCGTCTCTTTAATTGCTTATTGCTCCTCAAAATATAGTCTAATTTTTTTTAATACTGATACCGTTAAATAGATCGAAGCGGTAACATGTTTTCAATTATGGATGATACAGTACATATTTAACATGATAGATTACTTTACGGTAATGATAAAACTATATCTGTATTAACATACTAAAAAAGATGGTTAACCATTTCCTAATTTTGAATACATGAATGGTCAGATTTTTTTTATAGTATATCATATTTGCATTTGATATAAAATTTGTGCGTATTATTCATCCTGGGAGACCCTTTTGTTTTTGGATCAGTGGTAACAGTCATGAGTTGAATGAGTTTTCCTCCTCGGTATTTCATATGGAATAATGAATACCATAGCCAGTTTCAACTGCTCTAATTCTTACTCAATCATTAAAGTTGTTTCTTGAATATAAACTTTTTTCCGTGCTTTATTACTCAGCGATTAGAATGATGCTATTTAATTATGTATTTACACTTTCTGTGGAGATTTAGGGCTGCTTATAAAGGTTTTGCAGATTGCATACGTCTTCTCTTATTTTTGGATGCATATAGGGGGCGTCAAGATAAAGAGGGTATGTTCTTGTGCAGTCTAGAAGTTGACCCCGAGAAATGATTACTTTAATAAATATGCAAGACTGGGTTCCTTGATTAATTGTATTTCTTAGTCTTATTTCCATTTCATTACCTTCAGGTTGCACTCCTCTCCATTGGGCTGCTATTAGGGGTAACTTAGAGGCATGCACAATGTTAGTGCAGGCTGGTAAGGAGGAGGATTTGATGGTGACTGCTAATAATGGACGTACACCAGCACAACTTGCTTCTTTTAAGAATCACAGACAAGTGGCATACTTTCTTGTAGGTGTTCCATTTGTAAATTTCTAGCTTGAAGTAGAATTAGGATCTTGTTAATATTTTGAAAATGAGTTTCGTGAACATTGTCGTAGGATGCTTTTGGCTCGGCAACATTTTGTCCAAAGGCCTTTTGTAGGGCTGCAGTTGCGCCTACCAACAGGCACACGATACATTCACTGCCCTTCCTTATGCATTTGTCCTCTTAAATGTCAATGTGTTTCCCACATGCTTTCATTGTGATACTGAGAAGTCTGAGCTTGAAAATATCTAGATTGTTTTTGCACTATCTTTTGTACTATCAATTGAACCTTGCATATGTAGCATATATTGACGTATCAGATTTGGCAGGGCAATGCAAGAAGGTTGCTTAACAAAAGTTACAAGACACCTATACTTTGGTGTGTGATATTACTGCTACTGATGATATATATGCATTCAGTCATAATTGGTAATATGCTCTGAAATTAGTGAAAACAATTATTCAATTTATCTCCGTAAGGTTATGCTTACCCTGATTTCTTGTTTACCCGATTTCAGCATCTAATCTGCCCAAGTTAACAGCTGGCTTTGCTTTGGTTGCATGGTTGGGTATTTTCCTTGCAGCTGCTGGTCTTGTCATGTGTTATAGGTGTAGCAGGTAAGCTTTGTGCTGCATAAAGCTTTTTTCTGTAAGGTTTTTGTTCATTGGTTGACTCATTAACACACCCTTATATAATGATCAACATAGTGGGACCATCGGATTAAGTAAAGTGCTCTCTCAAAACCTCTCTAGAAACCCTAACTTCTAAATCTCCTCAGCCGCTTCCCTTTTCTACAATCATCACTATCGGCGGCTTTTGTGGTCCTTGGCCATGGAAGTTGCTAGTGGTCCTTCTCGTTCTCCTCTCTCTCGTGTCTCTATTCGATTGGATGATTGACCCCTTTCCCCGAATCTGCCATACTTGGCGCCTCTCTTCTTCTCGTTGGAGGTTTTATTGGTGGTTCTTCTCTTTTTTGGTGTTGGCCTTTGGCGTGGTGGTGGTTTTCCGTCATCGTAGAAATGCGGTGGATTCTCTAGGTTTCGTTTCCTTATCAACTGGGTTCTCTTTTCCCTCGATCACAGTATGCCTGATCTTCCCTTCCCCAACCATTATGGAGGTCGGGGCCTTACGGTTTTTGCTAGGGTGTTTGCCGTCGGGGTGTTATTTTTCCAATGTTTTGGCACTTACTAAAGATCCAGTCAGTGTGGGAGCGTGGGATTTGTGGTTATATGATCATGGTCTCGATTGGTGGTGGGTGTTGCGGCAGCAATGGGGACGACTGGAGTTCGGGGTCAAGGGCTACCTGTGGGAGCTTCCCTAGGCGGGTTTGTTTCTGGCCCAAAGCTGTTTTGGCTTTTGTTGTTGTTGTTGTTTCATTAGGTTGTTTGGGTATTTGGGCTAAGTAAAACTAGGAAATGTAGAAAATACATTGATGATAACTTGATACAAGAACAAGAGTAGCTCTCTATTTATAGAGAGTAACATTATCATTTAATTACCTCATTAATGGTAGACTATTCACCTCCTAACTACCTAATTATTAGAGACTCTTCAACTACTCGTCATTAATACATATTCAAACACTCCCCCTCATGTGCAATATAAGTTTAACATACACACTTGGCCAAACCGGAGTTGAGTTTTACCGATGCATACTTGGGCATCTTGGAATAGACTAGTTGACTACACACCGGGGCAGATCAACTGCTACACACTTGGGTAGCGTGTCTCCAACAATAACCGTTACACACCTGAGTAGCATAACCTTACAAAAATCTCAAAATCAAAGGTGGTACTGTTGAAAAACAAATAGGGAATAAAAACTAGTCAGAAAATGCACTGGATTGATGTCGGCACGCGACTGACAGCGGTGGTGCGTACTGTTCACAACTGTGGTATTGTTCACGTGCGGCTGAGCAACATGCAGTTCAGGAAAAAGTCCTGTAGCCATGTGTGCTGAAGAGGAAGAGGGGATGCTCACTGTGTAACACCTTGTCCACCCGTTAAATCATAATTTAACGAGTGAGCAAAGTAACAACGCACTCTAATCTAACTTGAGATCGAAACTTGCATTGATACCATGTAAAACTAGAAAATATAGAGAATATATTGATGATAACTTGATACAAAAACAAGAGGAGCTCTCTATTTATAAAGAGTAACATTAGCATTTAAGTACCTCATTAATGGTAGACCCTTCACCTCCTAACTACCTAATTAATTATAGACTCTTCAACTACTCATCATTAATACATATTCTAACAGGCTAAAGGCCTTTTTGTTGTTAGTGGCGTTGTCCATTTGTTAGTTCCATTTGTCGGTGTTTTTGAGCTTTTGTCCATGCTCTTGTTGTTGGGTGTATTTGGGGAGTGTTGAATTGTCAGACCCTTGTCCTCTTCCAATATCAAAAACTACTTTTAACTATAAACCTTTTTCAAATAGTTACACCTAACTAAGAAAACATAACAGAGTGGGACCTTAACATTTCCAAAATAACACGTTAGTCTTTTTCATCAAAAAAATAGACGAAAAATGGTCATGGGCCTCAGATATAACTTTGTTTTTTTTTAAAATGTCAAATTAACCCTTAACACTTTCAAACCCTATTGCTTTATCTCTTTTCCTCATCAAATCTCTAAGGATTTAAATTTGGATATTTGTGATCCATGACCACGAAAAATGAACATGTGACCAATTTCATCAGCAAAATATACGATGGATCGAGTACAATCTCTGTGACCCGCAAACTGTATATCAAAATGTAAGATGGAAATTATTTTTAGAAAAAACTAATATCATTCTTTGGTTCAACCAATTTTCAGACAATTAGTTACACTGCAAAAATATTACACTTGCTTTTATTACAAATTTCACATGTGTTTGGTTATTTGGGCTAAAGGCCTTTTTGTTGTTAGCGTCATTGTCCATTTGTTAGTTCCATTTGTCGGTGTTGTTATTTGAGCTTTTGTCCATGTTCTTGTTGTTGTGTGTAATTTGAATATGTTGAATTGTCAGGTCCTTGTCCTCTTCCAAGATCAAAAATACTCTTAACTATACACCTTTTTCAAATAGTTACACCTCTGTGACAAATTTCATTAGCAAAATGTACGGGTGGATCGAGTACGATCTCTGTGGCCCGCAAACTGTATATCAAAACGTAAGATGAAAATTATTTTTAGAAAAAACTGATATCATTCCTTGATTCAACCAATTTTCAGACAATTAGTTACACTACAAAAGTATTACACTTGCTTTTATTGCAATAAGGGTAAACTACAAATGACAACTCTTAAGTTGGCACGTTTAACCGATGATTACCCTGAAGTTCAAAAACTACTGATGCAAACCATGAGGTTACAACTTGTAACTAGAAACCCCTCTGTCAGCTAAAATGACGAAAATACCCTCAACTACACTTCAATAATTATTTTAAAAAAAAATATTTAAAAATCACTTTTGTTATATATATATATATACTTATTAAATGACTTCATTTTTATTTAAAAATCACTTCAGCTTCATTTTTAAAAAGTATTTAAAAAAATCACTGAGGGTATTTTCGTCATTTCAATTGACGGAAGGGGTTTCTAGTTACAAGTTGTAACTTTAGGGTATGCATCAGTAGTTTTTGAATTTCAGGGTACGCATTTGTAGTTTACCCTTACAAAAATATTGATTTCACATATGTAGTTGGGTCGTTTGGTGATGGGTTTTGTAGTATGGTTTGTTAGACTGTATTAAATTGAGCTTGGTATCATGTGCGGGCGGGTGGATCATCCACAAATTTATCTACCCTAGTTTGCAATTCGCCCACATAGTTGCGGATCAATAAAATTCGATCCACTATCTATTCACTCATATTCAGATGGATAGCGGGGGCGGATGGAGCGGATCGCCGAATGTTTTTGAACAACCCTATCCACACATCTCCTTCACGGTGGCAAGATCTGTCCTCCCCCTCTTCTCATCTCCTTCATATGCCTCTCATCTACCCTTAACCCATCTCCGGCGACACAGATCTACGACCACAAGCTTCCGGTAGGAGTTGCAGAGGAGGGCGCCAGGCTTCTTGGTGTGTCTTCCATGGAAGCGGAGCCAAGCCGAGTCCAACCAATCTCGCCTTCTTCTGGTCGATCTACCGCCAGACTTCTGTGGTGCTGCTCAATCTGCGCCGAAATAGAGGTCGGCTTCATCTTGTGTTGCTGGAGATCAGTCATAAAGTGGATCCGAAGCTGGAGAAGAAGACCACACCGGAGTTTAACGCCAGAGCTACGACAACGACTATGTCTCCTCTCAGGTGGGTAGAGTATTTTGACGATAGTGCCAAGTCACAAGGAGTAGAGTTTGCAAGGTTGTAGGTTTAAGATTTTCATTTGAGGGAATAAGGGTTTAGGGATTCATTGTGATACCTCTTTTTTTTGTGCTCTCCAAGAATCAATTTTCTAGGTCAATCCTATATGGGTTGAGCAACTAGTTATGATAATGGCTACAAATTGCAGTAGCTGAACTCATCTGCAAGTTCTTTGGCTAATCAAACAAACTGACGGGTTTGTCAATTGGTTAGCGTTCATACACATGTTGTTTTGACATTGCTAGCTGAGGCATTTAGAAATGTAGGATTTACTTAAAATAAAATGATGTTTATACTATAGGAATATGTTTACATTCATATGTTCTTCTGGAATTGAACCCAACGGCTTCACTTATATCAACAAATTTTAAGGCATGCAAAGTGTGAAACACCAATCTTGGACGAAAATGAGATGAACAAATAATAATTTGGGTGAAAATGAATTTAATAATTAATTAAAGATAAAAGATTTTTTGAAATTTAATAGAAAATGAATAATAAAAGTTAAAGAAAAAATAACAAATGAAAAAGAAAAAAAATATAAAAAATTAAGAAGAATAAATGATTTAAGGGTAAATGTTGAAAATTTAAAGCTTAATAAAGGACATTGTTGACATTTCATCATTTTTAAGTTATTAAGAACCAATGGCTTGATTTTGAAAATTTGTTTGTTAGTGAAGGGTATTTTGGACATTTTACTATTTTTGGGTGCAAAGTTAATGTCATCGCCTAACTTGATATTCTGAGAAAGGTAGGATACTTCTATGAGCAATTTCAAAGTCCAGTGTAACTATTTGAAAAACGCGTATAGTTAAGAGTAGCTTTTTGATATTTTCCCAAAATATATATTTGCAGATGATAATGTGACTCCTGCTGGGGCCTCTATAGTATAAGAACAACTTCTGGGTTATTGATTGTCTCTTTTTTCCCTCTTAGCAGCAATGATCCAGGTTTTATTGAAATTAGTGCTCATGACCCACAGAGCATGAAAGATGATGTAAGATTTCTTTCCTTCACATTAACTTATTGTTTAAGTTTGTACTGATTCATATGCTTCTAAATGATAGATAATTAATTGGTGCTTTGTTTTACATGTGTTTTTTCTAGGAACCTTTGTTGAAGGTAGAGATGAACAACCCTGCTTTACTGGCTGGCAGTTGGTTTCAACTCTGTCCAAAATGCAAGGTGATGTTCCCTTAATATTTAAAGGGATAATTGTCAAAACATGCACTAAAGTTTCGTCCACAAATGAAATAGTGCACAACGTTTCGTCCACGTTGTGTGGCTACCCTAAAGTTTCGTCCACAAATGAAATAGTGCACAACGTCTCGTCCACGCTGTGTGGCTACCCTAAAGTTTCGTCCACAAATGAAATAGTGCACAACGTTTCGTCCACGTTGTGTGGCTACCCTAAAGTAATTTGCTGATTTAGGTTTCATAAGTAATTTTAAGTAATTTTACTAACAAATGTTCGTGGACGAAACTTTAGGGTAGCCACACAACGTGGACGAAACATTGTGCACTATTTCATTTGTGGACGAAACTTTAGTGCATGTTTTGACAATTATCCCATATTTAAAACAACCACTTGCAAGTTTATTTTGGCTATTCTCTGACACGATATGATAGTCTTGCTTTTTTTAGATTGTGAGGCCGGTTCGTGCAAGGCATTGCTTTATTTGTGATCGTTGTGTCGAACAGTTCGATCATCATTGCCCTTTGTTATCCAATTGCATCGGCAAGGTGCTTTTACATCGACATGTTTCTCCTTTGCATGGAAACATAATATTATGCATTTCTTGTTTGTTGCTTGTATTGCAGAAAAACAAGCGGGATTTCTTCGTATTCCTTGTTGTACAAGCTTCTGCTATGATGGTTACTGGCTCTGTTGCTCTAGCAAGTATACATATTAATTTGTTGCCTCATCTTTTTTTAAAGTTAGTCTTGGGTTATAAGGAAATTACCTTCAGGAGTTTTGACTGATCCAACGGTTGGTGCTGTATCGTTTCTGGTTGTGGATTGTTTCCTCTTCTGTTTTGTGGCTCTTCTAACTGTTTCGCATGCCTGTAAGGTATTTTATCCGATTCTCTAATCACTATAGCTTTGTAGTTTCATTCAGGGATAATTACAAAAGAAAAACCTGAGGTATGCACTTTTTGTTAGTCGTAGATAATTGGAAGAAAAAAAATGCCATGAACTTATCTTTTTGTTGTGTAAATTTATTCTAGGGAAAATTACGAAAAACGAACCTCATGCATGTGTTTTTGGCAACTTGTGACTGAAGAAAAAAACTCTTATAGCTTGTAGGGTTAATTGTAATCCCCACTTTCATATTTTTGCACCGTTTATCACAGAGTTAATAAACCAACCTAAAACTATTTATCCCTCATTCCTTTTATTAGTTCAGGGTCACAAATGGTTAAAATGTCATACTTGAGGGGCATTATTTTTTGCAAACATTCCCTTTTAATATAAGGGTATAAGTAGTGTCTCTAAAAACTTTGGAGGTCATGTGCATATTGCACATTACCCGTTTTAGATGAAATCGGTTACTTTTCAATAATGGTGCAGAAAAATATAAGTTCGGGGCTACAAGTTGCAAGAGCTTTTTCTTCAGAGAGACAAGTTTCCAAAATCTGAAACATGAGGGTCATATTCCGTAATTTTTCCTTTATTCTAGAATGATTATATTACCCTTGAAACTTTAAATTTAAAAAATAATAAGTAAAAAGCAAAAAATCCAAAGTTTTCTTCCTCTTTGAACATATAAATAGGGAGAAAATTAAAGACATGAAAATTCTGGATTTTTTGTATTCTACTTATTATTTTTAAGGGTATAATGGTAATTTAAAACAAATTTTAACGAAAAGACACGCTCATGACATTTTTTTTGCAATTATCAAAGAAGAGAACTATAACAAGCAAAAAGTACATATCTCATGGTATTTTTTTGTGCAGTTATCCATTTCATTTACATAAGTTTTGGGTTGCTATTGGCGGTGCATGCAGATATGTCGCAATATCACGACAGACGAACTGGCAAATTGGTATCGGTACGGCTACCTGAGAGGGCCGAGTGGTCGGTTCAGGAACCCCTATGATTATGGCATTAAGAGGAATTGCTGGGATTTGTTGATCAAAGGTTATAATGAAGATGTGGAGTGTGGACAAGGAGACTCATCTCTCGGGGGGCTCAAACCTGCACAGGCACAACACTCTTAATATTTATAACACTGATTTTTTTTTTTAATATCTGGTGATGTTCATTAGTTATTGGAATTGCTCGAGTCTTGTACCATAAATACCACTCATCATGTCATTGAGCTTATTCATTCTCCTTGAGGTCTTACCTTTCCTCCGTTCTTGAGCGCTTGTTATTATTTTTTTGATTTGAACCTCAACCATTAAGTATCTCGAAACCGATGAATCTACGACAAAACGGGAGCCAGCAGTAGATCCAAAACACTAAGTCGAAAAAGCAGGCCAAATTCGTTTTTATTTCGTCAGCAAGGGCAAATTTAGGTCTAGACCTCTTCAGAGGCTAAAAAAAGGAATACACAAAAATAATTCAAGCTACTGAATCCACAAAATTCAAAACAATTACACAAAACCATCAATATAAGAGATGAAGAAGAGAGACTGCTAAATTATGCAGCAGCCCCCTACCAGAATGGACAAAACCAAGAACCATTCAAGAGGATCAAGTCAAATTTGTTATATTGGGAAATTTGACTACACTTTTATTCTAAAAGTGGTACAGGTACTCACTTGAAAATTAAGTCCATATTTATTGTTATTTCAAGGATATGATTATATTTTTTTTGAGAATGTTTTGACGAAAAGGTGTCTCCAGGTGAACTGATGGAGGTGTCACATATGCCAATTCTGAATTAAAGGCTATTGAGAGGACTCGATCAGCGACGTCGTTTGGAAGGAGGAGCTTAAGTGAATATCGTGGAGACGACTGTTTGGATAGGGTGCCACGTGTTCTGAACCCATTGGAGAGAGACGGATTGAGGTGTTTGGTCGTTATTGGTGCATATGGTCTTCTCAGCTACCTGTTGTGGTCTTGCTACGAGAGAGAGAAGCAAAGGAGCCTGATGTCCTTGCACGGTGGCAGTAGAGGCGTGCCTCTTTCTTGTGGTCCCAAATTATTGTATGAGGTTTGAGTATAAGTGAGAAGAAGCCAGCAACTTAGGGTTTGTCTTGAAAGTTATGTATCTTCCTTATGTTGTGCAGAGAGAATTGCAGGAGAGGGGAGCTAGAACCTTACTGTAATTTTTATCAAATTATGTCTTTAATCCCCGTAGAAATTAGTAGTCTTTGTTACAGGAGGCCGACAGAGCCTCCAGGTGAACCTGCTCCCAACTCTGGCAAGGCGAAACCGGACTAGACTACTACACCAGCTTTGTTCTTCTACGACGAGACCCTTGCCATGGTGTCATAGAAGTTAGTTTCTTCTGCGACATCAAAGTATGACGTCGTAGTCGGTATAACTTCTATGACGCCATATTATGGCGCCACAAAGGACATCAACTACTATGACTTCATCCTATGACATCGTAGATGTTGGTCACTTCTACGACGTCATATGGATGATGTCAGAATAAGACTATCCATGACGTCGTAGAGGTAACAAGGACAATGAGGGTTTTAGGGTTTTTTTTCATCTGTTCAATCGTTTTGAACATTGAGATAACTAGTTTTATGTAAAATTTGTTCATCAATAATAGTTTTAGGTTAATATCAATGTCCCAAGCTTGAAAGTTTGAATTATTTAACCTCGTCTTCAAAATTAGATTTTTTTACATCTACGACGCCTTTATGGCGTCGCAGAGGGATATCATCTACGATGTCATAGTTATGGCATCGCAGAGATTACATGATACGACACTGTTTTCTTCCAGACACTTAGTTTATTTTCTCGAGATAACTTAAATAAAATGACGTCGTCCCATAACCTCTACGACGCCTTATCTATGGCGTCGTAGAATTGATGGTCCATTTAGGTCAAACGCACCTCCTTCTTCCCCATTTTCCCTCCTTCCTCGCTTTAGTCTCTCTCGACCCTCTATCTCGAAGCTCTCTCATTCTCTCTCGCACCTCTCTCCCTCTCTCTCGAACCTCTTTACATCCGATGTGGTAGTCGATCCTCCGACCTCTGTCCATCCTTCCTCTCCCTCTCTTCCTCCGAGATTCGGCCTCAACTCCCCTTCGTGCTCCACCACCGGTCGAACAAGGTTTCCATCTCCGATTAAGGTAAAAGTCTCGTGCTATAACATTCCGTGATAGGTTAGGTTAAAATTGATTTTATGGGTCTTGAATTAGGTTAGGTTATAACACTGTTAATGATTGTAAGCTTTGATTTTTTTTTTGGTGGATTATGTGTTAATATGATGACACTACAACACTAATAGGTTGGGTTACTTGTGTGAGGTTTTGGTGGATTAATGATTTTAGGGTTTAGGATCGTAGGAATCATTAGGGATTTTAGTACTGATTGTTAGTGGGGATTGAAATGATAGTTTAGAGGAATTGATTTTAAGTATGTAAATGTATACGTGAGTTTCTGTTTAGAACATATGGAGATTGAAAACATGTATGTTACGAATTAAATATGTGTATGTGCTTCTGTTGAGAGCATAGAGGGATTTACAGCATCCATATAGGATCAAAGCATGTATATGATATAAAATATGCGTATAGTGATTTAAGTCTGTTGGAAGAGGTATGAGTTTGAAAATATAGTTACGAGTTCATGTCTATTTTTAAAAACTTCCCTATAAGTGTTAAGTAGATCTGAACTATTTTTTTGATGTATTGAACATGTATAAAACTGAAAATAGTTTTAAAAAGATGTTAACTAGTATTAGAAAGAATTAACTTCGATTTAGTAGGAATTGTTAGGAATTGATTTTAATATTGATCTACGTTTAGGGTTTGGGGATTTGGTGGATTAATGTGAGCTATATTGGTTTCATTTCCATTTGGAATGTTATTGATTAAACGATTGATTCGATGCATTATTTTTTTCTGAAACGAGAACATAGATATTTTATTACTCATGACAATAAATCATAAACAGAAAGTGGGTCCCAGACCCTAGGTTCCAGCATATGTCCGAAGTCCCGTAGGGATTTTGGCGAACTTGAACCGTAATGGTGATCGCTTTTGAATAGCAGATCTAGAATGAACAAAGATTAGCACACGAACGAAATAAAAACTACCAAATCTGTGATGCCAGTTCTTCTGGGCCCCGGGACATTGGGGCGGTCTGGTATCGTCAATTCTTCGTCTTGAGTCGCCCGGATCTTTAGAAGTAGTGCGGAGGACGGGATATGCTCCTAGTGCTCCAGATGTGACTTCACCGACACTTCACGTAGAAGCAGATTAATCATCATCGATTCGACCCGCAAATGTTTGTTCGGGGTCGAGAGTCCCGATATCGGGTGCCGGAGAAACAGGCCCCAACCTATCATCCCTCCGCCCGGATCCCAGATCTATCGAAGGAGCGGAAGCATGCCGGCAAGGGGTGGCCCTGGGGCGGGAGGCCACTGCGGATGGAAAACGGCGCATGGAGCACATATCCCGGTGGACGGCGACAGGAGGGCCACGGTGGCTAGTGGCAGCAGAACGGGACCGATCCGGCGACGCAGGATCGGTAGCGCGAGACGAGGAAGAGGCCGTGGGACGGTCTGAACGAGCGGCGACCTGCGAAGGTGGACGGCGACAAAAACGGATGAAACAAAGAGGCTGTAAAAGAAAACCCTAGGAAAGGTACTGTTGAACCCATCCATGGGTAGTGTTGCACCCGTCAAGGGTATCCGAGAGCTTGGAATCAAGGGCTTCAATGATGGAAAAAAAAGGGGGGGAGGGGGGAGGAGGCTGTGCAGAGAAAGCGCAGCCCTAGGGTTTTTTGATTCGATGCATTACTTAAAAAGCATTTCTAAGTAGTATTTGGTTCACGGTTTGTCCAATTTGATTGTAGTATGTTAACCATTCACTAACGCTATTTGTTTAGATAATTTTATGATACACACAGTCTGTATTAGATAATGTTCGGTTATTTAAATTAGAATTAAAATATAATATTTTATCTTTGGATTAAATATCGAAACTTACTCTTAAGTATTGGTCACAAATACTACACTACCCACGTTTTCAAAATGAACACTACACTATCTTAAGTATTGGTCACACGATTTTGTTGGTAAAAATGAACGTAATTTTCCATTCTTTTAGTCATATGACCTCAAGTGTCATATAATGGATGGTAAAATGACATTTTTTTGCCCTTAAGTATTTGACCTTAATACATTTTATAAGGAACAATAACGAGGGTACAATGGTAATGTTCCTTATAAAATGTGTAGAGGTCATATAATTAAAGGAAAACGTCATTTACCATCCATTATATGACACTTGAGGTCATATGAGTAACGAAATGGAAATTTCCGTCCATTTTTACTAACAAAATCATGTGACCAATACTTAAGGTAGTGTAGTGTTCATTTTGAAAACGTGGGTAGTGTAGTGTTCGTGACCAATACTTAAGAGTAAGTTTCGATATTTAACCCTTTATCTTTTTACATGGTGTCAGAGTCTTTACATGGCTGGAAATTTAGAAGCGGCCACCGTCATCGACACCACTAACTCCTCCGATTCGAGTGGCTTCTCAAGTCCTTCGATTCCCGAAGAGTTCAAGATAATGAATTAAACCATGTCACAAATCAAGTGTTTATATTTTTTTAATTAATTAGTATGACGTCTTTTGCAGGCCGTTGAGGCGTGGGCCAGGTCTTGCGGCTTCAAATGACAAGAACAAGCAGAACCACAAAAAAAAGGGTAAGTACATTTCATTCCAATAACGTCTACATTTCTTTTTCATTGTAATCATTTGTCTAATTCTCCTTTGTTTATGTTTTCCAGGTTATCGTAGCTACGATAGAGGAAGGCCAAAGGTCGTGCGGGGTCTCATCCTTTGGCGTCGTGTTAGAGTTGGTTCAGACTGAGGCTCTAGCTACCAAGTCGGGCAAACATAGGAAGGGGAGCGTGTAGATGCAGGAGAAAGTGCAGGTGCAGATCCAAGAGCAAGTGGAGGTGGAGTGTCGCATGAAGGAATATGAGGAACAGGTGGAAGCGCGTGCAGTACAAGATGCGGCTAACAAGACGGTTTTAGAAGAGAAACTAAAAAGGTCAAAGATTTCATGTCTTTTTGCAACTCCATGCTTTTACAACCTAACAAAGATGAAGTAGGGCCGAGTAACAAATGACGTTGTTTTTAGTATAGGAGTATTGATATTAAAACTTTCAATTTCTGTGTTGTTTTTAGTATAGGAGTATTGATATTAAAACTTTCAATTTCTGTGTATATGTCACTACTGTTTGGTTATTATAACTATCAGGTTTTGCATGTTTGGGTGAACGTTTTAATTCTTTTTAAATCTGGAGCTATTCTTCTGCGACGTCGTTTATGGTGTCGTAGGTGTAATTATCTTCTACAACAGGTTTCAAATTGCAACATCGTCTTATGACGTCGTAGAAGTTGGAGGAGGCATGTCTGCGACGTCATAAAGAACCTTTACGTCGCCATAAGGTCGTCTCAGAAGTTTCTTTCCCTTGTAGTGTAATATCTGATAAATTCGGTTGGCTTCCAAAAAAGCTCCGGCGACTCTCAAGGCGTGAAGTGACTAGACGAGACGATGTCCTGCACGAGCTCACCAGACGACGGCCTGCACAATCCACACATGACGACCCCAGACACCACCAGAACTTGAGCTCAAGATTCTAGATCTTAGTCCAGCAACTGATTCCCCGAACTCCAGAGCCACTGAGTGAGCAACAAACGACACAAGACAACACCGACATCGGACACGACCTGATTCAAACCGGATCTACAGGAAGAGATCGGCCCAAAAACCTCGACGAACACGAGCAGAAGCACCACGGAGCAAGGAAAGAGAAGCTAGAAGGGGTAGGAGGAGGGAATACGATGTCACCACTGACAACGTTTATAGCAAGAGACCATAGCGTCGTCGGTGGAGAGAAGGAGAAGGGGGTTGTGTCCTGGCGGCTAGGTTTTTAAGTAAAGAGAGAAGTCCTGCACCCTGTTGTATTAGGGACTAACCATCGTAATCGTCCTTCGATTTTGACAATACACATCGAGAACGGAGGCCGCCCACTGCTTTGGAGTTACACTCATAGTGTCACATGTCCGATCATTGGGAAAAATGACCATTGACTTTGCCAATAATTAGATTTTGTTAAAAAATCAATGGGAAAGGGATTGCATTCACAATTGAACAAAAAAAGGTGAGTTGTATAGTATTAATCAAAAACTAATTTAGCAAAAAACAAACATAAAGAAAATATTGAAATTTTGGAATTCCTGAGTGGTTTTGGCCAAGAAGTTTGTGAAGAAAAACGAGTGTATTACATATAGGATGAATGCCACTGCTAACTGAGATGATGTAGGCGAGGTCTGTGCCTCTGATTCCTGATTACTATACAGCGTCAACAGCCAGCAGCAGTGAAGAGAACCTACAAAAGTGATGGAAGAGTTAAGTATTGGTCCACATTCATGTACATGGTTACAAATTAAGTTTGGTAATCACTTCCAGTTCGGGCAGACCCAAATTTACATCCAATATAAAGGAATTAAATCAAGCAATAGCTCAAACGCTCTCATACTCGTTGTCAGATCAACTGGCAGTTTTCAAGTACATTTAACTTTATGAGCTGTGGCCTAACGACAATTGGTCAAGAAGCATGGGCCATGAGATATTTCAGAGTCAGACACTTGGCAAGCCAGATTGGTGAGGGGGATGACCAGAAACTATCAGTCTAAGATAAAATGTCACTGACAAGAAGCTTCAGGGTTGCTAGCATGAATAAAAATGTAGCCTCCTATAAATAGGCAACAAGCATTGATCTGGTGTAAGATCATGTGAAATAACGACCCAGTGCTTAGTTTACAGAGAGTAGTGACATAATCAGTGTCCTACAATTGAGAAGCTACTGACAGGGTCAAATAACCATAGCGGACTAAAAATAGAGTAACAAAAGCACAAGATTAAATCAATGACTGGCAATAACAAACTAAGACCATATAATACAGTTGAACGAAATATCAATTGATGAAAACCAGATATGTGGATCACATAAAGTACTAGATAAATATCAATGTTGTTATGTGGCATTAAAGAGGGTATTCAGGGGAGCACATAGAACCAATAGAGTGCATATTTCTAAAATCACTAAACCTTCAACGAATGGGAATAGAGTAGAATAAAATATCAAACTGATATACAAATTAATGCTTAAATCCAAACCCATAACACTGGTTAAGGCCATTCATCAGTATGTGAACTGCAGAAGGAATAATCTAAGTGACCAGGAGCTGTGAAGATAAGCAGTCCAAGGCTAGCGCAGAGAGAGCTACCTCATGTGCATGCATACTTACAAAAGGTTGAAAACTATATAACTTTTCCACAAATCACTTCAATAATATCACTTTTCTATAAATCATTTAATAAGTTATTTATATTATGTAACTATCTGTTCTGTTGTATAAGTTCTAAGCAATGGCAAGAAAATGACCCCAGCATATCAGAGCACAACCAAGGCAGGATAACCAAAAACATGTGGCTAATGCAGGTGATGGTAATTAAACATATACCATACACACAACTTCAAGCCAAAATGGTAATCAGAGGTCACTCAGCCAACCACTTTCATCAAGCGAATAGACTTAAGCTGAATCCATAAACACAAACCCATAATAGTATTTAATAAAACTTCTGAAGCCAGTGCATAAGCATCAGAACAATGAGATGAAAACCAATTGAGGAAACTTACTCAATGTGGTAGCTTCCCAGCTCGAAAAATAGCAAACTTTGAAGACCCAGAGTATGAATATTCAATCTCATTCGCCTTCAAAAACTCTTCCAACACCTTCTTCACACCCTCAGGATCAGCACTCTCACACTCAATCTCATAGAAAGTCCCAAACTCATACAATGTCTCATCCACCTCCAATTTCAGCCCTTTCCACTCATACACACCCCTCACATTCCTAAACCCTCCCAAACCCACAAAACCCTTCTCCCCCAGAACTCCAAACTCATCTCTAGCCCTCGCTATCACCCTCGATTCAACCGAACCGAGCATCGCCGGATCCGCTGCACAAGCGCGGCCGATGGCGGGATCCAACTCCTCCTCGTCTTCCTCCACGCGGCTAACGCCGTCAACGAGGACGGCTTTGCCCTTGAGGGCTGCCATGCAGAGTGAATCGTCGTCGTAGAAGCGGATCCGGAGGACAGCGCGACGAGAGGAGAGCTCGCCGGCGGCTCCGTCGAAGAAGAGGTTCTCTTGGCGGTGGGTTTTGAGGTGGAACGGTGTGAGGAGGCTGGTTACACGGCCATGGGAAGCGGCGTCTGGGAGGCACAGCTTGACCTCCACCTCCATGAGTGATGTTAAGATTCTGAAAATGTTGGAGCTCGATTAGGAGGAGAGACCAATCCGGGAGGATTTAGAAGAGGCGTCTTTGTTACGGTCAAGATGGTGGAGAAGAGAGGCCGAGGGTTTCGGGTTAGAGGAGGCCGATGAGGCGGCGCGCTTACGAGCTTCTTCGAGCTCTTCTCTGTCTTCGACCTTGACTTCGATCTTGCTGGGTTTTCTTCTCAGCATCTCTCTTGCAGTCGATAGGATTTGCTTTTCAGAACCATTTTATAGGGCGCCGATTTCAGACCCGGCCCACTTGGTCAATCTGCCCCAATGGGTAGGGGTGTCCAAAATTGATCTGAATACATTCTAGCTGGTCAATCCGGCCTACCCGATCTCAGTGGAATTGCCCTTATGGATTACAAAGACGTGCCCGAGTTCACAAATACCAAACCCGGAGTGATTACAAAGATCACACTTTTACAATTTTAATTAATTTTAGAGATGAAGATTGATGGCTTGAGTTTTTGAAGATGATTACCAATTTTGTAATAGAATACTAATTTTGTGTTGATTTGAACTCATCTTTTGTATCTGTGATTTGTTTTGGGTCTATTTGAACTCCCTATTTGTTGTTTGTAATCCTTGAGCCTTTGATAAAATTTCAATAGGGTATGGAATTTTTTTCATCATTAAAAAGTGACCAAATTGAAAGCTTCTAAACACTATTTGTTGACTTTTTTTTAATGATTTTTGGATAATGAAAAGAATATTAGAAAGTATATATGTGATACTATTTAAGGTTAATGTGATTAACTATTAACAAATTCGAATGGGTTGGTCCAACCTGGTGAACCGACCCGCAATCCGGACGGGCGGATTCAAAGGTCCCTTTTTGTGTATGGGGTCGGGAGTGGGTTAAATTTTTTGAACTCGGTCACTCTTGGCCGATTCAAAAATTTTTCCACGGGGCCGGGGCCCAACCCATGGACACCCCTACCAACGGGTAGCCAAAGTGAGACGTCCTGGTAGTTTTTCCTTCGGATGTTTGGCACTTGGGCAAAACAACTTTGTCAAATCTGTTCCAAATCAGTTTTTCCTCCTACAAACTAAGAA
Organism: Erodium maritimum; assembly: GCA_963921825.1. Classification (NCBI taxonomy): domain Eukaryota; kingdom Viridiplantae; phylum Streptophyta; class Magnoliopsida; order Geraniales; family Geraniaceae; genus Erodium; species Erodium maritimum. The sequence goes on from OY997588.1 coordinate 36,980,704, forward strand.
GAATGAGGGGAAGCGTAAGAAGATCAACACAAAGACAACAAAGAGGTTTTTGGCATAAAATGATAGTATATTCCAAATGTGGAACTATACAAAAGTCTAACAAGCTTAATTTGTACAAGGCCCTTAAGTATTTATAGTAGTTACAAATGACCCTTAACAAGGAAGCAATGAATGAGAGTGTCAGCTCCTCCTTAGCCATACATTCACTCTCCTATAGTCATATGCATGTAGGAAAGCTCATGCTTCCTCTTTCCAAATCAGGTGCTTGTGCCAATGTGTGGAGGAAAGTGTTAGGCACATGGTCTGCTCAAACTTGCACCTTGTCATGTCAACCCGAGCTGCTCATTCACCATCAGCACTACCATCTTGAGTAGGCAACTCTACATGCCACTAAACTGCTCAACCAACTCGCCACGTTGGTAAGCTGCTCTCCACGTCATGCACCTCAAGCAAGCAGCTGTCTTTCTTTAACAAAACAACACATCATCCTCGTGCAATTCTAGCCAAAAACATATGGATGGGTACTATAGCAAAAATAGTATAAGGCTAGCTATTTAGAACATAATATTCTCCCTCACCTATGGTCTTGATGTCCTTGTCAAGCTTTCTTCATACTCCAACACTTTGTCTTCATATTTCCATAGGTCCTTAGCTGGTTCCCAAGTCTCTTCAGCATCAAAGAGGTCTTTCCACTTCACCAAATATTCGGTGTAGGTCGGGATGACCTTCCACCTAACCGTGCGCTTTCCACGGATCTCCTCGACCTGCTTGTCATATGAAACGAATACATTCGGGGGTACACAGCTTGATTGACCACGCTCTTGATCTTTTAGATCCCTATAGTAGCGCTTCAGCTTGCTCATATGGAAGACGGGGTGGACTCGGAGCTGTGGGGGAAGCTCAACCTTGTAGGCAGCTCGGTCAACCCTCTTGATGATTGGGAATGGCCCGTCATACCACCTCGGCAAGCCCTTGTGAAGCTTTCGTGCAAACTTGACCTGGTTCCCATGAAACTTCACCATAACCAGGTCGTCAACTTTGAACTCAAGAGGTCGGCGGTGCTTGTCTTCCCACTTCTTCATCTTCATGGCTGCTTTGTCAAGGTATTACCGAGCAATGACTCTTTGCACGTGCCAAGTCTTGGCTGCTCGAAAGGCGTCAGGACTGCTTCCTTGGTAACCTATCTCTAAGGTGTGTGGAGTGAGTGGTTGTTGTCCCGTTACAAGCTCGAAGGGACTCTTCTTGGTTAACTCGCTCCGCTACAAGTTATAAGAGAATTGAGCCACATCTAGCAAGCATGCTCAATCAAATTGGTTAGCACTTACAAAATGCCTCAAATAAATCTCAAGCAACCCATTAACCCTCTCGGACTGGCCATCGGTTTGGGGATGTAAAATAGTTGAGAAGCATAGTTTCGTCGCCACAAGAAGAAAGAGTTCCGTCCAGAACCTGCCTGTGAAACGAGCATCACGATCACTTATGATCGTCTGAGGCAGACCCCAATATTTTACCACATATTTAAAGAAGAGCTCCGCTTCCATCTCTACCTTGTACTCCTTAGTGGCTGAATAAAGGTAGTGTACTTCGTGAACCGATCGACAATCCCCATGATGGTGCTATTGCCTTTGAACTTTGGCAACCCCGTGATGAAGTCCATGCTAATACTTCCCCATGGACGAGTTGGGACGGTAAGAGGCTTGAGAAACCCTACTGGTAGGCGTTGCTCCACTTTGTGTTGTTGACAGACCAGACATGTCTTGACATATTGCTCAATCTCGTCACGCATGTCTAGGCAATAGTACACCTTCACAATCAAAGCTCGCATCCTTGGCTGTCCTTGGTACCCTGCATACAAAGTCTCATGACACTCCTTGAGTATCTTCCTCCGCAGGTTTCCCTACTTTGGAACGAATATCCGACGTCCTTTGGCATAGAGCAACCCATCCTCTATCCAAAACCGATGTGTCTTCCCTTGCCTGGCCAACTTCATGACATGTTGTGCCACGTCATCATTTGGCAGGCCTTCCTTGATCTTCGCAACCATGTCTCCACGCACTTTCACAATGGCTGCCAACTCAACCTTGCGACTCAAGGCATTAGCCACAAAGTTGTCTTTCCCGGGCTTGTACTCGAGCTCATAATCGAACTCAGCAAGGAAGTCTTTCCATCTTGCTTGCTTTGGGGAAAACTTCTTTTTTATTTGAAAATAACTTGTGGCCACATTATCAATCTTGACCACAAACTTGATGCTAAGAAGGTAGTAGCACCATGCTTTTAAGCAATTAACGATGGTTGTTATCTAATTCTCTTGAACCGTATATCGCCTCTCGGTATCGTTCAACCTCCGTCTCTCGTAATCATCAAAACTCCACCTATAGCAAAGTCAGAAGCATCGGCTTGCAATTCAAAAACTTTAGAGTAATCCGTTAGAGCCATAACTGGTTCCTCCATCACGGCATGCTTTAAGGCCTTAAATGCCTCATCACACCTTGTCGTCCATTCCCAAGGCTTGTTCTTCTTCAGCATGTCGGTCAAAGGGGCAGCCACGACCGAATACCTCTTAATGAAACACGATAATAGTTTACGAGCCCAAGGAAGGACCTTAGACCCAAGACATTGGTTGGCTGCTCCCATTGGTTTATTGCTTTGATCTTCTCTGGATCCATCCTTAGCTCACCATCTTGGATAATATGGCCCAAAAAATTATCTTCGTTTTCAGCAAATGAGCACTTCTCTTTCTTCATATAGAGTTCATGTGCCCTCAACACTTCAAGCACTACCCTCATATGCTCCACGTGCTCCTCCAAGGTCCCACTATATATCACAATGTCATCTAGATAGACAACCACAAATTTATCCAAGAATTGCTACAAAATATTGTTCATAAGAGTGAAAAAGGTAGCAGAGGGTTATTCAAGCCAAACAGCATCACAAGGAACTCATAAGAGCCATAACGAGTTACACAAGCCGTCTTGGCCTCATCTCCCTTAACAATCTGACTTGATAATAACCAGAACGCAAATCAAGCTTCGTAAAGTAACGAGCTTTCCCCAATTGATCAAATAAATTAGCAATCAACGGAATTGGATACTTATTTTTAATGGTTACCTTATTTAATGTTCGGTAGTCGATACAAAAATGAAGACAACCATCCTTCTTTCCCTGGAAGAGAACGGGCGCTCTAAACGATGCCTTGGACGGTTGTATGAAGCCAGATTCAAGAAATTCCTCTAATTTTTTCTTGAGCTCCAATTCTGGAGGAGCCATTTTATATGGTGCACGAGCTAGAGGCTTTACACTAGGCACCAGCTCAATTTGATAGTCTACTCCCCTTCTCGACGGGAGTTTCTTGGGCAGCTCGGATGACATCACGTCCTTGAACTCATCAAGTATATTCTCAAAGGGTCTAAGCAGTGGCATTTCCTTGGCATACGAGGGCTTGTCCTCCCTCATTGTGGCAAGAAATGTTGACTCATTCTTCTTGAGCCTTTTGGTCAGCTGAGTCGCTAACAAGGTCATGCTACCCATCCTGGCCTGGCCGGAAGTGCAAGTCTTGCCATGCACCACGGTTGTCACATCATAACCAATGACAAGAATGTTCTCATGTGGCACCGTATACGACTTGTTCTCCTTGAGGAGTTCCATCCCAAAGACTAAGTCATAATCGTCCATCGGAGCTACGGTCAGGGACACATTGCCCTTCCATGCGCCAAAACACAATGGTACCTTCTCCACAATCCCTCAACAAGAACGGGAAGCGAATTCACTATCTTAAATGATGCAACAAATCCTTGTGCCCTAAGACCAAGTTGATTTGCCTCTTGCTCACGAATAAACCCATGGGATGCACCCGTATCAACCATAATCAAGGTTGTGTTTCCATTGATAGTACCCTCAACGTACAACAATTATCTATCTTTGGCCACAATAGGCCTTACAAAATTCTTCTTGGCCACTCGGGCCGACTGCCTATTCAATGCATTCAATCGCAAGCTTCTCATGCTCGCCGATTGTTGATGCTTCTTATTTTTTCTATCACCTTATCCAATGACATTCATCCTCCTCTAAGGACACTCGCACGCCCAATGAGGACCCTTGCAAATGAATCCGGTACCTCCTCGGCTACTCTCTCCTTGTTGCGGAATTGGCCTTGGCTGGTTGCCTCGACCTCCTCCAAACCTTCCTTGTCCGGCTCCCCCACCTCTTCCTCGATACGAGTTGTTTCTGGCCCCAAAGTTTGGTCTTGGCCTGGCACGGTTAGCTGGTTCAACCCTAGCTTGAAAGCTATAATCCTTCATCTTCTCGGCCATATCTAAGGTCGTCCGAATATCTCCCACATTCTGCCTCGTGAGCTCGCTTCGAGCCCAAGGTTTGAGTCCGGTCGTAGAATTGAACATCAAATCCATGTTATTCATATCCTTCACCTGAATCATGGGTGACTATTTATAGTAAATATGGATCTCGGTATTTACCTTTAAGGATTGCTTAAACCTATATTAATTAGTTACTCTATATATATCCTTTATATACTAGTGTTGGAGATTATCTTGTCGAACTTATTATTTATCTTATCATAAAAGGATCGGTCCTAAGAAGATCCGCTCACAAGAACCAAGTTTTGATCGGTACAAAACCAAGAACTCTTCTTAAGAAAATGATAAGGAAAAGTGTCATTGACCAAACCTCACTCTAATGATTCAACTAATATGATTAGGGCTCAATCACATGCTTATAGTAAGCATACTAATGAACATTTCATGAATGCTTAAGAAGCATGGAGTTTTGAACTTCCGATGTAATAGAGATGAATTAATACTTCGTGATTGGTCAATTCGAGAAAATGCTCCGAGAAAGGTCATGATTGAAGAAAGATGATCTAAGACTCATAAAAGTGTAGTAAGCCTATATTATTTACTATCCATCTTATAAACATAAACATATACATATTTTTGGATCTTGGGTATTCAAATGTCGGATATTAATATCCACGTTTATACAAATGTGCAAGACCTCAAAAGTAGTCTATCAAAGATAGGTTGACCTACAAGAAGTAAAAAGTAACCAAAGTTATTGCCTTAACTTTGAAGTCATGTAAGGATGGTGAACTTATTCTTAATAGAATAAAAGTTATCATGTATCTACAATATAGGCACACTATAGAGTAAACTGAATAAAAGTTATCATATACTTACAATGTAGGCATACTAAATCGCTAAGCAAAAGTCGTCCACTATAGATGCTCTTATGGCATCTACTAGCATATGAAGTGAATTGTGGGTTCATAGATACCAATTCACTAAAGAATTGGTTGAACATGACCCGATACACAAGGACAAAGCTACTTGTTCCCCTCAAATTTTAAATTCTATTTTCCTTGTAATTTTAATTTCCTAGTCTAGTTACTTTACATAAACCCTTTTTTATTTAAATCATTGTTTAGGCTTTGAGACTGTGAGTTTTATTTTTCTATTGTTTTATCGAATCTCGACATCATATCTTACGATAATTAAGTATAAACTATTCTTATGTAATATTCATGTTTTAAATTTTATTTTATATTATTTTAACCTTATGTATTAGCATTAGAAAAACTAGGTATTTGGCACCGCGCGATGCACGGTGCAAGGCGTGAGGAAAAACTTGTGATATTTATGTAGTAGAGATGCAGTATGTTTGTTGTTGTACATGGAATTGGAGCCGGTGATTAAGACGGATGCATGCATGGTGTGAGAGAGGGCGTGTGATATTTGTGTGTTGGAGATGCGATTTGGATGGTATTCGAGACGTTGATTAGGGCGGGGGCATAAATTTGACTTGCATTGGAGTGATATACATTTTAGTAATAATTTGATATAATTATTTATGCCAATAAAACGTAACCCATCCAATGATATTTAACATCCAGAACACTACCAATAAAAATGCATCCCAAGTTGAGAGGTTGAATAAATCGCTACTGATTATATGTTTTCAATTGTTCTACTTTTTAAAAGTGTGTGACAAACTTATTTTATGACAAACCTAGAAAGTGTATGAGTAACCCGATCAGAATGTATCAAACAAACGTTAACTGAAGTTTCTAAAATCGTTGATGCTCCTAGTGAATAAAACCTTCATTAAATTCATAGAAAGACTTTCCTAATCAACACTCGAAGAAATAAATTCAAACCAAAATACATGTGAACCAACGATCAATGTGAACTCGCAACCCCGATGCTGCATAACTAAACCAACAACCATTTTCTCTTATCATCCTATATTTTACTTGTCGAGAGAGAGATATATTAAGACCTACCTGCAATTTTGGCAAGCTTGTCCACAAAGGGGTCGACCATTCTACGAACCCTTGTAATGGACTCTTTTAGTGCTCGTCGTGGTGGAACCCCCATAAACACTAAGATTCTACATAATCAGACTGTGGACTGAAACCACCCCACCAAGGCACTGATTGCACTCCCGCAGCTCCTTTTGAGAGCTCATATGTAATGGTTATCTTTCGGGTTGATCTTCCTTGTATCTCACCTCTTTTTTAATAAAATTTTATGCGTTTATCCAAAAAAAATCCCGAATACGAAAAAAAGGGAAAGAACAGTAGCTACTTCAAACTCTTATGTGTATTTCTATCTTTAACACCAAATTGGAGCTTTTATTAGAGAGAGCTGGCACGCTTCAACGAATGGAAACATATTAAAATAGGAGCAAATCAACAGAGCCTGAGAAAGAAACCCGCATACGTAATTGTAAACCTGGAAATGATTTAAAAAAATGTAGATTAATGATATATTTTAAAGATACAAAGATTCGAACTCGAATATACAGTAAAATAAACTTTGGTATCATGTTAGAAGATCAACACAACCAAAAACTCAAACAGCTAAAGATTAAATGTATACAATCAACCTGCTAAAGATTAATATCGTGAAGATACCAAGTGCGAACTGAAAGCAGTACCAGATCCTTAAAATTGATGCTTGTTTAGTTATGTGCAATCTAGAACAAACAATGACATTGTTCTTCTAATAAATAAATAAATACAACGATATCACAAAATGGAAGAGGAATGAAACATGTCATACGACTTGAAGATGAAAATAAATATTTTTCACTCACTCAAAGACCAGGTTCTGGCCGGTGTTGTTGTAAGAGTAAACATAGACAACAACTCTTAATTTTTCACAACATGAGATTCCTACTGACTATGCAGTCCTTTGCACAATTATCATAAGATGAATTTTAGTTGCAAAGTTGATTTAATAATGGAAATACAGCAAGGAAATAACACATGCCTCCAAATTTGCTCTTAAAATGTTAATATCCAAATTTTCAAACACAAACAATCAATAATGAAAATTTCCGGATATGAAATGAAACAATAAGCAAATGTTTGGCCTGGCTTGGATACAAAAAAGAGAGATTATTTTTATGTAAATATCATCAAAGAATAAACAAAAAAACATATAAGAATAGGAGGAAGTTGATTATACAGTGTGATTTTAATTCATTGCATCAACACCTATTCCCTTGAGTTTGGCAAAAGATTCAACCTCGTCTTTAAAAGTGTGAACCTCCATCAACCTTCAAAGGAAACACATAAAAAAACGTTAGCTTTTTAGTAGAAGTGATTAGACGTGAATGGTCATGTTTATTAAAATTGAAATTATATAATGTTGGAACTAATAATAAATTACCTAGTAGTATTGGCACGCCTCTTGGCCTCTTCGGCCATGATACTAATGTCCCTGAAAGTGCTTCTCTCCGGAAACATTATAGTCTCCGTAGGTTGAAGTTCATGTATTGTTTGTTGCTCGGTGGCCCACGCTGCCACCCGAGCTTGCTTCACGAAACCTTTTTCTTTCATTAAAATTGTCGGTTGGGCTAGACAAATAAAGTTCAGTCTCATTCATTTCCATCTTAGCCCACTATCAGCTTGGCATTCTCTCCTCTCACTGTTCCTCTATTACAGTAAAATGATGTGCTAACATGACAACCAATTGAACACAACTAAAAGAATTATAAGGAGCCACCCATCACTCCTGAGACCAAACCAACATACAGATTGGTTCTCGAAACCCAAATTCAATCCCTGGTGTATACATTAAATTAATAATCTCAGCACAATGACACGAAGTCAATCTCAGTGTTGTTAGAGATACAAAAGAAATTGTTAACTTAATAAACTCAACATTAAATTGACCTTTTCTCCAAACAAAAACCTCAACAAAACCTCAAAATGAACTTAATTTTCACTCCCAAAAGACCAAAAACAGTCAGAAAATCAATCTCAGTACAATGACACGAACTTGATCATTTTTTGTTCAACACTTTCGCTATAAATAAACAGGGGAACTTACAAAAAAAGTGGGATTGAATCACCTTCTAGAGAGCCGGCATGACTGGAACATATAAGATAAGATGAGATTAGCCATCAAATCTGACTGGAGTTGGATGGACTGCTTAAGATTTCCACTATTCACAACCAATTCAAACAGAAATCGTGTTCATGGTTTGTTTCTTCTTTCTTAGTTGGATATGGATATGTTTTGCTTAAGCTATCAATGGACTTATTCATTAGTGTTATCCATATATTGCAATAGTCTCTCTTCATGGTTCATTTTAGAGGTATCTAATAAGGCCATGCACATTGCAAAATGACAAGATCATTGTGCAAACTTTCAGACCCCTCATCTATTTTATTCATTGCTTCTGAAATCAAAGTCATCTCCTTAGCATCAAAACTAAACTTTCAAAGGTACACTACTCGTATTCTAATGATCTCGAGATAAGGTTATTGTACATGGTTGGCATGTTAATTACCTTGAAGTCGTTGTAGCAGGGATATGGGTGAATAGAACTTCAAGGTCACCTCTTTCTGTTTTTCAAGTTCATTTAGTCTCTCTTGTGCAGCAGCAAGCTCAGTTGTTCGAATTATCATGCACTGTGAGCACATAAGCAAAACATTATCAGAGTTCCATTCCCAGCCTCAAGTCATGTAATGAAACAACTTAGGATTTCACTGATTCCGAAGCTCTATTATGTAAGGTTCCTTTTCCAAATTCTCTCCTACAGTGCATAAAAGTATATAGAAAAATTATAGTCTATATCCTGAAGCAATTTCATCTGGAGATGTTAAAAAAGTTGGCAATTCAAGTGCTCATGGACCAAGTACCGCGTGAATTGCTCCAATAGCAACGAAGGATCCATGGGTTATCTCTCATCGTAGAATCGAGTTCTTCGTGTACTTCTCCAGGTTGGAACATTTTCGGATTTGATGTCTTGAATCATGCTTAATTTTTATAGGTTGTAGGCGAACGTTTGAGGAAGATACTGACCTCTGGGTTGGATTCACTAATTGCCTGCAATGTGAAGAATATTAAGAGAACAACAACATTGTACTACCATCTTTCTTATATTTCAGCATGCCCACATGAACATAAGTAGCTCCATTGCAGACCTGGTGAACAATCATGGTTGGGTAAATAAAAACATAATATTCTTTGAAATTTCAAGTGACTTAATTATCTAATTACCTCATCCAATGCATTGTCTAGAAGCTTTGCGAAAGCTGCAAACCAAAACTTCTATCAACAACATGAATTAATATTGAGTATGAGAAAAGATGCTTTCAAATTCAATAAAAAAGAAAAAAAGCTGAGAGGGCTTTTAGTGATGGAATTCTAAAATTCACATCCTAATTCAGTAATTACCTCCCAAATCCCACTTGTGACTTATTGCATCTGAGTGCAGAAACTTAGGATAGACCCTGAGATGATCCATGCCACCTCAAAAACAATCTGGCATAGCCACATACACTCGATTTAGCCTCGAATTATAAACGAAAATCACCAACTGTAGACTCCTTACTTTTCGTTTGATCTATAAGAAAATCTTACTCTTTTCATGGAGTAGCATACATTTCAACATGGAAGACGAAGAACACATGATTGTGGACTCATTTAACATTACATCAACAACATAATAGTATTTACCGTAGCATAATACACCACCACAGCATAACAACATGAACGAATAGTAAAGGTGAACACTGATTAACGCAAAACCCAACTGTATAATGCAGCATGTGCATATTTCCCATATTATCACCCACACAGCAAAAAAAAAATCAAATGGCAACATATAAAATTCATGGACATACCAAAATCAAATCACCCACAGCTAAACAACAAACCAATCACCGCGGAGGAGAGGTGAAGCTCAAAAGTCAAAGAATACCTGAGAGGACGGAATCTGACGGTGACTGTCACATTCTCCTTCGACTCGCTGGCATCGAGGGGAGAAGCGGAAGTCCTGGGGCCGGAGGAGGAAGCCGATAGCCTTGAAGGAGGAGACCCATTACTATGGTGTGGGTCAGAGAAATTGAAACCTGAAGTGGGGATTATAAGGAGATGTGATGGTGTTCATGAGCTTGACTCTCCGGTTGTTTTCGGCACCGAGCGCCGGAAGAATCGCCCTAATGAGACTGTAATCGCTTCCGTCTCCGGAACTTTGCTTGGTCTCCTCTTCACCGCACATCGAAACCCTAGCATTCGATCCGATTCCGGCCGCGTCCGTCATTACTGTGCTCTGGTTTAGGACTCCATGGCCGGCTGGCGGATTTGGGCGGCGATTGGGCGGGGGACTTGCTACGGGAGCTGAAGGGGAGATGGAGGATCGGTGAGACTTGGAGGAGTTAGCCAAGCTTACAAACGGGGATGAGAAAAATGTATCCGAATGCCGCAATAAAGAGATAAACGACTGTTTGGCCTTGAATGCAGAACATAAACGGTCGGGGATGGATTGAATGCGCAGGGTTAGTGGAGAGGATAGCTGAAGGAGCAGCGTAGAAGAATTGTGGAAGGGGAACAGTGCCACGCTGGCATAAATCCTCCTATTACATTAGTAAGGATAAGGATTGGTGCCCCTCACTGAAAAAGCTGGCATCGCCCTGCCGATACAATAACTTATTCCTTATCTTCGATATTATCTTGTTACAACATTTGCAATGTTAATAAATGGACCCCACACGTTCATCCAATTTAATTTTTCTCACCTTACTCGTCCATGTCTCTTTGTCTGTCAAATTATCACAACGAATGAATAACTAACTTTCGATGTCTTTGTATAATGACGACTGTCGTTGTTTCCTTCTCACTTCCTTGACATGTTTCTTTATATGTCTAGACTTTAGGAAGATTGTACAAGACATCGATGTTGTCGGATTTGGAACCAATTTTCATTGTATGGTCTCCTTCATCTCACCGTCTTTGAATTTACCTAAATTGAGTGAATAACCCTGATCTATCATGTCTCTGTCTGCGCATCAGACATTGTTAGATCTGAAAGTCGTTCCTCTCTCACCGAAAAATGTTCGGAAAATAAGGCAAAATAAATCGGCCTGCGATCCATAAGTACTAAAGTGACCTGGTTAGACTTTGACAAAGTGGACCTTCAGTATGATAGGATTAATGCTCTAAGGTTTGTAAATCGGCTCATGCACAACTTTATTATTGTGTAAAATAGATAGTATTTTTCACACTCATACATACTCATGAACTTAACTTATTAGATGGACTCAAATCTTCTTATATCTTTAAAGTTTTAATATCACAATCATGTTTATTATTATTATTATTTTGAAAAGTAAATATATATTATATATCTCAAGACTTGGAGTGAAAGTCAAAAGAAAGAGGGCAATACGTCAACCTAATTGACAAAACACCATGCTAAACCCACCAGCAGCCCCGAAACCACCGAACGAGGATCCTAAAATCCAAACTAGCCAATATTATTATTGGAATAGATAAAAAGTTGGTAATCGAATCAAACATCTATATCGTTTAATACAGTGAGTACCAAATGATCAATCCTTATTAAGATGATCCCGAAACATGAAAGTAAGTATAAATTTAATCAGAAAAGTGATATAATAAATGAAGGTTTTAACATTTAAGGTTTATTGATTTTTTTGAACATTGGAACGAACATTTTATTGATAATAATAATAAACCACTTTTGATAATTTAGAAGCAGACATACACAAAAGAGAAATCTTAAGAAGTGGAAAGAGGATAGGGCATATTTCCGTGGACATTTGGAACGTTGGTCTTATAGCTACTGCCGGCTGATCCATGTAAGCGGTAGGGGTGATTCCCTATTCCTTCAGTGAGTGGCACAGTATATGTGGATGACTTTCCTTGTCTCGACCTAGTCAAACATGTGGTGTCATGACAATTCGCCAAAAAGTGACTTGGGGCAAGGAGGAAGCTCAGGTCGGCCAGGTGTCGAAACCTACGGGCTGGGGTGTGGCTCCTCTTGGACACCCCGAAATGCCTAGCTTACTCATAGAGACCAACGAGACTGTTTTTCATGCCTCGCAGTCACCCTATCGGGGTTGTCTTCCATTCGTGGGAGAGAGTTCCAGTTGTCTTCATTCCAAGCGAGTCGGTGGTCTGTGTATCCTCCCTACATCCTTGGGACAGTCCCAAATGGCGACGCTAAAGTCCAGGGGCCTCTATTTCCGTATCCAGGTCTCCCTAATCTGACTCAAAATCGAGACGACTCGTCCCTTCCGTGCCTTCGACATAGATGTAGTAAGTCGGGTGGGATATCCACTAGGACCCAAATCTTGAACAACATCGTGTGAGAGTAAGGATCCACCCGTCCGTCCGCTGTGCGACTAACAACAACCTCCTCCTCCACCACATGCTCCTGTTTATGGATCGAACGGTAGAGGTCGAAACCTGGCGGTACCATACAGTGGGCCAATGGAAGAAATACATAGTAGAGTTGAGTCCCCACTGGTGCGTCGATGTCTCCATCATGGTTCTCGGTTGGGTAATCGAGCTTAGGCCTTATCGAGGGTTATCTCGAGGCTGGAACACCCCGCGCCCCACCAAGTGAGGTTGCGGTGGGTAGTGATCCTGACCCTACATGGCCATCCAATATAGTAGCCAGTGGAGTACCGACAAGTCGTTGATCTGATTGTGGGATCGGCAAGCAAGCCAATCATGGGCACCGGAGGCAGGAGATCGCATGTAGGCGAGGGTGGCTCGCATAATAGGGGTAGCGGCGGAGCCTGTCTGGGAGGGGATTCGAACCAGTGGTACACACCCCCGGCCCCCATTGCGTTTCCCGTTGGACGGTCGGCCGGTAGGGGTCACAACGAGGGTGGAGGAGAATTGGTGGGGTAGGCAACGAAGAAACCATGGTAGTAGAGGCGGACGATGATCGGAGGGGTACAAATAAGACGTGGAAGTGAAAACCCTAAAGACCGAGAGCGAACTTTAAAGGATAATTTTTTGTTTGTTGTATCATATAGTTTATTTAGGTTTTTTAGATTGATGTAAAATACAGATTTAAATACTAATAACATGTTAAAATGTAAATAAAAAAATAGTTGAAAAACAAGTAGCATTCACAATTTGAGATACGAGTATGCAGCTGATGGCTCCTCTAAAGTAGCAACAAATACGTACACCAAGTCTTGCTCCACATTAGTAGTCATCTTAGTTTACTAAAAAAGCTCAAAAACTAATTCGTTTCTCAATATATGTACCAGCATCTTCACATTCCTACACCCTACTAAAGTGAGCATCAATAACCTCCCAACAATGTCTCTTATTCCCATTATCATCATCTCCTGTTTCATCTCCACCATCCCTCCGACCACCGCACAAGAAGTCTACATTGTCCACGTCAAGAAGCCGGCCAATCACACAGCGACTTGTACCATGTCGGAGCAACATCTGCACACCTGGTACCACTCTTTCCTTCCCGAGTCGGTGCGACAACGCAACCCCATCATTTACAAGTACCGGCACGTGGCCTCCGGCTTCGCAGCGAGGCTGACGGCGGAGGAGGTCGAGGCCTTGTCGCGCAAAGATGGCTTCCTCTCTGCCCAGAAACAGAGGATGTTGTCCCTCCACACAACTCACACTCCCAACTTCTTGGGCTTGCACCGTCAGCAGAGCTTCCTCAAAGGCTCCAACTTGGGCAAGGGCATCATCGTCGGACTCATCGACACCGGGGTCCTCCCGTCCCATCCTTCCTTCACCGACCACGGCATGGACCCTCCGCCGCCCAAATGGAAGGGCAAATGCGAGTTCGCCCAACGACTCTGTAACAATAAGCTCATCGGAGCAAGGAATTTCGTTACTGTACAGTATGGCACCGGCGGCAAGCCTTGGGATTTTCAAGGCCACGGCACGCACACGGCCAGCACCGCCGCCGGGACCTTTGTCCCGCATGCGTCCGCGCTCGGAAACGCCAACGGCACTGCCGTCGGAATGGCGCCTTTGGCTCACCTCGCGGTTTATAAAGCATGTAGCGACGTGGGATGCGCTGATACCGATATCCTCGCCGCCATGGACGCCGCGGTGGAGGAAGGCGTCGATGTTCTATCCATCTCACTCGGAGGCGGATCTTGGCCTTTCTACCTCGACAACACCGCTGTGGCCGCTTTTTCCGCCGTTCGCAAGGGTATCTTTGTCAGTTGCTCCGCCGGGAACGACGGTCCAAACAGCCGAACTGTATCCAATGAGGCTCCGTGGGTCCTCACCGTCGGCGCTAGCACTCTCGATAGAAAAATAAAAGCCACCGCGAAGCTCGGAAACGGGGCAGAGTACGGCGGCGAGTCCCTCTACCAGCCCAAAAGCTTCACCCCTAAATTGCTCCCCCTCGTCTACGCCGGCCAGCACGGCAGCAATTCCTCCGCTTTCTGCGGCCCAGGATCGTTGAAGCACTTGAACGTCAGGGGAATGGTGGTGGTCTGTGACGGAGAAGCCAATATTGCCAGAATCGCCAAGGGGCATGAAGTGAAAAGAGTCGGCGGTGCCGCCATGATCCTCGTCAACGACATCACCAACGGCTACACCACATTAGCCGATGTGCACGTGTTGCCGGCGACCCACGTGGACTACGAATCAGGACTCAAAATCAAAGCTTACATAAACTCAACAGCCAAACCCACCGCCACTATCCTGTTCCAAGGAACTATAATCGGAGACCGCTCTGCTCCGACCGTCTCTTCCTTCTCCTCCAGAGGACCCAGCGTCGCCAGCCCCACTGTCCTGAAACCTGACATCATCGGCCCAGGCGTCAGCATCATCGCCGCCTGGCCGTTCCCTCTAGACAACAGCTCAATCAGTTCAAATTCGACCTTCAATGTCCTCTCCGGCACCTCCATGGCATGTCCCCATCTCTCCGGCATAGCTGCTCTGCTCAAGAGCTCGCACCCTGATTGGTCCCCTGCTGCTATCAAATCCGCCATGATGACAACAGCCGACGCGCACAATCTCGGCGGCGACGCCATCGCCGACCAAACTCTCCACCCAGCCAACATCTTTGCCACCGGCGCCGGCCATGTGAACCCATCCAAAGCCAACGATCCCGGGCTCGTGTACGACACGCCCCCCGACGAGTACATCCCGTACCTCTGCGGCTTGGGGTACAAAGACTCCTACGTGTCCGTCATCGTACAAGAGCCCGTAACTTGCGCAGACGTAGCTAAAATTGCGGGAGTTGAACTCAACTACCCTGCCTTCTCCGTATCTCTTGGAAACACGACGCAGACTTATACCAGGACGGTCACAAACGTTGGTCCGGCCAGATCATCCTACTTTGCCGACATTGCTTCGCCTCCGGGAGTGGACATATCTGTGAGTCCGGGACTGATCGAGTTCACGGCGGCGGGACAGAAGGTCACGTACACGGTGGCGTTTGTAGCCACGCGCCCACCCAAGGAACGGCTCAGTCAAGGCTTCTTGAGATGGGTCTCCGATCGGCACTCCGTCTACAGCCCCATTGCTGTTGATTTTACGTGACATTGAACAACAGAAATACATAGCTTTACTGTAGACTTCAGTTTCATAGTCAATAAATAGGATCAATAATATCGTACATTTATGTTTCTACAAGAAAAAAAGTTGTACCTCTTATGTCACTATCATTGTAACATTTTTATAATAACGCTCAGTTACTCAATTTTATTTTGAACATCCGGAAACAAAAAAGGCTTTATTACACGATACAATTTTATTTAGAACATTACATAGAATTTCCGAAAACAAAAAAAATTGATTTGTAGATTCACTTATTTTTGAAGGCGAGCTTATTACTCATTTCCGGCAGCTCACATGGTGCTGGTGCCAATTCAATATTCTCGTAATCGGCGTCAAGCGGCGTAGATGTCTCGGCAGCCGCCGTCGAGGCTATCATGCCTGTGCAAATGATCACCATCAAGATCGCCAAGAGGATCGTCTTTGCCATCTCCGTAATTATGATTACTTTTTAGTAACTACTTAAAAAATGTTTGAATTGCATCCATCATTTATGTGATGGATGCAAGTTTAAGGTTTTGTTTTTTGAACATAAACGTCAACCAAATTAATTTTGGTTCAAAACTGACGTGACAATGGACAACATAACATGATTTTTTTAGATGATATGAGATTTTATTTAAATATCGGTAAATATGATATTTTGAAGAGGTTCGGGGATATGACCCCCTTGTCAATTCCAGACAGGGTTAGAACAAGTCGTCCTGGCAAGCCAGTGAGCTGTTTTGTTCGCTGTCCGTTCTACAAATTTGAGTTGCACGCACTCGAGTGTAGATAAAAGGGAAGTACAATTTGTAACGATCGTTCCCAAAGGAGGGAGCATATTTCCCCCTCGTCTGATCATATCCACTATGACCTTGCAGTCGCTCCGAACCACAACCCTCTGGCGAGGATACTGCTGGAGCCACGTTAGCACTTCCCGGATCGCATAGGCTTCCACTAGTCCCGGGTTTTGGGCTCCGTGAAATGATGTGGACCGGGCATCCCTGAAATGACCCCTATCGTCCCTACAGATTCATCATGTTCCCACCTTGTCTGCCGCCGCAAACAAGGCACCATCTGTGTTGATGGCCCACGCACCCTGAACGGGGTGTTCCCACACTTCTGCAGCCTGTACCCTGGCTTGACGGGGAGCCGCCTATGCTTGTAGCTTCCGCTTCCTGGCTTCCATCCATCATGTCTGTAGATGGAATGATGTCTTATAAATACTGGCTGCTGGTTGAGCTACATTCTCCCAGACCACTTTGTTCCTAGCCTTCCACGCTTCCCACAGGAGGCATCCTATCAGTCCCCCACTTACCGGGTGATTTATGGTCAGCACCCCATGCACTCATTCAGCTATCGTCTGGGCCTCCTGATGTAGCTTTAACCCCGACTTCGCCCAGCACTCCGCAGCCACTGGGCACTGAACCAGAAGGTGGAGAGACAATTCCTCCGCCCCAGAGCAAACCGGACAGGTTGCTGCCATATCCACATGCCTACGCCTCAGGTTAACTGCCACCTGCAAACATCTTGAGCAAGTACACCACAGGAAGGATTTGACCTTCGGCATCACCTCTAGCTTTCAAATAACAGACCAAATTTCTGGTTGGGCATGGACGGTTGCCTAATCTTGTTGGCGCATACCATATGCCGACCTGACCGTATATTGGCCCAAGTAGTCCCCCGCCCAATATCAGGAGTCCTTCGCAACCGTTCTACTTATCAGAACTACCAGTATAGCCCTCTGATCCTCCGGGCTGAAAACTGTACCGATCCGCTCTGCGTCCCAACGCCTCTCATTCGGCCTCATCAGATCCGACACCAGCTTCCCCTCCACGCCGGGCCCCGACGACTGCACTCGTGCTTCCACCCCTGTGAGCCAAGGATGATCGCATACCGACGTACCCGTTCCTGGCCCGATCGACCTCCGGGCCCCACTCTTGACCATCTCTTGGGCAGACATGATACTTTGCCAGACATAGCTCTAATTCTGTTTCCCGACTGCTTCCAACACCGAGGACCTCGGGTAGTATTTTGCCTTCAGTACTCTAACCACTAAACTGTCCTCTTCCATCACCAGTTTCCACAGCTGTTTACCCAGTAAGGCAGAGTTGAAATCGTACAAGTTCTTGAACCCCAACCCTCCTTCCTCCTTTGGGCGCGACATATTTGTCCAGGACTGCCAGATAACCCTTTTCCCCTCCGGTCCAGCCGACTTCCACCAGAATCGAGCAAGAGCCACATTCATCTTATCCAGTATCCCCTGAGGTATTCTCATAACACTCATCGTGTAGGTGGGGATTGCCTGTTGTCACGCCCCGAATTCGGCAGGACCGAACCCGGAACGCGAACGGTGAAATAATAAAACAGTTTTCAAACATTTTAATAAACCGCTTAAAATCACCACTTTGAGTTAATCAAAATAATATTTTACAACTTAAAATACGTCCAAAACAAGCGGACAAAAACCAAAGCGTACGTCGCTAAACTCCCAAAAAAACCCGGACTCCCACTCCCAGCTCTTCAAGCTTCGAGAGTTCCCCTAGCCCTCCTCGTGACCAGTACCTGTAGGAAAAGCAGCTAGGGATGAACGTTTCGCTCACCACCACGGATACCAGACTGACTACGGCATACTAGAAGAAATGCCGGGAACACCAACAACAAAAAAAACAACGGGGACTACTATCCCAAACTCAAATTAGATTGACGGTCACGCAAAACGACTACTAAACTTTCCCAACCAACTCAAACCCGGATGTGTAATGTAGACCCGACACAGCGGTTACGACCTCAACCCAAAACACAAATAATAACCACGCAACACCCAAGATCACAAAGGATCGCACACAACAATCAAGATCACAAAGGATCGCACTCCAGCTACTCAGTGTCGGTTGCTAACCGGCTGAGCTTGAGCCTGCCCCACGCAACTTTCCCCGACATACAGTCGGGCCAGGAGATCGACCTGTTCGCGACATATACAGCAATTTCCGATAGCTAGTCGGAAGGGGAGCCGCCCTTCATCTCAGAAGAATGCACAACTTTACCGATGGTTAGTCGGAAGGCTAGTCAACCCTCACGCGCGCGACCTAGGACCCCTTTTCTGTCAGGCGGGCCCCAACCTCCATACAATCACAGTCATCACCCAAGGTTCAACGAATAACGACAATAATATACGACTAACTACCCCTCAGCAACAATACAGGTTTAACACCCCACAGGCACACACGGCCACCCACGACACACAAACAATAACATAAGGGTTCAACACCCCAAAGACACATATGACCACCCACGACACACACACAGTAACATACGGGTTCAACACCCCAAAGGCACACATGACCACCCTCATAAACACAACATGTTACTTAACCTATGGGCACAACCAAAAGCCACCAGTATTTCTATTGTTCGATACGTTCACGTATCCTACGATACCACTAAGTGTCGCCTGCATTTCTATTGTTCGATAACTTTACTTATCCTACGACACCATTAAGTGTCACATGCATTTCTACTGTTAACTTTCCCTAGTCAAGGCCGAGATCCAGCTACTTTTCCCTACCTCGTAACGCTTTCCCAAAATTCCACGCCCAAGCTCCGGCGCGCTCGCGATCACTCGCCTAGTCTCTCTTTTCCGCGGTCGACGGCACGATCTAACATGAACACAAATTAAAGCATTTTTTAAGTTCGCAGGCAAAACTGAATTTTAAAGAATTAGACGTCCAAAAGCAACCCCCATAATGTCGATCACTCCCAAACTTCCCAATTATTCAACATTGTCAACAACGGGCTCGGAAAGGCCCGATTTGCCCGGCTCGGCGAATCTGCCCGGGATTGGAAAACGCCCTTCCGCGGCTCCGAAAATTCCCGTTTTCGTTCCTACGATCTTAGAATAATTCAAGGGTTCCAATGCAATCGACGGAATCAATTTCCGACTTCCGAGCGATTTAATTCGCGTTTAAAGTTTCTAAACCCGAAATTTCCAACTTTCACAATTTAATTTCATAATTCGTTCCGGGTGTGAAATATCGATTCGAGGATCGTCCAAAACCACCCGAACACGAAAAACCCGAGACTCGACACCCGACACGTGGGCCCACCCGGCCACCATCACCCGTGGGTGGCTGGACCGGTTTTGGACCGGTTCACCACAGTGGTGGCCGATCCCAGCTTCGGCCAGCCACCACCCACGGTGGCCGGAGCTCCCCCGAGCCTCCGGTCACCGGAATCCGGTCATTTTCGCCCCAAAACGTCCCCAAAGAACCCTACACCTCAACTCATCCATATTTAACTCGTTTAAACACAAACCCTAACTTTCAAACGTACCAAAACGAGAAACAAATAGGTTCTCACCGTAGGGAATGACGACGAGAGCTCAATTCTACAACCGTTGAGACGATCCGTTGGTTGGATCGTCGGGAAATCGCAAAACCCTAACCCTTTTTCCTTTTTCTTTTCCTTTTCTCCTTCTCCTTCTTCTCTCTTCTTTCTCTCTCCTTTTTCTCTTTTTTTTTGGTTATGGCCGAACACCCCTATGTTGTCTTCCTTTTGTTTTGTTCAAAAATAAAAACTACCACCACTTGTGTGACAAGTGGCAAGTGGGTCCCACCCTTATAAAAATATCTTTGTAGATATATTTCTGTCAGATTCGCGAAATTCGCCCGTCTCGGGCCCCGAACGGGCCCAGTTTCCAAGAAATTACGAAATTTCACGTGCTATAAGGAAACGGCCCAACTAAGACCGTTGTAACGACGACTAAGCTTTTTGGATCCAAAACGGGCCTCGAACGGACCAAAACGTCGCTCGGTTGACTTTTTCGGCAAAAAGTCAACCTTTCCCAAATTGGTCAAAAAATTTGCCCTGAGTCCCCCGAAACTCACTTTGGTCAATATTGGGGTCAACTTAAGTCCGATATGACCCTCGGGGTCAAATTTAGGTTCATTTAGGTGTCTGTCCCAAAATTTTAAATTTTTCTGTTTTTCCGCCGATTTGACCGGCGTTGACCGGGAGCGGTTCTTACACCTGTAGTACGGACTTGACTAATACCTCCTTCCCAGCACCATTTAGAAGCTTCCCGTCCCATCTCTGCATCCGGCGAAGGACCCTATCCAGCACATATTGCATGCCTTGCTTCCGATTCCGTCCCATCATGTTTGGAACCCCCAAGTTTGGGGATAGAGAGTCTAACTCTGGTATCCCCAGTATCTGCACCCCTTCCTCCCGCCTATGCCCCGGCGTATTATGGCTAAAGAACATGGATGATTTGGCCTGATTCACTACTTGTCCTGACGCCTCCTCAAACATCCGGAGGAGATTCCCCAGACGCGTCATCTCCTCTGGTGTCGCCTTGCAATAGACATAGCAATCATTAGCAAAGAAAAGGTGTGTTAACGTTGGTGCTCCGTTAGCCACCCTCACCCCATGGATCTCCCCTGCCCCTTCAGCTCCTTAGAGTAGTCGGGAGAAACCTTCCATACAAAAGAGGAACAAGTAGGGGGATAACGGGTCCCCTTGCCTAATACCTCTCTCTGGTTGTACAAAACCCGCCTGCTGTCCTCCTGCAACAATATTATAAGTCACCGAGTACGTGCATCGGCGAACGAGAGAAATCCACTCTTCGCCGAACCCAAAGCCCCTCATGATGTCCCACAAGAAGCCCCACTCCACCCTATCATAAGCCTTACTCATATCAAGTTTCAACGCCACCCACCCCTCTTTCCCTTGCCGTTTATTCTTGAGATAATGTAAGGTTTCATATGACAGGATTATATTATCCTGTATGGAACGACCAAGCACAAACGCCCCTTGGGACTCCGAAATCAGGCCATCCAAAATCCCCTTTAACCTATTAGCAGCCACATTCGAGACCACTTTAAACACCACATTACATAGCGCAATAGGTCGAAGATCCTTTAAAGACATCGGGCACTCTACCTTCGGGATCAGGACAAGCGTCTTCTTATTTAACTCCCTTGGAATATCCTCCCCCGCAAAGATCCGACGAACCCAGCGAGTCACATCTTCTCCCACCGTTCCCCAGTACTTCTGGTAAAAGAAAGGGTTGAGACCATCCGGGCCCGGCAACTTATTAGGCCCCATAGAGAAAGTCGCTTCCCGTACCTCGTCCGAAGTGACTTCCCCCATCAATGCTCTGTTTTGCGCTTCTGACAGCTGTTGACGGAACCTCGGGAAATTTGCCCCATCCCCCCTTGTCCGCCGAGATAACGTCTTATAGAACTCCAGGATATGATCCCCCAAACCCGACTCCCAGGTTAGGACGTTCCCATCTCCATCTCGCAGCTCTGACACCTTGTTGATACTCTTCCGCTGTGACGCCGATGCCTGGAAGAACTTCGTGTTCTGATCACTATCTGTAAGCCAATGTTGCTTAGCATGTTGTCGCCAGAACTCGCCCTTCTGCTCCAGCGCCTTGACATATAGTTTCTGCAGGGCCCTACGTCGTCGGATGCTCGTACGATCCTCCCTGCCATTCAGCCACAACATATCCTTTTCATACCATGCAAACTTCCAGGCTAACGCATTGTACACCTCCATGCCCCAGACCTCCAGCTCAGAGCCCGTCTCCCGTATTTTTGGGCCAATATCCCTGTTCCCCGAGGGCCCCCACCTTGCCTGGATCAAGTGGCCACATTCCGGGTCCTCCGCCCAGATGTTCTCGAACCGAAAATGCCGCGACCCAACCGGGTCCACGCGCATATCCGAATCCACTAGAATAGGTAAGTGGTCAGACGTTGAGATTCCCAAGTTGGCCAAATGCGCCTCCGGCCACACGGCTCGCAGAGCCGGTGATATCAGCGCTCTGTCCAGCTGCTCTGCCATCCTCGTCTCTGGTTCACTCCCATTGTGCCAGGTAAAGCCATACCCCTGAAGCGGGAGATCTTGCACTCCCACATCCCGCATAGCACCCGGAAACCCGGCAACTAGGAGGTCCGGGTACCGACACCCACCTCTCTTCTCCTTCTGTTTCAAGATACCATTAAAGTCCCCTATCAGGAGCCATCGCTGCGAGGCCCCCGACCTTGCACCAGGGAGCGAATCATCTCCCACGTCTGCCAACGTAGTTCCCTATTCGCCTCCCCATACACCCCGGTAAACCGGAAGACATCCCCACCCGGTCCCTTGATTTCCACATCGATGTACCTGTCATCACTGGGGTATGGCGTAACCGACATCTCCGCCGTCCACAAGAGGATCAAGCCCTCCTTCTGCCCCACCGTCGGCACCTCGCATCCCCCCGGGAAACCCGTCTTCAGCTTCAGAGTATTCACCTCTCCTTTCCTAGCCAGCGTCTCGCTAAGGAAAATGACCTGTGGCTTCCGGCGACGAATCACCCTTTTCAGGTATTCCACTGTTGCCAACTTCCCCAGGCCCCGACAGTTCCAAGATAGAAACTTCATGTACTCACCCGGTACACCCTGCTCCCCTCGGGTGACCAACCCAGCACGTCGGCTTCGCTCGCCGGAGACGCTCGTCCGGAATCCGGAACCACTTTCACCACCGACCACGCCTACACACCTCAACACCTCTTCAAGCACAAACACAGTGGAAGTGCTCCAAGGTATTTCCTAACGTCGCTAGCAGATTGCACTTCGTCACCGATTCCACCTCCCCACCGTCCGGTCACCTGTTGCACGCACGGATCACGAGATCCTATACACCAACAAACCCACGCCCTTCTCCGAGAACCAACTCCCACAAAGGGACCTGTCTTCTCTACCAGACCCACTTGCCGGCCTCTCCTGCACTCCCCGATCGCCGAGCACCCGAGCACAGACCACAACTCCCCACTCCACCAACCACTTCACGTGGGGCAACTACCTATTCCGCCCGACAGATGAACCGCAGAAAATCCCACAGATCCCCAGTTCCCCGATCGACACGAAACCGTACACACCACCTAAACCCACCAGGAACGAGTTTAAACAGTACCAAGTGAAAGGCTGAGTACTTACCTTCTCTCCACCGCACCACCGGAGCCCAACGGCGGACGCGCCGGAACACGCTCAACAGTCACCCTTTGGTTCCGTGACTCTCAGAGCTAGGGCCGGCTGACAACATAACATGATACTTACATCGATTTTTTGTTAAATTAATTATACTTGCATAATTTATCATTGATTTATTAAATTAATCATATTTGCATAATCGTAATTTATATCAAAGTAAAATATTCGGGTACGCGTGGCACTACATCACGTAACTTAAGTTTGTCAATTTTCTATTTGGCCTCTATTACTTCTATCTTAGCTTTCTTTAACTCCCACTTCTTTTTTTCTGTCCAGTCTAGCCGTTTATTTTCCTCTTGAATTCTCTTCATTCTTGAGCCTGTTTTTGTCTTCCAATAATGGTCGGTTTCATCCATTTTCCTTTCTTTAATGCCGGTTGTAATAGTATGTCCTTTAATTTTTCTGGGATTCGTTTCGCTGTAAATCTGAGGCATCCGGCTTTGATTCAACACACCAAAACTCAAAAAGCGGAGCATATACCACGTTTTGCGTTGTTAGGTGGCTGGGATTTGTCATCGCCATCCATCCATCTACCCCTTCCTCTCCCGTTTGTCGGATTCACCTCGTCGCTTCAGCATCATCTACAAACCCAGGATTGTATCTTTGAAAATGCTTTGTGATTTCTAGTAGCACGGCCAGGAAATCAACTTGGGCGTCGTTGCTCGATCTCTTATTCTCCTTCCATCATGTTGTTGGGTTTTAACATACAAAAAGCGGCGGAAAATTAAAATTTAATCCAAAACCCAAAAACCGGATGCATGTAATTCGATTAACGGATAATAAAAACGAATATGAAACGATCACCTTTTGTAGTTTCGGTGGCTGGTTCGAGACGGGGACCTTTGATTAGAAACGTTTCTGTACCTTATGCGATCGAGACGTCTCCAACAGGATTCGCCCTCTGTACATATCCACACGAACAAGCCTTTAACAAGTGTGCTAGCACTTATAGTTATTAAAACACTTTTGAGAACTCTAGTGTGAAATCAATATTTTGATAGAAAAATCAGTCACGCACGTCAAACCAGAAAAATAAAGCTCAGTACTTCAAATCCTCTTTTGTTACTCACGGAAAATAATCACACTTACTATTGCTATATTGCCGTGTGAATTGGTTTAAAATAAACAAAACCATCCACTTCAAATATGTGAGCAGTGATTGCTATATTTAGGCAACATAACCCAACATAACCCTTCTTGAACGTGGCTTTAAAACCAAAGGATAAGAACTCTTATCCTATTATAACTCCCTAGTACTTGTCATATTTTAAAACAAAACAAAAAGAATAAATGACCATCAACTTTTAGTTTTGACCGTATACTAAAGCCAAATTTAAAAATATTCTTTTAAAATTTAATAAATTTACCATTTAATATAACATATCACATTTGATATTAATTCTACCAAAACAAAATTATTATTTTAAATATAACTAATATATTTAAATAATAATCAAAATAAAAAAATATATTTATCATATAAATATACTTTCCCATTTTATTTGGGCTTGCTCTATGTTTGACCCTACAGGTTCATACATCGGTGACAGTGGACCCGAAATCCCCTCCATCAACATGTCACAATTGGTCTCTAGCAAGACATTATGACTTCCCAAAGTTATATGAAGATCGACAATACGATTCAACATTTTACCGTTAATATCTTAATCCTTTTGTCATCGATATCTCGATCGAATATAAGGCATACGATCGTCATCCTTATTTTATTCGATCGTTAGTTTCTTGATCTTAAGTGGACTGGAAGTGATAACTCATTATCGATTCGCATGGCCATGCATTTCCGCAGTCTCACTTATCAAGGGGCCCAAACGATATCTCTCATATTTACGTGAATGACAAATCTCTTATCAGTCGCTCACATTCCCCACATAGACAATTATGTATTCAAGAACAATCTTTATTGTTGTCCGGTTAAAGACAACGTTGAACTGCGTCAAGACACACAACCACCTATGTAGAAATTCTTGACGACTATAAGGTCAAAGGTCTTTGACATGGGCCTTAAACCCATAAGAGCCATATGACCCTTTCCTTTTCTTACCCTCTTCCTTTTCCACTCGGTTCTTTTCTTAACCATCAGAACATCCTTGGTATTACCTTGAATGCTTTTCTCAGCAGTTTGAAGCATCTCATGCAACTCTGAGATGGTCTTTACCATATTGTGCATATAGAAGTTCATAATGAAACCATGAAATTCATCAGGAAGTGACTGTAGAAGAATATATGTAGCCATCTCCGGTTCAATCTTGAAACCGAGTCTTTCAAGATGCTCTAGATAACCCTTTATCTCGAGCACATGAGGGCCAACACTCTTCCCAGCGTGCATCTTGCATGACATGAGCTTCTTGGCAGTATTGAACCTTTCAATCTTGGCCTTCTCCTGGAACATTTCCTTGAGTTGCTCCATCATGTCATACACACTCTCCTCCATCAATTGCTTCTGGAGATCAGTCTCCATGCAACCAAGCATTATACAAGTGACATATATCGAGTCGTTGTAAATCATGGTCCAACCATCTATAATGGATTTCGAAGCATTTGAAGCTGGTTCTTCAGAAACTGGCTCATCCAGAATATACTCTTTTCTTCCATGCTTGAGAACAATTCTCAGGTTTCTGGCCCAATCTAGAAAATTTGTCCCATTGAGCTTATCCTTCTTAAGGATCGATCGTATCAATAAACTATGTGAATTGCTTGAATACGTGATCCACAACAAAATAGATATGCAAAGTCATTAATACGGATATTATGTTAAATTGATTTGGGACGTGTGGTTGGGGGGTTTTCTTTGCCTCTCGTAGCGCACTGGAGCAATTGGAGTTGGCTTGTCACATGCATGGCGGCCCGGACACCCCACCCTCGTTCTCCGCTCGAGTAGCCCGACGCGATTTTCTTTGTAGGTCTATGCCGATGGAGCCTAGTCGACACCTTGGGGGAGCACGGTACTTAGGGCGACAAAGGGTGGTCGGTGCGCAAGACTGAGGCTATTTGTCCTTGGATCCATTACCTAATCTATGAGGGTATCAGGGGTGGAGGGCCAGTGTATCCCTGGACCCATTACCTAACCCGGGTCCACGCCCAGGATGGGGACTAAGTCCCCATGCAAGGCTCTTTGCGGGTTCGATTGCTGCGGGCCAGGGGGATGATCGGGGAGGGTTTAGAGGAAGAGGTCAGGGTTTCCTCGGCTCTCGAGCTATTGGAATGGCATCCTCCTCTCTTCTTAGACGAGGGAGGGGTGGTGTTCTGGTGTCGAAGCCAGCACCAGAGGAGAAGAGTAGCCAGCGAGTCACAATTCGGGCGAGGGCTGGACTCCAGCCCGCCGGGTTACATGATTCTGCTGGCAGGGCTTAGGGGCAAGAAGGAGTCCCTGAGGATGCCCTGGTCAACCTTCCCGGTTGGTGGAAACAAGCTCAGATTTATAGCGCAAGAAGAGTGTCGTCTTCGGACGACCCAACGACATTCAGGCCCTACCTAGAGCAGTGTTCGACGGTCTTTTTTATGTTTCTGCTGGTTCTTAGTTCTTAAGTTTATTCTCGTTTATGCCTTAGTCAGCCTCAATGGCACTTCGTTCAACAACGCTTTAAACGTTCACGTAGGTACAGAGTTACTGTGTTTGTCCCGTCAGGGCCCTCAAGCATGTAATGACTCTTTTTAACAGGAATACAAGTTGCACTTTACTCAAAAAAAATGTTTTATGTATAATATACTAATTATTATTTATCAAAAACATAAATTTCAAATACATATCATCGAATATGTACCCAAAATTATAATATTATTACGTAATATATATATTTATTAATATTTAAAAATAATAAATAAATAAAATCTGCTTATGCCCCGCTTAGGCTCCGACTAGTCCCCGCCTAACGCTTAGTGATCATCGTCGTCCGACTAACGCCTAACGCTTTTTACAACCTTATCCGCACCTATCAGTCACCGATTTGTTTGCGATTAAAGATGCTCTTAGAACATTTTCAATCATTAACAGATTTGTTGGCTGAAATAGGAGACTAATAGAATAAAAAAATTAATAATTCTATTTCTCTCTCTTTTTACAACTTAGACTAAAAGAATTTTATTTCTAATCCATGTTTTTTTTGTTAACTGATAAGCTAGGTTGATATTATAAACAAATAATATAAAAATAATTGAAGTACACAAAAATTAATTAAAAATAACATTCCATCGAAAATAATTAAAATACTAATATAGTAATCGAAGTAAACTAAAATAAAAGATAAATATTCTTTTATTTACGAACACGGGCCTCACGTTTGGTGTTGGCCTATGTGGGGAGTTTCGCCGTTGTGCTTATTTGAAGTTTCACAAGGTTGGGGGGTTTGTGGGGGTTATCTGCTTTAGGGTTTAGGGTTTAGGGTTTGTGGTGGTGCTGGTTCTCTGTGGTCCTGACGCTCGGTTCACGGCTCGAGGTGTTCCTGGCTCGTGCTTCTCTGGTGCAGGCTCTTGGCTCGAGGTGCGATGGTAGACCCCCTGCTTTTCTCAGTCCGCTTCACAACTCGTAGTTGGAGGTTTCATTTTTTTGATGCGTTTACTTTTACTTGTTGTTTGGGCCCAATGCTCTTGGGTTTTACTGTTTATGGGCTTAATGGTTGGTATATTTAGGTAGCAGACCTATTTGTTGTTCTCGCAGTAGCCTACCTTTCTAGTTGCTTAATGGTTCTATTCTGGGTTAGGAGACCTTTATACCCATTGTTGGGTTATGGTTTGTTGTTGTGAGATACCCTGGTTGGTATGCTTTTCTACTTGTTTGCTTCATGTTCGATAAATTCGGGTGTAGGCTTATGTTAGACCCAACCTTTCTGTTTAATGTTACTTGTTTGAGGTTCCTGTTGGAATGCTCTGTTTGTTGTATGTTGTATGGAGGGTTTTTAGCCCTTGACCTTCGACTTTACTTTGAAGCTGTTGGTTTATAAAAAAAAACTATTGATAAAAAAAATGAACACAAAGACAGTGAAAAAAAAAGTTATAAAGCACACAGATGCAATTATACACATGATGATATATTCTTTTAAATTTTACCGATATGTTTTTTTTATCAGAGATATTTTATTTATCCTTGTCTAAATGACAGGCAGCCAGAAACGGTCTAACGTGTCTTTAAAAGACTAGAACTAAGGTTAGAACCTCAACAAAGTTTAACACTACAAAGATCTCTAAACTGAGAACATAGAACAAGAACATAAAACAAAACAACCAGAACACCAAAATTAGTCCGTGGAGCCTTTGGAACGAAGGGAGCTCTTACAGCTCACGAGAGGGTACCTGTTCAACCAAGGCGTCTCTCCCCTGAACTCTGATGCTTCTAGTACTATATTAAGTGATTTAAGTCTCTTCCCATAAAGATTGGACCTGAGAACGCCAAACATTCTGCCAACTGTAATCCCCACAGTTCTTCCTTGTCCTGGTTGTCACAGGGGGCGTAAACATTTGCAATACATACTTCCTATGCATATGTTCCCACCTTACCCCCACCGAAACAGCACATTCCGCAACGGCTTAGAACGGGTAATAGTACAAAAACTCTCATTCTAAAAAGAAACTAACCCTCCAGATTTCCCTTCGGCTGCAACCCAAACAAGATAGTCATTTAGGAGGATGAAGAGGAGGCACTGCAGCCTCTAACGTCCGACTCTTCCTCATAATCCGTCCCAGGTTCGCGATCCCCAGCAGCCACATACAATTCTGCGTTTATAGCCTCCAGTTCATGTCTAAATTGTTCTCCAGTTGACTTTGATTTGAAGCCCATGGCACTGCAATAAGCCCATGCCTTTTTAGCCGCTTGCAACTGTCCTTGGGCTCGCGATTCAGGGCTTGGCCCATACGTGTCTTGGGCAATCGACTTATCACTCACGCTGGCTTGAGAATCAGCCTTGTCTCTTGCTTTTAGCTTCGTTTTCTTTTTCTTCTTTTTCGAAATCACACTACCTGACACAGTCTTCTCAGAATCCACGCTAATCAACGGAGTTTGTGGCACTGTGCTAATGTCCTCAGCTTGCTCAACAATAGGAAACAGAGGCAAAGCTGCTGATTCAGGGGGTACCATCCCAGTAGAGTCAAAAT
Source organism: Erodium maritimum (assembly GCA_963921825.1). Classification (NCBI taxonomy): domain Eukaryota; kingdom Viridiplantae; phylum Streptophyta; class Magnoliopsida; order Geraniales; family Geraniaceae; genus Erodium; species Erodium maritimum. The sequence continues at coordinate 37,010,660 of OY997588.1, forward strand.
TCTTAGAAAGGTTGGCATTCACAAGGGATAACCGATTACCTTCGGCTTATGGATCCACTCTAGCCGAATTTTCAGGGCTATAAGACAACCAACTATCATTCGCCTTATCAATATTCAGGATTATCAATGGTACCTAAATATCTTGGGCTTCAGAGACTTTGATGCTGCAAGTCTCGCATCAAAGGACACTCGAACCAGTTGCTCGAGATTGCTCTTAGAAAAAAGATGGAACAAAACATAGGCTTCGTCAAAGTCCAATCCCGTAACCGATTCTGGACGAACCATCACCACCTCCCCGAAAGCCCCTGTAACTTTCTCCAAGTTCCTCTTTGTCCAGCATTGGATTGGAATTCCCTATATCCTTAACCAGCGAAATAAGCCACCTTTCATCAAGAGGGGTTCCTTGTTAAGACCCATCGTCATCCATTGGGTTAACCATGACCATCTACTCTCCACCATACGTTCCTCAAATGCTCTATCATCGCAGGAAACCATCACCACCCTATTGCCCAGTGATCTGACCTGAATGTCGAAAACCCTTTGACTACCTAGCTCTTACTACAACATTTTTGGGCTTAGATTACCATGGAGCACACCCAGCCATCCGTTGCTGGCCTCAATTTTCAGCTTTTCATCCACGCCTATCAGAATTGGGCCTGGACAGTCTTGACCGAACCAAGGACGATCCATCTTTTCTTTTGCCTTTCTATTGAGGAACAAACTTAGATCCTCCTTGGAGCTCTCTCGCATCTCTTGTTCTAATCCCAGGCCTGAGCCACAAACAACATCTTCGACCCAATTTTTGACCCATTGGTGGATTTCACCACTTTCTCCAAATCCACACTTGCCTTATACCAGATGAACCCGAAGTACTTGCCTCTTATGTTCAGATTGTAGGGAAAATGGATTTGATCGATATCTCCAAATTTATTGAAAATGACCTTCACACCTTCCTTTGTTGAGCCCTCCGGGAAATTGAGGACGAAAATCGTGTTAGGTTGAAGAGCTCCTCTCTCCTGAACCCAGGGTCAGCGAAAATCAACCCCCTCAACCTCCCTCTCTGGTCTGGTGAATCTCGGCACCGACATCTCCAAACCCAATCGGAGTTCACTCCCCTCGTCTGAACTCGATTCCACGGCCGCTTGCTTGTCTCTCCCCAACGAACAATCAGAAGGAGATTCCTTTTCTCCTCTACTTGGACCTCCGCTTGACCCCTTTCCTGACATCTTGTCGGCCGATTGCCTGGATGATCGACTCCCAAAACTTGTTGTTGCTGCAAAATGAGACAGAACACTCACTTGCAACAAGGTCTTAACCTGTAATTCCGAATCAGAGACACGGCTCCGCCAAAGACTCCTGATACTCCTTCGACGGCTACGATTCCGGGCAGATAGAGGCACGGCTCGCAAGGTGGATGATCGGCGGTCACAAGACAACACAGGGGCGAAGTCGGATTCGCTGATTAAAGCACTGAACCACGCGAAACCGAGCTCCAAAGCACGATGACGAACATACCTGAAAACGCACAGACCGGACCAAGCGCAAAGTCGAAAGTCACCAGCACCCAAAAATCAAAACTCCCGACTAAATCAGAAAAAACAACTCACCGGAGAAACGTGTATCCATGTATTGAAAGTAAAAAAATAATTAAAATTAAAGAAATATGAAAAATTGAAAAAAATATTAAAGAAGAATTTAAAAAATGATTAAAAAGTAGAATGAACAATTTTAAAAATTAAAATAAAGAAAAAAAAATTAAAAATCTGAAATGTATTTTAAGAATTAAGGAAATTGATAGATAAAAAATAAATCTAATTCTTTTCAAAATAAAAATTGATTTTAAAACAAAAACCTAATTTTTTAAAATAATATTTTTAAATGAAATGGGGATATAGTCGTTGGCACATCCATCAGTTAGCTTATCGACATTGTCATTTACTAACGTTTGTCCGCCAATTGTCCGTCGACGTTGCGCTTCTATCAAGAGACGTTTTCCCTCCACAAACGCCTATCCATCAACGTTCCACTGGCAATTGAGGATACTCTTATAAACGAGATTATCTCCGAAAACGCGTGTTAGGAGAACGCGCCTCACGCGCGGCGAATTAGGTTTCGCACTTTCGCTTGTGCGTCGTCGCTCGTCGTCAGTCGTCGTCGCGCGTTCTATCGGCTTCATCCTTCCGGTAAGGGTAAGTCGGGGTTGGGGTGGCTGTGCTTCGTGCTGGACAAGGATCGGTGAGTCGTTGCTCCCGCTCTCCGTCCTCGTGCAATGGAGGGTCGGGCTGAGTGAGGCAGTGCTGGTCCTCTCTAACATCCGACGAGTTTTGGCGACCACGGACCGGAGTTCTCCACCCTGGTGAGTTATCTTTTAGTGGGTTGTTGCGCCGCCGGTCTCGCGAAGCGTGAATCCATCGCCGGTGTAACAACGGTGATAGATTGTCGGGGAAGGGCAGGCTGCCATTAAATTGTGATTTGTTGCTGGGTGATTGAAGCATAATTGCTGGGTGGTATTCATATGCAGGGGTTAGAATGTGTTGTTCACTGTTTTTGTTCAACCATTGACCTTGGAAACTTCCATCATCAAAACCCAGTGAGAACAGGTTTTGAAACATGCTTCTTTCCTTTTCTGTTTTCTACTCAGTGCTTCTTTCATCATATAGAGACAACGTTTCTATTGAGAAGCCGTTGGATACAAAGGGAGAAAAAGGGAACAAAGAGAAGAGAAGAAAAAGGAACAAGCACCTTGGCTCCAAAATCGACCACCAGTTTGAGCTCTCCACAGAAGGTTCGGAAGGTTCGTAAAGAGACACGACAAGATCCAAACCCCACTCCACGGAAGGTTCGTAAAGACGTGGTACCTAAGAAGGACGCAACTTTGGGAGATGTTACCATTGCCCCAGACTCAGAGGTGTATGTCAACAATCTACCGGCCGGTACAAGCTCAGAGTGGGTGAGGAATGCGTTGGGGTCCTATGGTGAGGTTGTCTCAGCCAACATCCGAAAGAGGCCTAGCAAAGAAGGCTTACTTTTTGGATTTGTCAAGTTCACATCAAAGGATTCAGCATCTCAGGTGATTGATTCTCTGAATGGCTACAAATTCAATGGGCACACACTTTGTGTTGCCACTTCCCGGCGTGGTAAAAGGTCCGACGCATTTCCGACCAAAAAACAGAGCATAAAGAAAGGTGAGACAATTTCGAAGGAAGGGACAATTCCTTTACAGAAGGTGTTTCACAACCTCGACTTGCATCTCCAGCCGAAGAACAACCGGGAACCGGCCGGCGACGCAGCTCAGAATCCGCGGCCAAATCCAATCCGTGCGTTTCCATTCCAATTGGCTTGGACGAGGGATCGCAATCTCTGATTCTGAAATCAGTGCCGAAATCATTGGAGGTCCCTCCCGAAGATCGCGTTTCGGCATCCCTTTCTCGCGTAGATCGTGTTGATATCTCGGGTTCGTTCGAGTTCCGATCAGGCGAAGGGTTGAGTGTGGATCATGCAACTCAAGCCCAATCAACATGCCCGTCTGTTGTTGGGTCAGATCCTCTAGGTCCAGAAGTTCGTGCTGATGCAATTGGGCAAGACCTTGTGCAAAAAGGGCTCTCTCATGCAACCTTTGTTCGCCCTCTAGCATCGTGTTCTGATTTGGTGAAACAAGTTCTCCCCACGTCAGACTCTCGGGTTTCACCTTCCCTCTCCATTAATCCAATGTCAAGTTTCGATCAAGACTTCCCTGTGTGGTCGCCAGAAACAATACAGAAGGTTAACGGGAAAAGAAAAAAGGGACCCCATCAGCCTTTCCGAGTGACGACTCGTTCACTTTGTATGAGTGAAACTCAGAAGCTCGAGGCTCAGCGTAACAATGAAGCTTGGAGGCATTTTGTCGCTACAGGGACTATGCTGCAGATAGAGTTTAAGGACGATGCTGCTCCTTCTATCGACTAGTATTTCTTTGTATTTGGCTTTCGTTCCCTTTCTTCGTTTTTCTTTTCTCTCTTAGCAAGATTCTCTAACCGTTTGTTGTAGAAGGTTATTTGAGATAGCTTTTAGCGGTCCCCTCCTTTTCCCCGTCTTGGGATAAAAAGTTTTTAAGAAAACAAAAACATCATCTATCAAAAAAAAAATATACAAAAAATAACATTCAACAATCAACTTTAAGTTTTTAGATGAATTAACTCACTTTCAACAAAATCCTGTTACATAAGTCAACGACACACCATTGGTCAGCATGTGGAGCTACAGTTTCACGAGAAGAACAGAAATGCCACACCCACACCAAGACATGGATATTGATGTTTATTAAAGTTTGTTCTTTTAATGATTGTTTAATGCAAAACAGACAAACCAGTGGTTGTGGTTTCACTTGTGACTCGTGGCTCTCCTGTTCTTTTTGCTACTTGCTTTGGCAAAGCTTTCCTCTTGCTAAGAGTGAAAAAGATTTAATTCATGACCCATTTTTGCCCCAAACCCTCTCATGTGATTCTAAGCAGACAGGTTTCATCTTTATGATTCAGCCGAATCTGTAATAAATTGCAGTTACTAAGTGCCTACCAACCATATCATCTTGTTTAATCATTTACACCCCAATCTCTGTATTTAACACTCTTCTTGAAGATCTCTCCCATGGCAGGCTCTGTGCTCTGATGCTCACTTCCTCAACACTTCCACAGAGAGGGCTCTCAGATCTTGAACAATCTGGAAATGGGTTCTCAGATTTGGATCATGGGTCTTTGTATCTGGTTCTGTATCTTCAGCCTCAGCCTCATATCTGTGAGCTCTGTGGGAGATGAGACTATGGAAGGGAGTGTCTTTGTTGATGGGAAAGCTGCCATTGGAAGGATTGATGATGATTTTGTGTGTGCCACTTTGGATTGGTGGCCTCCTGAGAAATGTGACTATGGCACTTGCAGTTGGGGTCTTGCCTCTCTCCTCAATCTGGTACATGATTCTTTCAGGATTCATCATCTTCAAACTAGTTTACCCATGGCTTCTCATATCATCACTCTCTGATTCTATGATTTTATGATGTTTGATATAAGCATTTGTTTTTCAGTCCTGGTTTATACATTTCTAGCAATTTCTGAACTTGTTCTGTGTTCTTTTCTGTGCAGGACCTCAGCAACATTATCTTCTTAAATGCCATCAAAGGTTTGAAGCAACTGTGAACAAGATCTATTTTATTCTTGTTTCTGTATATATTTTTAGTTCTTTTTAGGAGTGCAGCTGATTTAGAACTTGGATTTTCAATTATGGTGCAGCATTTTCACCATTGAAGATCAGATTGGGTGGTTCATTGCAAGACAAAATCATATATGATACACCAGACAATGACCAACCTTGTACTCCATTTGTTAGAAACACTTCAGAGATGTTTGGTTTCACTCAGGGTTGCTTGCCCTTGAAAAGATGGGATGAACTCAATGCCTTCTTCAAGAAATCTGGGTAAAGAGCAATTTCATGTTCTTCATTATCCATATTGAAATTCTCATTACACTAATTACTTGTATCCTGTTCCAAAATTCAGGGCTAAGATAATCTTCGGATTAAATGCTCTTTCTGGGAAGAACATAAGAAAAAATGGCCTTGCAGTAGGAGCTTGGAACTACACAAATTCTGAATCTCTCATTCGATACACTGTCAAAAATAAGTACACCATCTCTGGTTGGGAACTTGGTAATTACACAAATTCTTCCTCAGCTTTTATTTAGCGTTTATCAACTATACGCTACCAGCAAGTTTTTTAAAGTTTAGGTAGTTATTAATAATGTTTTAAAGTTTTAATAATTATGTGCAAAAAACATATAGTGTGCAATGACTATTAGCAATTAACCCTTTTATTTACATTCGTATTCAAAATCATCAGTTGGTTCTATTTCTTTTCGGATTAATCAGATTACAATGCTGTTCTTGTATGGATTGGTTCTGGAATGAATCTTCTTTCTGCTCATCAGGGAATGAGCTGAGTGGTTCTGGGGTTGGAGCAAGAATCGCATCTGATCAGTATGCAACAGACACAATAGCTGTGGGCAACATAGTGCAAAGTGCTTATCAAGGAATCGAGCCAAAGCCTCTAATCATAGCACCTGGAGGATTTTTTGATGCAGATTGGTTCAAAGACTTTGTAGTCAAAACTGGAAACACTGTGGATGTTGTCACTCACCACATATATAACCTTGGCCCTGGTATGTTCCATGAACAATATGATAATTGACTGTTTTGACCCCTGCAGTTTCTGATATTAGATTCCTCGTGTTTAGGAGTTGATACCCATCTTGTTGAGAAGATCCTGAATCCGACCTATCTTGATGGTGAAGCTGATACATTTAGGAGCCTCCAGAGCATGCTCAAGAGCACATCAACTAAAGCCACTGCATGGGTTGGTGAGGCTGGAGGAGCTTACAACAGTGGCCATAACCTTGTCACCAATGCATTTGTGTTCAGTTTCTGGTAAATCGAACATAAACAATGATTAGAATAAAGTTTTCCTCATAATGTAATCTAGATTTATGGGTTTCCTTTTTCTGGATAAAACCAACAGGTATTTGGATCAGCTTGCAATGTCAGCATCGTTCGATACAAAGACATATTGCAGACAGTCCTTAATTGGCGGGAACTACGGTCTTCTCAACACTAAAAACTTCATACCAAACCCAGACTTCTACAGGTTATTGAACTTGCAGTTTAAGTGATCTTCATAAATGTTTCAAATTAAAATATTTGGGTGTATAAAATCTGGGGATAATCTCACGCTGCTACCGCTACCCTTAAGTACGCACCTTTCTCAACCCCCTTAAGTATGAACTTGAAGTTTTGGGGAGTGCAATGACAAAAATACCCTTTTTACATAAGGGTATTTTGGTCATTTCACGTCCAAAAGTTGACAGAACTGGTATAAATTTAGACTGAAAAAATCCCCGGGAGTCAATTTTTTTAGGGGTAGTTGATTGATTAAGGTACATACTTAAGGGTAACACAGTGAGATTATCTCTAAAATCTGCCTCGAACCTGATTCTTGTGAATGCAGTGCACTGCTCTGGCACCGGCTGATGGGAAGAAATGTTCTATCAACTAACTTCTCTGGAACAAACAAGATTCGTGCTTATGCACACTGCGCAAAACCATCTGTAAGTTAGATTTAGAAACATAATAATCGATATCAGTAACTATGATCTTTCATACAATCCCATGATGTTCTGTCCTTTGTCTTGCAGAAAGGAATCACAATACTATTCATGAATCTTGACAACAGCACAACAGTTCAGGCCAAAATTGTTTACAACAGTACTCAGACATCGCTACATAAGCACAAACACAAGTCTCACAAGAGAGGTGTCATTGTGCTTCCAATAGAATATAAAAGTCAACCCCCAAGAGAGGAATATCATTTAACAGCAAAAGACGGGGATTTACACAGTCAAACCATGATGCTGAACGGAAATGCTTTAACTGTAAGTTCGTCTGGAGACATACCTTCTTTAGAGCCTGTACATGTGGATCCTTCGGCACCAGTAACAGTGGGTCCTTATTCGATTGTATTTGCTCATATACCCGATGTTATTCTTCCTGCCTGCAAATAGGTAGAGCACTAGACAAGATGGAACTGAAACTCGTTTCAGATAGTAATTGAGTTGATGAAAATTTAGATGCAAACAACATTTCGATTTTTTGAATAAGATACTATATGGAAACTGTAATGCTTCCATTTTTCAAATGAAGAATCAGAAGTCTCATCATCTATTTTTGAGTATACTACATTTGGGGGTATATGTTTACTATTCTGCAAAAACTTTACAATTTGAAAAACTATACAAACACAAACATTTTGAAGTTTCCTTAATGCGGATTCTTCTTCTTGAGGATGAACTGGAAAACTGTTAATCTCTCTTGGAAAATGTCTGAGGCTTACTGCTGGCAAATAGAAACCAGACAACCGTACCAGTCAAGTAGAAGAAGGTTGATGGAGCAAACAGTGATTCCTACAGAGTCCAGAGGAAAAAGCAGAGCAGAATGAACATTTTTTTTACCAGGAGAAAGATGAAGGAGAAAGGTGCAGCTAATCAACAAAGGAACTTAAGGATCAATATTAATGGCAGCTTACACTCCATAGACGAGTTGAATCAAGAAGATAACAGGTAAGAGCGACACCTACAATTCCAGGCACTGCTCCAGTAGTGTTGGTAATACCCTGGGAAGTGAGAAGGGATATATTTAAATGAGATAATTGTCCAAAACTATCCTAAAGTTTCATCCACAAATGTGTTGATGCACTAAGTTTTGTCCACGCTTTTGTGGGTGCATTGAAGTTTTGCCCACGCTTTTGTGGGTACATTGAAGTTTTGTTCACGCTTCTATTCAACCCGAGAAGCACTGCCTAGAGGCCCCAGACCATCATTCTGAACATCCCTATTACATCAAAACTAAAAAAGTCGTGGACAAAACTTTAGGGTAACCACACAGCATGGATGAAACTTTGTGCATCAACTCATTTGTGGACGAAACATTAGGGTAGTTTTGAACAATTATCCCTATTTAAATCTTAATTCTCAAAACGAAAAAAAGAAGCTTGTTTTTGCAGAATTGTTGGTCAATCCAACAAAATTGGTAACTATGGGTTTTGATCAAGGGTTGAAACTAAAATGATGATTGAAGAGAAGAGTTAAGAATTTGAATGGTTTTTATACCAAAAGTATACTTGCATATTCTGGTGACATATCTTGATGTGTACAATAGAGGAAAAGCAAATCTTAGCCGGTTTAGTACCTGATAAAGCAAAGCTGTAGAGGGCTAAACCACTAGTGAGAATCCCAACCATTTCCCAAGGTGGCAATCCTAAATCCAGTGAGGCAAGAGTCATGCAGAAAGCAGGAGATACCAAGGCAATAGTTTGGCAGAATATATCCATACATTTGACTAGTTTCACTATCAACAGAATATTAAAGAACCACAAGTTAAATTTTCATTATTTCATACCTTAGTGGTTTCGACTCTGTTGGAAATTAAGTTGTCTGCAAATTGTGATGCGACAAAAGTTGAAGCCAGTGGAGGAAGGATAGAAACCTGAAATTGATGATAAAATGTATGAAGCCAGTTCAAGTCATTTATGTGCTTATGCACTGTCTCACTGTCTTAACAATATAATAAAAATTCTATTATTACTCACTGTCTCAAAATAAGTGTATTCGACTATTAGTAAAAGTTGAGCATTCAAATTTTACTCCTTGACTTTTCACCATGTAGCTATGCTTTGTTATATTCCAGGCTTATCCAAGCAGCTTCTGTCAAATTCTGGTTCAGCTCCTCGCTGCACGCATACAAAATAAGGAAGATAAAAATATATCCGATACAAACTGGAATCACTCAACGTATACAAGTTCTAACTGAACTCCATTAATCTCGAGGGAGGTAAATTGTATGTAGTATAATAGATTTGTATTAGAACTTGTTGATAAAAAAGAAATATAACAAGAAATGCTTTGATTTCTTGGACACTAATTGTTTACCACATCACATCATCAACGGTAAATACTTAACCAAAAGGTAACTAATGAAGTACAAAAGTTGATGCAGAAACAATCTTAACACATTCTTCTTGTAAGTGCTTATGTAATGTCATTCATAAACGACCAAAAGCATTCAAAATATGACTAGTTACCTAAAGTATGTAGGAAGCCAAGATAGACAAGTATAGTGACCCCAACTACCGCAAAAGTGAGCATATAGCCCATACAGCACGGCTCTGAAAGAGTGCCTTCCATGGTATTTCCTATCATACAAGACAATAAGAAAATGACGAGGATATGAGATGGACGATGCTCTCTCCAGCAACCAAATCGCAGCGTCGGAGTAAGGTAACGCAACGCCGGAATAAGGTGGAGTTATCCTTCCCTTCGTTCTGCTCTTTGTTGCTGACCTTGTATGGAGAGTATCGCACCTTGGTAGCTGGAAAGACTCAGCCGACAGGTTCTGCAAAGTCCTCTTCGGCTCGAAAACGTTCTCGACCCCATCCAAAGGAAGAGCCATCTCCGGCCAATCCTGAGCCGACTCAGAGATGGAATCAACATCACCGGAAGGAGGAAGCAGGCGCGCGCTCGACTGGAAGTGGGGCTGCTCTTCAAGCGGAGGCCACAGTGGTACCCGGTGAGTCTGTCCCGAGCACTCACCATTCGAAGGTCCAAGGGTTCCGTTTGCAAGAAGATGAAGTTTTCATCTGTCACCTACCTTCTGAGACCAAGCCTGATTGGGTTCTTAACGTTTTCGGCGAATTTGGTAAGATTTTGACTTCCCCTGTTCTGATTCGGACAAATCGGAGACGAAGCCTCTTTTGTTTTGTTCGTTTTAGCTCTCCAGGTGAAGCAAAACAGGCCATCGCCAGCTTAAATGGGACAAAAATCAATGGTTCTACCCTCCTTGTAGCAGTCGCTCGACGTCGTAAGCTTGTGCCGGTGAAACAGAGCAGCCGGGTTCCCGTTGCAGCTCCGGCGACCGGAGACGAGCCTGTAGATTGCGGCTCCGATTTTCACTCTCATAATCCCTTGAATCACGGACCGCTGACCTCTGATTTGAATTCAATCTCGGAGGCGAGATTGGGGGAAGATGAAGATGTTACGCGAGATTTGGGGGATTTAGTTGCGAGGTCAGATTCACGTGAAGAATCGCGCGAAGAAGATGACTCCTTTGGGCCTGTTCTTGGGCCGGTTAATTCTGTCGTTGGGTTTGAGTATATGGATCAGCTAAGCCTAAGCCCATCTGTTCTTCCAACAGACGCAGATTCGGACGTGGACAGGTCTGCTCTTGGGCCTGTGGTCCAACCAGTTCAGCCACACAAGTCTGGGCCTGAGGGTGGGCCTGCGTCTGGCCCTTTTGTGCACACGGGGCTCACTTTTGCACGCCCCCTTGCTTCTTGTTCTGATTTGGTGAAGAATGTTCTCCCAAAGTCGAACTCTCGGGTTTCACCGACTCCCTCCCTTAATCCGCTGTCACGTTTCGATCAAGACTTTCCAGTGTGGTCTCCTGAAACGATACAAAAGGATAAAGGGAAAAGAAAAAAGAAACCCTGCCAACCTTTTCGAGTGACGACTCGTTCACTATGCATGAGTGAAAATGAGACGCTTGAAGCTCAGCGTAAAAACGAGGCTTGGAGACACTTTGTCGATACAGGGACTACGGTGCATATAGAGTTCAAGGACGAAGTTCCTCCTTCTATCGATTAGCATTTCTTTGTAATTGACTGTTGTTCCCCGTTCTTCGTTTGTTTTTCTTTTTCGTTTTATAGGAAGATTCTCTTACTGGTGTAGTAGAGTATCTTTTACAGGTATTTGGGATAGCTTTTTGCGGTCCTCAAGCTTTGTAATTCTCTTTATTTCAAAGCCTTTCAATAAAACATCATTTATCAAAAAAAAGAAAAAGAAAATGAAGCACTAAGGTTTCCTAAAAATGATATTAATTAACATCCATTTTTTAGAATTTTGACTCACATTTTTCAACTAATAAAGTATATATAATCACAATCAATACCTTCACTGAGCCACCAAACTCTTCAAGAGAAGTATTCCATAAATTTTTTATATATAGACTGAGAGCCTGTGACATATGAAGAAGACGCACTTATGACCATGTGGAGAGATGATCTCAGATAAAGCACAAATAAGGTGTTGGAGAGGGAAGGCAGAATCTAGACACAATGCCAAGGAAAATTGCTGAGCAGAACAAGATGAACTATTCTTATTTTGGAACAGAAAAACAACAATTTCTATAAGCTAGTATTCATATATTTGAAGAGGATTGTAAGATATGCTTATGAATCAACATACACATGCTAAGCCAAGTCCTAATCTATATTCTATATGAAAAAAGATAACATAATATATGACAAGCACATAAGCACTCATGAGAATTGGGTTCAGAAAATGCACTTTGTCCTTTCCCAACAAACTGAAAGCCAAGGAACCTTGAAGAAAAAATTGAATTGTATTATAAATCACTTCAACACTGAACATATAAAAGTTGTTTACTCCAAGTAATATGCAGGTAAGAAAAAGAATATGCTGAGATTAGCAATAGCTACTAACCCCAGAAGGCCAAATATGTTCCAACCAAAATTTTGGATAAGAGGAGGAGCAAAAAGAAGCTTGCAGAACACTAACAAGTAAGAATAATAAAAAAGAAAAAAATAACAGGTGACATTAAGAAAGCCAAGTTTCAACATTTATTTCCTGCACATCAATCAATATTTGGTACACAAACAATGGTACATACCCTACAACACTTCCTACACTCAGACTACCAAAAACAAATCCCACAGCCCTTGAACGCTCTTCCAATGGTATTAACCTGCATATGGTGTCGAGATAAAATCATTTCATCACAGAAATATTATCAGTATAAGAGGGGTTTGTAATCAAAGCTTAATGGTATATCACAAACTATCTTAAATTAGACGATAATGGAAGGCATAGGCTTAAATGTACTAAATAAGCATTAAAGAAGTTGAGAACCAGTAATATAAAATAGAGAAACTAAAATTCACTACTCAGCCAAACGCTAGGCACACTGAATGTATAGATAATTTATGCAATACAAAAGAACCTATAAGTTGGTCCACTCATCACATAAAAAATAGCAAAGTATAGTAAGTATAATAGAGAATTAGAGATCATATAGTGCCATTTCATATAACAGAATAAACAATTTATCATTAAACTACTACGAGAACAAACTGGAAGTCATACATGCCGACCTCGATACGAGAGAAATGATATACTAAAAAACTCGCAACAAAACATGGCATATCGAACACAATAAAGTCTTAGTGCTACCTGAAAGTCTAAAGATGCGATCTAGCATGCTTTCAATAACCGAATAAAGCAAAACTAAATCGACAAGTGCGGAAACGTGTAAATCGACTAACCTCCCGCCATAGCCATGAAGGTAGAGATACCTTGGGGTGTTGGTGCTTCTAAGCCCTTGCACAACTCTCCTTATGATGGTGTATCTCATCCAATTTCGAAATGCTCACTATGAACTATGGAGAGTGTAGAGTATTAAGTTGTGTGGGCTTAGGGACCAAACCCATCCTTATATAGTGCACTAGCTCTATCCATCATAGAGCTCAAAATGATGGCATGAGATATGCAAATATGATGGAAATGTAGGACCATCAATGCATGACAATAGCTTCTAAAAGCTAACTTTAATGGAGAAGTGTGAAGGCCTACTTTCATCATGATGACGTCTCATACATGAATGACCTCCACTAAGACATATTATTTTAATATTCTAACATTCTCCCACTTGGTTCATATTCCATCTTTTGCCAAAGCATGAAAACATAATACACGAATAGTGGCAATAATCTCTCTTAGTAACGAGAGTTATCTTCCAACTATCACAATGCATCATCTCTTTTTTAACGCTTCCCATAAACTTAATGAATAAACCTTATGTTCATTCTGATCCAACCAAAAGTGATATTTCTCAACCAAATGTGTACACAAAATCCAAAATGAGAAATATCTAAAAAACAGAGTTTCGATCGTTCTTACGACGAAAAATCACATAACGGGACCAAGTCCCATACTGTCCACATGATCCTTAAACTTAAGTGGTGGCATGCCTTTTGTCAACGGATCAACAATCATCAATTCAGTATTCATGTGTTCGATCACCACTGATTGATCCTTAACACAATCTCTTAAGGCTAAATACTTAATGTCGATATCCTTACTTCGACTACCACTCTTGTGGTTTTTAGCCATAAAACCGCAGCTGAATTGTCATAGTATATCCTTATGGGCTTAGATATAGGATCCATAATTCTAAGCCCCGAAATGAAACTCTTCATCCATACACCATGCGACGTAGCCTCAAAACAAGATATGAAATCGGCCTCCATAGTGGACGTAGCAATTAGGCTTTGCTTTACGCTCCTCCATGATACAGCTCCACCGACTAACATAAAAATGTATCCTGATGTTGATTTCCGTGAATCAACGCATCCAGCGAAGTCCGAATCACAATAGCCAATTAATTCCAAGTTATGAGTTCGTCTATACATAAGCATGTAGTCCTTAGTGCCTTGAAGGTACCTCATGACCTTCTTTGCAGCTTTCCAGTGGTACTCACTTGGATTACTCTGATATCGACCCAACATTCCAACTACAAATGCTATGTCAGGTCTAGTACAAACCTGAGCATACATCAAGCTTCCAACAGCCGAAGCGTAGGGAATTTGGTCCATTCGTTCCTTTTCGAATTCATTCTTCGGCATTGGCTCAATGTGAACTTATCCCCTTTCACAATGGGAGCTACACTTGGTGAACAATTTTCCATCCGGAACCTTTCTAAGACTTTATTGATATAGGACTCTTGAGACAAACCGAGAACACCCTTATGTCTGTCTCTTATGATCTTAATGCCAATAACATAAGAGGCTTCACCCATATCCTTCATATCAAAGTTCTTAGAAAGAAATTGTTTCACCTCCCAAAGTAGTCTCTTATCATTGGTTGCAAGTAGTATATCATCCACATACAAAATGAGAAAAAAAGTTTTGCTCCCACTGACCTTCTGGTATATACATTGATCCATGATATCCTCTTCAAATCCGAATGAAGAGATAATATCATGGAACTTTAAGTACCACTGACGGGAGGCTTGTTTTAACCCATATATGGATTTCTTAAGTTTGCACACCAAATGATCACCAGCACTAGAGGTAAAACCTTCAGGTTGAGTCATGTATACCTCTTCCTCTATATCACCATTGAGAAATGTTGTTTTCACATCCATCTGATGAAGTTCCAAGTCAAAAGCGCAACCAATGCTAAAATAATATGAAGAGAATCTTTCTTAGATACAGGCGAAAATGTTTCATTGTAATCGATTCCTTCCCTTTGAGTGAATCCTTTAGCCACGAGTCTAGCCTTATGTCTCTCGATGTTGCCTAATGAGTCTTTCTTTGTTTTAAAGACCCATTTGCACCCAATGGGTTTTGCACCAAATGGAAACTCGACAAGATCCCAAACTCTATTAGAACTCATGGAATTCATCTCATCCTTCATAGCATTGTACCATAAATTTGACTTTTCACAACTCATCGCTTGTGAAAAAGTTTCAAGATCATCTACGGCTCCAATATTGTAGTCATGTTCTTGTAAATACACTACATAATCACTAGGAACTGCCGACTTCTTTATTCTAGTAGATCTCCTTAATGGTTGATCAACAATCTCACGAGGATCATGTTGTACAACCGGTTCCGCAATGTTTTCAGGTAAATCCTGAACAACTTGATCTACTGGATCGTCAACAACTTGTGGAATTCCTTGATTGCCATCAGCTGCTATTGGATCTTGATTAGCTTGCTGTTCAGCATACACTTCAGGTGTATCATTTAAGACAATCACTTGATTAGTTATAACGGGAGGTTGATTAACTAAATGATCTTTCTCAGAAAAATTGTATTGAGATCGATCCCTCCCACTCATCAAGTCATTCCCAAGAAATTTAGCATTCCTTGATTCCACAAATCTAGTGTGATAGGATGGACAATAAAACCTGTATCCCTTGGACCGTGCAGCATATCCAACGAAATACCCACTAATGGTCCGAGGATCAAGCTTCTTCTCTAACGGATTATAGACTCTTATTTCAGACGGGCATCCCCAAATGCATACATGACCCAAACTCAGTTTCCAACCTTTAAACAACTCAAATGGCGTTTTCAAAATAGCCTTGGTTGGAACTCTATTCAATATGTACGCAGCCGTCTTAAGATCTTCTATCCATAAGGACTTGGGAAGACCGGAGCTACACAACATGCTCCGAACCATGTCCATTAAGGTCCGATTCCTTCTTTCTGCTACACCATTTTGGTCAGGCGAACCGGGCATAGTATACTGAGCAACTATCCCATGTTCTTGAAGGAACCTTGCAAACGGACCAATCGCTTGTCCATCCTCAGTGTATCTACCATAATATTCACCACCACGATCCGACCTCACGATCTTAATTTGCTTACCGCATTGTTTCTCTACTTCGGCCTTGAATGCCTTAAATGCATCTAATGCATCATTCTTATTATGAAGTATGTGAGATACATATATCGTGAGTAATCATCTATAAAGGTGATGAAATGTTTCTGACCATACAAATCCATATCTGGACTACATTTATCCGTATGTATGATCTCCAATATGTCTGAACTTCTCTTGACACCTTTCTTTGATTTGTTTGTCTGCTTTCCCTTAATGCAATCAACACAAATTTCAAAATCAGTAAAATCTAAAGTACTAAGTACTCCATCTTTTACCAATCTCTTAATCCTATCAATGGAGATATGTCCCAATCTCCGGTGCCACAACATAGAAGAGTCCTCATTCATGACACAACGCTTTATACCAGCATGTGTTGCATTATAGCAGTCATTGTTTTGTAAATCAATACGAAAAAGACCATTAGACATTGTACCATTCCCAACAAGTTCAGATTTATAAAATAACTGAAGGGGTTCATCTGAAATATGAAAGGAATATCCAAAAGGTACAAGTCTTGATACTGAAATAAGTTTCTTAGAAAACTTAGGAACAAAAAAGGTCTTTTCCAAGTTCAAAACATGACCACTACTCAAAACCAAAATGCAATCACCAATAGCCTCCACATGTGAGCTTATCTTGTTTCCCGAATAGATAAGTTGCTCACTTCCTAATGGCTTCCTCGGGTTTTGCAAGTCCTGCAACACATTCGTAACATGGATTGTACAACCATAATCAATCCACCATGTGTCATGACATATTTCAGCCATATTAGATTCAAAGCACACTAATGAAATAGGAAAACCAATGAAAGTACCTTTTTTCTCAAGCCACTTGACAAACTTAGAACAATCCCTCTTAATGTGTCCATTCTTTTTACAGAAGTGACACGAGGTTTCCCACGGTATGTTCGTCCGGGGTGGTATTCTACCTTTCCCCTTTCCCTTGGCTTGATTTTTCCTTTTGTGCATAACCAAATTCACACTTTGTACCAAAAGGTACAAGTCTTGATACTGAAATAAGTTTCTTAGAAAACTTAGGAACAAAAAAGGTCTTTTCCAAGTTCAAAACATGACCACTACTCAAAACCAAAATGCAATCACCAATAGCCTCCACATGTGAGCTTATCTTGTTTCCCGAATAGATAAGTTGCTCACTTCCTAATGGCTTCCTCGGGTTTTGCAAGTCCTGCAACACATTCGTAACATGGATTGTACAACCAGAATCAATCCACCACGTGTCATGACATATTTCAGCCATATTAGATTCAAAGCACACTAATGAAATAGGAAAGCCAATGAAAGTACCTTTTTTCTCAAGCCACTTGACAAACTTAGGACAATCCCTCTTAATGTGTCCACTCTTTTTACAGAAGTGACACGAGGGTTCCCACGGTATGTTCGTCCGGGGTGGTATTCTACCTTTCCCCTTTCCCTTGGCTTGATTTTTCCTTTTGTGCATAACCGAATTCACACTTTGTGAACTCTCTGCCTGATCCGCTAGTAGTCTCCCCTCCTCTTGAACACACATGGTCATTAACTCATTCATAGACCATTTATCCTTATGTGTGTTATAGGAGATCGTAAAGGGTGCATATGCTTGCGGTAGAGAATTCAAAATGTGATGCACAAGAAAATCATCTGGCATTTCCACTTTGAGTGCCTTTAGTTGAGCCGCAATGTCTCGCATCCTCATGATGTAATCACGTACACCGCGAGTGCTGGTAAACTTCATGGATGAAAGTTTCTTAATGAGGGTACCAGCAAGGGCCTTATCCGAAGTCTCAAATTGTTCATCAATGGACTTCAATAATTCTCGGACATTTTGATGATGCTCGATTGAACCACGAATACCAGTAGAGATCTTCGAATTTATGAACATTACACAAAGGCGATTAGATCGCTCCCATCGTTCATAAAGTGAAATCTCAACTGAAGTACTGGTACTCTGAACTGAAGGTGGTTCATCCATCCTAATGGCATAATCAATGTCCTTGAATCCCAAATGGAAAAGGACTATTTCCCTCCAAACTTTATAGTTTTCACCCGTTAATTCAGGAACATTATTATCAGAGACAGTAATAGGTTGAGACGCTGCATAACAATCATACTTGTTTATCAAAATAGAGACTACACCAACTAAAAATATGTTTCGCCAATGCCAAACATATCAAACATAAATCAATAACATAAAATTGCATGTGGGCTAAATTTTAATTCAAATAGATTTATGTTGTTCTTTATCGATAAAACTATCAAATCATCCCGTAGTTCCTAATACCTGTGGGCGACTTAGGAAAAGCAATTTGACATTTTATCCTAATTGATCAAACAATCAATTACAATCGAAATGTCCTTGACTAAATGTGGATTTTAACTATATGTATGACTTCATGAACTTGAGGTTGCTGTGGCTAAGCCTCAATTCATTGAAGCTCTACTCATCCATTAGACATTTCTAATTTGTGCACCAAAAATGAGGTTGCTGTAGCTAAGCCTCAATAAATATGTTTTACTAAATGTGATCCAAAAATCCTTATAATTTCTCTTAACTAGGGTTGCTGTGGCTAAGCCCTAACTAATTAAATTTCATGGATCACTAACATATTGTGCACAAAATAATTAATCTTAATAAATGTCTTATTTACTAAATGTGATCCAAAATCCTCATATTTTACTTAACTAGGGTTGTTGTGGCTAAGTCCTAATTAATAAAATTTATGTGGATCACTAAGACATTTAAGATACATCATGTGTAAATATTACACCATTAACATGCATCAAAAATAAATGCATGAACAAATATTTAATCTACCAACATAGATTAAATACCAACAACTAAAGGTTCATAATTATGCAAACAGAACAGACATGCAAATCAACAAATTAAAGCACAAAGTTAACAAAAAGGCATTTAGCTTAGTGGTTGTAGCATGCAACTAGTAAGTAAGTGACCCATGTTCAAATCCCACAACCAACAAATTTTAAATCCCCTTTTGTTTCTTTAAAGAGATGAACAAAACGACGTAGTTTCGATCATCTTCAACCTCTAGCAACTCTTATTTGCTGAAACGAGTTTTCACCATTTTAGCCATAACTTTTGCTATACAACTCCGTTTTAGTTGGTTCAAAAGCCAAAATTTCCAGAATTTTATGCTTAACAAGTTTATAGCATCAAAAGAAATAAACATGCAACCAATAAAATCGGGGCAGCACATGCAAATTCGGCCAAAGCTTAAAACACACCATAAAAAGGCTAGGCAACGGTTTAACGATGCTTTGATACCAAATGAAAGTCTAAAGATGCATCTAGCATGCTTTCAATAACCGAATAAAGAAAAACTAAATCGATAAGTGCGGAAACGTGTAAATCGACTAACCTCCCGCCATAGCCATGAAGGTAGAGATACCTTGGGGTGTTGGTGCTTCTAAGCCCTTGCACAACTCTCCTTATGATGGTGTATCTCATCCAATTTCGAAATGCTCACTATGAACTATGGAGAGTGTAGAGTATTAAGTTGTGTGGGCTTAGGGACCAAACCCATCCTTATATAGTGCACTAGCTCTATCCATCATAGAGCTCAAAATGATGGCATGAGATATGCAAATCTGATGGAAATATAGGACCATCAATGCATGACAATAGCTTCTAAAAGCTAACTGTAATGGAGAAGTGTGAAGGCCTACTTTCATCATGATGACGTCTCATACATGAATGACCTCCACTAAGACATATTATTTTAATATTCTAACACTACTGTGATGCATCATATCACACACAGAGATAATTTAGATGATCTAGTGTACATGAGCATGGACGAGATGATCTCTGTCAAAACTAATCCTTAAATGGGCTAATAAAAGTCGTTGCATGTACACAGATAACTAATTGAGTTAGATTGCAATCTATGAAGTGGAAGGAAAGGGATTTTGGAAGAAGACCGTCATACCAGAAACCTTGAAAAGAGTAGTCCACTGTCCAGGCATAAATCCAGCAAGAGAAGGAACAAGTGCTGTAGCTAATGACCATGTTAATACCCCAACTGCGACAACATTTCTGCACCATAATGACAATGACCAAACTACCTACTTAACAACAAATATTCTCACTATAATCTTAAGGTTCAGTGCATATCATGTCTATAGCATAACTTATCTTTCTTGTTCATTTTTAACTAACATTAAAATCTTCTCCATTTCTTTTCCCCTTTCTAGGCTGAAAAGTAACAAATACATGCATTTGTCGGTTTTGAATGGATATGACATGCTATAAATAGTCTAATCATTCAATTAATAGTTAAAAAAATAAGGGATAATTCCATTTTAGTACCCTAAAACTTTCGGATTTCGTTTTTAGTACCCTAAATGTTTTTTGTGCCACTTCAGTACCCTAAATCTTTGTTTATTCCAGTTTAGTACCCAATGTCTGGTTTCCCATCCATTTTTGGATGGAAAAACGTCACGTGCCTTGCACATGACCCTATCTTTTATAATAATACCAAAACTACCATTCGGTAGTTTAAACAAATTGAATTTTTGAAAAATAAAAATGATTTTTATAGATAAAAAATCAGACGTTGGGTATTAAACTGGAATAAACAAAGATTTAGGGTACTGAAGTGGCACAAAAAACAGTTAGGGTACTAAAAACGAAATGCGAAAATTTTAGGTTACTAAAATGGAATTATCCCAAAACATAATGCATTAGATATAGCTTAAGCCTTTGAAAACCAACCTTCCACCAAATATTTTGGCCATCCATCCACCAGTCGAACAACTCCACCCAAACTGATGTGACATTGGAATAATTGCAATACTCCCCAATTAAGCACATTACAATTAGAAAACAAAAATAAAAGGGGTAGCTCCAAATACGCACCCTCTGACGACCTTTTTTTTGGCAAAGACCTGATGAGGTGAAATCGGCTACAAACCACTCTTAACCTAAAAACTAGAGAACCAATCCTAGCCACACACACATAGGATCCAACATTCACCATGATGCCACATTGTCACGCCCCAATTTCAGCGAATCGAACTCGGGACGCGAACTTTTAAAACATGAATACTTAAAAACCTGTTTTGAATAAAAGCTTTGACATTTCCATTTATTTACCAAAATAATAGTAGTATTTACAATACAAAAACGTCCCAACAAGTGGACAAGGTACACATCCGTCACTAGACTCAACAAAAGTAAAGACCAGACTCCGCTCCAAGCTCCATGAACTTCAAGAGCTCACCTAGTCCGTCCCACGAACAGTACCTGTAGGAAAAGCAGCTAGGGGTGAGCGTTCGCTCACCACCACGGATAACAGACTGACTACGGCATAATTAGCAGACAAAGCCAGTAACACTAAAACCAAACCCAACACTGGGACTATAGTCCCCAACTCAAGTACCCAACTGACCCACAACCCGTTACCTTCCTCAACAGACTCAACACTCGATAACACAATGTAGACCCGACACAACTATCGACGACCTCCTCCAAGGACACGACAGAAAGACTACACAACGCCAAACAAGATCACAAAGGATCGCACACCAAACAAGATCACAAAGGATCGCATACCAGCTGCTCAGTAACCTCTCCTACTCACACGAACACGGATCATGCTAGCCAAAGAATGCTTACAACCTGTGATACTCAAACTCGGACCAGGCCAGCCAAAGAATGCTTGCAACCTGTGTTACTCAAACTCGGACCAGGCCAGCCAAAGAATGCTTGCAACCTGTGTTACTCAAACTCGTGTCAGGCCAGCCAAAGAATGCTTGCAACCCGTTGATACTCAAACTTGGTCAGGCCAGCCAAAGAATGCTTGCAACCTACCGGGATCCGCAATCACAATCACACGCAAATTCATCAACTAGTAACAACACAAGTTCAACACTCACAGGCACTCATGGCCACCAAGACACCAACAGTAAAACTCGAACTCAACAGCCCCACAGGCACTCACGGCCTCCCAAGACACACCGACAGTAAGACACGGACTCAACAACCCCACAGGCACTCACGACCTCCCAAGACACCAACCATAAGACACGCTTGCAACTTACCGAGACTCTAACTCGTAAGCCAGCTAAAGGAAGCTTGCAACCCCCCCCCCCCCCCCCCCCCCGCCCCCGAGACTCTAACTCGGTCAGGCCAGCCAAAGACACCATCCTTAGTACACGGGCCCTCAAGGCCACCCAAAACACCAATTTAAATACACGGGCTCTCATGGCCACCCAAACTCAATCAATAAATAATACGGGCTCTCAAGGCCACCCAAACCTCGATAATAAAAATACGGGCTCTCAAGACCACCCAAACTCAATCAATAAATAATACGGGCTCTCAAGGCCACCCAAAACTCGATAATAGAAAATACGGGCTCTCAAGACCACCCAAACTCAATCAATAAATAATACGGGCTCTCAAGGCCACCCAAAACTCGATAATAAAAAATACGGGCTCTCAAGACCACCCAAACTCAATCAATAAATAATACGGGCTCTCAAGGCCACCCAAAACTCGATAATAAAATACGGGCTCTCAAGACCACCCAAACTCAATCAATAAATAATACGGGCTCTCAAGGCCACCCAAAACTCGATAATAAAATACGGGCTCTCAAGGCCACTCAAGACACCAAATAAGCAATCAACCTCCGGCTTAACCAAGCCTCCAACAGTCCTAACATCAACAGTTTAACAATCAACCTCCGGGCATGGTCATATGCCTCCAGTACTCCTAATATCGATAAGTTCACAAACAACCTCCGGGCATGGTCATATGCCTCCAGTAAAACAATTAACGCTAAGTTCTCTGTTCCTACGACACTACTAAGTGTCACAAGCCTTTCCAATAATTACTAAGTGCCCGTAACATGCTTTTCTAATAAACGCTACAAACTCGTATCATGCTTTTCTAATATTTAAATAAACCTATTCAACCCACGACACCCCAGTGTCACATGCAATTCTACTGTTAACTTTCCCCAGTCAGGGCCGAGATCCGGCTACTTTTCCCTACCTCGTATATAATCCCAAAAGCGCTCCAACAACACCCGAAGTACACCCAGTCACTCGCCGAGCTTCCCTTTGCCTCGGTCCGTAGCACGATCTAAAAGAACACAAATTCAAAGTACTTTTAAACTAGTACGAATAAACCGAAAATTAACATACTTAACGCCCAAACGTAACCCCGACAATGTCGATCACTCCCAAACTTCCCAATTACTCGATATTGTCGATAAAGGACCCGTAAAGGCCAGATTCGCCCGACATGGCGAATCTGCCCGGGTTTTGGTTAATTGCCTTCCGGGGCTCCAAAAGTTCCCGTTTTCGTTTCTACGGTCTTAGAATATTTCAAGGAACCCAACGCACTTGACGGAATTGAATTCCGACTTCTAAGTCAATTAATTAACGTTTAAAGTTTCCAAAACCCGTTAATTACAACTTCTCCAATTTAATTCCAAATTTCGATTCGATTAAGGATAAATGGTCCGGGGAACGTTTTAAACCACCCGAACGATAAAAACCGAGCACCCGAGCATGTGGGCCCCACCCACACTACTTGGCCGAGACCCTAGGGTTTAAGGGGAGGCTCGGCCACCATGTGGTGGCTGCTGCCAGCTCCGGCCAGCCACCTCATGGCCGGCCGGCCACCACCCACGGTGGCCGGAGCTCCTCCCGAGCCTCCGGTCATCGGAAAACGTGAAATTAAACCCCCAAACACCTCTAAAACGTCTCCAACACCTCCCCACACTCTACACAACCCTAAGCCTTAGTTTATACTCAAACCCTAGCTTCCAAGAAAATAACTAAAACGAGAATCGATTCGGGTATTACCGTAGAGGAGAACGAGGGGAACGGGATTGCTCTTTGCTTTGACTCGATCCAAGGGCTCGATCACAAACCCTAGCTCAACCTCCCTTCTTCTCTCTTCTTCTCCTTCTCCTTCTCTCTCTAAAACCTCTCTTCTTCTTTCTATTTTAAAACAACTAACACAAAAACCCAATTAAAACTCTTTTTTTTTTCTTTTAAAACCCAAGTCTCGGCCAGCCCTTCTCCTCCATTCATTTTTCCCCCCAAAACTAACACCACCACATTTAGGACATGTGTCAAGGTGGGTCCCACACCTTTTGGAAAATATCTAGTTAATATTTTCCAATCAGATTCGCGAAAATCGGACGTTTCGGGCCCCGAACGGGCACTTTTTCCCAAAAATTACGAAACTTGGCGGGCCACAAGGAAACGGCTCAACTAAGACCGCTGCGATGACGGTTAAGCTTTTCGGATCCAAAACGGTCCTCGAATGGACCAAAACGTCGCTCGGTTGACTTTTCCAGCGAAAAGTCAACATTTCTCAAATTGATCAGAAAGTTGCCCTGAGTCCCCCGTAACTCACTTTGGTCAATAACGGGGTCAACTTAAGTCCGGTATGACACTCGGGGTCATTTTAGGTTCATTAAGTGTCCGTCTTAAAATTTTTAAATTTTCCTGTTTTTCGCAGGTTTGACTGGCGTTGACCGGGAGTGGTTATTACACACATCATCACCCCAATTTCACCAAATCTCACGCCAATTTCATCTTTTCTCACACAAGCAAGGGCATAATTGTAAAAGCATGGTGCCATGTGGACAAGTGTCCATTTTTTTCTTCACCAATTCACTAATTTAATATTTCCCGATTCGTTTGAACTCCGATTAGCTTCAAACTTGCGCCAATATTTTTATTTTTTCAAGGACTTTAAATCAAGATCAATCATGAATATATTTTGAAGCACGAAAATAAAAAGGTATATCAGAGTGATAAAAATAATGTTGAGTGTTGATAAATCTTCACTAATAAATGTTTTATATCGGAGGTATCAAACTAATGCTAAATGTTGATAAAAACATGTACTGAGATGATAAAAACCATGTTCAATTTTGATAATAAGTGTGATAAACTAATCATGATCAGTTTTGCAGAATGGGGTGATAAAACCAATGTAGAGTGTTGATAAAACCAGTGTAAAGTGTTGATAAAACCAGAGCAAAACGTTGATAAAAAATAGCCAGATATAATTTCTTTAAAAACCAGCCCCGAAATAAAAAAATTTCGTGCTTCAAAAAAACCATGTGATGGGGATGATAAAACACACGTAATTGAATGATAAACCTAGTGTTTAGTGTTGATAAAACTAGTGTTCATAAAAAGCACGCGATGAGGTGATAAAAACATGATCAGTTTTGGAAAATGAGGTGATAAAACCAGTGTAAAGTGTTGATAAAACCAGTGTAAAAGTGTTGATAAATCCAGAGCAAAGTGTTGATAAAAATTACCCAGATTTTTTTTAAAAAAAAATCAACACCGAAATAATTTTTTTTCGTGCTTCAAAATATATTCATGACTGATTTTGATTTAAAGCCCTTAAAAAAACAAAACTAATTGCACAAGTTTAAAGCCAATCGGAGTTCAAACGAAGCGGGAAAAATTAAATTAGTGAATTGATTAAAAAAAATAACATGATAGTTTTACTAAAAAGCCCTTACCACTTATTAAAAAGTGCTGTTTTTTTTTTGCAGTCAACAAGTCAACTGCTCAATTGCATCTCATCCATCAATTCTTAAAATTGATGGCTTAGATTGGTTCTCTAGTTTTTAGGTTAAGACATGGTTTGTATTTGATTTCTCCTCAAGACCTGGTCACCTTTTTTTTCTTTTCAAAACGCACCTAGACCTACACCTTTTTAGCATAAAACAACGACTTCCATCAAATACTGCCACCTTTGCTTTAAGGGGTATTTTTAAGAAGGGATAATTCCATTTCAGTACCCTAAAACTTTCGGATTTCGTTTTTAGTACCCTAAATGTTTTTTTGTGTCACTTGAGTACCCTAAATCTTCATTTATTCCACTTTAGTACCCAACGTTAACTTTCCATCCATTTTTTGATGGAAAATCACCATGTGCCAGGCACATGACTATGTCTTAAAAAAAAAATACCCAAACCGCCCTTGAATGCTTTAAAACCCTAATGTTATGTGCTATTTAATTTAAGATCCAAGCCCTGTCACGCCCCAAATCCGGTTTTGACCGGACTCGAGACGTGAACTTAAAGTAGTAAATTATTAAAGCAATTCAAAGGATAAAGTTTTAAAATAATACTCCGAAATCCATAAATCCGATAAAAAAAGAGTCAGTAGCTCAACAAAACTAGCAAGCAAGTGTTTAGTTCAAATAACAGTACGTCTCTAGACCACTAGACAAGACCCTCGCTGGCTCCCAAGCGTCGAGAATCCCGCTAGCACGAATCCCGCTCAAGGACCTGAAAAACAACAAAGTAAAGGGGTGAGCTTTCGCTCAGTAGGAAAAGTAGTTAAGGTTATGAACATCCGTTCATCACCACGAGTAACTGTCCAATTAGGGCATACTAGCAAAGCATAACTACTAACAACGTCCATGGGGAGTTACCAACCCCTAATCACTCTCACAAGACCATAATCACACTTAAAACAACGAATACAGTCCAACAAACATGCATAAGCATACAGCAAAACCAAACACATGCATAGTACAGTAGTCCCCAACATCACCGGCTATCACAACCCGTCCCACTTATATCGTACCGGAACACACAACATCGGTCCCGACATCTTCCCGTCACGTAGACTCGGGGTAACATCCTCGATCGACAATACATTCAGTCGGATGTCTTCCCGTCACGTAGACTCGGGGACTCATGCATACCGGACCGGCACATACCTCAGTCGTACGCCTTCCCGGACCACTTAGCATCGGGGTAATGATCACACCATCCTCGTCCTCGATACCCTACACCGACATACTCTCTCAGTGTAGGTATCATACCGGACACCTCTCCTCTTGGAACACACATCTAGAGAGTAACACGCATCACAATGCTAGAATTCAACCACGGTATCCCAACCGTTCAAGCTTACCGAACACCATACATCGGTGTATCACTCACCCGATCATATCACAACCAATGGTTCACATCACATCACGCATGACACACTTGCACAAACATAGCAACACATGCTACATCGAGTATAACCTATCATGCTTCTCAATCTAGCAACAACTAAGTCACACATCATGCATCTCAATCATAGATCATGGCAACACAATCAACACACAACCCTAAGGGCTCGACATGGCCCACATGCATATCTACAACACGACAATTCCCAAACTTACGGATGGACATGACACGTAAGCTATCCCTCGTTCCACTCATTCCTCACATCCTAATCATGCAATTCTAATCATTAGAACAAGTAATTGCAACCTACATGCATACTAGTAACTTTTCCGCAATTAAACCGGTATTCGCTACATTCCCTACCTCAAAAGCACTCCAATCCAAGCTGCGGACGACTTGGATAGCTTCCTCTCCGTCACTTCACGAGATCCAACTAAATTAAGCCTGAAAGTCAAACATGGGCTAAAACGGGAAATGGGCCGGAATGAGGCCCAAACCGGATGGCCCACAGGCCTGGAACCCGACCCAGCCCATGCAGCACACCGGCCCAGAATCCGACCCGGCCCGTGCCACAGACCAGCCCGGAATCAGGCACGGTCCGTGCGGCACGCCGGCCCGGGACCCGTGCCGGACCCTGGCCCGGTCCGTGCGGCACTCCGTGCAGGAACCTGGCCCGTTCCGTGCGGCGTTCCGTGCCGGAACCTGGCCCTCTCCGTGTCCCATTCCGTGTCAGATCTGGACAGACTCTCTTCTTCTTCCCCAACTCGTTTTCTACGAATTTCAACATGAAAACTCCATTGATGAATCCTCAAAACTCCAAAACAGACCCAAAAACTTCAATAAATCAAAACCCACAAAGGGACTTCATCAAAACTACTCAAACCTAGAGATTTCTAACAATAAACTTCACTTTTCTTCACCCAAACCTTCATCTAAACCATAAAAGCTCAAACCAACCATTTCTAGCTCTTCTCTTTGAAAACCCATGATCCAATTTCAATAAAAAACGAAATTGATTAAAGGATTTACCTTGGAAATGGAGAGTAGAAGAAGAATATGGAATTTTAGAGATGATTTGAGGTAAGAATGAGCCAAAGTTCCTCCTTTTCCTTCTTTCTTCTTCCTCAAGCTTTCTTGGTTCCTCACTCTCTAGATTTCGGCCAAGCTTGATAAAATGTGCTGAAATGGCCATCTATTGATCCTTTAAACTTAAAGGAGCTAAGACCAAAAAGCCCCCAAGCCCAAGTGTCCCTCATGCCCACCTTCCAAGGGTAAAAGAGTCAAATTGTAACCATTTCTTCCCTTCCAAGCTAACATGGACAAGTGTCCATGTGGGGACCACTACTACTCAATTAATTCCAGCACAATTAATTAAATAGGTTTAGTTTCTAATCGGACTGCGTTTGACCGATAAAGGGCCTCGGGTTGACTTTTCCCAACATTACAGTCATTGGAAAGGAAACGGCCCAATTAGGCCAACCGTAATAACGGCTAAGCGTTTTTGGCCCTAGAAAGGTCCCGAATGACTCCCGGAGTCATCAATTGACTTTTTCGGCAAAAAGTCAACTTTCGCCGAAAACCTACGGTTCGACCGGGATCGACCGGGGGCGGTTCTTACAATCTACCCCCCCTTAAAAGAATTTTTTCCTTGAAATTTAAAACGGACGTACCTCAAGGGTCGAACAGACTGGGGTACTTCGCATGAACTTCATCCTCACGCTCCCAGGTTGACTCTGCTCCGTGGTGCTTCCACTGCACCCGTACCAATGGAATAGTCCTACCACGCAAGGCCTGCTCTCGCCTATCCAGAATCCTGACTGGTTGCTTATCCTACGACACATCCTCCGCTACCTCGATGCCTGTCCACTCAATCACGTGGGAGGGGTCCGTAGTGTACTTCCGCAGCTGGGACACGTGGAAGACGTTATGCATGTTCCCGAGTCGTGGTGGCAATGCAAGCCGATAAGCAACGGCTCCCACTCTGCCCAAGACCTCAAAAGGTCCATAAACCGCGGGGCCAACTTGCCTCCGCCGCGGTTGAACTGCAATAGTCCCTTCTTTGGACTCACTTCAGAAATACATGATCGCCAACAGTAAACTCAAGAGGTCGGTGTCGTCTATCTGCATAACTCTTCTGACGACTCTGCGCGGTCTTCAACTCTTCCCGAATCAGTGCGACCTTCTCGGTCGTCTCCCGGACAAGCTCTGGACTAAGTAGACTCCTGTCTCCCACCTCTGCCCAAAACACGGGCGATCTGCACTGCCTACCATACAACGCCTCAAATGGTGCCATCCCAATACTGGCCTGGAAGCTGTTGTTGTACGAAAACTCCGCTAATGGCAAGTGGTCCTCCTATGACCCTCGAAAGTCCAACACACATGCTCGCATCATATCCTCTAGTATCTGAATAGTGCCCTCACACTGACCGTTGGTCTGTGGGTGATACGCTGTACTAAGCAAGACCTCGATCCCCCAATGCTCTCTGCAAGCTCTCCCAAAACCTGGAGGTAAATCGCGGATCTCTGTCGGACACAACCGACACCGGCACCCCGTGAAGGCGGATGATCTCCCGAACGTACAAACGGCTCAAAGTATCAACCGTATCCATCATCCTCATGGACAATAAGTGTGCCGACTTGGTCAGTCGGTCGACCACCACCAAACTGCGTCGTGCCCTCTCGGCGACCTCGGCAAGCCACTCACGAAGTCCATCGTGACGTGCTCCCACTTCCACTCTGCGATCGGTAACAGTTGTAGCAAACCAGCGGGACGCTGATGCTCGGCCTTCACTTGCTGATAAGTGAGGCATCTCGACACGAACTCCGCAACTGCTCTACGCATCCCGCTCCACCAGAAATGCCGTATGATATCCCGATACATCTTGGTGCCACCCGGGTGCACAACAAGACGGGAGTGATGAGACTCTCTCAACACATCATCTCTACAACCAGGCGGCACAAACAGCCCTCCTTGGTATCGCAGACCCAAATCAGTACCCTGCTCCCAGCCCTCGGTGTCAACACCGCTAATAATCTTCTCCCGGATCTCTGCTGTCTCAGCGTCCCCGGCCTGTGTCTCCAGCACACGGGCAACTAGTGTGGGATGCACCACCAACGAACACATGGCCACGCCATCTCTGATCTCATCGAGCTCGAGCCGAAACGTATTCAACTCCTCCATCATGTCCCATTCTCGGACTGATATCTCGACAAGGCAGTGAGTCAATTTCCTACTCAGGGCATCGGCGACGACGTTCGCCCTGCCCGAGTGGTAGAGTAGCTCGAAGTCGTACTCTTCCAACAACTCCATCCATCGCCTCTGGCGCATGTTCAAGTCGCGCTGGGAGAAGATGTACTTGAGACTCTTGTTATCCGAAAAATACCCGGAATCGCTCTTCATACAAGTAGTGTCGCCAGCTCTTCAGCGCAAAGACAACTGCTGCCAACTCTAGATCATGGGTCGGGTAGTTGCGCTCATGTGTCTTCAACTGTCTCGAGCCATATGCAACTACCTTCCTGGAC
Organism: Erodium maritimum; assembly: GCA_963921825.1. Taxonomy (NCBI): domain Eukaryota; kingdom Viridiplantae; phylum Streptophyta; class Magnoliopsida; order Geraniales; family Geraniaceae; genus Erodium; species Erodium maritimum. The sequence continues at coordinate 37,041,191 of OY997588.1, forward strand.
TGCATCAACACACACCCTAGTCCCTCACCGGACGCGTCACAATACACGTCATAACCGATCTCGCGCTCCGACACTATCAACACGGGTGCGGTGGTCAATCGAGCCTTCAGCTCGTCAAAGGAGTGCTCACACTCAACAGTCCACACAAACTCCGCTCCCTTGCGTGTCAAGGCAGTCATCGGCGTGGACAGACGTGAGAAATCCTGGCCGACCGTCGATAGTACCCTGCCAAGCCTAGGAAGCTGCAGATCTCGAAGACACTCTTGGGCCGTGCCCACTTCGAAACCGCGTCGATCTTCGCCGGATCGACGAGTATACCCTCTCGGGACACAACATGCCAGAGGAACTTCACCTCGGCAAGCCAGAACTCGCACTTCTTCAGGTTGTCGTACAGCTGGTGAGTACGCAACAAAGTCAAAACTGTCCTCAGATGCTCCTCGTGCGCCTCCTCACTCGGCGAATAAATCAGAATGTCGTCTACGAACACCACGACAAACTGGTCCAAGTAGGTTCGGAAGATACCATTCATCAAATCCATGAACGCTGCAGGTGCGTTCGTCAACCTGAACGGCATCACCAAGAACTCGTAGTGCCCATACCGAGTCCGAAAATCGATCTTCTCCACGTCCTCCTCCCGAACCCTCAACTGATAGTACCCTGATTGAAGATCAATCTTCGAGAAGCACTTCGCTCCTCTCAGCTGATCAAACAGGTCATCGATCCTCGACATCGGATACCGGTTCTTCACCGAACCCGGTTCAACTTCCGTTAATCGATGCACATCCTCAACGCTCCACCCTTCTTCTTCAAGAAGAGGGCAGGTGCTGTAAAGATTGCCACAGTTAAAAGAATTAATATTTAAAATTGTTCGATTGGAACGCCGCGGTTGGAAAACGGGTTGAATTTTGGAACAACTGCAAAAAGAAGAAAAAAAGAAAACAGAGGAAGCAGACTTGGGCCAGTCAACCGGACCAGGTCCAGTAAACTCAGCCCAAGTCCGCGCGTACGAGCCCAAGCGAGCTCAGGCCCAAGCCCACTCGGCTTACCCTAACCCTATCATTGTGCATCTCCTACCTCACGCCGCGCACACATCCCGCGGCTCGAGCTTCTCCTTCTCTCTCGCATCTTCTCTCTTTCTCTCATTCTCTCTCGCACCAGAAGCTTCGCCCTTACCGAGTTCTTCGTCCCCGAGTACAAATCGAGCCACGTCGCGCAAAAAATCGAGACGCCACCGTTGAGGGATTCTTCTCGTGGTTCGTCTTCTCCGGTTTCGAACCACGCCGCGCCGGTGACGGAGAATACCGCACGGGTTCGTGCCTCCATCGCCCCTTTTAGCTCCTCCTACTACGGCCTCCTGAAACCCCCCTCGCGGCGACCCTAATTTGGGACGAGTCCAGTAGGAATGACGCCGGAGAACCTTCGCCTTAGCCAGATCTGAGATGGAGGAGGTCTCTGGCGCCGCGCCAACGACCATTGTCCTCGTCCAGATCAGGTCGGAGCTCCGCTGTCACTCCCGAGCATCGCCGATCGTTCTCCAGGCTTCCCTGTCGCCGCCTTGTCGGGGCCAGAGATCTCGTCGGAGTCACCTCGAGCCAGGCTGAGCTCAGACTCGTCTGAACCACGGGCCTTGGGCTAGGACGGGGTTGGGCCAGGAGACGGGCCTTGGGCCAAGACGGGCCTTGGGCCAGGACGCGTTCCCAGTTAGGCCTCGGGCTAGGCCCAGGTCCCTAGATTGGATTCTGGACTCGGGTCTGGACCGGGCCTGAGTCGGGTCTAGAGCCGGGTTCGGTTCGATTCTGGGTTAGGTCGGGTCTGGAATCTGGACCGGGTCGGACAGTTTAATGAATTATTTAATTAATTTAAATAATTTAAAATGTAGAATTTGAAGGACTAAATTGATAAGTTATAGGACTGATTCGGACTGTACTGGGACTGATTATCACTTTTACCTGTTAAAAATCAGACTTTGACTTCGCCCGAGAAGACCGGAGGTAGGCCCGGACGTCAGCAACTAGGAGACGTAGATGTCTGTTTTTCTTGAGGTAGGGAAAGTAGCGAATACCGCTTTAATTACGGAAAGTTACTAGTATGCATGTTAGGTAATAATAATAACCGGAAAGGTCCTAGTTGGCATATAGGATGTGATTCACTAGAATAACCGTTTTCAATTACTAAATAACCGGACGAGTCTTAGTGGCATGTAGGATGTGATTCACTAGCTTAATCGCTTTCAATACTTGGGAAATTTTCGTGCTGGTAGAATGGCCATGTCGAGCCTTAGGGTTGCGTGCTGATTGAGATGCATGATGCGTGTTATGAACGTTGTTTGAGAGTCTTGATAAGATTATACTCGGTGTTGCATGTTGTGACTGTGTGTGGGAAAGTGTGGCGTGTTTGATGTATTGTGAACCATTGGTTGTGATATGGTAGGGTGAGTGATAGACCGACGTGTCGTGTAATTGTGGTAAGATTATTGGGCTTGGTGAGCCGTGTTTGATCTGTGGCATTACGATGCAAGACATTATCTTGATGTGTGTTCCAAGAGGAGTTGTATTCCGGTATGGTACTTGCACCGAGGGGGTGTGCCGGTGTGGGGCAGTACCTAGGTTGACGATGTGGTCCCACGTATGCGTGGTCCCCCGGTGTGTTATTCTGGTACGATGTCTACATCGAGGGGGTATGACGGTGTAGGACATCTAGGCCGACGATTGTGATTGGGCCTACGGGTCGTATTGGGCCTACGGGTCATGTTTGGCACTAGGTGTCGTGTTTCTACCCGATGTTATGTGTCCCTTCGGGATGTTTCCGGGAACCCCGATGATATGTGTCCCTACGGGGGATGTTTCCGAAAGATATCTAGGCCGATGTGTGCTTCCGGTATGATATGAAGGAGTCGGGTTGTGTACAGCCGGCGGAGTTCAGGGACTGCGGTACGGGACGTGTGCTGGTTGCTTTTGTGTGTGATACGTTTGCTGTTTGGTTAATGTTTTATTGTGTGTAAGCGGTCGTTTGAGTGCGTTGTAAGTTTGGTTATGAGACCCGGTTTGGCTGTTAGTGGTGTTGTACTAATATGCACTAATTGGACGATTACTCGTGGTGGTGATCTGATGTTCATTACCTTAACTACTTTTCCTACTGGACGAAAGCTCACCCTTACCTTGTTATATTTCAGGTGTTGAGCGGGACCAATACTAGGAGGATTCTTGGAATTTGGGAACTGGCGAGGGTTTTGGCTAGTGTCTAGAGACGTACAGTTTTTATTACTGTTTGACTCATTTTTATTTTTTATTTTTACCGAGCTGTTGACTCGTGTGGATGTTCGGAGTTTTAAATTGATATTGAGACCCTCTTTCTTAGTTAAATTACTTTTTTTATTGTTTTAAGTTCGCGTCTCGGATCCGGTCAAAACCGGATTTGGGGCATGACAGGTGCTCCCCACGGCGCAGCACTCGGTCGGATGAATCCCTTCTCCCGAAGCTCCTCGAGTTGTCGCTTCAGCTCGACCAACTCGGCTGGTGCAAACCGATACGGGGCCATAGAGATCGGCGCCGTACCGTCGATCCTAAGCAAGTGTTTAGTTCAAATAACAATACGTCTCTAGACCACTAGACAAGACCCTCGCTGGCTCCCATGCGTCGAGAATCCCGCTAGCACGAATCCCGCTCAAGGACCCGAAAAACAACAAAGTAAAGGGGTGAGCTTTCGCTCAGTAGGAAAAGTAGTTAAGGTTATGAACATCCGTTCATCACCACGAGTAACTGTCCAGTTAGGGCATACTAGCAAAGCATAACTACTAACAACGTCCATGGGGAGTTACCAACCACTAATCACTCTCACAAGACCATAATCACACTTAAAACAACGAACACAGTCCAACAAACAGGCATAAGCATACAACAGAACCAAACACATGTTTAGTATAGTAGTCCCCAACATCACCGGCTATCACAGCCCGTCCCACTTATATCGTACCGGAACACACAGCATCGGTCCCGACATTTTCCCGTCACGTAGACTCGGGGTAACATCCTCGACCGATAATACATTCAGTCGGATGTCTTCCCGTCACGTAGACTCGGGGACTCATGCATACCGGACTGGCACATACCTCGGTCGTACGCCTTCCCGGACCACATAACATTGGGGTAATGATCACAACATCCTCGTCCTCGATACCATACACCGGCATACTCTCTCAGTGTAGGTATCATATCGGACACCTCTCCTCTTGGAACACACATCCAGAGAGTAACACGCATCACAATGCCAGAATTCAACCACGGTAGCCCAACCGTTCAAGCTTACCAAACACCACACATCGGTCTATCACTCACCCGATCATATCACAACCAATGGTTCACATCACATCACGCATGACACACTTGCGCAAACATAGCAACACATGCTACATCGAGTATAACCCATCATGCTTCTCAATCTAGCAACGACTATGTCACACATCATGCATCTCTATCATAGATCATGGCAACACAATCAACACACAACCCTAAGGGCTCGACATGGCCCACATGCATATCTACAACACGACAATTCCCAAACTTACGGATGGACATGACACGTAAGCTATCCCTCATTCCACTCGTTCCTCACATCCTAATCATGCAATTCTAATCATTAGAACAAGTAATTGCAACCTACATGCATACTAGTAACTTTCAGCAATTAAACCGGTATTCACTACGTTCCCTACCTCAAAAGCACTCCAATCCAAGCTGCGGAGGACCTGGCTAGCTTCCTCCCCGTCACTTCACGAGATCCAAGGGTCTCCTCCTCCATCGAGCTCGGGTCCAAAGTCTTGGATCACAAAACAATTCCCTAATCAACACCAAAACAGTTGCGTTTTAAACGAGAAACAACTAAATTAAGCCCGAAAATCCAACATGGACTAAAACGGGAAATGGGCAGGAATGAGGCCCAAAACGGATGGCCCACAGGCCCGGAACCCGACCCGGACCGTGCAGCACACCGGCCCGGAATCCGATCCAGCCTGTGCCATAGACCGGCTCGGAACCAGGCACGGTCCGTGCGGCACGTCGGCCTGGGACCAGACGCGGTCCGTGCTGGACACCGTGCCGGACCCTGGCCCTGTCCGTGCGACATTCCGTGCAGGAACCTGGCCCGTTCCGTGCGCATTCCGTGCCGGAACCTGGCCCTCTCTGTGTCCTATTCCGTGTCAGATCTGGATAGACTCTCTTCTTCTTCCCCAACTCGTTTTCTACGAATTTCAACATCAAAACTCCATTGATGAATCCTCAAAACTCCAAAACAGACCCAAAAGTTTCAGTAAATCAAAACCCACAAAAAGACTTCATCAAAACTACTCAAACCTAGAGAGTTCTAACAATAAACTTCACTTTTCTTCACCCAAACCTTCATCTAAGCCATACAATCTCAAACCAACAACCAACTATTTCTAGCTCTTCTCTTTCAAAATCCATTATCCAATTTCAATAAAAACGAAATTGATTAAGGGCCTTACCTTGGAAATGGAGAGTAGAAGAAGAATATTGAATTTTAGAGATGATTTGAGGTAAGAATGGGCCAAAGTTCCTCCTTTTCCTTCTTTCTTCTTCCTCAAGCTTCCTTGGTTCCTCACTCTCTCTCTAGATTTCGGCCAAGCTTGATAAAATGTGCTGAAATGGTCATCTATCGATGCTTTAAACCTAAAGGAGCTAAGACCAAAAAGCCCCCAAGCCCAAGTGTCCCTCATGCCCACCTTCCAAGGGTAAAAGAGTCAAATTGTAACCATTTCTTCCCTTCCAAGCTAACATGGACAAGTGTCCATGTGGGGACCACTACTACTCAATTAATTCCAGCACAATTAATTAATTAGGTTTAGTTTCTAATCGGACTGCGTTTGACCGATAAAGGGCCCTAGGTTGACTTTTCCCAACATTACAGTCATTGGAAAGGAAACGGCCCAATTAGGCCAAACGTAACGACGGCTAAGCGTTTTGGGCCCCGAAAAGGTCCCGAATGACTACCGGAGTCATCGGTTGACTTTTCCGTTAAAAAGTCAACTTTTGCAGAAAACCTCCGGTTCGACCAGGATCGACGGAGGCGATTCTTACAAGCCCCCTTTCTCTCTACCGTTTCTCTCACCCCCACTCTCTCATGCCCTTATTCTTCACAATCAAAACCAAAACAGATGGCGAAGAAGCCATGGCCGGGGAGGTCGATGGCACACACGGTGGTGCCGGACTTGGCGAAGAGGACAGGGGTTTTCTTCGAGATGGCGTCTACGGTTGTGAGGAGAGGGTCAGAGTGGTTGTCGGGTTTCCTCTTGTCTCCGACGAAGGTTATTTCCGGATCGACCTAACCTTCTACAATTCACAAGTGAAGCTAATTTCGATTTAGAGATTGTGGTCTGTTTTGGGAAATTTTGGTAGGATTTTGATTTTCTGGCAATTTTCTATGGGTTTGGTTGTACTGTGGATGTGAAAATTTGGAGTTAGAAGTTAGTATTTGTGCATGTGAAGAATTGTTCCTTTGACTTTGATTCTCAGAAATTGATCTCAAGTGTTGGAGCTTTAGTTTCTTTTCTGATTTGTTTTTTGTTTTTTGAAATTTCACTGCTCCTTTGCTACAATGTGTTAAGATTGGTTCATAATTTGTAACTTTTGATGTGTATCAATAGAATTTTATGTTTGAAATTATAGTATAGAGATCGGAGATCAATGGATTCAAGATAATGGATTTGGATTGTTTTTGTAATTTTCCACGAATGATTTGGCTTGATTGCTGCAAAGGGTTATGGGTAGTAAATTGGAAAAAATATTGAGTTTTAAAAAATGAAAATGATTTTTTTATAAATAAAACTATTTTTTAATAAAAGCTAAATTTGAAAAATAAAATAAAAATGATTCTTTAAAATAAATAAAACTGTTTTTAAATCAAAGTTGATTTTTAAAAAATAAAAAAATTAACTTTGGAACAATAATTGATTTTTTAAACAAATAAAATCTGTTTTATAAATATATTCCACAATAAAATCATATATATATATTAAAATAAAATATAATTTTATATGAATATTTGAAAAATATATATGAATTTAATAAATAAGAAAGAATTAAATAAATAATATCTGAAAATAATAAAAAAAGATTTAATAAATGGTATTTTGGACAATGGCAATTTTTTGAAAATTTGATGTAAGATAAGGGGTATTTTGGACATTTTATGTTCATTGGATGGAAAGTTAACAGTATTGGATGGAAAATCAGACGTTGGGTACTAAAGTGGAATAAATGAAGATTTAGGGTACTTAGGTGGCACAAAAAATATTTAGGGTATTAAAAACGAAATCCGAAAGTTTTAGGGTATTAAAATGTAACTATCCCTTTTAAGAAAACAAAATTTTTCATTATTTATTTAAAAAAGAGTGTGTTTCCTGCTATAAAAGGTAGTTGGAGAGTGTGTATTTGGGATTTTCCCAAAATAAAATAATAATACAGGTCAACATAGTACCGGACCAAGTAAAAAAACTTATTTTTCATTCAAAGACAGACTCATTTAAACATGAGATAATTTCACATCAGTAACTTAAATCATTCATATTTCATTTACAATATCTTAAATCTTTTTTGTGTCACCTCAATACCCTAAATCTTTCCTATTTCATTTAGATTACCCTAAATCTTTTTTGTGTCACCTCAGTACCCTAAACTTTTTTAACTCCATTTTAGTACCCTAAACTTTCATTAATATCATTTTAGTACTCATCGTTAACTTTACCATAATTTTGGTTGTTGGTGAGGGGTAGTATGGTCATTTTACCTGTCTTGGATGGAAAATCATATGTAAAGTTAACGGTGAGTACTAAAATGGAATTAATGAAAGTTCAGGGTACCAAGATGACACAAAAAAAGATTTAGGGTACTCTAAATGAATTAATAAAAGTTTAAAGTACTGAGGTGATACAAATAATATTTAGGGTACTCTAAATGAAATATGAAAGACTTAGGGTACTGAGGTGGAATTATCCTTTTAAACATTTCACCATTTCCAATTTTGCTCCACAACAAGCATAAGAAGTGACATACACGGAACATGTATTACAAGACACCATAACCAAAGTGAAAAAGGTAAATGAGGTTAGCTATCACTGATAAGATTTACTAGTGTTTCTCACTAGCATGGCTGTAAAAGTCGGGCGCCTAGCCACCCAAAAACGAGAGAAACGCAACGCTTAAGGGTAGTCAGGCGGCTCCAGGCGATGATCTGACTTATACCCGATCAGGTGGACTTCCGGCGCCTAGGCGGTCGACTCGGGGTAGGCGGTGGCCGGATTTGGTCAGGCGGACATCTTTCATTTTTTGCCATGTTCATAGGCTTATCTTAAGTTGAACGATTGAGAGTGAATGAAGGAAAGAGTGATTAAGGGCATTCACAGTCATACCACCGGCTGCTGGAGGGGAGGATTAAAAAAAATAGTTTTTTTTTCTTCCCAGCCAACAACCTACAATGATTGGCGTTTTTGCTGGCGAGGAGCCACCAAATTCCTATTTTAAATTATATGTAAAAAAAACAAGTCCATAAAATACTAATGTAAGTTAAAAAAAGACATATTAATGTAAATTAAAATACTAATGTAAATTTAAGAAGTCCTTAAAATACTAATGTAAATAAACATAAACATCACAAAAAAGTACTGGGAATGAGTTGAAGAAGAAGCTAATGGAAGAAGAGGAAGAAGAGGAAGAAGAAATGAAATTACAATAGAATAAAAGATAATAGAAGCTAGACGTCTCCATATTTATTCCAAATGTGCTAGACGAGATCATCCTTCAACTGGTAATATATGCGTTCCTCTTGCATCCTCGCAGTGTTTCTGTGTATGACATGCGACGGGACAAAGCCTCCTCGTGCTACATTTGGTTGACTTTGCCCACCTTCATCTGTTTGTTCAAGTTAGTCGTCGTATGTATGACGTTCAACCTCGACTATCATATTGTGCATGATAATACATGCATTCATTACCAAGCCGATGTACTCGGGCATCCACAAGCGTTTCAGTTGCTTGATAATGTGAAACCGAGCTTGGAGTGCACCGAATGCTCGTTCCATATCCTTCCTGCACGCTTCTTGAACTTCAGCAAACTTCTTCTGTTTCGGTCGTTGAAATAATGGAATAGTTTTCACAAAAACTTGCCACGAAGGGTATATGCCATCAACTAGATAATACGGGAGTCTGTAGTGGTTACCATTTATCGTATATTCAACCGGTGGTTTCCAACCATTGATAACGTCTGCGAACAGTTTGGAATGGTTGAGCATTTTCAAATTGTTGTTTGATCCCGCCATGCCAAAGAATGAGTGTCAAATCCATAAGTCACGAGTAGCAACCGCTTCGAGAACAACGATTGGTCGATTCCCGTGGTCCTGCCGGGAATGTGCTCCTCGATGTGCCATTGGGAAATTCTTCCACTCTCAGTGCATGCAGTCAAGACTTCCAAGCATGCCCGAGAACCCTCGCGCTTCATTAACTGCCAAAATGTGGTCCATATCAGCCCGTGTAGGCTTACGACGGTACGTAGGACCGAAGACTTTATTGATTGCACTGCAAACCTTTCTCAAACATTCGAATGACGTTGTTTCGCCAATCTTCAAGTACTCGTCCAACCCATCAGTTGCAGTTCCGTAACATAACTGCCTAATGGCCGCAATACATTTCTGATAAGAAGAAAAGGAAACTTGACCCAATGCATCTAACCTTGTCTTGAAATACGCATCGTGCTGCTCCAATGCATTAACAATGGGGAGGAACACAACCTTCGACATTCTGAACCGACGTCGGAACTGCACCTCTATGTACACAGGGTTCGTGTTGAAGTAGTCCTTCATTAAACGTTCGTTTGCGGCTACCCGGTCACGTGAAACATATTTTCGCTTACGTGGTGGAGAATCGACCAATGCGTCATCTAACAACCCCCCGGCAACGTCGGTGGTCATGCAGTCTTCGAGTACTTCGTCCAAAATGGAATTCAAATCCAAATCGTTGGGTAGGTTGGCCATGTCGACGGACGAACAAGAATGTGATAGGGGGACGATGATTTTGTGAGAAAGATGAATTGTGAGAGAGATGGTGTGTGATTTTGAGTTGAATTAGGGTAGTACTTATCAAGGTTCTAAATATCGGTCGCGGTGAAATATCGGTGAGGTCACCTGTAAAGATATTTCAATATATCAGAGAGATCTCGGTAAATCGCGTTTTGTATTATATATATATACATATAACAAGTTACCAAATATGAGAAAAGAATAGTGAATAATTAATTTAATACAAATTAAGAAACAATTAAACATGAGAAAAGACAAGTAAACAATTAATTTTTTGAAACGAGTAAACAATTAATTTAATTTAAAACATTATTAAATTTTGATAAGTAAACTATTAATTTAATTCAAGACATTATTAAATTTTGATAAGTAAATAATAATAATTTTTTTAATAAATTAAACCAGCCATTAATCGTTCCACCTACCAATACAACTCTCTTGAATGTTGCTTCAGTTCTTGAATTTATTAGTCTAAAGAACAACCACGCTATTGATCATCCAGCCATTAATGAATGTCCTTCAACTCTTCAACTTACAATAGAATAAACTAAATATACACACCCACACCATGTTGTCACATGAACCACACAAACACTAGATGAAAGAGACAAAACAAAGGGAATATTTCAATTTTCAAACAACTTTTTTTAACACACTCAATCCTTTCATGTTCAGCGTTACCCTTCCTTCTTCTAGTTCAAACCCAACAAACAATTTTTCTTCTCCTTCTGTTTCAAATCCTCTCTGGTTTCAAAACAATCCCAAATTTCTAATCTTTTTTTTTGTTTTCCTTTGCTGAAATACTCCATCAAACCTACAAAAGAGGAAAAGAAAACAATAGAGGAAAGAAAAAAAAAATACCTGCAACTTGTAGAATACGGGAAAAGAAAGAGAAACACAAATCCTAACTTTGAGAGAGAAATGAGAAGAAGAGACTCACTTACTCGATTAAGGTTAGTTTTATATGTATTAGAAGTTAATTTTTTTTCTTCAGATTTTTTTTACGAGTTGACCAGGCAAACTCGGTGAGTTGACCGAGTCAACTCGGGTTGAGAGAGTGGATCGAGTTTTGCAGCCGATACACCTTCTCGTTATCTTCGACCCCTTTCTGGTCGGGATATCGTCGAGATCTGACGAGTTTTAGAACCTTGGTATTTATAAGGTATTATAGATTAATTGCATTTATTTTGTGTGTTATTTTCAAAAATAAATTTAGTGAGTCAAGAGTATTTCATAGGTAATTTTGGATTTTTTAAAATTTGTAGCTGTTGGCGCCGGCGTTGAGTGCCAGCGTTGAGCTTACAATCAGCCCTCCCCGCCAGCGACCTCCTCATCAGCTTCCACCAGCTCTTCGTCGACGATTGCTCCCCACCAATGTTGTAAAAATCCCCGCCTGGAGGCGCCTAGGCCCCGCCTAGGCGCTGAAATGGGCTATGCCGACCCGATTTATCCTCCTAGAGCGCTCCAGGCCGTTTGAGCGGAATATGACCGATTAATCCCCGATTCAGCCGATTAATCACCGTCTGGCCGATTAATTGAGCGGGTCAGTTAGGCGTCGGGTCAGATTTGTAGTTAAAAAATCAGTTTCTAACCTTTTACAAACCAAGTGAAACCATAAAATTATGCTAGTTGATAGTCATACTTATTGATATTCTTTTAAGAATTGTACGATACCTTTAGTTTAATAGAATATTTATGTTTTTATTATATTTAATGTTTGATATTATTAATATTTTTTATATAGTATAATATAAATTTTGACAATATTTAATAAAAAATAATAAAATAATAATCTGATTAATCCCCGATTAATCTTCGATTAATCCCCACCTAACGCCTAGGACCCCTTCCCGTCCGACTAGCGCTTAACATTTTTTACAACCTTGCTCCCCATCCACAATTGTGGATGCCCTGAGAGAAGAGATGTAGCTTTAGTAACCTGAAATGGGGTGGTTGAAAACCAGAGAATGAAAAAGGAGCATAGAAGTGAGGTTTAGAAATTTGAATAAAAGAAATGACGTGATAATAGGTTGGGAAGAGAAATGAAGTGATGGGGTAAGGAAGTAGTGGTGCTTGAGAATAGCAAAAGGCAACTAGTAAGATGTACAATTTAATAGAGTAGGCATTAGATATAATAGATGTTATGATTGTTTTAATTTTTATTATATAATTAATACTAAAAAAATTATAAAACCGAAAATACATATATAAATAAATAAATAATATTCGAAAATACACAAATATACATAAAATATTCGGAAAATGTATATTTATTATATTATATATATTTATTAATAATTAAAAATATAAAAAATCAAATCCGGCTAGGCCTCGACTTGTTTTCTCTCTCAATTTTGAGATTCTCTCCTAGTCCTAGTTGCACGAAACTATGGTGCTTTCTTCTACCTCGCCGTCGTCGACAAACCTTTTGCGGTGGTTCCAGTCGTGGTTCCTGTCGTCGCTCTTACTAGTGATGCTCTCCTAGCATTACCGTGTCCACTGTAGACTGTCCACGGTGCGGGGGAGAAGAGTCGTCGGCGGAGAAAACCCAAGCCGGGGCTCCCTCTGCCTCTCCACCTGTGGTGGCGACTTCGACTCTCCCTCCGCTGGGAGAAGCCTCGGATGAGGTCTCCTTTTCTTTGGGACCAGCCTTCTTGGCCCCGATCGTGAAGTCGAGGCGTGGGAGGCCTGTCTCCAAACGATGCCCCACAGTTACTTCCTCTGCAAGTAACGGCCTTCTAGTCCTCCCTTCTCCAAACCCTAGTTCACCCCCCACACCAGTAATGACCTCGCTCTGGCTGTTCCCCAAACTAGGTGGCGTGGTTGCTAGGGTACACCATCTTCGGATCCTCTCCATGACGGTGTGTTGGCTAGGCCTTCCTCATCATCGCATCACGAGTATGCCCTGATTCCCCCCACTCCGGGTGCATGGATTAAAGTTGTGACTGCGCTGATCTCTAGCCCTATTAGGGCACCGCCGTTGTAGCGTGACCCGGCCAAGGGGAAAGTTCCGATGGAGGAGCTTCCTAGGACGGTAGTGGTGGCTCTAGGGTTAGGTCCGTGCCTCCCCAATCAGGATAAGATCCCGCTTATCCCACCGTGCCTTACAACTCCGAGAGGAATGACGCGGGATTGTTCGTGACACTTGGCTACGGAGGAATACGCTCCACCCTCGGTTGATTTGGTCTCGGACCTTTAGGGTCTACAGGACGATATCTTGTCCTGTTCGTTGAAAGAGGAAGCGGAGGTCGAGGTGTTTGTCCCGTCTTCCCGGACAACATCGACGACCATTGCCCGCCAGCAATGGGGGATGCTGGGAAGACTGTGGTCTCCAAAGACCCCTCGTAAGGACATTCTCCTGTGTATTATTACGAATGTATGGGGGAAGGCTGCTGAGGGTCTTGTGATCAAGGACCTAGGGCCGGGGCTCTTTGGCTTTTACTTCCGGTCCTCTGAGGCTCGGGAGTGGGTCCGAGGCAATGAGCCCTGGTGCTTCGACGGCCGGGCCCTGCTGCTCGGTGATCTGGATCCGTGTGCTCGGGAGATGATTGTTCTTGATCGAGTGCAATTGTGGGCGCACGCCAGGAGTCTGCCGCCTCTTGTAAGGACAAGGGAGACAGGTACCTCTATCGGGGATGCTCCGGGAGAGTGTGTGGATTTCCTATGTGACAAGTGGGGCATGTGTTGGGGCGGAATTGTCAAAGTTCGGTTCTGGCACCTCATCGAGAGGCCGCTCCGGAGGGGACTGATACTTTAGTTCAAGGAGTTTCCTAAGCCAATTCACATCGAAGTCACCTATTCTAAGCTTCTGAGGTTCTGCTACAACTGTGGTAGGCTCGGGCATGACTTGAAGGAGTACACATGGGCAGTCAAAGTTACATATAACAAAGGCCGGCGAGGTGGTGCCGGTGAGCGTATATCTTTGAGAAACATCCTTCCATGGAGGCCAGAAACCCACTTCACCAGATTCTCCTTCTAATCCCGAATTGGAAGAACGGTTCTTCTATTCGGGATGCAAGTGAGGAGTCGACAGAAGCTAAGAGTCTCTGTCTCTAGCCACGGAAATGCTGGTCCAGTGTGTGGCTCTGTTTGCAATTTTGGAACTCTTCACTCTTCTCTGAGTTTTTGGTTCCCGTCAAAGAAGCAACGAACCGCAAACGGTGGCGTATCTGTGCGTCCCACTGCCACGTATGGAAATACAAAAACGGCATATATGAAAGTAAGAATGTTGATTACACTTGGGCATATATGCCTGTTTGAGATTTCAAGAGGGTCTGGTAATCATGTGATATCCTAATTTATTTATACGTAGAGTTTGATATACTGTGAATCTCTTAATCTGATCACTAGTATGAATAAAGTATCAAACTCTCGCATTGAAAAGATAATACATGTTCATCTTTTAATAAGTATTAAATCTTCACAGTTTATATATATCAACTCCTCTTTTGGGTCTGACTGAAGCTCACTCAAATTCTTCTGATAATACCCCATTAACATCTAAGATCTTCTATTCATTCATTGTGGATCAAATTAGTGGCTGTAAGTGGAAACCTTAATTCTACTGACAAAGTAGAAAGATTGGTTGCAATGCTCATTGTGAACATCAACATAGTAAACTACACAGGATGCTATAAAGCTGTCAGTGGCACATATCCTGGTATCCTTAACACAGTTATAATCAATGTTCTTGCTTGTTTCTTTGCCCACCATCTACAAGAAATTCTCTTGTCTTGTCTGTACAAACATCTTCTATAAATATGTAACAAGACTTGAAAGCTTCATAGGTGTATCAGAAGTCATGTCTGTTGGGAATATGGTATCAGTGTCCAAGCATGTCCAAGAACTGGCCATTGATGGCCATGAGCCACCACCAGGATACATTGTAAAAGACACCATTTCTGAACCCACGAGGCCTCCTCCATTGGCTCCTATTCCAGTCATCGACCTCAGCCTTATTGAGGAACAGGATGGAGAGCTCCAGAGGCTAAAATCAGCTCTCACCTCATGGGGGTGCTTTCAGGTATGTTCACTTGATAAACATCTTGGGATCTTCACCTATCAACTTGGATCGAATTTTAACATAGTAAACTTCTGATTCAGGTGATAGGTCATGGAATTTCAGGTTCCTTCTTGGACGAGGTACGAGGAGTCACCAAACAGTTCTTTGCTCTTCCAATGGAAGAGAAAAGAAAATACTCCAGAGCAGCTGATGATCTTGATGGGTATGGCAACGATCCCGTTCTTTCTAGTAAGCAAGTTCTTGACTGGTCTGATCGCCTCTTTCTCACTCTAAGCCCCGAAGATTCGAAAAAGCTCGAGCTCTGGCCTCAAAGGCCAAGACATTTTAGGTACTTATTCCTATAAAGAAAAAGCTTTCTTTTTCTGATATCATTGAGATCATCAACAGTGCCATTGCTTCCATGTTGCAGAGATATATTGCATGAGTACTCAACAACAATCAAGTGTATAACCGATCTCCTCCTCAAGGCCATGGCAAGATCACTCAACTTGGAAGATGATTGTTTCACGAACCAATTCGGGCAGAAAGAGTACACGGCTGCAAGATTCAACTTGTACCCGAAATGTTCGAGACCCGACCTGGTTCTTGGGGCAAAAGCTCATTCAGATGGATCAGGAATCACAGTTCTCCTGCAAGACAAAGAAGTGGAGGGTCTTCAGATCCTCAAAGATGACCAGTGGTTTAGAGTTGCCATTATTCCTCATGCCCTTGTTGTTAATGCTGGTGATCAAATGCAGGTAATGATGCTTACTGCACTTGATCTGAATTAATCAATCTTGTAAGAGCTCGATGTTATATATGCAGATCATTAGCAATGGTGTATTCAAGAGTCCACTGCATAGGGTGTCTGCAAATGCTGAGAGGGAGAGGATATCCTTGGCTGTGTTTTACTTGCCCGACCCAGAGACAGAGATTGAACCTGTTAGAGGGCTCATTGATAAGGAAAGGCCGCAACAGTATAGGAAACTCAACAACTATGCTGCTATCAACTTTGAATGCTTTCAAAGTGGACAAATTGCACTTGATACTGTCAAAATCTGAACTTCTTCTAATCTTCTTTCTTATTTCTAGTTTAAGTTAATTACTACGTAAAAGGGCCTTTCATTGTACTTACTGATTCAACTCTATCAGTAAATTTTGTCAATTCTCGTGTTGCTTTGAACTCCATTTTGTCTAGTATTTCCATTATAACTCTTGAATCATGATGATGAGTTCATATCAGTGACCAAGAGGTTCCAGAGAGCTGTGTGTGATAGGGAGAATACCAAATAACAACAGATAAATGCAACACAGCGGAATCAATTCTCCCACACTTGTGCAAACTTTATAGGAAACTAACAAACAGAGCAAATCACCCAACACAATGCACACAAGATTTAGCGTGGAAACCCTTCTCAAGACGAGAAGTAAAAACCACGGGACCCTCTAGGCCTCTTAATCATCCACTATCAACTTTAATGGGTACAATATCTATCTAATCAAATTAGAGTCATATACAATATCTCAACACAACCTAGTGTTGGAATTAGCAACAAAACTCAAGAAAGAAGAAGAGAAATCTCACCAATTTGGTGGCCCAACTTGCAGCTCGTGTATCTGAAAAACGAACCGTCAATACCCAAATTCCACCGTCCAATTTTAATACCTATATGTGGAGAACATTCAATTAAAAAATCAGCATCATCGGACATTGGATGAACCTCCGATCGAGCTCTTGAAAGTGGCTGGTCGGACTAACATTCTGCAGAAAATTCTGCTCTTCTCTCTTTTTGCTTCTCTCTCAACAATGGAGGCACTCACACCTTCTAAATCTGATTTCTAATCCATATAGAAACCCTATCATCCATTTGGGCTTAAGTTGCCCCAAATGGACTTTGGGCCTTATTCCATTTAATTGAAACAAGCCCAACATTGTGTATATAGCCGCCGATGATGACGGAACTTGAGATGCTTCTCTTCCAATTCATGTGATCAATTTGGGTCTTCTGTTTTCAAGAGATGAACTTTAGGGATAACTTCAAAAAGCCGCATAAAACTATACGCGTTTATCACCTACATACCCACTTCTATTTTTATTTCATACGACCCCCAAACTATCCATATTTTATCACCGTTTGGTTTTCTATCAGTTTTTCTGTTAGTTTTTCCAGAAATGACGAAAACACCCCTACGCTTATAAACCAAAATATCAACCATGACTTTCACATAATTACAAAACTGCCACTACACATAAAATAAGAAAAATTAAGAAATCAAAATTAATTTTTATTTATTTTCAGAAAATAAGAATTTTTTTATTTACTTTCATAAAATAAGAAAAAATAATAATTTTTTATTTAATTTCAGAAAATAAGAAAAAATATTATTTATTTATTTGTAGAAAATAAAGAAATAGAAAAATTAATTATTTTTTATTTGTTTTCAGAAGATAAGAAAAAATAATTTTTCACATAAAAAAAATACTTTTTGTTTGTTTTCCAGAAAAATAATTATTTTCTCATTTTCTTATTTTCTGAAAATAAATAAAAAATAATATTTTTTCTGGAAATAATTTCCAGAAAAAATAATTTGTGGAAAATAGACAAAAATTAATTTTTTTAGGTGAAATATTATTTTTTCTTATCTATTGAAAGTAAATAAAAATAATTATTTTTTCTTATTTCCTTATTTTTAAAAATAAATATAAAAAATAATTATTTTTTCTTATTTCTGAAAATAAAAAAATAGTTATTTTTCCTATTTTCTGAAAACATTTTTTAAAAATTATTTATTCCTTTTTTTCTTCTTATTTTCTGAAAATAAATAAAAAATAATTATTTTTTCCTATATTCTTAAAATATTTTTTAAAAAATAGTTTTTCTTTTTTTTCTTCTTCTTATTTTCTTAAAATATATAAAAATTAATTTTGATTTCTTAATTTTCTTATTTTATGTCTAGTGACATTTTCGTAATTATGTGAAAGTCATTGCTGATATTTGAGTTTATAAGGGGTATTTTCGTCATTTCTGAAAAAACTAACAGAAAAACTGATAGAATATCAAACGGTGATAAAATATGGATAGTTTGGGGGGTCGTATGAAATAAAAATAGAAGTGGGTATGTAGGTGATAACCGTGTATAGTTTTATGCGGCTTTTTGAAGTTATCCCTGAACTTTAGAAACTGCAATCAACTCTCCCCACCAGGGGTTGTTTTCAATTTTGATTTTCCGGCACACTTAACTCAACTTACTATTTCTAAAATTAGAGTCCGGTAATGTATACGGTGCAATCTTATATTTTGGGTTAATTGTTGAAACTTACCCTTATGTATTGGTCACGAATACTATGCTACCCTCCTTTTCAAAATGATATTTGCGCTACCTTATCTATTAGTCACGCGATTACGTTAGGAAAAATAGACGGTAAAATGCCGTTTTTTCCATTCTGTTAGTCATATGACCTCAAGTGTCATATAATTGATGGTAAAATGACGTTTTTTCCTTTATTATTTGACTTTTATACATTTTATAAGGAACATTATCATTGCACCATCATTGTTGTTCCTTATAAAATATATAGAGGCCAAATACTTAAGGGAAAAAAAACGTCATTTTACCATCCATTATATGACACTTGAGGTCATATGACTAACGGAATGGAAAAACGACATTTTACCGTCTATTTTTCCTAACGTAATCGCGTGACCAATAGATAAGGTAGCGCAAATATCATTTTGAAAAGGAGGGTAGCATAGTGTTCGTGACCAATACATAAGGGTAAGTTTCAACAATTAACCCTTATATTTTTGTTACAATATTGAACTTTAAAATACATCATATTGCAACTATCAATTTCTTTTTTTTATCACTGTCCGTAAAACTAATTAACTTCATACATAAAAACGTGTCACATGAATGTCATGTTGCAATCCTAAAACGTATCATATTGCAACCATGAACTATCAATTTGTTTTAACGTTGTAAGGGTAATTTAATAATTTCATATGAAAGACCGACAACATTATTGACGGTGATACAATAAAAGAGCTTTTAAGGTTGCAACATGGAGCATATTCGAGTATTTTCCTTAAACTTGTGTGTATGTATGTATGATTAGGCTGATAAATTGATACGAATTTAAAGAGAATAAAATGTCTACTTTGCCGAGTAATGGTTGAAAGCAGTTGATGAAAACGACTTCAAGAAGAAATACATTTTTTCTTCTGAAAAGCGGTGTGCCTAGGTTTAAAATGATTGGTATTTATATTAATCTTAACTTTTAAGGGTAAATTACGTTGACATACCCCGTATTATACGCGTTTAGAAGATAAATACTATAAAGTTATTTCGTAACGAAAACATGTCTCGAACTAACACTTAACAACATCCCCCATTCATCCATTTTTCCGTCCATTTATTGTACATTTTTTCAGAAATTCCGAAACTATCCGTAGTGTTACAATCCTAAAACCAACTTCAACCTTAAATCTCTCTCGAAACCTAAATCTAACCCTAAAAATGGATGGAAGGGGGGTGATGTTACTAAGTGTTAGTTCGGGGTATGTTTTCGTTACGAAATAACTTTGGGGTATTTATCCGTTAAACGCGTATAATATATGTCAACGTAATTTACCCAACTTCTAATTATATATTCTAAATACAAACGATTAGAAATTAAACCCAAACCAAAATCTAAGTCCAAAAGAACACATACCCTTTTCCATTGCATGTATCTAAAATAAAATATTGTTGAGTTTAAGACAATAAACCATGACATTACAGATGCAGAACTCGACATAGTACATGATGTAGCAGGGCAATTTTTTGCACTTCTAATGAGAAGAAAAAGTATTTCAAAGAAGACAATGATATTGAAGGTTATGGAAATGATTTGATAGTGAAGCTGTCCCCTTCACCGACTTCAAAATATTGTGGAACTTTCGTACATGAGGGTTAGACCTGTTCCAGTAGTTCTTGATTTGTTTTCAATCTATTTTCGGGTAACGTTGCACCTCGTTGTAACCTTTGGAAATTTGGCCCCAAAAAGTAATACCCACTTGTTGGTTTCCCTTCGTCGCATCTTTGGACGTGTGTAGCCAGACATGGATGAGGTGCTTGTTAGTCTTAGTGCCCGTAGTTCAATCCTAAATGTCCAAATGTACATATCATCCTTAGAAATAAAATTAAAGCGGCTTTATATTACTTATGTGTTGGAGTAATATATCGATGTGTGCTCTGATCTATGCCCACCATGCGAATAGAACCATAGATCGAGATAGATCACACTCGATGGGTCCCTAGTCAACAAAGCTTCACTAGAAGCGACTAGTATGAAAGATGGCTCTTTATGGCTTACGTTCTGTTAGTCATTGGAATGGGATTCCGGAGTCTGATCATAGATATCATGTGGGACATGATATTGGACGACCCGCCCTGAATATGTGCCCTAGATTAAGTCATGAACATATTCAGTGTCGTAGCTTGTCATGTATCCTTAGACCAAGGAGTCTTTGTGATCGCTATGTAGTCAACAACTGAGTTTGACCTGAGCCTAACGTTGTCCGTAACAGGGCTTCCATAACGGCCAGGATTGGCTTGGGGACGGGCTACATGAGTGACACGAAAGACGGCTAAGGGATTTATCCCTCATACTGAGGTATGAGAAAGATATCGGTTCTCGGCCGCTTGATCGAGAGTGACTGAAAGAATAGCATGGCCATGCACATGATACTGGGTATCATATCTTTAGTCATCTCACATATCAAGGAACATTGATTGAGAATAATAAGGATGACGGCTCTATGCCTTATCTCAATCAGGATATCGGAGATAAAAGGATAATGACAGGGATGACGGAAAGGTTAGAATCGACAGGGTCGATTCGTTATGCAGTGTCAGGCAATACTAAAGTCTCGTTAGTTGCCACTTAAATAGGATCAAGTAAAATGGGATTTTACGTTGATCTATTGACATGCATAAACCTAAGGGTCACACCGGAGGATGAAACTCATTGACACATTTATGGAGAATGGCCAAAAGGGAGTTGTCTCGGGACATGACCAAAACTGGGTTTTGGGTCATGTGCCCGTAAGTGAATAGGACTTTACGGATCGAGACAAGGCTTGGAGTCTTGGGATTGATTGCGTCGGATAATGTTGGACATTTCCGGTATGGAAGGCTTGGAGGCGATGAGCGAATCACGGGACCTCGTTGGAAATGGCCACGGGCCATGTTCCAAGAGGCCCATGAAAGGCCCATGCAACCAAGGCCCATGGAACTAATTAATAAAGTCTTGATTAATTAGTACTAAGCAAGCAAGACAAGGATTAAGGTGTTGGTGATTCACCACCTAACCCAATCTTGTCTTGCCATACTTTGTCCTATTTACACCTTACTTGACACCATACTTGTCCCATGCCTTTAGTTGGACAAGTATGGGTTTTGTTATGTTTAAGTCATCTTTTTTCAACATAACAAACACAAGACAAGAATAGGAAACACAACTTCTCTCACCATTCCCTTGCAATTTCGGGTTTGGCAAGCTCCCACCTCCATTTTTGTGTTCTTGAGTCCTCAAAGAGAAGAACTACGTGGCTTTGATTCCCATGTGGATACGTAGGCGTCTTGGAGACTCAAGCCAATCATTCGTTACCCGGTGTTCTTGTTTTGGTAAGAACTAGTGCTGAATTTTTCTCTTGTGAATCCATTCTTTGTTAGTTGTTTCATGGTTTTAATCGTCTCTTGGTTTTCCTTGATTTTCCGCTGCGAGTTGGTTCATCTCCAACCCTACCTCGAGACCCAACAGTGGTATCAGAGCCGTGCTACCTTCGGGATTCACAAGACGGTGTTCAAAGTTTCGGTTTTGCTTGAAAGTTTCGTTTTTGGCATGTTGTTTTGCTAAATTGTTTGATAACATGTTTTAAATTCTTGTTCATGGATTTAATGCATGTAAATTGATTTTTTTAAAATTATTTCAAATCTGGAAATTTTGAAAAAAATTTGATTTTTCGGGTCTCGGGAGCGGGACTCTCGGGGAGCCAAAACCGGGACCGAACGGGGCTCCGTTGGACGGAGCTAGGCCAAGCATGACCATTGGATGGTTGATATGCCAAGGCTAAACCGTTTTGTTAGTTATGACGAGTTTGGAACCGTCATGACGAACTCGAAGATCAAATGTTCAAAAGTTTCATTTTTGAACGGTTTCGATAAACCGAGCATCAAAAAATTTCGAAACTTGGCTATTAATTAAAACCGGAAAATCACATGATGTTTGATAACATGCTTGTTTGATAACACGATGTGTGATGTGATGTTGGCATGGTGTACATAATAGCCCCGAGCTCCATTTAATTATTTATCGCTTTTCACGGCCTGCGAGCCGTTAGTGTTAGCGTGTAATTATTCTTTCAAGGTGTGGTCGTCGAACCACTTGTTTGTAATATTTATTTATTCCCGACCTGCGAGTCGTGTATTAAATTGTAATATTTTACTCAAGATGAAGAAAGGGCGAAAAGGTCATTTGGTGGCTTTTCGGGTGTTGGCATCGGCTTGGAGTCGATGGAGCTCAAGAAGCTAGTGGGAGTTAGTTTAGGGGGCTATTATGTGCATATTTATCGCTTTATGCTTGGTTTAGTTTATGCATGATTAATTCTATGTGTTTTAGAATTGCATGCTTAACTTTATTTACCGAGCATATCACCTCACATGCAAAGATAAAATTGGAATTTTAATCCTTGTGTGTGAGCCCTTAGAATCGTCATTACATTGGATGTAGTTGACGGGTTCGAAGGAAGAATTACATTGGATGTAATTTGAGGCATCATTGCATTTGGAATGTAGTTGATGTGCTCATCGCATCTAGGATGTGTCAAAGTTTTAAACACAACCGGACAAGTAAAAACGGGTCATGTCTGATACCTCCCAATTATCAACACTTTACTACCTCCCCGTCCTATGGGTGTCATGCGCATTAGCGGAGCATCCATGGGAAAGCGGGGTAGTAGGTTTGGACGACATATGTGGGTGTCGTGCGCATTAGCGGAGCACCTACATAGTGACGGGCCATAGTTGAAAATTGGTGGACCTGACTACGATTCTCAGCTTGAGGTTGAGCTAGGGTAACAGATAGGGTAAGCCGTGTACATAAGTGCATACCCTAGCCAAGAGTCACATTGGATGTGATTGGATGGAGTCCTACCTACATAGCTCGATTAAGTGGTGAGCATTAGTTCAGCTTAATCGAGTGAATCAAGGATCTTGGTTTCAGATTCTAAAGGTTTAGAATCGATTGTTGGTGTGTAAGCTTGATCTTCATAAAATTTATTCAGTTTACTGATTGAATTTTATCTGTTGTAGATCAAATGGCAAATTCAGCGAACATTAATAGTTTGTCATTAAAAACCATTCTTGACAGGGTCAAGCTAAATGGGACAAACTATTTGGACTGGTACAGAATTTTGAGGATAGTCCTCAAGTCTGAACGCAAAGAATATGTCCTTGACAAGGCTTTCTCTAAGACCATATCAGAGTTACATGAAGTGTCATTAACTGCTGAGAAGAATATCTCAGGGATCTGGGATCCAAGGATATTCTGATGGTCAACAAGGGAATTGGAAGTGGCAAGGGCTGGGCCCATGCGCACTTGGCAGGAAAGATGAGACACCTGAGAATGTCTGCTTCTACTGCCAACAGCCTGGTCATTGGAACCGGGATTACAGGAAGTTCACGGCTGATCTGAAGAAGGGCAGTGGGACTGCGCCTTCATCAAATAGCCTGGATGATCTGAAGAAGGGCAGTAGGACTGCGCCTTCATCAGGAAACCTGGATGATCTAAGGAAGGGCGGTGGGACCGTGCCTTCAATCGGTATTAACTCTATAGAGCTACATCTCTCTACTTCCAAAGATTCATGGGTATCAGATACCATGACTGAATCTCACACATGCACTAATATATGGTGGCTGAAAGTAGGAGAGATTTGGAAAGCACGAAATGGACCTTAGAGTTGTGGCAACTGCTGTAGGATTCATGAGTCTTGCTTTGCCAAGAGGCCTTGTCTTAGTATTGTATAATGTATATTGCATACCTACTTTTAGTAGGAATATTATATCTGTATCCGTGTTTAACAAGGAAGGATATAATGTTAATATTGGAAATGGAGTTTTCAATGTTCTATGCAATGATATGTTTTATACCAGTACTGACATGGTTGGAGGATTGTACATATTAGATATGGGTAACAATGCCTCAAGTTCTATATATTCCGTTAATACCAAGAGGTCTAAATCCAACGATTTAAACCTAACTCTGTTATGGTACTGTCATTTGGGTCGCATAAACAAGAAGCGCCTATCATCACTTCAGAAGTGCGGGCTTTCAGGTTCATTCGAATTCCATTCGATCGATAGGTGTAAGGTTTGTTTGATGGGCAAAATGACTAAAGTGCCCTTTATCAATCGCGATGAAAGGGCGGGTGAATTATTGGGGCTGATACACTCGAATGTGTGTAGACCAATAAGTTCACTTGCCAAGAGGGGTTTTAGCTACTTTATCACATTTACTGATGATTACAGTAAATATGGTTATGTCTATTCGGTGAGACATAAGTCTGAAGCTTTTGATAAATTCAAAGAGTTTAAGACTATAGTAGAAAACCAGCTCGACAAAGGTATTAAGGCACTTCGATTGGATCGAGGTGGAAAATACTTGACCACAGAGTTATTAGATCATCTAAAAGAGAATGGGATCCTTTTGGAATGGACTCCTCCTAGGTCACTGTAGTTGAAAGGTGTAGCCAAACGGAGAAATCGGACATTGTTAGACAATGGTCTGTTCCATGATTAGTTGGACTGATCTCCCAATCTCTTTTAGGGGTTTTGCTCTAGAGACGACCGCATTCATAGTGAATCGGGCTTCGACGAATGGTGTGGAAGGGACACCATTTTAAAAATGGTACGGGATGATGCCCGCTTTGTCCTTCCTAAAGATTTGTGGTTGCGAGGCTTATGTAAAACATTTGATTTCGACTAAGCTCGAACCAAGATCTGAGATATGCACCTTCGTGTGGTATCCCAAAGCAACAAGGGGATACTATTTCTACAATCCCAGTGAGAACATGGTGTTCGTCGCTTGGGGTGGGGTCTATATGGAAAAGAAGTTTTGTTTCCAAAGACGTCATTGGGAGGACTGTGCATCTCGAAGAAATTCAGGATGGTACAGATCTGTCTAAACCAATTGACAACCCAGTAGAAAGGAGCCAGAGATTGTCGTAGAGTGAGAACCAATTCCTGTTACAATTCCGGAAGGTCCAAGGCGATTTGAAAGGGTCAATCTTCCACCTCCAAGATATGGTATCCGGAGGTGACAATGAAGTCATGGTGGATCACGATGATCCAGCCACCTTTCAAGAAGTCGTGGATGGGCCCGACTCCGAGTTATGGCTGGGAGCCATGAGGGAGGAAATGCAATCCATGTCGGACAACCGAGTCTGGGAACCGGTTGATCCCATCAATGGTGTGAGGACCATCGGATGCAAATGGATCTTCAAGGTGAAGATGGACATGGACAACAACCCTCTGACCTACAAAGCTCAACTGGTGGCGAAAGGTT
This sequence comes from Erodium maritimum, assembly GCA_963921825.1. Taxonomy (NCBI): domain Eukaryota; kingdom Viridiplantae; phylum Streptophyta; class Magnoliopsida; order Geraniales; family Geraniaceae; genus Erodium; species Erodium maritimum. The sequence goes on from OY997588.1 coordinate 37,066,882, forward strand.
ATAGGCAGATCCAATGGATTGACTATGAGGAAACCTTCTCCCTAGTGGCTATGGTCAAAATCGATCCAAATTCTTCTTGACATAACTGCGTATCATAATTACGAGATATGGCAAGTGGATGTCAAAACTGCTTTCCTAAATGGAAATTTGACTGAGTACGTTTGTATGTCTCGGCCCAAAGGTTTTGACGATCCGAAGAATAAAGGAAAGATTTATAAGTTGTTGAAATCCATTTATGGATTGAAACGAACTTCTCGGAGTTGGATCCTTCGTTTTGATGAAGCTGTAATTGGATTTGGCTTAATCAAGAACGAGGATGAATCTTGCGTTTATAAGAAGGCTAGTGGGAGCAATATTACCTTTCTGGTTCTCATTGAAAACGACATCCCAACCTTGCACGAGACTAAAGCTTGGTTGAGGAAGTGTTTTTCAATAAAGGACTTAGGTGATGCTTCTCATATCTTAAGGATTAAGATATCTAGAGATCGCACCAAGAGGGTCTTGGATTTAAGTCAGGGAACCTATGTGAACAAGGCATTGAGTAGGTTCTTAATGCTCGATTCAAAGAAAGGACTCTTACCCACTAGTCATGACATTCATCTCAGCAAGACTCAGTGTCCTAAGACACCTGATGAGCTGAAAAGGATGATGAGAATCCTATGCGCCTGGGGGCAGGATCGATCATATATGCCATGACATGTATGAGACCAGACATCTCGTAAGCCTTATGTTGTACCAGTAGACATCATTCTAACCCGGGGGAAAGATGATGCTGAACTAGTCGTCGAAGGATGAGTAGACGCTAGTTTTCCAAGACAAATCCAGATGACTTTAGAAGTCAATTAGGATATGTGTTTACGCTGAATGGAAGAGCTTTAGCTGGGAGAGCGTAAAGCAAGATATCATTGCCGAATCTACGACAGAGGCCAAGTACATGGATGCTGCAGAGGCAGCTAAGGAGGCTATGTGGATTTGGAAATTCATGGCAGGGCTGGGTGTAATTAAAAACCCATCCAGCCCGGTGAATCCATCTTGCGACAACACAAGGGCCATTGCGCAAGCTAAAAGCCTAGATCGTATAACAAATCCAAACATGTACTGCGGCGTATCCACCTCATCAGATAAATACTGAACTGAGGTGAAGTGAAGATAACCGATATTGCAACAGATGATAACATAACCAACCCTTTGACTAAGGCAGTGTCACTGCCTGAACATGTTAGATATGTAAAGTCGATGGGGACATATTGGAGTTTAGATTGGAACTAGGGCAAGTGGGAGATTGTTAGTCTTAGTGCCCGTAGTTCAATCCTAAATGTCCAAATGTATATATCATCGTTAGCAATAAAATTAAAGCGGCTTTATATTACTTATGTGTTGGAGTAATATATCGATGTGTGCTCTGATCTATGCCCACCATGCGAATAGAACCATAGATCGAGATAGATCACACTCGATGGGTCCCTAGTCAACAAAGCTTCACTAGAAGCGACTAGTATGAAAGATGGCTCTTTATGGCTTACGTTCTATTAGTCATTGGAATGGGATTCCGGAGTCTGATCATAGATATCATGTGGGACATGATATTGGACGACCCGCCCTGAATATGTGCCATAGATTAAGTCATGAACATATTCAGTGTCGTAGCTTGTCATGTATCCTTAGACCAAGGAGTCTTTGTGATCGCTATGTAGTCAACAACTGAGTTTGACCTGAGCCTAACGTTGTCCGTAACAGGGCTTCCATAATGGCCAGGATTGGCTTGGGGACGGGCTACATGAGTGACACGAAAGACGGCTAAGGGATTTATCCCTCATACTGAGGTATGAGAAAGATATCGGTTCTCGGCCGCTTGATCGAGAGTGACTGAAAGAATAGCATGGCCATGCACATGATACTGGGTATCATATCTTTAGTCATCTCACATATCAAGGAACATTGATTGAGAATAATAAGGATGACGGCTCTATGCCTTATCTCAATCAGGATATCGGAGATAAAAGGATAATGACAGGGATGACGGAAAGGTTAGAATCGACAGGGTCGATTCGTTATGCAGTGTCAGGCAATACTAAAGTCTCGTTAGTTGCCACTTAAATAGGATCAAGTAAAATGGGATTTTACGTTGATCTATTGACATGCATAAACCTAAGGGTCACACCGGAGGATGAAACTCATTGACACATTTATGGAGAATGGCCAAAAGGGAGTTGTCTCGGGACATGACCAAAACTGGGTTTTGGGTCATGTGCCCGTAAGTGAATAGGACTTTACGGATCGAGACAAGGCTTGGAGTCTTGGGATTGATTGCGTCGGATAATGTTGGACATTTCCGGTATGGAAGGCTTGGAGGCGATGAGCGAATCACGGGACCTCGTTGGAAATGGCCACGGGCCATGTTCCAAGAGGCCCATGAAAGGCCCATGCAACCAAGGCCCATGGAACTAATTAATCAAGTCTTGATTAATTAGTACTAAGCAAGCAAGACAAGGATTAAGGTGTTGGTGATTCACCACCTAACCCAATCTTGTCTTGCCATACTTTGTCCTATTTACACCTTACTTGACACCATACTTGTCCCATGCCTTTAGTTGGACAAGTATGGGTTTTGTTATGTTTAAGTCATCTTTTTTCAACATAACAAACACAAGACAAGAATAGGAAACACAACTTCTCTCACCATTCCCTTGCAATTTCGGGTTTGGCAAGCTCCCACCTCCATTTTTGTGTTCTTGAGTCCTCAAAGAGAAGAACTACGTGGCTTTGATTCCCATGTGGATACGTAGGCGTCTTGGAGACTCAAGCCAATCATTCGTTACCCGGTGTTCTTGTTTTGGTAAGAACTAGTGCTGAATTTTTCTCTTGTGAATCCATTCTTTGTTAGTTGTTTCATGGTTTTAATCGTCTCTTGGTTTTCCTTGATTTTCCGCTGCGAGTTGGTTCATCTCCAACCCTACCTCGAGACCCAACAGTGCTTAGCCGTATCAGAGTTCCATTTTCTTTTATAAACTCTTCCTCATTGTTGGGAAGGTCCGATAAAGGACTATTCAGACGACAACCGTGTTCCGTTTTTGTCGATGGCGTTATATTGGGAATCACCATGGTAGGCGTAAACTTGGGGACCGAGGTTGGGGTTGTGTGCATGAGCTGGTTGATGGGAGGGTTAATGTGCAACATCCATTGAAAGACGCTAGGCTGGTATGCATTGAACCTATGTTGCTCCGATGTGTAATCCTCTCCCTCCGATTGAGTAGGCATTTGAATCTCGTTGTCGAACATTTTTTTGATCGGAAAACAAGCTTTGTGGGAAATGGAATTTGAGAAAGAAATTTGTGCAATAAAGATAAATTGTTGGTGGATTGATGAAAGAGATGAGAGGTATTTATAGATGGTGTTTTTTTTAATGTTAATTCGATTTTTTTAACTAAAAAATAATAACTGTTAAAGAACCGTTGGAGCCATTAGCTCATTTCGTCTCCACGCAAACACCACGTGGCGCATCGTGATTGGCCGGACGTGATTCATGAGTCGCGGTTCACAGATCCGATTCACGCTTTAGTGAATCATAACCGCGCAAGACGCGCACCACAACGTCCGACACGCAGTTCGTGATTCACTAAATTGTGTGCTTGTACGTGCTCTTATGTAGAAGAAGTTAAACTATCTTTGACACATGTCATCTAGACTATTAAACTTACATGTGTAGCCTGTAACGCACAAAATAGAGTAGACCACAAGACAAGAGGCATATAGATGGAGGATGTAGTCTTGGGGTAGTAAAAACAGAGTAGCACCAAAGCTGGGTGACCAAGAGACGATATGACACCACCATAGAGTGCCAGGAACTGGCCACCAACAAGGATGTGTACAAATCCGCCAGAGATGCTTCTCTTCCGATCCTTGTGATAGATTTGGGTCTTCTGGCAAAGTCGCCAAGTAGCGAACTTAACAAACTAGATCAGCTCTCACCACCTAAGGTTGTTTCAGGTTTGAAATTAATTATATGTTACATATATTAAGAAGCTTACTATGAATTAAGTAACGACTTGTGATTCAAGTGGTAGGTCATGGTATTTGGGGTTCATTTTTGGACGAGGTAGAAAGAGTTGCCAAACAGTTCTTTACTCTTCCAATAGAAGAAAAGAGGAAATACTCTAGAGCAACTCAGAGCATGTAGATCGTTAGATTTTTAATTAGAGATTTAGATTCATAAAAAATGAATTGAAATCCGTGCAAATGAACTATTGAATTTAAATATACTGATTTGTATATCTTTGATTTTTAATATAAAATTGGGAAAATGACACATAACCCTAGCTAACTATCACCGTTTTTCACATCACCCCCTAACTATTTTTTGTGACATTTAACTCCTCTAACTTCTATTTTTCTTCACTTTAGTCTAACGGTGTTAAATTTTGGGTGGAAACAACCATGTGCAAACCACATGATGTTTTATTTTTATTAAATGACATAACTATCCTTTCATATACACTAACTTAACCTAACTAAACTCAAACCCTTATCACTCCCCTCTTTCTCTTTCTCATTTCCTCTCAACAGCACAAAGCTTCTACCTCCAAACACTTCTTCTTTTTCTCACCCTTCTTAATATATAAGTATAAAAACACATTAATGAAAATAAAAGTTAGTGAAGAACTTGAGAAACTGTATTCAGCTCTCAACTCCTAGGGTTTCTTTCACGTTTGATCTCAACATATATATATATATATCTTATCAGCCACACATGCTTCACCTAGGTCACCCACTGAAAATGAACTGAAGAACACTGAGCACAACAATATCTAAAGTGAACTGACGGAGTTTCAGGCAATAAATCATGGCATTCAATGCAGAACTCGACAAAGTGCATGATGTAGCAGGGAAATTTTTTGCACTTCCTGTCACGCCCCGATTTCAGCGAACCGAACTCGGGACGCGAACTTTTAAAAACATGAACACTTGAAACCTGTTTTCAATAAAAGCTTTGACATTTCCATTTACTTCTCAAAATAATAGCATTTACAATACAAAAACGTCCCAACAAGTGGACAAGGTACAACATCCGTCACTAGACTCAACAAAAGTAAAGACCAGACTCCGCTCCAAGCTCCATGAACTTCAAGAGCTAACCTAGTCCGTCCGGTGATCAGTACCTGTAGGAAAAGCAGCTAGGGGTGAGCGTTCGCTCACCTCCACGGATAACAGACTGACTATGGCATAATTAGCAGAAAAAGCCAGTAACACTAAAACCAAACCCAACACCGGGACTACAGTCCCCAACTCAAGTACCCAACTGACCCACAACCCGTCACCTTCCTCAACAGACTCGACACTCGATAAAAACAGTGTAGACCCAATACAACTATTGACGACCTCCTCAAGGACTCGAACGAAACGACACAACACCAAACAAGATCACAAAGGATCGCACACCAGCTGCTCAGTAACCAATCTCAATCAGGTCAGGGTTCGACCTATCGCAATTCCTCGACACGAAGTCGGATCAGGCTGTCGACCTTTCAAACTCGCAATTCCTCGACACTAAGTCGGATCAGGCTGTCGACCTTTAAAACTCGCAATTCATCGACACTAAGTCGGATCAGGCTGTCGACCTTTAGAACTCGCAATTCATCGACACTAAGTCGGATCAGGCTGTCGACCTTTAAAACTCGCAATTCATCGACACTAAGTCGGATCAGGCTGTCGACCTTTAGAACTCGCAATTCATCGACACTAAGTCGGATCAGGCTGTCGACCTTTAGAACTCACCACCCCAGGTAACCACAATCACAATCACAGGCAAGTTCAATCACACAGGCACTCAAGGCCACTCAAGACACCTCAACAGTCAAGACTCGGGTTCAACAACCCCACGGGCACTCACTGCCACTCAAGACACCAAATTAAATACACGGCTCTTATGGCCACCCCGACTCAACAATTAAATACGGGCTCTCAAGGTCACCCAAACTCAACAATTAAATACGGGCTCTCAAGGCCACCCAAACTCAACAATTAAATACAGGCTCTCAAGGCCACCCAAACTCAACAATTAAATAAAACGCACGACAACCTCCGGCATACTCGATGCCTCCAACGGTCCTAAAATCACTAGTTTCACAAACAACCTCCGGGCATGGTCATATGCCTCCAGTAATTCAATTATCGCTAAGTTCTCTGTTCCTACGACACTACTAAGTGTCACATGCTTTTCTCTTGAACGCTACAATCCCGTATCATGCTTTTCTAATAATTAAATAAATCTACTCAACCCACGACACCCCGGTGTCACATGCAATTCTACTATTAACTTTCCCTAATCAGGGCCGAGATCCGGCTACTTTTCCCTACCTCGTATACAATCCCAAAAGCGCTCCAACAACACCCGAAGCACACTCAGTCACTCGCCGAGCTTCCCCTTGCCTCGGTCCGTAGCACGATCTAAAAGAACACAAATTTAAAGTACTTTTAAACTAGTACGAATAACCAAAAATTTACATACTTAACGCCCAAACGTAACCCCGACAATGTCGGTCACTCCCAAACTTCCCAATTATTCGATAATGCCGATAAAGGACCCGTAAGGGCCAGATTCGCCCGACATGGCGAATCTGCCCGGTTTTGGTTAATTGCCTTCCGGGGCTCCAAAAGCCCCCATTTTCGTTTCTACGGTCTTAGAATATTTCAAGGAACCCAACGCACTTGACGGAATTGAATTCCGACTTCTAAGTCAATTAGTTAACGTTTAAAGTTTCCCAAAACCCGTTAATTACAACTTCTCCAAATTAATTCCAAATTTCGATTCGATTAGGAAAAAGTGGTCCGGGGGACGTTTTAAACCACCCGAACATTAAAACCCGAGCAACCGAGCACGTGGGCCCCACCCAAGAGGCTTGGCCGAGACCCTAGGGTTTGAGGGAGGGGCTCGGCCACCAAGTGGTGGCTGCTGCCACCTCCGGCCAGCCACCACATGGCCGGCCGGCCACCACCCACGGTGGCCGGAGCTCCTCCTGAGCCTCCGGTCACCGGAAAACGTGAAATTAAACCCCCAAACACCTCTAAAACGTCTCCAACACCTCCCCACACTCTACACAACCCTAAGCCTTAGTTTATAACCAAACCCTAGCTCTTGAAAATAATCAAAACGAGAATCGGTTCGGGTATTACCGTAGAGGAGAACGAGGGGAACGGGATTGCTCTTTGCTTTGACTCGATCCAAGGGCTCGATCACAAACCCTAGCTCAACCTCCCTTCTTCTCTCTTCTTCTCCTTCTCCTTCTCTCTCTAAAACCTCTCTTCTAATTTCTAATTTAATTAAACTAACAACAAAACTAACTTTCTCTCCCTTAATACCCCATACTCGGCCAAACCTCTCCAACCACACCTTTTCCCTCCAAAAATTACACCACCATATACTTGACAAGTGTCAAGGTGGGTCCCATACCTTTTGGAAAATATCTAGTTGATATTTTCCAATCAGATTCGCGAAAAACGGACGTTTCAGGCCCCGAACGGGCACTTTTCCCAAAAAAAATTTAAACTGGACGGGCTTCAAGGAAACGGCCCAACTAAGACCGCTACGACGACGGCTAAGCTTTTCGGGTCCAAAACGGTCCTCGAATGGACCAAAACGTCGCTCGGGTGACTTTTCCAGCGAAAAATCAATCTTTCCCAAAATGACCAGGAAGTTGCCCTGAGTCCCCCGTAACTCATTTTAGTCGATAACGGGGTCAACTTAAGTCCGGCATGACCCTCGGGGTCAATTTAAGTTAAGTTAAGTGTCTGTCTTAAAATTTTTAAATTTTCCTGTTTTTCGCAGGTTTGACTGACGTTGACCAGAAGTGGTTATTACACTTCCAATGAATGAGAAGAAACAGTATTCCAGAGAAGACAGTGATATTGAAGGTTATGGAAATGATTTGATTGTTTTTGAGCATCAAATACTAGATTGGACTGACCGGGTTTATCTAAAAGTTAGCCCAGAAAACCAAACAAGGATCAAATTTTGGCCTCAAGAATTCAGGTAATTGTATTATTACTAATTGGTAGATCTAACTCTAAGACACAGTCATATATCTGTCAAGTCACTATGAATCTCATAGAAAATAAAAACAGCAGGGAAGTGTTACTTGACTATACTATATAATCTCAGCTGATAGCTGAAACCCTCCTTAAAGTCATGGCAAGGTCATTGAACTTGGAGGACAACTGCTTCTTGGACCAGTTTGGAGACCAAGCAGTAATATATGCCAGATTCAATTGCTACCCTCTGTGCCCAAAGCCTGATCTTGTTCTTGCCTGAAGCCCCATGCAGATGGCTCAACAATCACTAGTCGATCATCTCATCGATCGCGAAAGGATAACCTCGATCGGGACTATGCTCTCCTCTCTGTCTTTCTCGATCATCTAGAATTAATGGATGATCGATCCCATTATAATACTTTTACTTCTCGATCAGATGATGGTCTTCGACTACCTTCATTCCGATCGAGAATATGGGTTCTATGCATATAAATGCGATCGAGTTATAACTATCTCGATCGACATGTTTTACAGAACTAAGAGGACAAAGAACCAAGAACCTCATCCAGATGCATTGCAATGCAAGAAAACAAAGTATATTCACAGGGAACATGCTTCAAGCGTCTACTATAAGGTCAATTTGCTATTTCCTCGTACAAGGTCTACTGATTTTATTTATTTGTAGATCTACATCTAGGTCGGGATCTACTGAGCAAAGCAAGCTTACCTCGGAAACAAAAATGAGCTAGGTAGGTATGGCTGCAACAACGACCAAACGATGACATACCAGCGGCGTCAGTCGTGGCTCGTGCAGAAGCTCCACCGGTGGTGGTTCGTGGTTGGCCCGAAACCGCGGGAACAGAGAGAACAAAGCGCGGGAGGAGGAGGAGGTGAGGATTGGATATGTCAACCAAGAAAAATAAATGTGGAGGTCAAAGGGTAGCCTTGGTATATTAAATGTTTGATTAGATGCAGAAGGTTAGTTTACAAAGGGTTGCAAAATGAAGGTCATTTTGCAAACCATTTTCAATTTGAAGGCCATTTTGCTAATTTGTCCTTTGGAGAAGGACGATGGAAGGTTCGGCCGGTTGGGATTGGAAGTATTTCTGGAATTGGTTTCGGAGTTCAACTCAAGCATTCGCGACGCTCCCTGGCAAAGGTAAGGTTTAATTTTGATTTTGATTTTCGAAATTGACACACTAACGAAGTAGGGTTTGGTTTTGGGTCTTGCTTAGGAAATTGTACAGGAAATGTGGACTCTTTCCCCGCTTTTATGTTCTAACCATCCTTGAACTCATTACCTCCACCGTAAAAAGTGGTGGTCAATTAGGTTTCAATGAGATGTAGATGAATTTTTGCTTTTCTTTTACTTCTTGGGCTACTATTCGTTGATGATGAAGATCTGCTCACCTGACCAATCATCTGAAATTCTCAACAAAATTAATATTCATGACTGGAATAGAAAAAAAGTTATCATATGTTTTTTATCATCCTGTTTAATAAAAATTAATTAATGGGATATAAAATTTTAACACGAATTTCAGAGAAATAAAAATTGAAATTAAAAAATAATAAGTAATTTATTTTTATATAAAAAATGATTTTTATAAAATAAAATTAATTTTCTTAAAAAATGATTTTTTTTATAAATAAAAACCAAATTTTCAAAATAAATTTTTTATAATTATAATTTTCAAAATTATTTTTGTAAATAAAAATAATTATAAAAAATTGATCAAGAATTTTTAATTATTTTAACAAATATATAAAAAATTTAATAAAAGAGATATAAGAAATTTTGAATTTAGTTATAATGATATTTTTGTAAAATATAAATATGGTTTTTTCGTAATTATTTGAAAGATAGAGTTGTAATATTGAAAGATAGTTGAGGATATTTTCTGTCATTTAACAAAAAAAAAAAGACTGGCGGAGTTGAACGACAAAGGCTATTTGTTATATAACTAAACATAAATATAGGTATTTGTTAATTTTTTTGTATATATTTCGATTAAACGCGATAAGTTTGGGGGTATTTATAATTTACCCTTAAAATTTCATTAAGGGTGAAGGTCATCTAGCAAAAAAAAAGGAGGACTAGTTTGTAAAGAATATTGTTTTTAAAGTCCCTCTCAGTACCAAGCCGAAACCCTACCCCGAAAACCAATTTCGAAACCCATTTCTCTCTTCCCTCTCTTCCAAAAATGATGGTAAGAAAACGCAAGCACTCCGACGACAATGCCGATTCTGAACCAGCAGCGCCAGATCTGGATTCCGATTCCGAACAGTTACCTTCGATTTGATATCTTACGGACCTAAATTGGAGTTCGTATGAAAAAGTTATGGTTGTTTTAATATCTACCATGCACGTAATTTGCACGTAGTCTGCATTTGAGAGTAGTTTGTATTTATTTTTCTATCACATTTAGTAATAGTCGATGTCATACCCTAACTTATATTCTTGGATTCGCCTCTGTTTGGATTTTGAGTTACCTGCTGTGGCATGTCCCTTAGTAGTCGTTAGTTTTCATAATGGGGGTGGGATGTTGAGTGCATATGCCACACCATGGGTGTAGTGTCACATGCATTTCTACTGTTAACTTTCCCTAATCAGGGACGAGATCCGGCTACTTTTCCCTACCTCGTATGCTTTCTCCAAAAGCGCACAAACAAGCTCCGGCGTGATCTCGATCACTCGCCTAGATTTGACTTCCCTCTGTCTGCGGCACGATCTAATAAGAACACAATTTTTAAATACTTTTAAGTTCGCAGACATAAACTGGAATTTAATAAACTTGACGCCCAAAGGTAACCCCGACAATGTCGATCACTCCCAAACTTCCCAATTACTCGACATTGTCGATAATGGACCCGGAAAAGCCCGATTCGCCCGACATGGCGAATCTTCCCGGGTTTTGGAAACGCCCTTCCGGGGCTCCGAAAATTCCCGTTTTCGTTTCTACGGTCTTAGAATAATTCAAGGGTTCCTATGCACTCGACGGAATCCAATTCCGACTTCCGAGTAATTTAATTAGCGTTTCAAGTTTCTAAACCCGTCAATTACATCTTTTACAATTTAATTCCAAATTTCGATCCGGTTGTAGATTAATGACTCAGGGAACGTTCTAAACCACCCAAACACTAGACCAGAGCACCCAAGAACGTGGGCCTCACACGGCCATAATGGGAAAATTCCCTTTTCGCCCCAAAACGTTCCTAACGAACTCCAAACCTCAACCATTCATCTTTAAACCAATCTTAAACAAAACCCAACCTTAATCAACCCATTTAAACTCAAACCCTAAAATTCAAATGTTCCAAAACGAAAATCGGTTAGATGCTCACCGTAGAGAATGACGGTGCAAACTCGATTCTTCTATCTTTGAGATGATCCAACAGTTTGATGATCGAGAAACGTCACAAATCTCCAAGACTTCTTCTCTTTTTCTCCTTCCTTCTCTCTTCTTTTCTCTCTCTAAAAACCTATTTTTTTTCTAATTTGTGAAGCAATGGCCGAGACTAGCATTTGGCTCCCTTTTGTTTTGTTTTAAAACTAACACCAACTTCTCTTTATTTACAAAACTAACACTAATGTCTCTTCATTTGTATTGTCCAATAAACCTAACACCACCACATAGTTGACATGTGGCAAGTGGGTCCCATACCAGATTCGCGAAATTCGGACGTTTCGGGCCCCGAACGGGCACTTTTTCCAAGAAATTACGAAACTTCACGGGCTACAAGGAAACGGCTCAACTAAGACCGCTGCGACAACAGCTAAGCTTTTTGGATCCAAAACGGACCTCGAATGGACCAAAACGTCGCTCGGTTGACTTTTCCAGCGAAAAGTCAACATTTCCCAAATTGGTCAGAAAGTTGCCCTGAGTCCCCCGGAACTCACTTTGGTCGATATCGGTGTCAAATTAAGTCCGGTATGACCCTCGGGGTCAGATTTAGCTTCATTTAAGTCTCTGTCCAAAAATTTTAAACTTTCCTGTTTTTCGTAGGTTTGACTGGCGTTGACCGGGAGTGGTTCTTACACCACTACTCTACCATGAAGAACTCGGGAACCAGAAACGGTGGTGAGAGGAGGATTTGATTGGCGGGGCGAGCGAGAAGCTCGGCAGAATCAAGATCTGGCTGTGGCGTGGTATCTCCAGGCTTGGTCACGGTGGTGGAGCACGACATCGGGAAGCAAAAACTCCTCCGAGCTTGGTCACGGCGAGGGACGAGTCTTCGATCTGCTGCGCGAGGACGGAGGCGGCGAGCAGCGGCGGCGTCTTCGATTTGTGGTGGCTGCTCGGGGAGGTGGTGGGATGAATCTGGAGGCATGGTTTAATCCGGGACGTGGCGGCTGTGTTTGGTCCGGGAAGGGCATCTTGAATGGCGGATGCGAGCTCTGGAGTGGCGGTGGAAGCTGTAGATGGCAGAGGGTGGATCGGTGGAGGTAGGTGGCGCAATGGTGGAGGTCGGCGACGCAAGAGGGATGGGAGGCGCGGCTGATTTTGAGGGGAGAAAGACTTGAAAATTGAAAGCAAATGAGATGGGTGAGGGGGTAGTGTTAGGGTTAGGGTAGAATTAATTTGAAAAATACTAATTTGACCATATAGATGGTAAAATTACGAAAAGAAAAATAAAGTTTGATTTAATTACAGCTGAGTGCCATTGATTTTATGACCATTAGATTAACTTGATCTAACGATCCAAATTTATGTAACAATTAACAAAATAAGATAATGGTAACACTTGAAAGTATATATATAAGTGTCACGCGTCGTAAATAAGTCGCGCGTGGGATTAATTTTAACTGATTTGCTATGGTTCAGGGGTATAAACGTAATTTTATCTACCCGTTCGCGCAGAAACATTTCATGCTCTCCAAAACACTTGCAGAATCGAGTTTTTAGCGAAACGAACATTTCAGAATCTGATCTTTGAGCTTCCATTGCCTTGATTTTCGTCTCCTGTGTGATTTCGAAGTGAATTTCATTAGTTCATTGTTGAACTCTGGGTTTAACCGATGAGTTATAATCTTTTGGTGTTCAGGGTTTTGATTCAATCTTTTTCGTTTGTTTATTTAGCTTTTTGATTATGGTAATCCGTCTGTAGAGAATGAAGAAGAAGGTTGCTGAATCTACAACATTATGCAACAGGGACACCGAATCAGGTAATTTGAGAATATAGTGTTTGTAGTTTGCGAATTTTTTACAGTTGCTATGTTTTCAGAGTGTTTGTGTTTCGCTTTTAGAGTACAACATTTCAATTCATATATGAAATTATTCAACTATGAGATGTTTTTGCTCTACTTTTGAGGAAAACCAAGTTATTGGTTGAGGTTTTGGGTTTTCTGTTTTGCGAATATATAGTATCTTGTTTGGGGGCACTGTTTTTCTGTTTTGCGAATAGTCAATCCTTGGTTTGAGAAACTGGTTTTTCATTGTTTTAGAATATGCAATATGTTGGTTGAGGTTGAGGATTATATGTTTTGCGGATATACGTACCCAGGTTTGAGAAATAACATTTTCTTGTTTGAGATATGCAATATCTGGGTGTGAGGTTATTGATTCACTGTTTGCGAATATGATGTATGTAGTTTGCGGGTAATGAATATCCGTTTTGCGTATAAACATACCCTAGTTTGAGGAACAATTTTCCCTGTTTGAGAATATGATGTTTTTGTATATTGTCTATTTTGCTGATATGCAAACCCTTGTTTGCGAATTGTAGATAAAACTCCGGATACAGTGCGTCCTCTTCTTTTAATGGATAGGCCATCCACAGAGGCTGATGTTGACGAAGGAAATGCGACCCTTGCTAATATGTTGAAGAAGCAGAAGTCTATTATGAATAAAGATAAAAGAAGAGTTTCAAATAAAAAGAAGAAGGTAGCTGAGGTTCGTGAATCTCTTGATGGAGGAAGTTCTGATGTAGCTGTCCGACCTGCTAAAGCCGAAAAGAAGAGAGGTGGAGAATTAATTGTTGAGAAGGAGAATGTTAAGCGCACCAAGGGTTGTAAGTCCGATAGAGTTGTTCCGAAATCTGATAAGTTTGGTCAGGGTGATGTTTTGAAGACCAGGTCATCTCCAAAAAGATTGGTTGAGTTGGTGGAGAGTTTGAATAAACACCAACAAGAAACAATGCGGGAAATTGGGTTTGGGCACATTCTTCATTTGGCTGTGAAGATCATTCCAAGCAAGATTGGATACTACCTGGTGTCTAAGTATAACTACCTTAGCTCATCATTGGGTTTGCCAGATGCGAAATTGCGTATCACAGAGAAGGAACTGCATGAAACTTTGGGCATTCCAAATGGTGTGCGAGACGTCATAGTCGATAAGTGGGGAGCCCTGTGCACTGATGAACTTAAATTTTGGCAACGGCAATTCAATACAAAAGACAAAGGCGAGATTGTATGAACCACTCCCAGTCAACGCTAGTCAAATCTGCGAAAAACAGGAAAATTTAAATTTTTTGGACAGGCACTTAAATGAACCTAAATTTGACCCCGAGGGTCATACCGGACTTAAGTTGACCCCGATATCGACCAAAGTGAGTTCCGGGGGACTCAGGGCAACTTTCTGACCAATTTGGGAAATGTAGACTTTTCGCTGGAAAAGTCAACCGAACGACGTTTTGGTCCATTCGAGGTCCGTTTTGGATCCAAAAAGATTAGCCGTCGTCGCAGCGGTCTTAGTTGAGTCGTTTCCTTGTAGCCCGTGGAGTTTCGTAATTTCTTGGAAAAAGTGCCCATTCGGGGCCCGAAACGGCCGAATTTCGCGAATTTGATTGGAAAATATCTAGAAGATATTTTCCAAAAAGGTGTGGGACCCACTTGCCACATGTCACCAATGTGGTGGTGTTAGGTTTGTTGGACAAGACAAGAGAAGACTACTTTTAGGTTAGTTTTTTAATTATGGAAAGTTGTGTGGTTTTGAATTAAAACAAAAGAAAGACTACATGTTAGTCTCGGCCAAACATTTCAAAAAGGAGAAAGGTTGTGTTTTTAGAAAGAGAAAGAAGAGAGAAGGAGGAGAGAAAGAGAAGGGGGGTTTGGGTTCTTGCCACTATTCACGAGCATCTAACCTTTGGATCGTCTCAAAGCTAAAGGAATCGAGCTCATGTCGTCATTCTCTACGGTGAGCACCTAACCGATTTTCGTTTTGTTAAGTTCGAATTTTAGGGTTTGAGTTTAAACGATTCAAATATGGTTGGGTTTTGGTTAGAATTGGTTTAAAGATGAATGGTTGAGGTTTGGGGTTCGTTAGGAACGTTTTGGGGCAAAAAGGGAATTTTTCCATTGTGGCCGTGTGGGGCCCACATGCCCGGGTATCGGGTTTCGTGTTCGGGTGGTTTAGGACGTTCTCTAAGTCGTTAATCCACACCCGGATCGAAATTTGGAATTAAATTGTGAAAGTTGGAATTTCGGGTTTAGAAACTTGAAACGTGAATTAAATCGCTCGGCAGTCGGAAATTGATTATGTCGATTGCGTTGGAACCCTTGAATTATTCTAAGATCGTGGAAACGAAAACGGGAATTTTCAGAGCCCCGGAAGGGCGTTTCCAAAACCCAGGCAGATTCACCGAGTTGGGCGAATCGGGCCTTTCCGGGCCCATTATCGACAATGTCGAGTAATTGGTAAGTTTGGGAATGATCGACATTGTCGGGGTTTGTCACGCCCCAATTTCAGTAAATCGAACTCGGGACGCGAACATTTAAAATAATAAAACCGTTTGAAACCTGTTTTGAATAAACACTTTAAAATCACCATTTGTTCAACAAACTAATATTTACAACTCAAAATCAGTCCCAACAAGTGGACAAAACAAGGTATCCGTCACTAGACTCAAAAGTAAAACCCAGAATCCCGCTCCTAGCTCATCAAGCTTCAGAAGCTTACCTAGTCCAACCTGCGACTGGTACCTGTAGGAAAAGCAGCTAGGGGTGAGCGTTCGCTCACCACCACGGATAACAGACTGACTACGGCATAATTAGCAGACAATGCCGGTAACACCAACAACAAACTCAACACCGGGGAACACCATCCCCAACCCAAGTACTCCGACTGAACGCACGCCCACTGTTACCTTCCTTGACCAACTCAACACTCTGACCCGTAAAGTAGACCCGACACAACGATCACGACCCCTTCTAAGGACTCAAAAGAACACCACGCAACACCCAAGATCACAAAGGATCGCACACCAAACAAGATCACAAAGGATCGCATACCAGCTGCCAACTGATCAGTGCCAAGAACGCTCGCAACCTCCCGAAACTCTAACTCGGTCAGGCCAACCAAAGAACGATCGCAACCTCCCGAGACTCTAACTCGGTCAGGCCAGCTGAAGAATGCTCGCAACTTACCGAGACTCTAACTCGTAAGCCAGCCAAAGAATGTTCGCAACTTACCGAGACTCTAACTCGTAAGCCAGCCAAAGAACGCTCACAAACCCAAACCACACACGCGCGGCCAGGACCCCTTTATTGACGGGCGGGCCCCCTACCCCGTCTGAACATGCAGACGCGTGTGCTCGTGGACCCCCGTTTCATGAAGCGGGCCCCCAACCTCAGGTAACCACAATCACAATCACAATCACAAGCAAGTTCAACAACCAGTAACAACACAGGTTCAACACTCATAGGCACTCATGGCCACCAAGACACCAACGGTAAAACACGGACTCAACAGCCCCACAGGCACTCACGGCCTCCCAAGATACACCAACAGTAACTCACGGACTCAACCGCCCCACAGGCACTCACGGCCACTCAAACCACCAACAGTAATTTACGGGCTCAATAACCCCACAGGCACTCACGGCCTCTCAAAACTACCAACAGTAACTCACGGGCTCAACAACCCCACGGCACTCATGGCCACCCAAGACACACCAACCGTAACTCACGGGCTCAACAACCCCCAGGCACTCACGGCCACCCAAAACGCCAAAGGTAAAGACACGGGTTCAACAACCCCACGGGCACTCATGGCCACCCAAGCTGCCAACGGTACAACACGGGCTCTCAAGGCCACCCAAGACCCAACAGTAAAGTACGGGCTCTCAAGGCCACCCAAGACACAACTACACACAATCAACCTCCGGCATAAACAATGCCTCCAACAGTTCTAATATCAACAGTTTCACAAACAACCTCCGGGCATGGTCATATGCCTCCTATACTCCTAATCTCGATAAGTTCGCAAGCAATCTCCTACGACACTACTAAGTGTCACATGCTTTTCTAATATTCGCTATGTTCCTGTATCATGCCTTTCTAATATTCGATAAACCTACTTAACCCACGACACCCCGGTGTCACATGCGATTCTACTGTTAACTTTCCCTAGTCAGGGCCGAGATCCGGCTACTTTTCCCTACCTCGTGCGTGTTCTCCAAAAGCCAACCAACGAGCTCCGGTGTGATCTCTGTCACTCACCCAACTTTCCCTTGCCTCGGTCCGCGGCACGATCTAAAAGAACACTATTTTAAGGCACTTAACAACTCGCAGGAATAAGCTGAAATTCAATAAACTTAACGCCCAAATGTAACCCCGACAATGTCGATCACTCCCAAACTTCCCTATTACTCGACATTATCGATAAAGGACCCGTAAAGGCCCGATTCGCCCGACGTGGCGAATCTGCCCGGGTTTTGGAAATGCCCTTCCGGGGCTCCAAAAATTCCCGTTTTCGTTTCTACGGTCTTAGAATAATTCAAGGGTTCCTAGGCACTCGACGGAATCAATTTCCGACTTCGGAGCGATTTAATTCACGTTTAAAGTTTCTAAACCCGAAATTCCAACTTTCACAATTTAATTCCAAATTTCGATCCGGGTGTGGATTAACTACTTGGGGATCGTCCTAAACCGCCCGAACACAAAAAACTGATACTCGGGCACGTGGGCCCCACCCGGCCACAATTAGGAAAATTTCCTTTTCGCCCTAAAACGTTCCTAACGAACCCCAAACCTCAACCATTCATTTTTAAACCAATCTTAAACAAAACCCAACCTTAATCAAACCGTTTAAACTCAAACCCTAAAATTCAAACGTTCCAAAATGAAAATCGGTTAGGTTCTCACCGTAGAGAATGTCGATGTGAGCTCGATTCTTTTATCGTTGAGACGATCCACCGGTTTGATCGACGAGAAACGTCACAAATTCCCCAACCTCTTCTCTTTTTCTCTCTTCCTTCTCTCTTCTTTTCTCTCTCTAAAAACACTTTTTTTTTCTAATTGAAAAGCTTGGCCGAGACAACATGTCTTGTTTCTGTCACGCCCCAATTTCAGTAAACCGAACTCGGGACGCGAACATTTAAAATAAGAAAACACTTTGAAACCATTTCCATTAAAACACTTTACAATACCAGTTTAGTTCAACAAAAGATAATTACAACTCAAAATAAAACGTCCCACAAGCGGACAAAAGCGAGGTATCCGTCGCTAGACTAAAAAGTGACCCGGACTCCCGCCCCTAGCTCTTCAAGCTTCGGAAGCTCACCTAGTCCGACTTGCGACAAGTACCTATAGGAAAAGCAGCTAGGGGTGAGCGTTCGCTCACCACCACGAATAACAGACTGACTACGGCATAATTAGCAGACAATGCCGGTAACACCAATAATAAAGTCTACACCGGGGGACACTGTCCCCAACCCAAGGGCTCTGACTGATCATACACCCACTGTTACCTTCCTTGACCAACTCAACACTTTGACACGTAAAGTAGACCCGACACAACGATCACGACCTCTCCCAAGGACTCGAAAGAAACGACGCAACACCAAACAAGATCACAAAGGATCGCACACCAAACAAGATCACAAAGGATCGCAAACCAGCTGCTCAGTAACCCCCCTCACGCCCTTTACCGATCTCATCAGGTCAGGCGGTCGAGACGTTGCATTTCCTCGACACAAAGTCGGATCAAACACTCACAACCACCGAACCACACACGCGCGGCCAGGACCCCTTTACTGACGGGCGGTCCCCCTACCCCGTCTGAACGTGCAGACGCGTGTGATCGAGGACCCCCGTTTAATGAAGCGGGCCCACAACCTCAGGTAACCACAATCACTGTCAACCTATCACACTCACAACCACCGAACCACACACGCGCGGCCATGACCCCTTTACTGACGGGCGGGCCCCCTACCCCGTCTGAACGTGCAGACGCGTGTGATCGAGGACCCCCGTTTAATGAAGCAGGCCCACAACCTCAGGTAACCACAATCACAATCACAAACACAGTTCAACAAACAGCAACAACACAAGTTCAGCACTCCACAGGCACTCATGGCCACCCAAGACACCAACCCTAAAACACGGACTCAACAGCCCCACATGCATTCACGGCCTCCCAAGATACACCAACAGTGACTCACGGGTCAACGACCCCACGGGCACTCGCGGCCACTCAAAACCACCAATAGTAACGACACGAGTTCACAACCCCACGACACTCACGGCCGCCCCAAACCATCAACAGTAAGACACGGGCACTCATGGCCACCCAAGACACCAACAATTAAATAGGGCTCTCATGGCCATCCAAGACACCAATTTAAATACACGGGCTCTCAAGCCACCCAAACTCAACAATAAATAACACGGGCTCTCAAGGCCACCCAAACTCAACAATAAATAACACGGGCTCTCAAGGCCACCCAAACTCAACAATAAATAACACGGGCTCTCAAGGCCACCCAAACTCAACAGTAAATAACGCACCACAACCTCCGGCATAATCGATGCCTACAACGGTCCTAAGATCACTAGTTTCACAAACAACCTCCGGCATGGTCATATGCCTCCAGTAAAACAATTATCGCTAAGTTCCCTACTCCTACGACACTACTAAGTGTCACATGCATTTCCGATATTCGCTACGCTCCCGTATCATGCATTTCTAATATTCGATAACCTACTTAACCCACGACACCCCGGTGTCACATGCAATTCTACTGTTAACTTTCCCTAGTCAGGGCCGAGATCCGGCTACTTTTCCCTACCTCAACCGAAGAACACCCACTACGTTTCCTAGCTGCTGACGTTCTGGCTCGCTACCTCTGGGCTCCACTTCGATCGAAGCCGGACGCTAAAGAAAACACGAAAGCCATAATTAGAGGCGGTTCCCAGGTTAATTCAGAGGTCATGATTAGTCCAGTTTAAAATCGACAGTTGTCCTTTAACTCGAGCGGGATAAAAGTGGGATTACGACGGATCGGGTTCGAGCACCCGCGCACCGAACTCAGATTGATCCAAAACCCAGTTAAAAACCACTTTTATCTTAAAACCGTCTTTGAAACTCCCTTGCTTTATCTAATTCCGACTTTGATTTTAAAACGAAACGATTTCCTTATGCTCTTTTCCAAACTCGAGATTTTGGTCCAAAACCCTTCTAAAGCCGATCTGATTTCGTTTTCCCTTTTGAATTTAACTTAACTCAAGTTTAATTTTAATAACAGAATTTCGTTTTAAAACCCTTTTTAATTTAACCCGATCTAGTTTTATGATTTTTTTTCTTAAGAACTCAAACTGATTTCCTTTTTCCCCTTTTTCCCTTAGACAAATGTTTTTCGTTTCAAATAACATTCCTCTTTAATTAATTCTGATTTTGTTCCCGTTTTTAAACGATTTCTTTTCTCATTAAACGGATTTGAGTCATTTTTTAATCACTTTCCCTTTTAATCGATATTTCTTTTCATTAGATTTGTTTCACCAAAACTGTGCCCAAGTTGTCCAGATCCAAGTAGCAACACAGATCAAAACCGATCAGATTAAGGTAAATACGGGACAGAAGTAAACGGGAAGACGTTAATGAACACGAAACCGGCCACCGGCGAAGCCATCGCCGGCGACCAAACTCCGTGGGTGAGATCTCTCACCGTAGGGAAATAGAGGACGGTGGCGGGCGGTGGAGAGCGGCGGTGGGAGCGGCGCTGGGAGCGTCGCTGTGAGCGGAGCTCCTCGTAACGGATCTGAACGGCGCTTCTTTCCGTCTCAGATCCGACGAGGATGGAACGAACGGAGAAGGAGGCTCGGGTAAGAGGAAGACGGTGGCGAGTTAGGGCTCGGGACGGGGAGGTCGGAGGCCGGAAGAGGGCCGGTGGCGTGAGGTCGGCCGGAACTTGTGGTGGACGGACGGCGACGGTTTGGTGAGGGAGGCGGGCTTGAACAGAGGGGGTAAACGGTGGCCGGAGATGGAGGGGACGATGGTGGCTCGGAGGCGAGGTTAACGGCGGCGTCTCGTCTTAACGGGGAAGAGGAGGAGATGGTGTGAGGGAAGGACGACGGGGCTCGGGAGGGATCGGAGATGGAGGGAGGAAGGGCGACCGTGGGCTGGACGGAGAGTGAGGCAAGGGAGAGGGCTGGAGAGACGCCGGCGACGGCGAGACGACGAGGAAGGGCGAGGGTGAGGTCGGGAGAGGAGAGGGGCGGCTGAAGTGAAGAGAGGGGAGTGGGTATTAGGGTTTCAGAACCCTAATGCCAACCTTATATAGGTCGGACTTGGGCCGGGTCTGCTGGTCGGGTCGGGTCCGACCCGTACCGACCCAATTCTTTTTTTTTTGAAGCGGTCTTCACAGTTTCTCTTTATTTTGTTTTTAAAAAAACAACACTAACACATATTTACAAACTACCCCTCAAGTCCCATCTTTTGTTTTGGCCAATAAACCTAATACCACCACTTGTGTGACATGTGGCAAAAGGGTCCCACACCTTTTGGAAAATATCTCCAAGATATTTTCCAATCAGATTCGCGAAATCCGGACGTTTCGGGCTCCGAACGGACACTTTTTCCAAGAAATTACGAAACTTCACGGGCTACAAGGAAACGGCCCAACTAAGACCGCCGCGACAACGGCTAAGCTTTTTGGATCCAAAACGGTCCTCGAATGGACCAAAACGTCGCTCGGTTGACTTTTCCAACGAAAAGTCAACATTTCCCAAATTGGTCAGAAAGTTTCCCTAAGTCCCCCGGAACTCACTTTGGTCGATAACGGGGTCAACTTACGTCCGGTATGACCCTCAGAGTCAATTTTAGGTTTAAATAAGTGTCTGCTGAATTTTTTTAAATTTTCCTATTTTTCGCAGATTTGACTGGCGTTGACCGGGAGTGGTTTTTACAATCTACCCCCTTAAAGGAAATTCGTCCGCGAAATTTAAAAAAAACGCACTTGTCGAACGGGTCGGGGTACTTCGCGCGAACATCGTCCTCGCGTTCCCAAGTTGACTCGGCCTCGTGGTGTTGCCATAACACCAGTTCTAAGCGGATAACCTTTCCGCGCAGAACCTGCTCTCGTGGATCCCTTTCCCACATCGGTTTCTCCTTATACGGGACATCACCCGTTACCTCGACATCCGCCCACTCAATAATGTACTCAAGACCTCGAAAGGCCCGATACACCGTGGGCTAACCCGCCTCCGCCGCGGTTGAAACACATTAGTCCACCTTTCGGACTCACCTCCAGGGATACATGACCACTGATTGATGACTCGAGAGGTCGGCGCCGTCTGTCAGCATAGCTCATGCTGACTCTGCGCGGTCTTCAACCGCTCACGCTTCGGCAAGACCGACTCAGCTGTCTCTCGGTCCAGTTCTAGACCCAGTCGGTATTGGCTCGGCACTTCGCCAACCAATCCATTCCCAAGATTACGTTTAAAGGTTGTCATTTCGTAAGTATCCTTCCCACGGATATACGCACAAGCTCAGTCGCTGCCGATCCTCACGGATCCTCGCAGTCTCTCTAAGACCTCGCTCCACTACCGTTGTTGTGCCTACCGACTCCGAACATACCCGATCCTCGGGGTGAGGACTCGATCCAGCATCAGGGCTCTTGAGCCTCTCTCGAACCTCCTGTATCGGTTCGCTTCTCCAACTCCGCAGGCATGACGGACCCTAGTTAACACCACCCCACCACCAACCGGTGTGTCCAGACGCAGGGGTGGACTCAACGGCTCTAAACTCAGCCCCAACCTCTCAGCACAACTCGATGAACAAACGAGTGTGCCATCCCGGTATCCAATAAAACTGACGCCCAGATCGGAGACCGAACACCCACTCCATTAGTCACTCCGGTAAAGTCTAGTGCAACCCTCACACGGTCCTCTAGGCATTTACTTATAACTTTCCGCAACCAAACCAGTGTTCGCTACTCGTCCCTTGCGGGAAAAGTAGTAAAGGGGATGAGCGTTATGCTCACCTCCACGGACACCCGTTCGATATGGCATACTAGTAACGCACTAAAGACTTACCGATCTAACCAGGGCAAACCACTACCTCAAAACCTCATGCCAAACGTCACACTGCTCACGCTATCAACACCTCAAGTACTCGCTCATGTAAGATAAACCTCGACACGGGAAACGCGTCCTCAACTCAGTAAATCACTATTGCTCACAACCTCAATACCCCAATTACCCGATCACGTAGGGAAACCTCAAGACGGGGATCACGCTCTCAACTAAGCAAACACTATTGCTCACACTATCAATACCCCAATAACCCGATCACATAAGGAAACCTCAAATAACCCACTCACGTGAAGGAAACCTCAACCCACCCGTTCACGCGAGGGTAACCTCGAACACCCATTCACATAGGGAAACCTAGTTCGTATGGCGCCGCAGCGCACCAACCCTAGCCCCTCTCCGTGGTGAGACTCTCACGCCGAGGCGCTGTATCACTACCGCAGGTTATTGATGAGTCTCGAACCCAAGACCTCATCCCTTAACACCGAACTTACGACCTCTACAACCAACACAACCGTGAACACCGCCACGCAAAGCCAACACTCAAACTGCACAATCAGGACAGTGGAACAAAACAGGAATCACAGACCCGTGATAGACCCCGTCACGGTTGGGGTCACGGTGCCGTGACAAAGGCCCTAAAATGGCCAAAACCCTCTGATCCGTCACGGATCCGTGACGGGATCCGTGACTCTCGCGCAGGCCAGTTTTCCAAAAATGTCTTAAACTCGACCCTTACTCCTTTTTAACCTCAAAGAGAAACCTTGGACGACACACACACTCGACCAACAATTTAACAACACACGCGCCACGACTCACAGACAAATCAAGTCATTAAACCTCAACCAGAACACAAGCCGACACGGCCAAACGACACACAACAACACTCGCCCACCGGGCCAACCAACACCGAACCACGCCCACCGGCCAACCAAAATCAAACCACCCACCGGGCCAACCAATTTCAAAGCACGCCCACAGGGCCAATCATATTTTTTTTAAACTTTCTCCATTTCATTAAAACCTCATTTCTTGACATCAGGTAGTTACAACCCGGTCCAGGCGTCCCCGAACTACATTGTACCCACTTGATATCAACACCGTCACGCTCGACTACAGGGGCGCCCCTGAGTCGAGTCGCGACAGTTTAAAAATGTTTCATGCAGCAAGACACAAACAGTATGCCAGTAACCCCGTACTGCACATACACACAAAAACAAACATGACTCACAACACAACGAGTCTACACACAGTTCCAACCTGCGTACCCAACGCAAGACGAGACTTTACTGACTCGACTCTCCCCACCAAATTGACGTGCAGTCCGAGATGTGAAACCTCGAGCTCTGATACCAAGCTGTCACGCCCCAATTTCAGTAAATCGAACTCGGGACACGAACATTTAAAATAATAAAACCGTTTGAAACCTGTTTTGAATAAACACTTTAAAATCACCATTTGTTCAACAAACTAATATTTACAACTCAAAATCAGTCCCAACAAGTGGACAAAACAAGGTATCCGTCACTAGACCAAAAGTAAAACCCAGAATCCCGCTCCTAGCTCTTTAAGCTTCAGAAGCTCACCTAGTCCACCTGCGACCGGTACCTGTAGTAAAAGCAGCTAGGGGTGAGCGTTCGCTCACCACCATGGATAACAGACTAACTACGACATAATTAGCAGACAATGCCGGTAACACCAACAACAAACTCAACACCGGGGAACACCATCCCCAACCCAAGTACTCCGACTGAACGCACACCCACTGTTACCTTCCTTGACCAACTCAACACTCTGACCCGTAAAGTAGATACGACACAACGATCACGACCCCTTCTAAGGACTCAAAAGACCACCACGCAACACCCACGATCACAAAGGATCGCACACCAAACAAGATCACAAAGGATCGCATACCAGCTGCCAACTGATCAGTGCCAAGAACGCTCGCAACCTCCCGAGACTATAACTCGGTCAGGCCAGCCAAAGAACGCTCGCAACCTCCCGAGACTCTAACTCGGCCAGGCCAGCTGAAGAATGCTCGCAACTTACCGAGACTCTAACTCGTAAGTCAGCCAAAGAATGTTCGGAACTTACCGAGACTCTAACTCGTAAGCCAGCCAAAGAACGCTCACAAACCCAAACCACACACGCGCGGCCAGGACCCCTTTATTGACGGGCGGCCCCCTACCCCGTCTGAACATGCAGACGCGTGTGCTCGTGGACCCCCGTTTCATGAAGCGGGCCCCCAACCTCAGGTAACCACAATCACAATCACAATCACAATCACAAGCAAGTTCAACAACCAGTAACAACACATGTTCAACACTCACAGGCACTCATGGCCACCAAGACACCAATAGTAAAACACGGACTCAACAGCCCCACAAGCACTCACGGCCTCCCAAGATACACCAATAGTAACTCACGGACTCAACCGCCCCACAGGCACTCACAGCCACTCAAACCACCAACAGTAATTTACGGGCTCAATAACCCCACAGGCACTCACAGCCTCTCAAAACTACCAACAGTAACTCACGGGCTCAACAACCCCACGACACTCATGGCCACCCAAGACACACCAACCGTAACTCACGGGCTCAACAACCCCCAAGCACTCATGGCCACCCAAAACGCCAAAGGTAAAGACACGGGTTCAACAACCCCACGGGCACTCATGGCCACCCAAGACGCCAACGGTACAACACGGGCTCTCATGGCCACCCAAGACCCAACAGTAAAGTACGGGCTCTCAAGGCCACCCAAGACACAACTACACACAATCAACCTCCGGCATAAACAATGCCTCCAACAGTTCTAATATCAACAGTTTCACAAACAACCTCCGGGCATGGTCATATGCCTCTAGTACTCCTAATCTCGATAAGTTCGCAATCAATCTCCTACGACACTACTAAGTGTCACATGCTTTTCTAATATTCGCTACGTTCCTGTATCATGCCTTTCTAATATTCGATAAACCTACTTAACCCACGACACCCCGGTGTCACATGCGATTCTACTGTTAACTTTCCCTAGTCAGGGCCGAGATCCGGCTACTTTTCCCTACCTCGTGCGTGTTCTCCAAAAGCCAACCAACGAGCTCCGGTGTGATCTCTGTCACTCACCCAACTTTCCCTTGCCTCGGTCCGCGGCACGATCTAAAAGAACACTATTTTAAGGCACTTAACAACTCGCAGGAATAAGCTGAAATTCAATAAACTTAACGCCCAAATGTAACCCCGACAATGTCGATCACTCCCAAACTTCCCTATTACTCGACATTATCGATAAAGGACCCGTAAAGGCCCGATTCGCCCGACGTGGCGAATCTGCCCGGGTTTTGGAAATGCCCTTCCGGGGCTCCAAAAATTCCCGTTTTCGTTTCTACGGTCTTAGAATAATTCAAGGGTTCCTAGGCACTCGACGGAATCAATTTCCGACTTCGGAGCGATTTAATTCGCGTTTAAAGTTTCTAAACCCGAAATTCCAACTTTCACAATTTAATTCCAAATTTCGATCCGGGTGTGGATTAACTACTTGGGGATCGTCCTAAACCGCCCGAACACAAAAAACCGATACTCGGGCACGTGGGCCCCACCCGGCCACAATTAGGAAAATTTCCTTTTCGCCCTAAAACGTTCCTAACGAACCGCAAACCTCAACCATTCATTTTTAAACCAATCTTAAACAAAACCCAACCTTAATCAAACCGTTTAAACTCAAACCCTAAAATTCAAACGTTCCAAAATGAAAATCGGTTAGGCTCTCACCGTAGAGAATGTCGATGTGAGCTCGATTCTTTTATCGTTGAGACGATCCACCAGTTTGATCGACGAGAAACGTCACAAATTCCCCAACCTCTTCTCTTTTTCTCTCTTCCTTCTCTCCTCTTTTCTCTCTCTAAAAACTCTTTTTTTTCTAATTGAAAAGCTTGGCCGAGACAACATGTCTTGTTTCTCTTTATTTTGTTTTTAAAAAAACAACACTAACACATATTTACAAAAAACCCCTCAAGTCCCATCTTTTGTTTTGTCCAATAAACCTAACACCACCACTTGTGTGACATTTGGCAAAAGAGCCCCACACCTTTTGGAAAATATCTCCTAGATATTTTCCAATCAGATTCGCGAAATCCGGACGTTTCGGGCCCCGAACGGGCACTTTTTCCAAGAAATTACGAAACTTCACGGGTTACAAGGAAACGGCCCAATTAAGACCACCGCGACGACGACTAAGCTTTCTGGATCCAAAACGGTCCTCGAATAGACCAAAACGTCGCTCGGTTGACTTTTCTAGCGAAAAGTCAACATTTCCCAAATTGGTCAGAAAGTTTCCCTAAGTCCCCCGGAACTCACTTTGGTCGATAACGGGGTCAACTTACGTCCGGTATGACCCTCAGAGTCAATTTTAGGTTTAAATAAGTGTCTGCTGAATTTTTTTAAATTTTCCTGTTTTTCGCAGATTTGACTGGCGTTGACCGAGAGTGGTTTTTACAGGGTTACTTTTGGGCGTTTAATTCTTTAAATTCGGGTTTCGCATGCTTACTTAAAAAGTGTGTTAATTGTAATGATTGTAGACCGTGTCGCCTACCGTGGAAATAGGAGGCTAAGCGGGAATTATGGAGCTTTGCCGGAGTAAGAGTATCGGGTTTGACACGCTTCAAGAGGTAGGGAAAAGTAGCCGGATCTCGGCCCTGACTAGGGAAATTTAACAGTAGAAATGCATGTGACACTGGGGTGTCGTGGGTTAAGTAGGTTTATCGAATATTAGAAAGGTAGGCGACGCCGGGTAGTGTCGTATGATTCGGGAACGTATCGAACATTAGAATTGCATGTGACACTTAGTAGTGTCGTAGGAGCAGAGAACTTATCGATGTTAGA
Source organism: Erodium maritimum (assembly GCA_963921825.1). Taxonomy (NCBI): domain Eukaryota; kingdom Viridiplantae; phylum Streptophyta; class Magnoliopsida; order Geraniales; family Geraniaceae; genus Erodium; species Erodium maritimum. The sequence continues at coordinate 37,095,043 of OY997588.1, forward strand.
ATTACTGGAGGCATATGACCATGCCCGGAGGTTGATTGCGAACTTATCGATATTAGAAGTACTAGAGGCATATGACCATGCCCAGAGGTTGATTGTGAAACTGTTGATATTAGAACTGCTGGAGGCATTGGTTATGCCCGGAGGTTGATTTTGTAATTTGTGTCTTGGGTGGCCATGAGAGTCGTGCTTTACTGTTGTGTCTTGGGTGGCCATGAGAGCCCGTGCTTTACTATTGTGTCTTGGGTGGCCATGAGAGCCCGTGTTTTACTGTTGGTGTGTCTTGGGGTGCCGTGAGTGCCCGTAGGGTTGTTGAGCCCGTGAGTTACTGTTGGTGTGTCTTGGGAGGCTGTGAGTGCCCGTGGGGTTGTTGAGCCCGTGAGTTACTATTGGTGCGTCTTGGGAGGCCGTGAGTGCCCGTGGGGTTGTTGAGTCTCTATTTTACTGTTGGTGTCTTGGGTGGCCATGAGTGCCTGTGGAGTGTTGAACCTGTGTTGTTGCTGTTTGTTGAACTTTGCTTGTGATTGTGGTTACCTGAGGTTGGAAACCCGACTTTGTGTCGGGAAAGTTGCGTGGTGTGGCTAGCCTCCCGACTGGGATTGGGGGAAGCGGAGAGGTTGTGGGCTAGCCTCCTGGCTGTGTGTCGGGAGAAGTTTCGTGGTTCGCGCGGGTGTGGCTGGTCACCCGACTGAGATCGGGGGTAGGGGAGAGGTTGTGGGCCAGCCTTCCGACTGAGATCGGGAGAAGTAGCGCAACAGGTCGACCGCCTGACCTGACAGGGATCGGTAAAGGGCGAGAGAGAGATGGGGTTACTGAGCAGCTAGCGTGCGATCCTTTGTGATCTTGTTTGGTGTGCGATCCTTTGTGATTTTGGGTGTTGTGTGGTTGTCTGTCGTGTCTTTGGAGGAGGCCGTCAATCGTTGAGTCGGGTCTACTTTACGTGTCCGAGTGTTGAGTCGGTTGAGGAAAGTATCAGTGTGTGTGTGTCAGTCGGGTTACTTGAGTTTGGGGATAGTGATCCCCGGTGTTGAGTTGGTTGTTGGTGTTACTGGCATTGTCTGCTAAGTATGCCGTAGTCAGTCTGTTATCCGTGGTGGTGAGCGAACGCTCACCCCTAGCTGCTTTTCCTACAGGTACCGGTCGCAGGTTGGACTAGGTGAACTTCTGAAGCTTGAAGAGCTAGGAGCGGGATTCTGGGTTTACTTTTGAGTCTAGCGACGTATACCTTGCTTTTGTCCATTTGTTGGGACGTACCTTTAAGTTGTGAATGATTATTTTTTGATGAACAAATGGTGATTTTAAAGTGATTTATGTAAAAGGTTTCAAAATGTTTTATTGTTTTAAACGTTCGCGTCCTGAGTTCGGTTTACTGAAATTGGGGCGTGACAGAGATCAAGCGTCTTATCACCACTAAGCAGTTGGTTGATCAAATGAAGACGCAAATTAAAGGGGGGAGATGATTTCAAAAGAAACTTCATGATGTTGTTTGTGACTTGCATGATTGATTCGGGGAATGAGGGTTATGTGAATCAGTCATGCTTCCGTTCTATTGTTGATGTATCTCACATACAAGATTTTAATTGGTGCAAGTTTTTAGTCAAGAGACTTGTGGATACAAAACAAACCTGGTTAAAACAACCCGAAGGTTCAAGGAATTTTTCTGGACCAATAAATTTCTTGTTGGTAAGTTTATTTTTCATTTTAACGTGTTGCATTTTATATTTAATAAACTGTTATGTTATAGTCATGTGACATGTGTTTTTCTTTGAATGATGCAGTTGTTTATCTTGATCGTGTTGAAGTCAGCACGTGTGAGGTTCCTAGGGCTTGACCCTCTTTGATTGGATGAAATACTACATTGGTGAATAGAAGAGTCGGCGATGAAATACAGTGTGATGCATTTGGAATGGGACACATACGGAGGGAGGGTCCTCCACGGGTTAGGGAGGAAGAGAATGTTGCTCAGCATCAACCCCCTAACGTAAATAGAGATAATGAAAGGGGTTATAGAAATGGAGGAGATCCACCAGCCCCGAATACCCCCCCCCCCCCCCCGTTTCATAGTGAAAGGGGTTCTGCAGAGGTATTCTAGTATTTAATTAATTTTTTTGGGGGGGAATTATGTTTTACAAATATACAGTGAGGTTATTGATTGACTTGTTTGCTAATATGTTTTACCTTGTTTGCTGATAGTGAATATATGTTTTGCGAATATGCTTTACCTAGTTTGCGGGTAGTGAATTTATGTTTTGCGAGTATGCTTTAACTAGTTTGCGGATAGTGATTATATGTTTTGCGAGTATGCACACTCTGGTTTGAGAAACAGTTTTGAGTATATCCTACATGTGATATGTGCGTAGGTTTATTGTATGCAAATATGCACATTTTGGTTTGCAGATGTGTTTTGTAGTTGATGCATACCCTGTTATTGATTGGCTTGTTTTGCTAATATGCTTTACCTAGTTTGCGGATAGTGAATATATGTTTTGCGAATTTTCTTTACCTAGTTTACGGATAGTGAATTTATGTTTTGCGAGTATGCTTTACCTAGTTTGCGGATAGTGATTCAATGTTTTGCGAGTATGCGCACTCTGGTTTGAGAAACAGTTTTGAGTATATCCTGCATGTGATATGTGCGTAGGTTTATTGTATGCAAATACCCTGTGTTTTATTTGTTTGCATTTAATCACATTAACATGCTTCTTTTTATCGTATTCAGAGGATTGTAGAAATGTTTCGATTAGCGGGGAATAAGGTTGCATAAGATTTTTTGGAATGACATCAGTTGTTGGTTGAAGGGCATATCGTCGATCCCAATACTGAGTGTTTCAAGGCAATGTCAACCCTGTTTGATGGTTTGACTGGGAATAAAAAACCCGAATATGTCATTCCTGACATACAAGGTGTGTTGCTGTCACAAGACTCATGGTTTATTCTACCCGGGGTTATCGAGACCATTGAGAAATTGATTGAAGCAGCAACACGCGTTGGGGAAGGGTACAAAGGAGCAGAGAAGCCACCTGCTCGTGCCGTTACTCCACCAACGTTCAGACTTCTTTCACCATACCAAAAATCGTCTGCGAATGTTCTTTCACCATGCCCTGCTAGATCCACTACATTGTCAAGCCCTGAATGCGATAATGTCGTTCGGAAATTGTTCGCAAGTAATGATGCAGCCCTGTGGATAATATGGTTGCAAAAAAAAAAAACTGAGCCAGAAAAGAATAACTGCGTTGGCGATGAGTTTGACACTATTTCTGTTGCTTCTGGTATTGGGAAGGAAGCTTGTGAGATGGTTGTTGATCATCCAATCGCGGAACGTGAATCTTCCGATGTTGTTAACAAATATGATTGGTGGGCTCTTGCAGTGCAATCAGATCCTCTTACTATTGAAGGCAGTCAAGGAAATGTCAACGGGTCTGTGTCTGTCAATGACTTTTGTCAGGCACTTCAAGTGCAACCCGAGCCACTCAATATAATTGTTGTCGAACAAAATGTCAACAATGAACCACCTGTTAATCAAGCTTGCAAGATTCAACCCCCGCCACTTGTTACTGGACGGGTTGACCAAAATATCAATCGTGTTATTGGTGGGAAAGAGGTCCCTGAGACAGTTGACGCGCATCCTGAACTTGCAATGACAAGATTTTGTGAATCTGTAATAACCACTCCCGGTCAACGCCAGTCAAACCTGCGAAAAACAGGAAAATTTAAAATTTTTGGTCACACTTTTTTTAAACCTAAAATTGACTCCGAGGGTCATACCGGACGTAAGTTGACCCCGTTATCGACCAAAGTGAGTTCCGGGGGACTCAGGGCAACTTTCTGATCAATTTGGGAAAAGTTTACTTTTCGCTGGAAAAGTCAACCGAGCGACGTTTTGGTCCATTCGAGGACCGTTTTGGATCCAAAAAGCTTAGCCGTCGTCGCAGCGGTCTTAGTTGATCCGTTTCCTTGTAGCCCGTGAAGTTTCGTAATTTCTTGGAAAAAGTGCCCGTTCGAGGCCCGAAACAGCCGAATTTCGCGAATCTGACTGAAAAATATCTAGAAGATATTTTCCAAAATGGTGTGGGACCCACATGACACATGTCATGAATGTGGTGGAAGGAAAAGGGGAGGACAACTTTACCCTTGACTTTAAAGAAAAGACAAAAGGAAAAGGAAGGGCATTTTGGTCTCTTTGCTATGTGTTAGTGTTTGAATCAATTTTAAAGGGAAATGTGGAGGTGATACACGGCAATTCAGCAAAAAAATAGGAAATGGAGAGAGAAAGAAGAGAGAGAAAGGGAAGGAGAAAAAAGGAAAGAAAAGGGGGGATTTTGGTGATTTCCCGACGATCCGACCGACCGATTGACTCAACGATTGAAGATTCGTCATCCCGTCGTCATTCCCTACGCTGAGCACCTAACCGATTTTCGTTTTGATACGTTTAAATTTTTGGGTTTGAGTTTAAACGGTTTGATTATGGTTGGGTTTTGGTTAGAATTGGTTAAAAGATGAATGGTTGAGGTTTGGGGTTCGTTAGGAACGTTTTGGGGCAAAAAGGGAATTTTTTCCATTGTGGCCGTGTGGGGCCCACGTGCTCGGGTGCTCGGGTTTTAGCGTTCTGGTGGTTTAAAACGTTCCCCGGACCTTTTATCCTTAATCGAATCGAAATTTGGAATTAAATTGGAGAAGTTGTAATTAACGGGTTTTGGAAACTTTAAACGTTAATTGACTAAGAAGTCGGAATTCGATTCCGTCAAGTGCGTTGGGTTCCTTGAATTATTCTAAGACCGTAGAAACGAAAACAGGGGCTTTCGGAGCCCCGGAAGGCAATTAACAAAACCCGGGCAGATTCGCCATGTCTGGCGAATCGGGCCTTTACGGGTCCTTTATCGACAATGTCGAGTAATTGGGAAGTTTGGGAGTGATCGACATTGTCGGGGTTAAGTTTGGGCATCGAGTTTAATGGTTTTCGGCTTATTCCTGCGAGTTGTTTAGTGACTTTAAATTGTGTTCCTTTAGATCGTGCCACGGACCGAGGCAAGGGAAAGCTGGGTGAGTGACTGAGATCATCACCGGAGCTCGTGGTTGGCTTTTAGGAGAACACGCACGAGGTAGGGAAAAGTAGCCGGATCTCGGCCCTGACTAGGGAAAGTTAACAGTAGAATTGCATGTGACACCGGGGTGTCGTGGGTTGAGTAGGTTTATTTAAATATTAGAAAAGCATGATACGGGATCGTAGTAATTATTAGAAATGCATGATACGGGATCGTAGTAATTATTAGAAATGCATGATACGGGATCGTAGCGATTATAAGAAAAGCATGTGACACTTAGTAGTGTCGTGGGAGCAGAGAACTTAGCGTTAATTGATTTACTGGAGGCATATGACCATGCCCGGAGGTTTTTTATGAACTTGTTGATATTAGGAGTACTGGAGGCATATGACCATGCCCGGAGGTTGATTGTGAAACTGTTGATATTAGGACTGTTGGAGGCTTGGGTTAAGCCGGAGGTTGATTGTTTATATTGGCGTCTTGGGTGGCCTTGAGAGCCCGTGTATTATTATTGTTGAGTCTTGGGTGGCCATGAGAGCCCGTGTTATTATTCGTGTTTGGGTGGCCATGAGAGCCCGTATTTTACTGTTGGTGTTTTAGCTGGCTTACGAGTTAGAGTCTCGGTAAGTTGCAATCGTGTTTTATCGTTGAGTTTTGGGTGGCCATGAGTGCCCGTGTGGTTGTTGAACCCGTGTCTTTACCTTTGGTGTTTTGGGTGGCCTTGAGAGCCCGTGTACTAAGGTTGGTGTCTTTGGCTGGCCTACCGAGTTAGAGTCTCGGGGGGTTGCAAGCTTTCTTTAGCTGGCTTACGAGTTAGAGTCTCGGTAAGTTGCAAGCGTGTTTTATGGTTGGTGTCTTGGGAGGCCGTGAGTGCCTGTGGGGCTGTTGAGTCCGTGTCTTACTGTCGGTGTGTCTTGGGAGGCCGTGAGTGCCTGTGGGGCTGTTGAGTCCGAGTTTTACGGTTAGTGTCTTGGTGGCCATGAGTGCCTGTGGGTGTTGAACCTGTGTTGTTACTGGTTGTTGATTTTGCTTGTGATTGTGTTTGTGATTGTGATTGTGATTGTGGTTACCGGAGGTTGGGGGCCCGCTTCCTGAAACGGGGGTCCACGAGCACACGCGTCTGCATGTTCAGACGGGGTAGGGGGCCCGCCCGCCAATAAAGGGGTCCTGGCCGCGCGTGTGTGGTTTGGGTTTATGAGCATACCTTGGCTGGCTTATGGGTTAGAGTCCCAGTAAGTTGGAGCATTTTCCGGCTGGCTTATGGGTTAGAGTCCCAGTAAGTTGCAGCATTTTCCGGCTGGCTTATGGGTTAGAGTCTCGGTAAGTTGCAGCATTCTTGGGTTGGCCTGACCGGGTTAGAGTCCCGGGAGGGCGTTCTTGGCAACTGGTTTGAGATCCTTTGTGATCTTGTTTGGTGTGCGATCCTTCGTGATCTTGTTTGGTGTGCGATCCTTCGTGATCTTGTTGGTGCGTGATCCATTGTGATGTTGTTTGGTGTTGCGTGACTTTCTTTTGAGTCCTTGGAAGAGGTCGTCAATGGTTGTGTCGGGTCTACTTTACGTGTCAGGATGTCGAGTTGGTCAGGGAAGGCAACAATGGGTGTATGTTCAGTTAGAGTACTTGGGTTGGGGATGGTGTTCCCCGGTGTTGAGTTGTTGGTGGTGTTATTTGCTTTGTCTGCTAATTATGCCGTAGTCAGTCTGTTATCTGTGGTGGTGAGCGAACGCTCACCCCTAGCTGCTTTTCCTACAGGTACTGTTCGTGGGACGGACTAGGTGAGCTTCTGAAGCTTGAAGAGCTTGAAGCGGGTTTCTGGGTGTTTTAAGTCTAGTGACGTGTACCTCGTTTTTGTCCACTTGTTGGGACGTGTTTTAAGTTGTAATTATTTTTTGTTGAACAAAGGATGATTTTAAAGTGATCTATAAAAATGGTTTCAAAGGTGTTTATTATTTTAAAACGTTCGCGTCCCGAGTTGGGTTTACTGAAATTGGGGCGTGACAGAATCCATAGTCCAACGCCCTGCTGTCATACCTCTTCCTGCTAATAAAGGCCCCGTGCATCCTCCTAAGAAGTCGACCGATGGTGTTGGTCATGTGGAGTCTGGCTCAGTTATTGATCCACCAATGAAGAGAGCTCCCGCTCGTGCACCCGGTAAGAAAGGCCCCGCTGCTGTCCCGGAGAAGAAATTACCCCCTACTGTTGCAGCAAAAAAAGCTCAAGGCGCTGTTAAGAAAAATCCCCCTGTTGTTAAGAAACGTGCTGCAACTGGTAAGGGTTTTACGACAATTGGGTGCTGCGAGGCATCTTTATTATGGGAAACCCCAGTCAAACAACCTTTACCTCGTTTGATTGCACCGTCTAAATTTCTATGTTCTCCGTATGTTGATCGTCAAACAGATTATTGGTCCGAACTTCTGGAGGTTGAGGATTGTATTGCTGATTGGGTGCTGAATATAAGCAAATACAAGGATTGGTAAGTAAAATATGTTTTTCCCCTTATTTTGTTTTTATATTTTATTTTAGCAAATACAGTGAATAGGCTTTTCTCTCTGTGAATTCAGGGATTTTATGTTTCAGTGCTCTGAAAATGTTATTACCAAAAGGGGCTTTAATTCTTTCCAAACTGATTCATGGATTGAATTGGAAACCATTAATTAGTGGTGTCACTATCTGAATCACCTGGAAACGATCAAGAGTGATTCATCACCTAACCGGTTCTTCTTTGCAGCTTCTCTTAGTGTAAGCATAGTTTGTGCATTTTTTTGGTTGATTACGTTTATAGTTTGAATTACTTTATTGTGTTTTGTTATTTATAAGTTTATTTGTAGGCTTCGATTTCGGAACATAAAAAAGATGTATATTTTGACGATGTTTTCAAGATTCAAAGTAAGGAGTTCCCTTCTTTTTCATGGAAGAAGTTGGACTTGGTAAGTATAATACATGGTTGGTCACAGAATATGAAATATGTTGGTTGCGGTTAAGGTTTGTATGTTTTGCGGTTATACGCACCCTTGTTTGAGAAATAACGTTTACCTGTTTGAGACACGCAATATCTGGTTGGAGGTTATGGATTCTCTTGTTTGCGAATATGCTCTATCAAGTTTGCGGCTATTGCATACATGTTTTGCGGATAAGCGCACCCTAGTTTGAGAAACAGTTTTCCCCAGTTTGCTGATAATGAATATGTAGTTTGCGGATAGTGAATATCTGTTTTGCTGATATAGTAGTGAATGATTGTATTATATAAACCAATTTATTCATTATATTAATATGCTGATGTATTTTATATATTTTTTTTACAGGTTTTCATGGTTGTTTTTAAGAGCAATTGTCACGCCCCAATTTCAGCGAATCGAACTCGGGACGCGAATTTTTAAAACATGAATACTTAAAACCTGTTTTGAATAAAAGCTTTGACATTTCCATTTATTTACCAAAATAATAGTAGTATTTACAATACAAAAACGTCCCAACAAGTGGACAAGGTACACATCCGTCACTAGACTCAACAAAAGTAAAGACCAGACTCCGCTCCAAGCTCCATGAACTTCAAGAGCTCACCTAGTCCGTCCCACGAACAGTACCTGTAGGAAAAGCAGCTAGGGGTGAGCGTTCGCTCACCACCACGGATAACAGACTGACTACGGCATAAATAGCAGACAAAGCCGGTAACACCCAAAACTAAAGTCAACACCGGGGGACACTGTCCCCAACCCAAGGACTCTGACTGAACATACACCCACTGTTACCTTCCTTGACCAACCCAACACTTTGACACGTAGAGTAGACCCGACACAACGATCACGACCTCTCCCAAGGACTCGAAAGAAACTACGCAACACCAAACAAGATCACAAAGGATCGCACACCGAACAAGATCACAAAGGCTCGCGAACCAGCTGCTCAGTAACCTCCCTCACCAGACTCAACCTCAACCTCGTAAAGTAAAACCGACACAACCAACAATGACCTTCCCCAAAGACACGAACCCGGATCAGGCTAGTTGAAGAATGCTCAGAACCTGCCGAGCCTCGTACGCGGTCAGGCCAGCCGAAGAATGCTCGTAACCTACCGGGACCCGGTCACGGATCAGGCTAGCCGAAGAATGCTCATAACCTCTCGGGATCCGGACACGGAACAGGCTAGCCGAAGAATGCTCAAAACCTGTCGAGGCTCGAGTTTGGTCAGGCCAGCCGAAGAATGCTCGTAACCTGCCAAAATCCATACCACTCCCCGACACACAGTCGGGTCGGGCAAACACAACCACAAACACAAGCAAGCTCAACAAACAGGAACTCAAGGCCACTAAAGACACCTCAACAGTCAATACTCGGTTTCAACAACCCCACGGGCCATCATGGCCTCCCAAAACACAACCACTTAACTCGCGGGCTCAACAACCCCAAGACATCAGTAATAACACACAGGCTCTCATGGCCACCCAAACTCAACAGCAAACACAAGGGCTCTTATGGCCACCCAAACTCAACAACAATTAACACGGGCTCTCAAGGCCACCCAACTCAACAACAATTAACACGGGCTCTCAAGGCCACCCAACTCAACAACAATTAACACGGGCTCTCAAGGCCACCCAACTCAACAACAATTAACACGGCTCTCAAGGCCACCCCAGACTCAACAACAATTAACACGGCTCTCAAGGCCACCCAAGACTCAACAATAATAATACACGGGCTCTCAAGGCCACCCAAGACGCCAAAATAAACAATCAACCTCCGACTTAACCCAAGCCTCCAACAGTCCTAATATCAACAGTTTCACAATCAACCTCCGGGCATGGTCATATGCCTCCAGTACTCCTAATCTCGATAAGTTCACAATCAACCTCCGGGCATGGTCATATGCCTCCAGTAAAACAATTATCGTTAAGTTCTCTACTCCTACGACACTACTAAGTGTCACATGCCTTTCCAATAATTACTAAGTTCCCATAACATGCTTTTCTGACATACGCTACAATCCCGTATCATGCTTTTCTAATAATTACCAAGTTCTCGTAGCATGCTTTTCTAATAATTACCAAGTTCCCGTAGCATGCTTTTCTAATAATTACCAAGTTCCCGTAGCATGCTTTTCTAATATTTAAATAAACCTATTCAACCCACGACACCCCGGTGTCACATGCAATTCTACTGTTAACTTTCCCCAGTCAGGGCCGAGATCCGGCTACTTTTCCCTACCTCATGCGTGTTCTCCCAAAAGCCAAACCACGAGCTCCGGTGATGATCTTAGTCACTCACCCAGCTTTCCTTTGCCTCGGTCCGTGGCACGATCTAAAAGAACACAATTAAAGGCACTTTTAAACTAGTACGAATAAACCGAAAACCATTAAACTCGAAGCCCAAACTTAACCCCGACAATGTCGATCACTCCCAAACTTCCCAATTACTCGACATTGTCGATAAGGGACCCGTAAAGGCCCGATTCGCCCGACATGGCGAATCTGCCTGGGTTTTGTTAATTGCCTTCCGGGGCTCCAAAAGCCCCCGTTTTCGTTTCTACGGTCTTAGAATATTTCAAGGAACCCAACGCACTTAACGGAATCGAATTCCGACTTCCGAGTCAATTAATTAACGTTTAAAGTTTCTAAAACCCGTTAATTACAACTTCTCCAATTTAATTCCAATTTTCGATTCGATTTAGGGTAAATGGTCCGGGGAACGTTCTAAACCACCCGAAACACAAAACCCGATCACCCGAGCACGTGGGCCCCACCAACCCACTTGGACGAGAGCTCCTAGGGCTCAAGGGGGGTTCGGCCACCATGGTGGTGGCTGGTACCACCTCCGGCCAGCCACCCCATGGCCGGCCGGCCACCACCCACGGTGGCCGGAGCTCCTCTCGAGCCTCCGATCACCAGAAAACGTGCAATTAAACTTCCAACACCTCTAAAACGTCTCCAACAATTCCCCTAACACCAAAACCACTCTAAACTAATAGTTTCACCCAAACCCTAACATTTGAAAACTATCAAAAAGACGATCGGTTTGGGTATTACCGTAGAGGAGGATGAGGGGAACGAGAATGCTCCTTGCTTGAAGACGATCCAAGGGCTTGATTCTCCTCCAAACCCTACCTTTCTCCTTCTCTCTTCTTCTCCTTCTTCTTCTCTCTCTAACCTCTCTCTTCTTTCTTTCTATTTCAAACACTTAATACATTTCTTTTTTTTTCTTTTAATACATGTGGCCGACCACACCTAAGGCACACCACATCTTTTCCCTCCAAAACTAACACCACCATATAAGTGACAAGTGTCAAGGTGGGTCCCACACCTTTTGGAAAATATCTAGTTGATAATTTCCAATCAGTTTCGCGAAAAACGGACGTTTCGGGCCCCGAACGGGCACTTTTCCCAAGAAATTACGAAACTTGACGGGCTAAAGGAAACGGCTCAACTAAGACCGCTGCGACGACGGCTAAGCTTTTCAGATCCCAAACGGTCCTCGAATGGACCAAAACGTCGCTCGGTTGACTTTTCCAGCGAAAAGTCAACATTTCCCAAATTGCTCTGAAAGTTGCCCTTAGTCCCCCGGAACTCACCTTGGTCAATAACGGGGTCAACTTAAGTCCGGTATGACCCTCAGGGTCCAATTCCGGTTCGATACAGTGTTTGCTCAAAATTTTTAAATTTTCCTGTTTTTCGCAGGTTTGACTGGCGTTGACCGGGAGTGGTTATTACAGCAATCACTACACACTCTTATGCATCGACATGAAGAACATAAATTCAGTTATTATTGACAATGTCAAAGGAACGGTTGATGATGATATTCGTTATGGAAAAATACACTATACATTGGTACGTATTCTTCTCTCATTGACTGTGTTTGATTACTGTCTATCTATTTATTTCTGTTTTTATTTATGTTTCTTTGGTTTTTTTGTGTTGCATAGAGGTCTAAAATTTGCAAGGTCATAACAAAAACTGATAAAGCTATAGCTCAGAAAATTTTCAAAGGTAAGATTGATCGGCTCCATGTACCATGGGAATCTAACGACAATCATATGGATTGTGGGGTGTATGCTATGTGGCACATGGAATCGTATCTTGGCAATGAGAATTGGGCAGGAGAATTGGCCGTTAATGATGTAAGTTAAACCAACAATTATTTCTTTGTCGGTATACAACAATTAGTATAGATTTGATCTTTAAATTTTGGTTTTGTAGGCTCCACATATTAAATTATTGAGGAAAAGATTCCTCTTTAAGTTGGTCACATTTGAGAAGAACAGCCTGTGGAGAGAAATTGAGGAGAATATGAGAGATTATTTCAAAAAGAAGAAGATCAAATTCGAATTTAGTGTCAAGTATAAAGCCTTATTACCATGCGAACGTCATGAAACTTAGTGAATTACTCTTTTTGATTATTGGCATTTGTTTTCAGAAACAACAATTTTTGTTTGAGAATTTATGATATATTGTTTGAGAATAATCTGTGTAGTGTTTTGAGAATTTATAAGATCTTTTGTTTGTGAATATGCTGTATTTTAGGATAAACAAGTTGTTGGTTGAGGTTGTGTGTTTTCTGTTTTGCGAATGTAAAGTGTCTAGTTTGCGGGTACTATTTTTCTGTTTTGTGAATAGTCAATCCTTGGTTTGCGAAACTGGGTTTCCTTTGTTGGTTGAGGTATGTGTTTTCTGTTTTGCGAATATATAGTGTCTAGTTTGCAGGTACTATTTTTCTGTTTTACGAATAGTCAATCCTTGGTTTGAGAAACTGGGTTTCCTTGTTTCAGAGTATGCAATATGTTGGTTGAGGTTCAGGATTGTATGTTTTACGGATATACGCACCATGGTTTGCGAAATAACGTTTACCTATTTGAGATATGCAATATCTGGTTGAGGTTTTGGATTGTCTTGTACGAAGAATACAGTGTAGTTCTGTTTGATTTTACCAATGATATGATATGCCTTAATATGTTAGTAACTTCAGTAATTTTTGTTTTGATAATAATCATGTCATGGTTTACGAATATAACCATGCGTGTTTGAGAATACAGAATATGTCGTTTGCGAATTAAATATAGATTACTTTCACAGTGACAAGCAGATACTAGTCATCCATTCACTGATAAACCAAGTTTTCAAAAGACAAAACAAAAACATCAAAAGACGATTGACATGATAATAGGGAAAATATAACTACATCCTTCATGGGTCGGATGTGCCCTAGTCCTCTTCTACCTCAATGGTTTTGAAGAAGTCCTGAATCTCTTTCAGTGTCGCCATCATCTTGTCCCTATCTTCCTTGTGCTTTTCAGTCGAGTTGCTCATTTCAAGCACTTGCAGTTCATTGGCAAGGCTTACCACCTTCTCCTCCATCAGCAAAAAGTGGATCTGGATTAGTCCCAACCTTATTTTGTGATACTGCATTGTCGACTCCATAGCGGCTTCCTCCATCTGTAGCACCATGTTGCAACGTTCCTCTCTGGTACGTTCCATAGCTTCTTCGGTGCAAACGTTTCCTTCCACTATGGTGCGTTTCCTGTTTGGGGCCATCGCTTTTGCAGACTGGTGGTTTGAAGTTATTTAGAAGAGAATTTGAAATTGAAGGAGAGTTGTAGGGTTCAGTGGTATAGGGGTGGGGATATTTATAGTTGAAATCTTGCGGTGGCATTATCGTTATTTTGTTTAAAGTAGAGTTCTAATTATAGACAGATTAGTTAACTAATAATGATTCCGCAAAACATATACCTTATTTTCGCAATCCATAACTCATAATTCTCAAACTAAATGTTGATTTACGTTTATCGGTATGTGATACGATAAGATATTGTAGAGGACACGTGTCAATCGTTACCAAAATTAGACGTATGGTGTAATCGATATGATTTCAAAATCCGACGGTAAGTTTTCACGGTTATATTTCATCATTACTAAAATCCCCCTCGAATGCACGAAGATCTTATCGCATTTAATGCGTTGCTAAGTCTTTTCACCGCCGTTTGGTTTAGTTTAAATCAATCTTTAACCCTACAAATCACGTCATCATAGAGCTTTTTTCAATTAAGTCATGTCACCATACAGAAAGTACTGTAGTAGTGGTGAGGAAGAGGTAACTTCAAAGAGACGAAGGCTGATTTCACTTGGTGATGAAGAGGATTGCCCTATTATCATCAGTGATGATGACGATGATGAGAAAGAGGAGGAGAAAGAAAATGGGGAGGAAGAAGTTGATGAGGAAGGCGAAGAAGACGATGATGGTATAATGGTGATGTTGAAGAGGATGATGATGAGAAAGTGGAAGAAAAAGACTATGGTTATAATGATGATGTTGAAGAGGTTGAAGAAGATGATGATGGTGATGATGAAGACGAAGAAGAAGATGATGATGATGAAGTCGGAGAATGAAGATTTGTCACGCCCCAATTTCAGCGAACCGAACTCGGGACGCGAACATTTAAAAGATACAATTCTTCAAACCTGTTTTCTTTAAATCACTTTAAAATACCAGTTTAGTTCAACGAATAATGTCATTTACATCTCAAACAAATTAGTCCCACACTTGGACAAAAAGGGGTAGGTACACGTCACTAGACTCAAGACTCCCAGAACCCGCTTCAAGCTCTTCAAGCTTCAGAAGCTCACCTAATCCAGCCCGCGAACGGTACCTGTAGGAAAAGCAGCAGGGGTGAGCGTTCGCTCACCACCACGGATAACAGACTGACTACGGCATAATTAGCAGACAATGCCGGTAACACCACAACGACTCAAAAGACACACACACGACCAGTACTTTCCTCAACCGACTCAACACTCGGACACGTTATGTAGACCCCACACTACGATCGACGACCTCCTCCAAGACACGATTGACCACACAATACCAAACAAGATCACAAAGGATCGCAAACCGACTGCTCAGTAACCAATCTCTGTCTCTCGCCCTTTACCGATCATAGACGTGGTCAGGCGGTCGACCTGTCGCGCAACTTCTCCCGATCCCAGTCGGGAGGCTAACCCACAACCTCTCCGCTTCACCCGATCCCAGTCGGGTGGTTAGCCACACCCGCGCGTCCTTCCCCCGATCTCAGTCGGGGAGCTAGCCCACAACCTCTCCGCTTCTCCCGATCCCAGTCGGGAGGCTAGCTACACCACACAACCTCCACCAGTAACCAGTAACCAATCACAATCACAAACAAGTTCAAACAGACAGTAACGACACTGGTGACAACTCCACAGGCACTCAAGGCCACCCAAAACACCGAAACGACAACACGGGCTCTCATGGCCACCCAAGACTCAGCAATGAAAAATACGGGCTCTCAAGGCCACCCAACTCAACAACAAATAACACGGGCTCTCAAGGCCACCCAACTCAACGATAAATAACACGGGCTCTCAAGGCCACCCAAACTCAACAGTAAATGACACGGGCTCTCAAGGCCACCCAAACTTCAACAGTAAAAATAACACACAACAACCTCCGGCATAATCGGTGCCTACAACAGTCCTAAGATCACTAGTTTCACAATCAACCTCCGGGCATGGTCATATGCCTCCAGTACTCCTAATATCAACAGTTTCACAACCAACCTCCGGGCATGGTCATATGCCTCCAGTAAATCAATTATCGCTAAGTTCTCTGCTCCTATGACACTACTAAGTGTCACATGCTTTTCTCATAATTACTAAGTTCCCGTAACATGCTTTTCTAATAAACGCTACAATCCCGTATCATGCTCTTCTAATATTTAAATAAACCTACTCAACCCACGACACCCCGGTGTCACATGCAATTCTACAGTTAACTTTCCCTAGTCAGGGCCGAGATCCGGCTACTTTTCCCTACCTCAACTGAAGAGCAACCGCTATGTTTCCTAGCTGCTGACGTTCTGGCTCGCTACCTCCGGGCTTCACCTCGATCGAAGCCGGACGCTAAAGATAACACGAAAGCCATAATTAGAGGCGATTCCCAGGTTAATTTAAAGGTCACCACTAATCCAGTTTAAAACCGACAGTTGTCCTTTAAATTCGAGCGGGATAAAAGCGGGGTCACGGCGAATCGGGTTTGAGTACCCGAGCACCGAATCGGTGCATGCGAGGCACGGTCCCAATGCACGAGGTCCGATTCAACGGTCCGCTTTTGTTCCGTTCTTAACCCCATTAGCAGTCCATTTTAACGAGAGTTCCAGATTCGTTCAACTGCTCGAAATTCCGCCTTAAAACCGTTTAACGTCTAGTTTAAACGTTCAGGTTCCCAATCTCAATTCAGTTTCGATCCAATAATCTTAACAAGAAAACCTTTTGCTCGACTCTGGTTTCGTTTTAACAAAACCCCTTTAATCTCAAAACTGATTTCTTTTCCCCTTTCCTTTCACAACTGATTTATTTCTTAAATTTAAGTTTGTTTCTGTTTCGGTCCAACACCACCCAAAACCGATCTCAAAACCCTAACTGTTTCAAAACAACTTCCTTTTCTTCTCTTATTCCAATCTGATTTTTTTGTAAACTCAGTTTCTTTAATTTTCTGGATCCAACAGAACCGTTCCAAAAAGTCCAGTTTAATCGTTCCAAAACGTTCCAAAATCAAGCCACGGTTTTGTTCAATCAGTCTCAAATCCGTCCTTTCTTTTCTTAAAAAAAATATTTGAAATCGTTTTAATTTTTATTTTCCTTTTAACAATTTATTTTCCTTAAAATTTCTGATTCCAAAATCTTCACAACGTCAGATACACAACAGTTTCCGATCAACACTAACGGATCTTCAACAAAACCCAGATTCAACACAAATCGAAAACGGGAAAAGAAATAGAGGTTCGGTTTTGAACCGGTCGGCCGCCGGCGAGGGCGGCGTCGGCCGGGGCCTAACCGTAGAGAAAAGGACGGCGGTGGTGGTCTCGGACGGCACTGGATCGGGAGAGGGAGAGGGTGGTCGGGGACCCGAGCTGGTCGGAGGCGGTGGTTCGGGCGGCGGCTGGTGGTGGCGTGAGGTCGACCGGGACCTCGCCTGAACGGGAGGGTGGTGGTGGTGCTCTGGATCAAGAGAGGGAGGAGGGGCTCGGATCTGGTGACGCGGTGGCTGGACGGAGAAGGAGGAGGGGTCGGAGACGCCGATTTCCGGCGAGGGTGAGAGGAGTGGGTCGGAAGGGGTTTGAAGGAGACGAAGAGGAAGGAGTGAGGGAGGACGGGGTTGGGAGGTCGGAATCCGGCGAGTGAGAGGGAGACGGCGTGGAGGTGACGGGACGGTGAGGGCGAGAGGGGCTGGCCGGGACATCGCCGGCGACGGCGTGAGGAGGGAGGAGTGAAGTCGGGATAGGGGACGGCTGCACACGAAGAAGGAGAGGCAGAAATGCTTCTCAAACCCTAAAAACAATGGGTATTTATACCCATTTGGCTTGGGCCTCTCTTTCGGTTGGGCCTGGCACAACTTTGCTGGGCTGGTTCAATAGTTGGGCCCGGCCCGACCAGCTGGCCCTAGAGCCCCCTTTTTTTTTTGCAAAGACCAATTTTTGCGCAAACCTAACCCGACGTATCTAATTACAAAAGAAAACCCCTTTTTAAAATAAGTGGGTTTTACAAGATTGGTGAATGTAACTTATGCCACAAGTTCCTACAGTTTTAAGAAATTGAACTCTTTTTGTGAATATTGTTAATTTGTTCCTCTTAAGTTGTTGTTTGCGGATACGAACTTGTAGTTTGCGGATTCAGAGATACTGGTTTGCTTATATTGTAATTTTTTTCTTTGTAACTTGTTGTTTGGGGATACAGAGATCCTGGTTTGCGGATACAGAGATCATGGTTTGCTGATACTAATATTCTGTTTCGCGTATAACAAAAATCATGGAATTATATATAACTTGAAAGTGAAATATAAACGATTTTAAGGAAAACGATTTTTTGTAATTACTTTGAACTGGTTAAGAACAGACAAAAGGAATCAAAGAGACTAGGGTTTGCTACCCATATACCACCAGTTTCATAGCCTTGTTCACCGCTAAGATCACTTCGGTTATCTTCCTGGTGAGGGTTGTGTTTGCAAGCGCCTCTTCGGCACTCATGTCAGTGCACAGCTCGTCGCCAACATCCATGGCCAAAATTTCAAGCTGAAGCTCGATCTCAGAAAGCTTAGGCTTGATTGCATTGAAGTTCATCACAAACTTCTCGTGCTTGATGAGACGCTTTTGTTTTTTGTCTTTGTCGTGCCGCTCCTTCAGTTTCCTTTCGCGTTCGTCGAGTTCATCTTCATAGCTTTTATGCTTCCTGCTGCTTGACGACGTCATTTTTTCAGAGTAAAATTGGGTATTCGAAGAGTTGAGGGATGAGTATAGAAGGGTACAGTATTTGGGTATATATAGGGGAACACGTAGGGCATCGTGGGTTAGTGGAGAAATTAATTCTCCCCCACGTTTCCACGCTGTCAATATTTGATTGGTCTACCACAAACCGTTTCACTTCCCTTTTGTACGCAAAACTAAAGTAGTATATTCTCAAATCATTATATTATATAGTAAACAAAATTTGAACAATTAAATCCTCAAACCAAACAACTGTATCCATCAAACCGTATATATTTATCGCAAAACTCATTGTCTATATTCGCAAACAGAAACAAGTAAATCCGCTGTTAAAATCTAAATCAGTCTACTTTTTCTTCTTCCTATTCTTATTTATGAGGCATGTCCTGCTGTCAAGATTTTTCATTTGTTTGAACAATTTATTATATCAAATTCGTATAAATGAAAACATATGCAGAAATGAAATTTATTAATTCAGAAAACACAAACAACTGTATCCTAAAACAGTCTATATTTATTCGCAAAACCTATTGTCTATGTCTGCAAAGAGACAAAACTAAATCCACAATCGATAATCTACATCAGTCTACTTCTTCTTCTTCATATTCTTACTCAGGGGGCAGGTCCTTGTGTCATGGTCTTGCATTGTGTTGAACAATATATTATATTAAATTTCATATAAATAAAAACATGTGCAGAAAGGAAATTTATTAATTCAGAAAACGCAAACAACTGTATCATCAAACAGTCTTTATTTATTCGCAAAACACTTGCTGTATTTTCGCAAATAGAAAAAACTAAATCCGCAGTTGAAAATATACATCATTCTTCTTCTTCTTCTTCTTCTTCTTCTTCTTCTTCTTCTTCTTCTTCTTCTTCTTCTTCTTCTTCTTCTTCTTCTTCTTCTTCTTCTTCTTCTTCTTCAGAGGGCAGTTCCTTGTGTCATGGTCTTGCATTGTGTGGCATGTACCGCATAGCCGTTTTCGCTTGTTACTTGCATTGATTGTCTTTTCTTTATTACTGATCATTCTACTCCCAGATCGCAAGCGAGAGCCCTTGGTGTTTGTGATATTTGGTGGCTGTACAGTGACTATTTCTGGCAATTTGATCCCTGTCACCGATGCTATGAAACTTGTTCTATTGAGTCTATTCTCATTCAATATGTCATCCACCGTCTTCACTCTGTGTCGATTTAGAGTGTCCAACAATCCTCGAATACTTGAAATTGCTGCATCTTCTGTCCCAATCATTTCAGTAAACCTGGCTTTCACTGCATCCATAACTTCATCATCCTTCAGACTAGGATCTTCAGGGGGAACACCATTAGAAGACAATGTAGCTGTCAAGTTTGTGTCTTTACACCATCTCGGGTTTACCAGTGTCCTAGGAATCTTCCTCAACGTCGTGTTTTGCAGCGCAAAGAATATGTGAGAACATATATAGCTCGTTGTTAGAAGCTTGTTGCAATTGCACTCAAAGTTATTTGTACTCATCGTCCAAGTCACCCTGAATTCCTTACCATCTTTAATAATCGATGAATCCTTGACTTTATAGACAATGGTGTCATCTACGGTGTCATCCATGCCTGGCAAGCTGCAGCGGTTGAGAGCGTAAACTATTTTCTTTTGTATGTCAGCAAACACAGTATGTGTGTACACAGTCCAAGCATTTGCTTCAAAACACGTGTTTGTCTTCAGCACCGGATATGAGTTGTAGCTGTGCATCATAAGACTGAAATGCTCATTCCTTTGGTTTTCTATCACCACGCCACACCGCCAGATCAAGTGAACAAGGTTTAGGTACTGATCTGTGAGCTGTTGATAGGCCCGGTTGGCTGATTCAGACCTTGATGTTGTTCTCATAAACAACCCCATCGGTAAATCCCTATGGTATGTTGGGATCCAACTGTGACGCAGATCGAATAAGCCATTGAGCCAAGTGTTGTCCTGCAAATTGAAGTCTTCAATGATGCTAGCCCACTCTTCATCAAACTCATCAGGGCCTATAAGGTTGTTGTATACTATGGAATCCAACCTTTTCTCAAAGTCTGTATCATTTGTTATACTTCCAGGCACCTGTAACATTTTTTGTAAGATTTGTAAACTCGAACAAATAAATAACACTAATTGACAATACTGTGGCATATGAATATTTTGTGTTCATAGATTGAGAAAACAGACATAACAGTTTGAGAATAGATATAAACCCATCGCATAGTAGTTAACTATGAGAAGCATATTAAGAATAAAACGTTTTGAGTAAACAAGCATTACTAGATGAGGATACAGAGTATATGATTTTCTTATAGAGACTGACCTTAAGACGAATCTTATTCATAATGTGCCACATGCAGAGTTTGTGCTTAGTCTCTGTCATGACTTTAGGTATTGCAACTTTCATTGATGGGTCTTGATCTGTCATCAGATACATTGGTTGCTTCCCATTCATCGCCTTCAGAAAAGCGTTAAACATCGAACTGAAAGACTCGATATCCTCATGTGTTACCAGTCTCAGCCCAAAAGTCACAGATTTGTCATAGTTGTCTACTCCCGTAAACGGACAAAATGGCATCGAGTACCTACAAAACATCAATCGTTAATAAAGAATAATGTTTACAATTGCTTTTTGAATGAATTAGGGAATAAGAGTAATACTTACTGGTTAGTCTTTTAAGTTGTGTCAAAGGAAACATTATCCCCATAAACCTCGTAATTTTTGATAGCTATTTCATCACACCAGAATAGCTTACTCAGGCTTCCGCTTGTGTCAACATCGTACTCATAGTAGAATTTGTTGTTGGCTACCTTCTTGTCACGGAACAGGTCAAGGATTATCTGAACATCATTTCGTCCAATATAGGCTTTCAAGTCCCTGTGGTAGTTGAAGAAATCTTGCTTCAAAGCTCCAACATGGCTGGGGCCTCCGCGTGTTTCACTGATTAGTCTGTGTCCCTTTGAGGGACCTATTCCCGATCTCTCGCAAAAGTTCATATACTCAACATGGTTGCCTTCCATATGTCGGTTACCTCTCATCTCATGTCTGTGCTCCGCTCCAACCATAGGGTGGTTATGACCTTCAACAAATTTTGATACTTTGTATCCTAATTCCTCCGAAACAAATGTGAACCTTATCATTGCTTCACAATTACTTCTTATGAGCAATCTGTTCCTCTTTTTTGTAGTCTTTGAAAGTTGCGGACTGTTTTGTTCGGGGATCTCACCCTGTTTGGAGCATACCATATACTTTAGCTTTATGTTTTTTGTTTTATCCTTCTTCTCCGTAGACCTTCTTGTAGTGAATCCAGGAAATCTAGCGTAATTTTGGTAGAAATCTATCGCCTTATTCAGTGTCTTGAATTCCTTTCGTAAAAACGGCGTTCGTTCAGGGTGGCAGGATGGAAAGTATATCCTGGTTCCTCCAGCAGATAACAGAACAGTGTTTTGGAGATCTGATTCTGCAGTACAGTCACTGTGTGTGCATGCAGCTGATATTCATCGAAATAAGGATCAGTTTGTGGATGTAATAATTTCAAATTGCATATACAGCACACATAGAATCAGATAGTTATAATATACTCAGATTGATACAGAGGCAGTAGTATATAGTAACAGGCAAAGCAGATTATTCTTCCTTTGCGAAAATAAGCAAGTTAGTTTGCGGATATTGCACATCTAGTTTGAGAATGTGTGATGGAGGAGATTTTATATATTGTTTGAGAAGAAACAAATATTTTATGTTGCTAAATATCATACAACACAAACTAATGTTTTGAGTATCTAGGCATTCTATGTCACACCCCAATTTCAGTAAAACCGTACTAGGGACGCGAACATTTAAAACAATAAAACATTTGAAACCTGTTTTGAATAAACACTTTGAAATTACCATTTAGTTAATCAAAATAATATTTACAACTCAAAAACGTCTCAACAAATGGACAAAGTACATGGTATCCGTCACTAGACTCAAAAGATAAAACTCGGACTCCGCTCCTAGCTCCTCAAGCTTCGAGAGCTCACCTAGTCCGTCCTGTGATCAGTACTTGCAGGAAAAGCAGCTAGGGGTGAGCGTTCGCTCACCACCACGGATAACAGACTGACTACGGCTGTCACGCCCCAATTTCAGCGAACCGAAACTAGGGACGCGAACGTTTTAAAAGTTACAAGACTGAAACCTGTTTTCGATAAATCACCTAAAAAGTCAGTTTGGTTCCACAAAAGAATAATATTTACACCTCAAAATAAAAGTCCCACACTTGGGCAAACCGAGATACACGTCTCTAGACTCAAACACCCAGCAACCCGCTTCAAGCTCTTCAAGCTTCAGAAGCTCACCTAGTCCAGACTACGAACGGTACCTGTAGGAAAAGCAGCTAGGGGTGAGCGTTCGCTCACCACCACAGATAACATACTGACTACGGCATAATTAGTAGACAAAGCCGATGACACTAACAACGACTCAAAGACACGCACACGACCAGTCTTTTCCTCAACTGACTCAACACTCGGACACGTTATGTAGACCCCACACTACGATCGACGACCTCCTCCAACACACGACTGACCACACAATACCAAACAAGATCACAAAGGATCGCAAACCGGCTGCTCAGTAACCAATCTCTGTCTCTCGCCCTTTACCGATCATAGACGTGGTCAGGCGGTCGACCTGTCGCGCAACTTCTCCCGATCCCAGTCGGGAGGCTAACCCACAACCTCTCCGCTTCACCCGATCCCAGTCGGATGGTTAGCCACACCCGCGCGTCCTTCCCCCGATCCCAGTCGGGGAGCTAGCCCACAACCCCTCCGCTTCTCCCGATCCCAGTCGGGAGGCTAGCTACACCACACAACCTCCACCAGCAACCAGTAACCAATCACAAACACAAACAAGTTCAAACAGACAGTAACGACACCGGTGACAACTCCACAGGCACTCAAGGCCAACAAAACACCGACAACCAAACACAGGTTCAACAACCCTACGGGCCCTCATGGCCACCCAAGACACCAACGATAAAGTACGGGTTCACAACCCCACGGGCACTCACGGCCACTCAAAATACCGAAACGACAACACGGGCTCTCATGGCCACCCAAGACTCAGCAATAATTAACACGGGCTCTCAAGGCCACCCAAACTCAACAACAAACAACACGCAACAACCTCCGGGCATGGTCATATGCCTCCAGTGAAACAGTTAACGCTAAGTTCTCTGCTCCTACGACACTACTAAGTGTCACAAGCACTTTCAGTAATCGCTACGCTCCCGTATCATGCATTTCTAATATTCGACAACCTAAATACCCACGACACCCCGGTGCCACATGCAATTCTACAGTTAATTTTCCCTAGTCAGGGCCGAGATCCGGCTACTTTTCCCTACCTCGAAAGCAACTCCAGAAGCGCTCCACTAAACCCGAGATGAAACGCAGTCACTCGCCGAGCGTCCCTTTGCCTCGGTCCGCAGCACGATCTAAAAGAACACAGATTTAACTCACTTTAAACTAGTGCGAACCGGTCGAAAATAAATAACTCAACGCCCAAGTTAATAACGGTTCCGCCGTTAAGTTAACGGCTACGATTTGTCCATTTTAAACTTGACAGTTGTCGTTTACACTCGAGCGGGATAAAAGTCGGGTTACGACGGATCGGGTTCGAGCACCCGCGCACCGAACCCAGGTTTGATCTAAACCCAGTTTAAACCCCCTTTTAACTTAAAACCGTCGTTGAACTCCCTTGCTTTAAATAATTCCGTTTTTGATTTTAAGACAAAACGGTTTCCTTGCGTTCGTTTCCAAACTCGATATTTTTGGTCCGAAACCTTTCTAAAACCGATTTGATTTCGCTTTCCCTCCTTTTTGATTTAACTTAACTCAATTCTAATCTTAATAAACGACTTTCGTTTAAAACCCGTTAACCTTAACCCGACCTAGTTTTAACGATAACGATTTTCTTTATGTCCAAACGATAAGGATCTAACACTTAGAACACTTAATCTAAAGTCGATTTTCGATTTACAACCAGTTTTAATCCTTCCTTTTTCACCCTTAACAGATAAAAAAAAAACGTAAATGACAAAAATAATAATAACTTAAAATTTGAAGTTCTTTACAGATCTTTACATTTCAGATTTTACAAAAGTCCTTTAAACAACACCGGATCTACGTTTTTCTGTTCTGTTCCCTTCCATTTCGGGAGCTCCGTTCCATCCCGGCCGGATCTGAACGAACTCGGGAACGGGAAAGCAAAGACGAAGAAGAACGGATCTGCTCGGTCCGGCCGACCACCGGCGCCGGTCGGCCGAGCTCCCACGGGCCGAGAACTAACCGTGAGGAAACGGTGGCGGCGGTGGACGGCGGTGCACGGCGGCGTCGGCGCGGGTCCGGACGGCTCGTCCCGTTCCGGATCTGACGAGCTCGCCGGCGACGGCGGGAGCTCGGGTCCGAACGGCTCGGGACGGAGAGATCGGAGGCGGCGGTGGACGGTCGAAGCTCGGGATGAGACCGGTGGCCGGATTTGGGCGTGGTCGGACGGAGATGGAAGGTCGGGGTTCGGCCGGGACGGGATTTCGTGGCTGGCCGGACCGGTGACGGCGTCGGGACGGAGGAGAAGAGGACGGGACGGTGTGGTCGGACGGAGGAGAGGGAGGTCGGGGCTCGGGGACGTGGCGGCGTGGTGCCGGTTTCGCCGGAGAAGACGAGAGAGGAGAGAGAGGGAGTGAGGGTCGGGTAGAGAGAGAGAGAGAGAGGGGGCGGCTGGGTTGTGAGGGTGCTAGGGTTTCTGAGGTAAGGGTGGGTTATATACCCATCCCTGACCAGATTGGGCCTCAGCTGGGCTGGGCTGGGCCTGCGGGCCTGGCCTGGTCTAGACCTGTTTTTTTTTTTTTTTTTTTTTTTTGCACTCGTTTCAAAAACTTACCCTAAGGTTCTCGTTTGCAAATTAATACCTTACGAAACGAAGCGGGTTTTACAATCTACCCTCCTTAAAGGAATTTCGCCCACGAAATTTAAAACAGCGTACCTCGGGAAACGAACAAGGCGGGATACTTCGCGCGAATCTCGTCCTCGCGCTCCCAAGTCGATTCAGCCCCGTGGTGCTTCCACTGCACTCGTACCAAATAGATAATCTTGCCTCCCCGCAGAATCTGCTCCCGCGTGTCCATAATCCGAACCGGCTGCTCCTCATAGGAGACATCATCAGCCACCTCGATATCTGTCCACTCGATGACGTGGGAGGGGTCTGCATTGTACTACCGCAACTGAGACACGTGGAAGACGTCATGGACTCTCCCAAGTTGCGGTGGCAACGCCAGACGATATGCCACTGTTCCCACTCTGCCCAAAATCTGGAACGGGCCAATGTACCTCGGAGCCAACTTGCCCCCGCTTCGCCTGAACCGCACCAGCCCCTTCCTCGGGCTCACCTTCAGGAACACGTGATCCCCGACTGCAAACTCAAGGGGTCGACGTCGCCTGTCGGCATAACTCTTCTGTCGGCTCTGTGCTGTCCTCAGCCGATCGCGGATCAGTGCGACTTTCTCCGTCGTCTCTCTGACAAGATCTGGCCCCAGCAGACTCTTGTCCCCCACCTCTGCCCAACACACTGGTGACCGACACGGCCTCCCATACAACGCTTCGAACGGTGCCATCCCGATACTGGCCTGGAAGCTGTTGTTGTAGGCGAACTCGGCCAAAGGCAGGTGGGTTTCCCAAGATCCCCTGAAATCCAGCACACATGCTCGCAGCATGTCCTCCAAGATCTGAATGGTACGCTCAGACTGACCGTCCGTCTGGGGATGATGTGCTGTACTGAGTAGCACCTCGGTCCCCAATGCCTTCTGCAGACTCGGCCAAAACCTGGACGTGAAGCGGGGATCCCTGTCCGACACTATCGACACCGGGACCCCGTGGAGACGCACTATCTCCTGGATATACAGGCTGCTCAACTTTTCGACCGGGTCTGTCATCCTCATAGCCAGAAAGTGGGCCGACTTAGTCAACCGGTCGACTACCACCCACACGGCGTCGTTTCCCTTGGGTGATCTCGGTAGTCCACACACGAAGTCCATCGTAATGTGTTCCCACTTCCACTGAGCAATCGGTAGTGGCTGTAACAATCCCGCTGGACGCTGATGCTCGGCCTTCACCTGCTGACAGACAAGGCATCTCGATACAAACTCTGCGACTGCTCTCCTCATACCGCGCCACCAGTAGTGCCGTCTGAGGTCACGGTACATCTTGGTGCCCCCCGGATGCACGGTGAGACGCGAATGGTGTGCCTCTCGTAACACGGCGTCTCTATAGTTAACCGGTACGAATAGCCCCCCGCGGTATCGTAGTCCCCAATCAGTGCTGTCCTGCCAGCCCACCACCTCGTCACCCCTGACGACTCTCTCGCGTATCTCTGATGCTTCGACGTCCTCTGTCTGCGCCTCCAGCACTTGGGCAAGCAGTGAGGGCTGAGCCACTAGTGAGCACATGGCAACACCGCCAGTAACCTCCTCTAGCTCAAGCCCGAATGTGCTCAGCTCCCCCATCATGCCCCACTCTCGGACAGATATGCTGGCGAGGCTCGGAGCCGACTTCCTACTCAAGGCGTCGGCGACAACGTTCGCCTTGCCTGGGTGGTAGTGTAGCTCGAAGTCGTACTCCTCAAGTAGTTCCATCCACCGTCGCTGACGCATGTTCAGGTCTCGCTGGGAAAATATGTACTTGAGGCTCTTGTGATCCGAGAACACCTGAAACCCCTCGCCGTACAGATAATATCGCCAGCTCTTCAGTGCAAACACGACTGCTGCTAGCTCCAAGTCGTGGGTAGGATAGTTGCGCTCGTGTATCTTCAACTGCCTGGAGCCATAAGCCACAACTCTGCCCGACTGCATCAGCACGCAGCCCAGTCCCTCTCCGGACGCATCGCAGTAAACATCATAACCAATTCCTCGCTCGGGCACCACTAACACTGGAGCTGTAGTCAGCCGAGTCTTCAGCTCCGCGAACGCACGCTCACAGTCGTCTGTCCACACGAACCCGACACCCTTGCGCGTCAACAGAGTCATCGGTGCGGCTAGTCGTGCAAAATCTTGGACAAATCGCCTATAGTAGCCTGCCAATCCCAGAAAGCTGCGGATCTCGAAAACACTCGTGGGCCGTGCCCACTTCGAGACCGCGTCGACCTTCGACGGATCGACCAGGATACCGTCACGGGATACAATGTGGCCGAGGAACCTCACCTCAGAGAGCCAGAACCCGCACTTCTCCCGGTTGGCATATAGCTGATGCTTGCGCAGCAGTGTTAGAACATCCCTCAGATGGGCCTTATGCGCTGCCTCGTTCTGCGAATATATCAGGATGTCGTCCACAAATACCACCACAAACTGATCTAGGTACGGCCGGAAGATGCTGTTCATCAGGTCCATGAACGCTGCTGGCGCGTTCGTCAGTCCGAATGGCATCACTAGGAACTCGTAGTGCCCATAGCGTGTCCGGAATGCAGTCTTTGCGACGTCTCCCTCACGGACTCGCAACTGATAATAACCGGATCGCAGATCGATCTTCGAGAAGTGAGTCGCCCCTCTCAACTGGTCGAACAAGTCGTCGATCCTCGGCATCGGGTACCGGTTCTTCACCGTAACCCGGTTTAGCTTCCGGTAATCTATACACATCCGTAGCTCTCCACTCTTCTTCTTCACGAAGAGTGCTGGTGCTCCCCACGGCGATGTACTCGGACGGATAAACCCCTTCTGCTGAAGCTCCCCCAGCTGACGCTTCAGCTCAGTCAACTCGGCCGGTGCAAACCTGTAAGGCGCCATCGATATCGCCGCCGCTCCCGGCACTAGGTCAATCCCGAAATCCACCTCACGAATCGGTGGAAGCCCGCTCAACTCCTCAGGAAAGACCTCGGGGAACTCGCATACCACTCTCGGTAACTCTCGGCTCTGCACAGCCGGTACTTCCTCCTCTGCGGACAACGCCGACAGGAGGACCCCACTCTTACTTCCCAGCACGCACGTCACCTTCGTACCGCCCACTGTCACTGTCACTCGTCGTCTATAGCAATCGATGTTGGCTCGGTACCTCGACAGCCAATCCATACCCAAAATCACATCAAAGGTAGTCATCCCCAACACGAGAAGATCCCCAGGGCAAGGACAGTCTGCGACTCTAATCTCGCAGGCACGACATACTCTAGTCAACGATGCACCACCCCCAACTGGGGTGTCCAGGCATAGAGGTGGGCTCAACGGCTCTAAGCTCAACCCCAACCTCTCGGCACAACCCGACGAAATAAAAGAGTGCGACGCCCCGGTATCAAACAAGAATAAAGCCCATAAGTGATACAATAAACACGTACCCTGGATGGTCTCGCGGTACGTGTTAGGTCCTGGGGCTCTGGAGTCGGTGACTGCATAGACTCTCCCCTGCGAGGCCTGCTGCCTTTGACCCGGCGCGCTGGCCGCTGAATGCCCGTGACTCTGCTGCTGTCTCGGAACCGGTGCGCTCGTAGAAGGCTGTGACGGTCTGGACTGCTGACCCTGACGAGGACGTCCCCTGGGCGACTGTACGGTCCGCGACTGCTGCGGTCGCTGCGCTGATGTTGCCCTCGACAGCTCACGGCACCATGCAATGGTGTGCCCAACCTGGCCGCATCGAAAACAGCTGATCTCGTTGGCTCTCGACTCCGTGCCCTGGCTGGTCCGGCTAGTCGCTGGTCGCGCCGTAGGTACTCCTTCCATCGGGCACTCGCGACGGAAGTGGCCTTGCTGCCCGCAAGTAAAGCACGCCGGCGCCCTCTCTGGTGCGACTGGCCCAACTGCTGCCACTGAACCCCGCTGTCTCGATCCGCTCTGATGAGGCGGTGGTCGGAAGGATCCCGCGGTCCTTTGCCTCCGCGAGTCTCGTGAGTCTGACGGTCCGGTCCAACTGATCGGCCGAGGTCGGACCTCACGGCCCCTGGCTGCATCCCGGATGCCCTGCTCCACTGTAGCCGCGGTGTCCACTAGATCGGTATACTTCCGTATTCTCAAGGCGAGAACCTGGTTCCGGATGCCCAGCCTCAGTCCGTCCTGGAACCGTAGGCAACGGTTCGTCTCGCTCGACACCATCTCAGGCGCGAATCTGGCCAAGGCTGTGAACCTGGCCTCGTACTGTGCCACTGTCATCTCTCCCTGCTCCAGGTATACGAACTGCCGATGTCGCTCCAGCCGAGCCGACTCGGGAAAGTACTGTGCCATGAATACCTCCTGGAATACACTGTAGTCGTATCCGACTGTGTCCTTCACCCGCCCCCACCAGTGGTAGGCGCTGTCTCTCAGCTGATGGGCCGCGAATGACACTCTCCGACGGTCATCCTCGACACCCAAAGTGTCCAGGTCTCGTGTGACCTGCTCTATCCATCGCTCGGCTAGGTCGGGATCTGGCTCCCCGACAAAAACAGGTATCCCGAGCTTCAGGAAGTCGAGTAGCGCTCGGGAGGTAAGATCCTCTTTCTGAGCGGCCCTCATCGGAACTGCGGCTGCCTCTGGTGCTGGCGAAGCCGACTCTCGGCTGGCGATGACCGCCACCAAACTCTGAACGGTCCTGGTAAGCTCATCCAGGGCAGTCATCACTGGAGGGTCCGCGACTGGTGGAACACTGGGGGTACCTGCAGATGGCCCCGCATCACTTCTCCCGTCTTCTCCGACGGGAGTGCCCTGTGCCTCCGCGTAGTCGGCGGGCTCGACGGCTGGCACCCTCCCTGGTGCCCCTGCTGACCGCCCCCGCCGGCCTCGCGTGGGTGCCTGACCCTGCGTTCCTGACGCTCGTCCGCGCCTTCCGCGAGCCATGAACAGTATCCTCTGCACGGATACACGCAAACGTTCAGTTTGCGAACTCAAATAAGGGCGACAAGTTCAAAAACGCCAACGCTCACACGGTCTAAGTTTACTCTATCGCGTATGTCACTAAAGCGCCACACCGCTCAAGCTAAACACACCTTATATATAGCATTAGTATACGAGACCACACCGACATATACCACACAAGCGACGACAAACCAACCAGAGTCGAACCTTGCCCCCCGGGCCAACCAAAATCAAACATACGCCCACAGGGCCAATCAAGTTCAAGACATGCCAAAAGGGCCAACAACCTTAAACCTTTTTCCGCTTCATTAAAAATCCTCATTTCTTGGCATCAGGTGGTTACAACCCCGTCCAGGCGTCCCCGAACTACGTTGTGGCCACTTGATACCAACACCGTCACGCTCGACCACAGGAGCGCTCCTGAGTCGAGTCGCGACAGTTTAAAAACGTTTCACGTAGCAACACACAAACATTGTGCCAGTAGCCCCGTACTGCACAAGCACAAAACAAAACAGGACTCAAATCCTAACGGGTCTACACCCGAGTTCCGACTTGCGTACCCAACGCAGGACGGGACTCTACCGACTCGACTCTCCCACCTAATTGACGTGTAGTCCGAGGTGTGAAACCTCGCGCTCTGATACCAAGCTGTCACGCCCCAATTTCAGCGAACCGAAACTAGGGACGCGAACGTTTTAAAAGTTACAAGACTGAAACCTGTTTTCGATAAATCACCTAAAAAGTCAGTTTGGTTCCACAAAAGAATAATATTTACACCTCAAAATAAAAGTCCCACACTTGGGCAAACCGAGATACACGTCTCTAGACTCAAACACCCAGCAACCCGCTTCAAGCTCTTCAAGCTTCAGAAGCTCACCTAGTCCAGACTACGAACGGTACCTGTAGGAAAAGCAGCTAGGGGTGAGCGTTCGCTCACCACCACAGATAACATACTGACTACGGCATAATTAGTAGACAAAGCCGATGACACTAACAACGACTCAAAGACACGCACACGACCAGTCTTTTCCTCAACTGACTCAACACTCGGACACGTTATGTAGACCCCACACTACGATCGACGACCTCCTCCAACACACGACTGACCACACAATACCAAACAAGATCACAAAGGATCGCAAACCGGCTGCTCAGTAACCAATCTCTGTCTCTCGCCCTTTACCGATCATAGACGTGGTCAGGCGGTCGACCTGTCGCGCAACTTCTCCCGATCCCAGTCGGGAGGCTAACCCACAACCTCTCCGCTTCACCCGATCCCAGTCGGATGGTTAGCCACACCCGCGCGTCCTTCCCCCGATCCCAGTCGGGGAGCTAGCCCACAACCCCTCCGCTTCTCCCGATCCCAGTCGGGAGGCTAGCTACACCACACAACCTCCACCAGCAACCAGTAACCAATCACAAACACAAACAAGTTCAAACAGACAGTAACGACACCGGTGACAACTCCACAGGCACTCAAGGCCAACAAAACACCGACAACCAAACACAGGTTCAACAACCCTACGGGCCCTCATGGCCACCCAAGACACCAACGATAAAGTACGGGTTCACAACCCCACGGGCACTCACGACCACTCAAAATACCGAAACGACAACACGGGCTCTCATGGCCACCCAAGACTCAGCAATAATTAACACGGGCTCTCAAGGCCACCCAAACTCAACAACAAACAACACGCAACAACCTCCGGGCATGGTCATATGCCTCCAGTGAAACAGTTAACGCTAAGTTCTCTGCTCCTACGACACTACTAAGTGTCACAAGCACTTTCAGTAATCGCTACGCTCCCGTATCATGCATTTCTAATATTCGACAACCTAAATACCCACGACACCCCGGTGCCACATGCAATTCTACAGTTAATTTTCCCTAGTCAGGGCCGAGATCCGGCTACTTTTCCCTACCTCGAAAGCAACTCCAGAAGCGCTCCACTAAACCCGAGATGAAACGCAGTCACTCGCCGAGCGTCCCTTTGCCTCGGTCCGCAGCACGATCTAAAAGAACACAGATTTAACTCACTTTAAACTAGTGCGAACCGGTCGAAAATAAATAACTCAACGCCCAAGTTAATAACGGTTCCGCCGTTAAGTTAACGGCTACGATTTGTCCATTTTAAACTTGACAGTTGTCGTTTACACTCGAGCGGGATAAAAGTCGGGTTACGACGGATCGGGTTCGAGCACCCGCGCACCGAACCCAGGTTTGATCTAAACCCATTTTAAACCCCCTTTTAACTTAAAACCGTCGTTGAACTCCCTTGCTTTAAATAATTCCGTTTTTGATTTTAAGACAAAACGGTTTCCTTGCGTTCGTTTCCAAACTCGATATTTTTGGTCCGAAACCTTTCTAAAACCGATTTGATTTCGCTTTCCCTCCTTTTTGATTTAACTTAACTCAATTCTAATCTTAATAAACGACTTTCGTTTAAAACCCGTTAACCTTAACCCGACCTAGTTTTAACGATAACGATTTTCTTTATGTCCAAACGATAAGGATCTAACACTTAGAACACTTAATCTAAAGTCGATTTTCGATTTACAACCAGTTTTAATCCTTCCTTTTTCACCCTTAACAGATAAAAAAAAAACGTAAATGACAAAAATAATAATAACTTAAAATTTGAAGTTCTTTACAGATCTTTACATTTCAGATTTTACAAAAGTCCTTTAAACAACACCGGATCTACGTTTTTCTGTTCTGTTCCCTTCCATTTCGGGAGCTCCGTTCCATCCCGGCCGGATCTGAACGAACTCGGGAACGGGAAAGCAAAGACGAAGAAGAACGGATCTGCTCGGTCCGGCCGACCACCGGCGCCGGTCGGCCGAGCTCCCACGGGCCGAGAACTAACCGTGAGGAAACGGTGGCGGCGGTGGACGGCGGTGCACGGCGGCGTCGGCGCGGGTCCGGACGGCTCGTCCCGTTCCGGATCTGACGAGCTCGCCGGCGACGGCGGGAGCTCGGGTCCGAACGGCTCGGGACGGAGAGATCGGAGGCGGCGGTGGACGGTCGGAGCTCGGGATGAGACCGGTGGCCGGAGTTGGGCGTGGTCGGACGGAGATGGAAGGTCGGGGTTCGGCCGGGACGGGATTTCGTGGCTGGCCGGACCGGTGACGGCGTCGGGACGGAGGAGAAGAGGACGGGACGGTGTGGTCGGACGGAGGAGAGGGAGGTCGGGGCTCGGGGACGTGGCGGCGTGGTGC
Source organism: Erodium maritimum (assembly GCA_963921825.1). Lineage (NCBI taxonomy): Eukaryota > Viridiplantae > Streptophyta > Magnoliopsida > Geraniales > Geraniaceae > Erodium > Erodium maritimum. Next base: position 37,128,403 of record OY997588.1, read on the forward strand.
CGGTTTCGCCGGAGAAGACGAGAGAGGAGAGAGAGGGAGTGAGGGTCGGGTAGAGAGAGAGAGAGAGAGGGGGCGGCTGGGTTGTGAGGGTGCTAGGGTTTCTGAGGTAAGGGTGGGTTATATACCCATCCCTGACCAGATTGGGCCTCAGTTGGGCTGGGCTGGGCCTGCGGGCCTGGCCTGGTCCAGACCTGTTTTTTTTTTTTTTTTTTTTTTTTTGCACTCGTTTCAAAAACTTACCCTAAGGTTCTCGTTTGCAAATTAATACCTTACGAAACGAAGCGGGTTTTACAACGGCATACTTAGCAGACAAAGCCGGTAACACCAAAACCAAACCTAACACCGGGAATACCATCCCCAAACTCAAGTAACTCAACTGACACACAACCCGTTACTTTCCTCAGCAGACTCAACGCTCGGACTCGTAATGTAGACCCGACACAACGATCACGACCTCTTCCAAGGACATAAGGACAACCACGCAACACCCAAGATCACAAAGGATCGCACACCAAACAAGATCACAAAGGATCGCACTCCAGTCAGCTGCTCAGTGCCGGTTGCTAACCGGTTGGGCTCGAGCCTGCCCCACACACTTTACCGATCCCTGTCAGGCTCCAGGCGGTCGACATGTTGGCGATATACCAAGCTACTTTTCCGATAGCTAGTCGGAAGGGGAGCTGCCCTCTCATCGCCTAAGAACGCTCAACCTACCGATCCCTGTCAGGTCAGGCTAGCCAAAGAATGCTCGACTTTACCGATCCCTGTCAGGTAAGCAAGCCAACCTCCAAGCAACTTCCTGACACAAAGTCGGGTCACTAATCTCGGGCAACACAATCACAATCACAAGCAAGGTTCAACAACCAGCAACAAGACCGGTTCAACACTCCGCAGGCACTCATAGCCACCCAAGACACCAACGGTAAAACACGGGTTCAACAACCCCCCACGGGCACTCATGGCCACCCAAGACTCCAACAGTATAACACTGGCCCTCATGGCCACCCAAGACACCAACAATAAAGACACGGGCTCTCATGGCCATCCAACACACAACCAGTAAAGTACGGGCTCTCATGGCCACCCAAGACATAAATTAAACAATCAACCTCCGGGCATGGTCATATGCCTCCAGTAATTCTAATACCGATAAGTTTACTACTCCTACGACACTACTAAGTGTCACATGCATTTCTAAAGTTCGCTACGTTTCCGTATCATGCCTTTCTGATATTCGATAAACCTACTTAACCCACGACACCCCGGTGTCACATGCAATTCTACTGTTAACTTTCCCTAGTCAGGGCCGAGATCCGGCTACTTTTCCCTACCTCGTGTGTTTTCTTATGTATTAAATTCTCAAACAATTATAAAATTATCCTCAAAATAGAAATCACTGGCTCTTTATAGTTAACAATCGCGTCTTGACACGTGTCACTTCCAAATCTCACCATTTTCTGATCAGTATCGTTGGCAAATCTCTCTCGAGCGACACGAAATATTTTCTCAAATATTAAACAAGAAAGAATTATGATGTTTGCGTTTGTGGATTTTCTAGTTTTAGAATACAAGGTATCTTGTTTGCGGAACCATTATATACATTTTGCAAACTAGGAATCTCTCACGAGCCACAGGAAATATTTTCTCAAATATTAAACAAGAACGAATTATGAAGTTAGCGTTTGTGGCTTTATGAGTTTGAGAAAACAAGGTATCTTGTTTGCGGAACCATTGTATACATTTTGCAAACATGGTAGGTTAGTGTAATATTTGTGTCAATTTTAGGGCATATTTAGTTAAACAAAAAGCTTTTCATTGATTCATCTAGAGTCTGAAAGAAGAACAAAAAACACGACATCAAACAGAAGAACCAAAAGCCAACACAAAAGACATTAAAACAGAAGGGAAAGTACATGCAATCCCTTAGAATCTCTCTTCCACAACGCTTCCAATTATAGTCTTATACATCACGAGTGTCTTCCTCATGGTCCTCCTGCAAGCCATGTGTTCTTCATCCGCGTTGGATATGTCTTCTTCTTCCAATTCAGCCATCAGGTTGGCCACCCTGTCATGTGCTATCATCAAATGGGACTTGATGATTGACAGCTTCAGATGTCGAAGCTCACGCATGGACCCATGATGTTCTTTGTCTAGAACTTCCACTTTGAGTCTCTTTGAGGATTCCATTTCGTCTATATGATCTAACAATTCAAAAGAGATGTGAGTGTGAATAATTTTTTATCGGTGATAGAGGGGGTATATTTATAGGGGTATTGATTTAGAGTATTTAGTGGGACACGTGCCAAGCACGCACGTAATGTGATAAAAGCACATTTTTGCAAACAGAATGTCCATTATTCACAAAACATCATTCTCATTTCCGCAAACCGGTAAACCATTTTACGTAAACCAGAATGACTATTTTCGCAAATTAGAATTTTGTATTTTCAGAATATTAATTTACGAAAATCATCAGGTTGGAACACGTGTCAAGCATGCAGTAAAAGTAAGGTAATCATGATTTTAATTTTTCATCTGAATACACGCAACCACCTTTTCATTTTTGATCTGACTACAACCTCCCTTTCATTTCGCCCTTTCATATCAATATCTTCTGTCATCATTAAAAAATCTCTTCGCGCCAAACGAAAACCTTCCCAAATTATTGGCGTCGTTCCATTTCCCCAAATTTTCTGATACCCTTTTGATATCTTTATATTGAAACCCAAATCAACTATTTTCTCATCATCCCTATCGTAGTAGGTAGTCATGTCATCATCTCCCAAGTCTCCATCTATTCTGTATTCTAACAGTGATGGAGACAAATGACAATCTTTCGAATGCAAGTCTCCACCATCACAAATCTTCAGTAGTGATGATGACGACGACGACGCCTGTTCAAAGAGGCGCAGGCTGAATCCCTCCTCCTCCTCTTCCTCCTCTGATGATGATGATGACCCTCTCATCAATGAGTATGACATTCCTCAACCGGGGGATCCTGATTATAAATCACCGCCGGATGAAGATGAAGATGAAGAGGACAATGAGGAAGAAGATGAAGAAGAATAGGAGAATGAGGAAGAAGATGAAGAGGATGAAGAAGGAGATGCAGAGTTTGAACCAGAAAAAGAAGAACCTCCAACCGCACCTGCTCCCGCACCTGTACCCGCAGAGGATGATGAAGAGGACAGTTGTTATGTTGATGAAGATTGGAGGGATGATGATGAAGAAGATGTCCATGCAGAGGATGATGAACAAGAGCAAGAGGGAGAAGAGGATGAAGAAGACAACATACACCCATATGGGGAGGATCTTGAGGAAGGAGTTGTTGAAGATGAAGAGGATTTCTGGGATGATGATGATGATGCTTAATTTCTGTAGTTCTTTAGTTTTTTTTTGTGGAAAGTAAATATTTCAACATATGAAATCAATCATGGTTTGTGGATACAGTTTTTTTCGTTTGCAAATACAAGAAACCCAGTTTGCATATATAATCATTCTAGTTTGCAAAAAAGTAAACCAAAATGAACATCGTTTGCTGATATCGATATTATAGTTTGCGGATGAAGAAATAATCTTTTGCAGAAAAGCTAAATAGAGCAAATGATATTTCTCGGAAATGTTTTCATTCATAACACAGGTTGAACAAAAGAGCACCATACAAAAAAAGAGTAGAAGAAAGTCATCTTCTTCTAGGTCGTTCATTGACTCTTTGGTACCCAACTACAACATACCAATAGCAACATCCAGTGCCCTGTTAACTTCTGTCACTCTGCACAAGAGGTCTTTGGCTATAGTTATGCAGTCACATGACATGTCGTTATCGACGATTTTGGCGGTCTCAACTACAAGAAGATCGATATCAAGTTTTGCCTCCAGCATCATCACCTTTAAGTTCTTGTGCTTCATTGTGACCTTCTCAACATTGAGAAGAATGTTGTATTTTGCGAATATGGCATCTCCCCTCTTCAGCAGCTCTTCCCTTGTTTGTAGATCGATATTAATGCTCTTACCCTTCTCGATGTTGCAAGCATCCATGGTTTATAATTGGGAGAGAGTTGAGGTTTGATAAGAGTTGAGGTTGAGTTTATGTTTTGTTTGCACAGATTTATGTATATATAGGCAAAATGTAGGGTTTAGTTAAATTAGTGGTTCCCTAAATATGTTGTCATGGATGTTACACGTGGTATGCTATTGATTTTTATTTGTTTCATAGGTATCTCATATTAGGATACAGTTATTCTTGTTTGCGGATAGTTATATAATCATTAGCGGATGACTAACAAATCATTTGCAGATAAGCTAAAGAGGACAAATCCGTTTTTGATTTTTAGTTTGCAGAATTGTTTGATGAGGATACAGTTAATCTCGTTTGCGAATAGAGAAATCCCAGTTTGCGAAAGTTGACAGAATACAAAGCAAAACATTTTCCTTCGTAACATAGGTTGAACAAAAGAGGAGCGTACATAGGTTGTTTTTTGTTGTTTTATTTTTATTGTTTTAGAATATAATCATTCCAGGTTGAAAAACAATGCAATCTAGACCAAGTAAACCAAAATGAAATATGTTTGCGGATATTGATACATCCGTTTGCGGATAAGTAACAAATCGTTTGCAATTACACTAAAGAGGTCAAATGATAGGCAAGGAAAGCAGACAATTTTTTTTTATGATACTGTTATTATTTTTTGCATATATAGAAGAATTTGTTTGAGGACCAGAATGTGGATGTTTTTATTTTATCTGTTTTCTTTTCGAAATCAAATACTTTTTAAATTTTTTTTCCAGTTTAAAATGACAAGCGTTGTGTTTATCAGTTTTTATTTACGAGAATTTGGTCTAAATTAAAATCTCAGAAGAACAGGCGTAGATTGCGGATATAGGAATTCTGTTTTGCGAGAGAATTTGGGGCGCGCGCGCGTAATTTAAAAAGTTAAATTCCATTTTTGCCCCTGAGAAGAGGCGCGTGGCCCATAATTGGTTCCAATTCGCGCGCTTTCGCGCGCTTAGCTCTGAGCCGTAGATCGCGCGCGCTGCTGAAAGATCGACGGTCCTGATGCATTTCGCAGGTTCGCATATTACAGGTGGTTCGCACCTGATAGCGTCCCTATATATATATATATAGGAGATCAATCAGGTGCGAACCATGAGTTATGGTGTGAACATGCGAACTCAACCAGATTGCGTCATGTGTCGCGCTCAGAAAATGCCCCCCATTTTTTTATAATCAAGTTTATTAATTCGATTTTTCTCGTTTCGTTTCAACTCGGATTTCATTTTTTCTTGCGCCAATATTCTTATTTTTTCAAGAGCTTTCTAACAAGTAGTGGATTGCATATATTTTGATGTGTTTTTGAATAAGTGTGTGGATGTGTGAATATGAGTGCGAAAAGTGTGATGTGTTTTGCAAATTTAGTGTATATGGTTTGCAGATTTAGTGTATATGGTTTGCGTATTTAGTGTATATGGTTTGCGGATTTAGTGTATATGGTTTGCGAATTTAGTGTGTTTTGCAAATTTAGTGTATATGGGTTGCGGATTTAGTGTATATGATTTGTGGATTTAGTGTATATGGTTTGTGAATTTAGTGTATATGGTTTTCGAATTTAGTGTATTGCATACTTATGTACATATGATATATATGGTTCGACTCCATGTTTGAATATAAGCTTACAAATATTAATGCCATTTAAACTTTCCTACCATATACAGTAAGTTGTTTATTCAAGATTTATCATTTAAACTTGCCTACCATATACAGTAAGTTTCATACTAAATAATATATATGGTTCAACTCCATGTTTGAATATAACCTTACAAATATTAATGCCATTTAAACTTTCCTACCATATACAGTAAGTTGCTTATTCAAGAATTATCATCCTCAAATTAGATAATCTTCTAATAAACAAATAAGATTAACTCCAATTCCAGGTTTTAAAATTATATGCAAGTTATGACTCTAACATTTATTATAAAGTTATTTAAAGTCTTAGTAGTATACATATACTTCCTCCATCCTACAATATTCTACAATGAGTGTCTCATTTATCTGACAAAGATTTAGTTTTAGTAAAGTGTGAAAATTACACTAAATTCGCAAAGCATATACACTAAATTTGCAAAACACATCACACTTTTTCGCACTCATGTTCACACATCCACACACGTATTCAAAAACACATTAAAATATATGCAATCCACTACTTGTTAGAAAGCTCTTGAAAAAATAAGAATATTGGCGCAAAAAAAATTAAATCGGAGTTGAAACGAAGCGGGAAAAATTAAATTAATAAACTTGGTGGGGAAAAAAAAGATGAGCATTTCTAAGCGCGACACGTGTCATGTTGTTGTTGAGTTCGCAAATTCACCTTTTAAGAGGGGTTCGCACGAGATTGCTTCCCTATATATATATATATATATATATATATATATATATATAGGGTTGGTATCAGGTACAAACCACTCCTTATTGTGCAAACTACGAACTCACCAGGTGCTGACACGTGAGCGCGCGCTGCTGGTGCGCGCGCACAGTGCTGACACGTGGCGCGCATAGTGCTAATAGTTTGGGCACACAGTGCTAATAGTTTGGCACTGTGCTAAACTATTAGTACTGTGCGCCCAAACTATTAGCACTGTGCGCGCGCGTGGTCAACACGCTCACGCGCGCGGGCAGAGTCGCGCGCGAAGCGGCCACGTGTCAGCATCGCGCGCGCTCAGCTGACGTCACTTTGACTGCATCCTGTGGCTTAGATTGGTTCGTAGTTTGCACAATAAGGATGGTTTTTACTGGATAGCTACCCTATATATATATATATATATATATATATATATCAATTTTCCTGCAAATAAATATATCAAACTACGTTTCATACATATATGGGCCTTGGTTGTGGCCGATAAAGCCCGACAAAACTCTAAAGACAGAGGCCTAGGCTGGGCCCGATAATGCCCAACAAAACCATCCTTATTGTGCAAACTATATATATATATATATATATATATATATATATATATATATATATATATATATAGGGTAGCTATCCAGTAAAAATCATCCTTATTGTGCAAACTACGAACCAATCTAAGCCACAGGATGCGGTCAAAGTGACGTCAGCAGAGCGCGCGCGATGCTGACACGTGGCCGCTTCGCGCGCGCCTCTGCCCGCGCGCGTGAGCGTGTTGACCACGCGCGCGCACAGTGCTAATAGTTTGGGCGCACAGTGCTAATAGTTTAGCACAGTGCCAAACTATTAGCACTATGCGCGCCATGTGTCAGCACTGTGCGCGCGCACCAGCAGCGCGCGCCCACGTGTCAGCACCTGGTGAGTTCGTAGTTTGCACAATAATGGGTGGTTTGTACCTGATACCAACCATATATATATATAGGGACGCTATCAGGTGCGAACCACCTGTAATATGCGAACCTGCGAATTGCATCAGGACCGTCCATCTATCAGCAGCGCGCGCGATCTACGGCTCAGAGCTAAGCGCGCGAATGCGCGCGAATTGGAACCAATTATGGGCCACGCGCCTCTTCTCAGGGGCAAAAATGGAATTTAACCTTTTAAATTACTCGCGCGGCCCAGATTCTCTCGCAAAACAGAATAATTATATCCGCAATCTATGCATGTTCTTCTGAGATTTTAATTTGGACCAAATTGTCGTAAATAAAAACTGATAAACACAACGCTTGTCGTTTTAAACTGGAAAAAAAATTAAAAAATTCTGATCCTCAAACAAATTCTTCTATATATGCAAAAAATAATAACAGTATCATCAAAAAAAATTCTGTCTGCTTTACTTGTCTATCATTTGACCTCTTTATCTTTACAGCAAACAATTTGTTCTTTATCGCAAACAGTTATATCTATATCCGCAAAAAGATCTCATTTTGGTTTACTTGGTCTAGATTGCATTGTTTTGCAAACTGGAATGATTATATTCTAAAATAATAAAAAATAAAACCACAAAAAACAACCAATGTACGCTCCTCTTTTGTTCAACCTATGTTACGAAGGAAAATGTTTTGCTTTGTATTCTGTCAACTTTCGCAAACTGGGATTCCTCTATTCGCAAACGAGATTAATTGTATCCTCATCAAACAATTCTGCAAACTTAAAATCAAAAACGGATTTTTCCTCTTTAGCTTATCTGCAAACGATTTGTTAGTCATCCGCAGATGATTATATCGTTTTGCGCAAACGAGATTAACTGTATCCTCATATGAGATACAGATGAAACAATTAAAGATTAAACATGTTTAGGGACCCACAAATCCAACTAAACTCTACATTTTGGTTTAGTTGGTTTTGATTCCATTATATTCTCAAACAATAAAAAAATAAATCCTCAAAAAACACCCTATGTATGCTCCTCTTTTGTTCAACCTATGTTACGAAGGAAAATGTTTTTCTTGGTATTCTGTCAACTTTCGCAAACTGGGATTCCTCTATTCGCAAACGACATTAACTGTTTCCTCATAAAACAATTTTGCAAACTAAAAATCAAAAACAGATTTGTCCTCTTTAGCTTATACGCAAACGATTTGTTAGTTATCCGCAGAAGATTATATCGTTATCCGCAAACTAGAAAAATTGTATCCTCATATGAGATACAGATGAAACAATTAAAGATTAAACATGTTTAGGGACCCACCAATCCAACTAAACCCTACATTTTGCCTATATATACAGAAAAACTGCGCAAACAAAACATAAACTCAACATCAACTCTTAGCAAACCTCAACTCTCCCAATTATAAACCATGAATGCTTGCAACACCGAGAAGGGTAAGAGCACGAACATCAATCTTCTAACTAAGGAAGAGGTGCTGAAGAGGGGAGATGCCATATTCGCAAAATACAACGTTCTTCTCAATGTTGAGAAGGTCACAATGAAGCACAAGAACTTAAAGGTGATGATGCTGGAGGCAAAACTTGATATCGATCTTCTTGTGGTTGAGACAGCCAAAATTGCCGATAACGACATGTCAGGTGACTGCATAACTATAGCCAAAGACCTCTTGTGCAGAGTGACAGAAGTTAACAGGGCACTGGATGTTGCTATTGGTGTGTTGTAGTTGGGTACCAAAGAGTCAATGAACGACCTAGAAGAAGATGTCTTTCTTCTACTCCTTTTTTGTATGGTGCTCTTTTGTTCAACCTGTGTTATGAATGAAAACATTTCCGAGAAATATCATTTGCTCTATTTAGCTTCTGCAAAAGATTTGTTCTTCATCCGCAAACTATTATGTCGATATCCGCAAAAGGCTTTCAGTTTGGTTTACTTTTTGCAAATTGAAATGATTATCTACGCAAACTGGGGTTCTTATATTCGCAAACGAAAACAACTGTATCCACAAACCAAAATTAATCTTAAACATGATTGATTTCATATGTTGAAAATGTTTACTTTCCACAAAAAAAAATTAAAAAACTACAGTAATTAAGCATCATCATCATCATCATCATCATCATCCCAGAAATCTTCTTCATCTTCAACAACTCCTTCCTCAGGATCCTCCTCATATGGGTCTATGTTGTCTTCTTCTTCCTCTTCTCCCTCTTCCTCTTCTTCATCATCCCTTGCATGGACATCTTCTTCATCATCATCCATCCAATCTTCATCAACATAACAACTGTCTTCTTCATCATCCTCTGCGGGAGCAGGTCCGGGGGCAGGTGCGGGAGCAGGTGCGGTTGGAGGTTCTTCTTCTTCCTCATTCTCCTCTTCTTCTTCATCCTCATTCTCCTCCTTTTCTTCCTCATTCTCCTCTTCTTCTTCATCTTCTTTCTCATTGTCCTCTTCATCTTCATATTCATCCGGGGGTGATTCATAATCAGGATCCCCGGTTGAGGAATGTCGTACTCATTGATGAGAAGGTCATCATCAGAGGAGGAGGAAGAGGAGGAGGAGGAGGAGGAGGAGGAGGAGGAAGGATTCAGCCTGCGCCTCTTTGAATAGACGTCGTCGTCGTCATCATCACTACTGAAGATTTGTGATGGTGGAGACTTGCATTCGAAAGATTGTCATTTGTCTCCATCACTGTTAGAATACAGAATAGATGGAGACTTGGGAGTTGATGACATGGCTACCTACTACGATAGGGATGATGAGGAAATAGTTGATTTGTGCTTCAATATAAAGATATCAAAAGGGTATCAGAAAATTTGGGGAAATGGAACGACGCCATTAATTTGGGAAGCTTTTCGTTTAGCGCGAAGAGATTTTTGTAATGATGACAGAAGATATTGAAATGAAAGGGCGGTTGTAGTCATATCAAAAATGAAACGACGGTTGCGTGTATTCACATCAAAAATTAAAATCACGATTACCTTACTTTTTACTGCATGCTTGACACGTGTTCTACCCTGTTGAATTTCGGAAATTAGTATTCTGAAAATACAAAATTCTAGTTTGCGGAAATAATCATTCTGTTTTACGGAAAATGGTTTACCATTTTACGGAAATTACAATGACGTTTTGCGTATAATGGACATTCTGTTTGCAGAAATGTGCTTTCATCACATTACGTGCGTGTTTGGCACGTGTCCCACCAAATACTCTAAATCAATACCCCTATAAATATACCCCTTCTATCACCAATGAAAATTTTTTTACACTCACATCTCTTCTGAATTATCAGATCATATACACGAAAATGGAATCATCATCAAAAAAACTCAAAATGGAAGTTCTAGCCAAAGAACATCATGTGTCTGTACGTGAGCTTCGACATCTGAAGATGTCCATCATCAAGTCACATTTGATGATAGCACATGACTGGGTCATCAACCCGATGGCTGAATTGGAAGAAGAAGACATATCCAACGCGGATGAAGAACACATGGATTGTAGGGAAAGCATGGCGAACAAACTCTTGAAGTATAGGGTTGCACTTAGAATCATTGTGAAAGAGAGCTCCTAAGGGATTGCTTGTACTTTCTCTTCTGTTTTCATGTCTTTTGTGTTGGGTTTTGGTTCTTCTGTTTGATGTCTTATTTTTTGTTGTTCTTTCAGACTCCAGATGAATCAATGAAAAGCTTTTTGTTTATCTAAATATGCATTAAAATTGACACAATATATTACAATATACTACTTAGTTTGCAAAATGTATACAATATTCAGCAAACAAGATACCTTGGTTTCTCAAACTCGTAAAGCTACAAACGCAAATATCAAATTTCGTTCTTCTTAAATATTTGAGAAAATATTTCATGTGGCTCGAGATAAATTTCTAGTATTCAAAATGTACATTATAGTTCCGCAAACAAAATTCCTTGTATTCTCAAACTCGTAAATTCACAAACGCAAACTTCATAATTCGTTATTGTTTAATATTTGAGAAAATATTTCGTGTGGCTCGAGAGAGATTTACCAAAGATACTGATCAGACAATGGTGAGATCTGAAAGTGACGCGTGTCAAGACACGATTGTATACTGCTAAGAGCCAGTGATTTTTATTTTGAGGATAATTTTATAATTGTTTGAAAATTTAATACATATGAAATACAAATCGTCAGTTTTGGATAAAACACTTGATATTCTGACCTTGAAAAGTAACTACCCACTAACCCCATTACTTTGTGCAAGATTACAATAATACCCCCTATGACCATTGCTATAAATACCACTATTGAGTAACTACTTTCACACATCTTTCACTCTTCAACTCAAAAAAAGCAACGAAAATGGATGTTGAATGGTCTCGCATGGAAGCAGAGGCTGAAGCCAGGCGTTTGGCTTCCATCCACCATTTATGGAACCTCAAATACACAAAAATCCAATACAATATGATGATGATTGATGCGCAGGTGGTCAAGCTCCTGGCTGAAATCGAAACGGACGAAAACCTTACCTGGAACACAGAAGAAAGAGCTTCGAAAGAACGTATGCTTGAGAAACTGAGGGAGTATCAAGAATTCCTCGGGAAAATAAATGTAGATCCCTAAGCCATATCTAGAAGAAGATTGGTGGTATCTAGTTTTTCATGCATGTCGTCTTTTATGTTTTTGTTTGGTGTTTCACACACCATCTTTTCGTAATGAATCTATAAATATTCTCAAACTAGATGCTGTATTTTCTCAAACCATGCTTTCTGTATTCTCAACATGACTGACAGTATCCGCAAACAATAACTCAAAAATCCGCAAAATAGATATGAAATATCCGCAAACTACATCGGAAATATCCGCAAACTTTACATTAAAAATCCGCAAACTAAATCTCAAATACGCAAAGAATCTATTCGCTAATAAAATAAAAAATTTCGATTGAACTTTCAAAACTGAATCGGGTTCGTCCATTGCGAATAATATATCGACGGTCCTAGATTAGCGCGCGAATTTACCCCAACTTTCTCTATAAAACCTCGAAATTCAAAAATAGAAAGTTCCTAAACAAGAAATAAGAAATCGAATTAAACACAGAGTTACAAAGTCTCTCGAAAAATTATCTACGATTTTCCAAGTATCAACCCTAGATCGGAGTTTTCTCGAAGAAATCTAGATCACGGACAAGGTTAAAAGACTGCGATTCTTCGAAACTTGATTCCAAAACAAAATCTCATATCGCACCTGAGATCGCACCAGAGATCGTCGAAAATCGCAACAGAGATCGCCGGAGATATTGATTGATATCGTCGTATTTTAACACATCAAACAATACACAAATCGAGATGTCATCTACAATATGTAAGTATAGATCTATTCAACAAAATTGATTTTATTCTAGAATCGCTGCAAATTCTAATTTTCCGTTGACCAAAACGTCATGATCATGGTGGTTTTTTTATCCGTAAACTAGGATGCCTAGATACTCAAAACAGTAGTTTGTGTTGTACGATATTTAGCGACATATAATAATTGTTTCTTCTCATACAATATATAAAATCTCCTTCATGAAAAACTCTCAAACTAGGTGTGCAGTATCCGCAAACTAACTTGCTTATTTCCGCAAATTCTAAATAATCTACTTTTGCCTGTTACTATATACTACTGCCTGTGTTTCAATTTGAGTATATTATAACTATCTGATTCTATGTGTGCTGTATATGCAATCCGAAGTTATTACATCCTCAAACTGATCCTTATTTCGATGAATATCAGCTGCAGGCACAGACAGTGACTGTACTGCAGAATCAGATCTCCAAAACACTGTTCTGTTTTCTGCTGGAGGAACCAGGATATACTTGCCATCCTGCCAGCCTGAACGAACGCCGTTTGTAGGAAAGGAATTCAAGACACTGAATAAGGCGATAGATTTCTATCAAAATTACGCTAGACTGTCTGGATTCACTACAAGAAGGTCTACCGAGAAGAAGGATAGAACAAACAACATAAAGCTAAAGTACATGGTATGCTTCAAACAAGGTGAGATCCAAGAACAAAACAGTCCTCAACTTTCAAAGCCTACAAAAAAGAGGAACAGATTGCTCACAAGAATTAATTGTGAAGCAATGATAAGGTTCACATTTGTTTCGGAGGAATTGGGATACAAAGTATCAAAATTTGTTGAAGGTCATAACCACCCTATGGTTGGAGCGGAGCACAGACATGAGATGAGAGGTACCCGACATATGGAAGGCAACCATGTTGAGTATATGAACTTTTGCGAGAGATCGGGAATAGGTCCCTCAAAGGCACACAGACTAATCAGTGAAACACGCGGAGGCCCCAGCTATGTTGGAGCTTTGAAGCAAGATTTCTTCAACTACCACAGGGACTTGAAAGCCTATATTGGAGGAAGTGATGTTCAGATAATCCTTGACCAGTTCCGTGACAAGAAGGTAGCCAACAACAAGTTCTACTATGAGTACGATGTTGACCCAAGCGGAAGCCTCACTAAACTATTCTGGTGTGATGAAATAGCTATCAAGAATTATGAGCTTTACGGGGATAATGTTTCCTTTGACACAACTTACAGGACTAACCAGTAAGTATTACTCGTATTCGCTAATCCATTGAAAAAGAAATTTTAAACATTATTCTTTATTAACGATTGATATTTTGTAGGTACTCGATGCCATTTTGTCCGTTTACAGGAGTAGACAACTATGACAAATCTGTGACTTTTGGGCTGGGACTGGTAACACATGAGGATATCGAGTCTTTCACTTGGATGTTTAACGCTTTTCTGAAAGCGATGAATGGGAAGCAACCAATGTATCTGGTGACAGATCAAGACCCAACAATGAAAGTTGCAATACCGAAAGTCATGACAGACACTAAGCACAAACTCTGCATGTGGCACATTATGAATAAGATTCGTCTTAAGGTCAGTCTCTATAAGAAAATCATATACTCTGTATCCACATCTTGTAATGCTTGTTTACTCAAAACGTTTTATTCTTAATATGGTTCTCATAGTTAACTACTATGCGATGAGTTTATATCTATTCTCAAACTGTTATGTCTGTTTTCTCAATCTATGAACACAAAATATCCATACGCCACAGTATTGTCAATTTCTATTATTTATTTCTTCGACTTTACAAATCTTATGAAAAATGTTACAGGTGCCTGGAAGTATAACAAATGATACAGACTTTGAGAAAATGTTGGATTCCATAGTATACAACAACCTTATAGGCCCTGATGAGTTTGATGAAGAGTGGGCTAGCATCATTGAAGACTTCAATTTGCAGGACAACACTTGGGTCAATGGCATATTCGATTTGCGACACAGTTGGATCCCAGCATACCATAGGGATTTCCCAATGGGGTTGTTTATGAGAACAACATCAAGGTCTGAATCAGCCAACCGGGCCTATCAACAACTCATAGATCAGTACCTAAACCTTGTTCACTTGATCTGGCGGTGTGGAGTGGTGATAGAGAACCAAAGGAGTGAGCATTTTAGTCTTATGATGCACAGCTACAATTCATATCCGGTGCTGAAGACAAACACGTGGTTTGAAGCGGATGCTTGGACCGTATACACACATACTGTGTTTGCTGACATACAAAAGCGTATAGTTTACGATCTCAACCGCTACAGCTTGCCAGGCATGGATGACACCGTAGATGACACCATTGTCTATAAAGTTAGGGATTCGTCGATTATTAAAGATGGTAAGGAACTCAGGGTGACCTGGACGATGAGTACAAACAATTTTGAGTGCAATTGCAACAAGCTTCTAACAACGGGCTATATATGTTCTCACATATTCTTTGCGCTGCAAAACACAACGTTAAGGAAGATTCCTAGGACGCTGGTAAACCCGAGATGGTGTAAAGACACAAACTTGACAGCTACATTGTCTTCTAATGGTGTTGCACCTGAAGGTCCTAGTCTGAAGGACGATGAAGTTATGGATGCAGTGAAAACCAGGTTTACTGAAATGATTGGGACAGAAGATGCAGCAATTTCAAGTATTCGAGGATTGTTGTACACTCTAAATCGATACAGAGTGAAGACGGTGGATGACATAGTGAATGAGAATAGACTCAATAGAACAAGTTTCATAGCATCGGTGACAGGGATCAAATTACCAGAAATAGTCACTGTCCAGCCACCAAATATCACAAACACCAAGGGCTCTCGCTTTCGATCTGGGAGTAGAATGATCAGTAATAAAGAAAAGGCAATCAATGCTAGTAACAAGCGAAAACGGCTATGCGGCACATGCCGCACATTGCAAGACCATGACAAAAGGACCTGCCCTCTGAATATGAATAAGAAGAAGAAGAAGAATAAGAAGAAGTAGAAATGATGTATATTTTCAACTGCGGATTTCGTTGTTTCCGTTTGCGAATATAGACAATAAGTTTTGCGAATAAATAAATACTGTTTGATGATACATTTGTTTGAGTTTTCCGAATTAATAAATTTCGTTTCTGCACATGTTTTTATTTATATGAAATTTAATATAATATATTGTACACACATAACGCAAGACCATGACACAAGGACCTGCCCCGCTGAGTAAGAATAGGAAGAAGAAGTAGACTGATGAAGATTATCGATTGCGGATTTGTCTTTTTCTGTTTGCGGATATTGGTCAACGGTTTTGCGGATTTAATATAACAAATTGTTTGCGAATATTTCAAATTTCGTTTACTAAAAAATATATAATGATTTGAGAATTTACTACTTTCGTTTTGCGTACGAAAGGGAAGTGAAACGGTTTGTGGTAGACCAATCAAATAATGACAGCGTGGAAACGTGGGTGAGAATTAATTGCTCCACTAACCCACGATGCCCTGCATGTTCCCCTATATATACCCAAATAGAGTATCCTTCTATACTCAACCCTCAACTCTTCGAATACCCAATTTTACTCTGGAAAAATGGCGTCGTCAAGCAGCAGGAAGCGTAAAAGCTATGAAGATTATCTCGACGAACGCGAAAGGAAGCTGAAGGAGCAGAACAAGAATGAAAAAAAACAAAAGCGTCTCATCAAACACGAGAAGTTCGTGACGAGCTTCAATGAAATCAAGCCCAAGCTTTCTGAGATCGAGCTTGAGCTTGAAATATTGGCCTCGGATGTTGGCGACGAGCTGTGCACTGAAATGAGCACCGAAGAGGTTCTTGCAAACACAGCCCTCACCAGGAAGATAACCGAAGTGATCATAGCTGTGAACAAGGCTATGAAACTGGTGGTATAGGGGTAGCAAACCCTTTCTCTTCGATTCCTTTTGTCTGTTCTTAACCAGTTTAAGGTAATTAAAAAATCGTTTTTCTTAAAAAAGTTTATATTTCACTTTCGATTATATATAATTCCGTTATTTATATTACATGTGAAGCACATTATTAGAATCAGCAAACCATGATCTCTGTATCCGCAAACCAGGATCTATGTTTCCACAAACTTTCGTCCTTAATTATAGTCGCGAAACATAATAAAAGTATCTGCAAACTACAAGATCGTATACGCAAACACCAAGTAAAGAGAAAATACAACTTCGTTTTTTGCGTACAAAAGGGAAAGTGGACCGGTATGTGGTAGACCAATCAAATATTGACAGCGTGGAAACGTGTGGGAGAATTAATTGCTCCACTAACCTACGATGCCCTAGATATTTCCCTATATATACCCAATTACTGTATCCTTCTATACTCATCCCTCAACTCTTCCTATAACCAATTTTACTCTGAAAAAAATGTCGTCCTCAAGCAGCAGGAAGCGTAGAAGTTATGAAGATGAATTCGACGAACGCGAAAGGAAGCTAGAGGAGCAGAATAAGAAGGACAAAAAACAAAAGTGTCTCATCAAGCATGAGGAGTTTTTTATGAAGTTCAAGGCAATAGGGCGTCAGCTTTCTGAAATTGAGCTTGAGCTTGAAATTTTGGGTATGGAAGTAGGCGAACAGCTGTGCACTGACATGAGCTCCGAAGAAGCGCTTGCAAACTCAGCCCTGAATAGGAAGATAACCGAAGTTATCATAGCGATGAACAAATCTAAGAAAATAGTGGTATAGGCATAGCAAACCCTAGTCTATTTTGTTTCCCTTTATCTGTTCTTAACCAAATCTTATTAATCAATAACAAAATATTTTTCCTTAAATACATTTATATTTCTCTTTCAAGTTATGTATGATTCCATGATTTGTGTTACACGCGAAACAGAATATAACTATCAGCAAACCATGATATCTATATCCGCAAACCAGAATCTCTGTATTCGAAACTTTAAGTCAATAATAATAGGCATAATAATAGGCAAATTTACAATATAAGCAAACCAGTATATATGAATCCGCAAACTACAAGTCCGTATCCGCAAACAACATGTTAAGAGAAACAAAATAACAATATTAGCAAAACAGGATCTCTGTATCCGCAAACTACAAGGCCATATATGGCCATTATACCCATCATCGTCTTCCTCCACATTTTCTTTATCCTCCTCTTTCTCATCATCGTCATCGTCACTGATGATAATAGGGCAATCCTCTTTCTATATGGTGACATGACATAATTAAAAAAAAGGTCTATGATGAAATGATTTGTAGGGTTAAAAAATTGATTTAAACTAAACCAAACGGCGGTGAAAAGACATAACAACGCATTAAATGAGATAAGATCTTGATGCATTCAAGGAGGATTTTAGTAATGATGTACTGTAACCGTGGAAACTTAACCGTCAGATTTTGAAATCATACCATCTGATTTTGGGGAACGATTGACACGTGTCCTCTACAAGATCTTATCGTATCACATTCCGATAGACGTAAATCAGCATTTAGTTTGAGAATTATGAGTTATTGATTGCGAAAATAATATATATGTTTTGCGGAATCCTTACCAGTTAACTAATCTAGATATAATTAGAACTCTACTTTTAACAAAATAACGATAATGTCACCGCAAGATTTCAACTATAAATACCCCCACCCCTATAATTCTTAACCTTAGAACTCTTCTTCAATTTCAAAACCTCTTCTCTAATAACTTCAAACCACCAGATCTGCAAAAGAGATGGCCTCCAACAGGAAACGCACCAGATCTCAAGGTAACGTTTGCACCGAAGAAGCTGTGGAACGTACCATTGAGGAACGTTCTAAGAAGATGCGTGAGATGGAGCAAGCGGCTATGGATACGGCAATGGAGATTCGCAAAGTAAAGTTGGCATTAATCCAATGCCACTTTTTTCTGATGGAGGAGACGGTGGAAAACCTTATCCATGATCTGGAAGTGCTTGACATGAAGAACGGGACTCCAAAGCTTAACGAAGATAGAGACAAGATGATGACGGCACTGAAACAGATTCAGGATTTCTTCAAAACCATGGCGATAGCAGAAGACGAAGGCACATCCGGCCCATGAAGGATGTAATCATATTTTCACTTTTATCATGTCAATCGTCTTTTGATGTTTTGTTTTGGGTTTTGAACACTTGGTTTCTCAATGAAATGATGATTAGTATCTACCTATTCTACTCTTAAATTAATCTATATAAATTCGCAAAAGACATATTATGTATTTTCGAAGACGTAGTTTTAATTTCGTAAATGAGAACATGATTGTTCGCAAACTAAAATTACTGAAATGATAACATGTTTGCACACAACTAGGGCATATCAGCGAAATAAAGGCAATAATTAAATTCGCGAAACATAATAACAGTATCCGCAAACAACAAGTCCGTATCCGCAGACAATGATCTCTGTATCCGCAAACTACAAGTCCTTATCTGCAAAACTAATTGCGATAAGACTGACCAACGCATTAAATGCGATAAGATCTTCCTGCATTCGATTGAGATTTTACTAATGATGAAATATAACCGTGAAAACTTAACCGTCTGATTTTGAAATCATATCGATTACATGATACGTCTAATTTTCGTAACGATTGACATGTGTCCTCTACAATATCTTACAGTATCACATACCGATACACGTAAATTAGCATTTAGTTTGAGAATTATGAGATACGGATTGCGAAAATAAGGTATATGTTTTGCGGAATTATTATTAGTTAACTAATCTGTCTATAATTAGAACTCTACTTTAAACATAATAACGATAATGCCACCGCAAGAATTCAACTATAAATACCCCCACCCCTATATCACTGAACCCTACAACTCTCTTTCAATTTAAAATTCTCTTCTCAAATAACTTCAAACCACCAGTCTGCAAAAGCGATGGCCTCAAACAAGAAACGCACCAGAGGGGAAGGAAACGTTTGCAACGCAAAAGCTATAGAACGTACCAGAGAGGAAGCCGCTTTGCAGTAAAAACTGCAGTTCCGCAAAAGAAGGTTGGCACGATGCCAGATCCACTTTTTGCTGATGCAGGAGAAGGCGGAAAGCCTTGCCAATGAACTTCAAGTGCTTGACATGAGCAACTCGACTGAAAAGCACAAGGAAGATAGGGACAAGATGATGGCGACACTGGAAAAGATTCAGGACTTCTTCAAAACAATTGAGGTAGACATGGAGCAGGGCACATCCGACCCATGAAGGATGTAGTTATATTTTCCCTATTATCATGTCAATCGTCTTTTTAGGTTTTTGTGTTTTGTTTTGAAAACTTTGTTTCTCAGTGAATGTATGACTAGTATCTGCTTATCAATATGAAAGTCACCTATATTTAATTCGCAAACAATATTGCATAATCTGAAACAAGGAACCCAACTTTCTCAAACCAAGGATTGACAATTCGCAAAACAGAAAAATAGTTCCGCAAACTAGACACTGTATATTCGCAAAACAGAAAACACATTACCTCAAAAAACAGAGGAACCCCAGTTTCGCAAACCAAGGATTGCCTCTTCGCAAAACAGAAAAACAATACCCGCAAACTAGACACTATACATTCGCAAAACAGAAAACACATAACTCAACCAAAAACTTGTTTATCCTACAATACAGCATATTCAGAAACAAAAGATCTTATAAATTCTGAAAATAGTATACATGTCATGCCCCAATTTCAGTAAACCGAACTCGGGACGCGAACGTTTAAAAACATACAAACACTTGAAACCTGTTTTCATTGAATCACTTTAAAATACCAGTTTAGTTCAACAAAATAATAATTACAACTTAAAACACGTCCCAACAAGTGGACCAAAAACATGGTATCCGTCGCTAGACTCAAAACACCCAGAAACCCGCTTCAAGCTCTTCAAGCTTCAGAAGCTCACCTAGTCAAGCCTATGAACTGTACCTGTAGGAAAAGCAGCTAGGGGTGAGCGTTCGCTCACCACCGCGGATAACAGACTGACTACGGCATAATTAGCAGACAATGCCTATAATACCCACAACAAACTCAACTCCGGGGATCACTGTCCCCAACTCAAGTACTCCGACTGACAAACACCCACGGTGACCTTCCTCGAACGACTCAACACTCAACCACGTAAGTAGACCCGACACAAAAATTGACGACCTCTCCCAAGGACTCAAACGACAACTACACAACACCAAACAGATCACAAAAGATCGCACACCAAACAAGATCACAAAGGATCGCATACCAGCTACTCAGTAACCTCTCCCACTCACACGAACACGGATCAGGCTAGCCAAAGAATGCTTACAACCTGTGATACTCAAACTCGGACCAGGCCAGCCAAAGAATGCTTGCAACCTGTGTTACTCAAACCATGTCAGGCCAGCCAAAGAATGCTTGCAACCCGTTGATACTCAAACTTGGTCAGGCCAGCCAAAGAATGCTTGCAACCTACCGGGATCCGCAATCACAATCACAATCACAATCACAAGCAAATTCATCAACCAGTAACAACACAGGTCCAACACTCACAGGCACTCATGGCCACCAAGACACCGACAGTAAAAATCGGACTCAACAGCTCCACAGACACTCACGGCCTCCCAAGACGCACCAACAGTAAAACACGGACTCAACGGCCCCACAGGCACTCACGGCCTCCCAAGACACACCAACAGTAGGACACGGACTCAACAGCCCCACAGGCACTCACGGCCTCCCAAGACACACCAACAGTAGGACACAGACTCAACAGCCCCACAGGCACTCACGGCCTCCCAAGACAACAACCCTAAAACACGCTTGCAACTTACCGAGACTCTAACTCATAAGCCAACTAAAGACCAACAGTAAAGTACGGGCTCTCAAGGCCACCCAAACTCGACAATAAATAACACGGGCTCTCAAGGCCACCCAAACCCGACAATAAATAACACGGGCTCTCAAGGCCACCCAAACTCAACAATAAATAACGCACAACAACCTCCGACATAAACGATGCCTCCAACAGTCCTAAGATCACTAGTTCACGAACAACCTCCGGGCATGGTCATATGCCTCCAGTAATTCAATTATCGCTAAGTTCTCTGATCCTACGACACTACTAAGTGTCACATGCTTTTCTCGTAAACGCTACAATCCCGTATCATGCCTTTCTAACATTCGATAAACCTAATTAACCCACGACACCCCGGTGTCACATGCAATTCTACTGTTAACTTTCCCTAGTCAGGGCCGAGATCCGGCTACTTTTCCCTACCTCAACTGAAGAGCAACCGCTACGCTTCCTAGCTGCTGACGTTCTGGCTCGCTACCTCCGGGCTTCACTTCGAACGAAGCCGGACTCTAAAATTACACCAAGTCACAAATTAAACCCGGTTCCACCGTTAAGTTAAAGATTACGCTTTGTCCAGTTTAAATCTGACATCTGTCTTTTAAACTCGAGCGGGCTAAAAGCGGGGTCACGGCGAATCGGGTTTGAGTACCCGAGTCCCGAGCACAGAACACGTTGCACGTAAATCGAGGCACGGGTCCCGCTGCATGGATCCCGAGGCACGATTCCCGAGGGATCGATTCAACGTTTCGCTTTTAATCCGTTCTAAGCCCGATTACCAGTCCAACCCCAAACGTTCAACCAATCAAAACCGTTTTTAAACCCAACGACGGCGAGGTAGCTCCGGCCTTGCTACCATCGAGGACGGCGGTGGCGGACCAGATCCGAGTGAGGCAGGCGATGGATGCTCGGGAGAGAGAACGATGGGGAGCTCGGGTCGTTGGCGGGACGGTAGGGACGACAGAGAAGACGGCGGCGGCTCGGCGGTGGCGCGGTGGCTGGACGGAGAGGCGAAGGGGAAGTGAGGGAGGAGGTCGGAGTTGCAGACGGACGGTGAGGGAGTGGATCTGGCCGGCGGCGTGGTCGTGGGAGGGAGGGTTCGAAGAAGACGAAGAAGAAGGAGTGAGGAGGGGATCGGGTTCGGCTGCGGGAGGAAGGAGGAGAGGATTTAGGGTTTCAGACCCAAACAATCCCTCTTATACCCGAGCTCACAAGCGGGCCTGGGTTTCTAAGCCGGCCTGGCACACCGGCCTGGCGAAGTGGACCGCACGGCCCAAACCAGGGCTTGGCTGGGGCCTGCTCGGCCTGGCCTGGTCTGACTTCCTTCTTTTTCTTCTTTTCTTTTTCTTTCGCAAACGATCACCAATTTCAACTCGATTTTCCAACCTCGACGTTTCAAGACGATAAAAATTAATATTTTGCTTCTTTTAATTTAGCCGGTCTTTACAATCTCCCCCCTTAAATAAATTCCGTCCTCGAAATTTAAAACAGACGTACTTCGGGAGTCGAACCGGTCGGGGAGAGTCCATAACGTCTTCCACGTGTCCCAGTTGCGGCAATACAATGCAGACCCCTCCCACGTCATCGAGTGGACTGATATCGAGGTGGCTGATGATGTATCCTATGAGGAGCAGCCGGTTCGGATCATGGACACACGGCAGCAGATTCTGCGGGGAGGCAAGATTATCCGCTTGGTCCGAGTGCAGTGGAAACATCACGGGGCTGAGTCGACGTGGGAACGCGAGGACGAGGTTCGCGCGAAGTATCCCGACCTGTTCGACTCCCGAGGTACGTCTGTTTTATATTTCGCGGACGAAATTCCATTAAGGGGGGTAGACTGTAATAACCACTTCTGGTCAACGTCAGTCAAACCTGCGAAAAACAGGAAAATTTAAAAAATTTTAAGACAGACACTTAACTTAAACTAAATTGACCCCGAGGGTCATACCGGACTTAAGTTGACCCCGTTATCGACTAAAATGAGTTCCGGGGGACTCAGGGCAACTTTCTGATCAATTTGGGAAATGTTGACTTTTCGCTGGAAAAGTCAACCGAGCGACGTTTTGGTCCATTCGAGGACCGTTTTGGATCCAAAAATCTTAGCCGTCGTCGCAGTGGTCTTAGTTGAGCCGTTTCATTGTAGCCCGCCAAGTTTCGTAATTTCTTGGAAAAAGTGCCCGTTCGGGGCCCGAAACGTCCGATTTTCGCGAAACTGATTGGAAAATATCAACTAGATATTTTCCAAAAGGTGTAGGACCCAACTTGACACTTGTTAACTAATTGGTGGTGTTAGTTTTGGGGGGAAAAGGTGTGGTTGTGGTGTGTTGGCCGAACATAGGGTAAAGGGGAGGAAAGTTGGAGTTAGTTGTTAGTTGTTTTAAAATTAGAAAGAAGAAGAGAGGTTTTAGAGAGAGAAGAAGAAGAAGAAGAAGAGAGAAGAAAGGAAGTGGAGCTAGGGTTTGATATTCAACCATTGGATCGATTCAAAGCAAAGAGCAAACCTCTTCCCCTCGTCTTCCTCTCGAGTAAGCACTAAACCGATCGTCGTTTCGATTATTTTCTTGAAAGCTAGGGTTTGGTTATAAATTAGGGGTTAGGGTTCTAGTGAGTTGGGGGATAGTTGGAGACGTTTTGGAGGTGGTTGGAGGAGAAGTTTGACGTTTTCCGGTGACCAGAGGCTCGGGAGGAGCTCCGGCCACCGTGGGTGGTGGCCGGCCGGCCATGAGGTGGCGGGCCGGAGCTGGCAGCAGCCACCACATGGTGGCCGAGCCCCCCCCCCTCACCCCTAGGGTCTCGGCCAAGCCCCCTTGGGTGGGGCCCACGTGCTCGGTTGCTCGGGTTTTAATGTTCGGGTAGTTTAAAACGTTCCCCGGACCATTTACCCTAAACCGAATTGAAAATTGGAATTAAATTGGAGAAGTTGTAATTAACGGGTTTTAGAAACTTTAAACGTTAATAAATTTACTTCGAAGTCGGAATTCAATTCCGTCAAGTGCGTTGGGTTCCTTGAAATATTCTAAGACCGTAGAAACGAAAACGGGGGCTTTTGGAGCCCCGGAAGGCAATTAACCAAAACCGGGCAGATTTGCCATGTCGGGCGAATCTGGCCCTTACGGGTCCTTTATCGGAAATATCAAGTAATGGGGAAGTTTGGGAGTGATCGGCATTGTCGGGGTTACGTTTGGGCGTTAAGTATATTAATTTTTGGTTTATTCGTACTAGTTTAAAAGTACTTTGAATTTGTGTTCTTTTAGATCGTGCTACGGAACGAGGCAAAGGGAAGCTCGGCGAGTGACTGGGTATACTTCGAGTGTTGTTGGAGCGCTTTTGGATTTATATACGAGGTAGGGAAAAGTAGCCGGATCTCGACCCTGACTAGGGAAAGTTAACAGTAGAATTGCATGTGACACCAGGGTGTCGTGGGTTGAGTAGAATTATTTAAATATTAGAAAAGCATGATACGGGAACGTAGCGAATATGAGAAAAGCATGTGACACTTAGTAGTGTCGTAGGAACAGAGAACTTAGCGATAATTGAATTACTGGAGGCATATGACCATGCCCGGAGGTTGTTTGTGAAACTAGTGATCTTAGGACTGTTGGAGGCATCGAGTATGCCGGAGGTTGTTGTGCGTTATTTATTGTTGAGTTGGGTGGCCTTGAGAGCCCGTATTATTTACTATTGAGTTGGGTGGCCTTGAGAGCCCGTATTATTTATTGTTGAGTTTGGGTGGCCTTGAGAGCCCGTGTTATTTATTGTTGAGTTTGGGTGGCCTTGAGAGCCGTATTATTTATTGTTGAGTTTGGGTGGCCTTGAGAGCCCATGTTATTTATTGTTGAGTTTGGGTGGCCTTGAGAGCCCGTATTATTTATTGTTGAGTTTGGGTGGCCTTGAGAGCCCGTGTTATTTATTGTTGAGTTTGGGTGGCCATGAGAGCCCGTGTATTTAAGTTGGTATCTTGAGTGGCAATGAGTGCTCGTGGGGTTGTTGAACCCGAGTCTTGACTGTTGGTGTGTCTTGAGTGGCAATGAGTGCCCGTGGGGTTGTTGAACCCGAGTCTTGACTGTTGGTGTGTCTTGAGTGGCAGTGAGTGCCCGTGGGGTTGTTGAACCCGAGTCTTGACTGTTGAGGTGTCTTGAGTGGCAGTGAGTGCCCGTGGGGTTGTTGAACCCGAGTCTTGACTGTTGAGGTGTCTTGAGTGGCCTTGAGTGCCTGTGTGATTGAACTTGCCTGTGATTGTGATTGTGGTTACCTGGGGTGGGGAGTTCTAAAGGTCGACAACCTGATCCGACTTAGTGTCGATGAATTGCGAGTTCTAAAGGTTGACAGCCTGATCCGACTTAGTGTCGATGAATTGCGAGTTCTAAAGGTCGACAGCCTGATCCGACTTAGTGTCGATGAATTGCGAGTTTGAAAGGTCGACAGCCTGATCCGACTTCGTGTCGAGGAATTGCGATAGGTCGAACCCTGACCTGATTGAGATTGGTTACTGAGCAGCTGGTGTGCGATCCTTTGTGATCTTGTTTGGCGTTGTGTAGTCTTTCTGTCGTGTCCTTGAGGAGGTCGTCGATAGTTGTGTCGAGTTTACACTGTATGTGTCGAGTGTCGAGTCTGTTGAGGAAGGTGACGGGTTGTGGGTCAGTTCAGTACTTGAGTTGGGGACTGTAGTCCCGATGTCGGGTTTGGTTTGTGTTACTGGCTTTATCTACTAATTATGCCATAGTCAGTATGTTATCCGTGGAGGTGAGCGAACACTCACCCCTAGCTGCTTTTCCTACAGGTACTGATCACCGGACGGACTAGGTTAGCTCTTGAAGTTCATGGAGCTTGGAGCGGAGTCTGGTCTTTACTTTTGTTGTGTCTAGTGACGGATGTGTACCTTGTCCATTTGTTGGGACGTTTTTGTATTATAAATACTATCATTATGTTTGAGAAGTAAATGGAAATGTCAAAGCTTTTATTGAAAACAGGTTTTAAAAGTTCGCGTCCCGAGTTCGGTTCGCCGAAATTGGGGCGTGACATTCGCAAACAAGAAAATCCATACCCTCAAACCAGATATTGCGTGTCTCAAACAGGTAAACGTTATTTCTCAACCAAGGGTGCGTATAGACGCAAAACATACAAACCTTACCCGCAACCAACATATTGAATATTCTAAAACCAACCATGTATTATACTTACCAAGTCCAACTTCCTCCATGAAAAAGAAGGGAACTCCTTAGTTTCAATGTTGAAAATTTCGTCAAAAGCTACATCTTTTTTATGTGCCGAAAGCGTAGCCTATAAAATAAAAATATTAATAACAAAAACATATTAAAATAATTCAAACTATAAACGTAATCAACAAAAAAATTGCGCAAACTATCCTTACACTAAGAGTAGCTGAAAAGAAGAACCGGTTAGGTGATGAATCACTCTTGATAGTTTCCAGATGATTCAGATAATGACACCACCCATTAACGGTTTCCACTTCAATCCATGCATCATTTTTGAAAGAATTAAAGCCCGCCTTGGTAATATAATTTTCAGAGCACTGAAACATAAAAGCCCTGCATTCACAGAGAGAAAAAGAATATTCACTGTATTTGCAAAAATAAAATATAAAAACAAAATAAGGGGAAAAACATATTTTACTTACCAATCCTCGGTTTTGCTTTTATTCAGCACCCAATCTGCAACACAATCCTCAACCTCCAGAATATTGGACCAATAATCTGTTTGACGATCAACGTACGGAGAACACAGAAATTTAGACGGTGCAATCAAACGAGGTAAAGGTTGTTTGTCTGGGGTTTCCCTTAATAAAGATGCCTTGCTACATCCAATTGACGTAAAACTATTGCCACTTGCAGCAGGTTTCTTAACAACATGGGGATTTTTCTTAACACCACCTTGAGCTTTTTTTTCTGCAACAGTACGGGGTACTTTCTTCTCGGGGACAGCAGCGGGGCCTTTCTTACCGGGTGCACGAGCGGGACCTCTCTTCTTCGGTGGATCAATAATTGAGTCAGGCTCCACATGACCAACACCATCAGTCGACTTCTTAGGAGGATGCATGAGCCCTTTTTTATCAGGAAGAGGTATGCCAGCAGGGCGTTGGACTATGGATTCACGAAATCTTGCCATTGCAAGTTCAGGATTCTCGTCAACTGTCTCAGAGACCTCTTTCCCACCAATAAAACGATTGATATTTTGGTCAACCCGTGCAGTAACAATTGGCGGGGGTTGAGTCTTGCAAGCTTGATTAACAGGAGGATCATTGTTGACATTTTTTTCGACAACAATTATATTGAGTGGCTCGGGTTGCTCTTGAAGTGTCTGACAAAAGTCATTAACAGACGGAGGCCCGTTGACATTTCCTTGACTGCATTCTATAGTAAGTGGGTCTGACTCCACTACAAGAGCCCAACAATCATCTTTGTTAACAACATCGGGAGCTTCACATTCCGCGATTGGATTATCAACAACCATGTCACAAGCTTGCTTCCCAATACCATAAGCAACAGAAATAGCGTCAAACTCATCGCCAACACTGTTATTCTTTTCTGGCTCAGTTTGTTCTGCAACAATATTATCCACAGGGGCTGCATCATTACTTGCGAACAATTTCCGAACCACATTATCGCATTCAGGGCTTGACAATGTAGTGGATCCAGTAGGGCATGGTGAAAGAACATTGGCAGGCGATTTTTGGGATGGTGAAAGAAGTCTGAATGATGGTGGAGTAACGGCACGAGCAGGTGGCTTCTCTCCTCCTTTGTACCCTTCCCCAACGCGTGTTGCTGTTTCAATCAATTTCTCAATGGTCTCAATAACCCCAGGTAGATTAAACCATGAGTCTTGTGACAGCAACACACTTTGTGTGTCAGGCATGGCATCTTCAGGATTTTTTTTCCCGGTCAAACCATCAAACAGGGTTGACATTGTCTTGAAACACTCAGTATTGGGATCAGCAATGTGCCCTTCAACCAACAACTGATGCCATTCCAAAAAACCTTCTGCAACCTTATTCCCTGCTATTCGAAACATTTCTGCAATCCTCTGAATACGATAAAAAGAAGCATGTTAATGTGATTAAATGCAAACAAATAAAACACAGGGTATGCATCAACTACAAAACACATCTTTAAACCAAAATGTACATATTTGCACACAATAAACCTAGGCACAAATCACATGCAGCAAATACTCAAAACTGTTTCGCAAACCAGAGTGCGCATATTCGCAAAACAAAGAATCACTATCCGCAAACTAGGTAAAGCATACACGCAAAACATAAATTCACAATCCGCAAACAGGGTAAGCATATTCGCAAAACATATATTCACAATCCGCAGACTAGGTAAAACATATTAGCAAAAAGGTCAATCAATAACAGAGAATGCATCAACTAAAACACACATCTGCAGACCAAAATGAGCATATTTTAAAACTGTTCCTACCAGAGTACGCACTATCGTAAAACATACAATCACTATCCGCAAACTATTTAAACCATACTAGCGAAGCAAAAATTCACTATCCGCAAACTAGGTAAAGCATATTCGCAAAACATATATGCATTATCCGCAAAACACAATTTCACTAATCGCAGAACATATATTCACTATTCGCAGAACATATATTAACTGTTCGCAGAACATAAATTCACTATCCGCAAACTAGGTAAAACATATTCGCAGAACATATGTTCACTATCCGCAAAAAAAACAAGTCAATCAATAAACCTAACTGTATATTTGAAAAACATAATTCCCCCACAAAAAAATTAATTAAATAATAGAATACCTCTGCAGAACCCCTTTCACTATGAAAAGGGGGGGTATTCGGGGCCGGCGGATCTCCACCATTTCTATCACCATTTTCATTATCCCTATTTACGTTAGGTGGTGGATGCTGAGCAACATTCTCTTCCTCCCTAACACGTGGAGGACCCTCCCTCTGTATGTGACCCATTCCAAATGACTCACACTGTAATTCATCACCGACTCTTCTGTTCACCAATGCAGTATTCCATCCAATCAAAGACGGCCACGCCCTAGGAACCTCACACGTGCTGACTTCAACACGATCAAGATAAAACAACTGCATCATTGAAAGGAAAAGACATGTCCCATGAATATAACATAAGAGTTTATTAAATATAAAATACAACACATTAAAATGAAAAATAAAACTTACCAACAAGAGAGTTATTGATCCAGAAAAA
This sequence comes from Erodium maritimum, assembly GCA_963921825.1. Taxonomy (NCBI): domain Eukaryota; kingdom Viridiplantae; phylum Streptophyta; class Magnoliopsida; order Geraniales; family Geraniaceae; genus Erodium; species Erodium maritimum. The sequence goes on from OY997588.1 coordinate 37,158,135, forward strand.
TTCTTTGAACCTTCGGGTTGTTTTAACCAGATTTTTTTTGTATCCACAAGTTTCTTGACTAAAAACTTGCACCAATTAAAATCTTGTATGTGAGATACATCAACAATAGAACGGAAGCATGACTGATTCACATAACCCTCATTCCCCGAATCGATCATGCAAGTCACAAACAACATCATGAAGTTTCTTTTGAAATCATCCCCCCCTTAAAGTTGCGTCTTCATCTGATCAACCAACTGCTTACTGGTGATAAGACGCTTGATCTCGCCTTTGTCTTTTGTATCGAACTGCCGCTGCCACAATTTAAGTTCATCAGTACACAGGGTGGCCAACTTATCGACTATGACGTCGCGCACACCATTTGGAATGCCCAAAGTTTCATTCACTTCATTCTCTATGATACGCAATTTGGCATCTGGCAATTCCAATGATGAGCTAAGGTGGTTATACTTAGACACCAGGTAATATCCAATCTTGCTTGGAATGATCTTCACAGCCAAATGAAGAATGTGCCCAAACCCAATTTCCCGCACTGCTTCTTGTTGGCGTTTATTCAAACTCTCCACCAACTCAACCAATCTCTTTGGAGATGACCTGGTCTTCAAAATAGCATCCACGTCAACCTTATCAGATAACGGGACAACTCTATCAGACTCACAACCCTTGGTGCGCTTAACATTCTTCTTCTCAACAGCTAATTCTCCACTTCTCTTCTTTCCGGCTTTAGCAAGTCGGACAGCTACATCGAGACATTCACGAACCTCAGCTACCTTCTTCTTCTTAATTGAAAGTCTTCATTTATTTTTATTCTTAATAGACTTCTGCTCCTTCAACATATTAGCAAGAGTCGTATTTCCTTCACCAACATCAGCCTCTGTGGATGGCCTATCCATTAAAAGAAGAGGTACCACTGTATCCGGAGTTTTATCTATAATTCGCAAACAAGGGTTAGCATTTCAGCAAAACAGACAATATACAAAAACATTGAATATTCACGAGAAATAAAAACAGTGCCCGCAAACAAGATACTATATATTCGCAAAACATAAATTCACTATCCGCAACTACATAAATCTAATTCGCAAAACATATATTCACTATCCGCAAACAAGGTAAAGCATATTATCAAAACAGGTCAAACAATAACAGGGTATGCATCAACTACAAAACACATCTGCAAACCAAAATGTGCATATTTGCATACAATAAACCTACGCACATATCAAATGCAGGATTATTCAAAACTGTTTCTCAAACCAGAGTGCGCACACTCGCAAAACATAAATTCTTTATCCGCAAATTGGGTAAAGAATAATCGCAAAACATGAATTCATTATTCGCAAAACAGAAAAACAATGTCCGCAAAACAAGATACTCGCAACACAGAAACCCCAAAACCTCAACCAACAACTTGGTTTTCCTCAAAAGTAGATCAAAATCATCTCATAGTTGAATAATTTCATGGTATTTCATTATTCACTTGAAATGGTGTACACTAAAAGCAAAACACAAACACTCTGAAAACATAGCACCTATAAAAAATCCGCAAACTACAAACACTATATTCTCAAATTACCTGATTCACTGTCCCTGTTGCAGAATGTTGTAGATTCAGCAACCTTGTTCTTCATTCTCTACAAACGGATTACTATAATCAAAAAGCTAAATAACCAAACGAACAAGATTGAATCAAAACCCTAAAAACACCAAAAATTGTAACTCACCACAATGAACTATTGAAATTCACTTCGAAATCGCGCAGAAGACGAATATCAAGGCAATGGAAGCTCAAAAAATCAGATTCCGAAATGTTCGTTTCGCTAAAAACTCGATTCTGCAAGTGTTTTGGTGAGCACGAAACGTTTCTGCGCGAACGGGTAGATAAAAGTACGTTTATACCCCTGAACCATAGCAAATCAGTTAAAATGAATCCCACGCGCGACTTATTTACGACGCGTGCCACTGATGACGCGTTCAAATCTGCGCCATCGCAAAATTCACATCGGACGGCCATCACGCAGTGCGCAGGTTCGCACCAAATCAGGTGGTTCGCACCTGATTGCTCTCCTATATATATATATAGAGAGTCGTTATGTACTGGAAATCACAGGTTTCACAATAAATTGAAAATCAATTTCCACCGTAGGATTATGTAAATAGATGGTTGGGATTTTTTGTGGTATTTGTTGTAATTACCAATTATATTGATTTTCCAAAAAGTAATTTCAGGGACAAAAGGGTATATATGACATTTCAGAACACCATTAACTACCATATACCTCACACGGTCTACAAACCCTCCCTCTCTCTCACCTCAGTTTCTCTCTAGCCGAACCTCGTCACATCTCCGAGCTCACTGTGAAGCTTCCATCCGACCCAGCCCTCTTCATCTATCCTTCACCAAAATTAGTTGGTCGTTAAATCCTTTACCGTCGTTGGTCTCCGACCACCATTTATTGCAGCGACCCTCCGTTCGCCGAAGATCGAAGATGGGGATGAGCCAAAAGGGTCGCAGAGCTATGTCCGAGCATGCGACTATTTGGTCGTCTCTGGATATTTCTTTGTCTGCCCAAATCTGTGGAAGACTCACAACGACGGAGAGGAAAGAGGACTGGAAGCTTCAATTCGGGTAATTTGCTTACGCTTATGGGTTCTCGATTTCTGAATGTTGGAGGTGTTTATGGATACAAATGTTGAATTGATGAAGGAGAAGTTTTGTAGGCTGCTATTGGGCTAGGATATGTCCGGTGAAGGCAAGGGTGTTGCATCAGCCTTAGCATTGTTCAATGCCATCACCAATCTTGTAGGTCCGTTAAAAATATTTTCGGAAAAGCAGGGTTTTGCTAAGCAAGGTACAAGCTAATTTTTTTTTGCAGTTTTAGAGTACGGGTAATTAGTCCTTCAAATAGTTGTATGGAACTTTATTGAAAGTTAGTAAGGATGAATGATTCATTTTAAATGCAAACTTCGGACAAGTTAGTTTGGAAAAAAGATACAAGTTTACTATTGTTTCAATATTTATGTACATATGGTTCATTATGTGTGTAACAACTAGTACTCAGTATTATCAGTAATGCAATGTTCTGTGTAACTTTATCAATTGTCCTTTCCAATTGTTTCAATCTACATGTACTAATGATTCAAAGTCCTTTAGTATTGCACTGTTACCTCGGTAACTTAGTAGTTTTATTATGTTACGACATATTGGTCATCAAATTGAACTAAATTAATTTTAAAAGGTTTCAAAATTTATATACATTTGTTTCAACTGACTTCAATGTTGACACAGAATACATAGTAGTTTACTAATGTTTCATTAGTTAAATATAAATGGTTCATTATGTGGAACCCAATCTCATGTTTCATTAGTTGAACATAAATGGTTCATTCTGTAGAACCCAATGTAAAGTGCATTTTTTGCATTGATTAATATTAATGGGTTTAGATGTTTTTTTCCATTTAATTTCATTCTATACATTGTTTTCAGTAAATGTTTCAATTTTCATTCATTGATAGTAAGGGGTTTAGATGTTCTTAAGTCTCACCTAGAAATATTGTTTCAATGTCTATGGAAAAACGTTTCATAGTATTTGTAGTGAAGGTACCTGTCTTGCCATTTCATTGCATTCTAGAAATTGGTTTCAGTAGATGTTTCAAGGTTTATTGATCAATATGAAATGGTTAGGGATGTGTTTTCATCTCCTGTATCATAATATTAGTGAAATTGTTTCACATCTTTTGACCTTACTAGAATATGTTTCACCTTTTTTCAGCAAAAAATGGTATTATTCTCATAGACGATGATTTTGACTTCGAGTTTCTTGTTCCCAAGTTTTCACCGGTTGTAGTTGATGATAACACCAACGAGGATATCGAGAATCAGGAGGTGAAATACGAGCGAGAGAAAGAGAGAGTTAATGAAATGAAACTGTTTAATTCACATTTTTTTTGCAATAATATGTGGAGTAGTGACCACTTGTATTTGAGATCCACTTGTATTTGAGTCTACAACAGTTGCATAACAAATTTATTGCAACATCTTATTATCAAAAATGACCATATTTATATACATTAAGTTTATCCTTTAATATTCCATTAGTTTTGGCTTAATATTCTAATCTCCACACAAAACAAGTTTCTGATTTTGAGGTTCCAACCAAGAAAAATTTATTGAACATAAGTTTGTAAACCTTTTGAATTTTCATTACTTATTTAATTCAATATTTTTTCATCAACACTAAAGTTTTGAATTTGAAATATACTTATTTCCAAAGAAAAATATGAAATATACGGTTCTTACTAGTCAATGGAACTAGAATTATTAATAGGCAGTTACTTTCCCTAACAGTTATCTGCAGTTAGTAATTTTGTGGAGAGGGAAGAGAGTTTTTTTTTTGTTTCCTGATCTACCCTTTTGCAATTATATATTTAAGTAAATTTATAAAAGGGCTGAAAAATCACAACCTTTGGATGTGTCGTAATCCAATGGCTGTTTTTAGTTTCTAATTTATAGCAAATGTTTAGTTTACAGTAGATAGTGCCCCTATATATATATAGGGGTACAATCCATATATAGGGTACAATCCATTGTAAATGAAGCTTATGTTGTAAAATGTAAATAGATTGTAATTATTGGATTAAATTAGATGGAAGGATGAGATTAAAATAGTCATTAATGACATAAATGTAAATATAAGAACCTTTAAATATATTAACGACATTATATATGGAATGGGTAAATTTGATTTCATCACTGTAATCAGATTTTTTTTATGGTTAAAAAATCTGATTTTTTTAATAAATTCGAAAATATTATTTTTTAATATTTTATTTTTGGCACAATTTTTTTAAAAAAATATTCAGTTTTTTCTATAATTTTATGATTAATAGTACTGTTATAGAATTTTATAGCTAATGTTACATAAGTTATATCTAATATTACAGTAATTTATATCTAATATTACAGTAATTTGTAGTTAATTCTACAATAATTTATCACAGAATTTGTAGTTAATATTAAAGTAAATTATAGTTAATACTACAGTAATTTGTAACTAATATTAAAATAATATAATCCGTATTACACAAATTTGTAAATAATGTTACAAAACTTTATAGTCAATATTACACTAATTTGGGAGTATTGTTACAACATAATCAAAACGATGTTACAGAAGAATCCATACGATAATACAAAATATATTACAGAATAATCCTAATAGGGTTACAGAATAATCTGAACGAGTTACAGTTGAATCCGAGCGATGTTACAAAATAATCCAAACGATGTTACAGAAGAATCCAAACGATATTAAAGATCCAAACTAATCACCGAATAATCCAAACAATATTACAGAATGGTCTGTATTATATTATAGTTAAATACAAACGATATTACAGATCCAAGGTGACAAACCCCCAAGAAATTACCGAAGGTCATGTATTGTCCATGCAACACAGAGTCTAATTTAACGTGGTCATAATACATTGAAATGGCAAATACATGAACAAGGGTACAACATAAACTAGGGGAGAAAATTCACAAAAGACACATATCATATCAAATATAATATTACGGTATTTATCATATCAAAAATAATGTTACAGTATTTATCAAATATAATGTTACAGTATTTATCAAACATTGTTACAGTTTTTCGAACATAATATTACAGTTTTTACCGATCATTATTATAGTTTTTACAAACATGTAAGATGTTCCAAAACCTGTATTGTTCAATTTTAAAGCTGTAAAATCTAATTTAAGAACACAACTAAAATCAAACATGAAGCGAAAAAAAGAAGTCAATTTATAGTACAAGTTCTAACCTCCATTATTGTCCCTATCACTTTTAAATGTGCAGAATGTCATAGAAACAGAAACAAATAATTCATATACAAATATTGGAGTTGATTAATGTGCCGGATATTTTGGACCAAAAAAAGGGAGCTTTTGATGTAATTGCCATTTGTTTTTAATCACTCTTTTAAGTTTTCTACTGTAGTACTCCATCCTTACAGTATGTGGACAGTGACTAGGAGAAATTACTAAAATAACTGACATTAAAGACAATTATGCCTGCAACTAATTACAGCAGTTGATGAGAGTTTCGCAAAAGGATCAATTGGGTCACATTTGATCTGTATGAAGCTTCCTGTCATTTTATGTTCTAAAAGTTTCAGGGTCCTTCAATAGGTCCATACTACACTTCTTTTAAATAGCATGAGCATCATCTTCAGTGAGAAGAAACGTACCAAGTATGATTGTCAACTCTGGCGACGGCGCAGACATGGGTGAACGACACTATCCGATCTGTAGACCTCAGTCTCAGGAGCGAGGAGGGCACGACGACAGGATGTCAGGATGTCGGAGGCAAGTTCAACTCGGCTGACAGAGGAGGCGCGGATGAACTCGACGCAAATCTGGTTTGTGAGGGAAATTGTATACGATAATGAAAACAGAATAGGGTAGGGCTAGGTAAAAGTCAGTATATTGAAATACGAAAACACCCCTAAATACATATAAAATGACATAAATAACTTTAAAAGTCCGATCTAGGTTGTCCGAGCGGTTTCCTGAGGTACTGTTCACTAGTCTGGTGTATCAGTTGTTGTTGTGGTGGACCGGGGTGGTTATTTTTCTTGTTTGTTTGTTCCTTTTGTTGCTTTTGGCCTTTAGGCCGTTGTTGTTGGACTTTGGTTTGGTTGTTGTGGATTCTAACCCAGGACCCACACTTCCTTTTTAATGCATTTCTTTCTCTCTGATAAAAAAAAAACTTTAAAAGTGACATATACCATTAATAATGTTGAATAAGAAACGTCGACGAGGCGCAGCTCTGCTAGGGTTTCTAGCATAGAGCTTTGCGATGACCGGTTCTCTTTTCCTCGTGCGATCATGGTTTCAGCGTGGAAGAAGAGGCGATCGGTGTCTTCGACCTCGACTGGTGAGGCAGCGAGTGAGGTTGGGGGGGATGGAAGCAGGCCGGGGAGCCCGGGGCGGGTTCAGCCGCGGCGACGCAGGGTGGGGCGCTGGGGAGCAGTCGGACGGGGTGTCCGTGGCTGGATCGGGACGGCGGGGACCATGTTGGGATGGTGCAGGACTGGCCGGAGGGATCGGAAGGTGAATCTAAAACACCGGGTTCTCTCTTCTCCGGCCAACGGGTCCCCATGCAGATCGGAGGAACACGGTGTGACGCCGGCGAGGGGGCCGAGGCCCCGACGGTTGGGAAGCGGAGCAGGACGGCTGGGGTTAGATCGCGACGTCGGTGATGGTGCACGGGTCTCCGGGATACCGACGGACAAGGGCGAGGGTGTCACCCCGACCCTGATCTCATCGGGCTCGGAGGTCACGCCGGGGGTGCCGCCGGCAGAGATTGCTTGGCCCCGAAGAAAAGGAAAGGAGCTGGCGGCGGGAGAGGCTGCTAGGGTTTCAGAGGTGCGGGCCGGGGGTGACGTGGGCCTGGGTCGAGGGCTTATGGAGGAAGAAGAATATGGGGCGTCGAATGGGGTGTCATCTGCAGCGGCGGGGGGCTTCAAGCACCCTCGCCTCTAGGAATGAGTCCTACCGGGGCCAGGGAGGGTTTGGTCGGCTGTACCTTCTCCCTGGTGTATAGGTGGCATTGGTATCACCAACAGCTGACGTGTTACTACCCTACCACTTCGGGGTCAGCATTCCCACGTTCAGGAGCCCTACCACTATCACGCAAGGGAGGACGACGCACGCTGACATACCGGGGGAGTAATTGGTCCACCGTTGTTTACTTATCGTCTGGTCTGCTCGATCAGTTCCTTTGGTTGGCGTACACTGTATCGGTATCTCCGGATGCTACCGCAGTCCCAAATCCCCGACCGCAATTATGCTACAGAGCACATTTACTCTTTATGCGCTTGTCTTTCCAATTTATTCTAGTTTGGTTTATGTATGGCGACTTCCCACTGTGGGGTCCCCGAGTTACTTTATATTAATAAATATCACCATTTCCTTTCAAAAAAAAAATAATAATGTTGAATAAATCTGAACCTTTCATTTACTCTAATCATGGGACTTAGATTTATTTACATTTTACAACATAAAGATCTATTTACAACGGGAGGAAAAATCAAATAGAAATGACTCCTTAACGTAAAAACCGTGTGAACCAATCCAAGCCATTCATTTTAAGAATGGATGGATGAGATGCAATTGATTTGTTGACTGCAAAAAAAAACAGCACTTTTTAGGTAGTGGTAAGGGCTTTTTAGTAAAACCATCATATTTTTTTTTACCAATTCACTAATTTAATTTTTCCTGCTTCGTTTGAACTCCGATTGGCTTCAAACTTACGCCATTAGTTTTATTTTTCGAGGGCTTTCTATCAACATCAGTCATGAATATATTTTGAAGCACGAAAAAAAAATTATTTCGGGACTGATTTAAAAAAAAAGAAGTTAAATCTAATTATAGAAAGGGAAATTAACAAATAACAAATAACATAAAATAGTAAATATTGTCCTTAATTTCAAGCCACGTCTTCAGATGTTTTCTTTTGTAAGTGAGCACTGCTAGTGGGCTATGTATATATATATATTTATATATACATACCGTTAAAGAGCCGTTGGAGCCATTAGCTATTTTCTTCTCCACGCAAGCACCACGCAAGCACCGTGATTGGTCTGACGTGATTCATAAGTCGTGGTTCACATCCGATTTACACTTTAGTGAATCGGGACCGCGTGAGAAGTACGCCACAACGTGCGACACGCAGTTCGTGATTCACTAAATTGTGAACTCTGAACTGCGTGCTTGTACGCGCTCTTATATAGAAGAAGTTAAACCATCTTTGAAACATGTCATCTAGACCACAAAACTTACACGTATAGCCTATAACGCACAAAGATGATTTTTTTAATCAGCGAAAGCAAATTTAAATTGAGCCTCTTCAGAGGATGAAAAATGGGTACAAGTAGTGGTCTAGCTATAGACCAGTGAATCGAAAGCTGGCATGATAGCTCAGCCTCATAACAATCCCACGACGAGGAGAAACCTGATACATGAAAGAGCATTCCTATACAAGGAACTTCGGCATCCCAACATGGGAGTAGTGAGGAGGACAATGGCTGAAAACCTAATATGAAGATAATCTCAGCACAATACAAAAAGGCTAAAAAAGAGTCTAAAACCCAGATTTAGCAACTATGAAGCACAAAGAAAAAGAGGTCTACTACCCAAATTTTGTAACCATGGAGCGCAATTAAGCAAGCCGCCCTCCACTGAAAACCCATAGCTTTACCCGAGCTTGAGGAGAATGTTGTATCTCATCGGCACCCAAACTCAGCGAGTTCATGGGCACCGACACGTCGACGACCAACATTGTTAATCGGTAGAGATAATCTAGAGAAAAATCACCGGAACTCAAACCCTAAGAAACATGACTCCTCGATTTCCAAGGCCTAAAGAACCAGTACAACTCGTCAAAGGCCTACACCTAAAGAATGACGAGCCCCTCCAACAAAGGGTAGGGATACTATGGAAATCGATACGAGCTTGAATCCAGGGATGAGCAGATTTCCAAAAAACCACGGATAAATCATAAGGTGATACAAAAAATACAATACGCGACGACGAGGGACAAGTCCAAACGCACAACGAATCCGAAATCAGAAACGCTTCCCATGATAGATCTGGAACAAGCTTCCTGAAAGCCACCTCGAACCCCAACAGAACATACGACTAACAGACAGTCGCAAAGACCGCACCAACCAACATGAAAAGCTCCAATCTTGAAATCCAGCCCAGAACTATACCTGCCCAGCCCAAACCGAATGGAGCAGACCAGATTCTGCCCGACCCGACTCCGACCAGTCAGATCCGGACAGAACCCGCCCGTGGAACCAGTCCAAACCCAATGGTTCAGACCCGGCCCAAAAGCCAAACTATCCCCGACCCAATCAAAGAAGATCGAGGACGACGAGCCTGAACGGACGACCTGGGCTCCAATGAGAGGACAACAGCGAATCCTGCAGAGAAGGAGGAAAGACCAACGAAACAAGGCAAGGCCATCCTAGCAGCAAGGAGTCGAGTGGAGCTCCATCGAACCAGAACAGCCACAACGTCGATTATACCAAAACTTCGGCAAAGCAGCAACAAGCCGGAAAAGAAGCCGAGCAAGCTAGATATGTCGAGGAAGAGACCATATCTGACCCGAAGGCGCGCTGCGAAGATCTAAAACAACCTGTCTCCGGGCAACGACCAGCTTTAGAGACCCAACTCCAAGAGAAGTCGTACGACGAAGCAAGATGGGCAAACTAAAGCAGAAGAGGACGGAAGGAGAAGAGAATAGGAGAGGCAAGGTGGAAGAGAGAGGGAAGGTTAAGAGGAAGGAAGCGATGAGAGACTTATGTTGGCAACAACAATGGCCGGAACCAAGGTTGTCACCGACGGGAGGAACGGAGATAGCGGCACCGGATTAGAAGGAGTAGGGTTTGCTTTGAGTTCAGAGGTTTTTTTTCTTCCTTTTTTCCTAGATACATGTCAAGACAAGAAGCAATGGAGAATGTAGTCTTAGGGTAATAAAAAACAGAGTAACACCAAAATTGGGTGGGCAAGAGACAATATGACACCACCAAAAAGTGCTAGAACTGGCCACCAACATGGAAGGATGTGTGCAAATCCGTAAGAGATGTTTCTCTTCTGATTCCTATTGATAGATTTGGGTCTTCTAGCGAAGTCGTCAAGTGGATAACTTGACAAACTAGATCAACTCTCACCACTTAGGGTTGTTTTCAGATTTTTTGAAGTTAATTATAGGTTACATATATTAAAAATATTTATCTAAGCTTACTATGAGTTAAGTGTAGAGGCAGTATTCAGAGAGAAACCTAATTCTCTCTGCGCGCAGCCCCTCCCCCCACCCCCACCCCCTCCCACCTCCATTGCAGCCATCAGTGAAGCTCCTTTTTCCACCATTGAAGCCCCTGCTTCCAAGCTCTCTTCCAACCTTCGGGTTTCAGATCAACCGTCATCGTTCATTTGATCGGAATCGGTTTTATTTTTTCTTGTCTTTTTTGCAGACGGACTACCTCCGCAAATCGCCGCCTAGCGTCCAATCCGTGCCACGGCCTCTCACTTGCCTCGTGCTACCGATCATGCATCGCCGGACCGGTCCCGTCCTCGAGCCAGTAGCCACCGTGGCCCCCCTGCCGTTTTCCGGAATACGGGCTCCACGCGCCGTCTTCCATCTACAGCGGCCTCCCGCCCCAGGGTCACCCCTCGCCGGCATGGGTCCGCTCCCTCGTTGGATCTGGGATCCGGGATGAGGGACGGTAGGTTGGGGCCTATTTCACCGGCACCCGAATTCGGGACTCTCAACCCCGAACAAGCTTTTGCAGCAGGGAGGTCTCGGAGAATCTGCACTAAAGGCTAATTCTCTAGTAGGTTTCACTGTTTTAGGTCGAATAATCTTTTGGCTCAATAAGTTTAGGACTTTGGTTTGTTATTTTTTTGTAACGTTGGATCGAGGAACACTTGAGTTTGGATCTGCGAACCAAAGCAGACTATATGTATGGAACCATGTGCGCCCGACGGGCTACGACCGGTTGGGACAAAAAGCTGGTATCCGGGACTGTTATGTCCCTCCTTGTAAGCATGATATGAAATCGTAATACAACTACCTCTTTCCCGTTTTTAAAAAAAAAATGAGTTAAGTGATGATTTGTGATTCAAGTTATAGGTCATGGAATTTGGGTTCATTCTTGGACGTGCTAGAAAGAGTTGTCAAACAGTTCGTTACTCTTCTAATAGAAGAAAAACAAGAAATTCTCTAGAGTAGCTCAAAATACAGATGAACCATTGAATTAAAATCTGTTGATTTCTATATCGTTGATTTATAATATAGAATTCATTAGAGATTTTTATTTGCGAATTTGATGTTGACTGGATAATCAATGTTATTTTGTTGAATCTATTAAATAGTAGATACTAAGAAAAATAGTTTTTTTTTACAATTATAAAAGTCATAAGTTATAAATGGATAATTAAAACAATTTTATCCTAATAAATTTAAATTTGATGATAATTAAAAAAAAACTCCATTTTATACCAATTACAACAAAACTAGAAGTTCAAGATCTTTTTTGGAATTATAAAAGTCACAGGTTGTAAAAGAGATTAATACTTAAAATTATTTTTTTTATAATTATTCCTAAATAGATAGAACCATAAATAAACAAAACTAGAAAAGCTATCCATTTATGGAACAAGACCCAAAAAGTCAAAGATGCTTTCTGCAGCACTCGGACAAAGGCAAATTCAGACAAAGCAAGAACCATGTAAATAATGGTAAGACAGTCTTAGGGCGACCAAAGCTTAGCAGTACCTTCATTTGGCAGCTGCTGCGCAAGGTTATGGCTAAATCTCCCAACATGGTACAATCAAAAAGTGTCCAAGAACTTGCCAGCAACAAAGAAGTTCCAGAAAATTATGTCTGTAAAGTTTTTGATGATGGCATAATCGGAGATTCTTCTCTTCCATCCGAGGAGATTCCTGTGATTGATCTCGGTCTGCTCGGGGCATCATCAAGTGAAGAACTTGAGAAACTGCATTCAGCTCTCAACTCCTGGGGTTGCTTTCAGGTTTGATCTCAACATATATATCTTATCAGCCACATATGCTTCACCCACTGAAAATGAACAGAAGAACACTGAACACAACAATATCTAAAATGATCTGAAGATTTTTTTTGGAGTTTCAGGCAATAAATCATGGCATTGCAGATGCAGAACTGGACAAAGTGCATGATGTAGCAGGGCAATTTTTTGCACTTCCAATGAATGAGAAGAAAAAGTATTCCAGAGAAGACAATGATATTGAAGGTTATGGAAATGATTTGATTGTTTCTGAGCATCAAATATTAGATTGGACTGACCGAGTTTATCTAAAAGTTAGCCCAGAAAACCAAACAAGGATCAAATTTTGGCCTCAAGAATTCAGGTAATTGTATTATTACTAATTGGTAGATCTAACTCTAGGACACATTCATGTATCTGTCAAGTCACTATGAATCTCATGGTACATAAAAACAGCAGGGAAGTGTTACTTAACTATACCATGAAATCACAGCTGATAGCTGAAACCCTCCTTAAAGCCATGGCAAGGTCATTGAACTTGGAGGACAACTGCTTCTTGGACCAGTTTGGAGACCAAGCAGTAATATATGCCAGATTCAATTGCTACCCTCCGTGCCCAAAGCCTGATCTTGTTCTTGGCCTCAAGCCCCATGCAGATGGCTCAGCAATCACCATTGTCTTGCAAGATAGGGAAGTGGAAGGTCTTCAGTTCCTGAAAAATGATAAATGGGTTAGAGTTCCAATCCTTCCCCGTGCCCTTCTCGTTAACATTGGTGACCAAATGGAGGTAAGAACCTATTTTACCTTAGCAATGTAGACAATTCGTGCTCTTTGATGACCAAAGCTAACGATTTTAGGTATGTGTGAGTAATGTGTCGTTATGCGATTGCGATGGATGCAGATAATGAGTAACGGGATATTCAAGAGCCCGGTGCACAGGGTTGTGACAAATTCAGAAAGGGAGAGGATATCTCTGGCTATGTTCTGTTCTCCAGATTTTAGTAATGAAATCAAACCAGCAGAAGAGCTGATCAGCGAAACAAGACCACAATTGTACAAGAATGTGAAAAACTATCCTCAAACATATTTTGAATACTACCAGCAAGGCAAGAGACCGATAGATGCTGTCAAATTATGAGTTCTTGTTCCTTAAACTGACTTGTAAACCCATGGATCCCAATAAAAGCAGATTTGTAAGATTACAGGTCAAAGTTTGTCCTTGCTAAGAATAAAAATGAACAGTGAAGAACCACTTGTGGATGATCTTCACAAATATTTATGTCACGCCCCAATTTCAGCGAACCGAAACTAGGGACGCGAACGTTTAAAAGTTACAAAACTGAAACCTGTTTTCGATAAATCACCTAAAAAGTCAGTTTAGTTCCACAAAAGAATAATAGTTACATCTCAAAATAAAAATCCCACACTTGGACAAAACGAGATACACGTCTCTAGACTCAAACACCCAGCAACCCGCTTCAAGCTCTTCAAGCTTCAGAAGCTCACCTAGTCCAGACTACGAACGGTACCTGTAGGAAAAGCAGCTAGGGGTGAGCGTTCGCTCACCACCACAGATAACATACTGACTATGGCATAATTAGTAGACAAGGCCGATGACACCAACAACGACTCAAGACACACGCACGATCAATACTTTCCTCAACCGACTCAACACTCGGACACGTTATGTAGACCCCACACTACGATCGACGACCTCCTCCAAGACACGATTGACCACACAATACCAAACAAGATCACAAAAGATCGCAAACCGGCTGCTCAGTAACCAATCTCTGTCTCTCGCCCTTTACCGATCATAGACGTGGTCAGGCGGTCGACCTGTCGCGCAACTTCCCCCGATCCCAGTCGGGGGGCTAACCCACAACCTCTCCGCTTCACCCGATCCCAGTCGGGTGGTTAGCCACACCCGCGCGTCCTTCCCCCGATCCCAGTCGGGGAGCTAGCCCACAACCCCTCCGCTTCTCCCGATCCCAGTCAGGAGGCTAGCTACACCACACAACCTCCACCAGTAACCAATCACAATCACAAACAAGTTCAAACAGACAGTAACGACACCGGTGACAACTCCACAGGCACTCAAGGCCAACAAAACACCGACAACCAAACACAGGTTCAACAACCCTACGGGCCCTCATGGCCACCCAAGACATCAACGGTAAAGTACGGGTTCACAACCCCACGGGCACTCACGGCCACCCAAAACACCGAAACGACAACACGGGCTCTCATGGCCACCCAAGACTCAGCAATAATTAACACGGGCTCTCAAGGCCACCTAGACTCAATCAACAATTAACGCACAACAACCTTCGGGCATGGTCATATGCCTCCAGTAAATCAATTATCGCTAAGTTCTCTGCTCCTATGACACTATTAAGTGTCACATGCTTTTCTCATAATCACTAAGTTCCCGTAACATGCTTTTCTAATAAACGCTACAATCCCGTATCATGCTTTTCTAATCTTTAAATAAAACTACTCAACCCACGACACCCCGGTGTCACATGCAATTCTACTGTTAACTTTCCCCAGTCAGGGCCGAGATCCGGCTACTTTTCCCTACCTCGAAAGCAACTCCAGAAGCGCTCCACTAAACCCGAGATGAATCGCAGTCACTCGCCGAGCCTCCCTTTGCCTCGGTCCGCAGCACGATCTAAAAGAACACAGATTTAACTCACTTTAAACTAGTACGAACCGGTCGAAAATAAATAACTCAAAGCCCAAAATAATAACGGTTCCGCCATTCAGTTAACGGCTACGATTTGTCCATTTTAAACTTGACAGTTGTCGTTTACACTCGAGCGGGATAAAAGTCGGGTTACGACGGATCGGGTTCGAGCACCCGCGCACCGAACCCGGGTTTGATCTAAACCCAGTTTAAACCCCTTTTTAACTTAAAACCGTCGTTGAACTCCCTTGCTTTAATTAATTCCGTTTTTGATTTTAAGACAAAACGGTTTCCTTCCGTTCGTTTCCAAACTCGATATTTTGGTCCAGAACCCTTATAAAGTCGATTTGATTTCGCTCCCCCCCCCCCTTTTTGATTTAACTCAACTCGAGTCTAACCTTAATAAACGACTTTCATTTTTAAAACCCGTTTAACCTAAACCGATATAGTTTTATCGATAATTAAATTACGTCCAAACGGTACGGATTTGATCTTTAAACTAACACTGATTTCGTTTTACAAACAGTTTGAACCCAACCCATTCGTACTTAAATCTATTCAAAACATAAGAATAATTGTATCGATAACTTATATTTTGTCGATCTTTACAAAATCAGATTTACACGATTACAACAATCCTTTAAACAACCAGATCTACGTTTTTCTATTCCGTCCCCTTCCATTTCGGGAGCTCCGTTCCATCCCGACCAGATTTGAACGAACTCGAGAAAAGGGAAAGCGAAGAAGAAGAACGGTTCTGCTTGGTCCGGCCGACCACCGGCGCCGGTCGGCCGAGCTTCCACGGGCCGAGAACTAACCGTGAGGAAACGGTGGCGGCGGTGCACGGCGGCGTCGGCGCGGGTCCGGACAACTCGTCCCGTTCCGGATCTGGCGAGCTCGCCGGCGACGGAGCTCGGTTCGTGTCTCGAACGGGCAGATCGCTGACGGGAAGAGGGCGGCGGCGCGTTAGGGCTCGGACGGGACGGTGGTGGACGGCCTGTTCTTCGGCGGGGACGGGGACAACGGCGTGGGGAGCTTGGTGGCGAACGACGGCCGGAGCTGGTGAGGAAGACGAAGGAGGAGGGTGAGGCAGCGAGCTCGGGGACGGAGTCGTGTGGCTGACCGGAGCGGTGACGGCGTCGGGACGGAGGAGAAGAGGACGGGACGGCTGGGACGTGGTCGGAGCTGGGCGTGGTCGGACGGAGATGGAAGGGAGACGGCGTGGTGGCTGGAGGAGAGGGAGGTCGGGGTTCGGCTGGGACGTGGCGGCGTGTGGTGGCGATGGGAGAGCGGCCGGAGCGATGGCGGCCGGTGCCGGTCCGGCGAGGAAGACGAAGAGAGAGAGAGAGGTCGGATCGGGTAGAGAGAGAGAGAGGAGAGGGTGAGGGCGGCTGAGTGTGAGGGATAGATTAGGGTTTCAGAAGTGTGAGGATGGGTTATATACCCATCCCTGACCAGATTGGGCCTCAGCTGGGCTGGGCTGGGCCTGCGGGCCTGGCCTGGTCCAGGCCTGTTTTTTTTTTTTTTTTTGCACTCGTTTCAAAAACTTACCCTAAGGTTCTCGTTTGCAAATTAATACCTTAACGAAACGAAGCGGGTTTTACAATTTATCTATAAATCAATTTTCCAATTGTTGTTTTGTTGTACAAATATAGTAAGTTGTTACATGCAATTTTAAGGTATCAAGTCAGTCACATGACCAATATCAGTAAACTCAAACAATTATACTTGCTAATCCTAGAAATTTGCCTTTGTATTTGATGATTCAAGACTTGTACAAGACTACATATATATACTACACATGGTGCATTGATTAGGAAATGGGCCTAAACCCTAAAGCCCATAGGATTGACAACACTACCATATTATAAAGAATTTGATATTTCAATATTTATAATTGAAAAATTGTAGATCAACAAA
This sequence comes from Erodium maritimum, assembly GCA_963921825.1. Taxonomy (NCBI): domain Eukaryota; kingdom Viridiplantae; phylum Streptophyta; class Magnoliopsida; order Geraniales; family Geraniaceae; genus Erodium; species Erodium maritimum. The sequence goes on from OY997588.1 coordinate 37,175,347, forward strand.
TGAAAAAGATTAGAGCCACCCAAGATGCCTCCCTCAGCAAGAAGCATGTAGATAACATAGAGTCTGGGGCAACAAAGAAGTTAGTAGTACCTTCCTTTTGCAGTTGTTGTGGGCAAGGTTATGGCTAATTCTCCCAACAAGGTAGGCTTACTATCAGAAAGTGTACAAGAACTGGCCAGAAACAAACAACTTCCAGAAAGCTATGTTTGTGAAGCTGTTGATCATGGCAGAACCAGAGATTCTTCTCTAATATTTGAGGAGATTCCTGTGATCGATTTGGGTTTCCTCACGGCGCCGTCAGGTGAAGAACTTGAGAAATTTCAATCACTTCTCAGCACCTGGGGTTGTTTTCAGGTTTGATTATTTTCACATACTTCTTATGTATGTATAATTACGATGATAAAATGATTTGAATATAATAGAGATTTGATTAGAGTCGGGTTGAACAATTTTGAAGATCCAACATCCAAGATTTAAATGAACTGAAGAACACTGAGCACAACGATATCTAAAATGAAGTGAATAACATTTTTGTAGTTTCAGGCAATAAATCATGGCATAACAGAGGCAGAACTCGACAAAGTGCGTGACGTAGCAAAGCAATTTTTTGCACTTCCAACGGATGAGAAGAAAAAGTATTCCAAAGAAGACAATGACATTGAAGGTTATGGAAATGATTTGATTCTTTCAGACCATCAAATACTTGACTGGAATGATCGCTTGACTCTAAAAGTCATCCCAGAAAATCAGCATAGGATCAAATTTTGGCCTGAAAGTCCACAAGAATTTAGGTAATAGTATTATTACTCATTAAAACAAACTTGAAACTCGATCCACCTTAAAGCTCGGGATGTTAAGTATCATGGAAAATTAAAACTGCAGGGAAGTGTTACATGACTATACCATGAAAACACAGCTGATAACTCAAGTGCTCCTTAAAGCCATGGCAAGATCACTGAACTTGGATGATCATTATTTCTTGGACCAGTGTGGAGACCAAGCAGTAATGCATGCGAGATTCAACTGCTATCCTTCGTGCACGAGGCCCGATCTTGTTCTTGGCCTGAAATCCCATGCAGATGGCTCAGCAATCACAATCGTGTTGCAAGATAAGGAAGTAGAAGGCCTTCAGTTCCTGAAAAACAATCAATGGGTTAGAGTTCCAATCATTCCCCATGCCCTTCTCATTAACATTGGTGACCAAACAGAGGTAAAAACTTACTGTAAGTACAAGTTAAGCAAGCATATTCTACCAGAGCAATTTAGACTAGTAATACGGGGTTAAGGGAGTGTTGATATGTATGCAATGGTTGCAGATAATGAGTAACGGGATATTCAAGAGCCCAGTGCACAGGGTTGTGACAAATTCTGAAATGGAGAGGATTTCTGTGGCTATGTTCTGTTCTCCAGATTTTAATAAGGAGATTAGACCAGCAGAAGAGCTGATCAGTGAAACAAGACCACGACTGTACAAGAATGTGAAGAATTATCCTCAAACATACTTTGAGTACTACCGGAAGGGGAAGAGACCAATAGATGCAGTCAAATTATAAGAACTAGTTTAAGAGTTCCAATAAGCAGATTCAAACAAATCCACACATGCACTTAAAAGAACTAGTTTAAGACTACAGACCAAAGTTAGTCCTTGCTAAGAATAATAATGAGCAGTGAAGAACCTCTTGTGGATGGTCTTGACAAAGATATATCTCAAAATCTCTAAATTTTCAAATTAATCTTGATATATGTGACTTTAGCGTGTCAATTGTTAGACAATTTTACATGTTCATCAGGTTTTACAATCTAACCATATTACGAAATTTCCATCCTTTTAATTACTTTTTAATAATTAACATCATACATTTTGACATGATCAAAATTACAAACCCAAGTGAAATATATTTTTACATAATATAGGATCAAAATTACAAACCCAAGTGAATTAAAAGGGGAATGGCTGGCTTACCATCGAAAAGTGTTCAGGAGCTGGCCAGCGACAAAGAGGTTGCACAGAGCTGTGCATACAGCCGCCGATGATGGCGATGGAGGGATCGGAGCTGCTTCTCTTCCGATTCCTGTGATCGATTTGGGTCTCCTGGCGGCGCCGTCAAATGAAGAACTTGAGAAGCTCCAATCAGCTCTCACCACCTGGGGTTGTTTTCAGGTTCGATTTTCCGGCACCTATATATGCCCGCTTAACTGGGTTTGCTAGCAAAATGATCTCTGATTTTGCTTTTCTTTGCCATCTAATCTCCTGGAGTTATCAAAAAGGGCCTAACTATGGTGATTTTGCACCGTGCAAATAACTATTGACTATCTAGTCGAGCAAATGCAAAAACTAACTATTGATTATCTAGTCGAGCAAATAGTAATTGTACAATCAAGATATTACCAAAAAGTAATGTTTTATGTTAAATCTAACAAAAAATGTTACGGAAAACACATGTGGTCAGCACGTGATGTCTTTGGTAATTATAAATGACAAAAATACCCTCATTATGGACCTAAGAACTAACTATATGGAGTTTAGTGAAGTTGGCAATTTAGACGAGTTTAGTGTTTTCATTTGAGTATTTTTGTTGTTCCCATGTGTTGAGGAGAGACAGAGTCGGAAAAACATAAAGAGAGGAAGTCGGCGAGTTCAATCGTGGGGAAGGCCAGGATTGGTTGACGAAGGCTAAGACAGGTCGAACACGAAGATGGGTGGAGGGAGGATGGAAGAAGGAAGGACGAGGAAGAAGAAGAACATTGGATGAAGGAAGGAAGCTGATGAAGTTGAAATGGTTGTAAATCCCATGAACCCATCAGGTTAAGCTCAATTTGTATCACTATTACTGACTGAATACCAAATCCCTAAAGTATTAGGGTTAGGGCTACACATAATGAGATGAAACCCCAAATAATTAGCGTTAAGTTACCCCGAAGCAGAGAATGTCAAGGAATTACTTTTTGTGGTGTTTTTAGATAACCCCAAATAATTAGGGTTAAGTTACCCCGAAGCAGAGAATGTCAAGGATTACTTTTTGTGGTGTTTTTAGATAACCCCAAATAATTAGGGTTAGGGTTACTCCAAATCAGAGAAAAGCAAGGAAATTTTTATGTGGTTGTGTTTTCAGATAACCCCAAAGCATCCAAATGTAGTGTTAGGTTTAATCTAGTTTCAGAATAGATTATGTGGTAGTGTTAGTTTTCAGAATACAATTAATGCTTTGAGAAAATGGGCATATAGACGTGGGTAGAATATATGTGATTTTAGAACTTTCATGGTGACTATATTTTGGCAAAAACCAGACTTCAAATGTAGTATTTTCATGTATTCGTAAGGATGATGAGTGTGGAAGGCAAAACATTGTGTTGTGCTATTGTGGAGTGTTAGATCCTATTCTGATCTCCAACTCAAAAAAGAACCTAGATCGAAGATTTTACGAGTGTGGGAAATACAATGTAAGATATTCCTGGTAATTGATATGTGGTTTCTATGAGCTTGTATTACAGTTGTCGATATGTACCGGTTGTTGTAGGGGGAAATGAGTTGTAATTTTTTTCAATGAGTTGATCGTGGTGAAGGTCTACCTGAATTGTATGACAGAATTGCGAGACTGGAAGAAGATCAAGGAGAGGAGAAAATGAAGAATAGGAAAACAACCAAATGTATTAATAATTGATTTCTGTTAGGGGTTGTGTTTTATATTGTGCCATCAAGGAACAAGGACATTTACCATATGTAGCATGTATGAATATGTTGAGAGAGTCTAATCTAGTTGTGTTAAAGGCCCGAATAACTCTTGAGGGTGGTGTTTGTATGAGGACCAAATGTTAATGTATTTATATCATGTTTTCAAATTGCATCTTTATAAGCTTAGCATTTCATAAATTTAACTAACACAAATCACCTAGTCGGTTTCCTAAACAGACTAGAAGGAGTACAAGTACAATCTTGAGATGAAGCCATATACCTTTCGTCTTCACTATCATCAACATCCTTTTCATCTCCACTGTCATCAACTTCAGTTTCATATTGATCACAAGGCACATCCACACATCCCCCAAGGTTCACCTTGATTGCCTCTCTTGTGTCCTTAGTACAACCAAAGGCGGTAGACCACAAGCATGCACCCAAAAATGATTTCGGTCGAAAGTGGGAAGGTATCGAGCGATGGGGTTCACAATGTCCCTTAAAAGTAGCGGGTACCCATTGAAACACCAAGGTTTGTGAGCACGAACCCATGCCTAGTTTCTTGACTGATGAAGTAGAAACCGAACGTGTTCGGCCCATGATCTTTGACCACCAACCCTGATGTCGAGTGCACCCATCCACGCGTGAAGATCTTGAGCATGAAGTCCCTAAGAGGCTGTTTAGGTGAGAGCAACTGGCCAACCATCATGTACTGGCTGATAAGCCATGACAGTGGGGTCGATCAGAGTGTATGGCACCACAATCTCCATGGCTTCCTCCTCAAGCAAAGAGCAGGTCAAGAGGCCAGCCTGAAGAATAGTCATAGATGGTGTTGATTCCTTAACCAGCACATCCTTTATAGGGGTCCTCAAATTATCAAGGGCAGGGCAGTTTAAGATAGAAGACACTCTCAGAGCCACGGGAATAGGACCTCCCACTTGCGGCGCTTTCATGCGCTAAGTTGAGGCGACCGAGTTAGGATTAGGGTTACAAACCCTAGTAGATGACGAGCCGTCAAACACAGATCCTTCTAGAGGTGTCTGGGCAACAACAGCAAACGAGATGACGGAGCAGAACTTCGAGGGCCGGCCACGTTTTTTCCTTGATCAAGCCCTGTCTCCCCAACCCTTCCCCTTGAGAAAACACAACTAATGTCAATGAGGGCATGGGTATGAGGTCTAAGGAAGGAGAAGGAGATGGAGATTGAACCGGTGGCCCGATCGATGGAGTGGCAATGGAGGAGGAAGATACGATGAAAAAGGTTTTTGGCCTTCGCAACAATTTGTCCTCGAGCTTCACTCGAGTCTTATTCTTATAATCTTTCCCATACTGGACATTGGACAAAACAGTTACTCATGCCACTATAAAAAAATCTTAACAAATTCAATGCACCGACAATTTCATTAGTAAGAGCAAACAGACACGTGCAGAAATCATAGAGGTTGTGGCATCAGTTCAAATGAAAGTAGGCATAGTAAAAACATATAATTGAATTCATATTCATATTACATGTATGCAAATATCTAGTAATGAGGGTATTGTAGGGGATGACTAGGATCAGTTTTTCTTTACTACGCTAACGAAGAGTTTTCTTTGGTATTTGAAACACACGGTCTGAAGAATAACAAAATACAACGAGTTCTACATGCTAAGATATTGTGCGCTTCACCAGGCCATTTTCAATATGATATGGGGTTTGGTTTCAAGAATCCTTTAGTCAAACTCCTAGAGTTACTCGATTAGTATTTTCCTCCACTCCACCCTATCTAACATTATCTCTTCGTAAATCAAAACGCCCTCATGTGTTTCTTACTACTACTTTCCAAGTTAGCTTAGGTGTATCCTCTTCCTATTAGTTTCTCATAATTGAATTTTTTTACCCTTCGTTACTACTAACTTCCCTATGTTGGACCTTATTTGTTTTCCTTTGTTTCCCTACGTTGCATCTTATTTGTTTTCCGCTGCCTTTATAGTAGACGACAAGTACTGAGTTTTGACCTTCTCATTTCTTTTCTTCTTCTATTAATTACATTTTTGCAGAAGCAGAAAACTTAACAGAGCTCAGTTAATAAAATAAACCAAGGTTTGCTAACGCCATATTCCACTAAATAACTTTTGAGAACTCATATGCCCAAAAAGAAAAGATGATATTATAAAGATCACACGTGTATGATAAAATAAATTCAGCTCAAATTACAAAACAAAGAATATGCTTGTACTGTTGAGCCAAAAAATCACAATATTGAAAGATAATTTTACTTTTACATTATAATTAGAAATGTGGGTTTTATCACAACTTACAAGGATTGAAAAATACAAAAATCAAGAGTTCAGAATTTGTAGCTCTCTACTTGATATAAACAATAATACTCGAGTACATGGATATGCATAAATGATTATATACAAACGCATATCGTGTTGTTTAAATAAGAGAAGGAACTCACCTTTCCCATCATTGCCAATATCAAACCCATCAAGGCTTAGAATAATGTCGGATACCTTCAAAACTTTTGATACCGGGGTAGCTGGATCAGTTTCTCTCACTCGAACACCGGTTTGATTAGTTTTCACTCCCATTTCCATACGCAAGTAAGGACATTCCATTGTCTGCCACTTAAAACCAAGAATTGGGAATCCTGTCACATAGCAAGACATCATGGCAGGATAAGTATTGGAAAGTAAAAAAATATATAAACAGCATTGACAATGTATTAAAAAGACTATTAAAATTAGGGATAATTGTCAAAACATGTACTTATGTTTCGTCCACAAACAAAATAGTGCACAATGTTTCGTCCACGTCGTCTGGCTACCCTTATGAATCGTCCACGCACTTCTGTCAGTAAAATTAACAAAATATTCGAATATGTAGCCTCACGTGCTATCATGTGCTTGTGTCTGAAAAAAAATTTGGACGAAATTGCCCTAACAATCCTCAGCCACTCATTTTTTGGACGAAATTCTTATTTTTGAATTTCAAACCAAAAGGACAAAATTGTCAATTCAGGTTCTGCTGTTACACTTTTCTAACAGAAGTGCGTGGACGATTCATAAGGGTAGCTAGACGACGTGGACAAAACATTATGCACTATTGTCACGCCCCAATTTCAGCGAATCGAACTCGGGACGCGAACTTTTAAAACATGAATACTTAAAACCTGTTTTGAATAAAAGCTTTGACATTTCCATTTATTTACCAAAATAATAGTAGTATTTACAATACAAAAACGTCCCAACAAATGGACAAGGTACACATCCGTCACTAGACTCAACAAAAGTAAAGACCATACTCCGCTCCAAGCTCCATGAACTTCAAGAGCTAACCTAGTCCGTCCGGTGATCAGTACCTGTAGGAAAAGCAGCTAGGGGTGAGCGTTCGCTCACCTCCACGGATAACAGACTGACTATGGCATAATTAGTAAATAAAGCCAGTAACACTAAAACCAAACCCAACACTGGAACTACAGTCCCCAACTCAAGTACCCAACTGACCCACAACCCGTTACCTTCCTCAACAGACTCAACACTCGATAACACAATGTAGACCCGACACAACTATCGACGACCTCCTCCAAGGACACGACAGAAAGACTACACAACGCCAAACCAGATCACAAGGAATCGCACACCAAACAAGATCACAACGGATCGCAAACCAGCTGCTCAGTAACCTCCCTCACTCACGCGCTTTTCCGAACCACTCAGGCCAGGCGGTCGACCTGTCTCAGTAATCTCTCTCACTCACGCGCTTTGCCGAACCACTCAGGCCAGGCGGTCGACCTGTCTTAGTAATCTCTCTCACTCACGCGCTTTGCCGAACCACTCAGGCCAGGCGGTCGACCAGTCTCACTCACGCGCTTTGCCGAACCACTCAGGCCAGGCGGTCGACCTGTCTCACTCATGCGCTTTGCCGAACCACTCAGGCCAAGCGGTCGACCTGTCTCACTCACGCGCTTTGCCGAACCACTCAGGCCAGGCGGTCGACCTGTCTCAGTAACCTCTCTCACTCAGGCAACCACAATCACAGTCACAATCACAAACACAATCACAAGCAGTTCAACAACACAGGCACTCAAGGCCACTCAAGACACCTCAACAATCAAGACTCGGGTTCAGCAACCCCACGGGCACTCACTACCACTCAAGACACACCAACAGTCAAGACTCGGGTTCAGCAACCCCACGGCACTCACTGCCACTCAAGACACACCAACGGTCAAGACTCGGGTTCAACAACCCCACGGCACTCACGGCCACTCAAGACATCAACAGTAAGACACGGGCACTCATGGCCACCCAAGACACCAATTTAAATACACGGGCTCTCAAGGCCACCCAAACTCAACAATAAATAACACGGGCTCTCAAGGCCACTCAAACTCCACAATAAATAACACGGGCTCTCAAGGCCACTCAAACTCAACAATAAATAACACGGGCTCTCAAGGCCACTCAAACTCCACAATAAAAACGCACAGCAACCTCCGGCATACTCGATGCCTCCAACAGTCCTAGAATCACTAGTTTCACAAACAACCTCCGGGCATGGTCATATGCCTCCAGTAATTCAATTATCGCTAAGTTCTCTGTTCCTACGACACTACTAAGTGTCACATGCTTTTCTCATAATTACTAAATTCCCGTAACATGCTTTTCTAATAAACGCTACAATCCCGTATCATGCTTTTCTAATATTTAAATAAATCTACTCAACCCAAGACACCCCGGTGTCACAAGTAATTCTACTATTAACTTTCCCTAGTCAGGGCCGAGATCCGGCTACTTTTCCCTACCTCGTGCGTGTTCTCCCAAAATCCAACCACGAGCTCCGGTGATGATCTCAGTCACTCACCCAGCTTTCCCTTGCCTCGGTTCGTGGCACGATCTAAAGGAACACAATTTAAAGTCACTAAACAACTCGCAAGAATAAACCGAAAACCATTAAACTCGATGCCCAAACTTAACCCCGACAATGTCGATCACTCCCAAACTTCCCAATTACTCGAAATTGTCGATAAAGGACTCGTAAAGGCCCGATTCGCCCGACATGGCGAATCTGCCCGGTTTTTGTTAATTGCCTTCCGGGGCTCCGAAAGCCCCCGTTTTCGTTTCTACGGTCTTAGAATAATTCAAGGAACCCAACGCAAATGACGGAATCGAATTCCGACTTCTAAGTCAAATAATTAACGTTTAAAGTTTCTAAAACCTGTTAATTACAACTTCTCCAATTTAATTCCAAATTTTGACTCGATTAAGGATAATTGGTCCGGGGAACGTTTTAAACCACCCGAACGATAAAACCCGAGCACCCGAGCACCTGGGCCCCACCCAAACTCCTTGGCCGAGACCCTAGGGTTTTAGGGGAGGCTCGGCCACCATGTGGTGGCTGCTGCCAGCTCCGGCCAGCCACCTCATGGCCGGCCGGCCACCACCCACGGTGGCCGGAGCTCCTCCCGAGTCTCCGGTCACCGAAAAACGTCATCTCTTCCATCCAAACACCTCCAAAACGTCTCCAACAATTCCCCCAACACCAAACCACCTTAAACTAATAGTTTCACCCAAACCCTAACCTCCCAAAATAATCAAAACGAGAATCGGTTTGGATATTACCGTAGAGGAGGATGAGGGGAACGGGATTGCTCTTTGCTTCAAGACGATCCAAGGGCTTGATTCTCCTCAGACCCTAGCTTTCCCTCTCTTCCTTCTCCTTCTTCTTCTCCTTCTCTCTCTAAACTCTCTCTTCTTTTCTAATTTAATCAACTAACTAAAATTCTATTTTTTTTTCTTCTTTTAACCCTTAATTTCGGCCAACACACCTCCTCCACACCTTTTCCCCCCAAAACTAACACCACCATATAATTGACAAGTGTCAAGGTGGGTCCCACAACTTTTGGAAAATATCTAGTTGGTATTTTCCAATCAGTTTTGCGAAAAACGGACGTTTCGGGCCCCGAACGGGTACTTTTCCCAAGAAATTACGAAACTTGGCGGGCTACAAGGAAACGGCTCAACTAAGACCGCTGCGACGACGGCTAAGCTTTTCGGATCCAAAACGGTCCTCGAATGGACCAAAACGTCGCTCGGTTGACTTTTCCAACGAAAAGTCAACATTTTCCAAATTGATCAGAAAGTTGCCTTGAGTCCCCCGGAACTCACTTTGGTCAATAACGGGGTCAACTTAAGTTCGGTATGACACTCGGGGTCATTTTAGGTTCATTAAGTGTCCGTCTTAAAATTTTTAAATTTTCCTGTTTTTCGCAGGTTTGACTGGCGTTGACCGGGAGTGGTTATTACAACTATTTTGTTTGTGGACGAAACATAAGTGCATGTTTTGAAAATTATCCCTTAAAATTATTAACTTTCCATTCTACCTGTATACTTTCCATTCTTTTCATAATCTTGGATGAAGTGTGTGATTATTGGGGTTGGTATCACATATCCTATCTTCTTATCATCTTCGTGTTTCTCTGATTCAAATGCAATACCCATACAATTGCCTTTACTATTACAAGCAGGCCCACCAGAATTACTGAAGTTAATAGCAGCATCTGTCTGTGAAAGAAACAACAACGTATTATCAGCAAACTTATGAAATGAATCAACTCTAATAATGAAAAAGAAAAAATGTAATCTCATGACCTGAAGACGCATAAGCTCAGGCTCGGTTGATCCATGAACATAAGGTAGGCTTTCAATCCGCGATACAACACCACTTGCCAGTGAAATAGCGCTAGCTCCTACTGGATAACCCACAACAGTCAAAGCATCGTAAATAGCAGGCGAGTCCACAAATTCCAAAGGAGAAATCCCCTCCCAAAATTCGTCATCATCAACGGTAAGCATAGCTGCAACATCAAGTAAACCAAAGCTTAGTTTCATTAAAAAAATCCAACAGATGTCTCATCTCCGTGGCATTTGTTATAGTAACTTTCACACAAAATGCACAAAACACATATCATTACCTAAATCACATTCTATACTGATTGCAAGTACTCTTGCGAGGAACTTGGTGTTGGAGAGACGCTTCTTAAGCTTCACCTTAGTATAATGCTTGAACGAATGCGCAGTAGTCAATACCCTCTTCCCGCCGATCACAAACCCACTCCAGCTCGAGTGCTCATCGGTATAAAGCCACGGCGACAAATAATCATGCTTCCTGTGAACGCAAAACACCTTCACCACAGCGTTGCCAATGCTCTCCCAATTCACAGCCGGCGAGATCTTCGAGGGCTTCTTATGGCGGCACCAGGTGGCGCCAACGTTTTCGTCGTCCATCGCAGTTGCTGGAAATCAAGGGTTTTGTCTGATGCTAGTTTTTTTGGTTGACGGCCCCGTTTGCCTTTGGTGTCGCCCATGGGAGAGGAAAAGGGTTTGGTACAAGGGTGAGGTTTTCTCCTCCTCCCTATGACCTTTTTGTTTTTTTCAAATTAAGTTCTGTATAATAAACTTTTGGGAGAATTCCGAATCCTAACTATATGATTTTCGCGTTTCGCATGTTTTAACTACGCTTTATCTTTTGTCACATCCTGACCAAATGTGTTTTTTTTTACAAAAACGATCAAATGACCCAAAAAAATGCAAAAAAAAAAAAGAATGGTATAACGTTCACATTCAATGGTTTTATCTCCTAATTTTTGTATACTTTGCGTTTGTTAGTCTACTACAAGAGGTAGGTGATATAAATTGATAAAAAAAACATTTTTTGCGCTTTTTTGTGACTTTTGATAGGTTTTGTAACAAAATGTGATTTTTGTAATGGACATGTGACAAAAGGTCAACGGGAGTTAGGACATCTAAATGATCTTTCTGACACAGTTAGGATTCGGGATTTTCCCTAATTAATATGTTATGTATTCACATATTTTTATTTATAGGTGCTTCCCTTAGTTATTGAAGCATATAAACTTGGATTATGTTTTATGGTTATGTATTTTGGTAATTTACTATATGCGAAGTTATTAATTATGCATCTAAGATAAGTTAATCAATTCCATATTTTATTATACAAGAGTATGATATGTTTGTTCATCATATAAAAAATTATGTTTGTTATGTTTTGTTTCGACACAACAAATTAAATTGAAACCTCTTTTAAAGAAAAGGAAGATGAATACATATATATAGTGTTGCTACTGACTACCCAAAAACCCCAACATGAACAAATCTACCTACCAGGGCAAATAAAAAACAAATTATATTATAGACATGAACCTTGAACCAAGAAGATAGGCTCACAACAATCAACAAGTCACCAAGCTTTTAGGTTTGACAGTCACAAAAACCTCTAATACCTTATTGACACACCAAGCTACTTAGGTTAGACAGTCACAAATACCTTCAAAACCTTACTGAAACAAGATTTCTTGTGGTGCAAGAAAAGACAATTAATGATAACAACAATACTGGATAGATAGAATGCAAAGATGTTGTATCTGAAGGTTGTAAGACCCATGAGAAGATGCAGTAGACCTAACCATTAAAACTTGATCTACAAGAAACTGCAATAAGAACAAACATCCCAAAAGAGCTCGTAGCAGAAGGTGTTGCTGCACAAAATTCCTGCAACAAAGATAAGACCCTGCACAAAACTTATGAACCAAAAGCAAAACCTAAGGAAGCAGAATGTTAATGATATGAGTATGATCACCAGTATATCTTATGTAACACAAACATTTGGAGATGTTTTCCAACTATTGAAAGAGAAGTATGTCCCATAAGTCTGAAATTTAGCCCATTCCCAAAAATCTTTATTTTATTTTTTATCACAACCATTTATGTTTTCTAATCATTGTTTGAGTCTGGAATTATACCCTTCGGCTATAAACTTTGTTACCAATCATCTGGAATAATACCCTTCGACTATATACACAATAACAATTGTAGAGGTACTGCCCTCTGTTGGTGACGATGGGTCTGTGCCAAACTTCCCAGTTGGAGGAGGGACAAGGTGGGGTGAGGATGTGGAGTTGAGTGGGAGTGGGACAAAAGATTATGGCGAGTCTGAAAAGGGTAGTCACAATGATCCAAGTCCTAATTACCGCCTTAGGGAGTTTGGTAACGCTAATATCGTGCCGGCGACGTTGTTTCCGTCAGTATCTTGTGACGCAAAGACACCCTCTTCACCAGTATTAAGCGATTCTGAGAAGACAGTCTCAAAAGCATGGTTCCAAGTATGCAAGCCCAAGATAGGGAGCTCGAGAACGTAACATCTCCTCACACGCTTAATGGGGGTGGGGATGGGTTCAGTACAGGTACATACAGACATGGTTGTGCCAGACACGAAGTCTCCGCCAGTGACCTGCGACTCGTAAAGGACGGTGTCGAGTAATTTTCTTTTCCGCAAGAAGAACCGCGTGCTTAAGGGTAAGGAACTATACAGTAGTTCAGGCTCATTAGAGATTTGAACAAATATCAGGTAGCTACCAAGGCTTGAGCATACTATAGCAAACTGGGTTTCAAATCCAAGACTACCCCCGACCAGTTCAAAAAGGAACTCGATATGCTAGATGCATAACTGCTTCCCTCTGATCCGGATTGCGATCCATCCGATTAAGAAACTATTTCGGCCATTCCACGCGCGAGTGAGGAGTTTCCCGGCCCTCAAAGGCTGATGACGCTCCCTTTGGTAGGGCACTGCGGCGGGGGTGGATTTCTAATTTGGGAAGGTTCGTGTCCTGTTTTTTATCGGTTCTTTTTCTAGTTTGACGCGAGTATCCGTTAATGAGTTGCAGGAGCTTCAATGGTTTCAATTTGTAGTGGTTGGGTATGTTAGGTTAACAGGTCTGTTGTTCCATTCTGTTTTTTATCCGTGTTTGTAGTTGTCTTGTGGTTGTATTGGTTTTTCCAACTTTAGTTATGTTTTTGTAGTTCGTGATATTAGTTTGTTTTCGTACAGATTGCCTATGTCTTACTTCCAAATTAAAAACTTATAAAACTTCTCTTCTCTATTTAAAAAAAACATCCAAGATGTATTGTTTTACAATGAGCACCGTGTATCACACGGTCCACCAACCTGATTCGTTATAAGATATTGACTCGTACAACTCAAGAATATTTTCAAAATAGTTGTTAATTCGTAATCTAATACGCAGCTTTTGAATAAGTGGGCACATCCCATTCATCTAAGCGTCAGAGGCATTTCTTTTGGTCACATGGAAATTATTCTAAAAAAGAAAAACAATCCAACAATTTTTTGTAAAATAATAGTCTCCAAATGTATCTGCAGAAAAAATAACAATTAAATCCAAAAACAAATAACCAACTTGATTACTAACTAGGTTTTTTAGTAGAAGTGTATACTCTTAGGGCATCCACAGTCGTTGGTGGGGACGCGCTGGCGGGGAGCAAACGCCGAAAAGGAGGAGGCGTTGAGCAGGCTGGGAGCTGGCGGGGAGGTCGCGCCGGCCGTTGGCTGCTGACGCGCTGACGACACGTGTCCCTTCGCTGGCAGCCAACATTTATTTTTTTTCCCTTTCCCCCCTATAAACACCAACCCTCTTATTTCAATTTTCACCCACAACTTCTACCTCTCTTCTCTCTATTCTCACTACATACTAATATTTTTTCCGTCTTACAATGTCGTTCGATCTCAACGAGTGGGGCCCTTTGTTTAAGTCGTTGCAGAACGACTCGTTTGACCCGATGACGCAAGAGTTTTTTCCACCAAACCTTTCATCCGTCCCGACAAACGATGCATCTCCAACGCTTACCGAGGCCGACGGAGTGGTTCCACCAAAACCTAGAGGGAAGCGACATCTGTGGAGCGCCGAGGAGGATGAGCGTTTAATTCACGCTTGGATGCACCATTCATACGATTCAATTCACAGGAATCAGAAGCATAATCTAAAGTATTGGGGGGGCACGCCGACGAAGTTGGTGCTATGCATGGACCGGATGATCCGGTAAGGTCACTGAAGCAGTGAAAAGACCATTGGGCCCAAGTCAATTTGAGAGTGACGAACTTTCAGGGATGTACAACCGGAACATTAGGGACCACATGAGCGGCCGTTCCGATGATGAAATCATGTCATTGACCGAGCAACAGTACGAGCAGAAGGAAGGACATCCATTCACTTGGAAACGTTGGTGAAACCTAGTCAAAGACCAACATAAGTGGAATTCAAAATATTTTGACGTCGAGCAGCCCGAGGAACGAAACGGAGGCACACCGCTTAGTCACTTCGATGTTCACGAGTCTACCGACTCGGGCAAGCGCACTCGTGAAGACACGCCGCATGAGAAGAGTCAGCAAACCACGGGTGCTACTACGGAATGCCGAACGGCGTACATGCGGCCTATGGGTCAGAAGGCTGCCAAAGCTGCGAAGCTCAGAGGTAAAAACCCTATAGCATCTAAGAAAGAGCTTGTCGATAGTGTACATCAGGCCCATTTAGCGGCGAAAGAAGCAAATGACGCGTTGGACAGAGCAAACGCATCGGCCGAAAGAGCAAACGTCGCGCAGCTGAAGCTGGCGACATGTGTCCCTCCGGCGCCTCCCCACCAGCAGATGGCGGTATGGTTGTGGATGCCCTTATACTTGTTTTAATGGGTGTGATCGTCAGGGTCGAAATCATTGATGGGCCTCAATCGAAGTTTGACCACTTCTTATGTCTCGTCCCAGCTGAAGAGAAGAACCCAAGCCCAAAAGAGAAGGTGAAAGCAATGTATGCAGAGATTGTCGATTATGGCTCTGACGCTCATCTTTGTAGGGAAGAGGACAAGCTGAAGATGACGGGATTGCAAGTCAAAGGATCAGAAGAGCAGGTTTCACTTTTATGTTAAGGTTGTAGTATTTGTATGGAAAAGGTAGCTGTAGTTCAATAAAGTAATTGGAGAGTACCTTGTAACAAGGAAAAGCTCAAGGCTTGAAGCAAGCCTTGGAGCAAATATGTAATTGCATCTCTCTTTCAATTTCAATCAAAAATATTTCCCAGCAATTTATGTTCTATTTCTTAGTTTCCTGTCACTGGTATAAGAGCCAAAAGTTCCAACAACCATGACTTCTTTAGAAGATTCATCCGAACACAATTCCGTCTCGGATTGGATCGATAGGGTTCAGAACCAAATCAAAATGAATTTGCAAGGCGTCAGTGAAAGGATTGATGCTCTCCACCAAAGCCAATCGGACCTCCAAACGTCCGTCGAAGCAGTATTGACCGAGCTTCGGGGCCAAGCTCATTCCACTCCGAGATAAGCCTCGGTTAGCCACTTGGGTGATCACAGAGAACGTCACAAGGGGCCTCTCCACAACCCACCACACATCATCGGACCATCAGCACCACCCGACGCCGTCCCTCCATGGCAACAACCCACCTTTCCGGTCCGAAACTCTCCATTGTATCTACCTCAAACACACCCATCTCATGAGACACACATACCCACAGACAACGCCACCACACATACGAACCCGCACCAGCCACAACCACACATCCCCCATCTCACCTTCCCTCCATTTGACAGATTGCACTTGAGGTCGTGGATCCAAAAGGCAGTGGGGCACTTCTCATTCTATCACATCCCCGACGATTTCAAGGTGCAACTTGCTTCACTCCATTTCTCGGGAAAGGCGGAGACTTGGTTTATGATGTATCAAATAGGGAGGCATAAGATTGTGTGAGAAGATCTCTACAGAGACATGGCCTGGAAATTTGAAACAATGGGGTATGATGATGCAGTGGAGGAGTTCAAGCATTTGCTGCAGATCGGATCTGTGGCTGAGTATGAAGAAAAGTTCGATGAGCTTCGGGCCATGGTGCTCACCGACTACCCGTATTTCACAGAGGCCTACTTCATCTCGTATTTTATCGTCGGCCTGAAACGTCACCTTCGTGTCGGAGTTCGTATGTTTTCACCGACCTCTATTCACCATGCCATGCGTTTGGCTCGCCTAGAAGAACAGAGACAAGGGTGTGGGCATGCTCCACCCGTTTCTCAGTCACGGGCCATTGTTCCATACGTGGGCCGGACTCGAGTTACTAACACTCACGGCCCAGTTGTTAACGGCACGGGCCCAGGCCCAAGAGGAGGAGGCTCGAACGTTGGAGGCTCGAGACAACCAAGGGAGTCCTAGCCAAGGCTAATCTGGCCTACTTCAACTGTCCGGTGAGGTATACTGAAGAGCATCGGCTCACTTGTCCCAACCAAAATCAACTCTACGTTTTGAGCCAATCCAACGATGAAGAAGAAGGAGAGGTGTGTGAGGGGCAAGGGCCCCTCATCGAAGCAGGAACCGCTGACGACCCCGACAAAGAAGACGACGAAGGAAACGAGGAGAGCATCTGCGTTATCGGGGGTCTCATGGGTCCTTCAATCCGAGCAAGGACGATGATAATTGAAGGTGTTGTTTGCTCAAAAACCATGTCCATCCTAGTCGACACAGGGGCTACTTCTTCCTTCATCAACGAACGGACGGCTAGGGCCTTGTTTCTAATGATCGATCCCATCCAGACCAAGGGAGTGCGGTTCGCGAATGGTAAGAAATTTATGTGTAATTCACACTCACGAGTAACATGTAGTGTTGCAGGATTCTCCTTCGAAGGTACTTTTCTTGTAATGCCTCTAGGTGACTGCAATTTGATTTTGGGGGCTGACTTGTTTGAGTGTGTGAACCCTGTCACATTCGACCACGTTCAAATGACCGTTACTGTAAGAGTGAATGGGCAAGAGGTAACTCTTCGAGAAGCAAGGCAAGTGGAAGGGCCAAGATTGATCAATTTCACAATATTGCACAAAGAGGCCATGCTAAGAGAAGACCTACTTCTTGGACAGTTTTGCAGGATAGAGGAATTGGCGGAGGGTTGTATGTGTCCTCAGAACATGGAGCAACAAGCAGAATTATAAGCGGTGTTGGATAAGTTCTCTGAGGTGTTTAAAGAGCCAAATACGCTGCCCCCAAAGAGCAGACTAGACCACTCCATCCCTCTCATCCAAGGTGCCAATCCACCCTTAATTCGCCCTTACAAGCTCAGCAACGAGAAGAAGGGGGTAGTCGAGAAAATGATAGAGGAGATGCTCGGTTCATGCCTTATAAGGGACAACTCAATTCCTTTCTCTTTTCCGGTCATCTTAGTCAAGAAGAAGGACGGAGGTTGGAGGTTTTGTGTGGACTACCGGAAACTCAACGACCTTACCATCAAGGACAAATTTCTAATTCCGGCGATCGATGAGTTGCTAGATGAATTTTGTGGCAGCCAAGTTTTCTCCAAGATTTATTTACGCTCCGGGTAACATCAAATTTGTCTCAAGGGGAGGAAGAGAAGACGGCATTTTGAACACACCATGGTCATTAAGAGTGGAGGGTGATGGCTTTCGGCCTTACCAACGCCCCGGCTACATTCCAAGCTCTAATGAACGATGTATTCAAACCCTTCTTGAGGAAATTCGTTTTGGTCTTCTTCGATGACATTTTAGTCTATAGCAAGAATTGGGCAGAGCACATTTAACACTTGGAGCTAGTTATGAAGAGATTGAAGGAAGAAGCCTTATTTGCTAACAAGGCAAAATGTGATTTTGGGAGAGACTCGGTCGAGTACCTCTGGCACATCATATCCCAAGTCTCTCTTGAGGGGTTTTTTAGGGCATGTAAGGCTTGTATAATCTTTTCCTTGACCCCTGTCTCCCTTCCAACATAAAACTTCCCTTGGACATATATTACACCATTCTTCAGCTGGTGGGTTAATAATTTGGTCGGGGTGATAGCCAATTGTAACAACAGCCCTTCCGCCTCCAAGTCCCCCTTATAGCTCTCGGCGACTTCTTCCATCCAAGCCGGAATTACTAATGAAATTGCCCCGCATTCATAGTTGTCTCGACGTGAAAGGAGTTGCCGAGACAGCTATGAATGCGGGGCAATTTCATTAGTAATTCCGGGTTGGATGGAAGAAGTCGCCGAGAGCTATAAGGGGGACTTGGAGGCGGAAGGGCTGTTGTTACAATTGGCTATCACCCGACCAAATTATTAACCCACCAGCTGAAGAACGGAGTAATATATGTCCAAGGGAAGGTTTATGTAGGAAGGGAGACAGTGGTCAAGGAAAAGATTATACAAGCCTTACATGCTTCGGCTTTGGGGGGTCATTCCGGGGCAAGAGCCACGTTGAAAAGAATTCAGTTGCAATTTTGGTGCCCTAACATGATGGAGGAGGTCAAGGGATTCGTGAGGGGCTGCGAAACATGCCAAAGATGCAAAAGCGAGAACGTCTCTTATCTCGGGCTCTTACAACCTCTACAAATCCCCACAAGCCCGTGGAAAGAAATTGCAATGGACTTCATCGAGGGCCTACCAAAGTTGCCCGGTTATGAGTGTATTTTGGTGATTGTGGATAGGTACTCCAAATATGGTCACTTCATCCCTCTACGCCATCCATTTTCGACCTCTTCCGTAGCCGAAGTCTTCATCGACCATGTCTACAAACTTCATGGGCTGCCGGATTTGATAGTCTCGGACCGCAACAAGGTTTTCACAAGTTTGTTTTGGAAGGAGTTATTTTAGTCAATTAGTACAAAGCTGAAGATGTCGACAGCGTATCATCCCCAAACCGATGGCCAAACGGAGAGGTTGAATCAATGCCTCGAAAATTCTCTAAGGGCTATGGTTCATCAAAAACCCAAGGTATGGAGCAAATGGGTCTGCCTAGCTGAGTTTTGGTATAATACGAGCTTCCACACCGTGTTGGGGATAACTCCATTTGAAGTTGTATATGGTTATACCCCTCGGTCCTTGAATTTGGCTGATATGGAACCTCGAGTGGAAGTTGTGGAAGAGTTTGTGAGGCAAAGGGAGTCGATATCTCAGTTATTGAAGAAGAATTTGTTGTTGGCACAGGAAAGGATGAAAGCCCAAGCTGATAAACACCGATCTGAAAGAGAATTTCAAGCTGGAGAATGGGTCTACCTAAGGCTCCAACCGTACCGGCAAGCCTCGATAGCTCCAAGAAAAAATATGAAGTAGGTCGCACGGTATTATGGTCCTTTTGAGATTATAGCAAAGGTGGGGAAGGTCGCTTACAAACTCCAACTACCGGAATCATCCAAGATACACAACGTTTTTCACGTTTCTCTCCTAAAGAAGCAACTGGGAAAAAGACACACATTCGTCTCGCAGCTACCGGAGACGGGAAAAGACGGCCAGCTGCTGGCCGAACCATTTAAAATTCTGAAAATTCGAATGGTTCGGAAAAACAACAAGGCCGAGGTGGAGTACGTGGTCCAATGGGAGCCCGAAGGTGTTGAGGATGCAAGGTAGGAGGAAGCTCGCTCGTTCCGTGAAAAGTTTCCAGCGTTTTCAATACCGGACTTGAGGTCAAGTCCAAACGAAGGAGAGGGCATTGTCAGGGCCGAAATCATTGATAGGCCTCAATTGAAGTTTGACCACTTCTTATGTCTCGACCCAGCTGAAGAGAAGAACCCAAGCCCAAAAGAGAAGGTGAAAACAACGTATGCAGAGATTGTCGTTTATTGATCTGACGCTCATCGTCGTAGGGAAGAGGAAAAGCTGAAGATGACGGGATCGCAAGTCAAAAGATCAGAGGAGCAGGTTTCACTTTTATGTTAAGGTTGTAGTATTTGTATAGGAAAGGTAGATGTAGTTCAATCAAGTAATTGGAGAGTACCTTGTAGCAAGGAAAAGTTCAAGGCTTAAAGCAAGCTTTGGAGCAACTCTGTAATTGCATCTCTCTTTCAATTTCAATCAAAAATATTTTCCAGCAATTTGTGTTCTATTTCTTTTCTTTTTTTGATCAGCAATAATTTTCTATTGAAACCTCTTTAGAGGATAAAAAGGAGTACAAGCTATCCAACTAAGGATCAAGCCACAAAAAACAACCAAAGGAAAACAAGAGGGTAGCAAAATGAAATCTGAAAGGGCCAACAGAAATCTGAAGCCCAAAACCATATGAAATCTGAGAATATGAGTGAGAGTGACTCATGAAGTCTGAAGGAGTCACAAAAGGGGCTACGAGCTTGTTCATAGAGCTAAATCAAAACAAAAGGGTAGTGATTTGCAATATGAACACATAGTAGGGAACTGGCAGCTTGAGGCAATCTTGGACTGGAGCAGAGTAATGGAGTCACTAGAGCAATGGAGTAGAGTCCTCAATTAAGACCTGAGTAAGTTGAATTGTGTGAGATTGGGCACAATAGTGACTTTGTCTTTAAGGAAAAAGGGGGGACACATCAACTTGATAAACTGTAGGACTGCAGAACTTTGAGATGCCAAGTATTGGGAGCAATGTAGGTAGATATGGCCAACCAGTAAACTTAGATGAACTATTTTTGAATCAACCAAGTACTGAAAACCAAATAACCGATATGAATGTTCCAAGAATGTGAAAGGAAGAGGCAACTTGCATTAGGAACCAACTTCTCAGAGCAAGCCAAGAGAAGAGCCATTACTGCATAATAGAGCTAGCCAATACATGCAAGAAGGTTGAAAGCAGGCAAGAAAGGACAAAACACTCAGCCTAAAATGAACTACCCACACACACAACCTAAGATGAGAACTAACCACACACAGAGGAAACAAAAACACCCAACAACAGAAACAAGGCAACCTCACACTCACAACACTCACCAAAAACCACCCCAAAACCCAACCCCAGGCAGATCAGGACAAAATGAAGTCAACCAAGAACAAAGTTTCCATTAGAGCAAGGCTTCATGAATTTCCAATCAAGACATTCTGAGGGGAAAGATTTCCAACTGATGAGGAAGAAGAATTTTCCTGACTTCTGAAAAGAAGACCATTCCCAAGAATATGAAATCTGAAGAATTTTTTGAAAAATCTCAGCTGCAGAGATCATTGAACCATTGAATAGGCTATCATTCCTTGCAAGCCAAATTTGCCAGAGTGTTAATTGGAATAATTGGATCCAATTTCTTTTATACCTTTTTTTCTGTAAGTTAGGCCATAAAATCAACCAATCTTGAACTGAACTTGAGATAATGAAATGTATTCCCCACCAGTTTGCTAAAAGGCACCAGACCTGCCAAGCTCTGGCACAATGTAATACTACATGACTTCCATCTTCCAAGTCCCATAGACAAATAGGACAAATCAAGTGTTGAAGGGACAAAGTTATACCTCTTGATTCAAGGAAGCATTTAGAGGGAATGGTTTCATGGCAGGCTAACCAAGCAAAGGCTGTAATCTTTGGGGGAATGCCAGGGTACCAAAGCAAATTACTCCAAGCTGAAGTTGAGGGGGATTGACTGCCTTGGTGTTCAAGCAAAGAATATAATTTTTTGACAGTAAAGCCTTTAGGATCCCAATTCCAAATAAGAACATCTTCCTGGGGGCCAAGTTTTATCCCTAAGAGAATGGAGGATAAAGTATTCCAATCCAGTTCAGCTCTCCCTCTAGGAGTTCTACAAAAGTCTAGATCCCAACCAACACCATCCCAAGCATCTGCCAACAACATTTTTTTGTTCTGAGATAAAACATAGAGTCTTGGAAAGAGTTGTTTAAAAGCAGTGCTTCCCCACCAAATATCCACTCAGAAAAAAGTCTTTTCACCATTACCAACTTTCCAATGCAACCCCTTATTCCCAAATAAATTCTCAAATCTAGGATCATTAGCCAACTGGAGAATATGAGAAATGAAACTAGAGGAGCCAATTTCAGTAAAATTTGACAGATCCCACTCATGATTTCCCCAACCAAATTTTCCACATATTATCAACTTCCATATAGCATTTTTCTCAATTGCAAACCTCCACCACCACTTAGCTAAGAGAGCTATGTTCATGGAGGAGAGATTTCTGATGCCAAGACCTCCTTCAAGCTTTTCTTCTTCTTTTTTGCAGAGTTTACCCCAATTGACCTTACAACAGCCATGTCCTGATTCTTTGCCATGCCATAAGAATTTCCTTTGCCAACTTTCCATTTTTCTAATGATCCATTTTGGAGCTCTGAGGATGGAGAAGAAATATAATGGTAATGACCTCAAGGTTGACTTGATTAAGGTGATCCTCTCACCAAAGGATAAGAATTTTGCTTGCCACATGCCTAGTGATTGTTTGAATTTTTGGACAATTGGAGACCAAGTACTCAATCTTCTAGTATTAGCCCCAACAGGAAACCCCAGATAAGTCATAGGTAAAGAAGAGACAGGACAATTTAGAATAGAGGTTATGATCAGCTCCATAAGCTTGGAGAGAATTTTGTATGATCCCCCCATAAGGCTTATTGGTCTAAAATCAGAGAATGTACTAGGAGTTGCACCCTTTGGAATTAAAGTCATAAAAGAAGAATTGATACCTTTCCCAGCTGACCTGTAATGTAGAAGTTTTGGATAAAGTTCATATAGTCCACCTTGATAATATTCCAAGCCACTTGAAAAATTTTGAGATAGAATCCATCTGGTCCTGGAGCCTTTTCTCCATTACAGGCCAAGATGGCTTGTAATACTTCTTCCTCTTGGAAAGGCCTTTCTAGCCAATCCTTTTCTTGTGGTGAGATTGAATTAAAAGATAGGTCTTGAAGATCTATGAACTCAGAATTGGTACTTTGGAAGCTTTTTTTGAAATGATCAACTGATGCAGCCTTTATTTGCTCTGGATCAGTTAGAGTAACCCCATTAGCCTCTATTGATATATTTTTTTTCCCAACTCCTTTGAAATTGGCAAGCCTGTGAAAATAACTGGAACCCTTGTCACCATCATCAAACCATCTTTTCCTTGCCTTTTGACTCCATAATTTAGCAAGCAATTTGTATTTTTTGATTAGCTCAGCTTTGAGGGGCCCTCTTGAAGAGCTTTCTAGATCAGTTAATGGCCTGGATTCAACTAAAATATCAAGAGTGTTGATAGTTGTTGTGAGTTGATCAATTTGTGATTCTAGGAGTCCAGAGACCTGGATGTTCCATTGCTTGAGATCAGCTCTTAAGAGCTTAAATTTCTTCTACAGAATGTATTGAGGGGAGCCTGAGACATTATAGCTTTGCCAAAAAGAAGATATTGCTGGAAAAAATATTGAGTCCTCTAGCCAGATATTTAAAATTTTGAAGGGTCTTGGCCCCCAATCCAATGAGTTGTTGAAGAGAATCAATGGCCTATGATCTGAAATTGATCTGGGAAGACAAGACTGAGACAAGGAGGGCAAAAGAGCAAGCCAATCACTAGATACTATGAACCTATCAATTCTTGAAGCTTGAGAGCCATGACCATACCAGGTGAATTTTCCACCTTGTAAAGGGAGATCTATTAAACCAGAATTATTCAATAACCTTTGAAAGTTGGCCATTGAGCTTCCACCACTTCTTTGGCTAGATCTTTCTTGGACAGATAGTATTGTATTGAAGTCCCCTCCCAAAATAATCAAGGTTCCAACTGACAAATCATTTAGTTCTCTTTCAATTTCTAACCACAGTGAAGCTCTTTCTTGAGAATTAGTAGAGGCATATACATTGATAATGCAACAAGATTGATTGAATTGTGAGATCAGGCCTAACCAGATGAGTGCACCACCATGTATTGGTTTAGTAGAGAACATAATGAAATCAGACTTCTTCCATATAGATATTATCCCACCTGAAGCTCCTATAACATCAATTGAAGCTACTTCCCATTCTGAGGACAATCCACACATTCTAGGATAGTTTGATGGTAATTTTTTAATTTTTGATTCTTGGATTAAGATGAACTCTGGAGCTTGCTTGTGCAACAATCTACTAAGATTCCTCCTCTTCTGGCTTGAGGAGAGGCCTCTCACATTCCATGAGAGGAACTTCATTTTTGATTATAGAGAGGAGAGATTAATGGAGTGAAACTCCATTTGATTGGGCTCTTCCAAGCCTTCCAATCTCTCCAAATCTACAGGCTCTTCTTCTAAATAATCCTCCATTTCTGCATTATCATCATCTAGTCCCTTGAGTCTTAGTATGACAGATTCATCATCCAAATGAGATTTCAAATCGATTGCTTTCCCAAACCCCTAGGCTTTCTTTGCCTCAGAACCCTCATTCAGAAACTGATGTTGTTGCTTACTAATCTTCATAGTTGGAGAAGTTCTATCTTTGATTTTGGACCTTGTATCATAAGATCTGGCTTGAGCTTTGGCCACTTTTTTCTTCCCTCTCAGTTTGATGTTTGCATTGGATAAAGGAGTAGTATTTCCAAGGCCTAAAAAGTCTGCTGCTTCCTGGGCTTGAGGAGATAATTTTGTCAAAGAATGAGAAGGAAAATGTAACTCTTCTAGACCAGTCCAAAAGATCCAAATGCTGAGACTCCTCCAAATTTGAAGAGGCAATAGGGTTTTGAATCCCATCACTTGCAGCTGTAAAAAGAGTTCTGTCTGACTGAGTAGGACCAGCAATAGTGAAAGTCTTTTTCTTCATTAAATGGACATCTATTTCCAATGTACTTCTCTTCTCTTCTAATATTGGAAGATCAGTTCATGTCAATTCAAGAGGAGCTGCAGTAGAGGTCACCTGGGGAGAAGGGGAGGATTGGTGTAACTGGATGGTAAATGGAATAGTGTCAGAGGTAGTTAGGGATAGAAGATTGTCAGGAACAATTGCTGTAGCAAGATTCAAGTGTTCTGAAACTTCAAATTCATTGAGGAATAACAATAATGTGTTCCTTTCCTCAGATTCAAAAGTATCTTTCACAAAAAGATCATCTAGGGACCCCAGAATAGAAGGAAGAGCAACTACAACAGAAGGCAAGACTGATTCAGTAACTGCATTAATACCCACCAACCTTGTTTCAACCACCTTATCAAGCAATGGCCCAGAGAGACAAAGATCTTCCACCAAATCAGTACCATGAGTATGAATATTAATTCCTTCTGTCAAAGAAGATGGAAATCTCAGTTCTGTATTAATAATTGGTTCAGTAGGGATTAACTGAGCATTCTCCAAGGATTCAGGAACTTCAATAGCCTCTTTAGAATAATCACTCACATACTCAGAATCTGAACCTGAGACTGAATCTGACATATGTTCTGAAGAATTATTGTAGGGATTCTGAAAAGAAGAGGTTTGGATAGATGGAACATTGCCAACAGCTACAGAAGATATCCAGGTTTTAATTGTCTTATTCCCCAAGGTGATACTTACTTCTTCAGAAATAGGCTTGAGATTGATGGAATGAATAAAGACATAAGCTGTGTGTATATGAATATCTTGAGAGGATTGGGGATGTGTATATAGCAGCTTGCCAAATTTTGAGATTGCAGCTTGAAAACTTTCTTCACACTAGCCAGAGAAGGGTATGCCTTGAATTGCTAGCCAAGTAATGGTACCTCCCTTTGTAAAAAAAAAACTCATCTTTTCCGGGCATAAAGGTGATCCATTGTTGTAGCCAAGCTCCCTCCTCAAAGAAAAGGTTTTTATCAAACTTAGGGTCAGGGCAATGGACCAAGATTGCTTTGTTTCCCAGATCTTTGAGTTGGATCTCACAAACCCCCTCTAAAGCTATCTCCTTCATTATGGCTTCCACATAGATATTTAAATGAGTAACTACTAAATGTGATCTAGCCAACAATGTTGCTTTAGCTGTAACTATTGAGCCTTGCAATGAGAAGTTTGCATAGGTTTTTTCTTGAAAAAATTGACTTGGGCCTGAAAATGAAGGCTTATTATGTAGGTTGGAACTACTAATGGATCTTTCCCAAGCTTCAGTGACAAAGAGGGTCTGATCAAGGACTTTGTAGCCATTGTACTGTTGAATAGCTTGTTGTAGATCCCATTTAGAAGAGAAGTAAACAAATCCATGCTAACTTCCTGTTATGTTTAGTTTGAAACCCACCACTGACTTGATGAAACCATGTAAGTGGCCAAAAATAGAGTCCAACCAAGCTGTCTTGGCAAAGGCCGGTGTGAAGACCGCTTCAGTGAAAAGATTTAATTTAAGTAATTTTTGTTCGATCGGAGCGTCGAGGTTGAAAATCGGGTCGGTTGTTGGTAACGACGTGGTTGAAATTCGATTAAATTATTAATTCATTTTAAAAAAAAATAAAAAAAATAAACAACATAAAAAAAAGGGCTGAACCGGGTTGGGCCGGACCCGACCAGCTGACCCAGCCATGCCAGACCCGCCCCGGCCTCCCTCCTCTCTGGCCTTGAGCCCAAGCCTTGTCTGAGCCCATATCCCCGAGCCCGCCGTTCTTAGGCCCAAGCCCATGCGGGGCTCCTGGTTTAAAAGGCGGATTTTAGGGTTTTACACCCATTTTTCGTGTCTCCTCAGCGCCAAACCTCCCTCACCTCGTCTCTCTCAGTGCCGCTTCCCCGAACCCTACTTCCACCCTCCTCCCTCTCTCGCCTCCTCTTCTCAGACGACCGCCCTCGCCACCCCTCTCAGCCCTCCATCTCGACCGATCTGTCCGGGCCGCCGCCGACTCCCTCTTCACCTCCCTCTCAGATCCCGAGCCAGCTCTCCCTCGTCTCCACACCGAGCTCGCCGTCCCTCCCCGTGAGCGTTTCGGGTTCGCCGGCGATGGAGTCGATCTTCGCACCAGATCCGAGCTCCCGCCGCCGCCCTTTTTCCCTCACCGAGCTCCTCCGTCTCCGACCCCCTCTGAAACTCGATCTCCCTCTTCCACGACCGTCTCGGACGCCAGAGAAGTCGACCCTTCCGTCGCCGTCCATCCCCACGGTGAGAAACGCAAATCCATGAGGGTTTGGTCGCCGGTGACCGACCAGGATCGATTCGAGCCTCTTTCTCCTTCATCTCCCTTTTTGTTTCTTTTTCCCGAACCTTCTTTGGATCTGGTCGTTGCCGAACCATTTTCTCGTTTAGATCTGGACGTTTGGATTCGCAGAGTAGCGAAATCAAGAGAAAAGAAAATAAAAACCTTTTATGTTTTAAACGAAGCATATTTTGAAAACAGTTTTAATTGGAAATTTGGTTTGTTAAACTGGACTAGAACGATTTACCGGATCCTTAACAAAAAGGAGAACTTGGAACTGTTGAGCAAAACTGGAAACAATTTTGGAAACGTAGAACGATTAGTCCGGACCGTTAATCGGACCTAAGACGGGAAAAGCGGGAACTAGACACCTCGGGATCCATGCTCGGAAAATGTGCACCAGGTTCTGTGCTCGGGTTTGGGTGCTCGAACCCGATTCGTCGTTTAATCTCTCTTTTGACCCATCCGAGTTTGAAAAGGGCAACTGCTGTTTTTAAAGTGGACTGTATCGGAACTGGTGGTAAGTTTTATCTGTTAAATTCAGACTGGGGCTCCGCCCGAGAAGACCAGAGTCGTACCAAGACTTGGATTTCGTGGACTTCGCCCTAGAAGACGGTGTTGGCCCGGTCGTCAGCAGCTAGGAGACGCTGCTGTAGTATCGTCTTGAGGTAGGGAAAGTAGCGGATACCGCTTTAATTACGGAAAGTTACTAGTATGCATGCTAGGAAATAATAAAAACCGGAAAGATCATAGCTTGGCATGTAGGATACGAACAACTAGCGTAGACGTATGAACTGTGAATATTTACGATTCATGTCTTGGGAATTGTCGTGCTGGTAGATCCGGGCCATGTCGTGCCTGTAGGATTGTTTGCTGAGTGTGTCTGCTGGTGTGCCTTGTGTTGTTTGAACGGCTAATAAATAACGAATATGAAAAATAATAGAATGGAACTAGTGATGCATGTTGATTACCTGTGTGGTTATTTCCTGTTTATTCGATATGTTGAATTGTGGGATGGTTGGGGATTTAATACCGGTTAAGCCGGTGGTGTTACCACGCGAAGTGTGGAGACGGTAAGTGATGGTAAGTACGTGACGGTCTTGAGTGTGGTTAAGAGTCTAATACGATCTACTCGTTATTGCATATCGTGATTGTGTGTGGGTAAGTGTGCCATGTTTGATAATGTGAACCCTTGTTTGTGATATGACCGGGTGAGTGATAGACCGGCTGTGTGTGCTATGTTGAGATGGTCCGGTTAGTATACCGAGACCATCAGTGTTTTGTGCGGTGTGTTAGTTCCTGTTTTTGGGTGTTCCAAGAGACGGCGTAGCCGAGGTGGACTCACACTGAGGGTTAGTTCCGGTGAAGCGTATCGAGGCCAAGGATGGCGTGATCTGTACCCGACGATTTGTGGACCGGAAGGATGGTTGACCGAGGCGTGTACCGATCATGTACGTGTGATAAGATAATACCCCACGTCTGTGTGCGTGGAACCCTTCGTCTGTGTGCGGAGGAGTATAATACCCCACGTCTGTGTGCGTGGAACCCTTCGTCTGTGTGTGGAGGAGTATATTACCCCACGTCTGTGTGCGTGGAACCCTTCGTCTGTGTGCGGAGGAGTATATTACCCCACGTCTGTGTGCGCGGAACCCTTCGTCTGTGTGCGGAGGAGTATAATACCCCACGTCTGAGTGCGTGGAACCCTTCGTCTGTGTGCGGAGGAGTATATTACCCCACTTCTGTGTGCGTGGAACCCTTCGTCTGTGTGCGGAGGAGTATAATACCTCATGTCTGTGTGCGTGGAACCCTTCGTCTGTGTGCGGAGGAAGTTATTGGGACTGATGCTGCATAATCCAGTACGATAAAAGTGGCGGTGTGCCTCCGGTGGTATGACTTATGCTGTTCTACGACATCTGTGTGTGTTTTGCCGTGTGCTTTATTCTCATTGCTTGAATGTATGCTTCAGATAAGTACGTTTAAAGTTGTGTAAATGGGCAGTAATGGGGAAGTGTGTTGTTAGCCTTTGTGCAGTGGTTTAAGTGTGACTTTGGTCTTGTGAGTGTGTTTGGTGACACGGGGGTTGTTGTAACTGTTTCCAGTGTTGCCGTGCGAGTTTGCACGTGTATCTGATTATTGAGATAGTCGTGGGCTTGCTTACTGAGGATTGTTGGGTGATGAGTGTCAAGGGCTAGTTGTGGAAAGTAGTTTGGGTTCGGATTGGTGTGAGTTGGTTTTACGGGTTATGCCTGAGTAAAGGCCAAGTGTTGTCTTGGAGTGGTCGTTGTCTTGTTTTAATAGTTGTGCTTACTAGTATGCCATAATTGGACGGTTACCCGTGGTGATGAGCTGTGGTTCAAATCCTTAACTACTTTTCCTACTGAGCGTAAGCTCACCCCCCTTACTTTGTGGTGTTTCAGGTGTCGAGCAGGTTTTGTACTAGCAGGATTCTTGGGCTAGGGAGCTGACGGTGATTCGGGCTAGTGTCTACGGACGTATTGTTAAGTGTTGATTTATTTACCGTTGTTTTTATCGTGCTGCGACTCGCGAGATTGTTTTAAGTTTGAAAGCATGAATCGAGACTTGTTGGCCTTACTTTCAATAAAAATTATTATTGTTTTAGCTCACGTCTCGAATTCGGTCAAAACCGGATTTGGAGCGTGACAGCCGGAATGTTAAGCACGAAGGCAGTAAAATTGGTTGTGGAATTCTTCTCGACAAACCTCCTTTTATGAGGATTGATATACAAGGAGGATTTTTCGAAGCCAGAAGGTGGAAAGTCCATGGAGGAGGAGCCTTCTTCTAAGCCTTTGCCAGTAACGACCTGTTGTGCCTTGTTTCCCTCATCAACTTACACCTCCTTGCCTTTTCGAATATTTTCTTTCATTTGAAGACGAGATGTTCTGTTCGGAGCATTTCTTTGTACTTGCATCCCAACCGGATCATCCTGTATGGAAGGAGTTGAATCGCGACCAGAGGAAAGGGGCTGAAAATACTTGTCATAAAACATCTTTTGCCCATCAATCATCTTAGTGCATCCTCCAGGAGAATATTGCTGTGTTTTATCAGAAGAGGATGGAGAGGTTGGTCTGTTTCTTCTTCCCCTGTTTTGATACCTTTTTTTTGAACTGGTTTGATATTTGGGAGTGTTGTAGGCTGAAGAGGATCACCACTGAGTTCCTGTAGCGATAATCTGGCGCCCGGGAATGAGACTGAGGTTGCCATAGAACCCATCGATACAAAAGCTTGAAAGACACGCGAGATAGAGAAGTGAAAGGAAGTTTCAGCAGCAACAAGAGAAAGAAGAGAGGAGCTGTGGAACAATGGTGGTCCGAAGTCCTTGTGTGAACAAGCAGGACATTACACCAAGACGAAGGAAACAGCTAGGGGGCAGGAAGAAACACTGAGAATTGATGAGGAACAGATGAAGAACACGTGAAGATTGGATGAAGATGTTACAGTGTTGTTGAAGAAGCTACAGTGTTGTTGAGAGAGTATTATGTTATGCATATTACATGTTAACAATTTTGTTAGTTTCCTGTCAGTGATATATTATCGAGTATAATCTAAGTTCCATCGTTTTACGTGAAATGTATTATTTGAAATCCTCAAATGAGCCATCCTCAACTATTTTCCAAGAAGTTTAGGACAAATATTTTCCAGATGCATTAAAATGTGTCCAGAAGTTTAAACATTTTCCATAATGGCAGAGAAGCCAACTTGGTTACTTGTGTCCTCGATGCATTAACGACCGCCAAGCCAACTTGGTGAAATGCAACACTCAAATAAAATATGTCATGAAGAGCACTCCACTGTATATTAATTTGTCTCAAAAGGGCATGGTAAACTAAGGACTCATCCTTCAGTGGGATTTTTTTTTTTTTTTTTGAGTAAATGCAACTTCCATTCCTTTAAAAAGAGTTAGTAAATATTTGAGGGTTCTGACGGAACAAATATAATAACCCTTATAACTATATAAACGTCTAGGACGTTGTTGAACGGAGCGTCATTAAGGCTAATTAAGAGAGAAACTAAAGTGTACTGAATAACACCACTACTCAAGGTAGGGCCTGTGGACCGCTGGGTCACCCGAGGGCGACACGTTTCTTCTACTGTAAAACCGAACTTGTGGGTGTCGAAGCGATGATGGTAGATGTACTGACGAACACTGCTCAAGGTAGGGCTTGTAGACCGCTGGGTCCCCCGAAGGCGACACGTTTCTTCTGCTGTAGCACCGAACCTATGGATGTCAGAACGACGATAGTAGATTTAATTCAGGGATCCATTCCTTGGGTAGAAGCCCTGAACCTTCGCTCTCGAATCAGCATCCTTGCAATAAAGAACAACATAGGGAAAATAAAGCGAAACCTGATAATCATCGTACCCCAAAGCCTCGGTGGAGGCCACGGGGCGGATACAATGATGGTGGCTTCCCTAGCAGTCGTACAGGCTGCGAGATCTGCGTTGGAGAAGCAGACGGAAACCACCGGAACACGCCGCCAGGCAGTACACCCAGAGCAAGGTCATGGGAAATAGACGGCAACCCCCGGAAGAGATTTCAGTAACCGAGAAAACAGTGAAGGCCTTTAGGAGGAGGAGGGATGGGGCCAACGTGTGAGGATGTGCGCCAGGACAGCGGAGGGGGACCGAATATCAGCAGGGAGAGGGGACCGAACAGTAGCCGGGAGAGGTAGCCGGAATCGAGACCTGTGGCACGAGGGAGAACTTTTCCTTCGCTTTCAGGGTGCACAACGACTGCTACAACAACGGGTTGCGGTGCAGTCGCCGGTGCTCGAGATCCGGATAGAGCTTCCAAGACAAGAGCAATGGATGCTCGAACTCCTGGTGGCGCCCTAGAACATGGCGACGACTTCATAGAGGAAGACGGCGACATCATAGAGGAGGTTAGGGTCGAGAGATCTCAAACCCTAGCAGAGAGAGTCCAATACTTCCATTCTTCAGTGGGATAATGATCATAAATCTATATAAATATAATTAGACATATGTATTATTTATAAGAATAAGCCAATTCAACTACCGTGCGCAAAAGATTAAAAAAGAGAACTTTGTTTTATTGGGATAATTAAAACGCTCTTGGAGAACTCTTTTGGGTTGCAAAAGAACCCTTTAGGGTTGAACTTTCAATTTCTACCCGCCTCCATCTTTTTCGATCTGATCCCCATGATGTCCGGCCATCAATCTCCTCCTCAGCCACCCCAAGAGATCCCGGCCGCCCCAGATTTTCTCCACGGCGTCTCTTTCCCCGTCTCAGACGATGACTCCTCCCTTGTCCCTCCATCCAAGCCACAGGGACACGACCACAATGCGCAGCATCCTGCCCACTCGTCGGCGCGGGTCGTCCCAAAGACCCTCCTGTCTCACCCGCAACCGGGTGCGGTCGTCCCATACGACCCCCGACCAATGGAGAAGGCAAAAGCACCGGCGTAGATGGCACCGCGAAGCCCTCATGCCGAGCTCGGCAGGAACCAGCCCCGCCACCGTGAACCGCACGAGCCCCCGAGAGCTCTTGACGCCCTTCCGCCGAAAATCTATCCAAGGTCTCCTCTTCCGGGCGCGCACGAGGTAGAACCGATGAACCAGCCACCTTCGTATGCCAGATCTTTTTCCCGGCGGGTCAGGAAACAGTCGGAGCATATAACACCGGTGAAAGACTGGGATGATGAAGACGAGGTCGTGGATGTACCCAAAACCACCTGTATGAAGAAAACCCTGGAGATGTCGGACATCATCTCCCAGAAACACAAGCCGGGAGAGGAAGAGGAGGAGCAGATTACACAAACGGAGGCAGTGATGCCTCCTTTATAGAAATGAGAGTATCCGGCGAGGGTGGGAGTGACCGTTTATGGACTATACCCACAGACCCGGGACAGCCAGTGTTGGGAGGTCTCGGGAAAACCGCAATTACAGCTCTCTATTTTCGGTCGCTTTACATTTATGTTGATTCTTGTTGGAACTATCTGTTTTATTGTTTTTGTTGGACAAGTTTGTTTCTTCCTCGTTGTTTTGAAACATTGGTAAGGGGATGTCGTGAGTTAGTGTCTACGATTAAAAGTAGACTATTTCTACGGGTCCATGAGCGCTGGGCTTGCTACGGTCGGTCCGGACAAATATCTGGAACCCAGAGCGGTTACGCTCTATATTGTATGGTTTATTGTTTGCAGTAATGCACTTCCCCGATCACCCGTTTCAAAAAAAACCATCGTGGGCATTGAACAAAATTTTATTTAATTTCATAATCAGGATTATTAATTAGTAGTTTTTTGCTCTTCTAGGGTTTGAGCGAAACAGAACCGCCGCACATGGCTATGGCCATGGCCATGATCACTATCACGGCCTATGCCATGGTTCTGTGCCCTTCTTCTATACATCCTCTCCTCTACGCTTCTCCCATGGACGCAGTTGGAGTCTTTTCTACTAGGGTTGCTTTTGAGTCGCTTCTAGCCACCGCGACATTGGCTTCCTCCCGCCACCAACGAAGCGTCTTCTGATCTTGTACGGTCCCCATCTGCAACTCTGGTGGTTGGCGATCTCGAATCCGCAGCCGCCGTCTCTAAAGCCGTCACCAGCGTCTAGGATGTCGCAGGCGCTGTCTCTAATGCCGCAGTCGCCGTCTCTGAAGTTGTTGCCGCCTCTAAAGCAACCGTCGCCAGTGAGTCCCTCTCTGTGGGCCCCACCAAAGCACCCCGCTCGTGCCGTCGTAGTCCCTGCAGACGTCGTCGTCGCCTCTGAAGCGCCTCTCGAGCCGCCACCGTCTCTGATACTGCCACTGGCGTGTCCTCCTCCCTGGCCTCCACCACCGCACCATCCTCGACCCCTCTCTCGATTGTAGATCTGGCTAATCGAATGAGTCCTTTTATTTTGTCATATTTAGGCACCAAGGACCTCAGGGACTGGCTTTGGAGGGGTCCCTGGTATAGGTCGTACCTCCTTCTACTGATGCAGTCTTGGTCTGTGGTTTGGACCGGAACTTCCAGTATTCCTTTCTCACCCCCCCCCCCCCCCCCGCCCTTTCTTATTGTCTCTATGCCGGCCATCGGGGCATCCCAACATCAGTTTTCAAAACCATCTTTGGTGTTTATATTAGTAAAAAGAACTTTGAACCGTTAATTCTATATATGTTCTTTTCGAGTGGTCAAGAAGCTTGTTATTTTATACACATTTTTGGTATGATTAATTATTAATAAATTTTTGTATCTTTTAGTCAAAAAAACATAATTTTATTTCGTCGTTTAAGAATTGCTGGTAAATGCTTGGATTATATACAATAATTGAGTAGAACGAGGCACACATGTATGAATATTCTTTTTGTTTTTTTTTAAAATGAATACGATGGGAATAGACCGGGCCAATTCAATTAATTTATTCAAAAATTAGTGGGAATTTGATCATGAAATAGTAGTCAAATTGAACACAAATCAATTTAGACAATGATCAAACAAAAAACGAATGATTTTATTATTATTATTATTTTCGGAAACAAGCAAGAAAAAATATTAAATTAATTATCATATTAAATTAATATAATCATAATTTAGTTAAGATTTTCATATTAAATTAATGAATCCAAAATTATTATATTATTCACATTTTTTTAGCACAATAGTAATATTTTTATTGACAGAAAATGGAAAAGCCGTATGGGTCGTACGACGTTTTGAATAAATGTAAAAGGATGAGATACAGTTATGGTGACGGTCAGAGCACTAATCCTATAACTATTATCCCGGATAGATCCACAAAATATGTATGGGGTCGGTCCCTATTCTAGTTGTGCGCAGTACGGATGATCCTTTGAACTTCCCCCGTCTCGACTTGATCGATACTAGTGTGTCGCATCAGTAAACGAAGAAGTATCCTAGGGGAAGGAAGAGGCTAGGAACCACAGCATGTCTGGTTCAGTGGGGTTAGGGTGTGGCTCCTCAGTAACACCATGAGATGCCCTGGGCAACTCATGGTGACCCACGAGGAAACTGGCTGTAGGGATCATCTACTGCAAAAGTATCCGTAGATCCCATGGTATCTTGGGTGGGGGTCTCGGACCCATCCATTTCCAGGGATGAGACGTTCCATCTAGGCACCACCGGTCCCTAGGTCGAGGGAGGGGGTTATGTGGCCCTAGGAGGGGAAGGTTACCACCGAGGTTCATCTCGTAGTGCCCTGCGTATCGGTTTAAGAGGTTGCTCGTTCCTTTGCTCACCCTGTCTCCCTTCTTCAATAGTTGAGTTGGTCTCCCTTCCCGGGGAGAGATACGCACGGGTCCCCAACATCACTCGGAACCTCAATAGCATCTCCGTCGTCCGTGGCTCCTGGGCAGGATCGTGATTTTCCAGTCCATGTGTACTAGGCTCAAAGAAGGGCGGTCCGAATGGTGGATTGACCATCATTGGTAGGGATCGTTCGAGGAAGACCAACGGTCTTGACCGGCTTGCAGCCCTAGATCTTGCGTTCGGTCCCTCACTTCATCCCTGCAAACGATGATATGATCCTGTCGGGTTCAAGTCCTTCTTCCGGGACGGTGCCGGTAAGGATGGGATGGGATCATAGATACTAAGCCTGTCCTAATCGATCCTCGGCTTCCTCGGTACACATCGTCTTGATCGTAGATCCATTGGGGGCCGAGCTCCTCTACGGGGGGCTGACATGACTTGTCGGCGTGGTAGTTGGAAGCTGGGCCCAAGCGATCAGCCTGAATGGTTGGGCGGGGATACACCATTTCATGAGGCAAGAAACAACGTTCAGTAGAAAGATCATCTGATCCACCTCTTGAGATGATCCAGGATCCCAGTGGGCTGATCGGGCCATGGTTTGGCGCTGGACCAGGAGGCTAGACATCGGGGAAGATGTCGGTGATCGGGTTACTCTAAAATCCATGGGGGTTGGCTGATC
Source organism: Erodium maritimum (assembly GCA_963921825.1). Classification (NCBI taxonomy): domain Eukaryota; kingdom Viridiplantae; phylum Streptophyta; class Magnoliopsida; order Geraniales; family Geraniaceae; genus Erodium; species Erodium maritimum. Next base: position 37,211,550 of record OY997588.1, read on the forward strand.
GGAGAGAAAAGGTAGCTCACAAAGCAGTCGGTAGAGACCGAAATGACTTGGGGGGAATTTGGGTGTTTGAAAATTAAGAGAGAAAATGTAATCCTAGACGGAACAATTTTTAGGTCAATTTTATATTATTAATTAAGTAATCTTATTGTTAAATTAATAAATGTGAAATTACTTAATATTAATTGTGAAATATTAAATAATGAATCATAAGTTAATATATGTTAAATTAGATAATATGAAATTACGTTATTTTTACTCGGAACCTCTAGGGTCTCACTTTCAAACCTCTCATTCCTTCCCTATAAACCTATTTTCGTTTTCCTGTCTCGCCTTCTTCTCTGATCACAACCATTTCCACCTTGTTTCATATGTCGATCATTACGACATCATAACCATCGCGCCCATTGACCCCTATCGCCTCTCGTTTTCCAGCCTGCTGTCCACTGTCGGCTCGATCGACAAGATGGGGCCCATTGATCCTCCCTCGGAAAGCCTCAAACACATGCACCACATACTAACGGATGCTCCCCCACGAGATGGCCTACCCCCATTTGGGGGATCGCCCTACTATGGCAGACTCTCGCCGCCTGCCACTGCGTCAAAGGGTTGTTGAAGTCAACGAAGAAGACCCCGTCCTCCAGTGGATGTCATATGACGCTGTAAAAGGAGAAACACCTCAGGGACCCATTAGGACACGACCATTGTCCTTCGTCCCGCCCCACACCTATCATTGGGAATCCAGAGTATTTGGACCTAGGCAAAGCCAAAGGACAGGGCGGACAGCCTGGTCTCGGGAGGAGGATATCACTCCATAGCCACGCCCCACGCAGGACCACTGGTCCCGATCTAGGGAGCTCTACCCGTGGAAAACGATCCATCACCATGAGCGAGTTTTTTTCGAACCGTTCAACACTGCCCTAGTTGAGCAAGGCCTCGACCGTCTACCGCAGATGACAAATATGATGTTTAGGATCCGTGTTAAGGTGGAAACCCATTCGTGCATGGACACCCCAAGAAAGGACAGTCGGTAATCCTATGACCACAGGCGAACTGCGGATCATCGACCTGCTCCGGCTCTCCAAGACCCCTCCGGTCTCAAACGTGAGGAGCCCCCCTGGTACCTATCCCCTCCCGGGTTGGTTGAATCCGGCACCCCTATCTACAGGGTGGTAGAGTCCTGATGGTACTTCTCTGTCCCAGGATCGGACGGATCCGACACTCCTACCCAAGGCAGTTTGGACTACATGGCCATTAATGAGGACGATAGCCCCGACGTGGAAGTAGCTAGGCACGTTGTATTGCCTCGCAGGTCGCCATGAGTCACCTAGGGAATCTCGGGGTGTCAATGAGGAGCGGTACCCTGTCTTATGTGAATAAGATATCTCCTGATTCCCAACATCCTCCTTTCCCTGACAATTCCTTGGCCGACTGTTACGACATAATAGTACCGGTCAAGTCGAGACGGGAAAATCTCCATGGATCGTAGCGCTAATCACGGTTGAAATAGGGAACCGCACCCTAGCATCTCCCTGGTTTCTACCGGGTACTTTATTATAGGATCTGTGACTCATTCTATTAGTTGATTTTTACGTTTGTACGACTATTCTGGCCCTTTTATCTCTATATTAATAAAATCTCTTTTGCATGCTCAGAAAAGGATAATATTAAATTACAAAATATTATTATGGAAATTATTAAATACTTATTTATTAAGAAAACAGTAAATAGATAATCTTAATAAATCTTTGGATGCCACATGGCAATTCTCTATAGGAGAATCACGAACATTGGACATGAATGAGTCGTTGACTAATCTGTCGACCGTTTTTTATCGCTCCCCTTTTAGAATGAGAGTCGACGCAAAACAAAATCGGATTAGACTTAAATTTTGGGCTTTTGGTACCGATTCGACCCACTAAGACACCCAATAAACCCTATTGTGGGTGCTCTGAGCATTTAGTACAAAGAAAGTCTATCCTTTTGGAGTACATCAATTAGAAGGTGAAGCTCTAATACAATTGGTATCTTCTCTAACAATAGTACCATTGATTTACTTTCAAGAAAAAACATCTTTATGAATTAATTAAAGGGTAAACTACAAATACATATCCTGAAGTTTAACCGATTATTACCCTGAAGTTCAAAAACTACTGATGCATACCCTGAAGTTACAACTTGTAGCTAGAAACCCCTTCCGTCAGCTAAAATGACGAAAATACCCTTAGTGATTTTTTTAAATAAAAGTGAAGTGATTTTTTTAAATAAAAATGAAGTCACTTGATAAGTATATATATAACAAAAGTGATTTAAAAATATCTTTTTAAAATGATTATTGAAGTGTAGTTGAGGGTATTTTCGTCATTTTAGCTGACATAGGGGTTTCTACTTACAAGTTGTAACTTCAAAGTATGCATCACTAGTTTTTGAACTTTAGGATAAGCATCCGTTAAACGTGTCAACTTAATTGTAGTCATTTGTAGTTTACCCTTAATTCAAATTATACTCATATTGTCGATTTTTGGTATATGTTTGGAATCTACCCTGTTTAATCACATATCACTCTAATTGTAATTGGGTTTTTTAATCAGCAAATTCTTTTTATAAAGATCCAAGCCTTTGAAAAAAGACAAGGACAAGGGCCCATCCCTAAACCAAACAACCAACCGAACAAAAATGAGCACTCCCACAAAGGGAGCACCCCCAGAACTAACAACCCAGACACTGGGGATACACATAGGTCTCGTACCTAAACTTTCCAAACATGAAGCAACCTGGATTAACCCTACAAGGGGTGAACAACAAAAACAAAAAAACCCTACAAGGGTTATGAACGAAAAACAAAGAAAACACAGAGGTCAATAACCTTGATCCAACAATACGCACAACACCAAGCACCAGGTCTGAAGCCGTAGGGAAACCAACACCAGAGCAGTCCGGAGCTGTCAATGAAACATGAGAGGACCAGATCTGGCCCTCAAAGTTGTACCCCAAAATCCCAGTACCACTTGAACTACCCAAATAGGAAAATACCAGGATCGAGCCCCGAGTCACTCATTGGACCACCGCAAGAGGGGCCGGAAAGAGAGAGCAAAGTGGAAACTAGGAGGAAAGAGAGCTTAAGGGAACCAGATCTGACCTGAGAGCGAGGGAGGATGAACCGGATAAAAGGCGGCATATCTAACTAGAAAAATCGGCGGCGGGGGAAGAGGTGGTCGAGAGCTGCGACGGATGGCCTCCAAAACCGTCTCGAGGATAGCCTTCAAAGTCGGCCAACACCGAAATAACGACGACCCACGGAGGAAGACGAACGTAGGCGAGACACATCCCAACGTAATAATCCTGGCGGACAAGATCTAGCCAAAAATTCGGAGAGGGGGAGACGACCACCAGATTTGCACAAGCTGAAGCATCCAAAGACCCGTCCAGAAAAACTAGAAGAACGTCAATCTTCGAATGATGAAGAAAAGACTCCCACTGTGCAACCAGAGAGCCCAGCCGGAGACGAAGAAGCGAAGCACCAGAGAAGGTAATAGAGCGACCGGAGACAGAGCCTAAGAGAGCAAAAAGAGACACAAAAGAAGGCGAGAAGGCTTAGAACCGGCAACCTCGAAGAAACCCACAACCACCGAAAGATCTAACCCAGGAGCTTCTCCCTCGATGTCAAACCAGACACCAATCACCTGACACCGCCAGGACAACCCACAAAGGGGAAAACGGAGGGCGAATGAGCTAGCATCCGAACCAAGAGACCAGATCTGTGAGGGATAGGGTTCCAAAATGAGAAGCCTTGAAGCCACGAAGGGGAAGAAGAAGGAAGGAAGAAAAAGGGGGAAAGACAAGAGGATATCCACCTGTGACTCTCTGGAAATAAGAGCATCCACAGTCATCTCGCCGGCTGCCGGCGAGATGATATAAAATATAATTTTTGAAGCATCTCACCAGCTCACCGCCAGCGATGTCTGCAGTGGGGTACTGTTGCTGGCGAGGAGCCGCCGGCGAGATGGAGGAAAAAGCAATTAAAAAAAAGAAAAAAAAATTGCAACTTAAACCCACAACTTTATTATAATTATGTTAATACCACACATACGATAATTAAAACATACTTAGCACGCAGATGGTAATTTAATACATAATTAAACGATATCTAATTTTATTACATGATCACGATCTATAGCTCGTGAACGTACTGCAGGAATTTGTGATGGTCTCGAACGATCTCCCACAGAAACATCTTCGTGAAATGGGTGCCATGGTCCCTGTGGTGGGCAGCGGCTGCTTGAGAGCGAAAGTAATTCTCGGTACTTCCCGGCGGGGCGTTATGAACTGCTACACGGTAGCACAGTTCATAACGGTGGATTTTCCTGGCGAGATCCTGTCAGTGGTCTCGACACTGTTTCTGGGTTCTCGGCGGGGAATTGGAAAGAGCACCGTGGAAAAAATTGGCGTATACTTCCGGCCAGTACCTATGATTTGGGCCCGGTCGGGCGTCCTGTAGCCAACATAGGACCAACACCATCTCTTCCTCGTTGGTCCACGGGTATGAGCCTATGCCGGCCATTGGTGCTTCGAAGAAGGGGAGGAAAAATGGAAGAACAAAAGTTTGGGAGATAGAGAGAGAATTGGAGAAGAGGTGTGAAGAATGAAGGAGGAAAGTGTGGTATTTATAGGCCAAACCGCCGGCCACAAGGGGGCATTTTGGTCTTTTTGTGGTTGTGGTGGCATTATTGGCACCCATCCCAATGAAACTACAATTCAAAATGAAAAAAAAAAAACTACTTGTTTGACCAAATTAAAACAATTCATTAAAGGAAACAATTACCAAAACATAAAACTTAAACAACATTCATTAAAGGAAAATGGAATTACAACTTCAAAAAAAACAAGTCACTGGTTCATCAGATTGCGCAATATCCTAAGCTGCGTCATGTGGGCCTCTAGCTGCTCGGGATCCATGCCCGAAGTGTCCCTTGCTTCAGCTTCGACCCACTGCTGGTATGCCATCAACTTTAGCTGTGCAACCTTCTCAATGGTCCTGGCTTGGCTTGCTTCTTTGGCCGCTAAATGGGCCCTCTCGACACGATCGGCAACCGCTTCCTTGGACGATGATGCAGAGCCCTTTCCTCTGAGCCTTGCAGCCTTGGCAGCCTTGCAGCCCATAGGCCTCTTGTACTGGGGTTGACCTTCCGTATTAGCACCCGTCGTCTACTAACTGTCCTCAACGCCCGGCGTGTCTTCCCGAGTGCGCTTCCCCAAGTCGGTAGAATCTTCGACATCGAACTCCGTAACCGGTGTCGGTACAACGGGCTCGTCCATGGAAAAGAAATCCGAATTCCACTTTTGTTCACCTTTCACAAGATCCCACCAGTGTTTCCATGTGAATAGATGCTTACAAGCCTTTACATATTGCTCCTCGGTCAACCTCATGACGTCCGCATCCGACCGGCCGCTCCCGTGGTCCCTGGAGTTCCTCACAAACAGCCCTTGGAAGAACGTCACTCGGGTATTTGTCTGCTTCCAGTGGTCTTTGCACTGCTTAGCCGTCCTCAGTGGGTCATCCGGGCCCCGCGTAGAAGCCAGTTCCTCAGCGATGGCCCCCCAGTACTTCAAGTTGTGCTTCTGGTTGCTGTGAACTGAGTCGTACGAGTTGTGCATCCAAGCTCGAACTAACCTGCAGTCCTCCTCGTCGGTCCACAATACACGCTTTGCTTTGGCCTTTGACAGACGGACTTCGGCGGGCTCGGTAGTAGGTGGAGAGGATTGGACGGTCGGGTTGGGGGACAAAAGCGGGTCCAAGAACTCTTAGGACAACGTTTCATCCGTCACCGACCTATAAATGGATGCCCACTCGTTGAGATCGAAAGAAGCCATAGCTAAAATTCAAAACTATGGAAGTGTAGTAGAAGGAGAAAGTAATTGATTGTGTGTGAAAAATGTGTTTGGGGGTGTTATTTATAGGGGAAAGTGCAAATAGGAGTAAATGGTGCTGCCAGCGAGGAGGACACGTATCGCCAGCGAGTGGGTCACCAACGGCCGGCGCGCCGCCCGAGACAGACCAGGTCAAACTCGCCAGCGAGATCTGCTGGCGAGATCGCCAACGTCTATCTTTCTCGCCGACAGCCATCTCGCCTCCTCCTCGCCTGCTCCCCGCCTTCTCCTCGCCGGTGACATCTCCTCGCCAGCAGCTTATCGCCCACGACTGTGGGTGCTCTAAGTGTTGCTAAGAAGACAAATCACCAGCCGCCACTCACAGCGGCTTGAACGGGAGAGGTTCTAGTGAGAGATGGGAGAGAAATAATTGGTAATAGCTTGAACAGTCCTCGATAAAAAAGAAGACGATTCTAGTAGCCTCAAAACTGTTGTGCGGGGTCTCTCCAATGACTTGGAACCAACAACGTTGGAGTTTGGAATTTGGAATCAATTTGAGTTTTAATTTTATCTCTCTATATAAGATTATTATAGTCATAAAGAGATGTTTGAAAAGTAAATATATGTATCCGTTAGTTTATTTGGTTTTTTAGAATAAGAAATAGACTTCATTAATTATCGGAAAGAGTCATTACAATGGTCTGTACCTAAGGGTAGAGCTCCAATAACGTACAGAAGCGAACCAATCCAACAAGACCCGGTTATAGCCGTAAAACAGGTACATAAAAACGAAACCAACACATGAACATAAGCCAAAACTATGACAGAAATAAAAACCGGTAATTACATTGACATTAGTTTTAACACGATAAAATATTTTGTATTGTATTGATGTTTCACAACATTTTCACAATATGATATTTCGATGTCGCGTATCATAAAAAGTAGTTTTTTTTTAACAAAAGATGCATATATACTAATAATCAACGAGAATTAGTACACAAAATGAAGAACCAAAATTCTCTGTTCAACGGACTCTAAAAATATTAACCTTATAATTCGGTCGTAATAAGGAAAATCTAAATAATGAGAGTAAAGATCGAACTAAAGAGAACTACTCAAGATGGCGTCTAAACGCTGCTTGATCCCATGGTGAGGACTCTTTTCGTCGTGAGGAGTGCAATCTAACCTGTTCTCGATAGTAGGTAAGGGAGGATAGGTATGATCCAGAGATCTCCCCGATATAAATGCCTGAATACATGGGTGTTCAATATTCTACATAGCGAAGCTGTTTTCAAGCCCTCGCCTGGTCCTCCTATGGTTCTCCGACCGTCCCTTGCTTCTTTTTCATTTCCACAGATGGGGCGGTTCATGAAGAGGAAGAGGCCATAGTGTGGGAGGTGGACCCATTTTGAATGTGATGCCCCTCCCCAAACATCGGCTTTTCCCGTTAGTTGAAGGTTCAGTAGGGTGTATGGGGTTATAATTGGGCCTCTTCCTCGAGATGAAGGATTCTTAGGTAGAGTGTCTGGAGCTATTGGAGCAAATACTGGAGGGCACGCTGGAGGTGGTGCAGGAATTGGGTCCCAGTCCGTGGAAAAATTATGCCCCCAGCGTATCTGGCTTCTTCTCTAATAAAGAGTCATCGAACCGAGGGGTTTACAGGACCATCCGAACACATTCTCGAGACACATGGCCAACACGGCCATAATTGTAGCAGAAAAGAGGTAGCATCTCATAAGTTAGAACAATCTTGACCGAGTTTGGATACTCTTGGAAGCGTAGAGTCTGAAAGCGTCGTAGGGAGCTATCAAGGGACATCCAGAATTGTACACGAACCGTCCCTCCCTAGAAATAGTTGTTGGGTCTCAAGGTAGGGTTGGAGATGAACCAACTCGCAGCGGAAAATCAATGAAAACCAAGAGACGATTAAAACCATGAAACAACTAACAAAGAATGGATTCACAAGAGAAAAATTCAGCACTAGTTCTTACCAAAACAAGAACACCTGGTAACGAATGATTGGCTTGAGTCTCCAAGACGCCTACGTATCCACATGGGAATCAAAGACACGTAGTTCTTCTCTTTGAGGACTCAAGAACACAAAAATGGAGGTGGGAACTAGCCAAACCCGAAATTGCCATGGAGAGGAGGGAGAAGTTGTGTTTCCTATTCTTGTCTTGTGTTTGTTATGTTGAAAAAATATGACTTAAACATAAAAAAAACCCATACTTGTCCAACTAAAGGCATAGGAAAAGCATAGTGACAAGTAAGGTGTAAATAGGACAAAGTATGGTAAGACAAGATTGGGTTAGGTGGTGAATCACCAAAACCTTGATCCTTGTCTTGCTTACTTAGTACTAATTAATCAAGACTTGATTAATTAGTTCCATGGGCCTTGGTTGCATGGGTCGGGCCTCTTGGAACATGGCACGTGGCCCTTTCCAACGAGGTCCTGTGATTCGCTCATCGCCTCCAAGCCTTCCATACCGGAAATGTCCAACATTATCCGACGCGATCAATCCCAAGACTCCAAGCCTTGTCTCGATCCGTAAAGTCCTATTCACTTACGGGCACATGACCCAAAACCCAGTTTTGGTCATGTCCCGAGACAACTCCCTTTTGGCCATTCTCCATAAATGTGTCAATGAGTTTCATCCTCCGGTGTGACCCTTAGGTCTATGCATGTCGATAGATCAACGTAAAATCCCATTTTACTTGATCCTATTTAAGTGGCAACTAACGAGACTTTTTTATTGTCTAACACTGCATAACGAATCGACCCTGTCGATTCTAACCTTTCCGTCGTCCCTGTCATTATCCTTTTATCTCCGATATCCTAATTGAGATAAGGCATAGAGCCGTCATCCTTATTATTCTCAATCAATGTTCCTTGATATGTGAGATGACTGAATATATGATACCCAGTATCATGTGCATGGCCATGCTATTCTTTCAGTCACTCTCGATCAAGTGGCCGAGAACCGATATCTTTCTCATACCTCGGTATGAGGGATAAATCCCTTAGCCGTCTTTCGTGTCACACATGTAGCCCGTCCCCAAGCCAATCCTGGCCGTTATGGAAACCCTGTTACGGACAACGTTAGGCTCAAGTCAAACTCAGTTGTTGACTACATAGCGATCACAAAGACTCCTTGGTCTAAGGATACATGACAAGCTACGACAATGAATATGTTCATGACGTGATCTATGGCACATATTCATGTCGGGTCGTCCAATATCATGTCCCACATGATATCTATGATCAGACTCCGGAATCCCATTCCAATGACTAACAGCGCCATAAAGAGTCATATTTCATACTAGTCGCTTCTAGTGAAGCTTTGTTGACTAGGGACCCATCGAGTGTGATCTATCTTGATCTATGGTTCTATTCGCATGGTGGGCATAGATCAGAGCACACATCGATATATTACTCCAACACATAAGTAATATAAAGTCGCTTTAATTTTATTGCTAACGATGATATATACATTTGGACATTTAGGATTGAACTACGGGCACTAAGACTAACAATAGCCTCATTAATCACAGGTGAAATCCATGCATTCACCTAGAGACGTACCGATAAGTTCCCCCGTTGCTCGGGTACGGACAAGTAGAGGGAGACCTTTAGCTTGCACCCAAAAGTTGTATATGATTCATCCACGAGAGTTCCCTTTCCAGCGGGTTCCAAATATCCATTAGTACAAGAGGAAAGTTGTCGAAACACCAGAGCTCATTCCTTTTAATCCAATCTTGGAGTCCTGGGAGGTGAAGTATAACGGGAAGACCCTAGGATCCAGGTCCTTTACCACGAGGCTCATAGCCGAGCGAACCCACGCCCTAGATACGACCCTTAACATGAATTCCTTCCGAAAAGTACGGGTCGTGAACATGCGGTCGACCATACCGAATTACCGGTGAGCGAGGATGGTTGGGTCCATCGGAGCAAACGAGACATCAATTATGATGTCTTCGTCCTGTGTGATTGAGCAGGCTGAGAATTTGTCCTTCCATTTTGTCATTGAATGCGGGACTGTCGATGTCGACTTGTCACCAAGGAGCGACGGGGTTAGAAGCCTTGGGACTGAGGCTCTAGTAGGAGTTGAGATACCACTCTCAGAGGGGGTGCAAACATTGAAGGCTTAGGGCCACCCTTAGTCGATCCCAATATAGGGCATGTCGGCAGTGGAGTACCTAGAACATCAGTGATGCCCCTGTGAGAAGGATGGCACCGATTGGGTTTGGGTTTCAATGATGACGGGGGGACATGACCAAGAGAGAAGGCCACAAGGGCCGAATCCGATGTAAGAAAAGCCACAGGTACCAATGTCGACGGAGGCAAAGCCACAGAAGGAGGTAGAGGCGGAAGCAATTGTGTCGGTGGAGTAGGAGCAGCCACCAGAGACACCTAAGTTTCACTACCTCCACCTCTCTTTAAGGACGTCACTATTAGATCACCGATTGGGGACATCGTCTGCACGTAGGTAGGATTAAGACTAGAGCAGTCTTTAGCGTTTATTCTCACACACGACAAAGAAAAAGTTTGGTATGTGTGGTTCATGTATCCTGTTAGGGTTCATAAAAAAATAGTTTTTTTAGCATAATGGTAGTTCATCTTTATTAAGAATATCATATGGAAGAACTCAAAGAAGGGTTAACCATAATCTCAAGTCTCGTAAGATCTGAGACGCTGATCCTGAAACAAATAATATTGCTTTTCATCGTAACTTTAGAATGCAGTGAAACACATAAGAAAGACATACAGTTGATGATTATCCTACATGTATACTTAAGGGGTCTAACCCCATGTATATGACTATGCACATCTGATTCTTCTCGTGGCTCAACCCGAAAGCATACGAGGAGGTCTCTGCGAGAAGGAAGAGTAGGATCCAAGAGCGGGTCACTGCTCCTCATTTGCATCTAGCGATCATCAGAACCCATGTCAGTCGCGCCCTGGTTCTGTCTCGTTGATGCTGCTTCGCAAACCACAGGATAGATGAACCCCCATATGGTCACCCATCAACACCTCTGGCCTCCACAACCCATCGAAGAACAATTTTGTTGTAGCATCGAGTCTAAACCCCGCAAAAGAAATATAAAGACAACCAAATCGACCCAAAATTTGGGGATTTGCCGATAGAAACCCAAAAGGTGTGAACATACCATGTATGCTAGAAGTAAATAGGCAAAGCAATCCATAGAAAACAATAGATCGAAGAAGGAGAAGAAGAAGAGCCATCAGCAGCAACGATAGCCAGGATTTGGAAGTTCTGTCAAAGCAAAAAAAATCATAAAAAGTAGTTTTCTAGCACATCAAGCTAGACTTTTTATTAATATAAGATTAAAAGGTCGTGAAGACCATACATGCGTGGAAATAAAGTAAACGGGATGAGATACAGTTTCGGTGACAACCGAAACAATGATCCTATATGTAAATACCTGGTGAGACACAGGGAGATACTAGAGGTGGTTCCTTATTCCAATTGTGCTGAGTACTGTGAATCCTTTGGACTTTCCCTGTCTCGACTTGATCGATATTGTTATGTTGTAGTAGGCGACTAAGGAGTATGCTAGGGAAATGAGGAGGCTTGGAATCATAAAGTATCTAATTCACAAAGGTTGGGTGTGGTCCTCGAAGACACTCGAGATGCCTTGGTTGACTCATGGAAACCAACGAGGCAGTTGACCGTGCCTTGATCCTGCTCCATCGGGGCCATCAACCTAAGTTGTGTCTATGGATTCCAGACTTCCTTAGATGGGGGTCTCGGGGTCATCCGTCCACAGAGAGGAAAATACCAGCGGGGCTCCTATAATCTTTGGATAGGAGGGCCTAACTCATCCGCTCTAGGGGGTGGGTACCAATAGTGTCTTCGGTTGTTGGGGAAATAGTTGTCCTCGTCCCCTGTATGACCTAGGTAGGGGGCGAGTATCTAGCCCTATTGGGAGCCGAAGAAGCATGGCCTTCACCAGTGGATGCCATCTGGACGCATGATTACACGACTGCGCCTAGGACCAGATCCAATACCAGAGGAACGAAGGTATGGGTGGGGCGGGATCGCGGTCAATGGGCATGCCCTGATAGGACTTCGAGTCCTCATTTCCATGCGACGGCGTTGGAGATCCACTAGAGACCAGTATCCCTTCTTCCTACGCATCTGCCCTTCTTTGTAGTGGCAGGACTCGAGATTCTATTCGGACATGTTGGTCTCTCGGATGGGGTTACGCCATTTATGTGGCAACAATTGGCGATCAGCGGGCAGGCCATCAGAGTCCTCCATTGGGATGGTCCATGACTCCATGGACTCCATCTAGGTGGCCAGGTCGTTGATGGGCAACAAATCGACAATTGAGACGCAGGGGCAGAGGTTAGTGAGCGTGATAGTCATGCATTCATGATGAGCATAGGAGGAGGAAGGATCATTGTATGGTTAAGAGAAGTTTTGGAAAGGAAAGGAACTGTAGAGGACGATTCCGCGAATATGTGATTGTTATCATTAAAACTAATTACTAGCTGTTTTTTGTGCAACACTACTATTTTAATGTTATTTATTTAATTTCAAAGATTTTAGATCACAACTTTTTTTGGGCAACACTACTATTTTAATGTTATTTATTTAATTTCAAAGATTTTAGGTCACACCTAATGTCGCCCCTCTCTAGGTCTGCTAGGGTTTCTCCATCGCCTCTTATGCAGGTGGTTTACCTTACTCATGATCATCACCATTTGTTCCGGCTTCGGTCTGGTTGCTCTACTCTGTCTCAATGGCACTGTTCTCACCTATCCCCGGCCCGACAACAACCCTTCTCCCAGTGGTTGCCTCCCCTGCTTCACGCATCGCCGCCGTCAAATAACCCACCACCGTCGTTGTCCTGATCCTCCCCATCGTTGAGCCCACAACCGATCCCCTCCTCTGGGCTGCCCCCGCTATCTTTGCAACCACCATTGAAGCCGCCATCAATGTCCCCACCTCCTTGACCTCCACCGATGCCTTCTTTTTGATCTCTATCCGGAGTTTGGGTCAAGTTGATCGACTAGTTTTGCTTTTTTTTTTCTTTTTTGCAAGGTTAATGATAAGTGAGCGGAGATTTGGGGTTTTTACCCAAGGATTCAGGGACTTTTACTGGGAAGGATCCCTGAATCACATCTACCATTGTCGCTCTCCTCCCGTTAAAACTAATGAGGTCACGTTCGGTTCTCCACCAGAAAAAAAAAGAGTCCTCTCCATGAGATCAAGCAACGTTCAGGAGCCACCTTGAGCAGTCCTTATCAATTTCCTCACGTTCGGTTCTAAAGGATTCAGGGACTTTTACTGGGAAGGATCCCTGAATCACATCTACCATTGTCGCTCTCCTCCCGTTAAAACTAATGAGGTCACGTTCGGTTCTCCACCAGAAAAAAAGAGTCCTCTCCATGAGATCAAGCAACGTTCAGGAACCACCTTGAGTAGTTCTCATCAATTTCCTCACCTTCAAAACGAGAGACTAACTCTCATGTTTGTTAAAAAAACTGCGAACAAAACTTTTTACTTCGTTCTATGCTGTTCTTTAGGGATCAGAAAAGTAATCTTTCTGACGCACACCTTTATAATCTGACTTCTGATAATTAATAAAATCTCCGCCTTTTAATCAAATAAAATATTTTTTTATATATATAATTCATTATTCTACAAATAAACTTGAAACTTCTCGGTCAGAAAGTTAGATCTACAACTAATGTCTTTGTACATACATGATTTACAATCTGCTCATCTACATACACAATATTTTTTTTTACTAAAAGGGGCTGGTTTTATTAAAATTCAGAAGCAAGAATACATTGCAGTGCGTCAGGTAAAGATCCTGACCATGGAAGAGCACCACTAGACCGAGCCTCTCTGGCTAACCAGTGAGAGGCTTTGTTCGTAGTCCTTTCTACAAATTGAAGGGAAATCCCCTCATTGTGAGAAAGCATCAGACGAATATCCCGGATCAGTGTTTCAACTGGTGATGGCGGTGGCACCCCATGTCGGATCATGTTGAGTAGGACTTGAGCATCGGATTGAATGATGATAGGCCTTGTACCTAATGATGCGGTGTTCCTCAAGGTCGTTGCTAGAACGCATGCTTCAGCCATAATGGGGGTCCAGACTCCTAACAGAAGACCATTCGTCGCGAGGCACACCCTACCGTCCGCATCCCGGGAAATTAGACCTCAAGAGATTGATTTGTGTCCTGAAATATAGCCTCATCGACGTTCACAATGACCGTCCCTTGGCGTGGACGAGTCAATTTCGCCGGCCAACGGACGGGAGGTGAGTGGGGTTTCAGGATGGCAGCACATGCCTCCCGCCATGCCACTAGGTGGTAACAGCCGGTATGACCTTCAGAGCCACGAGGGCTCCCCCCCCCCCCCCCCCCCATTTCAACTCATTTCAGGCCTGCCATATTTCCCATAGAACTGATAATTTTTCTACAGCCTGAGTTCGAGAGCTCGTTGCATCGACCCCCTCCCACCAAGACACAAAGCCCGCTGAGGACGTAGGAAGGGGAGGTCCACCATAATGGTCCCAACATAGCTTTTCAATTCCACAGTCCAAGAACAGGTGGTCTACCGACTCAGGGGCACGTCCACAAATATCACAGGTCGGGGAGACTGGGACAAACCACTTATTCAAATTTACCGAGACCTATAGGGTAATAGTGAGACAGCGCCACAGAAAGATACGCAACCGTCCAGGCACAGGGATGTCCCAAAAAGAGTTCCACACGACTAGGACGTATTCTGGCGTGCCGCCTGTCTCTCCCGTGCTAGTACCGAGTATCCAGCTTTAGTCGTGTAAACACATGTCAGCTCAGATGCCCAGTACCATGTGTCCTTTAGCCGGAGGGGTGATAGCGGGATGTGAAAAATACGCTCCAGCTCATTCACCCCAAAACATCCTACCGATCAGGTTAACATCCCATGTGCAAGTACCTAGAACCATAAGACCAGCGACCCTGGCGCCCACCAGAGTGGGATACGTGTACCGTGACTGGTTCAAAGAGCCAGGGCGTCCCGGTGATCAAAGTGTCTCGTCCATCCCCTATAGCGATACGAAGGCCCTACCGAAGAAAATGTTGAGTAGAAAAAATACTGGCCCAAGTAAAGTTGGGGTTAGCCCCTATCTCCGCTCCAAGGAAGTCCGTTTTGGGAAAGTACCTAGCCTTCAAGACCTGGTCCATCAGCGATTGAGGAAGATGAACCAGAATCCACCCTTGTTTAGCAGAGCAGTATTGACGTCTTGTAGGTGCCGAAACGCCATTCCCCCAGCCTACTTGGGCATACAAAATTTGTCCCAGTCCTGCCAAATAATTGGACAGGTCGATTTACCCCCCCCCCCCACACAACCACCACAACCTTGCAGAGGCCACATGAATCCGAAAAATTATCCTGCGAGGTACCCGAAATACAGACATAACATAAACTAGCAAGGAAGTCAGCACTGACCGGATCATAACCTCACGGCCAGCTGGCGACAGGAGCTTGCCATCCCAAGAATGAATCCGTTTTGTGATCCAGCCCCCAAAATAGGCCATTGCAACATTTCGATTCCTCCCAATCATGTTAGAGACGTCCAAGTACATAGAGGATTCCAATGTCTCTGCTATATCCAAGACCTGACAACATATGTGGCGGGTCTCTCCAGGGGTATTACGACTAAAGAGGACATAGGATTTCTGAAAGTTAAGGACCTGACCAGATAATTGCCAAAAATACCTAGCAAGTCCTTGATCTGACCTACCTCCTCCGTTGTCGCCATACAGAAAATATAGAAATCATCCGCGAAAAACATATGGGATATTTCAGGCGCCCCCGGGCCAACCGAACCCCCTTTGTTTTACCCTCATCTTGCGCCACTTTAAGGAGTGATGATAGCCCCTCCATGAAAAGGAGGAATAAGTATGGCGAAAATGGATCCCCCTGCCTCAAGCCTCGAGAGGGAGTGAATCTAGGAGTCTTCCGTCCCCGTACGACAGGTGTAACAGACCATCTTCATACAGCAAGAAACTAGATCCATCCAATCCTGACCAAATCCCATACGGGCCATAACCGTTAACAGATAGTCCCACTCCACCATGTCATAAGCTTTACTCATATCTAACTTGAGGACCATAAAACCAAGATTACCCTAACGTTTCCTACGAAGAGATTGGGTAGTTTCAAACGCCACCAGGATGTTATCTTGTATACAGCGACCCAGAATGAATGCCCCTTAAGTCTCTGAAATAACCTTATCGAGGAGGGGGCTCAACCGAATAGAAAGAATCTTGGATAGGATCCTGAAGATCACGTTGCAGAGAGCAATAGGGCGCAGATCCGTCACCACATCTGGGTTAGGTTTTTTGGGAATGTGGACAATCAATGTATCATTAATGGCGAAATTGAAACCCTTTGTAGTTATCACTTTCTGAATAAATCGGATAACCTTGTCAGAGACCATCAGCCAATAGTGCTGGTAAAAACGTGGGTTGAGCCCATCCGATCCCGGGGACTTATACGGCCCATCTGGAACACCATCGTGCAGACCTCTTCCTCCGAACACGGGGCTAGAAGGAGGGCATTATCCTCCACCGTGATATTTTCCTACAAGAGTAGCGGAAACCCCCAAGATCCGGTTGACCACTTTGGAAGAGCTGACCAAAGTTACTCATAATCAGATCATCCCATGTCACCAAATATCTTGTTGCATCCTTCAATGCCACCACGGCGTTAATTCGTCGGCGATAAGAGTAGGTTGCCTGAAAGAACATATTATTCTCATCTCCTTCCGCCAACCAATGTTGTTTCGCTCTTTGTCGCTAAAAAGACTTATGTTCTCCCAGGGCGCTTTCATACTAAATTTGGATCACCTCCCGTCGATGAAAACCCACCCGATCCGTTCGCCCATTCAATTCAGTGATGCGCCGCTGACACCACTTAATGTGGTTAACATTCTTGCGAAAATGGTGCTTACCCCAACTGTCCAAATGGGTTCCCAACATGCGAATAACATCCCTAATCGGTACTGACAGATCCTTGTCCCAATATTCCTGTATCACTCTCCCATAATCCGGAACCCGGACCCACTAAGATTGAAACCTAAATTTCGATGGTCCGCGATGGAGAATCTTCCGAGCCATAGAGCGAAGGATTGGCCAGTGGTTAGAAGTTGTCGTCCCCGTATTACAGAAGTCTAGATCTGGAAGCGAATAGTAAAGAGAACTAGAGACCAAAGCCCTGTCCAATCTAGCTTGAATCCGCCTAGTATGGGTCCGCCCCCGAAACTATGTATACTGGTGACCAGACATTGGTACATCAACGAACCGCAGATCATCAACCAGAAAACAAAAATCATCGATCAGACTAATAGGGTATCGACCTCTTATCGTTTCATCCGGTTCTAGAATCCCATTAAAATCCCCAATAAGAACCCAATTTGGGCGATTTGATCGGTGCAGACGTCGGATCAGCTTCCTTGTTTTGAACCGAAGATCCCGGCGAGCTTCCCCGTAGATACCAGTAAGGCGAAGGTCTGTATAATCTGGCGCCGAAACCTCGACATCAATGTAATTTTTATCTGACTCCCTGTACTGCACATCAATTCCACGAACCTAGAACAACGTAATACCCCGACTAGTATCTAATTTTGGGACGCAAATACAATCCTGGAATCCCAAAGTTCGGTAGAGGAGTGCACAATCCCGAATAGACAAGAGAGTTTCCGGCAGAAAAACAAGGTGGGACTGATGATCTCTGAGAATTACACGGAGATGCTGCTTGTGTAGTTGGTTCCCCATCCCTTGACAATTCCAAGCCAAGACCCGAAGATCCGACCTCTCTGGCGCCGCAGGGGCAGAGGAAGCCCCCAGGTTCCATGTGTGATGCGAATCCCGAGCTGGAGCGAACGGGTTCCTTAGGTCCGGTAGAGGCAGAGGCAGCACCAAGGCGTGATCGCCCAACCCCACAGGAGATGATGGTAGCGACAGTGGAGCAGCAGTAGGCCAGTTTTGAGATAGGATATCCTCAAATCCCGGCTCAAGGGAGAGGGGAATCAGGGCGATACAAGGAGTAAGTTGGGACTCAGAGCACTGACCGGAACTAGGCCGGAAGATGGAACATTACCCGAGACCGGGCCGGGAAATCGGGGCATGCCGAAGGCGACGACGCCGAGGGGAGGGAGAAACCCTAGCAGACATATCGTGTTTATGGGTTTAATTTTACATACAGGATGATCATTATACGATGACGTGATATAATATATATTTTAAGATGGGGAGTATTTTTATTGGAGAAAAACAGAGAGAAATTATTTTTCCGTATTTTTGAAGCGGGTTGGGCTCAAGGTGAGATAGAGTTTGATTGCTTAGGTGTGGTGCAGGCAATAAATGGAGACGAGGTGATGGTTTCGCCGTTTGGTGCGTTAGAGATGGATTGCAGAGCAAAGTTGAAGGCCTTACCAGGCTTTTCTTTGCAGTATGTGCGTAGGGAGGCGAATCGAGCAGCTCATACCCTTGCTCGAAATGCAGCAAATTGGGATGTTATTGATTGGGTTATAACCCCGATTCCTGGGGAACTTCTTGTAGCCTTAAATGGCGATTTAGCCGATTAATAAAGTTACCCAGTTCTACCTCAAAAAAAAATAGATTAATAAATTTCCCCTTCAATTTAATAGATTCATTGGTCATTTTGTATATTATATAAAAGATCTATAACAGCAAAATGTAATTTACCTTTTGTAATTACACAATTATCTTTGGTAAATACGAAAGGCAGAACTGCGGTACTTGATGCTATAACCTCCTCTTCTTTTCTTCAGTGCATCGGTTACTTATAGTAAATCATCAATAATTTAATATTATATTAATCAGTATTAAAACACTAAAAGTTTCGAGAGGGATTGCTATATAGGATCCACAAACTCAATGCATTAGTTATAAACATCCACAAACTCAATGTATCAGATATAACTTTTTTTTTTGAAATTGACCCGCTGGCAGCTGTCATTACCACATTCTAACATTACAACGGATAAGGGGAAATCCAAACAAACCGAGATATAGGCCGATAATCTACGAATATAACAGGCGATAATCTACGAATATAACAGGTGTTTCGGTTAAGTAACAGACTTCTATAACAACAACTAGAAGTAATACGATAACATGTGATACGCTTGGTTACATAAGGCCAAGGATCTAAATGTCGCGTCGTGTGGTTGTCTTGGCTTGCGAGGTGATGATCATAGTCGTCCCTAGGGAACTGCCCCCTCGATGATGAGTTGTAATCACGGAGGAAAGTCGGGGAGACTCGTCTGTTTCTGGACCCAATAAGTTTCTTTCCCCCACTGGACCACAGCCTTCGAGGATCATGATCATGGTTCGGGTCCTTGTCGATGGCGCAAGGAGCAGGGATCCGTTGTGATTGGCGGTGCAGATAGTTGCAAGTGAGCACGGCCGAAAGCCAAGACACCGTGGTGAGAGTAGAAGGGCATTCCGAGAGCACTTCAGAGACAACCGGGGGTGCAGAAGATCGTTCGGGATCGGTGGGTCCTACTGCAGTGGACGGGAGCCAAGAGGATAACTGCAAAAACAAACACGCTCAGCAGATCATGGGTCACAAACGTAATTATCATGGTCCTCATAAGGGCAACCATAGTTTCGGTCCACGAGGAGGCGGCCATGACAAAGGCCCACAAGGAGGCGGCCACAGACAACGAACGAGAGGTGCATCTGAGTCCCGTGAG
Source organism: Erodium maritimum (assembly GCA_963921825.1). NCBI lineage: Eukaryota > Viridiplantae > Streptophyta > Magnoliopsida > Geraniales > Geraniaceae > Erodium > Erodium maritimum. Next base: position 37,231,166 of record OY997588.1, read on the forward strand.
AAGGAACCACCGTACCGACCGACTACGGGGAGAGGGATAGAGAAGACCCACTATCCCACATGTCCCACGGCAAACACTGTTCCGACCACAACCTGCTCCTCGCCCGAAAAACTTGAGTTGACCCGCCAAACTGCCCAGACCTAGGCTTTGCAGACATCGAGACCCTAGTTTGGTGGGGTGGGAGGTCGGGGAACTTTCTCCAGTGAAATGCAAGGGCGGTGTACTATGTAGAGGCTGGGACTACTCCGGTTCCGGCGAGACCCAGGCACGGGACGTCATGGTAGGGCCTGTCAGAACGGGCCTGACTATTCCAGAAGAAGACGATGTTGCTCCGGAGAGGGCTTAGGAGGTCCGACGATGAAAATGGGATGAGAGGGCAGCGGCAAGGCAAGTAGAGGGACTCAGATGGGTTCTCGAAGCGACCAAACAGTGACGGGAAGAGACGGGTTTCTGGTAGACGATGAGAAGCCCCCACCGGAAACCCCCGAGACCGAAGCCCAAGTGATCGTCGGTAGTGACGACGGAAACTAGGAGACAAAGACCTCGTAAGATATACAGAGAGATGAAAATTGAGTGTTTTGTTTTTTATGGGTCGTTTCATTGTATTAGTTATAGATATGAGTTAAAGTTAGTATCCACAGACTCAATGCAATAGTTATAAATATCAGTAGAATTAGGATATAATTAACAAAAAAACGAACTTTTGTTGTAAGATACAAAAACCCTAGCTCTAGCTCTGATTTAGCTATGGTGCTAGTTTTTGCCTCCACCGCAGATATGCCTTATGCTTCGCCTGGAGTCGTTGTCCCTGTCGGTTCCTGCCTCCCCGTATTGTCTTGGCCCTCGCAGACCGCGTTCGGTGTGGGGGTTAAAGGCCATCGTTGGGAGCCGAGAGAATCATTGCTCTCGCTCTCTTCTTCCTCTCCGTCTGCATTGCAGAGCCGCTACCTGATGGCTCCAACGGACGTTTTCTCTCCCTCCCTAAGACTGAGGGCCTCGTTTGCCCCAACTTAAGGGACGAGGATCGGTGGGGGATGGACTTTGTTTTGCTTCACCCACAAGCAACGGGTTTACCCTTCCTCCTCTAAGCCTTCGATCGTCGGCCGCTCGATTACCTCATGACCTTGCTCTAGGTTCTTTGTCAGGCGGTGTGAGAGCTACAGCGGTGCCTCGCCCCCTACCCCGTGTGGTCACTGGTTCATGTCATGGCCCTTGCCTCCATATCCCTCGGCTTGGGTTTGCTCTCAGGGTCTGGTTTTGGGATGGCTAGGGTTACATGTTGGGTCTCCTCTACCATTACGGTGGCTCGGACTCGGCAGCTTTTCCTTGAGGGTTCGGGATTCATGTCTCGATCGGAGGTCACCTCTTCCACTATCGTCCGCCATGGTTGGACTCGGAGACTTGGTAGGGCGCGGTTGCTTTCCGGTAGAGAGGCCGTCAGGGTCAGTCCTGATTTTGGTATCGTCCATCCTTCCCTGGGAGGGACTAGGCAAGATACCCATACAGGCAACTAGCGGGAGGCTATACCGGTGAATTGGAGCCGGTATCCATGGACCAACCTTCCAGTGAATATGTATTATCACTATATAAAAGTAACCATTGAACCTTGAAGAATACATTGATTTGGTGTAATTATAAGTTCATCCCTAGCGTTCTCTCTCGCCCCATACAGCAAAGCCATGGCTTTTTTCATAGCCTTTGTCATGGTTTTGTCCCTCTCTTCCACGCGTACTTTTTCTTAACCCTTCCTTTTAGGTCTTATGCAGGGTTTTTTCTATTAGGGTTTCTCTCGAACCGCCTCTAGCCACTGCGGCGTTGGCTTCATCCCGCCACCAACAAAGCGCCTCACGATCTGATTCGGTCCACCATCTCTCCCGATTTGATTCGGTGCCCCCTCTGCAACTCCGGTGGTTGGTGTTTAACTCACCTCGGCATCAAACCCTAACGTCGTCTCTATTTCCGTAGGCGTCTTTGAAGTCGTTGTAGTCGTCGCCTCGGAAGTCGCCGCCGCCATCCCGGCTACCGACACATGCCCGCTCTCCTCCTTGGCCTTCACCACCGCTTCTGAATCCGCCAAGGTATCTGAAGTCGCCGCCTCGAAAGTCCCCGCCGACGTCCCTACAACCGCCACGCCCTCCTCCCTAGCCTCCACCACCGCACCCTCTACCCACAAGAGTGAGGGACGATTGTTGGAAGGGATCCCTGAGTCAAGGCAGTCCTTCCTTCAATATTGATTACCACAAGCTCAGTTTTACAGCAGAAGAAAAGTGTCACCTTTGGGTGACCCAGCGGTATCCAGGCCCTACCTTGAGCAGTGTGGATCCCCCCCCCCCCCCCCCCCCCCTCACACACACACACCTCTCCTTCATGCCTTTACGGCGGCCGTCGGGGCATAACCGACATTGGATTTCAAAACCGTCAGTGACTGTTATATGGGAAAAAAGAACGATGAACTTTATGTTCGATACATGTTCTTTTCTAACGGTCAGGGAACTTGTTCTCTGATGCACATCTCTGTTCGAATCTAATATCAATAAAATTTACACTTTTTAGTAAAAAAGAATCGATCCTTGAAAAATAAGGTTGTTTATGTTTATGAAATTAATAAAAAATTACACTCATTCATATGGGTAAGCTACCCTTACATGGTCGAATTTAAGCATATATGCTTTGAATCTATCATATTTATTGATCCCCAAACGGATTTATTGATCTCCAACCTAATTGTAATGGGTAATAACTTGAACAGTCCTAGAAGTAGAAGAAGAGGATAGTTCCGAAACTGTTGCCTTTTCTTTGGGTACCGAATCGGAGTGAAGGAGCTGCTTCTGCAGAAGCTCATGTAGGCGTCCGAAGATCTGTTTCTTGAGAGACTGAAAGGCGAGCTCCAACCGCTGTATCTGCTCCATGGCATTAACGTTGTACATGAACAAGCCATAGTAGAGATCGAAGCTGTCCCCGGCCGTGTTGTGCACGAGGTTGAGCAGAGTGTCGTAGCCTTTAGTGTTGATGGGCGTGGACTCCAAGCCCAGCTTCTCAAGAACTCGTCCCACGGTGTGCGTCAGGAACTGAGACCCCGCCGCGTACTTGTCGTGCTCGGCGCAGCTCATCTCCACCATCCTACACCCTTCTCTCGCGAACACCTCAAGGAACCGATCGCACCTGGAACCTCTGCTTCCGACCCTCACCTTGTCGTAGAGGAAGGGGAGGTTGGTCCATCCGGACTTGCCGCTCTCCGGTCCGAACATGGGATGTGTGCAGAGGATGTCCAAGTCCGGTGGGAGGTGTTGGAGGAAGAGGTTTCTCGGGAACTCTTTGACCGAGAGGACGTCCACGAACAGAGTGTTTCTTTTGAGTCTGTGGAGTGGGAGTGACTTGAGGACTTTCTCTGTGGACAAGATGGAAGTGCATACAAGAATCACATCCGGGTGTTCCTCGCAGAAGTCATCTGGGTCGGTGAAGTAACCCGAAAGGCCTAGCTCTCGCGCCTCGCTTGAGTAGTCTGATCTTGAATAGGCTATGGCTTGGTGACCTTGCCGGGCTATTGTCTTGGCCAGGAACTGCCCGAAGTTCCCGAATCCAACAATGCCGATCTTGAGCTTCTCCGAGCAAGGTTCGGTCGCTTCTTGGATTGGAGTGTTATCAGATTGGGTCTTTCTAGAGTAGTGTGGTTTGGCGAAGAGCTGTTTGCTGACGGCGCCGTGCAACTGTCCGAAAAGCTGGTTCCTTAAGGCTTCGAAAGCGAGATCCAACCTCTCGAGCATCTGCATGGCGTTCTTGTTGTACAAGAAGAGGCCGTAGTAGAGATCAAAGCTGTCTTGGGCCGTGTTGTCCACCAAATCCAACAAGCTCTCGTACCCTTTGGTGTTAATAGGCGTTGACTCCAACCCCAACGTGCCGAGGACTCTGCCCACGGTGTGCGTGATGAACTGCAACCCGGCCGCGTGCACGTCGTGCTCGGCGCAGCTCATCTCCACCATGTTACACCCTTGGCTGGCGAACATGTCCAGGAACTGGTGGCTCCGAGAGAGACTGGATTCCTCGGTACCGATCCTTACTTTCTCGTAGACGAAGTTGAGGCCGTGCCAGCTGTTCTTGCCGCTCTCGGGGCCGAACATGGGGTGGGAGCAAATGATGTCGAAATCGGGAGGGAGGACTTGGAGGAGGAGGTTCTTGGCGAACTCCTTGACGGAGAGGACGTCCACGAACAGGGTGTTGCGCCTGAGCCTCTGGAGGGGAAGAGACCGGAGGGCTTGCTCGGCGGAGATGACCGAGGTGCAGAGCAAGATGACTTGTGGGTGTTCCTCGCAGAGGCCGTCAGGGTCGGAGAAGAGCCTGACGCCGAGGTCCCGGGCGGAGACGGAGTGGTCGGAGCGGGACAGGGCCAGGACGGTGTGGCCCTGGCTGATGAAGTTCTTGGCAAGGAACTGACCGAATTTGCCGAACCCAATTATGGCAATTTTAAGCTTGTGGTTGTGGGGCTCCAATAGACCATTGATTTGTGGGGTTGCATGGAGGGGGCGGAGGCGGAGGAGTGAGGAAAGAGTGGCGGTGCGAAGAGGCGGAGATGGGAATGAATATGATAGTGAGGGTGGTGGAGAGGGTTGAGGGACGGCGGAGGAAGTCGTTGGCCGGAGAGGACAGAGGAGGGAAGTGGAGGAGAGCATTGTGAAATCGACAATGAAATGAGATTCCAAAACACGGGGATTTGTAGGTGCACAGAGTATTCGTTAAAACGACAGCAACCATGCGAAAATCGTGTCAAGGTACATGTGTCCAGTATAATACACAAGACACCTACCCCTCCGGTCCCTCTCTTGAGATTGACCTTGTAATCTATTATTTTAATCCCAACTCATTTTAATCATTTGCTCATAGTTTCAAAACACAAATAAAAATCAATAGCTAGAGAAAAATCAAGTAATTGAACCTAACAAAGGATTTGAACGCGTGACGCTGAACAACAACCTAATAAATTTAACACAAGTAAAACGTTTAAGACCTACTACTAGGGTTTGAATCATCCTAATTTCGGCATTTTATCATCATTATCGGCCCCTTGGGAGGGAAAAATTGAGGTAGTCCTCTAGAATATCTTGAAGAGCAATCCGCCATGTGTAGCAAAAAATGGCGCAAACACAAGGGACTCAACGGCCATAAGCTTGATGAGGATGTTCAGTGACGGTCCAGATGTGTCCTTGAGAGGGTCTCCAATCGTGTCCCCAATAACAGCTGCCTTGTGTGGGTCGGACCCTTTGGGACCAAGCGTCCTTGCATGCTCTGATGCACCGGCCTATAACAAACCCACATTAGAATGCACAACAAGTCGTATTAAGTTAAGGGCTCTTGCAATAGAGTTGACTTGCTCACTTCAATGTACTTCTTGGCATTGTCCCAAGCACCCCCAGTGTTTGATGCAGATATAGCAATCTGTGTATGCAACAAAATAGGTAACGCTATGGATGAGAATATTCTAATTTGGTGTTTAGCTGTTAGAAACAGTCAGAATATTATTACCTGTACACCAGAAACAAGAGATCCTGCAAGGACACCAGATAGAGTCTCTACCCCAAAAAGGATCCCTACAATGAGTGGTGTGAGCATGACGAGGGCTCCAGGTGGGACCATCTCTTTGATGGATGCATCGGTGGAGATCTTGACACATGTCGCGTAGTCAGGCTTGGCCGTACCCTCCATGAGACCTGGGATGATGTTGAATTGCCTACGGACTTCCTCAACCATCTTTAGAGCTGCACTTCCCACACTCTTCATTGTCATGGCAGAGAACCAGTAAGGAAGCATAGCACCCACGAGCAAACCGATAAAAACTTTTGGGGTCAAAACATCTACTGTTGTAATAGATGCTCGGCTCACATACGCACCAAAGAGGGCCAGAGACACTAGAGCAGCAGAACCAATTGCAAAGCCCTGGACATGGAAGCATAAATTTAGTATTCAGCCATTTTCATTGTCTTCCTGTTGAATCTATTTCTGTAACACATTTAGTCAAAGACAATCAAACAGCTACTTCTATGTAGTTTAAAGTTTAATGCTTATTGCAGATCCCGTTTCACTTCACCAGGGTTGATAAGAAACAAAAGTATGACAAAAATAGCATGGCAAATGTCTTTTACTTTGGAAAGGAAATATTCCAAAGAGCCATCCTCAAAAAGTTATGGAAGGCACGTCATCTAGAGACCAAATAGATAATACTTTTTCAAATATAACAAAAAGGGATAATTGCAAAGGCAGACCGTGTGGTTTACAACTTGTTACCATCTTTTAAAAATCTTTGGAAGATGGTACCGTGAACAAAATTTATTTGGCACAATGAATGAACCCGTTAAAACTCAAAGGAAAAGTCAAAGATACCCCTTAAATAACAAATTTAGTACTTTAAAAAATATTTATTTAATCCAAGATTATTTTTTGTTTAGTTTAGAAGATATGTTGAGATATTTTTTTGTAACTTATCATTTTTTATCAAGTGCAAAATAAAAAAAAATAGGGAAGTCACATGACCAAATTTACCCTTGTTTGTTAAACATAACTGACGGTGCAAATAAATAATGTTCATGGTACCAAATTAGAACAGTATTTAGAATACTACTAACTTGCATAAAGTGTAAACCAAACAGCCAGTTTTTGTCATCATCCCCAACAAAAACATTGCAATAAAAAAAAGTGAGCACACATGTTTGCATGCTACTGAAGACAAGCTCATAAAACTCATAACAAGCAACACAATAGCTAGTACATGAAGAGGGAAGAAAACTCAGTACCTTCCCAATAGCAGCAGTGGTGTTTCCTGCAGCATCAAGTGCATCAGTTCTCTCACGGATCCTGTGACTCATGCCTGCCATCTCAGCAATACCTCCGGCGTTGTCACTGATAGGGCCATATGCATCAATGGCCAAACCAGTAGCAATAGTGCTCAGCATTCCAAGGGCTGCAACAGCTATGCCATACATAGCAGCCAAGCTGAAACTGACAAAAATGCTGACAGCAATAGCAAAAATAGGAATAATAACAGATTTGTATCCCAAAGCAAGGCCAAAGATAACATTGGTAGCGGCTCCAGTCCTGCAGGAATCAGCAACATCTTGCACGGGGCTGCAAGGTAATGTAAACAAGTCTCAGACTAAGTATCATTAAGCAATGCAGTCAAGACTATTTAGCCCTTGTTGCCCTCTCTCAAGGTAGGGGTCAAGAACTTGGTGCTATCTTCTACATAAGGGACCTCATTTCTTGTTTGATACATCAATCTTATAAAGTTCTGTAAGAATAAATAATTGCTTGGTGCTCCCTTACTTCTACGTAAGTAAGATCTTGAGCCCAAAATGCTTTTATACACCTGATTCAGTCGATAAAAGAAAAGCTAAAGGGTGGAGTTACCTGTAGGCATTGCTAGTATAGTACTCAGTTACAAAACCAATGATAAGCCCAGCCCACAAACCAACGCCAACACACAAGAACAGCTCCCTGAATACCAAAATTAAACGTCATTATGTTTAAAAGAAAGAATATTTGTATTAATAGCAACTGAACTCCAAATGTTTTGCATGCCTTCACTAAGACAAACATGTGATGACTAAACATTTTCACATGAACTCGACAAATACTGAATAGCGAAGTGATTGAAGTTCTATGTCATTTTAATGACGTAATAATAGAGCAGCTTACCAGTTCTTCACTACTTTCTGGGTTCCAAAATTAAAGATGGTGAAGGAAGATGGGAGTGCAATCCAACTCACAAGTGCAATTCCAACAGTCATCAGGACAGTGGAAATGATAAGTTGCCTCTTGAGTGCTGGTTCAATCTCCTTCACAGCTGTAATCTCAAAGAAATCAGTTGCGAATAAGGTAGTGATCAGGCAAACCAGGATACCCACTGAACTGACAATCAGAGGATACAACATAGCTGTGAACTCATGGTTGATCCCAAAAGAGGAAATGGAAGCAACGACCAGAGCTGCACATGATGACTCAGCATAGGAGCCAAAAAGATCAGATCCCATACCAGCGATATCCCCAACATTGTCACCAACATTATCAGCAATAACCTGAAAAGATTGGAGCAAGTTAAAAACCAAACTAAAATACACAAATGAAAGAAAGATTAGTAAAATAAAGCCTTACAGCTGGGTTTCTGGGGTCATCCTCTGGAATATTCCTTTCAACCTTGCCAACAAGATCAGCACCAACATCAGCAGCTTTAGTGTAGATACCACCACCAACTCTACCAAACAGAGCCATGGAAGAGCCACCAAGGCCATAACCAGTTATAGCCTCAAACAGGCCCTGCCAGTCATCACCATAGTAAAGCTTGAAGAGATTGATGGTGATGTAAAGCACCAATAGACCATTGGCAGCAAGGAGAAAACCCATGACAGCACCAGATCTAAAAGCAATGATAAAAGCTTTTCCAACACCCTTTCTAGCCTCTAAAGTGGTTCTGGCATTTGCATAAGTAGCAATTTTCATTCCAAGGAATCCAGAAACCAAAGATGTGATGCCACCGAGCAAGAAAGATACAGTGCTGAAGGCAGCAGTAGCAAGGGCAGGTTTGCACATCTTGGTCTGGTCAAAATTACATGGCTGGCTGGTTGTGCTGAATCCCTCCACAGAACCAAGGAAGACAAAGATCAAAACTGCAAATGCAACCATGAAGACGCCTACGTACTGATACTCGGTGAAAAGGAAGGAAGTTGCTCCTGTTACACATTTCAAAATTGGTAAATTTCTACGCTTTCCAAGTAAGTTGATACAAAATTACAGTATCAGAAAATTAAAGAAGCAGTCATATTTTAGTATCTCGCAATTAAATGAATATCTTGCAACTGTGGATTGGTACAGACGAAGAAAACATAGAAAGAAATGGACCCACTAGAAATAACTACTTGTAGGGCATTTTTCCCATAGACTAACTTTAACCCAATGAATCCCCTTTTCAAACAAAGGAAAGATAGCAGTCAAGCAAGGCTTCCTTATTATTACAGGGTGTAAACTTAGTCCAACAATAATAACATCAGCACATTTCAGTCATGCTTATAAGCTATACACCATTGCATGTATTGAATAGTACTAGTCTTTCATACCCACTAAAGGTGGATAAAGTACACAAATTTATATAGGGATAGAGTATAGACATGCTACTTTAAATTGTCCAATTATGACCTCAGTCTTGAGTATGTGCCTGATTCTGCTTCATGCAAACCATGGAGCATATTATTAGATACCCTATATTACTCTAGCATAGCTGAGCACAATAAATGTAGGACTAAAAAATGGACCTCAGATTATTTTCCCAAAATCATAATGGGAGCAATATGAATCAATGTTGACTACATGTAAATAAAAAAATCAGGCTCGAAACCCAGAACAACAAACACCATGGCCGATCAGGGAACACTCAGAATAAGACAATAACAATGAATACAGTACAACATTATATTAATTCTTAACCCCATAATTAGAAAGAAAAAAAAACTGTATTAAGTACAACATTAAATCATTCTTGTATTTCAGAGACCACATCACAGTTCACACTAACCCTAACCAGCAACAAGCTAAAAGCACAAAACATGCACTTCAAATGCGACAGACAATATATAAATATAAAAAAAATCATCATTAAACTAAAATAAAACTGGACCAACCAAATCTACCAAAAAGCACAAAAGCCCAGAGAACAAAGCAAAAGTATAAGTTAATTTCTTAAATTACCCTCAGATATGGCGTTTTGGATTTCGGCGCATTTGAGGACGACGTTATGGTCGTTGAGGCCCTCCTCTTCCTCGATGAGCGACTCCGTGAAGCCATTCTTTCCTTGGACGCCGGCATCGCGCCCGGGGGCGAGCTTAACCTTGGAGACGAGCACCCACTGCAAAAGCGCGAAGGCGATTCCAATGACGGCGCAGGCTGGAATCAGAATCTCCGTGGAGAGATCCGACAGTATCGGAGCCACCGCCATTGCCGACGGAGAGAGAGAGCGGACTTCGTTGAGACGAAGAGATGGGAAGATTAAGAGATAGCTAATGAAGAGGAAAAGAAGGGAAGCGATGGGTTTATATATACTGATGCAGAGAGAAGAGCGTGTTTCAACCTTCATGTTCAAATTGTAATGGGAGTGAAGTGCCTAGTTGAAAAGACCAAAATCGCCCCCTGATTAACCTTATCTACAGAGACTCCGGTCTGCGGTGACTCGGACTTGTTGATATGGTTGGTTTTAAATTTGGAAGAATCCTATCAATTATATTTCTAAGAACAGATATTTGAATTTTATTCGAAATAAGGATTTATATTGAAGATTTTGTCCGGACAGTCTTCATGAACAACAATTTTGGGTAGTTGTGTTGTGTCCGTGGACCCACCAATATCTAAATGTAAATGCATGTGACTCGGACCAATAAGGAAAGGCGTGGCTGGTACTGGGCTGTAATTGGCTGGTTATGGGTCCTTTTCCTCATATTGTAGCCCACAAATGAGTAACTTCCAAAAGATATACTTTTTGTGGGGTTCTATTGGGCTGTTTCGGTGTCTTGAACAGCCCAATTCCAAACCCATGGCCCGAATTAGTCTACACTATCATAAGGGAACCCGACGGGTACCCGACGTACCCTATCCGATCGGGTAGGGTATTGAACGAGTATTATTTTAATTGGATAGGGTATTACCATTTGACCGGGTACATTGATCGGGCAAGGGTAGGGTAAGGGTTTGGCCTTACCCTCCCCGAACCTGACCCGATCTTATAACACATATATATTTGCTTATGTATATTATATACATAAATAAGTTCACAATAATAAACCTAATAGTAAGTCAATTACAATTAAAAAGTTGTACGGTCATAACTCATAAACCCATAATACCACACAATTCATTTGGGTTAATTGATCATTAAAAAAACTTGAAAATAATTACTTTTACTTGGTTGTTACTCAATTTTAGGATTGTTGTATGTTGATATTTGAGACGTGAATTTTTTTCTATAATTTCATATTTTTTTACTACTTAAATATATATGGAATTGTTACTTAAATCCTTTTTTTGTCTTATAATCCACATGTCATATGAACAAACCGGGTAGGGTAATACCCGACCCGAACAGGTAGAAATCGGGTAGGGTATTGACCGGGTATGGGTAGGGTATGGGTATTAGGTATTAAAATCGGGTAGGGTACGGGTATCACAAAACCCGACCCATACCCTACCCATTGCCATCCCTACTGCCACCCTATGATTTGGACGAAAAGCATCGTGTACTCTTTAATTTAAAAATATCTGGTGTGATCTTAAAAAATATTCAACCTCAAGATACAGAAAACTCGCTCTCTACCGACTTTGTCGGTCTTAGGGCTCTCAGCACGTCGTCGTTGTCCACTATGGTAGTCTAACCTTCCACTGAAGAGGAAGGCCATCGTCAGCACCGCCAACGCCGCTCTTAGGGCTTGTCTTGTCGTCTTGTTCAACCGGACCCTACGCAACCCGTGTGTCTCCAATCTGTGATGCCTCTGTCACACAGACAAACACCACCGTCCCCGAATCCACAATCTCCATCGAAGACCCTATAGACACCACTATCGCCCCGGTCCGCCAAGAACTCCCCGCCGCAAGAGGACTCCCACGTAAGTAAGATCTAATACCTCATTAATTTCCCTAAACTGAATGGCCGGACCTCGCCCCCCTCTTCTACCTTCTAGACATATAATGGAGGGTAATCCCCCTCGATCGGACCTTTCCTAACCACGTGAACCTGGCATCCCACAGGGATTGGGTTCAAGTAAATAATCCCCCTCGAACACCACCCCCATCCTTTGGAGATCAACCATACCGCCCCTCCATAATTTCCCCTCAAGGAATTCTGCACTACCACCAGCAACTCCTCCGGTAAGGATTCTGGCATGAGATTATCAGGGCATAGCAACCACTACAAGTTGCCAACACCTAAACATCATGTTGGGAGCACACAAGCTACATATCCTTTTCATATCGAAACAATGCAATGTAAAGAGGATACAACAATAATGGTAGAAATCTAGGCTTCAGGGATGGTGAATGGGTCCCACTGTTAGAAGGGCACAAGGCGGACTTGTAGTCTTTTGGGTACCTTATGTAGGGATAAAGGTCTTGCACACCGAACAAAGGTACATTGACACCATAGTCACCATGCTGGGAAGGGAACCATTTAGACTAACACGAATTTATGGTCATCTAGTTAGACACCTCAAACACACCACATGGCCAAAGATAAAAAAAATATGGACCGACAAGGTTCCGCAAGATAGATTCTTATTGGGGATTTCAATGCTATACTCGCTTAGGATGAAACACGAGGGGGAGAAGTCTATCCCCAAGACCTCATCATAAAATTTCAGGAGCTACTAGAAGACGTTGATATTTCAATGGAAGGACATCAATTTGTGGGCAACATGGGACGTGAGGTACCAATACTCCGTCTCCAAAATCCAAGCACAATGACATCTGATCACTATCCACTCTTACTTACATTGGACCCAACGACCACAACCCTGGTCATCCTGAAGTTTAGAATAGAATCACATTGGACCAAGGAATCGTAATCTTGTTTGTTGGTACAAGCGGCACCCCGAAGAAACAAGAATATGCATGTGTATGCCCCGAGTAAGGAAGCACTCCACGATTGGGAGTGAAATGTGTACAAGGCTACACTTCAAAGTATTAAAAGATACCAACGACAAATAGCTTATATTAATGGTTGCATAGACAATGAGGGGATCATCCATAGGGAGGAGATTTAAATACAATATGAGACAACATTGTCAAAGAATGGAGCGTTCTGGAAACAAGGAACCAAACATCACTAGCTGATGGGGTGAGATAGAAACATTAAATTCTTCCACGCAGAAGCCACATTCTATAGCCGAATCAACCAAGTCTGTTCACTACAAAATGAACGAGGATACACCGTTACATGGGAATCTAGAATGGACACACTACTATCGACATACTTCATGAAATAGTTCACCACTTTTTACTCATCTCTTTGACATATGCACCTCTGTATTCGAATAACAATTACGGGCTTACAGAACTCAACATTTATGACCAATATTACAAAAGAGGAAGTCTCCCAAGATATCTTCCAAATAGGGTCGGATAAGGCTCCCAGACCAGATGGCCTGAATCCGAAATTCTACCAATACTATTGGCCAACTCTAGAACCAACAGTCACGAAATTCATTCACACATAGGAGGAAAAACATTGGAACAAGGCATCAATGAAACTACATTCATCCTCATATCCAAGATCCAAGGACCGAAACTCGTCACAAACTTTTGACCAATTGCACTATGCAACGTCATATTCAGAATTTTATCTAAGGTGTTGGCCAATCGGCTTAAGGGACTCCTTACAACTATAATCTCACTTACTCAAGGGGGCTTTGTCCCAGGTCGGTCCATATAAGACTGTTAGTCTTAGTGCCCGTAGTTCAATCGTAAATGTACAAATGTATATATCATCATTAGCAATAAAATTAAAGCGGCTTTATATTACTGATGTGTTGGATTAATATATCGATGTGTGTTTTGATCTATGCCCACCATGCGAATCGAACCATAGATCGAGATAGATCACATTTGATGGGTCCCTAGTCAACAAAGCTTCACTATAAGAGGTTAGTATGAAAGATGGCTCTTTATGGCTTACGTTCTGTTAGTCATTGGAATGGGATTCTAGAGTCTGATCATAGATATCACGTGGGACATGATATTGGACGACCCAACATAAATATGTTCCATAATCAAGTCATGAACATATTCGTTGTTGTAGCTTGTCATGTATCCTTAGACCAAGGAGTCTTTGTGATTATTATGCATTAGACAACTGAGTTTGACCTGAGCCCAACGTTGTTCGTAACAAGGCTTCCATAACGACCATGATTGGCTTGAGGACGGACTGCATGAGTGACACGAGAGACGGCTAAGGGATTTATCCCTCATACTACGGTATGGGAAAGATATCGGTTCCCGACCGCTTGATCGAGAGTGACTGAAAGAATATCATGGTCATGCACATGATACTGGGTATCAAAGACTCAGTCATCTCATATATCAAGGAACAGTGATTGAGAATAATAAGGATGACGGCATTATGCCTTATCTCAATCAGGATATCGGTGATAAAAGGATAGTGATAGGGACGACAGAACGGTTAGAATCGATAGGAACGATTCGTTATGCAATGTTAGACAATACTAAAGTCTCTTTAGTTGCCACTTTTATAGGATCAAGTAAAATGAGATTTTACGTTGATCTAATGACATGCATAAACCTAAGGGTCACACAACAGGATGAAACTCATTTACATATTTATGGAGAATGGCCAAAAGGGAGTTATCTCAGGACATGACCAAAACTAGGTTTTGGGTCATGTGCTAGTAAGTAAATAGGACTTTACGGATCGAGATAAGGCTTGGTGTCTTGGGATTGATCACCTCGGATAATGTTGGACCTTTTTGATATGAAAGGCTTGGGGGCGGTGAGCGCATCACGGGACCTCGTGGGGAATGGCCACGGGCCATGTTCCAAGAGGTCCATGGAACTAATTAATCAAGTCTTGAATATTTAGTATTAAGTTAGCAAGATAAGGATTAAGGTATTGGTGATTCACCACCTAACCCCATCATGTCTAGCCATACTTAGCACCATATTTGTCATAGTTTACACCATGCTTCACACCTTACTTCTCCTTGATATTTTTTTTATTATATTGATGGATTAAGTCATCTTATTCATATAACAAAACACAAGACAAGAATAAGAACTACAATTTAACTTCTTCTCTCTACAAATTTTGGCCAAGAGGTTTTTTCTCCAAAAATTTGTGTTCTCGATTCATCTACAGAAGAACTACGTGTCTTTAATTCCAATTGGATGCGTGTAAGAACCACCCCCGGTCGAACCGGTAAATTCTGGCGAAAGTTGACTTTTCGCTGGTAAAGTCAACCGATGACTCCGGGAGTCATTCGGGACCTTTCTGTGACCCAAAAAGCTTAGACGTCGGTACGGTTAGCTTAATGGGATCGTTTCCTTTCAAATGACTCCTTTTGTGAAAAAGTCAACTTTGGGTCAAAATAGGCCTAATTAGAGGTTAAATCATTTTAAATTAATTGTGCAGGAAATTAGTAAGGGAAAGGTGGCCCCCATATGGACACTTGTCCATGGTGGCTTGGAGGAGAAGAAATGGGTCTAGAATGATCCATTTGCCCTCACATGTGCCAAAAGAGAGGTAAAAGAACAAAGGGGCAAAGTAGACTTTTCTCAAATAGGTTTAAGTCCACATGGAGCAAACAATTTAGCCCATTTTCTCATTGTAGCCAAAAATCACAAGAGGGAGGAGAGAAGAAAAGCTCCATAGCTTGAGGAAGAAGAAAGGGAGGAAAAGAGGAAGCTTGGATCAGTTTCTTCATCAAATCTTCTAAAAAAATCTCATAATCTTCTTCATCTCTTCATTTCTAAGGTAAGTAACATCTAAAAACCTACTTTCAATTGAGTTTGGGATTTGGGTTTCATAGAAATTGTATGAACTAGTGCTAGGTTTTATGGGTTTGAGTTTGTGATGTTAAAAGCTTGATTTATGAGAAGAAAGTGGATGATTTATGTAGAAATCATTTGGGGTTTTGTTGTTTTGATGAAACCCATTATGGGTATTGGAGTTTATGGTACTGTTTTTGGAGGTTTTAGAGGTTAAAAATGGAGTTTTGAGGGGTTAGAATCGTGGAGAAGAAACTGGAGGAAGAAGAAGGACGGAACTGGTCAGACGCATCGCGGATCCGTGACGGGGACCGTGACGGAGGCCGTGACGACACACGTCACGGGTCCGTGACGGGGAACCTCACGGTTCCGTGACCCGAGCCGTCACAGAGTCCGTCAAGGCTCCGTGACCTGAACCGTGGTAGATCAGATTTGGGCCTTTTGGGTCCATTTTGGGTGTTTTTCGAGTAATTAGAAAGGTTATCTTTAACTGAACGTTTGGGGGTTTTAACTTGGGTGTTTACCTCTTAAACCACCCTTGAATTGTCATTAATTCTAGCATTACTTGTGATCTTAGACCTTGTTCCCGAGCACGGCGGAGGAGACTTCTAGGCGGCTCTCGTTGACTAAGCGTTTGGATAGCATTTGAGGTAGGGAAGAGTGGTAATTACCGCTTTTAATTAAGGAATGTTAATAGTATACATATAGGACGTTAATAACCGATAAAGTCTTAGCTTGCATATAGGATGTGATTAACTAGAATGACCGCTTTCAATTATGGGAATTGTCGTGCTGTAGAATCACATGTGGCCATGTCGGGCCTTAGGACTGTGTATGCTGGTTGTGGCCAGTAGTCCTTTAATGTTGACATATAGTATATTCCTTGGTTAACTTAAGAATCATGTTATGCTATTAGGATGTGATAAATGCGATGAATGTGGTATGAATGGTTGCCTCGTGGTGTGATTGGGTGAATGAATGTGATGATTGTGATATGAATTGTTGTCTTGTGATATGATCGGGTGAATGATAGACCGATGTGGTGTGCTTGGTAAGTTATGTCGGTAAGCTTTGATGGTGTGATAAGTTCGGTGTAACATGTTCGGTATGGTATTGTGTGGTGTGGCTTGTACCCTGTGCTACGGGAAGATACCCGACCGAGGTGTGTGCCGGTCCGGTATGTTTGTTATGAGATTTACCCCGATGCTGCGTTTCTGGGAAGACATCTAGACCGACGGTATATTCCGGTATGATGTATGTTGTTTCACCCTGATACTGTGTGTCCGGGAAGACATCTAGACCGATGGGTATTCCGGTATGATGTGTTGTTTCACCCCGATGTTGTGTGTCAGGGAAGACATCTAGACCGATGGGTATTCCGGTATGATGTATTGTTTCACCCCGATGTTGTGTGTCCGGGAAGACATCTAGACCGAGGGTGTATTCTTGTATGATGTATTTGTTTCACCCCGATGCTGTGTGTCCGGGAAGATATCTAGACCGATGTCGTGTTCCGGTACGATATGTTGAGCTATGTGTGGTGATCGGAGTATCACAGTATACATGTCTTATGTCCATTCGATGTCGGGTTTGATTGATGTTCGTAGTTGGCGTTGTAGCAGTATAATGTTCTGTTGTTTGTATGCTTCTTTAGCTTAGTTTTATCGTCTATAATGTTGTGTTCCTGTTGGAATCTGTTTGTGTGTCATGTGTTATCAAGTGTTATTAATCGAGTAATTATGGCGACAGAGCGGAAGTCCATTCCCGTTACTACTTTTTCCTACTGAGCGAAAGCTCCCCCCCTCTGTTTTTACTGTTTTACAGGTTTCGATCGTGAGTCGGTTTAGAGGACGTCTCAGAGCTCGGGTGCTCATCGAGAGTCCGGGGATTTATCATTTCGTAGAGACGTACTTTCTTTTATGTACTAAACAATGTCTTTATTTATTTGAATTTGAGTGTTTGACTCGTGGTTTTGAGATTGTTGATTTGGAACTAAATTTCGGAGTTATATTTCGTTTAATTTTCTTTTTATTATTATTGTTTCTATTTTATTTTAGTTCACGTCTCGAGTCCGGCTACAACCGGATTTGGGGCGTGACAATGCGTATGCGTCTTGGAGACTCAAGCCGGTCATCGTTTATTTGGTGTTCACTTCCTTTCACTTGTGTCTTGAACTAATTGGTAAGGAGACATCAATGTTGTTTATTCTCTTGTGTATCTAGTACTTGGTAGTGTTCTATGACATGGTCTCAAGTTATTTCCGATGTGCATATATGTTCATACCCTCCATCGAGACCCAACAAAGACAACATCTTCGTCTCCTTCGAGGTCATCCACTATCTCCGCCGAAAGACGCAAGGATAATTGGGCTTCGTGGCCCTAAAATTGGATATGAGTAAGGTGTACGATATGGTTGAATGAACTTTCAACCTGCAAATGATGCATAAATTGGAATTCTCCCAGGCCTGGATAGACCTTATGGTAGTATGCATATGTACAATCTCGAAGACCTCATCTCGGTATTTGGTAATTGGTCGGGGAACATACTCGTCCCTTAGAAATCATCCGTGTTATTCAACAGCAACATTAACGAAACAACCTGACTAGCATACTCCCAAATCCTTCATATCCCGGAAAGGACAGAAGCGTCCATGTATACAGGGGTTCCTAAGATGATATGTCACGCCCCAATTTCAACGAACCGAACTCGGGACGTGAACCTTAAAAACATGAACACTTAAAACCTGTTTTGAATAAAAGCTTTGACATTTCCATTTAATTACCAAAAATAATAGTATTTACAATACAAAAACGTCCCAACAAATGGACAAGGCACAACATCCGTCACTAGACTCAACAAAAAGTAAAGACCAGACTCCGCTCCAAGCTCCATGAACTTCAAGAGCTAACCTAGTCCGTCCGGTGATCAGTACCTGTAGGAAAAGCAGCTAGGGGTGAGCGTTCGCTCACCTCCACGGATAACAGACTGACTAAGGCATAATTAGTAGATAAAGCCAGTAACACTAAAACCAAACCCATCACCGGGACTACAGTCCCCAACTCAAGTACCCAACTGACCCACAACCCATTACTTTCCTCAACAGACTCAACACTCGATAACACAATGTAGACCCGACACAACTATCGACGACCTCCTCCAAGGATACGACAGAAAGACTACACAACGCCAAACAAGATCACAAAGGATCGCACACCAGCTGCTCAGTAACCAATCTCAATCAGGTCAGGGTTCGACCTATCGCAATTCCTCGACACGAAGTCGGATCAGGCTATCGACCTTTCGAACTCGCAATTCATCGACACTAAGTCGGATTAGGCTGTCGACCTTTCGAACTCGCAATTCATCGACACTAAGTCGGATCAGGCTGTCGACCTTTCGAACTCACAACTTCAGGTAACCACAATCACAATCACAGGCAAGTTCAAACACACAGGCACTCAAGGCCACTCAAGACACCTCAACAATCAAGACTCGGGTTGAACAACCCCACGGGCACTCACTGCCACTCAAGACACACCAACGGTCAAGACTCGGGTTCAACAACCCCACGGCACTCATTGCCACTCAAGACACACCACGGTCAAGACTCGGGTTCAACAACCCCACGGGCACTCACTGCCACCCCAACACATCAAATTAAATACACGGGCTCTCATGGCCACCCAAGACACCAACAATTAAAATACGGGCTCTCAAGGCCACCCAAGCACCAACAATTAAATACACGGGCTCTCAAGGCCACTCAAACTCAACAACAAATAACACGGGCTCTCAAGGCCACTCAAACTCAACAACAAATAATACGGGCTCTCAAGGCCACTCAAACTCAACAACAAATAATACGGGCTCTCAATGTCACGCCCCAATTTCAGCGAACCGAAACTAGGGACGCGAACGTTTAAAAAGTTACAAGACTGAAACCCGTTTTCGATAAATCGCCTAAAAAGTCAGTTTAGTTCCACAAAAGAATAATAGTTACATCCCAAAATAAGAATTCCACACTTGGACAAAACGAGATACACGTCTCTAGACTCAAACGCCCAGTAACCCGCTTCAAGCTCTTCAAGCTTCAGAAGCTCACCTAGTCCAGACTACGAACGTTACCTGTAGGAAAAGCAGCTAGGGGTGAGCGTTCGCTCACCACCACAGATAACATACTGACTATGGCATAATTAGTAGACAAAGCCGATGACACTAACAACGACTCAAAGACACACACACGACCAGTCTTTTCCTCAACTGACTCAACACTCGGATACGTTATGTAGACCCCACACTACCATCGACGACCTCCTCCAAAGACACGACTGACAACCACACAATACCAAACAAGATCACAAAGGATCGCAAACCGGCTGCTCAGTAACCAATCTCTGTCTCTCGCCCTTTACCGATCATAGACGTGGTCAGGCGGTCGACCTGTCGCGCAACTTCTCCCGATCCCAGTCGGGAGGCTAACCCACAACCTCTCCACTTCACCCGATCCCAGTCGGGTGGTTAGCCACACCCGCGCGTCCTTCCCCCGATCCCAGTCGGGGAGCTAGCCCACAACCCCTCCGCTTCTCCCGATCCCAGTCGGGAGGCTAGCTACACCACACAACCTCCACCAGTAACCAGTAACCAATCACAATCACAAACAAGTTCAAACAGACAGTAACGACACCGGTGACAACTCCACAGGCACTCAAGGCCGAACAGACACCAACAACCAAACACAGGTTCAACAACCCTACGGGCCCTCACGGCCACCCAAAACACCGAAACGACAACACGGGCTCTCATGGCCACCCAAGACTCAGCAATAAATAACACGGGCTCTCAAGGCCACCCAAACTCGACAATAAATAACACGGGCTCTCAGGGCCACCCAAACTCAATTAACAATTAACGCACAACAACCTCCGGGCATGGTCATATGCCTCCAGTAACCCAGTTAACGCTAAGTTTTCTGCTCCTACGACACTAGTAAGTGTCACATGCATTTCCAGTATTCGTTACATTCCCGTATCATGCATTTCTAATATTCGATAACCTAAATAACCCACGACACCCCGATGTCACATGCAATTCTACAGTTAACTTTCCCTAGTCAGGGCCGAGATCCGGCTACTTTTCCCTACCTCGAAAGCAACTCCAGAAGCGCTCCACTAAACCCGAGGTGAAACGCAGTCACTCGCCGAGCCTCCCTTTGCCTCGGTCCGCAGCACGATCTAAAAGAACACAGATTTAATTCACTTTAAACTAGTACGAACCGGTCGAAAATAAATAACTCAAAGCCCAAAATAAGAACGGTTCCGTCGTTCAGTTAACGGCTACGATTTGTCCATTTTAAACTTGACAGTTGTCGTTTACACTCGAGCGGGATAAAAGTCGGGTTACGACGGATCGCGTTCGAGCACCCGCGCACCGAACCCAGGTTTGATCCAAACCCAGTTTAAACCCCTTTTTAACTTAAAACCGTCTTTGGACTCCTTTGCTTTGTTTAAAAACGACTTGAATTGAACACAACGGTTTCCTTCCGCTCGTTTCCAAACTCGATATTTTTGGTCCGAAACCCTTCTAAAACCGATTTGATTTCGTTTTCCCTCCCTTTTGATTTAACTTCACTCAAATTCGTTTAACGACCGACCTTCGTTTTAGAACCCAATTAATTCAACAGATTTAGTTTTATCGATAACTAATTAATCGAACTTTTAACCTAAAACAGATTTTTCGACGTAACGTTCAAATTAAACCCTTTTCTTCTTCAACGTTAACACAAAAAAAATCTGGAAAAACGTTCGAAACATAACGATAATATCAAAACTTTGTTCAACTTTACAATTTTCAGATTTACAACAATACTACAAAATCTTTAAACAGATCTACGTTTTCTGTTCTGTTCCCTTCAATTTCGGGAGCTCCGTTCCATCCCGACCGGATCTGAACGAACTCGGGAACGGGAAAGCAAAGACGAAGAAGAACGGATCGGGTTAGGTACGGCCGACCACCGGCGCCGGTCGGCCGAAGTTCCACGGCCGAGAACTAACCGTGAGGATGGCGGCGGTGTACGGCGGCGCACGGCTGCGTAGGGCTCGGGTCCGGACGGCTCGTCCCGTTCCGGATCTGGCGAGCTCGCCGGCGACGGCGGGAGCTCGGGGCGAGTTAGAGCTCGGACGGTACCGGTGGTGGACGGTGGTGGCGCGGGGAGCTCGGCGGCGAAACTGATGGCCGGAGCTGGTTCGGCGAGGAAGACGGAGGAGAAGAGGACGGGACGGCTGGGACGTGGTCGGACGGAGATGGAAGGTCGGGGTTCGGCTGGGACGTGGCCGGAGACGGAGGTGGAAGGTCGGGGTTCGGCCGGGACGTGGTCGGAGACGGGCGTGGTCGGACGGAGGAGAGGCCGGAGCGATGGCGGCCGGTGCCGGTCCGGCGAGGAAGACGAAGAGAGAGAGAGAGGTGAGATCGGGTAGAGAGAGAGAGAAGAGAGGGCGGCTGAGTGTGGGTTAGATTAGGGTTTCAGAGTGTAAGGATGGGTTATATACCCATCCCTGACCAGATTGGGCCTCAGTTGGGCTGGGCTGGGCCTGCGGGCCTGGCCTGGTCCAGACCTTTTTTTTTTTTTTTTTTTGCACTCGTTTCAAAAACTTACCCTAAGGTTTTCGTTTGCAAAATAATACCTTAAAGAAACGGAGCGGGTTTTACACTCAAGGCCACCCAAACTCAACAATAAATAACGCACAACAACCTCCGGCATACTCGATGCCTCCAACAGTCCTAAGATCACTAGTTTCACAAACAACCTCCGGGCATGGTCATATGCCTCCAGTAATTCAATTATCGCTAAGTTCTCTGTTCCTACGACACTACTAAGTGTCACATGCTTTTCTCTTAAACGCTACAATCCCGTATCATGCCTTTCTAATATTTAAATAAACCTAAACAACCCACGACACCCCGGTGTCACATGCAATTCTACTGTTAACTTTCCCTAATCAGGGCCGAGATCCGGCTACTTTTCCCTACCTCGTATACAACTCCAAAAGCGCTCCACTAAAACCCGAGGTAAACCCAGTCACTCGCCGAGCTTCCCTTTGCCTCGGTCCGCAGCACGATCTAAAAGAACACAATTTCAAAGCACTTTTAAACTAGTATGAATAAACCGAAAACTGATAAACTTAACGCCCAAACGTAACCCCGACAATGTCGATCACTCCCAAACTTCCCAAATACTCGACATTGTTGATAAAGGACCCGTAAAGGCCAGATTCGCCCGACATGGCGAATCTGCCCGGGTTTTGTTAATTGCCTTCCGGGGCTCCAAAAGCCCCCGTTTTCGTTTCTACGGTCTTAGAATATTTCAAGGAATCCAACGCACTTGACGGAATTGAATTCCGACTTCTAAGTCAAGTAATTTACATTTAAAGTTTCCAAAACCCGTTAATTACAACTTCTCCAATTTAATTCCAAATTTCGATTCGATTTAGGATAAATGGTCCGGGGAACGTTTTAAAGTACCCGGACATTAAAACCCGAGCAACCGGTCACGTGGGCCCCACCCAAACTCCTTGGACGAGACCCTAGGGTTTAAGGGGAGGGGCTCGGCCACCATGTGGTGGCTGCTGCCAGCTCCGGCCAGCCACCTCATGGCCGGCCGACCACCACCCACGGTGGCCGGAGCTCCTCCCGAGCCTCCGGTCACCGGAAAACGTCATTCTTCACCTCCAACCACCTCCAAAACGTCTCCAACTATCCCCCAAACTCACTACAACCCTAACCCATAGTTTATAACCAAACCCTAGCTTTGGAAAAATAAACGAAACAACGATCGGTTTAGGTCTTACCGACGAGGAAGACGAGGGGAAGAGGTTTGCTCTTTGCTTTGAGTCGATCCAATGGTTGAACAACAAACCCTAGCTCAACTTCCTTTCTTCTCTCTTCTTCTTCTTCTCCTTCTCTCTCTAAACCCTCTCTTCTTCTTTCTAATTTAATTCAACTAACTCCAATTTTCCTTCTTTTTACCCTAAGTTTCGGCCACCCCTATACACCACACATTCCCCCCCCCCCCCAAAAAAAAAAAAACTAACACCACCACAATTAGGACATGTGTCAAGGTGGGTCCCAGAACTTTTGGCCAATCAGTTTCGCGAAAATCGGACGTTTCGGGCCCCGAACGGGCACTTTTTTCAAGAAATTACAAAATTTGACGGGCTACAAGGAAACGGCTCAACTAAGACCGCTGCGACGACGGCTAAGCTTTTTGGATCCAAAACGGTCCTCGAATGGACCAAAACGTCGCTCGGTTGACTTTTCCAACGAAAAGTCAACATTTCCCAAATTGATCAGAAAGTTGCCCTGAGTCCCCCGGAACTCACTTTGGTCAATAACGGGGTCAACTTAAGTCCGGTATGACCCTCGGGGTCAATTTAGGTTAAGTTAAGTGTCTGTCTTAAAAATTTTAAATTTTCCTGTTTTTCGCAGGTTTGACTGACGTTGACCAGGAATGGTTATTACATGATAGGTTGCAATCGGACACGTAGCCTAGCTTAGCTAGGAGATAGAATTCTGACATGCGTCCGATCATGTGATGACAAATTATTATCCCCAACAGATAGAAAGGTAATGATCTGATATGTGTTAACATCCTTACCTATATATGTTATGTCTATACTCAGAGTCCCCCGACGATCACGGACAAAATCCATTTAGTCTTAGCCCGATTTTGGTGAGGAGCCCAAAGTGACAAAAAAATGCCTATCATATGACATGATTGAGCTAAATTATGTTAGCCAAAAGAATATGGGAAATGTCCTTTCGAGATCTCCAGATGTGAACCCGGCTATTCTCGGGAAACAAGCATGGAATTTGATCATGCAAACTACATCGCTAGTGGCCCGAATGATTAAAGCACGGTATTATCCTGAAGGAGATTTTCAAACCGCCCGAGAGGATCGAACCTACGTACCTATGGAAAAGCATTCGAGCTACTCAAACCTTCATTACCACATGTATGAGGCGCAACCTGGGGAATGGAAGCACCACTAACTTACTTCGGTCACTATGGCTCGCAGACATAGACCCGTACATTCACACCATCTCCCAAGAGCAAGAAGGAATTACAGTGGATTCCTTGATCCTGCCCACACCTTGTCGGTGGGATACCGACCCCATAAGAAAGACATTCTTGCCAATGGAACAG
Organism: Erodium maritimum; assembly: GCA_963921825.1. Taxonomy (NCBI): domain Eukaryota; kingdom Viridiplantae; phylum Streptophyta; class Magnoliopsida; order Geraniales; family Geraniaceae; genus Erodium; species Erodium maritimum. The sequence continues at coordinate 37,255,885 of OY997588.1, forward strand.
ATGGCCATCCTAGCCACACCACTTTCTGCTACCCGACAAGACTATACATGGTACTAGGCGGCGGACCCGAAAGGCCACTACTCCATTAAAGCATGATATAGGGCATTATGACCATAAGAGATCCCACAAACAGGATAAACCCCCGATCTGGCCATCTATATAGAAGGTAAAGGTACAACCTAGGGTTCGTATCTTCTTCTGGCATATCCTCTCCGGTAATCTTCAAGGGGCGGCCAAATCATGTCGCCTATTTGTCCCTATTTCCCAGTAATGCCCTATATGCGACTAGTAAACGGAAACAGTGAACCATTTATTTCTCCGTTTCCCCTCGCGAAAGAATGTTGGACCAAAGTAGAAATAACCTTTTGATGGCTCCCCACAGCTGCTACTAGCAGATTGATGGTACCATTAGGTTCAAATTCAACTACCAGAAAAGATTATGGAGATCGATATCAGATTGTAGGGAATGTGAAAGTCTGGGAACGCCTGATTCTAGAAAGGAAACCAACCATATGCAATGACAATCCATATAAAAGCCTAAATTGGCACTCGTATCTAGAAGGAAGCACTAGCGCAACCAAATGCACTATAGAGATCGACATATGTGCCGGGAGATACAACTTGTAAACTTCCCTGGGTATAAGGTAATGAATGTTGATGGGGCAGTTTTCAAGGATCATATTAAATCAAGATCGGGAATCATATGCCGATCAGATGATGGTGTATTTATAAAAGCTGGTAATGAAACAATACAAGGCATATGGGATTCGACGGTTATAGAAGATTTTGCGATAACTATGGCACTAGCTCTAGCCTAAGAGAGGCAATGGTCCCAAATCATAATCTGCATGAATGCTCTCAGTTTTGTGACTTTTACAAGGTTGCAGTGAACTCCTCTTTCCTTAATTGGGAACATTACCTAGGATATTAAATTATTCCTAGCTCTAATCGAGGGCTCAAAACTCGAATTTTTCAAAAGATCAGCGAACAAAGTCGTCCACTAGTTAACCAAGAAGGTATGTTCTACACCTGTTTAGGGGATCTCATCCCACCTGACCTTATTTGTATACTTAATTCGGATTATTAATGAAGTCTCTTTTGCTAAAAAAAAACTTTTTTTTGTTTTACCATTCATAATATTATTAATTTTTCATATGAAAGGACTAAATTACCCTAATAAAGTAACAAAAAAAATGATAGTTCATAGTTACAACATGATATGTTTAAAAAGTTCGATATTGCAATGTGACATACATAATGCATGTGATCAATTTTATATGAATGCTGTTTTTTTTAACGAAAGATACGAATTTCATTAATTCTTAAAAAGAGTCATTACACGTTTAAAGTCCCTGAAGGGCCCCGAACAATAAGTCTGAGACAGGGTGACCGTATAACACGGTTTGTAAAAGCTACAAGACAAACAAAAATTAAACTACGAAACTGACGAAACTAATGAAGACTGCTCAAGGTGGGGCCTGAGCGCTGCTTGATCCCATGAAGATGACTCATTTTGTCTGGTTGAAAACCGAACCTGACCTCATCAGTTTCAACGGGAGGAGAGCGACGATGGTAGATGTGATTCAGGGATCTCTCTTGGTAAAAGTCCCTGAATCCTTGGGTTGAAGTCCTGAATCTTCGTTCAATAATCATTAACCTTGTAAAAAAGAACAAAACAGGTAAAGTAAAATAAAACCAGTTGATTATTTTAACCTAAGGTCGGGATAGAGATTGAGAAGGAGGCCTCGGTGGAAGCCAAGGAGGTGGATACACCAATGGAGGCTTCAATGACGGTTGCAAAGGCAACAGGGGCTGCCTAGAAAAAGGGATTCGAGGCGGGGATGACGACTAATATCGAGGAGAAGAAGGCGACAACAATCGGGACTACAGAGGGGGGTGGAACCGAGACCGAAGATGTGTTATTGGTGCAGGGGGGGGGGGCAACAATGCGGTGGCTAGCGGCTGCACAAAACAAAACCTAACAGACATGACTAGCGATTGCACAAAGCAAACCCTAACAGAGCTCCTACAGACGAAGAGAACTTCTTTTTTTAAATGAGTAACTGGGGAATTGCATTACTGCGAAACGTAAACCATACAAAGCAGGGCGTAAAAGCCCTGAGTTCCAGATATATGTCCTGGTAGCCCGTTGCCAACCCGACACTCATGGACCCATAAAAATAGTCTGCTTTGGATCGTAGACACTAACTCAAGACATCCCCTTACCGACATTTCAAAGATACAAGACATGAAATAAAAAATATCCAACAACAACCCAAACTAAAACGATAAAACTCATAAAGCAGGCAGAATTAAAGTGCTCTAATTGCGCCTTCCCCGAACTTCCCAGCACCGGTTGTCCCGGGTATGTGGGTATAGGCCCATTAGGGCTCGTCCCACCCCCGCCGGGTCTCCTCATTTTTCCGAAGGAGGTTGTGGCACCTCTGCCTGTAGATCCTGCTCCTCCACGCCATTCCTCAATTTATGGTCCTGTGGGATTAGACTTGTAAGCTCCAAAGGATCCACCACAACAAACGTCAAGCAGATCGAGGAGGTGGCCCGTCCGGATTCAGCATGGGGCCGGCCAGGCCGGTGCTTGTGCTATTGCGGAGGAACGAGACCGAGGGGGCTTCATGCATGTTCTCTGGAGCAGATCCGTGCACTGCGGTGTGGTCGTGTGAGGTAGACGGTGCATGAAGGGGCCCCGATTGCATCCAACACGAGGAAGGAATGGCTGGGGGAAGCTCATGTCCAGCAGAAGTAGGTGGGGCGGCTGAATTGTTGCCAAGATGATGGTTTTCACAGTTTTTGGTTGGTCGAAACCCATGAAAAACCAGTAGACGGTGGTGGGATAGGCTGTTGTAGTAGCTATGGGAGGAAGAAGAGGGGGAAAGCGAAAACTTTTTCAACCCTAGAGAGCGACGTTTACGTTCGACTGACCAAACAACTTAAGAAAGAATTAAATAACAATCAGACGAAGAGAACTTAATTTATATGAATGATGTTAATTATAATGATGGTGTTTCAAAAAAATACTGCCTAAAGAAAATACGATCATTCAAATGATTAAATGCATATGCATCATGTTCCATCAATTAACATTCAATTATAATACAACATAAATCATATATCGAACCCTAATAAATTATATATCGAACCCTAACTCTCTCTCTCTCTCTCTGAAGGCCAGAAGCAGCAACGTGCCGTCACCATCGGTGGCTCTCGTGTCTCCGGCCGTGAGAGCTGCCGGTGTGGCTTCGTCCTCCGGTCCACCACCCACGCTCGTTGTTTCGCACCCACGTTCGTTGTTGCCGTCGCCGTCCGCTGTCGCTCCTCGTCCTCCACTGTCCTCAACCAGCCAGATCTGCTCATCCCTTCCCTCCTCCGTCCATACCTGCCCCTTTCGCATTTTCCCGACTAGCTCCACCCCCCACCGCCCCCTTCCGCCACCCCCGACTGTTGCGAGGAACCACCTGACACCCGTTGCATTTGCGCCGCCACCGTCCCCCTCCGATTCACGATCTTGGCTTGGTGTTCAAAGGCCCTACCTCCACCTCGCCAGTTAGATCTACCGGCACAGTCCGGAGCTCAGGGATTTAGGGACCCACACGAAACCTAGGGTTTCTATTGAACGTTCGGATTGTTTCATGGTTCCGCTCTCTCGATGGGTTTGGGATCCGGGAGGAGGGGCGTTAGGTTGGGGTATGTCTCTACGATTGCTTGGTCGTCCCGGGAGGAGGAAGGAAGCAGATCGTCCCATTGGAGCATTTCGAGAATCCGACGTGCGTTTGGTTTTTTCCAGTCTTAGTTTGGTTTGGTTAGTTCTTATTGTATGCTGGATTATTTACTTTCTATTTCGTACTTTTGAAATATCGGTAAGGGGATGTCGCGAGTTAGTGTCTACGATCAAAAGTAGACTATTTCTACGGGTCCATAAGCGTTGAACTTTCTACGGTCGGCCCAGACAAATATCTGAAACACAGGGCTGTTGCGCCCTACCTTATATGGGTTTTTGTTCGCATTAATGCAATTTCCCAGTTACTCGTTTCAAAAAAACATCCAATTATAATGTTGTCCAAAATAGAAAAGATTAAACTAATCTAAAAAATCATTGTAATTCAATAAAAAATGATAAATAGAACAATTTTATCAAGGGGATCCAAAACAAGATAACAATTTGAAGGAATATCTAAAACTAAAATGGGAATGTGTCATCTTCAAGTGTTCAAATCAGAGTGTGGTTACTATATCTATCGAAATTAAAGGCAAAGATCTAATATCAAAGGTCATTCAAATTCAATTATCAATTCGTGGTGACTTCTCTACTACATGAGCGACTTGGTCTCTTGTTGGCCTGTGTCACCACCTAGGTTTTCTGTCACTTTCCTCGGAGTAAATTTGAGCCCCACATCCTTTCCCTTACGACAGAAGCAAAGCCGAGGACATAATTGTCATTCGTCAATTCATAATAGAGAATTCTCTCTCTCTCCCCCCTCCAAAAAAAAAAACAATAATCTTAAATCTAGGCTGGTAATTAGAGTGTTATAAATGGAATTGCTTATACATCCAAACTCAAATACACAATTCAACACATAAGCAGTTGAAGATCTTACACTCAATGTCTACTTCCGTATCCATCATAATAAGCTTCTTGTTTATCACTTGACCACCTCCAGTAATCAAGCTTTAAGGAAGCACATATGTTCCTCATCAGAGGGCAAAACGGTAATTAGCTCTCTCACTTAAGCACTCAAATGTCTAGCAATTAGCCAGCCACTAACGTAAAACAAAAGCTCATAGAAATAAAGTTATAAAAAGTAATGGAACATTTTGAAGATCCGAATCTTTCCGTAAGAACATTCCAAATAAAATGCGGATCTGACGGCTATAACTCCATTAAATTTCCAGCACCTCAATCAAAATTCCAGAATTATTCTTCTCCACAAGCGCCAATAATATATTATGCCAGCTTGGACACAACCTTAACAGGCAGGCTCGATTTAATTTTAAATTTTCGAAACAGGACACACAGCTTTGCGGATTCTCTCGCCGGAAAACACCGTTGCTGGCAGCGGTTTGACAACTTGACTGGTAGTTGGAGCTGGGTTAGTCTCAAAATTTGATTTTGTTGGGTGGTGGAGATGTCTCTGGTGTCTCCGAGGAGGTCTTTAACAGGGGTGTTGCAGAGAGCTACCGGCGGCAAGAGGTGCTCGAATGAGATCCACCGGGTCGAATACGACGAGGACGACTTGATGGAGTTGGAGCAGATTGGCGCCGAGAGGACCAAGAATGTGTTGATTCTCATGAGCGACACCGGTGGAGGCCACCGAGCCTCAGCCGAGGCCATTCGCGACGCCTTCAACCTCGAATTCGGGGACGAGTACCGGGTAATTATGAGCTTTCTCTTGTAAGCTTCAATGTGTTAGTTTGGGATCTTGCAAAAAAGTTTACTTTTTTGTGTTCTCGTTACTTTGAAGAAAGATCGGTTCTTTAGAGTAGCTTCTTCAAGTTTTTGTGTGTTTTTTTGCATGATCTTTGCGCCAATATGGAAAAATCCTTACATTTCTGATCAGGTTTTGCATAATTTATTGATAGAACATCTCTGTCATGGTGGGGATTGATGTTTTGAAGGTTCAATTCTCTTAAAGAACACTATATGAACTATGAAGTCCAAAATTTGAAGTTTTCCCCTCATGATTAGTGTGGTGATCTTGGCATAAACTTGTTCCTCATGATTATCATCTTTCGGATTTCAGATAATTGTTAAGGATGTCTGGAAAGAATACACAGGCTGGCCCTTGAACGACATGGAAAGACAATACAAGTTCATGGTGAAACATGTGCAGCTATGGAAGTTTGCTTTTCATGGTACCTCTCCTAAATGGATACACGGAGCCTATCTCGCTGCCATTGCCGCCTACTATGCCAAGTACCTTCTCTTACCCTTTTCACCTTCATCATAACTTACAAAAGTATAAATCATGGTAGCTTAGAATCTTTAAAGAGTGTATTTACAATTATTTGTTCTTGATGTCATCAAAATTGAACAAAAGCTTAAACTTTATGCTCAAATATTGTATCTTACTTATTACCCACTTCTCACTAGATCTATTCGTGAAGTTAACCTATTGTAAAGCAGATGATTATACTTTTCCATATGAAATCATATCATGTCATTATAAAAAGTTGAGCGAATCTGAACGTTATTTTTGGGTTTTCTAATTTGGACTGCATTGCATGATTAAAGGGAGGTGGAGGCCGGTTTAATGGAGTACAAACCGGACATCATCATCAGTGTACATCCCATGATGCAGCATATCCCTTTATGGGTTCTAAAATGGCAAGGTCTTCAGAAGAAAGTAGTATTTGTCACTGTCATTACAGACCTTAACACTTGCCATCGCACATGGTTGGTGAAGAACCCATTTTCAATTTTCAATTTCCTTCCATGTGGATGATAATCATTGCCCGGAACATTCTAAAACCGTAACTTTTATCTAGGTTTCACCCAAGGGTTAAAAGATGCTACTGCCCCTCAGAGGAGGTAGCCAAGAGAGCTCTACTAGATGGCTTACAAGAGTCTCAAGTCCGTGTTTTTGGCTTGCCAATTAGGCCCTCCTTTTGCCGGGCAATTCTCTCCAAGGTGAGTGATTGTAAGAAGATAGCAAAGCATATATACAATCCCTTTAATGGGTATGTGACTTAAACTTTGCCTTGGTTTTGTAGGAAGAGCTGAGGAAAGAGCTTGAGATGGACCCGGATTTGCCTGCTGTCTTGTTGATGGGAGGTGGTGAAGGGATGGGTCCTGTGAAGAAAACTGCAAAAGCTCTAGGTGAATTTCTATTCGATGAAACCCTCCAAATGCCAATTGGACAGTTAATTATCATATGTGGCCGTAACAAAACCCTTGCCTCAACCCTCCAAGGTGAAGAATGGAAGATACCGGTTAAGGTATGAGTGTTTTTCTCTCTCTCTCTTAACTCCAAAACCTATAAAAAAATATGTTACCAAACAATGTTAATCATTTTTTTTAATTTTCTTTTTGTTTGGTAATAGGTTAGAGGGTTTGAAACCCAGATGGAGAAATGGATGGGAGCTTGTGACTGCATTATAACCAAGGTACATAAAAAAGGGCTTATCTTTTGATCTTCTTGCTTTATGCTTCACCTTCCAATAGCTTCAATGGGTTTTGATCTTGGCAGGCTGGACCGGGTACAATTGCCGAAGCATTGATCAAGGGGCTTCCTATTATTCTCAATGATTACATCCCAGGACAAGTTAGTAATCGATTGTTTCTCCTCTGGTAGGAACTTGGATTAGTTGAGGTATTTTGTTTTAACTGACATTTGACGTTCATGTAGGAAAAGGGCAATGTACCTTATGTGGTGGACAATGGGGCCGGTGTCTTCACCAGGAGTCCTAAGGAAACAGCAAGAATCGTGAGTGAATGGTTCACTACAAAAACAGATGATCTCAAGAGAATGTCAGAGAATTCACTTAAGCTGGCTCAACCAGATGCTGTGTTTGATATTGTGAGGGACATCCATGAGCTTGCTCTGCAACGCGGCCCTTTGGCTCACATACCTTATATGTTGACTTCCTCTTTCACTAGCATACTCTAAGGTTTCCCCTTTTAGAATGCCTTGTACAGCTTAGCTCTAGTGTTGTTATTCTTTGAAATTAGGAGGGATTGTGGCCGTAAGTATATGTGTAAGTTAGGTTAGTAAGCTCTGATGTTTTGTACCTTTTGTTTTAGGTTGTGTTGGGAAAATCAGAACAGAAAAGAAAATGAAGTTTCTGTTTTGGTAAGTTATTTGTTTCTTCTTTTAGAAGGTGGTTAGGTTTCTTTGGAGTGTGAAATGAACCTTGGTGTTGTTGTTGCCTGTAAATTTTGTTACATTTTTTCTTGTACTGGTTTGGTTGTCTGAAAATGTTATTTGGATAATGTTGCTTTGAAGGAAGAGATCTCAATAAAAATGTATTGGACTATGTTTGTAAATAACAGAAACAGAACTTCTTTATATATTGAGCCCAAGTTTTTATATACTGAAATAGTTATTAACAAAAAAAATGATTGAGAAGAAAACAGACATTTTCCTTTGAATTTTCCAAGGGCTGTTCAATCTTACTTAAGGTAATAGGAGTGAAATTAGCCACCTGGCAAGCTATGCTGGCGCAATCTCCTCTCCCTATTTCTCTTTTGTTTCTCTTTGACGCGTTTCTTATGTAGATCTAATTTTGTGAATTCGCAGGTCATATAAACCTCCAAACCCTTTCACCTCCTTCCTCCATTTTGTCTTTGTCTCTTTGTTTTGCAAGTGGCTCTTGTTCTCCTTCCGTTACACACGTTACACATCTGTTATTGTATATATTCATCACTATTATTTTCACTTGATCTACATTCACATTGTTCCCTTCGTTCTCCTACCCTGTTCTCCCCTCAAAGCTTCCCACTAAGCTTCTCGGCTTCCTGCGCAATCAATTGAGTCTCACCCGTTTCTGTGCTGCATTCAAGCGAACCGGCCATATTCTCCCACAAAGAGCTCTTCATTGCAGCATTCGGATGGCCGTGGGACGCTCTATATATGGATTGTCTTCCCTCTCAGCTTCTACTCACCATCTACAATCAACCCGATTCAGAGTCCATCTGCGCTGGTGAGTTTTTTCCATTCTGTGCCCGTTAATCCCCTATTCGTCTCTGTTATGATTTGGGTTTTGTTGGTCACTATTTGATTAGGGTTTTGGGGTTCCCTATATGCAGCGTTCATCTATGCATTGGATTGTGTAACATTAGGGTTACAGCTGTGGAATTTTGATTTGGCACTTGAATACAATTGAATGACGTTTGGATTTTATTTTTTTATTAGGATTTTGCTTTTAAGTTTTAGCTGTAGTTAACTTACAATGATCATTGTGAGTAATAAGTAACAAACCAAAAAAAATCTAGCACTTCCCCGATCTACATTCATAATATTTAGCCATGTTCATGTTGTTTATACATAAAAAGAGAACCTCAACCAAAGTGGAGTCTCCAATGGTGAAGCTGGTGAAGAGCATGATTATATACCACTTCTAGGGATCGATACACTGTCTTTTTGTAAAATTTAGGGATAGTGCGACTTGACTTCACCTAATTATTTTCACATAACTACCCTAACTACAAAATTCGTCCAAGTTTCCAAAAATTCCACATTGCTTCAAAGGGGTGGTGTTATATAAAAATCTGGTACCGTCCACAGAATTTCATAGTTAGTTGTAATTATATGAAATCCGTTCATAGTTAAGTGATACCACCCCTTCAATTTATTTTGTTACCCATGTGCCTAAATTGAATAATTCTTCGAATGGTACAACCATCAAACGACGGTGAAAGTGATAGCGGCAAAGATGAACCTCACACTACATCAAAGAAAAAGGTAATAACCTGTTATGGCGTGTTTTTTTACTGTCTTATTGCTTACAATGATGTGAAAACTGATATCTTCATTTCACCTGCTTCAGGCAAAGGCCCGTGTGGCCGTCCAGTGGCGGGTCTGTGTAGTTCACAACAACTAATCACAGGCCTCCAGCTTTGTTCGAATGTAAGTGAGTGCATAGTTATTTTATCTTGATGCTAATCGTCTCCTAATTAATTTCACGTTAAGGTTTTTTATATTGATTAATTGTTTTTTTTTTGTAAAGTATATTCACAGTAGGGAAGAATCCATAAATAAGAATAAATAAGGTTGGGTACTAATGATTTATGGACGTGTCATTTCAATTTTTAGCAAAACTTTCGTGTGTATATATATATATCTAAGGCCTTGGTTTACTGCAACTATGCCATAGTCGAGGAGTCGTGCGTTTGGTTTGTTTTCCCAATACAAATTGAGGTTCTATGATCTCTTTTGTTTTTCATTCAATGATTTTGGTACTTGAACTCTATCCGGAATCATCACATATGTAATTTACCTGCTTGCAAATGGTTTGTGGCAATAGCTATTCATTATTTTGAGAGAAGTATCATGGAAAATCAGTGGTTTATGGATGTAGTAAACAATTTTTTGGTTCATTTCTATATATTCTATGTACTGTCTCCATTCCTTGGCAAAACGGGCATATGTATGGTTCTTTTTAGGGACTTTTTGTTCATGTTCAATTGACCTGGTATTATGGGTGGGGTTGTTTTGTATGTCCATGGTTTTAACAACTTGTGCTCCCGAACAATAGATTCTAACAATTATGTCCCTACTTTTATTAAATCCATGATAGGCTAGGAAAGCAACCATGAACATCTCATGTTGTCGAAGTTAGTAAAGCAACATTTTAAATTTTACTTTAAAATAGTTTGTTAGTAGAAAATGTCAATTAAGTATGATACTTGGACAATGTGACAGTAAACTAATGTAATTGCATGATAGTAACTTGATTTATTTATTTTTGACATTTTGTAGCTCTCTTCTTTGATGAAGAGTTGTAATGTCGTGGAACATAGTAAATGTATTACACATGTTAGATGTAACATATCAGTCCTTATACCAGACACCGCGCATCGCGTGCTGTCCATTTATAAGTTTTGAAACCTATATTCATTTATTATCCATTTATAAGTTTATCAATTTATAAGTTTATTGCATGATTAAATGAAAGATAATTTTGAAAACTATATCCATTTATTTTGAAAACATTGAAACCCACCTCTGTGTCCCATCTTTTGGCAGGTAAACCGAGATAGTACACTTATAAACTTTTCCCCCTCTATAACCGTACATTACATTTCGAGCTCTACATCCTTCATAAAGAGCTAGGTTTGTCTATTATTATATTTTTGTTCAAATGTCATGTTTTATTATAGGTTAGATGAATTGTGCTTATTTTTTTTTTATGTTTACTGTTTCAGTGCGACACTCTATTTCTTTCTTTGTTTCAAAGTGTACAAGAAGCACCATCCTCCACAGTTGGACAGTGAAGTTTGGAGGTTAGAAAGGATAGCTAAAGGCGGGGCATCTCACAAGGGACTAACTACATATGGAATCAACACTTTAATGTACTTCCTGAGGATGTATTTGGTTGATTAATTCAAGCTACGCAAGGTAAGAGAAGATCTCTTTTTCATTGAACAAGAGTGTATGTCACATGTATGATGATCATTGAACATTGTTGTTTCAGGATTATCAAGTTTTTTTGGCTTCCGAGGCCTCAAGGTACGTTAAGGTTTAATTGACTCGCAAGAAAAGGGAAATGGAGCATCTAATAGGACTTATCTTGGGATGGAGGGAGTACATTTAATACCTTTACATTTATATCTAGCAAGGGTTTTTCTGGTAATGCTGTTTTAGTATTCGCAGGTGATGCTGACAATATCAAAATGCTTTCTTATTTTGATTTGCCAGTAACGGAGATGCTTGGAAACAATTGCTTTTTTAATGCGATTATGCAGGTGAGGTTGGTTCCAGTAAATGGAGTTTTGTTGTTTTTACTTGAATTCTGCATGGTTTATTGAAAAATAATTATTTTATCAGCTTAATTCCATTTGCTAAAGTTAATCATATGCAGGCTTTAAGTATCAGTAAGAATTTTTTTCTTACCTTAATCTTATGCTGACTTTCATATCAATCTTTGTACACTATTATATCTATAGTCAGAATGTAAGTAATATTTTCTTCTGTGAGTGGATTTCAGTGTACTCTGATACTACCAGGTTTGATCATTTTTGTTGTTAATTGGTCAGCATACAATTAAATGTGATGTTATTATCCAGTTTTTACCTGTTCATGTAGCTTCAATTCAAGCTATTTGAATTTGTTGAGGGGAATCCAGATTATGGTTGTATGTTTTGTTTTATGTTTTTCGTAGTGCCTTGTGTGGTGAAGACTTCAGCTTGTTTGGTCGCATGTCTGCCTTGTATGCTTCGGGCATGACTCGTGATCTTTTCTTCATGCACTTTTGATACCTGCTGTTTTAATTTAATAAAATTGAACAAATAAGATTGTAGATGTCTAAACCTTCATGTTGAAAATGTGCATGATATGTGTATTGTTTCCAGGAAGGTCTTCCCATCTTGTGGGAACATGTGTGCATGTTGTCCTGCTTTGAGCTCAAGATCCTGCCATCTTGTCAAACGCTACAAAGTCTCAAGTGAGTACTTGAGAGAACGTAATTAAAAGTTTATTAATTTACATTGTTTTTATATTTTGTGGGTTGCTTTCGTCTTTTGTGGGATTTCTTATATATTTATCTTTAAACACCAAATATCCTTGTCAGTAAAGTCACATATTAGATGGTTTTGGGGAGAATGATAAAGTGGTTCACTGTAGTTGTATCATTTTTTAAGAATAAAGTCGACTAGCAGAATTAGTTGTATGTGTGTTGGTGCTTTTTCTGTTTCTTAGTCAGTTGCGGTTCACTATAGGTCGAACACTGATATAGAGCTCTTGTAGGGAGATGACTTGTGCAGAAGGTGGAAGATGGTGGGTTTTCTTTCCTATATATCATGTAATGTGTCGTATGTGTGCTGTTTTTTCGGTGTGACTTTGACATTTTCTTGAAACTTTTGGGCTTTTTCAGGTCTTCGCTCTACCTGAAGAACTACTTCTAAGGGATGGAAATGTGGAGCATTGAGGACTTTAGGATTTGGAAAAGTTGACTTATTTGAATGATTCTGAATGTGTCGTTCTTGAAAACGAATGTCACACGACCTTTCATTATTAACACAATTGTTTTTTTATCGTCGATCACATGTTTACCGTATAACATACAATCGTACACTGTTTTTACCAACTTCTACAACATGAAGTTTCCCACACATTTTGTACGACTTTCACCGCGCATAGAGCGGTGCTCACACCTAGTAGAAATGTAAATATAGGTAAATCTAAATTAAATGTTGACTTGATTTAATGGTCGAAAATAAATAAAATCACACGTTTCAAGTCATGGTCAGCAAGTTGCAAGCACAACAAGACAAGTTTAGTTTGATGAACCCAGATGTGTTGTGTTTGGTTGGTTGGTGATTGTGATTCATTTGCCAATGAAACCGAGCTGTCGTGGTCCAGCCGTAGAAGTGGTGTGTCACTCATGTGGAGGTTGCATAAGAAATTGATCATGACATTTGTTATGGCCTCTAAATCAATACTACAATATAATAATCGATTATTTGAACGAGTGAAAATAGTTAATAATGTATAATGTGAAAATCGATTATCCAATTGGTCTGGTGGGGTTTGCTATTTTATTTCCTCTTACACCAGATCTTTTCTTGACACAGAGTAAACGTCTTTTTTTTTAGAGAAGACACAGAGTAAACGTTGGTACCATTGTTTGAGAATTATGATCTCACATGTCTAGATTTTAATTAACAACAAAACTTGGAACAACTCTCTCCATATTTGAGACTAAATCCTAAATTAAGTGGTCTCTGTGATTTTGGCTTCTGATCTCCCTATTCTCATCGTCGACACGATCTCTGTTATTGTTGTTTTTGACGGCCTGATTATGTCGCCATCCATGCAGTCTTCGCCCTTGAAGACTGTGTCTACAACAAACCCTCCGGCTTCAAATCCTCGACGAAAGAGGAAACCGAAGCACACCATTCCCACGCCATCGTTGCTGTCTGCAACTCCCTTCATGCCGATCACCCATACTCCTCTTACCGCCTCGTCTTTGGCCGTGGTTCCTTTCTCTGTTGGGGCCTCTCACCCGCTGTCGTCGAAAAAGCCGCATTGATGATGCCCGATGAAACCTAGGGTGGTGGTTTCGACCCCACGTACCTCGCCGCCGCCTACGGCTCCACCATCCACGGCTGCTACTGATTCTCAGTCCACCGTCCCCGATACTCCATCGCTTGCCCTCTGTCTCCCACTTCCACGAGACCTAGCAAAAGGAAAGGCACCGATGACGGACTCGGTCGTTGATGCTCCTCGGGAGGCATTGGTAGCGGCCCTCCCTCAGAATACGACGAATGTGCGGGGTCTAGGACGCTGTCTCCCTAATTGGGACAAAATCCCTTTGATTCTGCCCTGCCTTACTGTCCCAAAAGGCATGGCTCGTGGTCGGACGACTCCCCTGTCGTTTGAAGAACCTATGTCTCCTCCTGCTGCAGATGACCTGGACCTACAGGTCTCGCTGGCGGCTCTCTAAGATGGTGTCTCTTCGTGTTCCATTGAGGACGACGAGGAAGTCGAGATACTTATCTCTTATTCTCCGGCTAACTCTGTAGTTATTGCTCGGCAACAAATGGTGGGGTGACTATGGTCGGACAAGGCACCGCGGAAGGAGACGCTCCTACAAATCATCACCACCGCTTAGGGTCGAGCGACGGATGGCTTGGTCGTCAAGGAACTGGGCCTGGGTCTGTTCGGGTTCTGTTTCCGGACGGAGGAGGTTAGGGCTTGGGTTAGGGCCAATGAGCCCTAGTGCTTTGATGGGTGCCCACTGCTATTGGGAGACCTCAACCCTTGTGCTCGGGATCCCCTAGTGTTGGACCGCATTCAGTTATGGGTTCACATTCGAGGCATGCCCCCTTGGTCCGAACAAAGGTGACGGGCCAAACGATTGGGGATACCTTGGGGGCATGTGTGGATGTACATGGCGATCAATGAGGTATGTGATGGGGAGGTAAAGTATAGATACGGTACTGGCATCTCATTGATCGACCTCTCAAACGAGGACTGATGCTTCGGTTTAGGTATTTCCCGGACCCTGTCATGCGTCGCATCGAATCGACGGATTCTGTCCCACCCGAATCTAAGACCGACGAATATGGGTTTGACGCTTGGAACGTTTCGGCTTTCAAGACTAGCCTAGATGCTTCGTATTCTTCACGCTTCTTCAACCTCCATCGTTTCTCTAACACCGTTTCTACCACCGACGTTTCTCCACCACCGTTTCAACATCGGCGTTTCTCCATCACCGTTTCCCCTCAAAATTCTCGACCACATCTGTTTCTCCTCCGCCGTTTCTGCTACCATCATTTCTACCACATCCTTTTTCTCTACCGGAAGTAGCTCCCGTTTCTCCACTGCTATTTCTTTATAGCCGTATCACTATTATCGTTTCTCCACTAACATTACCTTCGACCACAGTCCTTTCTCCACCGCCGCTTGTCCACCAATAGCGTCTCCCACCTCTGTTTCTCTACCATTGACCGACAACACCCCCTTTGAAGGTTCGTCCACGGAGCCGGGCTCGAGCTCAATACCCCCGTATCACGGCCAGCTAGAATCGGGAACGCAAATCTCATTGATGGTTTTTTTATGCACGACTTAATGTCAACCCGCCAAGGATGCTACGCATGTACCAGAAATGGAATCGGCCCAAGGAGGTTACATTGGTGTGTGCGTGGCTCAAAATGGTGGATCAAGGGAGTGACTAATCCGGCGATGCCTTTTGGGATGAGATACGAGGGGAGTTCGCCCACGTAACCCATCAAACCCCGACGATTGAGCGGTCTGTCGAGAACTGCAAATATCATTGGACCGTCGGCAACCGAAAGGTGAAGTGTTTCAATGTGTGCTGGTCGGAGATGAAGCACATATACCAACCCGGTTGGTCTGACGTCCAGGTCATGGACCTTGTAGAGGAGGTGTATGCTATGAGATACGGGCACGACTTCGTATGGAAGTACTAGTGGATTCTTGTGCGGACCATCCCTGTTGGATGGAGTTGCAGACACAACCATAATCAAAGATAGCAAGTGACATGAATGTAGTCGGGAAAAAGTAGCCATCCATGCAATACAAGAAGATCCGCAACGGATGACGAATAACTTGTAATTGTCTTTGAAGGTGTGATGTGTGAACACGACTTTAAATTGTACCTTAGTTTTCCATAATCAAAGAAGACAAGTGATGTGGAAGCCCTAATAACATTGCTCAAAGAACATAGAAGTATTGTCACGTGACGATATCTTCGACACGGTCACGTGACAATCTTGCTATGTTCTTTGAGCAATGACATTAGGATTTACACATCACTTGCCATCTTTGATTATAGAACATCAAGAATAAAATTTAAAATCATGTCGTTATATTACACCACCAGATACATCACTTAACGTCCAAGAAGATGACTCGTAGATCATATTATGTAGTACTTACTAAATAATAATACGCGTCGTATCAACTTGCCTTCCGTTTTCTTAACAACATTTTTTATTTATAAAATTGGATTTATTCCAAAAGCATTAGACTCGAAACAGACCAATATGTTCTATTCTGATTGCAATTGCTAAACAAATAGACCTAATCAGCGTCAATTTCCTTCTCATTTGGCTAATTAGACGGTCTAATCCCAGTGGATGGTTTTAGGCTCAACCTTTAGCATGAACAAAGCTAAAAGACAGCAGCTGCTCTAAGAGGATTCGTTGCTGCCACCCTCCTTCTTCATCCTGCTCCTGTGATTGGTAGCAGAAGGGCAGAGGAAGGATCTCTGTTGATTAAGCCTTGCTCGCTTTTCCTTGGAGTAAAATACAAGCTTAGCTTCCACTAGGGTTGAGGTATCGATTGTATTGGAAATTGTTAGAGTAGAAAAGGGCTACTCCAGAGTTGTCTCTCTCTGTAATCGCATTTCATTTAGTGCAAGCTTCCTTTTTTTCCAGTTCAATTCATCAAGGATCCTTATAGATCCTTGATAAGCTGAAAAAGAATTTCAATATCAGTCATTTCGTCAACTAGCTGTTAGATTAGGGTTTTGATTCATGTTTTTTAGTTTTCAATTTCAGTATCATATGCTTATTATCTGCAAGATCTGTAATGAGAATGTTGTTTTTTGTGATCTCTGCAGTAAAATTGGGCTGCACATTTGGAAGATTTCATTCTTGAGCTTGGTTTGTTCTGATAAAGAAACCGTGTATTCGGCGAAATAAAATGGTATTGGTTTTGTGCTTTAATACAAATGCAAAATAATTTTGATTATTCCAAATAAAATTTTGTGACCCTCGATTATCAAGCATTGTAGCGATAACCCGGATGTGACTTGTTTGGTCTGGTTAGTTGAGCTTGATTATACAAAAAAGGAGGTTTAGTACATTGTAAACTTTGAGAACTAGCTCTTACTTACGATTTGGTGTCTAAGGTTGTTCTGTATGGTTCTTTTAGGTTGTAGGTTTAATCACAAAAAATGTGGGGATTTTGTGTACAATCACCATTTGGCTTGATTTTCTTCTTTGAATTTGGGGTTCCTTGTGTATCATCTTCATTCTTTATATGAAGTTCACAATTTTTTTTAGTAATTGATATGGGTCTTCTTTAATTGACCTTTTTCTTATCACAGGTTTATCACTCTAGTTTTGTGGATGATGAAGGAGTTACTAAAGCTTGTGGATGTCCTCTACTTCCTCTAAAGAGCCATATAAAGGGTCCTGCTCCGGTTTCAGATCAAGGTTAAGCTCCTTTTTAATCATGCATGTTGTTTCAATAATATAACTTATCTATCCGTGTGTTCACAGAGATGCAATTTATGCAGATAAGACTGATATTGTTGACGAAGCAATCACATTCTTCCGTGCCAATGTTTTCTTTCGGAACTTTGATATCAAGAGCCTGGCTGATAAGCTTCTTATCTATTTGACATTTTACATCAATGTGGCTTTGAAGAGGCTTGGAGGATGCAGAACTTTGGCTGAAGGGACAAAGGCTATTATTAACTTGGGTCTTGAAGATGTACCAGTGCCTGGAGAGTCTGGGTTTCCTTTTCCTGGTCTCTTTCCCAACCCTCAATCACAGAAGGAAGCAGGTTTGAGACCATATTCTTACATAGCTTCAGTATCATATGCTAGACAGCTTTTCCATTCTTTTAACAAGACAATATTTGTCTCAAGCATATTTAAATCGTGCTCTTTAACATATGTTTTACACTTTTACTCATTTGTCATCTGCTTCATTGCACTTCTAGCTATGCTCTTTGTGTTTTCTTTTGTTCAAATAAATTATTGGGAAAACCCCAAAACACACCCACTTTGACCTTCAATTTACAAGAACTAACAGTTAAACCTTTTCTTTGCCTAAAACTAACATGTAACTTTTCATAATCTGAAAAAAACTATCATTTTCCGCTAATTGGATGTGAAATGTCCAAAATGCCTCTGACAATTGTGCATATTTAATTTGATAACTGCAAAAACCACCCTCCCCTTCTATCCGCATTTTGCAATGACTAACTGCAGACGACCTTTTTTTGCAAATACCGACGGCGTCACAACCATTCATTCTTTTTTGCAGATTATGAAAAGTTACAGGTTAGGTTTTGGTAAAGAAAAGGCCGTATTGTTAGTTTTTTGTAAATTAAAGGTCAAAGTGAGTGTGTTATCGATATTACCCCTAAGATATTATAGAGTCCATGGTGTACCTTTATTCTAGTCATAACTGTTAAGCAAAATAGGTTAAGTGGTGACTTTGTGTAATAAAACTCAAATTTCAGTTTGGAACATCTAGATCCTTATTGCACGGTTTAAGATTAAACAACTATGGTTCTCATGTATGAAGTGGGGCATAAATGTCTATAATTTGTAGGTGCCCGTCATTTGTACCTATAAAATTTGGATATCATAACACTGGACTAGTAAATCTCTTCAAGAGTCTACTATTTGTCTTGAGATAAGGTTTTTGATTTTGAGTTTCTAAAATATGAGTGAAATAAAGGAGTTAATCAAAGATGAATAGTGTATGGAGTTCAAACATTTGTCAAACATAGTTCTATATTGTAGATCCTTTATGACATCTCTGAGTCTTGTGTATTCCTTTGTGGAACCAAAGCATCATATCTGCTAAAAAATTATGCATTTAGTTTTGAGGTAGTTATAATTTAGGATAATTCCACCTCAGTACCCTGAATCTTTCATATTTCATTTATAGTACTCTAAATCTTTTTTGTGTCATCTCAGTACCCTAAACTTTTATTAATTCATTTAGAGTACCCTAAATCTTTTTTGTGTCACCTCGGTACCCTAAACTTTCATTAATTCCATTTTAGTACCCACTGTTAACTTTACATATGATTTTCCATCAAAAACAGGTAAAATGACCATACTACCCCTCACCAACAACCAAAATTATGGTAAAGTTAATGGTGAGTACTAAAATGAAATTAATGAAAGTTTAGGGTACTAAAATGGAATTAATAAAAGTTTAGGGTATTGAGGTGACACAAAAAAGATTTAGGATACTCTAAATGAAATATGAAAGATTTAGGGTACTGAGATACACAAAAAAGATTTAGGGTACTCTAAATAAAATATGAAAGATTTAGGGTACTGAGGTGGAATTAACCCTTATAATTTTTCTGATTGTGTAATTACTGAATGCAGAGCTACTCAGAAATTATCTGAAGCAAATAAGGGAAGAAACAAGTGGGAGGCTACTGAGTGTTGCATACAGAACCAATGGGACTCCAAATAAATGGTGGTTGGCATTTGCCAAGAGGAAATTCATGAACATCATAGTTCCTACTTGATTGATGTTCTATATACTCTATCATATGAAAATCAACTCTTCTGCCCAGTGAGAGTATGTGCACGAACGAACATACATTGTACCTGATGTTGTAATATTATGAACCTGAAGTGTGAATTAGGAGCATGATTGTGTACACTTACACCGACATAATATTAGGAATTTGTTACTGTGAACTTCTTTTGTCATCAAGTAGGCAGCAAGGTAAAAAATATAGGGAAATTTGTAAAACTATGCCTCATAATGGCATGAATTTATAACCTATGCTAGTATAGTTTAAAATTGAAAAACTATGATTTTCAATGTTTTGAGGACAAGAATGCCCTCATTCTAACTTAAACAAAAATAATTCATATTTGATTAATTTATTAAAATCTATTTTCAAAGTAATATTCAGTTTCTATATAATTTTTTTATTCAATCTTATAAATTATTAAAATTATATTAATATTTTTTCTTAAAAACCAGATTATTTTGATAATAATTCAAATTTTTAATGGTGATTTTTCAAAAACTATATGTTAAATTTTATATAAATTTTTTATTTATTTTTTAATTACTAAATTCATATATTATATGAGATTTCTTTAAAAATCGGATTATTTTGGTAAATAAATTTTAAAAGATAATTCAAATTTATAATGGTAATTTTTGAAAATCAATTTCAGTTTTTTACAAAAATATTTGATTGTTGTGTAACACGTGTTGCTTGGGTGGCCACACGCTTACATGAGACACATATGGCATGACTCATTCTATATAATTTTAACTATATATACATGTACAAATAAGAATATATGAAAAGGAGTATAACCACCTTCCCTGTGTGATGAGTTTAATGACTTTTAGTTTTTAACTTCTGTACATATATCATGCACTTACAAATATAACCAAGTCCATCAAGATCATCTAAGTATCATACGAGACTTTGCGTTGATTCTTCTAAGGTTTTTATAACACGTTATCAGCACGAGTCCGCTCCATTCAATCGTTAAGTTTTCTCAATTCGTTATTCAGTACGAACGCTCTATTCTACTGTTCAGGTATCAGATTTTTTATGTCATCGTTAATTTATTTATACCTGATTCATGCTCATTTATATAAGAATATTTACGGTTTCCAATAAGTATGCTTTGTGACTGCCAATATACATTGGATCTTTCACATCAGAAATTTGAAATTTACAATATACTTGTATTTTATCGTTAATACATGAATTTAAAGATTCGTTGAAACCGAAACGTTTGGACCGGAAGTTCCAAATATATAATATCAGCGATCCGATATGTGTTGGACCAGAAGTTCCAAATAAATATACAAACGACCTGAAGTCGAGTATGATCCTGACATGCAATTATTTTGATCAATGTTCATGATGGATAACTTGACAAAGCTTAATTATGCACCCCTTAGACTAGACGGGAAGAACTATTATGAATGGGCACTAGACACGACTCTCCACTTGAGATCTCATAATCTTGGAGACGTCATAAAAGAGGGGAATAACGAATCAGTTAAAAACAAAGTCACGACCACAATATTAATCCGTCATCACATGCATAAAAACCCACGACTTGAATATATAATTGACGAAGACCCCCTTAGTCTATGGGCTCAGCTCAATGAGAGATTTGAGCATATGAAAGCAATAGCTCTCTCTCTCGTGCCCTATATGATTGGTCTAATATCAGGTTACAGGACTTTAAGTCTATAAATGAGTACAATTCGGCCATGTTTAAAACTGTTTCCAAGCTTCGCATTTGTGGTGAGAAGATAACTAACGAATCTATGCTTGAGAAAACATTCTCCATGTTCCATCCCTCAAATATGCTCCTGCAGTAGCAATATCGAGAAAAAGGGTTTCAGAAATTTACATATCTAGTTGCTTGTTTGCTCGTTGCAGAGAAAAATAATGAATTATTAATGAAGAACCATCAAACTCGCCCTGTAGGCAGTGGTCCATTCCCTGAAGCGAATGTGACAGGATATGATGGTAACTCTGGACCCAGATGAGGTCGAGGACCCTTTAGGGGTCGAGGTCGTGGACGTGGTCGCAGTCATGACTATGGGCATAACAATTTCCAACCTTATAGAAGAGATGATAAGGTGTACCACCATAAGTGGACCCGATATGAGAAAGGAAAAGGCCCACAGAACCCGACTCCCATAAATGCCGAAAACATATGTTATCGTTGTGGAGGGGTTGATCATTGGTCACGTGTATGTCGTGTGTCAAACCACTTGGTAAAGTTATACCAAGAGTCGATCAAGAGAAAAGAGAAGGTCGTTGAGACAAATTTCATTGATCACGTGAGCCCTGAAGATGCTCCGATCAAGCTTACAGTCTCCGACTTCTTTAAAGATGATGACATAAATGTGGACTGTGATGAAAATGTAGATTGAACTTGTGTCGTTATGTATTCCCCTTCTTTTAGTCAATGTGAAATATATATGATGTTTTTGTAATCCTTTCATAAGTTTACAAACTAATGTAATACTTCTTTTTATGAAAGGATATGGATCCCAACTATGGGTCACGTATTTGCAGAAATGATGACGACTTATGTATTGTTGATTGCGCGTCGATGCACACAATCTTAAGAGATAAAAAAATATTTCTCTTATTTAACCTTGGTTGAAGCAAATGTTAGCACAATTATGGGTACTGAAAATTTGATAGAAGGCCCTGGAAGAGCTACCTTGATATTAGAAAATGGAACAAGGTTAAATACACATAATGCTTTATATGCAAGTAGATCCAGAAGAAAAGTACTTTGCTTCACGGATATTCGTAGCAACGGATATCATGTCGAGACCAGAAGTGAAAATGAGACTGAGTTTCTATATATCACTTTTAATAAGTGTGGTGAAAAGCGTGTACTTGAAAAATTACAGGTTCTATCACCAGGTTTGTATTATACAATCATAAGAACCGTTGAAACCTACGTAACAATGAACCAGAAGTTCATTAATCCAAATGCTTTGGCACAATCGTCTTGGTCATCCGTGATCGACCATGATGCGTATGATTGTTGAAAACTCATGCGGGCATTCATTAAAGGACCAGAAGATCCTAATGTCCAATGAGATATCATGTACAACTTGTTCACAAGGAAAATTAGTGGTCCGACCATCGCAAACCAAGATTAAAATTGAAATGTCATCTTTCTTGCAGAGGATTCAGGGAGATATATGTGGTCCTATACATCCAGCTTGTGGACCATTCAGTTATTTCATGGCACTAATAGACGCATTCAGTAGATGGTCTCATATATGCTTATTGTCAACGCGAAATGTTGCATTCGGTAAATTGTTGGCACAAATCATTAAGCCGAGGGCACATTTCCCTGATCATCCTATTAAGTCGATTCGTCTTGATAATGTTGGTGAGTTCACATCAAAAGCATTTGATTATTGCATGTCTTTAGGGATTGATATTGAACATCCCGTTGCACATGTCCATACCCAAAATGGTTTAGCAAAATCGTTTGTTAAACGTATACAGGTAATTGCACGTACATTACTAATGCAATCACAATTACCTATTTCTGTTTGGGGACATGTTGTATTACATGCTGCATCTTTAATTCGTATAAGACCAAGTGCATACCATCAATATTCTCATGTACAACTAGTGTGTGGGCACCAACCTACTATATCCCATTTGCGAACCTTTGGTTGCGCAGTGCAAGTGCCGATTGCACCTACTCAACGCACAAAAATGGGACCCCAACGTCGGTTGGGGATATATGTTGGTTTTGACTGAGCGTCCATTATAAGGTATCTTGAACCTCGGACGAGTGATTTGTTTACTGCAAGATTTGCAGATTGTCATTTTGAGGAGGCAACATTTCCACCTCTAGGTGAGAAAGATAAACCTCATGAAGTAAGGCATGAACTCTCTTATAAGCCTCCTGAAGTTGTGCATGAACTTTCTTGGAAAGTGAGTTCGTTGTCTCATTTAGACCCACAGACATCACAATGTGAAACAGAAGTACAAAGAATAATTCATTTGCAAAATATTGCAAATCAAATGCCTGATGCATTTGCAGACACGTCAAAAATGACACGGTCTTATATAGATGCAATCAATATACCAGCTAGAATTAAGGTCACTGGTGATACTGCAAAAGCAGCTATCGATTCCTCTAGTGCACGCCTGAAGCGTGGGAGACCAGTTGGATCAAAAGACATTGTTCCTTGGAAGCGAAAATGTCAAACGAATATAGGGGATAAGAAAACGGTAGTTCCAGAAGAGATCCTCAAAGCTTCAGATTATCTGAAACGAGAATTCAAAATGAAAGATTTAGGAAGGACTAGACATTGTCTCGGCCTGCAGCTCGAGCATCTGTCTGATGGCATTTTGATCCATCAATATGCATATGTTGAAAAGCTCTTGAAGCGTTTTAGTATGGATAATGCTTATCTTCTCAGTACTCCAATGGTCGTCCGTTCTTTAGATCCCAGAAGAGATCCATTCCGTTCCAAAGAAGCAGATGAAGAGATACTTAGTCCTGAAGTACCATATCTAAATGCTATTGGGGGTTTGTTATATTTGGCGCAATGTACGTGGCCTGACATAGCGTTCGCAATAAATGTACTTGCCAGGTTCAGTTTAGAACCCACTCGACGACATTGGAACAATATCAAGCATGTACTTTGTTATCTGAGCGGGAGCAGAGATTTGGGACTTATGTATTCTAAGTCCAGGGGGGCGTTGGCCTGGTCGGATATGCGGATGTAGGCTATTTATCAGATCCTCACAAAGCTCGCTCCCAGACAGGATATGTTTTCAACTGTAGTGAAACAGCCATTTCCTGGCGCTCTACGAAACAGACTTTGGTTGCGACATCCTCGAACCACTCGGAGATTGTTGCTCTACATGAAGCTAGCCGAGAACGTGTATTCTTGAAGCATGTATTATGCTCAATCGGAATTCCCCCGAAAAGCTCTCCTTCCATCATATATGAAGACAATGCAGCTTGTATAGCTCAAGTCAGAGGATGTTATATCAAAGGAGACAGAATCAAGCACATCTCTCCGAAGTTCTTTTATACTCATGAGCTCCAGAAGAGTAATGAGATATATGTCAAGTAAATTCGATCCTGCGATTATCTTACTGATTTATTTACTAAAGCTTTGCCAACTTCTATCTTTGAGAAGTTAGTTCACAGAATCGGCATGCGTTGCCTTAGCAAGCAACCAAAGTAGTATGCCTGAAGTCAGGGGGAGACAAATTTTTTGCGCTCCACTCTTTTTCCCTTATCCAAGTTTTGTCCCACAGGGTTTTCTTGGAAATGTTTTTAACGAGGCAGCACCAAGCACAACATCAAGCACGTTTTGCGCGTTTCACTCTTTTCCTTACAGGTTTTGTCCCATCGGTTTTTCCTGAGGAGGTTTTTAACGAGACAACTTGAAGCAATTTTTAATGGTGATATCCAAGGGAGAGTGTTGTGTAACACGTGTTGCTTGGGTGGCCACCACCCTTGCATGAGACACATATGGCATGACTCATCCTATATAGTTTTAACTATATATACATGTACAAGCAAGAATAAGAATATATGAAAAAGAGTATAACCACCTTCCCTGTGTGATGAGTTTAATGGCTTTTAGTTTTTAACTTCTGTACCAATATCATCCGCTTACAAACATAACCAAGTCCATCAAGATAATCTAAGTATCATACGGGAATTTGTGTTGATTCTTCTAATGTTTTTATAACATTTATCCAATTTTATTAGTTTTTTTAAAAGAGAAATTTTATTGAGCATTTATTCTACAAGAAAGTAGAACAAAGAAAGAAAATGATCCTTAAAAAGGACTATTTCCTCAGACTATTACAACTACAAGAGCCAAAACAGATAGCAAAAGCAAGAAAAATGAAAGAGAAAGTCGTCATTGAATCCTTCCTCATTGCCTACATCCTACCCGAGGTCAAGCAAAGAAACTGGTTAGAAACCGAAATAGGGAAAATCGGATCCTCAACCTCACTATACTCGACGTCCTCCTCAACACGTTGCGGAATGTCTTTGGATTGATCGAGCATCCATGGAACAAAGTTAAAAGCCTTTTTTTCCACTTTCTTGCTAAAACTCCAATCACCTGAGCTATCCATCTTAGCAATATCAACAGTAAAGCTCACCAAATTGCCTCCTCTATCAGCTGTAGTTTTAGCTCTTGTCCGATAAACGACAATTGGAGGAACATGTTCTTTTGACTGTCCCTTCTTTGGAAGACCACGTCTTTTTGGTTGAGCTAAAACATTGCTTTGAGTCGCGGAGATTGGATTCGGGGATTTTAAGAGAACCTCCTTCCACATGCTACTATGTTGGTCCTCAACAGGATCACATGCTTCTACCTCGACAACGTCGAGCTGATTGCCACCACCGAAACAAGGGGAAGGATCAATATCCTCATGTGTCTGGACTTGAAGGCTTGAGCCCATCAATGGTCCCAACGGAATCATAACCTGCAAGCCAAAGCAGCTTGCCGAGTGGGCCTCAAGACATGGAAGAGCCTCAACACTAGACGCAACCACACCACCAAGCTCTGATCCACTGGAACCACTGGATCCCAAAAGCTCAGACGAGACTACCAGAATCGGCACCGGAATATTCTCGACTCGCTTGGAAGACGTTCCAAATAGATCCCGAGGGTATGCCAGAGCTAAGTACAATTTGTGTCCATTAATCGTGTAACCATTGAAGGTTTCCACTGCCATGGACGAAGATTCCGGTGACAAAAACGAAACAAACACAAAAAGCTTTCCACCCCTGTTCGCACGATTCAAAACAGTGCATCCGGTAATCTCGCCAAACGCACCAAAAGTGTGACAAACCCAATCATCCGAAGTCACAAAGGGTAAGTTTCGAATATACACTTCGTTCAGAATTACCTGTGCTGGATCGAGTCCCTTAAGAGCTGGAAAAGCCCGCTTCTTCTTCTTCAACAGGTTCACTGGATCAGAAGAACCACCCTTCTCAAGCTTCCCACCAACCAACCCGACCTCGTTACCCTGTTTCTCAAACGCGTCATCACGAACCTGAGCAGAACTCGGCTGCACTGGTTCTACTAACTTCCCAATCTTACTGGTCCGACCAGAAGCGTCCTTAAACGGAACCTTCTTGTTCCGAACTATCGCGGGAACATGACTATTGATCACCACGACTTCAATGGGTTAGGAACCTCCTTCTTTAATAAGTAACGCTGGTCGGTTCTACCGTAGCAGAATGATTCTTTGGACGATTGGGTTTCTTTACTGTGTTCTTACGAACCTTTTCATTCTGATCAATAGAAGCTTTTTTACATGTTGCGGTTTGAACCCAGTGGATAACAGTGCAATACTCTTCGTACAGGGCAATCAATCTCGAACAAAAAGACTTGAAAGACAGTATCTCCGGCCTTGGCTTCATCCTCTGCGAGCTCTTGCTAACTTATTTCGTTGAAATGTGAAATGCTCAAACCCACAATCAGATCCAAAAGAAAAAGAGAAACAACAACAATTTCGCAGAACCCTCTCTGCTGAATTCGCGGAACCCTCTCTGCTGACTTGACCACACAACAACAAATTCAACAATTTCGCAAAACACAAAACAGTAGAACCCTCTCTGCTAAGTCGCGTCACACTCGCGCAACCACAGAAGAAACGATGCCGGATCAAAGAATGTCGCAGCAGGGATGATCAGAAACGCAGCAGCAATCGCTCCCTTCTGTTGACTTACCGAAAACGAGGCGAGAAAGGCAAGATCGCAGTCTATGGACGACTTTTTGGTTTCGGCTTGAACACTGAATCGCGACTGGGCGGCGAAGGAAGCCACCAAATCGCGACTGGGCAACGAAGACCAGAGCACCGGAGCGACCTCGTGACTGCGATCGCCACCGCCCCGGCAATTTTACTAGTTAATAAAGTTATATTTTATTTTTTAAAATGTAAAATAAAAAATAAATTATAATATGATATTTATAATTAATAAAATATATTATAAATTGAATTATCATTTTAAAGTTATTTATGAAAGTAATCTGATTTTTTTTAAATCAAAATCTGATTTTAGTATTTAACTATATATATTTTTATATAAAATATGAATATATAAATTAATATATGAATTTAATATTTAATAAAATTTATTTTTTTTATATAAAATAATATATATATATATAGGGGAACAATCAAGTACAAACCCTATTTCGGGTCAGAAAGTAGAACTAATCTGGACCATTCATTATCCAGATCGGATGGCCACCGAAATTCAAGGGGGGGGGGGGATTGATTACGAAATCAATTACAAGATATGCATTAATTAGAAAGATATTAAAAGATATGCATTACATCTGGGCCATTAATTCTACGATCCAAGGGTCCAAATTGATAGTTCTACGTTCTGACGAAAGATATAAGTTTGTACCTGATTGTTATCCTATATATATATATAGGGTATCTATCCAGTAAAAACCACCCTTATTGTGCAAACTACGAACTCACCAGGTGCTGACACGTGGCACGTTTAGTGCTGATAGTTTGCGCAGCACGATGCTAATAGTTTGGGACTATTGGCACTGTGCGCCCAAACTATTAGCACTCTGCGCGCCACGTGTCAGCGCCTGGTGAGTTCGTAGTTTGCACAATAAGGTGCGGTGTTTTATATATATATTGTCCACGTGTCAACATCTGGTGCGCTCTGCTGACATCACTTTGGGGGGATCCTGTGGCTCTAATGGGTTCGTAGTTTGCACAATAAGGGGAGGTTTGTACCTGATACCAATCCTATATATATATATAGGAACTTTCAGGTACAAACCTATCTTATGGTGCAAAATAAGAACCAATCTATGCCATTGATTACTCAGATCGGACGGCCACCGAAATTCAGGGGGGTGATTGATTACGAAATCAATTACAAGATATGCATTAATTATAAAGATATGTATTAAATCTTGGCCTTTAAATCTACGATCAAAGGGCCCATATTGATAGTTTGTATTTCTGACGAAAGCTACAAGTTTGTACCTGAATGTTATCCCATATATATATATATGAAAAATTATCATTAAAAACTTGAATTATCTTTTTAAAAATATTTATCAAAATTATATGATTTTTAAGGAAAAAATTAAAATATAATTTTAATAATTTATAAGATTGAATAAAATATTATTATATAAAAAACTAAATTTTATTTTGAAAATGAATTTTAAAAAATGAACTAAATATGGATTATTTTTGTTTAAATTATGGTGAGGGTATTCTTGTCCTAAAAAAAATTGAAAAGCATAGTTTTCTAATTTTAAACTATACTAGCATAGATTACAAATTCATGTTATCATAGTTTTACAAATTTTCCAAAATATATAGAAAAGGGACAATGGCATAATTATATTGTTTTTTTAAAAACTCGCCTTTGAAGAGGCGGACGAAGGATTTTTTTTTTAAGCTAAAGATTTTATTAAGCAAATGTTCTATAAGACTATAGAACAAAGCAAGAAAGGATCCAAGAAGATCCATTCCTCAGACCATTACCAGCTCCAAAGAGCGAAATACAAAAAAGAAGAAACAAAAACAAGAGAGAAACGTCTTGCCTACTTCCTATCCGGATTCAAACAAGTGAACTGGTTAGAAACCGGAAAGGGGGATAAAGCATGTTCTAAAGTCGGTTCCAAAAACTCCTTGTTTAATCGCCAAAGCACAAAGATCAACAGGTTTATGGCTAACTTTTGAGCTGTAACTCCATTTTCTCGAGCTATCTTTTTTGGCAACGTCCACAATAAAACGTCCCGTTTTATCCCCTCTATCGGTAGAGGTCCTGGCTCTTGTCTAATAGACCACGATTGGTAGAACAATCACCTTCGAGTGACCCTTCTTTGGACGTCCACATTTCTTTGGCTCGACCGGTTTTTCCAAGACTTCCTTCCATGGACTTCCTTGCAACCCGACTTCCAGAAACGGTTCACCATCCCGAGAAAGGACATCATTTTCCACTAGGTCCGATCTCACAGCTAATGGGTCTAAAGCATTTCCAATACGATTAAAAACGGTAGCCAAACTTAGATCCTCATGGGCCAGCGAATGAGCCTTTTTGGCTGGGCTTAACTCAAACCCACCCAAAACAGTCCCGCTACCTCCTTGTGAAAGACCTAATCTGATCTGGTCCTCAACCAGGCCTTCTCTAACTGGATCAGGCCCACCCTGAATTAGCAAGCCCAAAACAGGACCTCCAAGCCCACCCGCTTGCTCAAGCTTCTGTATCAGTGGCGCGCTCGGAGACGAAGCTGGTGACACCGTGATTATCGGTACTGACGCTCCCGAAATAGTAGGAGACCGATTCGAAAAAGGAAACCCTTTCGAAATGGGAATCTCTTTCGGATTCAACATCCATTGAATTAGGGGATCAGCGCCAGAAACGGAAACGATTGAAGCTGATCGTTGCAAATTACCAACATCCTGAGGAAGCGACGGTGCAGTGACCGCCGACGAAGTTCTGGGCCTTGACTCACGAAGACCATCCTTCCCCTCACCAAACGCCCAAAGGATTTCCCCAGAGGGAGCTTCCGGATCACCATGTAAAACAGAGCATGTGCTCCATTTTACAAGCTCGACTGATTCAGTCACCGGATATCGCACAAAACGCCGCGAAGGCGGAAGAAGGATGATATTGTTATTTTGAAAAATATATAGATCACATGCAAGGTTCTAAAAAACGCTAGGCGTTAGTCAGATGTTTAAGAGCCTTTAAGGATTAATCGCAGCTTAATAAGAAATTAATCAGATTTATATATTTATATTTTTTAATTTTTTTAACAAATATGTTATTATATGTATGAACAAAATATGAATTGTAATGTGAAAAAACAGTAATAAACATTTAAAAAATACAAAAAAGTATTTGTTATATTCATATCCTTAGATAACCAAAAATAATCAAATCTTTTTTTAAAATAAATATTAATAATAAATAATTAAAAATAAATATGATATCGTAAACTTTTTTTTGATAAGCGAAATATTCATTAGGCATTCGTTCTATAAGCACTTAGAAACGAACCAAAGAAAATGACCCTTAAAGCAAAGGGCTTTTCTCCAAACCATAACGGCTACTAAGAGCAAAACAAAGAAAACTCCTGATACAAAACAACCCCCAATACCATCCCGCCCCCAAATGAAACACCAACGTAATAAATATGAACCAAACAACTACACAAAGGAGGTTAAAAAACCAAAGAACCCACAACCTCAAGCTCCCGGCGCCATCAACCTCCTCCCGCTTTCCTGCTCTGCTTTAAACACCAACCTGGATCTCTCGACCACTCCTCAAAGGATATTCCATGCCGAAGAGAACCCGAGTTCCAAAACAAGCCAAAAGAATGATGCTTAACTTTAGCCACTACATCATCAACAGATACCATCACCGAATTCAAAGCTACCCCATTTCGCACCAATCAAATAAGCCATAGAGCGAGATAACCAACACGAATCCAACCTGGCCACCATCTTCCGGTTCCCAGACCTCTCCACAACATCAAAGTCCCTGCTATACTCTTCGGCATGGGGCCAACAATCCTCCACCAAACTAACATCTTGCACCAAACCTCCCACGAATAAAAACAATACAACAGCAGGTGATCCACAGTCTCAAACTTAGACTTGCAAAACAAACATAACATTCGATTAAGAGAAACGTTTACCCCCTGCTCTCCAGAAAATCCATGGTCGGTAAGGCTCTATGCACCGCCAGCCACACAAAGACACTGAAAGTACCGAATTTAAGGTGTAAGTTATGTCGTCTATGATTAGAAGAAGAAGAAGAAGAAGAAGAAGAAGAAGAAGAAGAAGAAGAAGAAGAAGAAGAAGAAGAAGAAGAAGAAGAAGAAGAAGAAGAAGAAGAAGAAGAAGAAGAAGAAGAAGAAGAAGAAGAAGAAGAAGAAGAAGAAGAAGAAGAAGCGATAAATAAATTATATAAAAACATAAAAATCAGATTAATGCTGTAAAAATTTCCGCCTAGTCCATGTTTAATCCACATTTAAGGCCGATTTTTAGAACATTGATCACATGAGCGTCGAATATTATTCTAAATGGATTTTTCTATTATTTTTAACAGATTTCAACCAAGATATATTAGACCAACCACAACCATGGCTCAAAATGGGGTGCTGGACCTGGGTCCAAAGCTCGGAACACCGAGCCGTTGTAACCGAACGGAGAAAGAGGACCTTGGGGGCTTTGGAGCCCCATGCACGGTTGGGTTCCGAACCTAGACTTGCTACTGGTGGACCAATCAGATGTCCTCACGTGGACAAGGAATTAAAAAAAGTTATTGTTTTTTTGTTTATTTTTTTAATTTAAAAAATGTACAAAATAATATATTTTTTTCCTGATATATACAATTTGACACCCTCATTATTTTTGTACCAAAACCCAACAAGCTCATTCTCAAATTCTCTCGAAATTCGATATTACAAGTTTGATGACGGTAGACGATTTATTGGAACTTATGGAAATAGAAATGGCAATGGTCAAGGAAGAGATGGAACGTATAACTGACAAGTTCCTTGCAGAAGTAGAGACCATCATATATAATTGACAAAGTCGTTCAAGAGCACTAGAAAAAAAAGGTTGTTGATTCGAAATCGTAACGATGGGAACGAGCATTTGATGCACGACTACTTTCCAGAGGAGCTGATTTACGGGGAAGATATATTCCAGCGTCGATTCAGAATGAGCCGAAATCTTTTCCTCGTATAGCAGAGGTCGTTGTCTCTCATGACAACTACTTCGTTCAAAAGACAAATGCTTGTGATGAAGCAAGATTTACTCCATATTAGAATTGTATTGTTCCAGTCTAGATGCTGGCATATAGTGACGCCACTGATTCCTTAGAAGAAACAATGCGAATGAGTACCTTGAATATCCTGAAATGTATGCAAGCATTTTGTAAGGCTGTCGTTCAAATTTTCAGGGATGGGTATGAAATGCGGATGATGTAAAACAACATAACCCGGTTGTTGCATATGGCGAGAGACCGGGGTTCCCAAGTTACATAGGGAGCCTTGATTGCATGCACTAACAGTGGAAGAATTTATTGTTGATACAGAAAGGAGAATTTGACAAAAGAGATCATGGAAACAAGCTAACAATTATGTTGGAAGCCATTGCTTCACGTGACTTGTGGATTTGGCATGCTTATTTCAGTTTTCCGGTTCGAACAACGACATAAACGTTCTCAACAATTACATATCTTCCAAAACGTATTGGAAGATTGTGAACATACAATTCCGTACGAAATAAACGGTACGGTTTACGACTATCCTTATTAGTTGGTTGATGGAATTTACCCAACTTGGAGTCGTTTTGTGAAAAAAATACCATGGCATCTCAAGCCTAAGGGTAAATTGTTTGCGAAGCATGAAGAGAGTTTGAGGAAGGATGTGGAACGAGCATTCAGAGTTCTGCAGGCGCGTGACACATCATCACACGACCCGCCCGCTTATGGGATATAAGCACACTTTGCAAACATAATGCATACTTGCATTATTTTGCATAATATGATTGTGGATGAGGAATAAGACTCATATGAAGGAGGTGTGGAAAATTTTGTGGATGAGCCGGATGATGATATTCCTTACTACGCACCACCTGTAGAGTGGATCCATAGACCACTTCCTATGTACACGTAGTGGTTGTAAAGGTGTATATGATGGTCGTCTTCATAAAAATTTGATGTCCGATCTTGTTCAACACATTTAGGATCGATATTTAGATGTTCTCGAGTAGGTAATGTTCAGTTCGTGTATCAAATAAAATATCAACGTTTCCGATTGGACATTTATCAATTGTCACTAGCGGATTTGATTGATCACTGCGTATTTTACTTTGAATATATTTGATTTCACTCTATATATACATATCTTGTTCTCTTACGATCTTCATCTATCATCATGTCTTTCCTTTTCGGTTATAAAACTTAGTGGGAGTTCATTGAGTATGTGTTGACTTTAGACGAGATCGATTCAAGTTGGTATGAGTCTCCAACCATGGATTACGAGAGCTACGACGACAAGGAATATTATGCATATGATGGTGACACATAAGGGGAGATAGATGAATACCCATACATGTCCGATGAGTAGCCAGAGATATTCGACGATGAGTTCTTTGAAAACCACTCATCCCAGATATATATCCCAACACCCTATGACCTTTGTTATATCCCAACACCCCATGATCGTGGTTTCATCCCTTTTGGAATGCACGATTTACGTAATATGAATGAAAGTTAGTACTATATTATCTGTTGAATGTTAGTGTAATATTAACTGTTTCTAAAAAAAAATCGTAGTTTGCTTCACACACAAGTCAGTTTAATAATATTTAAATATGAATATTTCTACATGCATCCCACTACTGTAGAATCTCCAAATTCAATATCGAACCTTCCGGCTTCAAAGTCTTATAAATACAATATTTTATTCTAAACTTCATATGCAATATCTTTACAAACAGCACACCTCTATACATGCTCTTACATGGTTATTTATATCAGTGTGATGTCGAAAACGCGACCTTCCAAAGCTTATGAAATATGTTGATGGCCGGTGGTATTGGAAACAAAAAGATTATTGAAAAGGAACAAATTTTTTGATCATGACCATCCCTCCAATAGATCCAGTTTTATAAGCACGACTTGATTGAAAGTTTGGAAGCAACATCATAGTATTTAAAGCTTCATTAATCGACCCCTCTAATGATATCACCATATTGTTCTTTTCTTCATCAACACCAATGATGATAAACTTTTTGGGGATAAAAGTGAACTTAACCCAACCACGATCAAGCTCATTCGTTTCCATGTCCCACTATTCATCTCAAACACTAGAAGCATCGATGTAAGAACCGCCCCCGGTCGATCCCGGTCGAACCGGAGGTTTTCAGCGAAAGTTGACCTTTTACCGGAAAAGTCAACCGATGACTCTAGGAGTCATTCGGGACCTTTCCGGGGCCCAAAAAGCTTAGCCGTCGTTATAGTTAGCTTAGTTGGGCCGTTTCCTTTCAATTGACTGTAATATTGAGAAAAGTCAACCCGATGCCTTTTATCGGTCAATCGAGGCCCGACTAGAAATTAAATCCATTTAATTAATGGTGCTGGAATTAACTGAGTAGAAATGGTCCCCACATGGACATGTATCCACTTTTGCTTGGAAAGGAAGAAAAAAGGGGTAAAAGGACACACATACCCCTAAATTGTTGATCTTGAGAAGTGGGAAGCAAAGGGGTAGTTTGGAGATTTTCCCCTTTAGGGTATATGACCCATTGTGGGTGCATTTTCAGCCATTATTATATTGATGGCCGAAATTGGGAGAGAGGTAGAAGAAAAGTGGTTTTGGAGACTTGAAGAAGAATAAAGGAGGAAAATCGGTAGCTTTAGCCCATTTGTTACCAAAAATCTCTCAAGTTCTCTTGTTTCTTCATCTATTCTTCATCCTCAAGGTAAATCTCTCTTCCTTTTTCGTTTTGGATGATGTTGGTTCATGGGTTTTGAAGAAATTGATGAACAATGGTTGGGTTTTGGAGTTTGGTGTTTGGATGATGAATTTTTGGAGAGAATTGATGTTAGATGATTGATTTTGTTGAGTTTTTTGGAGTTTTGACGAATACCTATGATGGGGTTTGAAGTATAGACATTTTAGGGTCTGTTTTGGAGCTTGGAGAGGTCATGAATGGAGGTTTTTGGGTTTTCTTTCGTGAAAATCGCGGCTGGAGGAAGAAGAAGGCGGAACAGTGTTGAACCGTCACGGATCCGTGACGGGAGACGTCACGGATCCGTGATGGGAGACGTCACGGCTCCGTGAGGGAGACCCTGATGGCGTCAGTCACGACTCCGTGAGGAGAACCGTGACGGCGCAGCCCACGGATCTGTGACCAGATCCGTGGCTGACCTGAATTGGGCCTCTTGGGCCCATTTTGTTGAGTTTCGATTAATTGGAACGATTATCCATAATCGGGTCCTTTTGGGGTTAATTGGGAATGTTTTCCTCGTTAAACCTTTGTGAATTACTCTTGATTTGAGTTTTGTTTTGTGATCCAAGACTTTGGATCCGAGCTCGGAGGAGGAGGAGACGTTTGGACTTCATGACGAGACGGACGGGAAGCTAGCCAGGTCGTCAGCAGCTAGGAGTTAAGAGTTGATCACTTTTGAGGTAGGGAAAGTAGCGAATACTTGTTTAATTGCGGAAAGTTACTAGTATGCTTTTAGAATAATAATAAAAACCGGAAAGGTCCTAGTTTGTATATAGGATGTGATTCACTAGAATAACCACTTTCAAATACATTAATAACCAGACGAGTCATAGTTGACATATAGGATGTGATTCACTAGTTTAACCGCTTTCAATTCTGGGAAATTGAGTGCTGGTAGAATGGTCATGTCGAGCCTTAGGTTGTGTG
This sequence comes from Erodium maritimum, assembly GCA_963921825.1. Classification (NCBI taxonomy): domain Eukaryota; kingdom Viridiplantae; phylum Streptophyta; class Magnoliopsida; order Geraniales; family Geraniaceae; genus Erodium; species Erodium maritimum. The sequence continues at coordinate 37,291,753 of OY997588.1, forward strand.
CTGATTGAAATGCCATGATCTTTGATTGAGATGCATGTTGCGTGACTTAGTGTCGATAAGATTGAGAATCATGTTATGATATACTCGGTGTAGCATGTTGTGGCTATGTGTGGGCAAGTGTGCCGTGATTGATGTGATGTGAATCTTTGGTTGTGATGTGATCGGGTAAGTGATGGACCGATTGGTGTGTTATGGTGTATTGGCTCGGTTAGTATACCGTGGTCGAATTATGGCATTGTGATGCGTGTTACTCTCTTAATGTGTGTTCCAAGAGGAGTTGTGTCCGGTATGATACCTACACTGAGAGAGTATGCCGGTTTATACTATCGAGGACGAGGACGGTTTAACCACTACCCCGATGCTATGTGGTCCGGGAAGGCGTACGACCGATGTATGTGCCGGTCCGTTATGCTTGAGGCCTCAGGTCTCCGTGACGGGAAGACATCCGACTGAATGTATTGTCGGTCAGGTATGTTACTCCGAGTCTAGGTGACGGGAAGATGTCAGGACCGATGCTCTATGTTCCGGTACGATATAAATGGGACGGGTTGTGATAGCCGGTGATGTTGAGGACGGTTGTACTAAGTTATGTGTTGTTCTGCTGTGTGTTCTGTGCGTGCTGATTGGCTATATGCGTTGTATTATTTGTGATTATGGTCTTACGAGAGTGATTGGTGGTTGATACTTGTCCCGTGGGCGTTGCTGATAGTTATGCTTTGCTAGTATGCCCTAATTGGACGGTTACTCGTGGTATTGAACTGATGTTCATAACCTTGACTACTTTTCCTACTGAGCGAAAGCTCACCCTTTACCTTGTTGTCGTTCAGGTGTTGAGCGAGATCTCTGCTAGCGGGATTCTCGGCGCTTGGGAGCCAACGAGGGTCTTGTCTAGGGTCTAGTGACGTACAATTTACTTTTACTGAACCCTTTTACTATGTGTTTTTACCGAGCTGTTGACTCGTGTTATTACTTGGAGCTTTAAACTGTTATTTGAGACTCATTTTTGGGTTTAAACTAGCTTTATTTATCTATTATTTTAGTTCACGTCTCGAGTCCGGTCAAAACCGGATTTGGGGCGTGACAATTAACATATGCTAAAAACAATGGAGATCCCAGATGATCCCCTTCGAATATGCTATGACTCATCACTGAATTGAATACATATACATGATAGTATGATACACCCAAAACAAAAATATTAATTAATGCGACTACATAATTATTAGTATTGTGCCCTAGGCCAATATTGATCTTGTACGACATTATCACTTATTAATACATTAACACTATTGTTATCATTTTTGAAATGTTAATAACGTGAATAATCAACTAAAGCTGAGATAATCAAGTACGTAACTTGATAGTAAAACTCTAAGAAGAAAAAGAGTGTTATTCTAATGATTCATGGTCTTACTGATATACTAAGATTAATATGATGTTGAATGATGATCACGTTTTACCGATCATACATATTAAATATGAAGTCAAATCATAGATATCATTTAGGGAAATGGTGTTGGATGACCCACTATGACAATACTACATAGGAAATGTCATGAGTATTTCTCAATACCATAATATGGCTTAAGTCTTATGACCTTATAGTCATCATGGTTTCCACATAGGTGGTTGTGTGTCTTGACACAATTCAATGTTGTCTTTAACTGGACAACAATAAAGATTGTTGTTGGGCACATAAATTGTCTATGTAAGAGATGTGATTGATTGATAAAGGATTTGTCCCTCATGTAAATATGAGCAGATACCGTTTAAGCCCCTTGATAAGTGATTTTTTTTATAAGCTCGAAAATTTATTGAAAAGGAGACCTTTTCAAGGAGAAAAGGCCCAGCGGCAAAAACCAAGCAAACACTTACAAGGGAGCTCCAACAGCGAGAGCTAAAAGGCAAAGCAAAGAAAAAGAACAAAAAGTCCACATAAACAAGTAAGGGAGAAACAAAAAGATCAACTCTCGTCTTCGATCCCTTGATAAGTGATACTACGGAAATGCATGGTCATGCGAATCGATAATGAGTTATCACAATGACAGTCTACTGAAGATCAAGAAACAACGTTCGAATTAAGTAAGGATGACGATCATATGGTTTCTATTTGATCGAGATATCGATGAAAAAGGGATTAAGATATTAGCGGTAAAAGGTTAAGCCGGATTAACGATCATCATACACGTTTGGATAGTCATAATGCCTTGCTAGAGGCCAACTAGGACATGTGGACGAAACATGATTTTTGGCCCCACGACCAACGTGGTATGAGCCTATAGGGTCACACAAAACAACAAGCCCGAAATCTAATTGGATTTTGGAAATCCATTAAGTGAATAAAACAATATTATATTTGATACACTATTTATTTATTCATTACCTCGTTTTTCAATTGCTAATATAATAAGATTATGTTAGACAATTTACAAGCAAAATGACTCTTGAATTTCGAAATTCGAGGATGTTACTTTTGCATGTCCACTACTCCTAAAATGACTCCACTTGTCCACTTTGGAAGCCCATGTGTTAGCATTTTTGAAATAAGATAGTGTGGTCATGTTTGGGAAAGTAGAGTACATGCAAACTAGAGAGAAAAAACCAGATTTGGTTTTGGGAAACCTTGTTGGTGTGGATACCGGTAGAGGACATGTTCATTTAGAGACGTCTCAACATAGTCAATCAGTAGAAACGTTTTGGTCCCTGTCTCGAACTAGGCTTAAAACCGAGTGGTAATTTACTTGAACCTTTCGTTTATCAGTTTACTCATAATTACATGAATCCAGAGGCATTTCTAGCCTCTAGGTAAAAATTTTAATTTCTGTAGCTTTTTTCTCCCTAGAATCCTACAATAATTTGTACAATGAAACTTAATCAACTTGTGATTTTTTATAATCTTTGTACATAAATTTGAACTTTTTAAGATTTCAAGGTGAAGAACCCTATAAAACCTTAGCAACAATGATGTCAACTTCTGTATTAGAGACACATACCTCTCATTCTCTTGAGTATTGCTTGCTTGAAACCTCTCATTTCTCTCCCTGCCTCAGTCATTCCTCAACCTCCACCTGTATTGTAAATATTTCCACAGAATTTGCAAACAGATGACCCTCCATGAACTTCTCTTTGCTCTCTCTCTTCTTCTTCCCGACCCCATAGACACTGACTTCTCTGTTCCCTTTCTGACTACACCTCTCAAGATCGATCAAATCTCCACCCAACTCCGACCTCTGCAATTCCACCAGTACCTCTATCGACCCTTATTCGAGCATGGCTTAAATGGTTTTTTTTTTGCGCCCAAAATATCCGATTTCGAGTACGCAGTCCATGCCCATGACTCATATTTCAAAGGCTCGGTGTTTGAGGAAACCTATGATTCAGGGCATTTCTCCGTTGTACTCATTCCTGTCAACTAATGGAGATTTGATCGGTTTGATAAGTGAATAGTGCACCTGTATGGAGTTCCACGAACCCAATCCAATCAGAGCATGAACCGTTGGACCCATCACCACCTGACCCACGAACACATCTTTGTTGAAGCGAATCAGCGCCTACACGGCGTGCACACCTTATTCTCGGGCTGTCTTCAGGCATTTCTTTTTGTACAGAATCAATTCTATCAACGAGAACACCTTCGATTTCAGCACTAAAACTTGTAGCTTGCGGTTGAAATCCTATAAGACCTGATTTTCGAACTGGCCCAAGGGCTTGACCAGTTCGTCGTGGTCGTCGAACGGTTCCTTGAGACCTCAGGTCAAGTTCTCGATGCTCTCGCTATTGATCCATGCCTGAATTTCGTCTTGGATGGACTCGACGACCTGGGAGATGGAGTAGGCGGAGGCCTGGTGGGTGAAAAAGGAGCGGAGACCGAAGCTGGGAGTGTTGCGGAGGGTGTTTAGGTGTTCTTTGAAGTCGGAGAGGTGGTGGGTGAGATTGGGGTGGAGAGGATGCAATCAGACTCAGTCTTGAGCTCCAACAGAGCTCTAATGGCGGCGAAGTTGGAGTCATCCAGGTCGGGTCTCGGGTGTATCTGCAACTCATGGGAAGCTTGCTTCAGAGCTTCGAGCACTTTGACCACTGATAGTGGCGAGCATGCTCCCCTGGACGCCTCATCCACGCCCGCTCAGTTTTTTCTTCTCTAGAGAGAAGAAAGAGAGACTAGAGACTAGGGGTATGCAAATATCTGACAGTCATCGAAAATCGGTCGACATTGACCGTCCCCATCACGAGAATCACCCGAATCGATGTCATCGACGATGGTTACGGTTAAAAAAATACTAACCCGGTGATATTTTGGGTGGGTACAATTTTGTATCTTTCACACCGGTAAAAAACCGATCGACCGACTTTTATTTCATAAACCCCAAATTGATTTAATTTACATTGGCTGTTTTATGCCCTGCCTCGACTCAACATATTTTACCAAAATTATATAAGTTTATGACCTAAGCCCATTTTACGTTTAGTCCATTTAATTTTCAACCACCAACTAACTCATTGCATTTAAGTCTATTTATTTTTCAGCCATCAATTAACCTTAACCCTAATAATGGGGTGGATAAAAAACCGTCTGTCACCAAAAACCTTGTTAACTAAATTGACAAATATTCAAAAATGATGTCAACAAATAGAAATGAAGTATAAATTTCGTTAAAGAACTTAAATCATGGATCAAATTTGAAGCTTAAAATGAAGGCCCAAAAAGCCCCAATGGACTTGGTAGACCGGTTAAAAACCGTAACCGACCAACCCCATAACTGACCGGATTCTTAGATAACCGCCGGTTATGAAGACGATGACGGTTATGGATCCTTATAAACCGATAGTTACAGTCCGGTTACCGATTTAAGGTTAAAAGGGTGGTTACCGGCCGACGCCTACCCCTACCAAAGACGGGTTTGTTTCTGAGAAGAATACACAGGCTCACTCCAACCAACGACCAATTGTCTTCATATCCATCTGTGTAAGTAAACCGTTTATATTGGGCTAATGAGTGAAGCCCAAATACATCGGGCCCATTCGTTGTATGACAGATCGCATTCACATGTCCATAGGCCCGACTCACTTGGGCCTAAGTAATTTGAAGGTGTGTACTCCTGGTCAATGAAAATAATTTTCGAATCCAACCTTCTAAATCTGTCGGGTTCCACAAGACAGTCAGGATTCAAGTAACGTCTCCGACCAACACCAAATTCACCGCACCAACCAGCCACCACACTACACAATCAACAAACGCTCCTCTCTAGCTTACGCCACCTACCACTGCCACTTCGCGGCTATCCTACGCTTCCTTCCCTCACCAACCCAGCTCCTCTCTGTCCAGAAATAGACGCGGCCGGTCTTCGATCGCCGCCAAACTTCCAATCACTCGTCTCTCTCCTCTGCGAATGATCTCTTCAAGGTACTCTCTCGGCAAAAACAAATCCTCGAAAATGCTATGAATCTGTCGTTTTTTATGTAATTCTGGTTCGGTTAATGCTGTTAGGTCATTTTGATCGCACGAGATCCCAAGTAAGGAATTTATCTTTAATCTCGTCTTTGCAGTCAAGGGACTCCAGAAATTTACTAAAAGATTTAATTTCAGATTTTGTTGGTCTGGTGTTTCTCTTCTATCAATACCTCTTACTTACATAGTTACTTGATTTTACTTCATAATCAGATTCAGTGCAAATCATCTCCTATGTTGGCCTTAACATGGCATTGTGTATTTCCTATGAATGCGTGCTTATATTAGGTTTTTCCTTCATGGCTTGTGATATTAGTTTAATCAAAATGAATGGGAAGCAACAACAGAACACAGCACCAGGATAATTGAAAAGTTGAATGAGAAATAAATTAGTGATGATAAAGTGAGAAAATGCATCCAATTGGACTGGGTTTTGCATTTGGTTGATATTCTTTAACTATTGTGTAATTGGGTTTAGAATTCCCCCATTTGGTAGGTAGATATTTCCAGGAACCTCAGGTTTTTGTTTTTAAGCAATTCAGGTTTAGGTGCTGCCACAACTAACCCATTTAATTAAGATTAGTCATTATGTGTCAAGTCTGAATTCTCAGCCATTCTTATTATTTTGATTACTTGTTTTCTTTTTGTTCTACTTGCATCTTATACTTTGGTCTTACATATATATCATATGAAGTGCATGGATCAAAACCTTCTTTTGATGTTGTATAATTATAGTCATCCCAAAGCACTTGGTATGTCCTTTGCAGTTGGCAATCTTATCTTTCCGTTTCTGCAGGTGATCACATTATGTTCTTTGGTGATTGCCCAACAAAAAAAACTGCAAGAAATATGACTATCATGGGGGTTGTGTTTCTTCACTTGCTGTTTTCATCCTTTATCTTCTTGAGCTTTGTGGACAATGGAAGTGCAGGGCTCACAAGTACTTTTACTCGAAAAGAGTGGCCGTCTGTTGATATCCCTCTTGAAAATGAAGTATTTGCAGTTCCCAAGGGACAGAATGCACCACAACAGGTTAGAGTTCATAGTTTCAACATCTCTTTAAGCTGTTGAGTAAGAAACTGTGGGGGAAATGTGCACCCTCTATTGCATTTTCTGTGCTCACACTATGCATCTCTGAAAATATATTCCTATTCGAGCTCCATGGTCTTTATTTTAATTCGTTCAGGTATCCAACAATAATCTCTTTTTTCCATTTCCACCCTTACAATTATGTCATCACTCATTATCTCTACCCACTACTTAATCATTTGGGTTCTCTCATTCTACTGCAGCCTCTTCTAGGTCACGTGCATACCTAGGGCTTTAAGTGCTACATGTCACTACTTTAGGTAATGCTTCTTTAGTGGAGAAAGTGAGGCTGCCTAGGCGCCTTGCTAACTATTGGTCCATGCCGGCCTTTGATGCTTATTATTTGCTAATTGTTGCTTCCCATTTTTGGAATTATTAGATGACCTGACTATCTGTATGTATTTTTCTTGTATTTTCTCTTGCATAATTAGTTTAGTTTTCATGTCTGTCTACTTCGTTTGGGGTCACGATGTCATTATTTAGTCGGAAGTTTTATTGTAGGTGCATATCACTCAAGGTGACTATGATGGAAAGGCAGTTATTATTTCGTGGGTGACACCTGATGAACCGGGTTTAAGTGAAGTGAAATATGGCAAATTAGATAACAAATCTGCCTTTACTGCAGAAGGGAGGGTGACAAACTATACCTTTTACAAGTATAAGTCTGGTTACATCCATCACTGCCTTGTTGATAACCTTGAGGTAGTTATGCAATTTAACATTGGAAGTATTATTTTCATGTCTGACTGTATATCTCTAAACTTGATTTTTCGTCTTCTAATTTCAAGTTTGAAACGCTCTAAATAAATGTTTCTTATAAATTTTCATTGCTTCATCAATGTGTCAGTGATGTTACGAAGATTCTCTGGCTTCTTTGATTATACTTTTTGATATTTGAGTATCTCATTAGTTCAAAATTCTGTGAACTCTTCTTTTGTGTTGTGGATTGATTTGATTGTGTAAAAAGTCATGGTCCAAGAGCTTTTTCCCTCAATAATGCTTTTTTTCTTCTTCTTGTATTTAGTCTGACATAAGTACTACTACAAGATTGTGGATTGACTGTGTGGAAAGTAGCTTTTTTCCTCAATAATATTGTTGTTTTTCTGTATTTATAGTATGACACAAAGTACTATTACAAGATTGGAATGGGTGATTCATCTAGAGAATTTTGGTTTCATACACCTCCAAAGGTTGACCCAGATACTCCTTACAAATTTGGAATTATTGGTGAGTTATTTCTACCTAATTTAGAATTTCCTTATGGGCAAAAGGCACTAGTAGATACTTACAGAACAAAAATGCAGAAACCTCTACTACTGCAGTAGATTACGCAAAGTCTAATTTATCATTTTGCTCCATGGAGGGCCGTTTCCACTCTCTTACTGTGGCTTGCTTTTGCTATTGAATTGACCCACATTCATCTATGCCTTCCTCGTGTCCCTTGTACCGCCTTCAGTTTGAATAAGCATCTCTCCCATATAACTCCTTGACCTTTCTTGTGTGTAATTGTATAACCTAAAATGAATTGCTCTCTTATCATAAATTGACACCATCATCTCTATCTTTGGATGGTCTGTTAGGATTGTGATGAAGTTGTCTCTGAAATGTTGTTTTGTAGATTTTCTTACATGAATGACATGTTTTTTCTATGTTACAGGTGATTTAGGCCAAACATATAACTCACTTTCCACTCTTGAGCATTACATGGCAAGTGGTGCACAAGCTGTGTTATTTCTTGGAGATCTATCCTATGCTGATAGATATGAAAACAACGAAAACAATGACGTTGGTATACGATGGGATTCATGGGGTCGTTTTGCTGAGCAAAGTGCAGCATATCAACCCTGGATTTGGACTACTGGGAATCATGAGATAGAGTATATGCCTCTCAAGGTAAAGTATATATAACACATGACCAATCTATTTGTTTGAATTCTCAGATAGTCTTACTTCTGTCTACTTAGCCTTAGCGTATAAGGTCTGAAAATGAATGCCCACTGGCTGTCTACAGAACTGTTTTTTCTTTCTTTCATGCCTTGAGCTCAGAACAATCTTCAGAAAATTATTCTCTAGTCTCATACTAAGGCATGCAATCTTGTCTACTTTGTTTGGAATATGCATTATGAGGATCCGGCGTTTTAGAAATGGGACTTTGGCTTTTTAGTTTCTCATTTAGTTTTATAACTTTCCTCAGGGGGAAGTAGTTCCTTTCAAATCATTTCTTTATCGATACGCTACGCCTTATAAGGCCTCTCAAAGCACAAGTCCTCTTTGGTACGCCATCAGGCGCGCATCTGCTCATATAATTGTGCTATCTAGCTATTCTCCATTTGGTAACTTCTCTTTCCCTGCCTTTTGTGTACATCTTACATTAGTAGTTTTTATGTACAACTTCATCTACAACTAGAAAGGTCTTGGATGAATTCACGGGTTCTATCGTGAACTTTAGGATAAGTCAATTAAGAACTACCCAAAAGAACAAATATTTAAATTAAAGGATTCCAGATCCCGCACCAACTAGAGCATGCAAATCTTGCTTGTTGGTGTTACATAGTTCAAAGCACATAATAAAGCTATCCTTTTTTTTCTTCTGTATCTGACGTCAGCATTGGTTGAACCTTTTCAACAGTGAAATACACACCTCAGTGGATGTGGCTTTGGGGTGAACTTAGAAGGGTGGACAGGGAGAAGACACCTTGGCTTATTGTTCTCATGCATGTCCCACTCTACAATAGTAATGAGGCACACTTCATGGAGGGTGAAAGCATGCGAGTAGTCTTTGAGGAATGGTTCATCCGTTTCAGAGTTGACATGATATTTGCTGGCCATGTTCATGCTTATGAAAGATCAGTATGTCTCCCACTCCATTTCTCCTCTGCTCTTTTTTGTCCTCTTACACTATCCACTCTGTTGTTAGTATCGTCTTAAACTTTTTTCAATCGGGGCTTTCTGTAGTCTCCCTGCCTTTTATTTGTGTGACTTGGTGACTAGGTGTCCCAAAATACAAGGACTTCCTCAAAAGGGTAGCCGGGTATTTAAGGTTCAAAGTTCGGGCAAAGGGCCTCTTAATATTGAGGTATTTGTTGAAAATTTAAAGGGTTAATTGTCCAAAACTACATTGAAGTTTTCTCCACAAACGGATGCATGCATAAAGTTTTGTCCACGTTGTATGGTGCACTGAAGTTTTGTCCATGCTTTTGTGGGTGCATTGAAGTTTTTTCCACGCTTTATGGGTGCATTATGTATTGCTCACAAGACCATCATTCTGAACATCCCTATTACGTCAAAACTAAAAAAGTCGTGGACAACTTCAATGCACCCACAAAGCGTGGACAAAACGTTATGCATGCATCTGTTTGTGGACAAAACTTTAATGTAGTTTTGGACAATTAACCCAATTTTAAATGTGAAGAAAGAAGATAGAATGAGATAAAAAAACTTGTTTAAGTATGTCTAAATTTCAATTGGGGTATGCTTGTCTTAATAAATATGAAAAACATAGAAATCAAATTATGAAGTATTGGAACATATACAACCAATATGGCATGTTAAGAAGCATATATTGTCAAATTTCCCTTCATAAATTACTAAAAGTGGAAATATGAAATAACCATGAAGTGACAATAGAACAATACACGTTATGGAAATCTTTGCTAGGCACTTTCCTAAAGCATCTCAAATAAAAATGTTTGCTTCTAGTACCCAACTAAACTATAAATAGTTTCTCTTTTTTGTTTCCCTTTCATTGGTAAAATTTGTTGAAATGCTTGATGAACCTGCGATTCTTATTGTTCAATTTCATCAAAAATGGAAGGAGAAAATAAACAAAAGGGTGAATCAAGGAGGGCCTGAATTAACAACAATCGTTGTATTAACAGAAACTTTCATTTTTGTTTCAGTATCGAATTTCAAACATACACTACAATGTATCAACAGGGGAACGCTACCCCATACCTGATGAGTCAGCACCAATTTACATTACTGTTGGAGACGGAGGGAATCAGGAAGGCCTGGCTGGAAAGTGAGTTATTATTTTATCTTTTCACTGAAGATAATTGATGACTGGACACGTCTTTTGTACTGTTTAACTCCATGTTTGATGATTATCTCCATTCATTATCCTGCAGCTTCAGAAGCCCCCAACCAGACTATTCTGCATTCCGAGAATCCAGTTATGGCCATTCTACATTGGAGTTGATAAACCGGACACATGCACTTTACCACTGGAATCGAAATGATGATGGTGATAAGGTGGAAACTGACTCATTCATAGTACACAATCAATACTGGTGAGCACATTCCCTCCTTTCTTTTCTGCATATGTAATAGCAGTTGCTAGGTTGATTACCAATTACCATGTATAATAAGTTGCTCTATCTGATTAGTAACTATAAATGATACTATAAAAAACTCGTAACAGTAGAAATAACAAAAGACAGTAACGGATGAAGACACTACTATGCAACATTGTTTAAAGGGTTAAACATCGAAACTTACCCTTAAGTATTGGTCACGAACACTACACTACCTATGTTTTCAAAATGAACACTACACTACCTTTAAGTATTGGTCACGCGATTTTGTTAGTAAAAATTGACGGAATTTTCCATTCCGTTAGTCATATGACCTCAAGTGTTATATGATGGATGGTAAAATGACGTTTCCCCTTAATTATATGACCTCTACACATTTTATAAGGAACATTACCATTGTACCCTCGTTATTGTTCCTTATAAAATGTATAGAGGTCAAATAGTTAAGGGAAATAAAACGCCATTTTACCATCCATTATATGACACTTGAGGTCATACGACTAATGAAATGGAAAATTCCGTCCATTTTTACTAACAAATCGCGTGACCAATACTTAAAGGTAGTATAGTGTTCATTTTGAAAACGTGGGTAGTGTAGTGTTCGTGACCAATACTTAAGAGTAAGTTTCAATATTTAACCCTTGTTTAAATGATGAGGCTGAAGTTGATTCATTTTCAGTTGAGAGGTAGAGCTATCATTTATTCTGTCATGTGATATCATCCAAACCTGCCTATGTATTGACTTTTTTGAAAATATAATTAAAGATCTAAGAGAAAAGATTAGAGTAGAAGATAAAACTTCCCAAGAGGAGCTCTACTCTTTTCCTCTACTTATCAAAGGCCCTTCACGAAAAAAAAGACTATGATCTTAAGTGTAAGTATATAATTTACCATCATGTATTCTCCAGGCTGTTACCATTCTAAACATATAAGTATCAGATCATTGTTTTAGATTCCCATGCTAATTTACTGTATCTCCATCTCTCAGGGGAAGCAATTTGAGGAGAAAACTGAAAGAAACGCCACTAATGGAGTGGGATTGACCAAATTATAAATTTACAGCTGCTTGCAAATTTCAGGAGAAGAAGAAATGGTCTCAGTTAGAAGAGATGAAGTTGTCAAAAAGATTGGATCAACCCTCCTATCATTGGAGTTCTATACATGAAGGTGCCTACAAATATGTGACTTAGGTCTAGGATACTTGGTGGCACCCTCTAGAAATCAGAAACCAAAAAGGTTAGATGTACACATGAGAATCTTAGTCCTCATCAGGTAATTATGGGATTGAAGATGAAATTTTATACATCAAATACAACCATCGAACATGATCTTGGAAATTTTGTTTCATATCGGACTAAATTCACAGGAGTTCCTGTGATATTGCTCGATTTACACATCTGGGTTTAGCTATCTCTAGTATATTTTTGTACACATCCTCAGCTCAATTGTCCCGGAAAATTGGTTGTGGTACCCACTTGAGACTCAAATTCAACTTCCCAGATTTGGCCCCTTCTAGCCCGAAACAGTCACTGTACTCTCCCTCCAATATGACCCTAGTCAGTGTCAAAATGCACCTTCCTATATGCTCCTGCATGTTAAGATAAGCATTATAGATTACTGCACATAGATAAAAAAAAAAAAAGGTAACTGTAAAAAAGTACCTTGAGATGTTCATTTTTTGCGAGTTGCAGCCCTATTATATGATGATTGTAAAAGAGTGTCATGACTCATGAGCCTCTAGATGCACTTTGTGTAAATTTTACCCTTCAAATTTTAAGTTTTAAACATAATAAATAAATAAATCCAGAATCTTACCTCTTTTACTTTTCTTCTTTGGACATACAAAGAGGAAGAAAATTAAGAGAACTGAAAATTTCGGATTTTTTGTTTTTGAATTATTATTTTTAGAGGGTAAAATCGTCATTTTGAATCAAAGTTACACTAAATGCAACAAAACGAGAAGTGCATGACTCTCTCTGAAATTACCAAAGAAGAGGGGTACAAGTTGCAAAAAGTGAATACCCCATGATACTTTTTTGGGTTAAATATCGAAACTTACTCTTAAGTATTGGTCACGAACACTATACTACCCACGTTTTCAAAATGAACACTACACTACCTTTAAGTATTGGTCACGCGATTTTGTTAGTAAAAATGGTCGGAATTTTCCATTCCGTTAGTCATATGACTTCAAGTGTCATATAATGGATGGTAAAATGACGTTTTTTTGCCCTTAAGTATTTGACCTCTATACATGTTATAAGGAACAATAACGAGGGTACAATGGTAATGTTCCTTATAAAATGTGTAGAGGTTATATAATTAAGGGGAAACGTCATTTTACCATCCATTATATGACACTTGAGGTCATATGACTAACGAAATGGAAAATTCCGACCATTATTACTAACAAAATCGTGTGACCAATACTTAAAGATAGTGTAGTGTTCATTTTGAAAACGTGGGTAATGTAGTGTTCGTGACAATACTTAAGAGTAAGTTTCAATATTTAACCCTACTTTTTTTTTGCAATTATCCCTAGTTAATAGTACTAATGTGAAACTGAAGAACAAAAAGCAAAACTTGCATGCCAAGTAAAGAATTAACTTGATCGGGTCAGTCACAAGCCAATATGTTCTGTCATTCTCACAACCCTTGACTAGAGAAAGATGATATAAATGCACTAAAGCAATATAAGGATTACCTTTCTAAATGTGTCATGGTCAAAGACCTCCAAAATCAGCATATCGTGCAACCCGTCCTCAACAACAAAGTCAAAGGTTTGATTCCAAATAGGATTCAGGCTGTCATTCACAACCTGATAGAAGAAGGCAACGGTTTTGTTTTCTTAAGATGTTTAATGACATTAATCACAAATCTCAAGAAGCTGTCACTAAAACCTTACCCTAGTTTGTTTTCTGACATCGGATTTCTTCATGGTGAGTACAGCAAAAGGATCCGCCTTGCCCATCAAGTCAACCTGTGGTAAGCCTTCGGCAGATACAACAGTAACAGAAAGCACTCCTCTGATAATAACCTCCCTCTTCTTCCTATCTCCATTTTCAGTAGCTTCTCTTCCGTCTACCCCACTTTTAAGAACCTTCTCCAAGGTTGTCATCGCATATGTGGGAGCAAAGGGGTTTGTAAAGCTACTCTCCATACCGAATGGACAATACAAAAGCTCCAAATGAACCTAAGATCAATACACGAACTTCTATAAGAAACTCATAAATTTAAATATTTATGAAGTTATTTTTTGGTAGCTATGAAGTTATTTTTTGGGATAGGATCAATGGCATTTTTCGGCGAAAAGAGCTGTGTAATTTTTTGGTAGCTATGAAGTTATTTTTTGGGATAGGATCAATGGCATTTTTCGGCGAAAAGAGCTGTGTAATTTTTTGGAAGTCCAGATGTAAAGTTTTAAGTTGGGGTAGTTAAGTGCAAAAAGCGTATGGTTCATCTTAGCAATATGCAATTATCCCTTTTTAAGTCCTGTTAGAACTAGCTCACGTATTTTGGAATGTTGTTACCTGACCCCTATCTTTAGTATCTCTCTGGACCTCCAAATCCTTGACTAGATTCAACCACACATCCTTAACTTTACCGGGCTCGAGTTGGCTCAGTTTGACTTGAACACATCCTAGGAGCTCAGATGTCTGAAGACCTTCATCGTCATAAAGCTTTACCACAAGGTGCTGAGTTGATGCATCTTCGACTATGAATTCAAAGTGCTCATTCCAGATAGGATTCAAGTCATTGTTCTGATATAATACGTATTTGTTAAACTAGTCTTCTAAAAATAACGTAAAAATCAATAAAGAAAAGTATATATATTAGAAATAAATCAACTTACAATCGTTTTGCTGGTTCTCATGCGGTCGTGTAAGGGCCGCACATATACTACCGCATAAGGATCTGATTTCCCAATAACATCCTTATTTTTCAAACCCTTTGCTTGTACAAGCTTTACTTCTAACGTGCCAACGGGCTTTAACTCCAGGTCACTAAACCACCAAAACAAGGAAAAAATCAATTCCTAAAAAGAAGAAATGAGAAAATACCCTTGTGTAATTTTTTTTTCACACCCCTTAAGTTTTTTAGTCGAAAATATCCTCAGTTTGAAAAACACCAATTGCACATATCTCAATTAACTACCCAGAGTTTTTTAGTCTCAATTTACCCAAATTTCGTCAACTTTTGGATGTGAAATGACGGTGATACCCTCATGTAAAAAAGGTATTTTCGTCATTTCACATCACGGAATTGGGTTAAACTACGATTAAAAAAACTTATGCGGTTTGTTAAAAACTTTTTAAACCAAGGGGGGTAGATGATTAAGAAACGTTGGTAACTAAGGGTAACCAAGTGAGATTATTCCAAGACGTAAACAGGCAAGATTTATACTGCACATTGAAGTTAGGTATATACACTCTACCATTGCTTAAGAATATAGACAAAACAATCAAGTTGGTGATGATTTTGAATCAACCATTCTATACCTTTCCTAAACATCAACATACCTATAATCCCCTGGCAAAATAGGAATAACTTTTCGCACAGGCCACGTTATAGAATCTTCAACCGCATTCCGTATCATCCCCTGGAAAATGATTGAATCACTGTCAATAAACCTTAGATAATTAATGTCATCAGACCTCAATCAATCACCAATACCTCAATGGCTTCAGACACACCGGGAATTGTTGCTATGTCGCCACCAACAACTTTGAGTGTAAAATCCAAGTTTTTCTTTTCTCTAAGAGAAAAACTCACAGCTCCGAAGCAAGGAAATTCATCGACTAGCGGCCTGAATATCAATCTGAAAATCCCAGCAAATCCGATATTTTTCACCTGAACAAAACGAAAAAGAAGATCAATTTGAAAACCCAAATCACATATACAGGAATGAATAGTCTAAATACCTGAACCGGTAGGCCTACACCAAGTCTGGTCTTGATATCAAGAACTATACTCGAATTTGCATCCCATTGCATTTCGAGCTCCATGGTAACACCACTTTGATCATCTTCAAGAATGGAAACTCCTGAGGAACAAGTAACATCAATTTTTCACAGTAAAAGTAGCAGGTAACAAGATTGATAAAACTAACCTGTAAACTGTGGGGCGACAGTACCAAGGGTGAACTTGGAGAAGTTGAGGGATGATAGTACAATGGGCTTATATTGCTCGAGAACCGGCTCAACAGAAGCCTTGATCAGCTCAGATGCTGCCTACAATACAAGAATCGAATTACAGTAACATGTTTTACAAAATTTGGGTTGGTAACAGATAAAAAGTTACCTGATTGACATAGGGCCAGATCTTGGTAAGGTGTTGATTAAGCCAAGTCAACTATAACAAACACAAAATCAGATTTACCACATAGAAACAGAAAATGCACACTGTAAAAGTAAAAAAGGCTCACTTTTTGGCGTTGAGAGAAGACAAGCCAAGACGGGTACGATTCCGGCGGCAAGATCTTCCTGGAATCCAGCACAGTCATCCTCGCAAAAGTGGCGATTGTGGTCGCCTACGGAAACAAAATCAAATTCAAAACCCAGACCCAATACTCGAAAATAGTATTCAACCGGAACACGAACCAGTTGAGAGCGGAGGTTTGATCGGGCATTTTCACACTTGACGAAGCCGACGATCAGAGCAAGGCCCACTAGGAGACCCACCACGAGGCCGAAGACGAAGGCCATTCCTGTTGAGACGAAGGAGAAGCAAAGCTCGGTTTTGATTTGATGCTTGCTAGTGTGGATTTGTCTAAAGTTTGCTCCTTTCTTCTGCCACGAATCATCTTTCGTTTATTTTATTCAATAATTCCACCGCATTGGGAACTTGTCTTTAGGGATTACGTACGAGGTTGCTGTGTCTGGAAGACTTTCCTTTCTTCCTATTTCTATTCAAACAGAATTTACATTGCTCGCGCGCGACATATAGTTACTGGGTCTGTCCGAATATAGTAGACCGGCCCTTTAACCTTCTTTTTTCTCTTGTACCTTTTGGCTGGCCCATTTTTCCTTCTTCAATTTTTTTTAGCGGAATGTGCAGATTTCATTAATTAAAACATGTAATAACAATAAGGTGCATTAGAAACTCTCTGACCACGAAGAATAGGGCATGAACATTTAAGAAGGCTCGCTATTCTTTTTATAGTGGAACCGTCCTTGACAGTATTGAATTGATGCCCTATTGGCAAGGACAAAATATGGGTGGAGGGAACAGGGTACCAAAGATCAGAGACCTCGACGATAATGGTGATGGTGGGAGGCACATCATCGATTAGGGACTCCTCTCAGGGCCAGTCCCCGATGCTCAAGCATGGCCTCATCCCTCCCGGCGGGGCTTCTTCCCCTCCTGTGACTTTCTCCCCAACCAGATGCAGACGGCTCCTTCCTCCGCCCTCCAACAGCTTCTCTTCCCCCAACCCGAGTCGCTTGTACTTCAACAAATCCTCCGCCGCCCATCCCACCACTCTCTAGTAATGAGGGATCAGTGGTGGACTCAACAAGGAGCTGGTACCCACTAGCCGTCCGCCGGATCTTCGTGTGAACAAAAGTCGGGGTGTGGGAGTTGGACTACCCATGGAGACCCGACCTTTCCGACGGAGCACGGGGAGCCTGGTTAGGTACCGGGTCCATTGTTACGCTAGACCCCTTCCTCCGAGGTGATCCAACAATAGGTAACGAGTCCATTGTCAGCAGAACCAGGGCATTATCCTCCAGTTCCCCATCTAGGGCAGCTCCTTCTCCACCATATGCCCCCTGGTGTCCAAACCGCATCACAAGGACCCAAAAGCCATCTCTCCTACGGGTAGGGACCGAATTAACCCCATCAGGGGGAACCCACACCCTTGTCCGCTGCCAAGTCCATCTTCGAAAGCATCCATGGAAGAGGTCTCCACCATAATCCTCCGCTCCCCATACCTGGCGCGAATCGAATATTGACGATGAGTCCTGACCCTCATGGTTGTAGTGTATGTCGTGCACTCCGTCACCTTCGTAATTGTACTTACTCCCGGGGTTCCTGGCGAGAACCGAGCCCTAGCCGTTACGGCACCCAGCCCAGGTAGAAGGTGAAGAGATTGATGTCGCAGCGGTGGAACCCTAGATCCGGCGGCAGGCGCCCTAGACACCAAAGCGAGGTCTTGGCGGCGGTGGGCCCTGAGAGGCATGCTAGGGTTCGACCCCCGAGGAGATGACCTGTAACTTGGAGGCGAAGTCATCGATATTTTCCGCTCCCACCTTCGATGCTCCCCGTGCTGTCGATCAAGACTAGCACCTGGGGGATTGGTGGCGATCCTCGCGGAACAGAGAACCCCGACGATCCCAACGGAACCGAGACCCATGTCATGGAGGTCGCCGGCAGAGGAGGCCAGGGTGAGGTATGTGGGAGAGAAGCGGGTGGTTGTGATAGGAACTGTATATTTGACGGAGGGGGGATTTCAAACGAATCCGATAGAGGGGGCATGGCGATCGGAGTAGGAGTCACCGGTTTCACAAGAGGGGCGGGAGGAGGGAGAGGCGGCAAGGGTTGTGGAAAAGCCAGCCGCTCCCACTCGTAGTTAAACCCCGCACCAGGTGTGGTCTGCGAGGTCAACTGGATGGGAAAGGCAAACACAGGGACGACGAATCTGACAGGCCTAGACGGCTCAACAACAACAGCGACAGACAGAAGCTCCATAACAGTGTCACATGCTAGATATAGGGCTAGGGTAGGCTCTTAATTCGAAAGAGAGTTTATCTTTTTCCCTTCTTCAATTGAATATTAATTTAATTGAAAACAATATGTTATTCTTTCCCTTTTTTATAAAAACCATGCGTGAAAAAAATCATTGTTTTTTTATCAGAGAGAAATAAATGCATAAAAAAAGCCGTGAATCCCGAAAAAGAGTCACAAACCATCAAATCCAACAACTAGCAAAAAGAAAAAAATACAAACCCCAAAACCTACACAAATGGCCTAACTAGGCTTCCTAACAAAAGATTCCAAACAGCCTAAACACACCACCGATAAACACCCCATCATCCGCCCGGGGTGAGTGGCAACCAATGCCACAAGGAATCGTCAATGCCAACCAGCTAACAGCCCACAGACCAGCGAAACCTCAGTACTCGATAGCACCATCGAGCCCACAGGGCTCCACCCTGATCTACATCCAACACATCAATGGCCATCACCACTCAGATGGTATGAATGTACTACGATGTCCAGCTCTATCAGACAACCTTCAACATTGTATGAAACGAGCATCGCCGACGGCCAACACCATAACCCGACACGAACCTTAGCAACTGTAAATCTGCCTTGACCCACGCCAGCACAACAAACCTATAGAGAAAACAATGACAGGAGTTCAACAGAACAGGAAATGAACCAACCTCGAACAACCATACCCCGATGGAAAATGAATCCACCGATCCGTTGGTGGCCAACAACAAGAGACCAACGAAACCCAAACTCACCCATGGCGAGAATGGGCAGTGGCTGCCGTGACGAACCAATACACGGTAAGGTCAGCCCTTCCGTCTATGACGATCACCCTCTGGGACGGAGTACCGCGACAGCAAAACCTTGGAGCTCGAGGAGGTCGCCTCCGGCTGGGGTACGAGACACCCCTCCGCATGCCAGCTAAGCACACAACAGCGGACCGAAGACGACGACCGGCTTGGGTTGAGAACCCCACCTCTTGCCAGCACTATACACGGCAAAGGACCGGTGCCCGGACCTCGCAAATAAGAAGCCGTTAGGATGATAACACCACCTCAGAAAAGAGTAGAGGGAGACGCCGCCTGTTGGAGAACGGACCACCGCTCCACATGCCGGCGAGGCACACGACAGAGGACGCCACCCGGACCTCACAACAGCAAACCCGTCGGCTGGTTTCGCTCTTCCTTAGAAGCAGACACAGCAACACAGAATCGCAATAACATAACACCGCAGCAACGCAACAAGGGGTTAGACGGGTACAGCAGAGAGAAGGAGATGGGGTGGAAGGGAAGGAAAGGGAAAAGGAAACGGGACGACGACTTCCAAGGTGGAAGCCCTAGGAAACCGCCGCCGACGACGACAAAGTAAGGTTTCTGCGAGGATTAGGTGCGGCGCTGTGGAGAAAGAAGGGTTAAGGTGCGGCGTCTATTGATAGTACTTTGAAAAAAAATCATTGTGTCATGCATAATATATACATAAGATATACAACACATCAAGTGTAATATATACATGCATTTATTTGTTTAGATTAAGTCAAACTCAAAACATTTCACACGAAAGGTTAAGTGTTGATCGTTGTAATATTTCGTTAAAAACAACAATCTGTTTTCTATAATGATTGATGGTCTGCAAGATTTCAATTTTTTTAATTCATTTTTATTATACCCATAACTTACTTAAATAAAAATAAAATTACATGTAAAATAAATCCATATTATCTCCCGAATCTCTGCTTATTTCGAGCAACGTGCTGACCCAATCCGCACAGAGGACTCTTGTCAGGGTTGCGTCATCACCAGTGTTGGTCCCTACAATAGAGCTACTCTTGCACTTGTCACGCCAGCCGCCTACGTCATCAAAGTGATGTTAGGTGTCCCACCCCCATGCCCTTTCGCATACCCTTGTGAGGCATGTAAAAGCGAGGCGGAAGGGGAAGCCACAACACACACCGCTGGCCTCTCCTTCTCCATCGCAAGATCTGTCGAAGGCTCCGCTGCCATCAATGCTCCACACACCAACTATGGCGATGGTGGCCTATGACACTGGTGCACTGTCTCCGACCCAACTGCTACCGAAGTCTCAACGAGGCCGCCCTCCCAAACGGGTGACCGAGATTTCTCCCCCAATCGCTCTATCCCCAGATAGGGTTTCGGTGAGGAACTAGATACTGGCCGGAGGGGCGACCTGGTCCTCGCTGGTGGGGACTACCACCTAGTACCCCGATTTCTTCTTCACCAGAAGGAGATCCTACCCCCGCCACCTGAACAAGTGTTGGGATCATGGCCTCTCCTCCGCCAATTCAACCATCACCTCGCTTGCTGGGGTCTGCTGACCGAGGCTCTCTGATCAGGGAACTCCAAGAAAGTCTCTCGTGTTGCTCCTTGGGTTATGAGGAACCCTTGGAGATGACTATCACGGATACAGTAGTGGATCCGGTCGCCTTGTCCTGTCAGTAGTTTGGGATGATTGGTCGCCTCCTCACTGAGCGCCTACCCCGCAAGAATACTCTATTCAGGGTCATCATGGAGGCATGGAGTGCCTTGGTAGTAGGTTTGGTGATCAAAGACATTACACCTAGTGTCTATGGTATCTACTTTGCGCAAAGCGAGGATCGGGTTTGGGTTCGCCTACATCAGCCGTGGTGCTTTGATGGGCATCCGTTGATGCTAACAGAAACTGACCCCTTCATGCAAGACCTACCGGCATTGGATCGCCTCCAACTCTAGGTTCATGTGCATGGGCTCCCACCTTGCGTCAACACCAAGAAAATGGGGGACATGATTGGGGCGGCCTTGGGAACCACGGTGGACGTCCCTTGTGATGCGCGGGCAATGCTGGGGTGGGGCGGGGCGGGTGCGGTACTGGCACTCTCTTGAACGTCCTCTCTGCCGTCATTTCTGCCTCTGATTCTTGGAATTCAAAGATTTGATCACCTGCACCCTAACCTATACAAAACTCCCGACCTTCTGTGGGAATTGTGGACGTATAAGTCATACCCCGTCTGTATGTGATCGGGAGATTCCGGGCATTCATGTCTTTGACAAGTCCCTGCTGCATTACCGGAAGGAAAGGAGAGACAAGGGATACGCCACAGACTGGAAGAAATCAGAGCGCGTCCCGTCGAGATTCACCCCATTGCTTCATGACACTGCACCTAAGCCCACCTGACACAGTGGAAGGGATCCCACTATGTCCCATAACATTGCACCTAATGTGTGTGTTTATGGGCCATTATCAGGGGGATTACCCCGGACTGGACCATCCTGGACTAGTCAGGTCAAGGAATCCATATGGGTACTAGGAATGAAGAGGGGCTCGGCAGGTGAGCCTTGCGAAGATAAGGCGGGGGCTGGTAAACAGCCTCGCCAGGCTCAATGAGTACACCTGCAGGCTTCAGGGACGCTAGGAAGGGATCCCTAAGTCAAGTCTGGCCTTCCCTCACCACTGACGACCACATTTTCGGTTTTACAGCAGAAGAAATGTGTTCCCTTTGGAGGACCCAGCGGTGAGCAGGCCCTACCTTGAGCCATGTTCGTCAGTCTTTCTTAAATTTTAGTTGGTTTATAGTTTATGTCTTACTTAGCCCTCGTGGAACCTTGTCAGAACGTCCTAGACGTTTATTTTGTCTAAGAGTCAATTGTTTCACCCGTCAGGGACTTCAAGCATGTACTAGCTCTCTTTGAAAAGAATGAAACAGTTTCACCGTTAAATTAAGAAAATGGTCTTAGGCCGTCCATGGAACGTTTGAGCCAAATCTCTAACCTTACATTATTTTCTTAGTCACCCGTTTTGAGCCTATGGCCTTTCGTTTCTAACCCTACTTTACAAAACTATGTGCCCGTCATTTCTTGTACATCCTCATGTTATTTTTGAACCCATATTTCTTGTCTTATGTGCTTCATGAGAGGGTGTATTGGGAATTTATTGGTGAGTTGAGTGATTACAAAGAAAATGAAGTGTTTGACGATGATGTGCCTTTTTGTTTGTGAAAAAAAAGAAAAGGGGAAGATAGAAAATCGCTCTTGTACCCAAGAAATATAATGGGTAAGAAAAAGAAAAAAAAAATCAAGAGAAGAGAAGAGAAACAAAAAGGGGAAAAAGAAAAAGAATTTTTTTTAGCCCCACAAGTAGACTCAAAAAGATAGTTTAAGAAATGGTTTGGTGGGGGCTTGTGATAAAAATAAGCGGGATGTGTGAAAAGCGGTTAGGGATGTGAGATAAAGCATGTTTGACAAGTTTTATATTATGAGTTTCGTTTAAATCCTTTCCACGCCCTTTTCTTAGCCATACATTATAAGCCGAATAAAAGTTCTTTTTTGATTCTTGATTTCCATGATTCCTCGCGATTAGTGGATATGAGATTAACTTGTAGCATATGAATATCTAAGATCCGTGTAGTAGGGAAAAGAGGAAGCACGCTGGTACGATGAACGGAGGGGGGAGGGTGTCAATTGGGAGAGTCGATCTTTAATGTGATTAGCATCCTGCTTATCTACATTCATCGGTTTATGTGTTTTCTTGAACCTTGCTCGACTTTGTAGTATGTTAACTCTGAGAAAGCTCTTATGATCAATATGTACACTTTAACTTAGTCTGCACCAATTTTCGCAACCTTTTTGCATGCTGCATCTTTCATTAACTTGACACTCTGAGATTTAACTCTCAAAATGGCACGACAAGCGTACTGGTCGTCAAGTAGTATTCGGGGTTTAAGTCCGAGATATCGTACCCAAGGGAGAAATTAAGCAAGCATTTTAGTTAATTAGTTCGTCGTCAAGCTATTCCTATATCGATGTTTGGTTTGTTTTAGAAAATAGTAATTTCATACAAATAATGATAATATATATATGATCCGAAAATAGAGCACAAAATCACAAGTGATTTGAATAACAGAGATAGAAGGCGATCTAGGACATTAACGGGGTTCGAATGTGATGAATGACTTAACGGAATCCGTTATACATTTGCAACTAATATTATTCTAAGGGCAATGAGAATTCTCTCAGTGTAGTCCTAACCATCTCTCGATCGTATTAGGACCCTAATATACTCAGTCCACCTAATTATCTCTAATCTAGGTGTAGAGCGGTATATAATATTACAATTTGTGAATTCCTCTAACTTTCGGGTTTTACTCCTATAGTTATTGCACTCGTGTCAGTCTAACCATATTCTGGCTTAGATTAAAACCCGAGCTATCTAATTCCTTTTCTTCTCACTAACCTCAACACTTAATCAATTATCATGTGATCAAGGCGACAAAGCAATACAAACAGAATTAGATAGTCAAAATCCTAATACTAGTTTAACAAACGTATAACCGAACCAAGCTAAGTCAATTCAACACATCGTTCCCTTAGCCCTATATTGTTGAGAATTTAGTTCATAGCAAGAGTATAAGAACACAAGGAAATGATAAAAACCATGATACTCACATTAATCCAATGAAGTAATACAATTGTCAAAGTTTAATCAAAACCTACGAAACCTTCGATGATGAGTTCCTCTCTCTCTTTTGATCTTCAAATCCTCTCCTCCAAGTGCTCTCCAAGTTCTCCCAAAGCGTGGTTTTCTTCTTAATTTCGTAATCCCCTACTTTCTGACCTAATCCCCATATTATATCGAGAGTTAAGTCTGATTAAAAACGGAAAACGCAGCTGAAAATCGCGTTTCTGACTCTTGCACGGTCGCTTGCACGTCCTGCAAGTTTCTGGTGCATCTTAAGTTGCACCGGTAAAATGCACGGCGTGCAAGTTTTTGGTGCATTTGTCTGGCACCTCTGTTCAGGATGCACCAGTTCTTTGCGCGGCGTGCAACAAAATCGGTGCACTTTACTAGCACTTCTGCGCAACTTCCAATTTCGCTCCGTTTCACTCCCGAATTGCCCCTTTTTGCTCCAAAAGCTTGGCGAACCCTGAAACAAGATCAATTACACAATATGAGAGTAAAATGTATCAACTTATACTGACTCGGGACTAAAAAGAACATAAATGTGGGCTAATGACATCTAAAATAGATGTATTTTATGTCCACATCAGTATCCATGAGTGTAATCGGGCGGTGGTTGGCCCTCCACGGTACGACTCGTCTATGCTGGAGTTCCAACGGAATCGGACCGCCAGGCCTTACGCAACAGACTTGGGTTGTCGAGAACCCCATTGCCCTATATCCTTGGGTACTACACCTAAGGTCAGGGGAAGGGGGCCAGTTGTATCCTCGAGTAATGCACCTAATGGTGCAAGTCCTCGGGGCGATATCCAGGCCTGATAGGTGGATCCGAGTTTGAAGAATTTGGTGACCGGCCAGGTCTTTGGTGGTTAGGAACCCAAAATCCCAAGCATACCTGGGCACAAAGATAGAGCTGTACTTGGAGCTGGATCTGGAGCTAACGTTGGAGCAGGAGTTGGCGGAGTGAAGAGAGGAGGATCAGGAGAAGACAAGGAAGCAGCCTCGTTAGGAGGAATGAAAGGGATACAGGGCTCAAGGGACTAGCTTTGGGAGGGATCCTTAGGAAGAGCTCTGCCTCCCTGTGAAACCGATGAAAGCAGGTTCGATCACACTCTACAGAGTATGCAGCGTCTAGACAATACATTGAACAACCGTAGTCAGTTTCGTTATAGGTGAGTTTTAAGTTGCCTATATGACTTTTCATCTAATACCCATTATGATGATTATATTTTTTTAAAAATAATAAATATTTATGTTCTTTGTCTGTTTTTAACGATCAGAAGATACTTTCAGGATACATTTGTTTGTATTTGAAATCTATTTTAGTAAGTCTGTGCCTTTTAATAAACAAAGGGGATAAGTATCAAAGACGAAAACAATATTAATAGTTGATCGAATGCTTACCAACAAGAGTCAACAGTCTCATTACATGAGAGGAGAGCTGGAGGCTGGAGCATGAAAATCAACCACACAAAAATAAAAATATATTGGTTTGAGTGAAATAAATTTTGGTCTCCGACAAAAACATTAAATTCGGACACAATTCCCCACAACCGTATTTATAAAGTTGTAATTAAATTTTATAAATATAAAAATTGGTGATCAGTATGATAAATCTCTGTCTGATTTGCTATCCGGTATGGTGACTCCACTTGTGTGATCAGCACTGCACTGCTGTCTGCTGCTCACATTCACATCCTCAATCCAACCAAAGATCACCACCAAATAACATTCCTTCCATCCCATCGCCGCAGCCGCATACTTCTCCGTCCGAACGACTCTACTACCTAACCACCACGTCTCTTCCCACCAAACTCGCCTAATCATACCCATTTCTCTGAAAATGATGGTGAACCGTTGAATTGCAGCTCTGAGACGATGTCTACAAACCACTCCAATGACGACGAGGAGTCCCTCGGCTACCCATTACTGTCTTCCCAAAGATCCACCTACAACTCCTCCTCCCAGGTCGCCATCGTCGGCGCCAATCTCTGCCCAATTGAGAGCCTCGACTATGAGTCAGTACCCACTTCCTCTTTTTGCACTTCGTCGAGAATGGTTTCATAAAAATTGTTACTTGGTTGGTTGCAGGATGGCGGAGAATGATTTGTTCAAGCAGGACTGGAGGAGCCGCGGCAAGTTCCAGATTTTCCACTACTTACTCATGAAGTGGCTCTTCTGCTTCCTCATTGGTGGGATTGTCAGCCTTGTTGGCTTCTGTAACAATCTTGCCGTCGAGAACCTCGCCGGCGTCAAGTTTGTGGTTACTTCCAATATGATGCTCACTAACAGGTATCTGAATTGAATTGGTTTTTCCTTTTGGGTCTTTGTTTATTTTGGTTTGAAATTGTGGATTGGTGTAGATATTGGATGGCTTTTCTCATCTTTGGTGCTTCCAATTTTGTGCTCACACTCTTCTCGGCCATCATTACTGCTGTTGTGGCTCCGGCTGCTGCTGGTTCTGGTATACCAGAAGTCAAGGCTTACCTCAATGGTGTT
The DNA here is from genome assembly GCA_963921825.1 of Erodium maritimum. Classification (NCBI taxonomy): domain Eukaryota; kingdom Viridiplantae; phylum Streptophyta; class Magnoliopsida; order Geraniales; family Geraniaceae; genus Erodium; species Erodium maritimum. Next base: position 37,318,264 of record OY997588.1, read on the forward strand.
GATGCTCCTGGAATATTTTCATTACAAACTTTGGCTGTTAAGGTTTATAAGATGTTTTTGTCTTCCTATTTTCATCACAAGTCAAAAAAATTGCTTCCTCTTGTTGTTTGTATTGATAATTGGAGTGAAAACCACCAATTTGATGTGTGTTCAATACTATGTATTCTGCTTGATATGGGATCTTCTTTAAACATTATTAGATCTATATCTTCATAGACTTTGCAATTGGGCTCTTCAGACATTATCCCTTTGAAATTTCTGATAAACTTCTTACTACTTTGGGAGACTATAGAGTGTGATTCCAATTCTTTAATCTGCAGATTGTTGGCAGCATTACTGCAGTATCTTCGTCTCTTCTTGTTGGCAAGGCCGGGCCCATGGTGCAAACTGGCGCATGTATTGCATCCTTGCTGGGCCAAGGTGGGTCAAAGAAATATGGCTTAACATGGAGAGGACTTCGCTATTTCAAGAACGACCGAGACAGGCGAGATCTTGTAACATGTGGATCAGCTGCTGGAATTGCGGCCTCCTTCCGTGCCCCAGTTGGTGGCGTGCTCTTTGCACTTGAAGAGATGTCTTCTTGGTATGTTTATGTCATCATTTCTGCTCAAATGCTAGATTTTTAGACTAAACCAAACTTAGTAGCATGATCTTCAATTTCTTCTGTGGTTATTTATACATGTTTTCCATCAACATAAATCTTCAAACTCAACTTGCATTGCAATGCTAAATTGATTTATGTTCTTTAGGTGGAGGAGTGCACTCCTATGGAGATCATTCTTTACAACAGCTGTAGTTGCAATTGTTCTTCGGGCCATGATTGATGTTTGTTTAAGTGGTAAATGTGGATTATTTGGCAAAGGAGGGCTGATTATGTTTGAGGTCACCTCCCAAAATGTAACATATCACTTAGCGGATGTGCCAGCTGTACTCATCCTCGGAGTTGTTGGAGGAATCTTAGGAAGTTTCTATAACTTTCTCTTGGATAAGGTTCTTCGAGTTTACGGTTTCATTTACAAGTAAGCTCTCTAAGCAATTTTGCACATAACTCTTGTAGTTAATTGCATATAGCTATTGTGTACTATACTTTTTTTTTTGCAGTTTACACATAAATATTTCTAACTTTAAAACGTTATTTACAGTCACCTACTAAAAATTGCAGATAGATCTTTTACGCCCCAAAAAAGGGCAGAAATGCCCCTGACCCTAATCTCAAAAAATAGCATTTTTTTCGTCTTTTTAATAGTTTTTATCTTTTAAGTAGTCTTTTTTACATGTAGTCAAAATGTTTTTGGTAGTTATGAGATCTTTTTGAGCAGGAATGGTATTGCATACAAGATTCTTGTTGCTTGTATCGTCTCCATCTTCACAACCTGTCTTCTATTCGGACTCCCATGGCTTGCATCTTGCCAACCCTGCCCATCAGATGCAAGAGAAACGTGTCCTACGATAGGACGCTCTGGCAACTACAAGAAGTTCCAGTGTCCTCCAGGTCATTACAATGACCTCGCTAGCCTCATTTTCAACACAAATGACGACTCAGTCAGAAACCTTTTCAGCAAGGGAACCGATTCTGAGTTCCAATACTCATCCATCCTCATATTCTTCATCACCTGCTATTTTTTAAGCATCTTCAGCTACGGGATTGTAGCTCCCGTGGGTCTTTTCGTGCCTGTCATAGTCACTGGCGCTTCTTATGGGCGCTTCATTGGGATGCTATTCGGTTCTTACTCAGGTCTTAACCAGGGTCTCTTTGCTGTGCTTGGTGCTGCTTCTCTCATTGGTGGAACTATGAGAATGACAGTTTCTTTCTGTGTCATCCTCTTGGAACTAACCAATAACCTGTTGTTGCTTCCAATGATAATGCTGGTTCTTCTCATCTCCAAAACTGTAGCTGATGCTTTCAACAACAACATCTATGACCTCATGATGAAACTAAAAGGCTTTCCTTATCTTGAAGCTCATGCCGAGCCATACATGAGGCAACTCACAGTAGGAGACATAGTCACAGGTCCTCTCCAACTCATTCATGGCATTGAGAATGTTGAGAACATAGTACACATCCTCAAAACTACAAGGCATCACGGGTTTCCTGTAATTGACGAGCCTCCTCTTTCGGGCTCTCCTGTTTTGTATGGCTTGATCCTTCGAGCCCATCTCGTAGCATTGTTAAAGAAGAGAGCTTTCTCATCTGGTTCAGTGCCTACTGGTATTGATGTTCTTGGGCAGTTTTTGGCTGATGATTTTGCAAAGAGGAGTTCGGGGATTGTTGAGGATGTGGAAGATTTGGAATTGAGTGCTGAAGAGATGGAAATGTTCATAGACTTGCACCCGTTTACTAATGCATCACCTTATACTGTTGTGGAGACTATGTCCTTAGCAAAGGCTCTCATGCTTTTCAGAGAAGTTGGTTTGAGGCATCTGTTAGTCATTCCCAAGCTCTCCAGTGTAAGAACATTTTCCCTGACTACAATTTTGCAACTCAATCCTAACTTTTTCAATAATTGTAGAAGAGACTGAAATTGTGAGTGATTTCTGATATAGTGCCTTGGTTCATACAAGTTTTTTTTCAGAGATTTACATTATAATTTTCTATTCTACTCATAGTTTAATGGGTAATTGCAGAAAAATAAAATAAAATACAATGTACTATAGACTTTACGCAGATTGGTGCTCTTACTTTTTTTGTTTGTTACCTGCAAAAAGTCGATAATACATGGTACTTTTTTGCGACTATCCCTAGTTTAATTGCTTACGGTGCTTTGTTCCTTATGTTAATCTTGCTGCTTGGTTGCAGAGATCACCTGTTGTTGGGATATTAACGAGGCACGACTTCATGCCAGAGCATATTCTGGGCTTGCACCCTTTGCTGGTGAAGAGCAAGTGGAAGAGATTGAGGTTTAGGCTACCTCGTATCCTCAAACTCTTTTAGGACATCTCAGCTACCTTAAACTTGATGGTGAGTCTGTAAATAGTCTTATCCGAGAGCAACCCAAGTTATGCAAATGATGGCAAGTAAGTACCTGTACCAGTACCACTATTCTTTGTAATCTCTCTCATGGAACCAGAGCTGAATTGAGTTCATAGCATGCTGTGGTGAGGTCAGTAATTGTCTCACAACACATTTGTGAAGCATGATACTCTGAGAATCACACTGAATAAAGTTGTAGATGTCTTTTTCTTTTTGTATTTTGAGCAATCTTTTGCTTTGAGAGCATTAAATGTATATATGTTTAGCCAAATAGGCATTCAGATTAAAGAGTTTACTGCAATTTTTAAGGTTCAAATGCAACCTTTTTGAGTCTCTCACCAGACAGAGCAAGTTCAGATTAGCCGTCTCAAGTTCTTGTCATACCTTTTGGGGCTTATGCTTTTAGCCAGAAGCTGCTTTACATTCACAAGAGGACCAAGTGCTTTTTGACATTTCAAGAACACATTTCATTTATCTAATAAAGTTGATTTTTTTTCATTTTTGTAATTATCAAAGAAGAGAGTGACAAGTTGCAAAAAAAAAAAGAATACCTGAGGTTATTTTTTTTTACCATTATCCTTTGTTTCAATTCACGATATCATTATTAAACATCATATTAATTAATCATCATGTTTTCCGTTCAATCTATCAAAAATGATAAAATCACCATTTACAAAATAAGTTCGAAAAATTCACTTACAAGATGAAAAAGAAAGAACGGAGGACTCCTTTTATTTATTTATTCCATATTAATTTGTATAATTTTACCTTATTTTTTTACTAGGGTATTTTTGGCATTTTTAACTTCATGAAACAAAAACAAAGTTTATCGGAATGAATAGATACGATTTTAAGTGCAATTTTAATTAAAACTCAAAATGTAGCTGGTTACACTTGTGTTTATTTAAAGAAAATTAGTATGTACTTGGTCATTTAAAGTTAAGACAATTGTATTATTTTTAAAAGGCATTTATTTTCTCAATCACTTTTAGTTTTAAGTCAAGTCCGTTAATGATTTCTTTCAATTAGTTACATTTTATTTATAAAACTGACATATTCAGGTTAGTAAATTGTACTCTTTTCATAATATCACAACAATCAGACTATTTTTATGGTATGTCAAATCTGTCTCACAACCACTTTCAAGACATTTTAAGAACTGTTCAGGAGTTGACATACAAGAATAAAAACGAGGGATAATTCCATCTCAGTACCCTAAATCTTTCATATTTCATTTAGAGTATCCTAAATCTTTTTTGTGTCATCTCAGTACCCTAAATCTTTCATATTTCATTTAGAGTACCCTAAATCTTTTTTGTGTCACCTTAGTACCCTAAACTTTTATTAATTCTATTTTAGTACCCTAAACTGTCATTAATTTTATTTTAGTACCCACCGTTAACTTTACCATAATTTTGGTTGTTGGTGAGAGGTAGTATGGACATTTTACCTGTTTTGGATGGAAAATCATACGTAAAGTTAACGGTGGGTACTAAAATGGAATTAATGAAATTTTAGGGTACCGAGGTGACACAAAAAAGATTTAGGGTACTCTAAATGAATTAATGAAAGTTTAGGGTACTGAGGTGACACAAAAAAGATTTAGGGTACTCTAAATGAAATATGAAAGATTTAGGGTACTGAGATGGAATTATCCCTAAAAACAAAGAACACGAGGCCAAAAGGCACATAAAAGAAAGGGGAAAAAACAGAGTTGAATCCAAAGATCAGCCTCTCTTTACACTTTTAAGGTAGTCTGACCTTATTCCCCACAACTGCTCTCCAACTGATTTCATGTCAGGCCGATCGGATCTTACTGGTGCTGCACATTGGATGGCCAACCCAAATATCTTTACTAGTATCTCGGCTTCTACAGCTTCATGCATTAAAGGATCCACCAGCTGAAACACACTTCCTTCACTATACTTCCTAAACACCTGCAACATCCCCAAAACACTTAATCTAAGCTACACAACTTGCTTTCAGATATGCTTACTGATTCTACATATCACATTCTGGAACTTCCTGTAATGAGAAATGGCGCTGTTTTGACAAATGAATCATCTTATTTAGTATCCTAACAAACTCGCTTCTATATTTGACCACTAGCTACGGTTTCTGCAAAAAATGATGATCTATGTACTTACCCATCTGAGAGTGACACGTTCTTCGGGAGGTCTCTTAACCTCAACGGGACGACGCCCCGTTAAGATTTCTATGAGTAAAATCCCAAATGAGTGTACATCACTCTTAGGAGTGAGTTGATAGGTTTTCATGTATTCGGGGTCAAGGTAGCCAACTGTTCCTTTCACATTCGTTGATATGTGAGTGTGATCGCCATCCACACCGAACCGTGCGAATCCAAAATCAGCCACTTTGGCTCTCATAGTCTCTGTCAGAAGAATATTGGAAGCTTTCACATCCCGATGGATGATCTGTTTCTCTGTAATAAGATGATGAAAATATCGACAATGATTAGGTTGAAAAGGCCATACTTATTTCTAAGAGTTTCAGTACCTCATAATTAGATATTTCAATCCATCTGAAGTTTTGATTATTAGGGGAAATCTCACTCAGCTACCCTTGAGTAAGCACCAATTTCAATCAACGACCCCTTAAGTTTAAAAAGTTTTTGGCAACCCCCTAAGTATTTTTGGCCTCTGTTTACCCCAATTTTATCAACTTTTGGTTGTGAAATGACAAAAACACCCTCATGTACAAAAAAATTAAATTTAAAAGGGTATTCTCATCATTTCACACCCCAAAAAGTTGAAGGAATTGAGGTAAATTGAGACTGTAAAAAACTTAAAGGGGTTGTCAATTTTATTTAAAACTTAGGGGTAGTTGATTGAGATTGGTGCATACTTAAGTGAGATCTTCCTATAATTAGCTAATTAGAGGGTTCTTGCACCTGAATATAGATGGAGATATGTTAGGCCATGAGCAACATCGATGGCAATTTCAAGTCTCTGATTGAAATCAAGTATTCTTCCACGCTGACCTGGCAGGGATAGCAACAACCATTAATCTTATTGTGTTGGATTTATGAGCCAGTCGATCTCTTAGTGATAAGATCTTACCATCCAAATGTTCCCTAAGATTTCCATTTGGGACATACTCTGTAATCAGAAGACGTTCCTTTCCTTTGTCAACATAGCCAAGCAGCTTCACTAGACTCCGATGATCAGTTTTAGCAAGAAGCTCAACTTCACTGCTGAATTCAGTTTTCAGGCTGTCAAAATATTCCTACACGTTAGAAGAAACAGTCACACACTGTACAGACATCCATAGAATATCCAGCAAAAGGGTAACCACAATTCCGTAAGTTCTCAAAAACTATGACGATTAACCAAAATGAAACATAGTACACGGTTATATGTGATTAATTGTTGGGGAATTCTCACTTAGCTACCCTTAAGTATCCACCATATTCAACCAACTACCTCTAAAAGTTTTTGACAACCCCCCTAAGTTTTTTTAGTCTCAATTTACCGCAATTCCATCTACTTTTTGATGTGAATGACGAAAATTCTATCATGAAGAAATAAAAATATGGCCATTTTCGTCATTTCACATCCAAAAGTTGACGGAATTGGGGTAAATTGAGATAAACAAGGTTACTGATTTGCCAAAAACTTTTTGAACTTAGGGATAGCATACTTAAGGGTAGCTAAGACCCCTTAATTGTATCTAGTATATAGCTAAATTACCAATGTACACTAGCAACTCATATTAGCCGGCATATAGAAGATTACTAACCCAATTTACTTGTTCATTCATCCATAAAAAAAATCGATCCAAAAGTGGAATATGAATATATAAAGGTGCACGGTTGCATGAATAAACAATAACATACCTTCTTCCCTCGTTTTACAGCGACCACTTGGCCATTTTCTAGCTGAGCCTTGTACACTCTACCGAAGCCTCCTTCACCTATTTGTAGCTTTGGTGAGAAATTCTGAGTGGCTTTTGCTACCTCATGCAAACTTAGATGCACTGATCCAAGTCTACTGAGTTTGGGGGACATTGAAAATCTAGGACTAGGTGGCACACGAAGTGGGCTTCCTGGGACGCGAAGTGGGCTTCCTGGGACACGAAGTGGGCTTCCTGGGACACGAAGCGGGCTTCCTGGGGTCTTTTCAGACACCGATTTCATTTGTAAGGAGGAAACTGAATCAGCTGAAAGAAAGAAAAATCCACAGCCAAGGCATTAGGAACAGAATTGGAATAGCTGGTTCAACTAGTTTAGAGAACCAGATAGTTCAACTCTTGATTTTAACTGCTTGAGCCTCAAGAAAATGCTAGTTAGTTAGTGGAGCTAAACAAGATCAAGATTATAAGTACTAACTTGAACTAAGTTCCTTTGAGAGAACAGTGTGAGTTGTTGCTCTCTTTTTTCTCCAACAGCAGGGGAAAAGTAACCCACAAAATGCAGCAAAAAATCCAGATCCTACCATGGCAACTTTTATGGAGGATAATGAAGATTCATGATCACTCCTTCCATCTTTTGGATTAATTTTCTGAGCAGAATCAAGGACTTTGGCATCTTCTTCCTTATCTTTTGTTTGCAACATTTTTCTTCCATGTCTAGAGGGCAACTCAACTGCATAAACAAAAAGCATAAAAAAGAGTACCATTTAATGAAGATGATTCATTAAGCCAAGATTTTACAAAATACCTGATGAAAGGTCCAATCCACAGCTATCTCTCTGAAGAAATCTCTCAAAGATGCAACCAAATGCATAGTGGTATAGGAGAGTCTTGCAGAAGAGATTTCTATCAGCTAATTTTCCATTTATGTGAAATGATTCATCACCATTGGTATTTGAATAGGTTAGGTCATCGGCACCACAAACCTTGGACTGCATTATGCCAGCAGAGGCAAAGGTTATTGGCAATTGCAGTAAAAGCAATAAACTTAGCATAGTTCCGGTCAATCTCAGTGAAATAATGCATCTGCAGTCCATCTTTGGAAACTAGAACACCAAAAGCATCCCCAAATTTTGCAACTCAACTTGATGCAAACTCAGAAGACACGAGTTAGATAATGTGGCAAACCTAGATTGAAGAAATAGATGAGACTATGTATGAGTCCTCAAGTTTCGAAAATCAACACAAAACTCTAGCTCAACTCAGGCAAACCCAAATTCAGAAAGGACCCAAAGTTGAATTTCCAACAAGCAACCACAAACTATGAACGAGTCCTCATCAATCAAAACCCAATTCACCAAAGTAGTTTGATAACTACACACCTGAAATCCTCACAGAAAAGAAGCTGATATCCCACTTCAGGTACTCAACTTGAAATCTCCATCCACACCCAGCTCTCAAAACCATACAAGATTGATCCTCAGTTGGTCTGGCTCCATCTCTAAACCCCAGAAGCTCAAGTGCCAAATAGTGCAAAATTACACTAAACCCTTCCACACTCAAATCAAAAACCATAATTGATAGCAACCCATTTCAGGAAAGAGCCAAAAAATCAAAACCCAATACCCGGAACCTTGAATCGAGTCTCTAAACCCAGCACCACAGATCATAAGACAAAGATCAAACAACTATAAACGGCCACAACAGCCCAACATCTCCGGGAGATAAGCAAACCTGTGGTCGAGGCGGCTGAGAGTGGAGACAAGTGTCAGTTTGGCTTGTTTTGAGTGTAAGGAAATCTGGTCGGTGACAAGGAGAGCAAAGACGGCCTCAACAAAAGGAAGAAGATGAAGATGGTGGAGCTCTGACGTAACTCTCGCAGCCGTCTATAACTAATTAAATAAAACTATTAATTATGCGATTAGCAGTACAAAATGTGAGTGGGTGATTGAATAACAATTTAGAAAATTTAAATGTTTTAAAATCTTGACCTTTGAGCAGCAGCTGTTCTTGCCTGGATGCCTCCTAGGCGCATTTTGTTTGGTTCTCTCCTGCATTTATCATCTGCCACCTCATCTATCAGATCACCAGTCATTAACGGCTGAGATTCGAACACATTGCCGCGATGTGGAAATGGGCCCTACCTTTATTTCTTTCGGCTCAAGATATCTCATTTGGAACACGTGCTAAAATATACCAACGCCACAATTTAATCATTATTCATTGAATTTCATACTTGGAGATAGAATGATGATTGTGGTGACGTCATTGGAGAGACGGATCAAACGTATATATGGGCCAGGCCCATATATGGTTGGGGCCCAGATGTGATATTTTCCGGTTGTCACCAGAAGCTTGATTGGTTTCCCTCCTTTTTGTTTTTCTGCAACATATAATATAATGTGTGATTTATGTTATTTATGAGCCAGAATAAGCATATTGATTTAGCCTCTCGCTTAATTTATAAAATGTTGGTACAAGATGATATATATGTTCATGTTAAAATTGTTGGTACGGTTGTTCTTTAATGTGCTTCCACTCGACCTATGTGTTTTCAAGCTCTTCATAAAATCAAAATGTGTACCATACTATCCAAATTCCAAAGCCACCCAAAAAGTTCTTATCTAAACTGTCATTATCAGCAAATCACAAAATTCACGCAACACATATAATTTATATACCTCTGCAGCAAGGGTCGCAATTTTAACAACGCATGTTTGTGGGAATAAACAATTTGAATCGTCGTTCCAAAATAAATTTATACGAAAGATAAAATACGTTCAATGAATTTTAATGAACATCAACAAATGGGACTACAACTAATCAAAAAGTAAATATCTCGGCATTTTTGTAAATTTCTCAAATCAATTAAAATTCACTAGGAAATGTTTCCAATTTTGGATTTTTTTTTGTGTGGTTTGTGGTGGTTTTGTGTGTGGCGCTCGGACCCTTCGACAAGCTCCATTCAAATCTCTGTTGTGGTGGTTCTCTCATTTGTCAGCCTGCTCATTATTGTCGGAGCTTGGTCGTCAGCATATGCTTGGTGTGAGCTCGAGTTGTGTGGCATGTCGGTTCTCTCCCCATCATTTCCAGGTCCGTTTTTATTTTTTTGTGATGTCGGGCCGGGCTAATTGCTGGCGACGTTGCTTCTCGATCCGTGATGGCTCTGGGTGAGTGCTCTCATTCGTTGGTTCTGCTTTGGCGTCTTTTCGTGGCGAACCCAGAACTCCTCTGGTGGCTAGCTTTATGCAGATCTGCACTAGGGTAAGGTCTACAACTCCGGAATTTTTGTTGTGCAGGTCGTGGCGTGCTTAAATTGGTCATGGCGTAGTGTTACAGACTCGGTCATAATTCACTGTCGTGCTTAGATCTTTCAGTGGTGTGATGGGTTTTTTACGTGGTCCTGGTCGGTAAGGCCACTCAATTTACCTCCTTTACTTATTGTTTACTTGTTACTGCATTGCTCGTCCACAAGAACTAGATTCGTTTTGGTCTTCTCCTTTCGCAACCCCCTGATGGTTGGGGCTCGTTAGCAGGTGTTGGCCATCGACGAGTTATTATTGGACATTGTACCTTTGTACGAAGACTAGGGGATTTATTTTCTAAGGGTTATCAAATGTCGTTGGTCTTTGTTCATCGGCCTATCTCTATCGTTTGCGGTGTTGGCCGCCGGCGTGACAGTGTCATACCGACTCTCTGAGTTGGTGGACCTAACGAGATGTAAGCTTTCTCCAAGTACGATTAAGATTTTGGGGTTTTCTGATTGGCGATCGGTTGTTGGTGCTGTTTGTTACCAACGAGCTTCATGGTGGGAAAATCATGTTATCAGACTATCATAGGTAACTGTTTTAACCCCTTGTTGGGTTTTTAGTTTTCGGTTTGCTTCATGGATGTAAAATCTAGGTTTTAGACTCTTTTTGACCCGTTGATTGGGTTTAGTTTCGTGATTTGAGGTACCAATCTGGGTATGCTCTCGTTTGTACTGAGAAGTTTTTCCTTGGCATTCGTTTTTTAAAAAAACTTTGATCTTCAACTTTTATAATAGAACCTTCATTTGTTGATCAAAAAAATAAGGGTAATTTTCACCTCAATACCCTAACTATTTTTAGAGACACCTCAATACCCTAGAATGTATTTGTTTTTTCACTTTGATACCTACCGTCAATTTTCCATCCATTTTGGATGGAAAATGGTCATATGCTTTGCACATGACCTTATCTTTTCAAAAAATTCTGAAATTACCCTTTCCTAAATATATTATTAAAATAATAATTAAAACTAAACTAATCTAATATAATTTAAACTAAAATAAACTAATGTAACCTACACGTATTTATGAACATAATTCTATATGCGCCGGCCCTAGTCTAGGCGATCTCACGTACGGAAGAACGGAGCACGGCGGCTTCCGGGGTAGCTAGCACCGCGTCCCCGGCAGGCATTTCCTTCCCGTTTTTATGGTAAGGTACGAGTTTCTTTTGCCTTTGTTCGATTGAGGTTTTCTTTTTTCGATTTGTACGTGCGACGGAGGGATAGATCTCTTCGTGTTCGAGATCGGAGAGGGGGGAGTTCTTGCTTTCTTTCCGGCACGTAGGGGTGAGGGAACATGTCCGACAAAGGGAAGCGACTGGGACGTTCTGTTCTTGTTTCTGGCGGAAACACGATGGTCGGGTAGGTGGCGAATATCCGGGTCGGGGGGGGGGGGGGGGGGGGCTGTTTGGTTGTATCTGCTGGGTCTGCTCAGGTAGTAGACTATGAGAGGCCGGTTTCGGGTGGCTTTTGACTGTATCTGTTGATTCTGCTCGGGTAGTAGAATGTGGAGAGAGGCGAAGCGTTTCCTCTCGTGGAACTGTAGAAGTTTAGGGAAGTTGGCAACGGTTGAGTATCTGAAAGGGGCGATCCGGCGCCGGAAATCGCAGATCATTTTCTTAAGTGAGACGTTGGCGAAGAAAGGGGAAGTGGACATTCTGAAGCTAAAGACAGGCTTTGCCGTGGGCTGTGAAGTCCCGACGGTGGGTCATAAAGGAGGGCTTATTCTATTGTGGGCGATGGGTATATCGGTCAAAACGTCCGACTGTAGAGACAGGTATATTGATGTGGAGATCACGGGACCGAGCGGGGAGAATTTTCGATTCATGGGTGTTTATAGGGAGGCGAACCGTGAGCTTCGATGGCAGACGTGGGAGATGATTCGGTTATTGGGAGCAAGTCCGGGTGTGCCGCAACGTTGGCTACTCATATGAGATTTCAATGGCATCCTGAAGCAGAGAGAGAAAAGAGGGGGAAATCGAACCCAACTTCCCTTATTAACAGTTTTCGGGGTGCAATGTGTGAGGCACACGTTCAGGATGTGCCGCTGCAAGGGTACGACTTTACGTGGCATAACGGGAGTGAACCAGAGATGAGAATGGCGGTGCAGCTGGACAGGGCCCTCATGTCACCTGAGTTAAAGGATATGTGGTCGGATGCTCATTTGCTCAACTTAGACATATCGACTTCAGATCACTTACCCATATTGCTAGATTCTGAGTGTCGGGTGGAGCCAGTGGGATCTAGACAATTCAGGTTTGAGAATATCTGGGCGGAAGACCCGGAATGTGGTCAACAGTTGTCTGGAGGATGGTACTGCGGTAACGTCTGATGATCACCGATACATCGGCTCCAAATCTGAATCCCGTCTGATTGCTTGACCAACCAGTCATGACATCTCCATCACCACTACCACCACCATCCCCTGGCTCCCTGTGGTTTTTTGACGACAGGGGGTTTCCAAATATGTACCCATCGTGTTCTCCCTTCTCAAAGTCCACCACCGTCTTCTCCAATGAAGAAGACGAAGGAGAAGAAGTGGGTCGAAACGAAAGAGAGGATCCGACGACGAAGAAGAAGTCCAATCGGACGAGGACTTTTCCAGCGTAGAGGAAGAAGGAGACCCGGATGATGACCTGGAAGTCTCCGGGGAGGAGGAGGAGGACGAGGAAGAGGAGGAGAAGGCGTATGAAGAAGCTGCCCCTGAGCCAATCCCCGAAGCTGACGACCATGGACCCCCCCCCCCCAAGATGGATGACGACCCACCAATTCTGGATCCAGCTAACGATGACGACGTTGGAGAAAGTTGCGGCTCCAACATCAACGTGTAGGAAGGAAGGAAAGAGAAGGAGTTGGTTATTTAGTTTTTTTTGTTGTGTTTTTTAAGACAAACTTTTATGGTTCTAAGTCAACCATTAGAAAAGTTTGTGTTTGTGTTTTTTTTTTGTGAAATATGAATGAAGTTCCAATGTTGATGTTCTGTACCTTATACTCGAGTTTCTGGGAAGTAACAATTATGTTCTCATTTTGTTTATCATCTGTTAATCTGGGAAATTTATACTAGGGCGAGCAGAACATTCATAAATCTTCAGTTTATTTTACAGTTTGGATTTTTGTTTAGGGCCTTAATGTCTAGATCCACTTCTTAGTCTGAAACATTTGTTTGCGACCTGAAATCTAGTTTGGAAATTTTTTTTCCAACCTAAAATCCAGTCTAGGAAATTTATTCCAATTTTAAATGACAGCCTGGTTTATATCTTAAGGGTCGGGAAAATAGAGAGCAAAATGATTTTTTCCAAGAAAATAACTACTGAGTAAATATTAGAAAAAATTGGACAGAGAATGAAAAATACATAACATGACAATAACAATCACATAGTGTTCCTCAAGTTTGTTGGATTAAAAAAAGCACAAATTGTTCATAACATGACAACGTCTTGAAAATTAACTAAGAACATAATCCAGTTGAATGGCTAAAATGGTTACATCCCAATTACATAATAGATTCCATGGAACATGTTGTCTTTCTATGAACAATTGTACCACATAATCCATATTTTTTGGTGCTCTTGTATGAAGACGTGGCTCATCGACGGATGGGATTTGCTTCACTGTTGGTCTACCGCGCTTCAATGTTACCTTTGGAGGGAGAACCTTCATAAATGGTTAGGAGCTATCATAAACCCAATCTTGCTCTACTAGCACAGGATAAAGGGTTTCAGAATAAGGCATTCTCCATAGGTCCAACGATAAAACTCGGAGCAGAACTGATAACAATCAATTTTCTTGAACTTGGCAGCTGCTATTGCATGTACACAAAGCAATTTATCCAAGTTGAACACACAAAATTCGCATCGCTTCTCAGATAAATTAACTATCGACACATGTTTCTTACCAATAACTTGAAACTCTGATGCGTTGAGTTGTATCACAGTCATTTGGCCCACACTTTTTGTCCTTCCGCAAATGACTTTCTCTCCATGATGAGTTAATGTTGTACCTGGAGGTATACATGTAATTAGAAGGCGACACATGTTGAACCACTCAGAAACTTTCCCCTGTATAGCATCAAGCAATGCAATGATAGACCACTCTCTTTGCTCTTTCAATGTTGAGTTTATATTTACTCAACTCCATTTGTTGTCATAATATTGTATCGAGTACCTCTGAAATGTGCTCTAGCCCATTGATGTTAAGCTATATTTGTTTCTTCAAGATACTAGATGGACGTTGGGAAGTCTTTGCTCATATTTTCGTACAACCTGTTGAAGTCGGATAACATGTATGCTTCAATAACTTCTTTGAAACATTTTACAACTCCGGTCTTATCTTTTGAATGAGTTCTGACATTTCGACTAAGATGCCACCTACACTGTCCATGCTCTGCTTTGGGGTAGATCTTCAACCTCCCATTGATGATACTCTAATGCCTATCATAAAGGATTACCAAGTCATCTCCATCTGGTATAAATTTCAGTAATTTCTGAAAAAACCATGTCCATGAAGCATCATTTTCTGAGTCTACAATTCCCCAAGCAATAGGATATTGTTGACGATGACCATCTTGTGCCGTTGCAATAAGCATTACTCTTTTGAACTGTGTCTTCAAGAAGGCAGCATCAACCACAACGAATTTTCTCGTAGTCGACCATCCTCAAATACATGTTGCATATGCTATAAATAAATATTTGAATCTACTTTCTCCATCCACCTGTAGATGAGTGATTGGGTCTGGATTCTTCTCTATAACCATCTCCAAATAACCCAGAAGGAGTTCGTAACTTTTCTCAGGATCCACTCTAAGTAGAATGTTGGCAAGTCTTCGGGCCTTCCGAGCTCTCCAGTATGGCATTTTGGTACGCGACTCATGATCATTTTTCATAAAGGTTTGAATTAATCTTGGGACTGGTGTGCTTTTTTTACCCGCACATTTTTTTCCTCACACATTCAACAACATATTTAGTACTTTCTTGATGGTGGTGGAGCCTCGTCGTATTCGCAGAGCAAAAGTGAGTATTGAAAAATGTTCAGATGGAGAACTGCCATGAAGTTCCAATTTTGGCTGCATGCACTCTCTATGCACAATTCTCGTCAACACATTTTGCCACATACACCATCTTGTTAGATTTGGCAGCACGAAAGTCAAATCCGGCCTTCACAGCAATATGTCTAAAAAATGTTTGAAACTTTTCTTTCGTGTTAAAGTTATCCCCAATTGCTAAATCTGACCCTTCTTGGAAACCGATCGAGTTTGATTCGACATCAAGTACTTTCGTCGGGTAAAAGTGCTCTATAGGATCATAATGTCGTTGTTTGTCTTCGTCGTCCCTATATTCCATATCATCATTAAAACCAGATTGTTCTAGATTCTATTGTTTGTATTCCATATCTTCCATATCATCATCAGAATTGAACAGTTTTGGATACTCTTGTTCGTCTTCCATATCCTCAAACAAATCATCATCTAAACTTAAATGTTCTAGTGTAGGATTTGACCCTACTATTGCCACCTTAGTACTAC
This sequence comes from Erodium maritimum, assembly GCA_963921825.1. Taxonomy (NCBI): domain Eukaryota; kingdom Viridiplantae; phylum Streptophyta; class Magnoliopsida; order Geraniales; family Geraniaceae; genus Erodium; species Erodium maritimum. The sequence continues at coordinate 37,333,935 of OY997588.1, forward strand.
CATCTCGACGTAGGAGATAAACGCGTTGCCCACCTGCACCACTCATAATATCAACATAAACTCCCGTATTTACTGGACTACACATGTCCCAGCCAAAGTAGTCATCGTATACAACGGGGGCAGGAATCATGTCCCTACCATGTGTATCTTTGTTAATGACCTCCACACGCAATATGTTCTTTCAACTTCCAAGTCCATTCCTCCAATATCGATAGACATATCTGGTACTAAGTAACTCACTTTCAATTCCATTTCATTTTCGTGCACTCCGGTCTTCTCATATAGTTTATCTTATAAACTCTTCTTCAATGATGTATCCGACACATCAAGAAGGATACTCATAGAGTTTGAATTATATGGTATCTAACTGTCACGCCCCAAATCTGGTATTGACCGGACCCGAGACTTGAACCGGAAATTAGAGAGAAAACAATTTAAAATGCATAGTTAAATCCAAGGCTGTAGATAAATATAATAATAGTCAAAGGTGAAAATATGAGTCTTACGCTTAGTCATATACAATAGTCCAAAATAATAGTACGTCTCTAGTAAACATAAAATAAACTCGGGCCTCCGCTAGCTCCCAAGCTCTGCGTAACCCTATAATCCAGATCATAGCTAATACCTGTAGAAAACATAATCAGGGGGTGAGCTTGACGCTCAGTAGGGAAAAGCCACGAAATCTACCTAATTACAAATTTACAAAGAAAACCTTTCCAAAATTTAAAGTTTAATCAAAAGGGTTGAGAAATCGATCCGACACTTAAACCATTTCCAAGGAAATACCCATTTACTCAGACACTCACCAAACTAACAGTCCCAACTTTAACTCCACACTAACTACTACACCGAGGCAACACCGAAAGAACAATCCAGGGAAAACAACCATAGCCACAAGCACAACAACACTCACAAGCACAGTCACACTCAGTCAAAATCCAAGGCATTTTCAACACAAGCAATTCACACACTTGGACGGTTTCGGGAGCAACCCGCTCGGCCCGGCGAAGCCACACGCAACTTTCCCCAACACACAGTCGGGAGAGGCGGTCACTCTTCACGGAACAACCTCATTGCGGACACAGCGTTTTACCGTTATACGGAAGACAGGGAAATCGCCTCTTCGCGGAACAACCTCATCGCGGACCCAAACCCGGATCCGAGTCCAGACCCGAACCTGACCCGAGCCCGACCTAAACCTGGATCCAGACCCGACCCAGACCCAAGTCCAGGCCCGACTCAGACTCGAGTCCAGGCCTGGTCTGTCCTGGCCTGAGCCCTAGGCCCGAGTCTCGTCCTGGCCCAAGCCCAAGCTCGGTCCTGACCTGAGTTGGGAACGGAGGTGAGATGGCTAGGGTTCCGGTGAGGCTGAGGACGGCGACAGAGGCGGGGCCTGGGGGTTTCTCGACGGCGGCGACATCGTCAGGGGCTCGGAGGGACGAGGGATTGGTTGTTGGTGCAAGTTCAAAGCCTCTACGTTCAGATCTGACGGCGTGAGATGCTCGCCGGCGTGAGAGCACAGATCTGGAGCTAGAGAAATTCGGCCGTGTCACTCTGGCCGAGCTCGGCCCAAATCGAGCTCGCATGCTCGCGATGTTGGGTCTCGAGGTATGGTTGGAGATGAACCAACTCGCAGCGGAAAATCAATGAAAACCAAGAGACGATTAAACCATGAAACAACTAACAAAGAATGGATTCACAAGAGAAAAATTCAGCACTATTTCTTACCAAAACAAGAACACCGGTTAACGAATGATTGGCTTGAGTCTCCAAGACGCCTACGTATCCACATGGGAATCAAAGCCACGTAGTTCTTCTCTTTGAGGACTAAAGGACACAACAATGGAGGTGAAAACTAGCCAAACCCGAAATGGTCATGGAAGATGGAGAGAAAATGTGTTTCCTATTCTTGTCTTGTGTTTGTTATGTTGAAAAAAGATGAATTAAACATAACAAACCCCATACTTGTCCAACTAAAGGCATGGGACAAGCATGGTGACACGTAAGGTGTAAATAGGACAAAGTATGGCAAGACAAGATTGGGTTAGGTGGTGAATCACCAACACCTTAATCCTTGTCTTGCTTACTTAGTACTAATTAATCAAGACTTGATTAATTAGTTCCATGGGCCTTGGTTGCATGGGCCTCTTGGAACATGGCCCGTGGCCATTTCCAACGAGGTCCCGTGATTCGCTCATCGCCTCCAAGCCTTCCATACCGGAAATGTCCAACATTATCTGACGCGATCAATCCCAAGACTCCAAGCCGTGTCTCGATCCATAAAGTCCTATTCACTTACGGGCACATGACCCAAAACCCAGTTTTGGTCATGTCCCGAGACAACTCCCTTTTGGTCATTCTCCATAAATGTGTCAATGAGTTTCATCCTCCGGTGTGACCCTTAGGTTTATGCATGTCAATAGATCAACGTAAAATCCCATTTTACTTGATCCTATTTAAGTGGCAACTAACGAGACTTTAGTATTGCCTGACACTGCATAGCGAATCGACCCTGTCGATTCTAACCTTTCCGTCTTCCCTGTCATTATCCTTTTATCTCCGATATCCAGATTGAGATAAGGCATAGAGCCGTCATCCTTATTATTCTCAATCACTGTTCCTTGATATGTGAGATGACTGAAGATATGATACCCAATATCATGTGCATGGTCATGCTATTCTTTCAGTCACTCTAGATCAAGCGGCCGAGAACCGATATCTTTCCCATACCTCAGTATGAGGGATAAATCCCTTAGCCGTCTTTCGTGTCACTCATGTAGCCCGTCCCCAAGCCAATCCTGGCCGTTATGGAAACCCTGTTACGGACAACGTTAGGCTCAGGTCAAACTCAGTTGTTGACTACATAACGATCACAAAGACTCCTTGGTCTAAGGATACATGACAAGCTACGACACTGAATATGTTCATGACTTAATCTATGGCACATATTCAGGGCGGGTCGTCCAATATCATGTCCCACATGATATCTATGATCAGACTCCGGAATCTCATTCCAATGACTAACAGAACGTAAGCCATAAAGAGCCATCTTTCATACTAGTCGCTTCTAGTGAAGCTTTGTTGACTAGGGACCCATCGAGTGTGATCTATCTCGATCTATGGTTCTATTCGCATGGTGGGCATAGATCAGAGCACACATCGATATATTACTCCAACACATAAGTAATATAAAGCCGCTTTAATTTTAATGCTAACGATGATATATACATTTGGACATTTAGGATTGAACTACGAGCACTAAGACTAACACACGATTCTCAGGGAAAGGCTGACGGGGAAGGCGAAACAGGCCGGGAAGAAGGCTCACCGTCACTGGTGTCTTCTGTTGCAGGCGCGGAGAGGTTCGAAACAAGGACGGCGTCGCTGGTTTGTTTCGAATCGGGGAGGGAGAAGGGAGAGAAGAAGGGGGTTTCTGGTGGCGAGGCTCAGTCGTGGGTGGAGGAAGATGGGGAAGAAGAAGGGAGATCGGAACTCCGGCGAGCTGGGCAAAGGAGAAGACGAGGGGGCGAGAGAGAAAGAGAGCGTGAGGAAGACGATGACCCTCGGGACGCGTGCGAGAAATGAGGCTGCGAAGCGTCGAGACTAGTGTTAGCCTGTTTTGGGTTTGGGCCGGTCTTGTGGGCTTGCGCGCACGCGGTGCGGGCTTGGGCTCAATCTGCTGACTAGGCCTAAGCCCGGCCCGGCCCAAGTATGCTTCAACTCTCCCTTTTTTCTCTCTTTTCATTTTCCTTGTTTTTAATTCGATCCAAAATTCAACCCGTTCTCCAACCACAACGTTCCATAAAATAATTTAAATATTAAATTCTCTTAATCGGGGCGGTCTTTACAGTCTACCCCCCTTAAAGGAATTTCGTCCTCGAAATTTAAAACGGACGTACCTCAAGGGTCGAACAGGTGGGGATACTTCGCACGAACCTCGTCCTCGCGCTCCTAGGTCGACTCAGCTCCTTGGTGCTTCCACTGCACTCGCACTAGAGGAATAGTCTTGTCACGCAAGACCTTCTCCCGTGTATCCAGAATCCTGACTGGCTGCTCCTCATACGAAACATCATCAGCTACCTCGATGTTCGTCCACTCGATAACGTGGGAGGGATCCGCGTTGTACTTCCGCAGTTGGGAAACGTGGAAGACGTTGTGGACGTTTCCAAGTTGCGGTGGTAGCGCGAGTCGGTACGCCACAGCTCCAACTCTGTTTAGGATCTCAAAGGGTCCAATATACCGTGGGGCCAACTTGCCTCCGCCATGGTTGAACCGCATTAGCCCCTTCTTCGGGCTCACCTTCAGAAACACATGGTCACCCACGGTGAACTCCAAAGATCGGCGTTGCCTATCAGCGTAGCTCTTTTGTCGGCTCTGTGCGGTCCTCAACCGCTCTCGTATCAGCGCAACCTTCTCGGTCGTCTCTCGGACCAACTCCGGTCCCAATAAGCTCCTATCTCCTACCTCGGCCCAACACACGGGCGATCAACACGGCCTACCATACAACGCCTCAAAAGTTGCCATCCCAATACTGGCCTGGAAGTTGTTGTTGTAGGCGAACTCAGCCAAAGGTAGGTGCTCCTCCCAAGAACCACCGAAGTCCAACACACATGATCGAAGCATGTCCTCCAAAATCTGAATCGTGCGCTCCGACTGTCCGTCGGTCTGCGGGTGATATACTGTACTCAGTAAGACCTCGATTCCTAACTCTCTCTGCAGGCTTTCCCGAAATCTTGAAGTGAAGCGGGGATCTCGGTCGGACACTACCGGTACCGAAACTCCGTGGAGCCGGATAATCTCACAGATATACAATCGACTCAGTGTATCTACTGTATCCGTCATCCTCATGGCTAAGAAGTGCGCCGACTTCGTCAACCGATCAACCACTACCCACACGACATCGTGTCCTCTCGGAGACCTCGGTATTCCGCATACAAAGTCCATCGTGACATGCTCCCACTTCCACTCCGCTACTAGCAACGACTGTAATAATCCTGCAGGACGCTGATGCTCAGCCTTCACTTGCTGACAAGTGAGGCACCTCGATACGAACTCTGCCACTGCTCTCTTCATACCGCTCCACCAAAACAGTCGCCTAATATCCTGGTACATCTCAGTGCCACCCGGGTCCATCGTGAGACGCGAGTGATGCGACTCTCTTAAAACAACCTCTCTGCAACCCAGCGGTACGAACATCACTCCGTGTTACCGCAATCCCCGGTCCGCACTATACTCCCAGCCCTTTGCATCGACACCACTGATCACTCTCTCTCTGATCTCAGCCGTCTCAGCATCATCTGACTATGCCTCTAGCACCCGTGCAATCAATGTGGGTTAAGCCACCAACGAACACGTAGCCACGCTACCAGTGACCTCCTCTAAATCGAGCCCGAACGCAGCCAGCTCTCCCATCATGTCCCACTCTCGGACTGCTATGGTGGCTAGACAGAGAAACGATCTCCTACTCAAAGCATCGGCGACCACGTTCGCCTTGCCCGGGTGATAGTGTAGCTCAAAGTCATACTCCTCGAGTAGCTCCATCCACCGTCGCTAGCGCATGTTCAAATCCTTCTGGGAGAAGATGTACTTGATACTTTTGTGGTCAGAGAACACCCGAAACTTCTCGCCATACACGTAATGCCGCCAGCTCTTCACTGCAAACACAACTGCTGCCAACACCAGATCATGGGTAGGGTAGTTACGCTCGTGAATCTTCAACTGCCGTGAGCCATATGCAACTACCTTTCCTGCCTGCATCAGCACGCCACCTAGTCCTTCACTGGACGCATCACAGTAAACATCGTACCCCACACCGCGCTCCGGCACTATCAAAATCGGAGCGGTGGTCATCGACGCTGCCAGGCGCGATAAGTCCTTAACGAACCTCCGGTAGTAACCTACCAACCCTAAAAAGCTGCGGATCTCGAACACACTCGTGGGCCGCGCCCATGTCGACACTTCTTCGATCTTCGTCGGATCGACCAAAATACCTTCTCGGGACACAACATGTCCGAGGAACTTCACCTCAGTTAGCCATAACTCGCACTTCTCCAAGTTACCATATAACCGATGAGTGAGGAGCAGAGTCAACACAATCCTCAGGTGCTCCTCGTGAGCCTCCTCATTTGGCGAGTAGATCAGAATGTCGTCAACAAACACCACCATGAACTGATCTAAGTAGGGTCGGAAGATATTAGTCATCAAATCGATGAACACTGCAGGTGCGTTCGTCAACCCGAACGACATCACCAAGAACTCATAATGGCCGTACCGCGTGCGGAAGGCGGTCTTCGCCACATCCTCATCTCGAACCCTCAGCTAATAGTACCTGGGTCGCATGTCGATCTTCGAAAAGACCTTCGCCCCTCTCAACTGGTCGAACATGTCATAGATCCTCGGCATCAGATAGCGATTCTTCACCGTAACCCGGTTCAACTTATGGTAGTCGATGCACATCCTCATCGCTCCACCCTTCTTCTTCACGAAGAGTGCGGGCGCTCCCCACGGTGAGGTGCTCGGTCAGATTAACCCCTTCGCTCGGAGGTCCTCGAGCTGGCGCTTCAACCCTGTCAACTCTGCAGGTGAAAACCTGTACGGTGCCATCGAGATCGGCGCCGTACCAGGCATCAGATCAATGCCGAACTCAACCTCGCGCATAGGCGGCAATCCTGATAACTGCTCCGGGAACACATCTGGGAACTCGCACACTATCCTCAGTAACTCTCGACTCTGCTCGGTCGCAACCTCCTCTCCCACAGACAACGTTGAAAGTAGAACTCCACTACTGCTGCCCAATACACACGTGACACTCGTGTCGTTCGAGCGCACCGTCACCTGTCCCCGGTAACAGTCAATGGTCGCCTCGTACCTCGATAGCCAGTCCATCCCCAAGATAACATCGAACGCCGTCATGTTCTACATAAGTAAATTACCAACAAAAGGGTGGTCAGCCACTCTGATCTCACATGAACAACACACACTACTCAAAACTACGTCTCCCGTAACAGGGGTGTCAAGGCATAAGGGTCTGTCCAAGGGTTCTATTCTTAGTCCTAATGACTCATCAAGGGAAGTAGAAATGAATGCGATGCGCCAATATCAAACAGAAACAATGCCCATAAATGATAAAGCAGACACGTACCCTGAACGGTCTGCCGACCGGGATGGTGTCCCTCAGATCGGCGATCGGTGATGGCATAAGCTCTGCCCTGTGAAGTCCATGGTCCCTGCCTCGTTGGTGGTGGAGGAAGGGCCACCTGCTGAGCTGGTCTCTACTGCTGCCTAGGTGCTGGCACGCTCGCAGCTGGTCATGTGGGTCTCGACGGCTGCATCTGGCGCTCCCGGAACTGGGGTGCTTTCCCAGGGTGCGACTAATGCGGCCGGTACGCTGACATCTCTCTGCCTGACGAGGTACACTGCATCATCATGTGCCCAAAATGCCCACAACTGAAACATCGGCGCTCTCCGCTGCTCGGCTTCCCCACTGATCCGGTCTGGCTACTAGCGGGGCGAACTGTAGTGCTCGAGTCCCCCTGGCAATCCTGCTCAGATGTCCCCGTCGATGGCAACGGTAACACACTGGTCCCACATCTGACGTTGCCGGTCCCACTGAAGCCTCTGATCCCATCGACCTCGACCCACTAAACTGCTGCGGAGGTCGAAAAGATCCAACAGTCCTCTGTCGTCTCGAGTCCCTCATCTCCGACTGTCTCAGAAAACCGCTCGGTCTCGGACGACTCTCCCTGGCTCTGGCGGTCTCGCTGAGGCGTCGCTCCACGACCAGTGCCTGATCCACCATCTCGGTGTACACCCGAGTCCTAAAGGCGACACATCAATCTTGGATCGGAGCGTTGAGTCCCTCCTCGAATCGCATGCACCGGTTCGCCTGGTCGCCACCATCTCTGGAGCGAACCAGAACAGCGCTGTGAATCTAGACTCGTATTCCGATATGGTCCTCATGCCCTGTCGCAATTCCAGGAACTGCCGGTGTCGATCGTCTCGAGCGGACTCTGGGAAGAACTGCTCCAGGAATACACCTCTGAATCGGTTATAATCATCCCCGACTCGGCCTCACAGCTATGGTTTATCTTATAAACTCTTCTTCAATGATGTATCTGACACATCAAGAAGGATATTCATAGAGTTTAAATTATATGGTATCTAACTGTCACGCCCCAAATCCGGTATTGACCGGACCCGAGACTTGAACCGGGAATTAGAGAGAAAACAATTTAAAATGCATAGTTAAATCCAAGGATGTAGATAAATATAATAATGGTCAAAGCTGAAAATCTGAGTCCTACGCTCAGTCATATACAATAGTCGAAAATAACAGTACGTCTCTAAGAAACATAAAATAAACTCGGGCCTCCGCTAGCTCCCAAGCTCTGCATAACCCTCTAATCCAGATCATAGCTAATACCTGTAGAAAACATAATCAGGGGGTGAGCTTGACGCTCAGTAGGGAAAAGCCACGAAATCCACCTAATTACAGATTTACAAAGAAAACCTTTCCAAAATTTAAAGTTTAATCAAAAGGGTTGCGATCCGACACTTAAACCATTTCCAAGGCAATACCCATTTACTCAGGCACTCACCAGATTAACAGTCCCCAACTTTAACTCCACACTAACTACTACACTGAGGCAACACCGAAGGAACAATCTATGGCAAACAACCATAGCCACAAGCACAGCAACACTCACAAGCACAATCACACTCATTCAAAATCCAAGGCATTTTCAACACAAGCAATTCACACACTTGGACGGTTTCGGGAGCAACCCGCTCGGCCCGGCGAAGCCACACACAACTTTCCCTAACACACAGTCGGGAGAGGCGGTCGACCTCATCGCGGACACTCTTCGCGGAACAACCTCATCGCGGACACAACGTTTTACCGTTACACGGAAGGCAGGGAAATCACCTCTTCGCGGAACAACCTCATCGCGGACACAACGTTTTACCGAGTGCTAACAGAAGGTAGGGAAACCACCTCTTCGCGGGACACAGCGTTTTACCGACTCTAGGTCGGAAGGTAGGGAAACCACCTTTCTCATGTAACCACTGTACCACAATCACAATCACAATCACAATCACATTTTCAATTTACTCCCGTAACCATCACGCACTTACCATCACTTACCGACACCACACTCAACGTGGTAACCCCACCGGTTTAACCGGCATCCATTCCCCAAAGTTCAAAACTCACATAATACATAGATAACATCAATCGTTCAAGACCCTAAGATGCATCACTAAGTTCACCTCTACTCCTTTTCATGTTCGTTATTTATTAACTGTTCAAACAACACAAAGTACACAAACGAACACAATCATCAAACAATCCTACAGGCGCGACATGGCCTGATTCTACCAGCACGGCATACCAACACCTACGGCACGACATTACTCGTAGGTGGTTCGCAGTTTATAAGGCTACTCTAGTTGATCACATCCTATATGCATACTAGTTGTTTATCCGATTATTAAGGTTTCCCTATATGCGTTCTAGTACGTCCGTAATAAAGTAAGGTTCCGAGGTATTTCCCTACCTCTCAGTCTCTATCTGGATCGCCTAGCTTCTGACGTCCGGGCCTACCTCCGGTCTTCTCCACGATCGAGGTCAAAGCCTGGTTTTAACAAATAAGGACGATAATCAGTCTCGGTCCAATCCGTAACAGTCCTCTAAATTTTCAAATAAGTCCTTTAATGTATCTGATTTAAGTCCATTAATTTAAACTGTCCTGACCCGGCCCCGACCCGAGTCCGACCCGAACCCGGCCCGAATCCGGAAACCGGATCCAAAACTGACCTGGATCCGAGTCCAGACCCGAACCTGACCCGAGCCCGACCGACACCTGGATCCAGACCCGACCAAGACCCAAGTCCAGGCCTGACTCAGACTCGAGTCCAGGCCCGGTCTGTCCTGGCCTGAGCCGTAGGCCCGAGTCTCGTCCTGGCCCAAGCCCAAGCTCGGTCCTGGCTTGAGTTGGGAACGAAGGTGAGACGGCTAGGGTTCTGGTGAGGCTGAGGACGGCGGCAGAGGCGGAGCCAGGGTGTTTCTCGAAGGTGGCGACGTCGTCAGGGGCTCGGAGGAACGAGGGATTGGTTGTTGGTGCGAGTTCAGAGCCTCTCAGTCCAGATCTGACGGCGTGAGATGCTCGCTGGCATGAGAGCACAGATCTGGAGCTCGAGAACTCCGACCGTGTCACTCCGACCGAGCTCGCATGCTCGCGATTCTCAGGGAAAGGCTGACGGGGAAGGCGAAACAGGCTGGGAAGAAGGCTCACCGTCACTGGTGTCTTCTGTTGCAGGCGCGACGAGGTTCGAAACGAGGACGACGACGCTGGTTCGTTTCGACTCGGGGAGGAAGAAGGGAGAGAAGAAGGGGGTTTTCTGGTGGCGAGGCTCAGTCGTGGGTGGAGGAAGATGGGGAAGAAGAAGGGAGATCGGAGCTCCGGCGAGCTGCGCGAAGGAGAAGACGAGGGGGCGAGAGAGAAGAAGAGCGTGAGGAAGACGATGAGCCTCGGGACGAGTGCGAGAAATGAGGTTGCGAAGCGTCGAGGCTAGGGTTAGCCTGTTTTGGGTTTGGGCCGGTCTTGTGGGCTTGCGCGCGCGCGGTGCGGGCTTGGGCTCGGTCTGCTGACTGGGCCTAAGGCCGGCCCGGCCCAAGTCTGCTTCAACTCTCCCTTTTTTTTTTCTCTTTTCATTTCCCCTTTTTTTTGAATTCGATCCAAAATTCAACCCGTTCTCCAACCACGACGTTCCAAACAATAATTTAAATATTAAATTCTCTTAATCAGGGCGGTCTTTACACTAACTGTAATTTCCGTTCTCTCCCTTATATTCCCCACCATAAGAAACATGTATTAGCACTCGAACCAATCCTACAACAATTAGCAACATATAAAGTTAGAATTTACCATAATGGAATTCTACTAGTACTTAAAAGGCTATTTTGAAACGAAAAGGCCTCTACAAATAAAGGACTTGTAAAAGTATTTTAAAACAAAACCCAAAAGGCCTCTATAAATATAGATCAGATGCGTTAATAACAGATTGACACAACATTCTATTACATTAAATACCGGATGGACACCCCGATCTAGTTTACATAAAACCAGATCGCCAAACCGTCCTGCTAACAGCTCATACCAAAATATGCCGAAATGAGATGCGTTCCATGATAATATTAACTACGTTTATACTTACATATTGATCAAAATCTTAAAAGTTTATGCACAAACTACAAATTAGGTCTTTCCAATTACTTACCTCAAGCTAGGGATTTTCTATGCAGCCTTCTTATGATAGTAGAACAATAAATTGAGCAGCTTGGATGAGCAATTGAAGAAGAAAAAACGGATGGAAGGACCAGCAATGCACGAGACAACAACAATTATCGAGGGAAGTAGAAAAACGAGGATGAAGGAGAATGAGAACGGCAAACCAAACCCAATTCAGGTGCATACGTGGATTTGGCGAGAAGAGGAGAAACTGATGATGAGTTGGGCACTGACGTGGAGCAACAATGAGGGTTGAGTTGGCTACCGACATGGAGCATCCATAAGGACAAGCTTGGTAATATGAAAGTGTCATTAATGAGGAGGCTAAGGGTTTAAAGATAAGAGGCTATTTTATTACCACTTAGTGAAAATAACGCTCTTTTGGTAATTACCCGACACAGTGACCCAGTAGTAATAGTTGATTTTTGTACTTTAGTAGTTATTTAGGTGTTCACGAGCTATATAGGATGTCATGGTATTGCCATGTGCTCTATCTGAAATTCCAAGTTTAAAGAAGTGTATCATTTTGGGATAATCTATTTATTTTTGTTGTACCCAACATTGTTTGGATGATGAGATATGCTGAAGGTGTATAAATAAGGTCTTTACAAAAAGTTGGTAATATACGAGGAAATAGTTTTTCCAGGATCTTGAGTCTTCCAAAATAAATATCTTGCAAATTCTTTAAACTGTGTGAGGTTCCTGTGATACTCTCCCCAGTCCCCACTCCCCAGTGATTGATTATTTGTTTTTCTTATGTTTATTTCCTTTTTTTCTTCTTTTTTTGCAGCTTTCATTGAGCCATTTGGCCTTACTCTAATCGAGGTACCCAATACTCTCATTCCCACCTTCCCCTCCAAATAAAAGGTTATGAAAGTTGAACTATCAAGGGTTAAATTTAATCTAACTCAAGTAACAAGAGTCTTGTTAGTAACAAGCAGCAGCTTATGGTTGCCACAAAAAATGGAGGTCCAGTTGATATTCATTACGTGTTCATAGATGACCAATTTATTTCAGTTGGTTCTGGCTAATATGAAAATTTTCCCACAGGTTCTTGACAATGGTCTTGTTGTTGATCCTCATGATCAACAATCTATTGCTGGTGCTCTTTTGAAGCTTGTTGCTGACAAGCACCTTTGGTCAAAATGTCGCTTGAAGAATATTCATCTATAGTCATAGCCAGAGCATTGCAAGACTTATCTATCACTTGAAAATGCAGGTGATAAAAAGAAGAAACTGTAAAGTGCGATTTTTGACGCTGTGGAGAAGGAAAGGAGTCAAGGCTCTATAGGTATTCTTCTTTTTGCTATCCACTTGGCTGGGTTCTTGGGTTGTTATAAGTTGGATGATGATTTCTATCTATTGGCTTTACTGTTATTCAAACAACTCAAGTTGTCATGGCACTTTCTTTCCAGATCTATGGCTAGATAATTGTACAACTTAGAGCATCCACAACCATCTCGCCGGCTGCCGGCGAGATGGCACCGGCGAGATGGTTTAAAATATGTTTTTTAGTCATCTCACCAGCTCACCGCCAGCGAGTTCTGCAGTGGGGCTACTGGTGCTGGCGAGGAGCCGCCGGCGAGATGGGGAAAAAGCAAGTATAAAAAAAAAAAATTGCTACTCAAACCCACAACTTTATCTCGCCGGCGAGATCGCCAACGTCTCTCTATCTCGCCGGCGCCCTTCTCGCCTGCTCCTCGCCAGCTCCCTGCCTCCTCCTCGCCGGCGACTTCTCCTCGCCAGCGCTATCTCGCCCACGACTGTGGGTGCTCTTAATAACAGTGCAATAACAACTTTTATGTCAAATCAATCATTGATATTTTTGTTCGTCTAAACCGATTGCACGTACAAGTGGTAGTGGATTATTTGGTTATTCTGATTGTAACTACCCATATATGAGGCACACTTGTTGGGAGAGTAAAGATGCATGAAAGTTAGTTTGAGCTTAACATGATTCAAATTTCTTCAGAGGGAGAAAACTCGTTGAATTATAACTTTATCTATACTCATTCTATATGCCTTTGCTAGATCACTTGACAACTTTTTTATGTTAATAACACAATGCTCCTCAGTCCTCAGGTGGGGAGTAGACTTGTCAAAGATGGTGGTTTCGTATGGTTTGCTTTCCCTAATTGTGACATACATGTCTCTCAACAAAGATGTTTCTAAGCAGATTTGCAGTTGTACCCTATACATATTGAAGACCCAATGCTAAATCTTGGACCTGAGAAAGAGAATGAAAAAATGCATTTGGATTTTAATCTTTTACTGCTCTTACATGTTGATAAAAATGAGCCACTCGGATTTAGAGCTCCTGTGTGTTGTTTAACTTGAGGTTATTATCAAGAGAAACTACAATTCACTTTCGTTTGTTTTGGACTCTTATCAATTAACTGTTCTTTCCGTTTTAAAAAGTATCAAATCACCGTAGAGAACTTTGATTTTGTTTCACGGAAAAAAATAATAGGGAAAATTTCATTTTACCACCCTGTCAAACATTTAATTTCAGTTTGATACCCTGACATAATTTTTTATCAGTTTCATACCCTAACCAAACTTTTAATTTCACTTTCATACCCAGCCGGGTAAAATGTCCAAAATACCCCTAACTATTACTCAAATTTTCATCTAATGCCATTGGCTCAGAATTTGAAAATAAGTGAAATGACAATAATACATTTCATTATTAGGGTGTTAAACTGAAAATTTCACTAATTGTACAATAAAATCAGTTTTTCTTTATAAATTTAATTTTTATTTTCAAAAAATCAGATTTTAATTTTAAAAATACTTAAAAATCAGTTTTTTTAAAAAAAAATAATTTTTTTTATTAAAAACAGTTTCATATATCAAAAATCATTTTTATTTTTTAAAAAAATTAATTTTATTTATATCAAAAAATCAGATTTATTTCAAAAAATATTTTAAAAAACAGTTTTTATACATTTTTCATTTCTTACTTCATCATTAACTCTAATTTTTATTTCCTTTTAATCTTAATTTCATTATTATATATGAACCAGTTCTTCACCGCAACAACCCTAGAAGAGACGGCTATGGAATGCGACATCGTCGTGCCGGACCAGCGGCGGGAAGGAGCTGACGTACATCCCGGCGTCCGAGAAGTTAGAGCGGGATCAGGTGGCGACGGCTCTGTCGCCGTCTCTGCAGATTCGTACTCAAGATGAACTCGAGCTCAAGGTCTGCAACTCCGACGAACACCATGGCAGGTCTACAACTCCTTCCAACGAACTCGAGGTAGACGATACTGGTGGAATAACTCGATGGTGCTCGAGTTCCAGATCTGAGTCTTCATCGACGAGTTCACCCTCAAGATCTGCGGCGATGAAGATAGATTGGGTTTGATAGATTAGTATTTGGAATTTTGGGTGAAATTTTGGCGTGATGAAGATGGGTATTTTTGGGTTTGAAATGGGTATTGGGTAAATTGAACTATTTGGTAATTTGAAATGAAATTGATTGAAGTGAAATGGTTATTTGGTTTCACTGAATTTCATTTTGCAGCCATGGCATGATGAAGATGACACACAGGAGGTGTGGGGATTTTTGAGATGGGTATTTTTCCGAAGAAAAAAAATGAATTTTAAAATTAAATAAAACCGATTTTTTAAAATAAAATAAAAAACTGAATTTTGTTAATATAAAACTGAATTTTATAAATAAAAGCTGATTTTTAAAAATAATAACTGATTTTTTGAAAATATAATTGATTCTTAAAAAGGAAAAACTGATTTTCTAAAGATAAAAAAGTTTTTTTTTAATAAAATAGATTTTTAAAATAAAATAGTTTTTTTTGATATTTATAAATAGATTTATAAAATAAATTTTCGAATAAAATCTGATTTTATATATTTTTATATTAAAATCTGATTTTATATGTATTTTAAAAATAAATTTTGAATTATATATATTTTATATAAAAAAATGTTTTTTTATGTATTTTTTAAATTAAAATATGAATTTTTTAAATTAAAAATTGAATTTATAAAAAAAAACTGATTTTATTTTAAAATTAGTGAAATTTTCAGTTTAACACCCTAAACACTGAAGGGTATTATTGTCATTTCACTTCTTTACAAATTCTGAGTCAATGACATGAGATGAAAATTTGAGTAATAGTTACGGGTATTTTGGACATTTTACCTGTTTGGGTATGAAAGTAAAATTAAATGTTTGGTTTGGGTATGAAACTGATAAAAATTTATGCCAGGGTATCAAACTGAAGTTAAATGTTTGACAGGGTGGTAAAATGAAATTTTCCCAAAATAATAGGAAACCTTTCTTTCTTTATTTTTTTGGTCTTTTTTTACATATAAAAAATACTTTTCTAGAATTTCTTTTTACTTTTTTTTGTACAAGAGTAATTTTTTCCATTTTTGATAAAATAAACCAAAAGCAAGACATTACATTGATACGATTTTTAGTACTATATTGTGAATTCAAACGATTTTTTTTCAAAAAAACGTCTAAGGGTTGAGAACATGTCGCCGCTCTCTCTTTCTCCATCCTATGGAGTTCCAATTTATCATTACGGGTGGTCTCCAACTCGGACCTCGTCCCGTCCACCACCTCCACTAGGGCAGTAGTCCCCTCCAACCTCTATGTTGCCCCACCGGTCCCATGTTGGTCGTTATTGTCAGCAACACCACCGATTAGTTTGCCCTTAGGGACACCACTTCCTCTTCCGTTGACCATTCCCCCTCCCCGATGCAACAAACCTCATCCAAACATGGTCCATCTGGAGCAACAAGGATCGTGGGTTCGCCAATCGGACGCGGCCCTCATCCCAAGTCAGATTTGTCGCCACCCCTACTCCTATGAGCCGATCACGGAAGCAGAGGATCTCTTGCCTCCAACCCCGATGGACGCCCCCATACAATGAAATTGAACCGTCGTTATCGCCGCTCCGAGGAAGCTTGGTCGATCCTCCACTGGGTGCTCACTACTGCCCCTCTGAACTAGGAAGATGGCCCCAGTAACGCGGCAACGAGGCTCGGTCACCAGCCTCGCTGGTCATCATGATGCCCATGTGGCACCACGGGGTGCAGCAGAAGAGGCACAACCCGGCCCCAAAGGAACAAATATCCTCTACTCCTCAGCCTCCTCCGTTCCCCAGCACTCCTTGGATGACAGTTACGACACAACAAGCCAGTTCAAGTCGAGACGGGATATAGTTGATTGGATTCCTTACTCCTCCAATTGTATGAATAGGGAACCACCCCTAGTTTTCTCCCTGGTAATACCAATCATCTTTTTGTAGGCTCCGTGTTTCGACTATCATTGAAATTGTATCTCATCTTATTTCTTATTTTCACACTTGTACGATACTCATCATCTTTTCCTTTCAATATCAATAAAATCATATTGTATGCTAAAAAAATCACATGACAATGAATCAATCAAAGCTCATAACAGCATATATAATGGAGGGGTGCAAACTCGGCTCAATGGATGTGATGCAATGCCTATAGTGAGTTGTGCGTCGATCCTTCGACGCATGAGGCATCACAATATTCTTAACGCAGTCCGCTCATGTGAAGATCAAGTAGCGACAACATTCTATGAACCCTCAGTGTTGGGTCTTCAAAGGCTAGTCGTCGCCTTATTAGCGTGATGACACGCGTCCTGATTTAAAATCCACTTAGGCCCCTATAGAATCAGTATTCGCCAACCATATTTTTGAGAACCTTCTCCACTATTTTTTCCCCTACAATATATTTCCAATTTCTCCCACCCTTCGCTTGTACTTTTATTTTTATTTCCCAATTGAGGCTAGAATGAATGACGCTCAATTGGATAAATTGGGCATGTAATAACATACATATTAGAAGAAAAAAGAAACAAAGAGTAAACAAAGGATTAAAACAAGACTAAATAGAGGAATAAGACCACCTGTAATCGTCGACAGATAGGGGGCTGAAATGCGCCGACAGATTGAAAACATTGGCTTAAACATAGAAAACGTCGTCGTTAAAGTGGATAAAACGCGTTGGCGAAAATGCGCGATACTAAGTTAAGAGTCGCGTGTTTCAGCCAGTGGATATGACCGTTGGCAGAGGTAGTCAACGTTGACTATCTTGGGATCATCGTTGACCGTTGAAAACTAATTCGGTGGCGACACAGACAATTTTTTCCTATTTAAACACCCCAAGTCTTCTTCATTTTCACACAACTTCAACCAATCTCTCATTCTACTACTCCCATATTATTTTTCGTTCCGTATTATGTCTTTCAATTCTTTCGAGTTTGATGTCCAAGATTACGTCCTGGAAACCTAAGAGTTGTTCCGCCAATCGAAGCGTTCGTCTTGCAAACCCAAGAAAGTCAGCTCGATGATGACATTGTGGAGATATTTTTGGGTCTCTGTCACGCCCCAAATCCGGTATTGATCGAACTCGAGACGTGACTTAGAGAAATAAGTAAAAACAAGTAAAAGTGATTTAAGAGTTGTAAGGGTTCAAAAGTTGCTCCAATATCCAACAATAATAAGGTCAAAGCGAGTCAATACAAGTCTCAAAATACCACGTACGTCTCTAATAAATAAAATAAAAACCATGACTCTCGCTAGCACCATGCTCCGCGATGTCCTCTAATCCAGATCATAGCTAACACCTGTAGAAAACATGGTAAGGGGTGAGCTTGATGCTCAGTAGGAAAAAGCCACGAAAACCACTTCGTTACAGATTTACAAAGAACGCATTTCCAAAGTTTAAAGTTTAATAAAAGGGTTAATAAACCAAAGTGACACGTAAATCGTTTTAAGGACAAAACCTGTTTACCCTGACGCTCAACAGAATAACAATCTCCAACTTCGAACTCAACACTAAAGCCACACCGAGACAACACCGAAGGAACACTAAGGGACACACTCATAGCCATAACCAACAACAACACTCATTCAAACCCAAGGCACTATCAACACAAACAATTCACACTCATGCACGGTTTCGGGAGCAACCCGCTCGGCCCGGCGAAGCTACATGCAACTTTCCCCAACACACAATCGGGAAAGGCGGTCGACCTCTTCGCGGAACACATCGCGGACACATCGTTTTACCGACACACAAAAGGCAGGGAAATCGCCTCTTCGCAGAACACATCACGGACACAGCGTTTTACCAAGTGTTAGTCGGAAGGTAGGGAAACCACCTCTTCGCGGGACACAGCGTTTTACCGACTCAGGGTCGGAAGGTAGGGAAACCACCTTTCTCATGTAACCAGGGCACTCACAATCACAATCACAACCACAATCACAATGATACTCACGCAACATCACGTACTTACTATCACTTACCGACAGCACACTCAACGTGGTAACCCCACCGGCTTAACCGGTATCCATTCCCCAAGCCCACAGTTCAACATATCATACAACCAAGAAAATAACCACTCAAGTCACTAATATGCAACACTAGTTCAACTCTACTCGTTTTCATGTTTGTTATTTATTAACCGTTCAAACAACACATAGCACACAAGCAGGTACACTCAGAAAACAACCCTACAGGCGCGACATGGCCTGATTCTACCAGCACGGCAATTCCCAAGACTATAATCGTAAATGTTCACAGTGTATACGTCTACGCTATTTATTCACATCCTACATGCATACTAGTTATTTATCCGGTTATTACGTTTCCCTATATGCATTCTAGTACGTCCGTAATAAAGTAGGGTTTCGAGGTATTTCCCTACCTCTCAGTCTCTATCTGGATTGCCTAGCTGCTGATGTCCGGGACTACTCCGGTCTTCTTCTCGCTCGGGGTAAAAGCCTGGGTTTAACAAAAAGGGACGGTAATCAGTCCCGGTCCGGTCCGTAACAGTCCTCTAAATTACCAGATCAGTCCTTTAAAATTAACGGTTAAGTCCTTTAACCTTATCTGATTTTAGTCCTTTAATTTTATTTAAATTATTAATAAAGATGCCCTGACCCGGCTCGACCCGAGTCCGACCCGAACCCGGCCCAAATCCGGAACTGACCCGAATCTGAGTCCAGACCCGAATCGACCCGAGCCCGACCCAGATCCGGATCCAGACCCGAGTCCAGACCCAAGTAAGGATCCAGACCCGAGCCCGATCCACGTCCAGGCCTGGCTGTCCTGGCCCAGGTCCGAGGCCTGCGTCTTGTCCTAGCCCAAGCCCGAGGCTCGATTCTGGCCTGAACAGTGAACGGAGACGGCGAGCTGGTTTAGGGTTCCGGCAAGGTTGAGGACGGCGGCAGAGGTGGAGCCAGGGGTTTCTCGACGGCGGCGACGACGTCAGGGGCTCGGAGTGACGAGGGGAGGTCGCCAGAGTGAGCCTGGAGCCTTCCCGTCCCAGATCTGACACCGTGGATGCTTCGTCGGCGAGGGAACATCCGATCTGAAACTCGAGAACTCCGGCGAGTCTCTCCACCCAAGCTCGACCACAACGAGCCCGTGCGCGCTCGATTCTCCGGGAAGAAGTCCACGGGGATGGTGAATCAGGCCTGAATCACGGCTCACTTACCCTTGATTTCGTGTTGCCGGAATTGCGTGGCTCGACGCGAGAACGGCGGCGTCGTTGGTTCGTTTCGAAACGAGGAGGAAGAAGTGGGAAGGAGGTTTTCTAGCACTGGGGCGAGGCGAGGGTGGAGGAAGAAGAAGGAGAAGAGGAGGGAGGTCGGAGCTGAGACGGCGGCGACTGGTTCTCGAGAGAGAGAGAGGCGAGAGTGAGAGAGGCGAGAGGAAGGAGAAAGGCCTCGGGGTCTGTGCGCGAAAGTGAGGAGGGAGAGAGGGCGTGCTAGGGTTAGCAGCGAGGCTGGGCTGGGCTTGCTTGGGCTTGTGCTCGGCAGATCGGGCCTAGTCTCCTCTGACTGGGCCTGCATCTGGCTCGGCCCAATGCCTGTGGCTGGCTTGGCCCAGGCCTATTTCCCCTCTCCTTGTTTTTTTGTTTTCTTCTTATTCTTTTTTATTTTATTTTTGAATTTGATCCGTTCCCCCAACCAACGACGTTTCAATTTAATAAATTAAAACTTAAATTCCTTTAGCTGGGGCGGTCTTTACAGTCTCGTTACTACCCAATGTTCGCAACCAACTCCAAACCAATCGATCTAAACGAAACCTAAAAGGACGTGCATGAAATGGAGCATTGAGGAGGATATACGTCTTGTACGAGCGTGGACGGTAAATTTGTACGATTAAATATCCGGTAATAGTAAGAGGAAGGACGGTTATTTGGATGAGATCAGGAGGGAGGTTGCTGCCTTGCGGGGACCAAATCATCTATTGTGGACATGTGAGAATTGCAAAGACCATTGGGGGAACGTCAACCCGCGAGTGACGAAGTTCAAAGGAAACTACGAACACATCGCGAAAGATCACCAATCGCGATCGATTCGATGACCAAATTATGTAGTTGGCAGAGGTAAAATAGAAGAATGAAAAAGGACACGACTTCGTTTGGAAGAATTGGTGGGGACTTGTCAAAAATCAACCCAAATGGATGGGTCGACACTTTGGAGTCCCTGAAGCAACAAAGCATGAACCCGTTGAACCAATGTCGCCTCTACATGTTTTAAGCGAATTGAGAAAGCGAACTCGGAAGGACACACCTGGGACATAGAGCGAGAGTGAGCACACCATGGGGACGAGCTTTGTTTTAGATACTCGGCCTATTTGTTAGAAGTCTACCAAAGCTACAAGGCTGAAAGGCAAAGGTAAACTGTCGGTGGCCACAGAAGCATAACAGGTTGCAACAATTCAAAAGGAGGCACAATAAGCAGTCTGCATTACGATTGAATTACAGCACCAACTCCTCGTCGACCTCCACCCGTACTTTGAGCTATACAAAGAGGAGAGGCCCAAGTACACTTCAATCATGTCCCCCGAAAAGCTTGCTCACCACTGGGATCTCCTTGCGAGTTTGTCTCATAAGCTTGGAATGTGACATTTTTTGTTTCTCCCGCTATTTGTGTCGGTGTTTTTTAATTCCTAGTTTCACCTCTTTGTTTTCATTTCCTAGCTTGAACTTCCGTTATTTCTTTCCCGCAAATTTATGAAACTTTTTCTTTTAATTTATGATTTTTCCATTACATCTTTTCGTTGCATTACCATAGAATGTGAATGACATGCCGGCAACATTTCATTTCAATTTCACCTTCATTCAATTCTTATTGATTTGCATGAAATAATTTCCCAACAAATACAAGAAGAATAAAATACCCTTTGTGGGATGCGACGGTACGATGGCATTTTCCTATTTCCACATATATAAATGCATCCTCCTCCTTAATATTTCATCACACCTTCTAGCACAACCACCTCTGTTCACCATTCCTTCACCGATTTGCCATCCTAGCTTCAATCGAACCGCCAATGTATGTCGGGCGTCGAAACTACCCATGACCCCGAAAGAAGAAACGACGTCGTGCCTTGTGTGGCTTGAACATGCAAGACCGAGGCCCAACATCCGTTACCGGCTGACGGTATACAACTACTTTGTCACCAAAGGACCGGAGGTCGAGCCACTACGAATCGAAAGGCATTTGAAGGACCACTAGCAAAGGACCATCGTAAAGGTAAAACGGTTCAATTTAATCCACTGCGAACTACTTCATGCTCGGCAGCCGGGTCAAATCGATACCCAAATTAGAGTGTTGGATGCGTCGACTTACCAGAAGCGAAATAATCAACCATTCACCAAGTTTGAATGGTGGAAGCTCGTCAAAGACCATCTCAAGTGGCTCCAATATAGCAAGGAACCCCCCTTATAAGAACGATCCCCGGGAATTGTTAACCTATGTTTAATTTCGACTTTAAATAATAATAAATCATGTAATGTAGTTTTCGGTTTTATAATAAAAGTGATGTTCCTTTTTATGTTTATTAATATTATATTTTATCAACCACATCTATCAACCTATTGCAAAAGCATGGACGATAAAAGAAATAGATTGATTAATATTTTATTTTATCAGTCTCTTCTTTAAGTTAAACGACTACAGATGCTCTGATGAGGGGTGAAATTCATCTTGAACCAAGCTATTAGCTATGAACCTAACAGAGGTAATTACCTTTACAATATTGGGTTTAACTAGTATGACTTAAGCAAAAACAAAGAGGAATGGGAAAAAAAAATGTGTGAAAGTTTTTACTGAGCTTAATTGCAAGAAGAGATGCTGGTAAATTGCTAATTGAACATTTCTACTGTAAAATTAATAATTGGGCTTTGGCATCCAATAAGACACAGATATGGGCCCTATCCACGTGTCAATATCCATAAGTTCATTTGTTTGATTTTTTTTTTTGGAGATAATGTAAAATTTATTTAAATATCGGCAAGAAGGATACTTTGAAGAGGTGCCGGGATGTGACCCCCAGACCAATTCTAGACAGGGGATGAACAAGTCGCCCTGGCAAGCCAGTGAGCTGCTTTGTTCGCTGTCCGCTTTACAAAAACGAATTGCACGTACTCGAGAGTAGTTAACAGGGAAATACAATCTGTGATGATTGTCCCTAAAGGAGAGAGCAGTCTCCCTCCTTTCTTGATCATATCCACTATGACCTTACAGTCGCTCCTTACTGTCGCCCTCTGATGCGGATGTTGCCTAAGCCACGTCAACGCGTCTCTGATAGCATATGCCTCCACCAGACCCGGATTCTGGGGGCCATGGAAGGATGTCGATCGGGCCGCCACAATACCCCCCGATCATCTCTACCTATCCACCCTGTCCCCATCAAGTTTGCCGCCGCAAAGAGAGCGCCATCGGTATTTACCGCCCACGTCCCCTGAATCGGACAGGTCCACTCCTCCGCCGCTCTGGGTAGATCCAGGCCTGGTTTGACTTGCTTCTGCCTCTTCCTCTGCATAGCTTCAAGCCACCCTGACTGTAAGTGGAAGGCTGTCTGGAAGACTGCGTGCGCATGCTGTGTCTGCTGTTCCCAGACCACCTTGTTCCTAGCCTTCCACACCTCCCATAGTATACATCCTATTAGACCCCCACTTGCCGGGGGGTTACTGCTCAAAGTCCTTTGCAACCAGTCGGATATCGAGAGAGCATCATTGGGGGTGTTCAAACCCGACTTCGCCCAGCACTCTGCCGCAAGTGGGCACTGTACTAGAAGATGGAGTTCTGATTCGTCCTCCCTCGAACAGACCGGACACACCGCTTCCACCGCCACATGTCTGCGTCTGAGATTTACAGCCACCTGAAGACATCCTGAGCATGTTCTCCAAAGGAACGATCGTACTTTAGGAAGAACTTCCATACTCCAGATCCGTGTCCAGACGTCTGTCTGAGGTTGGAATGCAGCTTGATCTTGTTGACACATCCCGTATGCCGCCTTTACTGTATACTGCCCTAAGTAGCTCCCCATCCAGTACCAAGAGTCCGAAAGTGCTGAGATACTTATTGGGACTGCCAGGATAGCCCTTTGATCATCCTCATCGAACATCTGTCGAACTTTGACCACGTCCCATTTCCGTTCGTGGGGTAACATAATGTCGGAGACCGGTGTTGTATTCAGGTCGACCCTCGTAGATCGTACTCGCGGCTCAATTCCCACCAGCCACGGCTGCTTACCGATCATCGTGGTTGACCCAGGGCCAATCGACCTTCTAGCCCCGTCCCTGATCAGCTCCTGAGAAGATAATAAACTTTGCCAGACAAAACTTTGGTTGGGTTTCCAGACCGCATCTAGGATCGAGGAGTCCGGATAGTACCTAGCTTTCAGTACCCTTGCCACTAGGGTTGACTCGTCCTGCAGGAGTCTCCACAGTTGCTTTCCCAGTAGAGCTGAGTTGAAATCGTACATATTCTTGAAGCCCAGTCCCCCCTCCTCCTTAGGACGGGACATGGTCGTCCAAGACTGCCAAATGACTCCCTTCCCCTCACTCCCAGACGATTTCCACCAAAATCGGGCCAGCGCCACATTCATCTTCTCCAGAAGGCCTTTTGGCAACCGCATCACACTCATGGTATACGTAGGAATCGCATGTAAAGCCGACTTGACTAAGACCTCCTTCCCCGCCCCATTCAGAAGCTTCCCGTCCCACCTCTGAATCCTCCTGAGCACTCTTGTCAGAATATACTGCAGACCCTGCTTCCTGTTCCTTCCCATCATATTTGGGATTCCCAGATAGGGGGACGGTTGACTCAGTTCCGGGATTCCCAGAATCCGAATCCCCTCCGCCCGACACGATGGGGACGTGTTGGCACTAAAGAAAAGCGATGACTTTTGTTGATTCACCACTTGCCCTGACGCCTCCTCAAACACTCGTAAATAGTCCTTGACCCGCCCCATCTCCAGCGACGTCGCCTTACAGTAAACGTAACAGTCATCCGCAAAGAACATATGAGTTAGTGGCGGCGCTCGAGGAGTTATCCGAACTCCATGTAGCTCCCCTGTTGTCTCCGCTCCTTGAAGCAGTCTCGAGAACCCCTCCATACAGAACAAGAACAAGTACGGGGATAACGGATCACCTTGTCTGATCCCCCTCTCCGGCTGGACAAACCCCGCCTGTTGCCCACCCGCCACGATGTTATAAGTATCAGAGTACGTGCACCGCCTGACCAAGTTAATCCAGTCTTCCCCCAGACCAAACCCCCTCATCATGTCCCACATAAATCCCCATTCAACCCGATCATAGGCCTTGCTCATATCTAGCTTCAGAGCCACCCACCCCTCCTTTCCTTGTTTCTTATTCTTCAAATAATGGAGAGTTTCATAAGACAAGATAATATTATCCTGGATGGAGCGTCTAGGAACGAACGCACCTTGTGTTTCCGAGATCAGCTCGTGCAGGAGACCCTTCAGACGATTAGCTGCCACCTTCGAGACGATCTTGAAGATTACATTACACAATGCGATGGGGCGTAGATCCTTCAGGGACATCGGACATTCCACTTTCGGAATCAGTACCAAAGTAGTTCTGTTCAATTCTAGGGGAATCTCCTCCCCCGCAAATACTCTCCTTGCCCAGGAAGTGACGTTCGCGCCTACCGTGCTCCAGTACTTCTGATAAAAGTACGGATTCAGGCCGTCCCGACCCGGAGACTTGTTCGGTCCCATAGAGAACGTTGCCTCCCTGACTTCCTCCGAGGACACCTCCCTCATGAGCACCCGGTTCTGTGCTGCCGTCACTTGCTGTTGAAACTTAGGGCCGTTTATCCCATCCCCCCGAGATTTTCTAGACAAAGTCACATAGAATTCTCGAATGTGGTCACCCAAAACCGTGTCCCAGGACAGAACGTTTCCATCCGTATCTTTCAGTTCCGACACCTTGTTTAAATTCTTCCGCTGTGCCGCCGACGCCTGAAAGAACTTTGTGTTTTGGTCGCTCTCCGTGAGCCAGTAGTGCTTAGCCCTCTGCCTCCAGAATTCACCTTTCTTTTCCAGTGCAGAGACATAAAGTTTCTGTAATGCCCTCCTACGACGAATACTCGTCCGATCGAGGCGCCCATTCAGCCACAAGATATCTTTTTCATATCGGGATATTTTCCGCGCCAAAGCATTATAAACCTCCTTCCCCCAAATATCCAGAGCTTCCCCAGTTTCCTTCGTCTTGACTCCAATATCACGATCTCCAGGAGAGCCCCACCAAGCCTGAATTAAGTGGCCACACTCAGAGTCTTCCGCCCACATGTTTTCGAACATGAACTGCCTAGATCCCACCGGGTCCACCCGTCGTTCAGAGTCCAGAAGAATAGGCAGGTGATCCGACGTTGAGATACCAAGATTAACCAGATGGGCATCCGGCCACCACACCTTCATTTCCCGCGACATAAGGGCCCTATCTAGTTGGACCGCCATACGCGTCTCCGGCTCACTACCGCTGTGCCACGTAAACCCATACCCTTGAAGCGAGACATCCATAAGTCCTGACTCCCGCATCACACCCCTGAACCCCTGAATGAGGCCCACCGGATATTGATTTCCCCCCCCCCCCCCCCCCCCCGCTTCTCCCGTTGCTTGAGAATACCATTAAAATCCCCCATAAGAAGCCACCGATTCGAAATCCCCACCCGATTTCCTAGGGACCGAATCATCTCCCAGGTTTGCCACCGCAGATCCCGGTTCGCCTCCCCATAGATCCCCGTGCAACGAAAGGGCTCCCCCGATGTATCTGTAATTTCTACGTCAATGTAACGATCTCGACTATCTAACTTCGTAATCGAAACCCCCATCGCCCATAGCAGGATAATACCCCCTTTGTGGCCCTCTGCCGGGACTTCACATCCCCCCGCGAAGCCCGTCTTTAGCCGGAGGATATCCACTTCTCCCTTCTTCGCCAGCGTCTCGCTGAGAAAAATCACTTGTGGTTTTCTGCGCCGAATTTCCCCTTTGAGATACTCCACTGCCGCTAATTGCCCTAGACCCCTACAGTTCCAAGACAGAATCCGCATGCTGCTACCCCACAAGAACACCCCGACCATCCGACAACACACCGTGACCCCCGTACCCTGCAGGTCCGTGGCACCACCACCTCCACAACTGAGTACCTCCGGTGATCACACCCCTGCCGCCGTAAGCCCCCTCTCGCCACCAAAACTCACGGCACTACCCGTCAACCACGTCCCGAGGAGCCCCTCAGACAGTAGGACGACAACTCGTCTGCTTCGCCGGAACGGAAGACTGAACCCCCGCCGAAACAATGCTTCGCCGGACCGACAAAGATCCCCAGCCGAAAACAGCGAGACAAACCCCAACCCAACCCCAAAACGAGTCGAGAAACAGGACAAAACAACAGAAGAGGGACGTACCTTCCCTGCCCAACTATCTGAAACCCCGTCGGCGACCCACGCTCCCGGACACGCCCTATCAGCTCCGGCGTTTGACACGGGCGAGAGTTCCTACCCGAAACTAATAAATATGTTCATTTGTTTGATCACTTTGATGGGTTAAACAAAAAACTTTTTTATAATTCTTCATTATTCTGCTGTGTGGTAGATTGGAAGCGAGATCCGGTAAACTTGTATGGAATGTCAAAATAATAATTTAGGTTGGACTTTGTAACGTAGTCGCGGTCATGATGACTTGCATTACAATCAAAGGGACTTCGGCAAGCTCGATAAATTATGGATCCAAGAAACATATTTGAAGGGCTCTTATAAAGATGCATGCCCTTAATTCAAGAAATATACCTGGAGAAAGCCAAACGTGCCTTTACGGATCAATTCCCAGCAACCCATGATTTTGACTTCACTTACATTTTAGGACAGCTACACGTGACTTACCACTACCTCGTAGAAACATTTATGGCCATTTGTAAATTGTAATAAGCTACTTGTATAGCTTAATTAATTTTTTAAACTTTAACGTAATTAATATTGTTAGACGTCTGTAATAAGAATATATCGAACTGGTCTAAGGATACAGGTTCTCCGTCACTCCCAGATAGAGGAAGATTAAGATATACTAGCAAGCCAATTAGCTTCTTTGGTCGTTGTCCATTTTACGAAATTGAATTGCATTATCTCGAGTTTTAAAATAGAGATACAGTGTTGTAAGAGTAACCCTAGTCGGGAGGAGAACCTCCCTTTTCTGTTGATCATGTCCATCACGACATTACGACCTTACAATTGCTTCTATGTGAGCTCTCTGACCAAGACGTTGCTCGAGCCATCTTGGTGCATCGCATATAGCACTGGATTCAACCATTCTTGATAGTTATGGGCCTATTGCCGAAGAAGATCTAGCATCCATCAGCCTATCTGACTCGTCCCTGTGGATGTTGCATGTACCCACTAGTTTGGTATGAGTAAAAATGTCGAAAGTGTTCTAGTGGGGTGGGGTGGCACAATTTTTTTTTTGCCGGAGATATGGTCGAACGGGGATGAGCTTGCATGGCCTTGCGTCTAGCCCGTACCTTATACCATCATGCGTTTAGGATTTTAGCAGTGTGGAGGATAGATGTTGCTACTAGGGTCACCTCATACCATACCTTTCGATTCTTGGTCTTCCATATCTCCTACGAGAAGAATCTGATGTGACCACCTTGAGGCGATGGGTTGATCTCTACAGTGTCCTAAAGTCAGCCCTCCATATTATCCTCCTATAATGGTCATAGAAGGCCACTCAGTCGTTAGTATTTTTCCGCCACCGTGCAAGACATTAAAAGATAAAGCTCTGATTCGACTCCTGGCTGACACATCGGGCTAAATGACTTAACATTGACCCTCTTGTCTCGGAGGCGTGTTGCTACCTGAAGGCATCACACACAAGTCCTTTAGAGGAAGTTACGCACCTTCGGTAGCACATCCATATCCCAAAATTTTCCCCAAAATATTGGAGTGGGGTCATGTGCATTACGACCCTACGTGGGCACACCATAAGTCGGTCGTACCGAGAAATGATCCAAGGGTTCCCCCACCCAATACCATGGGTTAATAAGGGGTTGTGGCGTTAATTAGAACTGTCATAATTACCCTAGCAACACATTCGTTGAAAAGGTCCCTAGCCACTTCTCGTCCCAAATCTAAGTTCCCGTAATCATGAGGCTTGCAACATGTATATGCTCTAGTGGGGGTCCCGAAAAGGAAACCGAAAGATTGACCCCCATCAGCCATGGCTGGAGTATGACAGAGTTAGTTGTTCTCGGCCAATTAATCTTCTATTGCATTCCTTTAGTGAACTATGGCCGATCCAATGCTCTGCCAAATGAAGTTGTGGTGAGGACCATTAGTTGATTGCAACATGGAAGTGTCAGGATAATACCAAGCTTTCTTGACCCATATGACTTGGTTTTTCTCATTCCTCATGAATTTCCAAAATTCCCCCTCCCTCTGAAAGAGCCTTTTTAAAATCGTCAAGGTTCCAAAATTCGAGTCCACCTACTTCCTTCGTTCGGCACATCACCGAACAAGATTACCAGATAATTGGTCGGTCACTACCCCATCGAGGGCCGCCACCAGATTTTTTCTAGAGCGGCGTTGATTTTGTCCATTAGTCCTTGGGAAAGCCACATCACATAAGTAGGGATCGACTAAAGGATCAATTTGAACAACATCTCCTTTCCATCTTCGTTCAACATCTTGTCGTCCCGCCCAATGATTTTCTTGAGCAATCACTCCAAAATGTATTGTAGGCTCCGACGTCTACTTCATCCAATCTGGTTCGGGACTCCCAGGTAAGGGGAGGGTATAGCAAGTTCTGGTATTCCCATGATCTTGACGCTCTCTTCCCGCGCATCTAGATGGGTATTGGTAATGAAGAACGAGGACTTCTATAAATTCACCATATGTCCCGAAGCTTCTTTGAAAATTCGGGAATAATTTCAGACTCTTCCCGTTTCTAGATGCGATGCCTTGCAATAGACATAACACTCATCTACAAAGGAAAGATGGTTAAAGCGGGATTTGTAAGAGTCACCTTGACTCTATGAATCAGAAAATGACATTCAGCCGATTGGAGTAGACGGGCCAGACCTTTCGTGCAAAATAGGAACATGTACGGGGACAATGGGTCCCCTTATCAGATCCCCTACTTGGGCAAACAAAGCCCGTTCTAACGACCCCCTGCAACCAGATTATAGGTGACTGAGTAGGTTCAGGTACGGAGGAGGTCGATCCAAGCCTCATTGAAGCCAAACGACCGCATCAAGCCCCACAAAAACGGCCATTCTACTCTGTCAAAGGCCTTTCTAATATCCATTTTCAGAGCTATTGTCACGCCCCAAATCCGGTTTTGACCGAATTCGAGATGTGAGCTAAAAAAATAATAGTTTTAATCGAAAATAAAGCCAACGAGTCTCAATTCATAATTTTAAAACTTTAAATAACACCGCGAGTCGCAGCTCGATATAAACAACAGTAAAAATAGTTCAACAGTTAACAGTACGTCGCTAGACACTAGCTAAACCCTCGCTAGCTCCCAAGCTCCGAGAATCCCGCTAGTACAGATCCCGGTCAACACCTGAAATACAACAAGGTAAGGGGGTGAGCTTACGCTCAATATGAAAAGTAGTTAAGGTTATGAACCACCGTTCATCACCACGGGTAACCGTCCAGTTAGGGCATACTAGTAAGGCATGACTATTAAAAGTCAAATTAAAACAATTACTCCAAGACAACACTTAGCCTTCCATCAGGCACAACCCGTAACACAAACTCCCAACGAACCGAACTCATACCACTTTCCACAACTAGCTCTTGACACCCATCACCTAACAATTCTCAATGAACAACGCCTACGGTTATCTCACAACAGACCACACGTGCGAACTTGCACTGCAACATAGGAAAACAGGTACAACAGTACCACGGGTCACCAAACACCTTCACAGTACCAAGGTCACAATAGCCCAAAGCACAAAGCTAGACCGCCCGCACGACATACACATCAGGCAACGCACAAAGCCCAACAACTCGCACAGTGCACACAGCAGACCCACCCTAACACATAGGTTAACCATTTCCAACGTTTCCGGCTATCACAGCCCGTCCACTTATTTCGCACCGGAACACGAAGCCTCGGTCCCGACACCCAGTTACCAATCATTTTCACAAGTCATAAACATACTTAAAAGAATTGCACAAAGCCAAACAGCAAGAAAAGGCACACACCGAGTTACACACATATAGAAAAGGGCACACAGCGAGATACACACAGATATCGTACAACAATTCCAACGTCGTTGAATGCACTAAGCCATTTGCACTGAGCCACTTATATCGTACCGGACCACACAGCATCAGTTCCGATATCTTCCTCCTCAGACAGACGAAAGGTAACATCCTCGACCGGAAATCCCTCAGTCCGATGTCTTCCTCCTCACACAGACGAAGGGCACTACTCAACAAACGTACTGAACCGGCACACAACAAGACACACAAAGATATCATAAAACGGCATAAGCCCACACCACCGGATGCACACATCCACTTATATCGTACTGGACCACACAACATCAGTCCCGATATCTTCCTCCTCACACAGACGAAGGGTAACATCCTCGACCGGAAATCCGTTAGTCCGATGTCTTCCTCCTCACACAGACGAAGGGCACTACTCAACATACGTACCGAACCGGGAAAGTAGTAAAGGGGATGAGCGTTATGCTCACCTCAACGGACACCCGTTCGATTATGGCATACTAGTAACGCACCAAGGACTTACCACTCTAGTCAGGGAAAACCACCACCTCAAGTACTCGCTCGAGTAAGATAAACCTCGACACGGGAAACACATCCTCAAACCAGTAAAACACTACTGCTCATGCTATTTAGGCCTCAATTATAATAATACGTAAGCGAAAAACTCAACAACAACCCAACCGTACACCAGGCCTACGGCCTCTACAACCCACAACCGTGAACACAAACCCGTAAAACCAACGCTCAACCGCACGAACGTGAACCGAGTCACACAACCGCAGACCTAAACGCACAACGAAGATTTTTTTTTGAAGATGACCGGCTGGACCGGTCCGGCAGGTGGGCCGGACCATATGGCAATCCGCGCCGGCACGCCGTCCGTGCCGGTCTGGCTGCCGGGCCGGAATCCCATCCGTGCCGGGCTTGCTGCCAGGCCGACACACCAGTCGTGTCGTGCTGGCTGCCGGGCCGGCACGCCAGACGGTCCGTGCTGGCTGCCAGATCGGAACAGCGAGCACGTCCTGGTCTCGTACCAGGTCGGCCCGTGGTCCGTCCCGTAGCTGCGACAGCTTCGCCCCTAACTGCCCGTCATGGCTACCCTAGGGTACTCGTATTCTACCAGTCTCTTGGCGACCCGCATACTTGTGCGTTGCAGACAAATTAACCACCAAAACGACCAAACACGTACCACAAAACCCGACTAAACCACGAATAAGCCAAACCGGCCAAACACCCATAACAACAACAACGACGACACCCGCCCACCGGGCCAACCAAAGTCAAAAAGCTCCCACCGGGCCAACCAAAACTCCACAACACGCCCACCGGGCCAACCAACAACAATCACAATACGCCCACAGGGCCAATCGAAGTCAAACACAAACGCCCACGGCGTCACACAAAATCAAGACACGCCTACCGGACCTACCAACACCGAACCACGTCCACCGGGCCAATCAAAGTCAAACACAAACGCCCACGGCGTCAAACAACATCAAAACACTCAAATTTTTAAAGTTTTCTCCACTTCATTAAAACCTAATTTCTAGACATCACGCAGTTACAACCCGGTCCAGGCGTCCCCGAACTACGTTGTACCGACTTGATATCAGCACCGTCACGTTCGACTACAGGAGCGCTCCTGAGTCGACCCGCGACAGCTTAAAAACGTTTCACGCAGCAACAACAATCAGCAAGCCAGCAAGAAAACACTACACGTACACACAAACACAAGCAGAACTCACAACACCACGGGTCTACACACGGTTCCCGACCTGCGTACCCAACGTACGACGGGACTTTACCGACTCGACTCTCCCCACCTAATTGACGTACAGTCCGAGGTGTGAAACCTCGAGCTCTGATACCAAGCTGTCACGCCCCAATTTCAGTAAACTGAACTCGGGACGCGAACGTTTTAAAAACATAAAAACACTTGAAACCTGTTTTCATTAAATCACTTTAAAATACCAGTTTAGTTCAACAAAATAATAATTACAACTTAAAACCCGTCCCAACAAGTGGACAAAAACGAGGTACACGTCACTAGACTCAAAACACCCAGAATCCCTCTTCAAGCTCTTCAAGCTTCAGAAGCTCACCTAGTCCAGCCTGCGAACAGTACCTGTAGGAAAAGCAGCTAGGGGTGAGCGTTCGCTCACCACCATGGATAACAGACTGACTACGGCATAATTAGCAGACAAAGCCGGTAACACCAAAAATAAAGTCAACACCAGGGAACACTGTCCCCAACCCAAGTACTCTGACTGAACATACACTCACTGTTTCCTTCCTTGACCAACTCAATACTCTGACATGCAAGTAGACCCGACACAACGATCACGACCTCTTCCAAGGACTCAAAAGAAACTACGCAACACCAAAAAAGATCACAAAGGATCGCACACCAAACAAGATCACAAAGGATCGCAAACCAGCTGCCAAGAACGCTCACACCCTCCCGAGACTCTAACTCGGTCAGGCCAACCCAAGAATGCCTGCAACTTACCGAGACTCTAACTCGTAAGCCAGCCGGAAAATGCTTGCAACTTACCGAGACTCTAACTCGTAAGCCAGCCCAAGAATGCTTGCAACTTACCGAGACTCTAACTCGTAAGCCAGTCAAGGTATGCTCACAAACCCAAACCACACACGCACGGCCAAGACCCCTTTATTGGCGGGCGGGCCCCCTACCCCGTCTGAACATGCAGACGCGTGTGCTCGTGGACCCCCGTTTCTTGAAGCGGACCCCCAACCTCAGGTAACCACAATCACAATCACAATCACAATCACAAACACGATCACAAGCAAGTTCAACAACCAGTAACAACACAGGTTCAACACTCATAGGCACTCATGGCCACCAAGACACCAACAGTAAAACTCGGACTCAACAGCCCCACATGCAACCACGGCCTCCCAAGACACACCAACAGTAAGACACGGACTCAACAGCCCCACAGGCACTCACAGCCTCCCAAGACACCAAAGGTAAAGACACGGGTTCAACAACCCCACGGACACTCATGGCCACCCAAAACTCAACGATAAAACACGCTGCAACTTACCGAGACTCTTACTCGTAAGCCAGCTAAAACACCAAAGATAAAGACACGGGTTCAACAACCCCACGGGCACTCATGGCCACCCAAAACTCAACGGTAAAACACGCTCGCAACTTACCGAGACTCTAACTCGTAAGCCAGCTAAAACACCAAAGATAAAGACACGGGTTCAACAACCCCACGGGCACTCATTGCCACCCAAAACTCAACGGTAAAACACGCTCGCAACTTACCGAGACTCTAACTCGTAAGCCAGCTAAAACACCAAAGATAAAGACGTGTTCAACAACCCCACGGGCACTCATGGCCACCCAAAACTCAACAGTAAAACACGCTCGCAACTTACCGAGACTCTAACTCGTAAGCCAGCTAAAACACCAACAGTAAAGTACGGGCTCTCATGGCCACCCAAACACGAATAATAACACGGGCTCTCATGGCCACCCAAGACTCAACAATAATAATACGGGCTCTCAAGGCCACCCAAAACTCAATAATAATACACGGGCTCTCAAGGCCACCCAAGACACCAAAAGATCAATCAACCTCCGGCTTAACCAAAGCCTCCAACAGTCCTAATATCAACAGTTTCTCAATCAACCTCCGGGCATGGTCATATGCCTCCAGTACTTCTAATATCAACAAGTTCACAATCAACCTCTGGGCATGGTCATATGCCTCCAGTAATTCTAATAACGCTAAGTTCTCTACTCCTACGACACTACTAAGTGTCACATGCTTTTCTCATATTCGCTACATTCCCGTATCATGCTTTTCTAATATTCGATAACCTAAACAACCCACGACACCCCAGTGTCACATGCATTTCTACTGTTAACTTTCCCCAGTCAGGGCCGAGATCCGGCTACTTTTCCCTACCTCGTGCGTGTTCTCCCAAAAGCCAACCAACGAGCTCCGGTGATGATCTCAGTCACTCACCCAGCTTTCCTTTGCCTCGGTCCGTGGCACGATCTAAAAGAACACAATTTAAAGGCACTTAACAACTCGCAGGAATAACTGAAAATCATTAAACTCGATGCCCAAACTTAACCCCGACAATGTCAATCAGTCCCAAACTCCCCAAATACTCGACATTGTCGATAAGGGACCCGTCAAGGCCCGATTCGCCCGACATGGCGAATCTGCCCGGGTTTTATAAATTGCCTTCCGGGGCTCCAAAAATTCCCGTTTTCGTTTCTACAGTCTTAGAATAATTCAAGGAACCCAACGCACTTGACGGAATCGAATTCCGACTTCTAAGTCAATTAATTAACGTTTAAAGTTTCCAAAACCCGTTAATTACAACTTCTCTAATTTAATTCCAATTTTCGATTCGATTAAGGATAAATGGTCTGTGGAACGTTTTAAACCACCCGAACACTAAAACCCGAGAAACCGAGCACGTGGGCCCCACCCAACCTCCTTGGCCGAGAGCCCTAGGGTTCAAGGGGGGCTCGGCCACCATGGTGGTGGCTGGTACCAGCTCCGGCCAGCTACCCACGGTGGCCGGAGCTCCTCTTGAGCCTCCGGTCACCGGAAAACGTGCAATTAAACCCCCAAACACCTCTAAAACGTCTCCAACACCTCCCCAACCTCCACACAACCCCAAATCATTCATTTTAACAAAACCCTAGCTTTCTAAAATAATCAAAACGAGAATCGGTTTGGGTATTACCGTAGAGGAGGATGAGGGGAACGAGATTGCTCCTTGCTTTAAGACGATCCAAGGGTTGGATAAGGCGTGAATAGTGCCCAAACCCTAGCTTCCTCTCTTCCTTCTTCTCCTTCTCTCCCTTTCTTCTCTCTTCTTTCTCTTTCTAAACAACTAACTCTAATTTCTATTTTTTTTCTTCTCCTTTAACCCTATATGGCCGGCCATGCCTTGTCCCCTCATCTTTTCCCCCCAAAACTAACACCACCACAAATAGGACAAGTGTCAAGGTGGGTCCCACACCTTTTGAGAAATATCTACTTGATATTTTCCTATCAGATTCGCGAAAAACGGACGTTTCGGGCCCCGAACGGGCACTTTTCCCAAGAAATTACGAAACTTGACGGGCTACAAGGAAATGGCTCAACTAAGACCGCTGCGATGACGGTTAAGCTTTTTGGATCCAAAACGGTCCTCGAATGGACCAAAACGTCGCTCGGTTGACTTTTCCAACGAAAAGTCAACATTTCCCAAATTGATCAGAAAGTTGCCCTGAGTCCCCCGGAACTCACTTTGGTCAAAAACGGGGTCAACTTAAGTCCGGTATGACACTCGGGGTCATTTTAGGTTCAATTAAGTGTCCGTCTTAAATTTTTTAATTTTTCCTGTTTATCGCAGGTTTGACTGGCGTTGACCGGGAGTGGTTATTACAATCTACCCCCCTTAAAGGAATTTCGTCCGCGAAATTAGAATAACGCTCATAAAAGTTACAATAAACACGTACCCTGATAGGTCTCGCGGTAGGTAGGGGATCTTGGGGCCCGGGAATCGGTGACCGCGTACATTCTCCCCGCTGGCGCCTGTTGCCTCTGGCTCGGCGCACTAACTGCTGGATATCCATAGCTCCGCTGCTGTCTCGGGGCTGGCCCGCTCGTCGACGGCTGCGAAAACCTCGACCGTTGGCTCTGACGAGGGCGCGACTGTTGTGATTGCCGCACTGTCGTTGCCCCCAACGGCTCATAGCACTGGCCGATAGTGTGCCAACGCGGCCGCACCGGTGACACCTGGTCTCGTCGGCCCTCGGCCCCGTGTTCATCGGACACTCTTGCTGCATGTGGTCTGGCTGCCCGCAGGTATAACATCCCAGCCGTCTCTCTGAAGCGACTGACGCCACCGACCCCTGCTGTCTCGATCCATCCTGATGAGCCTGTGGTCGTAAGGATCATGTGGTCCTCTGTCTTCGCGGGTCTTGTGACTCGGACGGCCCTGCCAAGTTGGTCGGCCGCTGTCGGACCTCACGGGCCCTGTCCGCATCCCGGATACCCTGCTCCACCGTCGCTGCGGTTTCCACAAGGTCTATATACTTCCGCAATCTCAAGGCGAGAACCTGGTTCCGAATCACCGGCCTCAGTCCTCCCTGGAACCGCAGGCAACGGTTCTGCTCGGTCATCACCATCTCTGGCGCGAATCTGGTCAAGGCTGTGAATCTGGCCTCGTATTCTGCCACCGTCATCCCTTCCTGCTCCAGGTCCAGGAACTGCCCATGTCGCTCCAACCGAGCCAACTCGGGAAAATACTGTTCCAGAAAGACCGTCTGGAAGATGCTGTAGTCGTACCCAACCATGTCCTTCACCCGCCCCCACCAGTGGTAGGCGCTGTCCCTCAACTGGTGAGCTGTGAAGGACACTCTGCGGCGACCGTCTTCGATACCTGATGTATCCAGGTCCCGCGTGATCTGCTCTATCCACCTCTTGGCTAGGTCGGGGTTCGGCCCCCCGACGAATGTAGGTATCCCTAGCTTCAGGAACTCCAGTAGTGAACGGGCCGTATGGTCCTCTGCCTGAACGGATCTCACTGGGACCGCTGCCGCCTCCGGGACTAACGAAGCCGACTCTCGACTGGCGATGATCGCCACTAAACTCTGGACTGTCCTGGTCAGCTCATCCAGGGCAGTCATAACGGGTGGGTCTGCGACCGGCGGGACGCTGGGCGTGCCCGAAGAAGGTCCCGCATCGCTTCTCCTGTCCTCACCGACAGGAGTACCCTGCGCCTCGGCGTACTCGGCGGGCTCAACGGTGGGCACCCATCCTGGTGTCCCCGCTGACCGTCCCCGCCTGCCTCGCGCGGGCGCTCGTCCCCGTGCCACTGCTGCTCTTCCTCGTCTGCCACGAGCCATCAGCCGGTATCCTCTGCACGGATACACGCAAATGTTCAGTTTGCGAACTCAAATAAAGACGACAGCTCGAACACACTAACGTTCACACGGTATACGTCTACCCCAACGTACTTGTTACTAAACGCCACACCGTTCACGCTAATCATACTTTAATTACAATAACACGTAGGCGGAACCTCAAATTTAACCACACCAAAGTACACCAAGCCCTCATCCAGTCCTCTATGCACTTACTTATAAGTTTCCGCAACCAAACCAGTGTTCGCTACTCGTCCCTTGCGGGAAAGTAGTAAGGGGGATGAGCGTTATGCTCACCTCCACGGACACCCGTTCGATTATGGCATACTAGTAACGCACCAAGGACCGGGAGTGGTTATTACATAGGTACTACTCCGGCTACGCCGTCTCTTGGAACACACAACCAGGGTTTAACACACAGTACAATCCACTGATGGTCTCGGCACACCAACCGGACCATCTCAACATAGCACACAGCCGGTCTATCACTCACCCGGTCATATACACACATCACAATCAAAGGTTCACATTATCAAACACGGCACACTTTCCCACACAGTCACATCATGCAAACACCGAGTAAAATCTCATTAGACTCTTAATCACACTCATAACCGTCACGTACTTACCATCACTTACCGACACCACACTCAGCGTGGTAACCCCACCGGCTTAACCGATATCAAATCCCCAACCATCCCACAATTCAACATATCGAATAAACAGGAAATAACCACACAGGTCATCAAAATGCATCACTGGTTCAATTCTACTCTTTTTCATGTTCGTTACTTATTACCCGTTCAAACAACACAAGGCACACCAGCAGGCACACTCAGCAAACAATCCTACAGACACGACATGCCAAACTATGATCTTTCCGGTTTTATTATTAATCCTAATCATGCACACTAGTAACTTTCCGTAATTAAAGCGGTATCCGCTACTTTCCCTACCTCAAGACGATACCACAACAGCGTCTCCTAGCTTCTGACGACCGGGCCAACACCGTCTTCTAGGGCGAAGTCCACGAAATCCAAATTTGGTTTTACTCCGGTCTTCTTGGGCGAAGCCCAAACCAAGTCACGGTGATGCTTTCTCCTAGGTAATTAAGATGATCAAATACTGC
This sequence comes from Erodium maritimum, assembly GCA_963921825.1. Classification (NCBI taxonomy): domain Eukaryota; kingdom Viridiplantae; phylum Streptophyta; class Magnoliopsida; order Geraniales; family Geraniaceae; genus Erodium; species Erodium maritimum. Next base: position 37,372,841 of record OY997588.1, read on the forward strand.
TCATAATGACCATAAGAGCATTTAATGCTTCCAATCCCATTATAACCCAAGTATAAGCTCCACATGTGTTGAAGTTGATGCTCCTCATCAGATGATGAAGCCGCCACTTGCCCCTCTGCTGTCCCAGACCTCGATGCCGCTTTCTCCTCTGTCTTTTCTCTCAAAAAATGACACTGAAACCCTACTGCTCCAACAGTTATATGAGCTAAGAATAAACACTAGTGGGCTTAAGTTGGTTGAATGGGCCTAGCTCATGGGCCAACAAATTAGGCCCTTTTTCTTTTCTTTTGTTTAATTAATTATTTATTTTATTTCTATTAACATTTTTTATCATTAATTTTTTTTGAGCCAAATATTACCCGCTTCGGAGATCCTTGAGGCTTGGCTGATTAGGTACCTTCATAATGATGTGGAGTTGAGGCTGGTTAGGATCCCCGCCCCTCCTTCAAAGACTTGACAGATGCATTCAACAACATCCATCCAAACCCGACTACTTATTGGGCTCCATTGCAAAAGTATCATACCCGTCCCCTTCAGACGTAACTAGGCCATTAAAGCTCCATTCTTAGATGTAGTGATCCTCTGAGTGATCTCCCGGAGCCATGGTGTTGATCATTACAAGGATTGGCGAGATGGGGCCTGATAGAACGAGTGGATATAATCATCTATCCAATCTCCCAAGTAAACATCAAACCATCTACATCCTTCAATTCCTAATGGAATTGGTTTATCATCGTTGGGAGGTCGACGCATGAAAGAAATAAGTGTTATGGTTCCCATCTACCAACCAATGTTGTTTGGTTCTTCGGCGTCAAAATTCGGCTTGTTGATCGAGTACGTTATCAAAGAGAATTTAATACGTTATCAAGTACGCATGAAAGAAATAAGTTGTAACTACCTCTTAAACCTTCAAACCAGCAACTCCAGCAGCATCACCACGAACCACCGAAAGCAGCCCAGAACGACCTCACAGCACCGGGAGATGATCTATACCGCCAGGCTGTACCCACATCTATCCCCGAACAAAGCCAAACATGGATTTTATGAGTTCACCACCTGCAACGGTCTCTGGTAGACTCTACGGGGGCTTCTCCATTCCTTGGAAAAGAGCATCCTCAAGTTGTTGGCATGATTGCTTCAAATTACAAACATCCTAAACTTGTTGCTCTGAAAGGGGTTCAAGCTGAGACGCAAGAAATTAAATCGGACAAAGAAAGGAGTCCCACTGTGGATCCAAACCAAGACGCTTGAGACGGAGAAGAATCCGGTCGGTGAGTAGCAAGAGCTTCGGAGACAGGGAGATCCGGAGAAAAGGACGTGACCACAACAGTGAATGAGTGAAACGGGGAAGGTAGGCGAAGAAGGGAAGAGACCAAGGAGTCCTCGCCGGCACACACCAAGATCGAAGTCGAAGATCGACTCTGGCGAGGGTTGTCGAGCCCAGAAGACCAGCTCAAAACCTCCAATCGAAGAGCCTAGGAAAGAAACAGTAGAGAAAGAAGGGGAAAGGGGGAAAGTGGAAGAAATGAAGCCACCACCAGCGATGTGCATGGCCAAAATTTGGTGCCATCGCCGTTGGAAGGAAGGTGGGGGGGGGGGGGGAGTGGTGGGTAGGGGGCTTCTGTAAAAGTAGGGTTTGAGGCGTTTTTTAGAGAGAGAGTCACTCAAAACAAATACAGAGATGGTTGAATATTGTGCCAATACAATTGAAGTTGAGTACGCAACGAAGTGACCTCCTCCATTCATAACACCATCAAGCCACTCATGTGGACATCTGTCGCCACTACACGTCCTCTCTAGTAACCGAGTTGGAGCTCCAGAGTACCCAATCGCTCCATCGGGGAGAACGTCTTGTATTAGAAAAGCACTTGCGAGAGGCACCGTCCCACGACCCCTTTGAGGTATTATGTTGTCGTCGAAAATTTCGGGCCCAAATTCCCCTCCGAATAGAATAAGAGGAGAAGTAAACATAATAATTTTCTCGAGTACCTGTCCAATAACCCAACTACATAGTCCACACAAAGAACTATAAAGAATAGCATGTACCACATTTCCAACTAACGAAACTAGGTGCTTTGACCTTAACCCCTTTGTCAAAGATGAAGACAACCTTCCTAGATGAAATATCCTAAACTCCATTGACCCCTAACCACCATAACAGAATTAGCCCGACCTTGTCTACCGAACATGATGGACAGAGCTGACACCGCTCCCTAAACTCTCGATCAAACGTCCACAAAATCCACCTCTATTGGATACGGGAACATTCGTCACCCCATTCAGTCTAAGGTAGCTCTAATCTTCAAAAAAAGGTCAAAGGAATAGTCGGGCTTTTGATGTTGGAATGAATTGTATGTAACCAAAAACAATAATGTAGCTAAAAATAGAATTTAAAATATGAAAAAAAATGGAAGCCAAAGCCAAAATAATATCTTGTTCGACCTGAACCCAACCATTATGGTCTTGATACCATTGTGATTTCCCTAGGAAAGCACTAGAATGTAGGAGAATGTACCTGGTATGAGAAAGGGTCATGTGACATGGTGGGAGACCTCGAAATTTGGGGGGGTTGCCAATCCTTCAGGACAACCCACGTCTCGGATGCCTTATTTTTCTAAGGGGTGTTGTTTTCCAGCCCTCGCATCTTCTAATTCCATTCGATCATCCCCTTTTAGTTTCCTAGATAGGGTATTCAGTAGTACCTCGATCTCCCCCGGTCCGCGTACCAAGGTAGCTCTAGGCATGTGTTCTGACCGAGAAGGAAGTAGACCGACAGTCGTCACCGGAGCATCTTCCGGCCTTCCGAAGTGATCTTCAGGCCAAGCTGAGTTGTAGGACCTCATGTAGATAAAGCGACTAGGCATGATGATAGATCCCAAGGCTAATCGTTGTGCTTGAAGTGGTGGGAACCTAAGGGAACCTTATGAGATGGCTTCAGAGATTGCACTACCCAATCCATGAACACCAGTTTTCCTACTTACAAAGCATCATAAATGAGCAGATATGTGTAATATCGAGGGACATCCGGATTTCGAGAGAACAATCGGTCATCGCATGGCCTATCCTACCGCAATTACAACAGAACATTGGTAGTCGTTCATATTTCATAGTGAACATGAGTGGATGATCAAATTCTTGAAAGCCTAGGACCATGGTTCTGCTAAGAGGTTGATTAAGTGAATGCCAGAATTTCGCTTGGACCTTTCCGCCCTAATAGTAGCCTCACTTATTTGCGTGGATTGTGACACAACCTCTCAAAGTCTCCCTCACCCTAGTGTCGGTGGTGACTGTGGACACCGTCTGAGGGAGCCTCAAAATATGTGCCTAGAGTTGGATTCAACCTAAAACTGCCTTAGGAAGACCTTCCGTAGTGAGTTCCGTCAGGATGAGATGGTATTAGCAAAAGCACCGAGGCTCCCTACGGTGGACATTCTCCATTGCCACTTGAGATACGATATAGAATGCATAGACCCCCGGGGATATGTCTTTGAACATCATCCCTTCAGCCACAGAACCCCATCCGCGAATTATTATTCACAAAAAGAAATTCAACATGGGATAGGAAGAGGAACCGGAGATGGAAGCTGTGATATTGGAAATTGTACTATCACATCCTTATCCGAAAGAGTAACACATGTCTCCGCCGAAGTGCTAATCTCGTCCAAGGAGGGGAACAAAGTCGTCATCAATGGTGACATGCTTTCCAACGAAGATCGGGCGGCTACCCTCGGCATAGTCTCTTGATGAGGAGGGTTCCTGGACGCAGATGGTGGTGGGAGTGGAGTTCATAGGGCTACCATCATAACTACTTGTGGTAGACCCGTAAGCGACAAGAGCCCTTGTGCTATGGTTTTCCTCTGATTGAGGGCTGGTTTCCGAGGTCTCCTACACGTACCCCTGGAAACATCTATTGGGACAGAATGTATATCGGGACTTGGGAGAAAACCAATGTTGGGAGGGATGTTAAAGAGAACCCCCTCTGTGGGTACACCTGCGAGAATCAATATCTCCGGTGTGACCGATAACCTGGTTAGAAGCGCTAAGGGTAGTACCGACTCGACGGAAGGGGGACATACAACCAACATTTGTTCTGAAAAATGATTGGGGGTATTGGCAGGGCGTTGTGTCAGAGTCTAGGGTCTCCAAGGTGGGCTGAGCCTTAGATAGGTTTTCCTCGTATTTTGTGCAGTGCGCTTGGGACGAACGAATTCTTCAAGTGGACGTGGAGGCGAGACAAGAATTGGGATCAGATTCGTATAAGAACCTCCCATAGGGGCTATAGTTACTTCAGAGAGGGAAAACATTGCCATATCTAGAGAGGGAGGCGGCGTGATCGCCGAATCCGGATTGGTCTTCTCAAATGTCTTTCGTCCTCGTCCCGGTTTGGTAAATACTGTGACGGCACAGAGAGGGATAGATGGTGGGGGGTCAGGCTGGTGAGGAGAAGCGAGTGACTCTATTGAAGGAGGAGCACAAGGTACAAGAGTGGTGTAGGTGGAGGATTGTGAGAGCGCCATTAAGACATAAACGAGAGAGCAGTTGGGGTTTCTTACGAATACTGGCGAATTAGGTTCATATATGGCTCAATCTGATTCATATTGTAAAAAGTTGAATCTAATTTATTTAGAGGAATACGAATTTACAAACTAGAAAAAAAAAATCCAACCCAAAGTGAAATAAGAATTTACATACTAGAAAATACTTAAATAAGGGTCCAAACATCATAGGACACAACAAGAACGCAAAAAAACTTAAATAAATACTCATGTAACCGAAATGCTCCACTGAGATGTTCGGAAGGGAATACTACGATAGCGTCCGAAGAAATCGATACGGAAGATCCAAACTAGGAACTAGGAAAAAGCCGACCCATTTCCATATTGGCGCTAAACGGACTATATACTCTCCCGGGTTGCTAGTGTGCGTCGTCCTCAGTGAAATTATAAAGTAGGGCTTCAAAAACACGAGAATGCTGGCCTACGAGGTGGTAGGAGAGTGTCGTACCAAAACTTGGTGGTACCACAACCACCTTACATCCATTGGGGTCGTATTACTGGCCGACCCCGCATCGGACCAGGAACTCCTTATTGGCCACGAAGAGGGTTATTGACGCCCCCCGTCATTGTGAAATACACCCCTTCGGAACGTGCAAAGCCCTCCGACTCCAAGTCCTGAACTGTCTCTTTCGGCGTTTCCGCCCCTGTGGCAGAGAGGAAGTGGTTAGCTCTTGGGGTGCCCCTAGGTGCTCCTCACCTCGGATCCGTGGGAAAGAGAGGGAGTAGTTTGTGGGACAGACCTGATGTGCCCGAGGACCTCTTCCTCGAAATGAGGACTCCCCCGAGAATCCCAGACGTGTCACCATGACGGTAAATGACATGACTTGTGGGCCAGGGAGCCGGGTAAAATAATCATTCTTGACGAGAAATGACCTGACTCGGTCAACTGATGTGGAGTCCTCTTCTACCATTCGCCCATTTCCCTTTCGTTCCTTAGTTTGAGGCCCTACAAGAGCAAAGTTTGGGGTGGGACGACCATATGATATCTCCAAATAAAAATAGTTGGTCCCTAGGGTTGGTCTACCATGGCGGGCTCTGGAGCCACTCGAACGCGGGTCCATTGAGGCTTGAAGAGACGGTCTCCGATCCATAAGTGCCGAGTGGCATGATGACACTAGGTGTCCAACACAAGTGCATACATAGCAATGGTCCGATAAGCGCTCATAAAAGATGTACAGAAGAGTCCATACCTCAGACTCTGAGAGTCTAAACTAGAGTTGATTCTAAAGTGGAAGGCGGACGTTTACTTATACTTGTATCCTTATAAAATCACCCTAGCTCATCTCGTTCGCATCCCCCTCTACCTCCTAACAGATGCCTAAAGCACTCCTCAAACTGAAGTTGACCCCTTAGTTCCACGCACCTACCTGAAAGATTAGAGATACAGTCCCACATTGAGAAGTGGGTGAACGAATATCTCGAGGCCTTATCTATGGTCAGAGGTCCACGAACAACACTATGGACCACCGAAACGCCCAAGGTTTGCCGGCCAACACCCGATCTCTCTCCCTTGCCGAACGGAAGAAGAACCCCACCATACCATCTTCTAACAGTCCAGTTGTCACATCTGGTAGTTGCCACAAATTAGCCAACCAGTCCACCAAGGAGTGCCAATAAAACGTCTCCAGGGACATTACCTGGGCCTCTACACTAAAAGAAAAATGGAGCCCACGCCTACACAATTCTATCGGAGGGTAGATCGACCTCCTGGATTTCAAAGCCTCCCAAATGCCACCACCTCCGCAAATTGTCCACACCGTCGTGCCCATGATTAGGAGGTCGGGGAAATATCAGTGACCGATCCCCTGACTCTCTGGGCCTCTAGTCGCACATGACCTATGAATAAGTGGTCCTTCACGAGCCATCATGTGCGATGTTCAGCCTCTAGGAACCGACCCGCCCACTACTAAGCCTCCACTCCTCGACCTGCAAGCCGCCTAAGACCCCAAAGGAGGGTCAAGAACGTTAAAGCTAGCCAAAGTGGTCTAGCGCCGTAAACGATCGAATCCTTCCCACTCGATGTCGTTCCTCATCCCATCGTACAGTCTATAGATCTATCCCACAAATAGGTGTTCCCACCCTCGGCTTTCGTCCCGGTGATGGATCCCCACCATCTCCCTTGCATCGTCGGATCCATCTTTGACAATGGGATGTGTAGCCCCGCCTCCAGTGGAGAAGTCGGCCTTGACGCTCTGCTCCTATACGCCCCCACACGACCTGGTCGGGGTCGAGGACCTCGCGACAGGGTCTGGTGAACCAATCCACTCAACTGCCCAATTGGGCCACCGATCCGTTGTCCCCTTCCACAAATCGTTGATGTTGTCAGAAAGGTAGCTGCCACTGTATGGGTAGAGAAAAAAAATACCCTCCTATATCTCCATTGTGATCATGAAAGGACCAATTGCCGATAGGGAAATATGAGACTCACCTGATGAACCAGACATAGAGTTGCATGTCTCGTCACCGTGAGGCTAGACGTCGCCGTTGTCGTCTGGAACTTTCCATTTCTTCAAAATTTCTCTTAGAGTTTCAGAGAGGAGAGAGGGAGAACTTAGGTCCGAAATACATAAGATTTATTATCAAATTTGTATTTTTTGTTGTCCTAACAAGAAATAGATAAATATTGTCTAAGCATAGGTTTAGCTTAACAATATAGATAATCTTACTTGTAATGTAGGATTTTTGGTGGATATAATTTTTTTTTTACTAAAAAAGTGCAAATTTCATTAAATAAAGTTCAAACGACAATATAAGTGCATCAGGGAAACCCCTGACCACAATAAAAGAGTTATTGCATGGTATTGAGCCCCGAAAGTCTATCCATACATAACTCTTTGACAAATGAACCGACACATGTATTTTTTTGGGAAGCCATAAAGGCGAACAAAAAGTAAATAACAATGAAACTGATGTATGTTGCTCAAGATATTGTTTAGCTGTTGCATACTTTGTAGAGTACGACCGAACCAGCTGACATTGGCTTCCAAGAGAGGCAGAGCTCTTCTCAGGGACTCCTCCCAAGGCCAGTCCCTAGAGCATTGAATCCCTTTGATTCCTCCATACAGACCTACTTCCCGGCCCGATCTTGAACTTCCCGGGTTCCCTTGTAGAACCCTGTTTCAGTCCCCCACCTCCCGCTCACAACTAGACTCAGCTCCAACTCCAAGTCAAGTTCTATCTCTGTTCCCCGACAGGTGTGGGGGATCAGCTCTACTTCCCCTGGAGGGTTGGCTGATCACCAAGTTCTTCCAACCCGGATCAGCCAACCGGGTCTAGGAGATGCTCCGAGGGCCCAGAACTTGAGGTGCAGTAGTCGAGGATACTTTTGGGCCCCTGCCTCGAGATAAGAGACCATGAGGCACAGAAGTCGAGGACACCGGTTGACAAGATATCTGACCATCAATATCCGTTGCATACGTCTTAGGTTGGCGGTCCCTCTAATACTCCAAGATAAAGGAGTCGAACTTGGGCGTACCTACTATCTCCCGACCACATTCAGCCACCATGTGACCAATCATGCCACAATTAAAACAAAACACATGGAGTTTTGTATAGGTAAGAGTGACACAAACCGGATTGGGAAATTCTCGAAATCGAAGCAGAATCTGACGGTGAACAAGACGCTCCACAAGGTGCCAAAATCTTACCTTCACTGTACCGCCCCAATAGATGCCACATTGGTCACATGGGACCTCGACACACAATCCTAGTGCCGAGCCCATCGTCTCTCCCGTGGTTTTGGTGCGCAGTGCCGGAGAGAGACCATGTACATGCACCCAGAGTTGCAGTCGATCTAGGGTAGGACGCTCCTTAGCCATTAGGTCTAAGTCAGCCAGTAGGAGGGGTCGTCCATCAAAGCACCACGGCTCGTTCCCACGAACCGATGAGCGTGTCGCCGTTGTCTCGAAGTAAAACCCGAACACCCCAGGCCCAATGTCCTTGATGACTAAACCTTCGACCGACTTCCCTCATGCCTTAGTGATAATATTGAGAAGGACCTCCTTACGGGGCGGCTTGGAGGTCCATAGTTTTCCCAGCATGGCAAACTGTTGACGTGCTAGGACCGATGTGATCACACGTTGGTACGGGACTTCCACCACCTCATCTACACCCTCCTCTAACAAGCAGGCCGAGAGGCCATCCTAGGGAGTGAGCAGATGAGACTCCAAAGACACCAGCAGGCCCGTCGACTTTGAGGCAACCGGGCTCCTTGGGTTTGAAAAATCTGCGACGGTGGACCATTCCCGGTGGAGGAGAGAGAAATGTTCGGGTCACCGACGCCCGATCAATGTTGGGGACGAAGATTCTCTCAAAGAGGGCCTCCAACTCCTTCCGCTCTGGTTCATCCCTCACCAGGTCAATCATAGAAGCCTTACCCCGATAGGGGTCCTTAACTAGTGGAGGCGGCGGGGCAGATGCAGGAACCTCTTGTGAAGGCTGTGAAGTGTTGGGTGGAGAAGGTTCCGATGACGGATGGGGAACAAATGTAGGTCCAAGAGTCAGAGAAGCCATATAGTCGTCGATGATGAGCGGAGGTGGAGGTAGCGCCAAAACCCTAGCGTAACTTGCGGCTGAAGCTACGGTTTTGGTTTTGAAAGGACAACCCCGACGATGTTTGCTCACCGTCAAGTGCAACGTGCCAAGGTAATTACATTCCGGTGGCAGTTGAGGAGCTGAGGCAATCTCCAGAGGCAGTGACAGAGGCGGGCCGTCAGGTTTGGACGAAGGCGGTGGAGACGTCAAAACCCTAACATAATTTGGGGTATAAGTTATGGTTTTAGGCTTGAGGGGTCGACCTCGCCTTGGTTTGGCCCGCGCCTCAGAGGATCCCAGAGAGAAGACCGTGGTCGACATTGACGCTGGAATCGAAGGAAGGATTGCGGTAAAAGAAGAGGAAGGGACCAAAGCCAAAGACTGCTTTGTTTTCTGGTTCCATCTTATCTTAATGGGGAACACAACTTCCGAGGAGGGGCGCGGTGGTGGCATATGTGGCGTGTCCTGCACCACGTTGGACTGAGTTGGGACAAGACCGGTTGTGGAGACATCGGTCATGTCGACGATAAGAGTAGGGGCCTCCATAAGTAGGGCTAGAGTTATCTCAGGAAGAAGATGATCTCGACTTGCAAGAGAGATTTTTATAACTTAATTAAAATTGAAGGACATAGTTTATTTAATTAATGCACGCACGTGAGATAATTAAAAAAAATCAAAAGGTCAAAATGTTTATTGAAGATTAAAGGTCAAAACAAGTGATTTTGAACATTATTATAGCAATGTAAATGAAAGTTGTCAAAACGTAACCTTGCAACTCATCGTCACTCTCATCTAATATAAAACCACAGCAATTAAATAGAGATGAAGAACCAAATCAGTCACAGCCAGCAATGGCGGAACTGACCAGCCACTGCCACACACCAATTTTGCTCCTTCCAGCTTTCCTTCTCATCTACTTCTTCTTCCTGATCGACCCTCTCAACTTAAATGTTCAAAATCTCACCATTCTTGTCTCTTCCTTGATACCTCTCAGGCTCAGAAACTGCACGATAACCTCATCACCAATATCAACACAAAATTCTCACGACCATGGAGCTCATGAAGATCTTCCGCACTCGTCCCTGTACAAAAGCACTACACGTGATCATGACCTCAACGATAAGCTCAGTACTGGCACTACCATTGAAGTAACAAACTTGTTCCTTAATAATTACTTCAAAAACACAAGTGTAGTCACGCTATTATTATATACATCTGCTCTTAATCATTCTTTGCAGAAGATCAAGACTAGTACGCATAGAATTGAAGACGGTTTAGCCCAAGCACGATCAGAAATCCGGCGAGCCGCCCGATTGCGCACCTACATCTCCGACAAGAAAGAGCCTTTCGTACCCAGAGGGTCCATCTATAGAAACCCATATGCCTTTCACCAGTTAAGTCAGCTTGATCTTTTAATTGAGTTGGTATGATATTGACTTTAACATTTAGTACGATTATTAATTAGGAGTCATATCGAGATGGTGAAGAGATTTAAGGTGTGGAGTTATAGAGAAGGTGATAGGCCAATAGTGCATGTGGGGCCACTGAAGAACATATACGGGATAGAAGGGCAGTTGATAGGCGAGTTAGATGGTGGCGGAATGAGCCACTTCAGTGCCTCCCGACCGGACCACGCCCACGTTTTTTTCTTGCCCTTGAGCGTTGCCAACGTTATACGCTTTGTCTATGGTCGTTTCGCCGCCGGCGACAACGAGACTGACTATTACCTGCGCGACCGCCTCCAACGCATTGCTTTGGATTACGTCCGTGTCGTCGCCGCCAACCACCCCTTCTGGAACAGGAGCGCCGGCGCCGACCACTTCATGGCTTCTTGCCATGACTGGGTAAGCAACCAATTAACCTCTTCTTTCTTAATTATTGGATAATGATATACTTTGTTGTAATATAGGCACCGGATGTATCTAAAACCAATCCGGAGCTGTTTAAGAATTTCATGAGGGTCTTGTGCAACGCCAACACGTCGGAAGGGTTCCTACCGGAGAGGGACGTGGCCATGCCGGAAATAAAGATAGCGCCGGATGCGGAGCTGAGACCGGCGCCGGACACGAGGCAGCCTCAGCCTCCGAGGAAGCGGTCGATCTTGGCCTTCTTCGCGGGTGGGCCCCACGGGTACATCCGGAAAGTGATGTTGGGGCAGTGGTTGGACAGAGACAGGGAAGTGCAGGTCCACGAGTACCTAGCCAAGGGCCTCAACTACTCCCGACTCATGGCCGACAGCAAGTTCTGCCTGTGCCCGAGTGGGTACGAGGTTGCCAGTCCCAGGATCGTGGAAGCTATTTACGCCGGCTGCGTGCCGGTCATCATCTCGGACCATTACGCGTTGCCGTTCAGCGACGTGCTTGATTGGACCCAGTTTAGTATTCATGTTCCGGTGGCGAGGATACCGGAGATGAAGGCGATATTGAAGGCGCTGCCGGAGGCGGAGTACCAGAGGTTGCAGAGTAATGTGGTAAGAGTGAAGAGGCATTTTGTGGTGAACCGTCCGGCCGAGCCGTTCGATGTGATTCATATGGTGCTACACTCGGTCTGGCTCAGACGGCTCAACTTCAAGCTCACTAGTTGACCACTTACGTTTATCATTTGACTTTTTTTTAAACGTACAAATTAAATATAATTAATAAAAAATACATCATAGTTGACTATACAATCGTAGTATGAGTCAAATCCAATAGTTCTGTTCTTCTCAAAAAAAAATATGAGTCAAATCCTCAAAAAAAAAATATGAGTCAAATGAAGGAAAGCGCGTGTGTCCAAACTTTTTGCAAGGGTTCTGCTGCCAGCTGCTGCCATGCTTGACAGCGCCATTCTCCACGGATCTCCACTGTTGTTGTTCTGCTTTTGACTGCTCCTCCTCCCTCTTCGATCTCGTGGCCCGTTTCCTCCCGAAGTCTGCTCCCACGCACTCTGCTTCCTCCTTGTCTCCCCAAATGGGGGATCTTTCTCCGAATTCCCTCCCCTACGCTGTTACAACGATGATAAATCTGAAGCTCAAAATATATAGAAACAGGGAAGATAAGCTTCAGATTGATACCTTGAAACTTAACTTACAAATAAGCTTTACTTGAAATGGTTTCTGTTACTCTATAAAACGGAAAACAAATAGAAAATAGGAAGCTAAGGAAATAAAGGAAATAAAAGCATAAACACATCTGATCTTCGATTTCTTCTCTGTTGATGCCCAAATCCCTAATATCGGCATCAGTGTGGGGAAGACGCAGCAGGTGTGGAAACGGTGCCGTTTTCACTTCTTTTGGGCTTGTCTGCCAATCGGCCCAAAAGGCCCAAGTGAGACAAAAACTCAATCGTGACAAATACACTCTCCTTAAGGCAAGCTTGTCCTCAAGCTTGGTTGTTGAAAAATAATCTCATAGTTTCATCTACATCACCCGCTTCACCGATACTTTGAAGAGCCAAAACATGTTCTTCCATCACATAACTCTATAAGTCCAACCATGAAGTATCACAACCACGAGAACCCCATCCAACAAAGCCACTGTATACAAAATATCTTGAGGAAAAAATTCATACCAAGATTGTATGGTTGTTGCATTTTTTTGTGACTTCATATCCAACTCATTCAAGGCTAGTTGAGACCTATTCATTTCTTCCTCCCATAGTTCATCAAATGTAGGACATCCCCTAATGATATGTAGAAGACTAAAGCATTCCAAGTAGGCTTCCAAGTAGGCTCCCATAGTCAAAGTTTGTAGCAATTTAATTTTGCTAGTATAATCTACCACTATAACCACCTCATTATCATCCTTTCTTCCTACATCATCTCCAATTAACCCCATGCTACTCCATTCCCCATAGATAAGGCTTGTCCTCAAGCTTATGTTCTGAACTAGCTCACCAACACAAAAATACCCAAACAACTCCCTCGAAAATATAAAGAGCCAAAACAAGTTTTTCCAAGAAAACCCTCCAACACCTCTTCCATAACCATCAATAAAATTCATCCTAGTTATATTCATGCTCAACTTCTCCATTCTCTAATTTTTCATGTAATATAAGAACTCACTCACTAAGAATTTAAGTACAGTATTGTCAAAATCATCTCCTCCCAAAAATGTATTACCATAAGTTTCTCTCACCTCAAAGACACCATTGGATATGTGCGTAATGGAAACTCCAAAAATTCCCACACCATGGTAAAAAACAATTATAGCTTCCCCAAAATTCTCACTTTCTGAATATTTCCTTTCAACATCAAATATAAATTGACTAATGCTAGCTTTCAACTGTAAAACCTCAATGGCAATCTTATAATTCCTCTTCAGAACTCCATCAGCAATAGTTGACAAAAAAACTCTTAGTTCTAAATACCCACCCATAATCTTTTTTTCTACCCATAGCTAAATTCTTTGTGCCAATACCAGTAGGTAACTCAACTGTACTGTTATAGTGAATAATGAGAGCATGTGAGCCTAATTCAAGTAGGAGAGAATTTACCTCAAATTTATCCAACCATACCGTTCTTGGAGTTTCACCAATTCTGGTCTGTGTCCTATAAAATACACTTAACTCCTCCTCCTCATCACTTGTAATCTTGTTGCCTTGATTCGTGCTCCAACCTATAGGTTTTCCATCCTCAGCAACATGTGATTCATGCTTCATCTCAGCACCTTACCCACTCAAATTCTCGGCTCGATCGTCTGAAATCTCTTTCTCAAAAGCATCTTCAGTGCCAACCATACCCAAATTTTTGTCGTCTATAACACAACTTTCCAACTTCTGGTTATTCACAGGCACTTTTTCACCCAATTTCATATCAGTCCCTGTATACATTTCTCCCTCTTGTGTCTCTAATTCAGCCAATACTTCTGAAATATATACATCAATAGCTAGTTGTTGAGCTGCCCAAGCTTTTTGTTCAACCACAAATCTCTCATGAAGCCGTCTCCGAGCACTAGTTTTTTTCAATGCTTCCAATCTCTCCATCATCACGGAATCACCAGTGTGATCACGTGGGTTTTGAAAAACTTGAGGAGAACCGTGAGAGTGTTGAATTGGTAGTATCTTAGGTGGAGGTAGATGTTTTAGTTGTGGTATATGAGAATATGAAGTAGAATCCAACCAGTAGTGGTACTGGTTTGGTAAGAAATGGGTTCTCTCGCTTATCACAGGCAAGGATGGACAAGGTGCGGGGGACATGTGAGAAAAAGTTTGGGGAAAATATGCTTCATAAGCATTTACAGGTAACATCGGTGCCATAACATATAAGGGGGAAGCAACCGGAATTTTACCTCGATCTACAGGTTCTCGGATTTGCTGGGTATAACCTTTCTCACGCATCAAAACAGCCAGTTGCTGCTTCATCTCATCCATTTCATCGAAGCGTGACCTTAAAGCATCATTTGCATACCTTAACTCAAAGTTCGCAGCTCGGAGCTCCAATGAACTGGTATCAGAATCCTGCTCCATTTCAGGTGTAATGATATCATAGGGTGCAGGATTGGAGGCTCTGATACCACTTGTTACAAGATGATAAATCTGAAGCTCAAAATATATAGAAACAGGGAAGAGAAGCTTCATATTGATACCTTGAAACTCAACTTACAGACAAACTTTACTTGAAATGGTTTATGTTACTCTATAAAATGGAAAGCAAATAGAAAATAGGAAGCTAAGGAAATAAAAGCATAAACACATATGATCTTCGATTCCTTCTCTGTTGATGCCCAAATCCCTAATATTCGCATCGGTTTGGGGAAGACGCAGCAGGTGTGGAAAACGGTGCCGTTTTCACTTATTTTGGGCTTGTCTGCCAACCGGCCCAAAAGGCCCAAGTACCACAAAAACCCAATCGTGACACACGCTTACGCCGTTGTTTGGTGGAATTTCTCAGGCCACTGCAATGTCTCAATGACAACGTCGCCTGGACCCTATTTTCGGCCACATTTCGAACCCTAATACCCTCCCAGATATACGGGACCTCCGTATATTGGTTTGGAATTGCCAAGGAATGGGTCAGGAACCCACAAACAGCAACTCCGGCTTCTTCTACAGGAACGAAAGCCCCATATTATATTCTTATCGGAAACCCTCTTGGCTACGAAGAGCTGCCTCTTTCCTGCCCAATCTCTGAGTTTTTTCGCCATATTTGTGTCCCAAAAACGAATCATCAACGAGGTATTGCTCAGAGGGTTGTTGATGAACGATTCATTGATGTGGAGTTTATGGCACCTGAGTATGTGAGAGTTCGGCTTACTAGGATCTACGGGGAACCACGATGGGACCGCCGACACCTGACTGGGGACCTGCTTCTTCACCTCCATCAGCTTGCCAGAGTGAACTGGATTGTAATGGGGGATCTGAATGGCATATTGGATGATGAGGAAACGACTGGGGGGAGATAGCTTGGCTCCCTTATTATTGGTTTCCGTGAAGTTTTGGAAGACCTTGATTTGGTCGACGTTCCCATGACAAGACATCAATACATCTGGTATCGAGGTAAGCAACATGGCAGACGCACGCAGGCTCGCCTGGATCGGGCTATGATCTCTCGACAATTCTTTGACTCCCTTCCCAACCTTGTGTTCTTTAATACGGGCATTATGACCTCTGATTACTGGCCTATACTACTCTCCTTGGACAACAAAATGGAAAGACGTGGCCCCAGGAAGTTCAAATTTCAATCTCAATGGGTACATGATCCAACTTGTGGCATCAATATACAAGAACATTGGAATCCATCATTTTCACAGACTACTACTCAGACAATTAAGGATGTAGGAATGGTCGTACAGTCTTGGGGACGCCACCATTATGGACATACGATGAAGCACATCTGATGGTGCCAGAGGAGAATTGTAGAGTTAAATCATCGTACTGATAGGCCTAGGGTACATCGCAGAGAGACGATACAAATATAATATGAAAATGCATTGCTTTGACAAGAATCATTTTGGCGACAACGTGCTAAGAACCAGTGGAATGTGGATGGCGACCCAAACACTAAAAAATTTCAGGCATCGGCTTCTTTCCGGCGTAGGATTAATATGGTCATATCCTTGCAAAATGACCTGGGAAAACTGGTGACATGGGACACCGACATGCAGGAGCTGATCATAAACTACTTCTACCAGTTATTTACATCTCTTCAGTCGGCGACTGGACCGTTCCTAATCTAGTTCACAACATCAATTTCTGAACATGAATGCGCTCTTCTCATCCAACCAGCTACGGTGAAGGAAATAAAGCAAGGGTCTTCCAGATGGGGCCAAATAAATCTCCATGACCGAATGGTCTGAATCCTCGGTTTTATCAACACTACTGACCGATGGTGGAAAACGAGGTGGTCCGGTTTATTCAGAGCGCTATTTCCACCCATTCTTTTGATCAGACTCTCAATGACACCTCTATACTGATTATCTCAAAGAAGCTAAATCCTTAATTGGTCACAGACCTTAGACCCATTTTTCTGTGCAACATAATTTTTCGGACTATGCCCCCTTCTTCAATCAGTCATCTCCAAAAATCAGGGAGCCTTCATCCCCGGACGTTGTATCCAGGACAACGTCATCATCTCTTTTGAGATAATTCGTGCTCTTCGGAGAAAACGTCAAGGTAGTGGATGCTATATTGCTCTAAAACTGGATATGTGTAAAGCATACGACATGGTAGAATGGTCTTATTGCTGATGGTTATGCGTAGGCTTGGATTTTCATAGGAATGGGTTTCCCTTATCACTTGTTGTATGAGCACTGTCAGGGACTCGGTCTCTTCTGGGGGAGAGAAACTCCAAGCTTCACACCTACCAGAGGTATTCGGAAAGGGGGCCCTTTATCCCAATATTTTTTCCTATTCTGCATGGAGGGTTTCTCCCAAATATTGAAGTAGGGGCATGATTGGAAGGGAATTCAGGGCTTTCGGGTGGCTCGGGGGTGCCTGAAATCATGTTTTCTGTCGATGATTGATATATATTTTGCAGGGAAAAAGTTGCGGAGGCACGACACATTAAGGATATCTTGGGGATATTTAGCAAGATATCGGGTTAGGTATTGAACTTGGAAAGATCTTCAATATTCTTTAGTACTAATACCCCTGATCCGACCCGTCACTTGTGCTGCTCCACCCTTTCCATCTCGGAAACATCCTCATCCACCTTGTACTTGGGGTGCCAATTATGATGGTTAGAGACCGTAAAGGATCTATGGCATTTCTAGGGAATCGGGTGGTGGCCCGAATCAGATCATGGGATGGGAAACTTCTATTGCCAGCCGGTCGGGAGGTAATGATCTGGTTAGTACTCCCCTCACTCCCCGTGTATGTGATGTTTGTGTTTAAGATCCTGAATAGTATTATACATCACATCCATGTTGTTGTGGCACATTTCTGATGGGGGGGAACGGACCGATCTCTAGTTTGGCTTGACTGGGATAAGCTGTGTACCCCTAAATAGTTAGGGGGTATGGGATTCCGGCATCTCCGAGACGTCAACATGGTACTCCTCGAAAAGCAAGCATGGGGCCTTCTTCATAAACCATGCTCACTAGTCGCGAGATTACTTAAAGCCCGATATTATCCGAATACTGACTTTATGCAGGCGGCTATTAAGCCCAATTCCAGTTTTATTTGGAGTAGTAATTTATCTTCCCGGGACCTTTTGCGAGGAGGCCTTCGGGTAGTAATTGGTGATGGCTGCGATACGCGGATCTTGGATACCCCGTGGCTTCCAAGGCCAAACTCGTATGTTACCTCCCCTCGTACGCCCCTAGTGGGTGTCTCTGTGGTAGGATTAATAGTGCCTAGTACTCGTAATTGAGACATCCCGCTTATCAGGAAATTTTTTATTGAGCTGGATCAAGTAAAAATTCTCCTATTACCTCTCTTGGTACATAGATCTCGGGATGAATGGTATTGGGAAAGGGATACAAAAGGTTTCTACTCCACCAAAATTGGGTATCGGACCCTTGCGGATACCAGACAAGCTTCTCGCAACTATGGAGCACAAGTCGCATGGGCGTCCATCTAGAATATCCCCAATAAACCGAGACTCAAGAATTTTCTTTGGCGTTGCTTGTCTGATAACCTCTAGGTAGCGACTAATCTCCATAAACAGTTTGTCCCGGTTTCTCAGGGGTGGCCAATGTGTGATCAGGGGCAAGAGTCAATGTTGTATTTCTCGTCACTTGCGGTTTTGCAAATGTGTGCTGGGAACAATTTGGGGGTCCTCTTCCTACAGGAGCAGAGATCCTGAGTGTCTTATGGGGTATTTAGAAGGCCAGGAATGCAAAGGTTTGGGAGGACACTAACCCTGTTGCGATTCAGGTCTTATCTGATGCCTGATCCATGTTGTCTTCCTAGAGAGAGGCTATGACTATCACGAGCCCTTCTCAAACATGGGGTACTCGCCCACCACTCGGTGGTAACCCCCTGCGGCTGGGACGATTGCGGTGAATGTTGATGGGGCGATTTTTCAGGACTCTGCCCAGGTAGGTTGGGTAGTAACCGCCAGAACTGACGCGGGATCACCTCGCTTAGTGGAAAATGGCTTCCTTGATGGTGACTGGTCACCTATTATGATTGAGGCTTATGCTATAGCCACGGCTCTCTGAAATGTTCCATCCTTTGGAAATGGTCTCATTGAGGTCCGATCTGATGCACATGTATTGGCGAGTATGATCCTTTCTGGCCCAATTCCACTCTCTCTAGTGGGTACTATCATTAAAGATATTCGAAACCTCCTTCAAAACGAGAGACTAACTCTCATCTTTGTTAAAAGAATTGCGAACAAGGCTTCTCATTGGCTTGCCAGAGAAGCTAGGTCTGTGTCTGTTCTTCAGTGGTCAGGGGACATGCTCCTTGATGCATTTGCATGTATTTTACAACTTGAAGTTTAATAAAAGAACTATCCTTTATTCTAAAAAAATCATAATATGAATCATGAAGATCATCTTGAACGCATATGAGTGAACATGAAAGCCGTGGAGATGCTCTCTAACCTCAACTTTAGAATTCGGATTCTAGTTTTAATGGTGCCGACTAACATTGTTGCTCCTTTTTTTCTTGTGAGCCCTCTAATATCCTAGATCTTTTTGTTGCTTATGGAGCGTGTGCTACCATGTCTCATGTTCCTCTTTTGTTTTTATAAGCCCAAAAGGGTTCGGCGTGTAACCTAAGCTATTCTGATCACGTCTTCACAGGTAACCTACACGGTTCTCCCTTCATCACCTGTATTACTTAGGTCGTTGCTGTTCACCAACAGAACAGTCTCATTCACGACGGTTTTCACATTGTCGACGTCACTAACGGGAGGTACACATCGAACAAAATCAAAGCCGAAGAAAATTCGGAAGCCTCGTGTTGTGGGCCATTCATAACTAGCTCTCGCTTCACTGCCGGTAGGCTCTCGCCCTCTGGTCACGATTGAGGGTGGTCATAATCCCCCAGAACATGTGATGAGTATCTCTCCACCCATTCTGCATGGGATGCCTTCATCTGGGTTTGATCCCTACTATCACGGCTCAACGTCCACCGACTCTTCCACCAACCTCTCAATCTCAACGTCTTCTTCAATCCCTACATTATGTCGTCCCTGCTCATGGTCACCCCGTCGTCATTCGTAGTCAACCTCCAGAATGAAATGTCTGTATGCTCCCTAAGAGTGGACGAGGATGTCGTGATCGAGGTCTCATTCACTCCGATTGATCTTGAGGTCATGTCGCTAGTTTGAATGGTCGGAAAACTGCTCACATACCGATCCTATAGGAAGCACACCATGGTGAAGGTGATTACGAAGGCCTAATGACGGTCTCGGTCAGGCCTAGTGAGAAAAGATTTGGAGCCAGACACGTCCTCCTTCTACTTCAGGTCCCAAGCATCCAAGGATTGGGTCCGTCAAAGCGAACCCTGATGTTTTGACAAGGCACCACTGATACTTGGGGACGTCATTGATCCAATAGGAATACAAATTCCTCGGCTTGATAGGATCCTACTATGGGTACAAGCAGGGTCTCATACCTCTAGTTATGACCCGAGCAACACGAACCCTAATTGGTAACACTTTGGGTGAGTGTGAGTAGGTTCTGTGTGATCACCGGGGATTTTACTAGGGAGGAACGATTCGGGTCCATTTTTGGATGCCTCTGGATCAACCTTTACGTAGGACGATGATACTCCAATTTCGGGAAATTCAGCATCCGATTCAGGTCACTCTTACCTATGAGAGAGTGCCAATTTTCTGTTTCAATTGTGGTCGACTAGGACATGCAGCTCGGGACTATGACAGGGAAACACAAGGAATCCCCCACTTTGATAAGTCCTTGGTTATTGAAAAGACTGACAAACTGGGTCATAATTTTGCGATCGACTAGGTCAAAGCCCAAGAGTGTCGTCCTGGCTTCGATCAAGTGACCCCGAACATCATACCTACAATCCCACCACATCCAGGGACGGGACCTCTAGTAACCCGAACATCTTACCCAACCCACAGGTAGGAGGGAGGGTGGCGACTTGGGATCGAGTTGTCCCTCACACTGGACGGAAGGTTGGCCCTATGAAGGGGGCCAAACACCCATTAGTGGTTACCTTGGTTGTGGTACCGACCAAGAAGAAGGAATCTGCAAACGAATCACTTAAAGATCAAGAAAGTGCTGGTAAGCGACATAACCAGATGCCATGATTAGTGATCAAAGATTCAAGGCCCTAGGGAGGCAGAGGCATTTGAATCTAGCCAGAATTCCCTACCTTCTATTGAAATTTATGTTCAATCGCATCAATCAGCGTTTAGACATCATCTTAGGCAGATTTCTCAGTTGGTTTTATCTTTACAGTATTCTATCTTAGTTTGAGATTTCCTTTTAAACCAAATTTGTCTTTAACATTTATTTTAGGGTTTATGAACGGGGAACCTGATTTCTAGATTGACTCTTTCTATTCTCTTTAATAATATAGGCCTCTTTCACTCAAATATAAATATGAATCATGAAAAAAAAATGTTTAAAATAGAAAATTAAATCATGAAATACCACCGAGACCTTGAATTGAAGTTCTTTCGTTGTTTGTTATGTACATGGAACAAATCTAAACAACTCCTCTAAAATTAAAATTACAAACACATAAGAAGAAAAAAAAATCCATGAAATATATGGGTAGGGATGGTCAAATGACCCGATTTCGGGAATTTGATGTCCTCGATCCGATGAAACAGGTACAAAACTATGAATTTCATAATAAGGACGGATTTAGATATTTTGATTGAGATTAGGTTGGGACATGGCCGGTACACTATGGTCCGATAATATTGATAATTTAGAAAATATTTCATAAAATATCAATAAAGCTTGTGGATGACGGAAACACATGTAGCTATACACACAAAAGCTCATCTTCTTTCTCTATTTTTCCTATTCATTTGCTTGTAATTTCTTTGTATTCCTAGAATTTGTTTTTCGACGAGTGGTGATTGTCAGAGGTTGTTTTTTACGATCACATGGTGGTCTGAACACACTCGATTTGGTTAGCAACGTTGAAACAAAGCCCGAAGAGGGTAGACTTGATTTCTCCAAATAGTGACTCCATACATGTTTCACTTTTTTTAAAACAACTTTCCACCTCCAACTACTCATTCCTCCCATAAAAATCCAACATCTCATGTTTCTTCAACATATTCACCAAACACACCAATCATATCCACACCACCAGATTCACATGTATCACCACCACAACTGTCAGGTTACCTTATGATTACATGCTCCCATTTCGACCTGATACAACCTCTAGATCGCTTTAACCTCCATACCTCTCGATCTCTCCTATTCAAAATCCCACATATAGTACCCATTATTCAAACTGGCCATGTGGCATACACAAAGATTATCGCGCTCTTCTTGACAACCATATATGAGACTTGGTATCTCGGTCGACCGATTTTCCTATTATTCGGTGTATGTGGTTGTTTTGTCACTAATTTCATGCATATGTACCTCTCTTCAAATACAAGGCTAGAATAGTAGCTAATGAAAAAGCTCATCAGATTGATAATTTTCACGGTCTTCAACTTGGAAATCTCCGATTCCTAGTCGATCCACCAAATGGATGTCAAAAACGCATTCTTACATGTAGATCTTGTCGAGACTATATTCATGCATCAGTCGCCTGGTTTTGTAAACCCCAAGGCACCATAAAGCATATGTCAACTCCTTAAATCTCTATACGAACTCAAACAAGCTTTTGGTATTACTTATGTCCAGTTTGTGATCTCGTAGCAGTTCATTCTTGTTCATTATAAATCAATGATCAAATTGTGCTTATCTATTACTTTACATAGATGATATTGCCTAAGTTATCACAAGAAGTGGAAATGATATTGATAAGGGTAGAGATGGAGGGCAGCCGGTTAGGGCTTGGAAACCTTAGATTGGGGAAGAGAAGGGGGAATTGAGGGTTGAGAGAGGAGAGAGAGAGAGAGGGGAGAGAGGATGGAGGAGTACTGTTTTGGACTGTAACTGGAGTCTTGCTCTGACTTTCAATTCCTCTGCTTCATATAGCAGGAAGATAAACATTAATTCAAAAGGGCCTTGGGTTGGCCATACACTAAGCCCAATAACAACTTAAAAGCAATTACATAATGAAAAAGTCCAACAAGATGGCCCAAATACAAAAAGCCTGTATCAGATATATCTCGGGTCCCTTAGCCACTGTTTTTGGGTATTTCAGTCACTCAAGGACCATATGGTTTGTTCCTCTCTCAATCTCAATAAGGTAATGACAATCTTGCATGCGTCAGCATGATCGATTGTAATGCATGTACTATCTTGAGCGATACGTCATGAATACAACCCTCCTATTGATGATCCTTCATCCTACCATCAACTTGTAGTAGCACTCCAATACCTCTATACAACTCACCCCGACCTTGTATATGTGGTCCAAAAGGTCTGCTTGTTCATAGGGCTTCTCACTTGAAGTTGTTCAAGTGTAAGTTTTGTTATGACAAAGGCACGACATCTCTTGGCATTCACCTTGTACCTTCTTTGTTTGATGTCGATTGACAATCGACTTCCGGGTTCTACGTTTTCCTCGACTCCAACCTGATTTCTTGGTCTTCCAAACACCAGCCTACCGTTGTTTAACATTCATTCTAGCGAGGTTTTTTATTAGCTCTCGCCTGCTTTTCTCGTGGTTCTCTAGTAGCCCCTCTCTTCTTAGTGGCCTGTTTAGATGAGGCAGTCATGAAATGCAGGTCAGAGCATAAAGCTCCACTAAGCCTGCCTCTAAAGGGGCCCCTATACAATCCTCAAACAGTACCCCACCTACTGGATCGTTAGGTAGGGTATTCGGGGATACTATCAGCCCTCTGTCTCGTTGAGACGGCTCCTTAGGTAGGGTATTCTGGGACAATGTAGCAAAATTCGACGGGCACTTCGGGGATGGTGGTGTCGTAGGGTTCCAATTTTTGGAAACATTCTGCCCAAGATTGTTTGGCTTCTTTTCCAAGAGGGAGATATCAAAACGTGGTATCCGCGTGAGTTCTGTATCACATTCTTGTGCCATATGCTCGATATGCCCATAATTATAGTAGAAAACGGGTAGGCGCTCGTATGTCAGGCTCACCCGTATCGGATCCTGGTATTCCCTAAAACGCAAGGTCAAGGAGCGTCACAAAGATCGAGTGATAGAGAACCAAAAAGGAACCCAAACCATCCCGCCCTAGCAGAAACCTCACTGACCACACGGCATGTGCACTGACTCTCCTAGAGCTGCTCCAATGATTTCCCTCGTGTCTTGAGTTCGAACCATGGGAGGAAGCCCTCACGCTTGAACCCATAACTGGTACGGTTCATACAAGGTAGCTCTCTCTACAGTCAATCATTGATGACACCAAGGAGGAGCGGTTATCCATCGTAACACCATGGCTCGTTCTCTCGAACCAAGTCCATTGCCTCCTTCAAAGCAAAAAATAAGGCAAACAGACTAGGTTCAAGGTCCTTAACCACAACCTAACTTCCCCATGCATGCGTGACGACTTTGAGCATGAATTATATCCGATATGATTGACCTGTTAGAAGGAGACCAACCATGTTGAATTTCTGACAGACGAGGATACCCGGATCCACCAGGGTGAATGGGAGATTGATCACTAGATCCTCCTCCTCCGTGATGGAGCAGGTCGATAGGGTTTCCTGTAGCAGCGTCATGTGTGTGGTAATTTGAGGGTCTGATGGAATGGATGGCGGATAGTTCTAGGATTAAGGCAGAAGTTCCCCACGGCGGTAGGATGCGAAATCCACATACTCACTGGCTCGCCTTCCTTGAACAGAGGTTTGGTTCGAGGATTAGGACTTCCCCTGTGAAGACCGCCTCGGTGAAACGTTTTAACTTATTTAATGTTATTCGAGCGGAGCGTCGAGGTTGAATTTCGGTTTAAAATTTGTTATTTCAAAAAAAAAGGGGTTTGGGGTGGACCGGGCAGACCCGACCCAAGTTTTCGACCCGGCCAGGGTATTTAAACCCCGAGTTTAGAGTTTCTTCCCATTCTTCTGTGCCTTCGTCTTCTTCACACACGGTCGCCCGAGTTCCCTCTCCCGTTCTCGATTCCAACCACGCCACCACCGCACTGTCGTAACCCGACATCCCTCTCCCTCTCTACGTTCCCTCTCTCTCTTCTCTCTTCTCTCGTCTCGCTTCATCTTCTTCCCCCTCACGCTCTCCGATCGGCCACGTCCTCGCCTCCTCCTCTCTCCGTTCAGACCAGAGCCGCCGTCCGTTCCCCCGTCCCGAGCTCCATCTCATCTTGAGCTCTCGACGGCCACTCCTCGTCGGCCGAGCTTACCGCCTCTCTCTCCCTTCTTCTTCTTCTTCTTCTTCTTCTTCTTCTTCTTCTTCTTCTTCTTCTTCTTCTTCTTCTTCTTCTTCTTCTTCTTCTTCTTCTTCTTCTTCTTCTTCTTCTTCTTCTTCTTCTTCTTCTTCTTCTTCATCGCCCTCGCGCCGCCGAGCTTCCCCCAGCGTCATCGTTCTCGCCAGATCTGAGACGAGAATCGTCGCACCGTTCAGATATGAGGCGAGAAGACCCGTCTTGCTCCACCGCCCAACGCCACAACCTCCGCCGCCGTCCTCTTTTTCCCTTCGGTGATTTCACAACCACCGTGAGGCTTGGTCGACGGCATCTCCGCCGGTGACCGGTCGAATTTCTGACCCGAGACCTTCTTTCTTCTTCCCTATGTTTTTTTTCTTTTCCGAGCAGTTTTGGATCTGGGTAGTAAAACCGTGTTTGTGTGTTGATCTGGACTGTTTTGGAAATAAAAATTTAAGTAATTAACAGGAAAGGATTTAAATCAAAAAGGAATGAAGATCAGATTTGATTTAAGACGTTTTTTTTGGACTGTTGAACGAGAATCGTGAAATGATTAAACTGGATGGATAAAGCGGACTTAGAACATGACAAAAGCGGGAACGCTAAATCGGAAATGTAAGAACCGCTCCCAGTCGATCCCGGTCGAACCGGTGACTTTTAAGACAAGGTTTACTCTCTGCCGGAAAAGTCAACTGAGGACTCGGGAAGTCACTCGGGGCTTTTCCGGGGCCCAAAAAGTTTAGCTGTCATCACGGTTGGCTTAAGTGGGCCGTTTCCATTCATTTAAGTATAATATCGAAGGAAGTCAAATTTGGTCAAAATCAAGCTTTTTATCGAGTCTTTACATTTAAATTGGGACTGCTGGATTTTAAATGGAAGAGAGTGGGCCCCACTATGCCAAGTGTCACTAATGGCTTGGAGGGAAGGAAAGAGGCTCAAAAGTCATCTCTACCCTTACTAGTTGTCCACAAAAGGGATAAGAACTAAAGGGTTTTTGTTCTTTTACACCTCTAGGTCTTTTTAAAGTATTAGATGACACAAAATCAGCTCACACTATAGTGTTGCAGCCGAAAATCACAAAGGGAGAGAGAGCAAGAGAGAAGCTCATTTCTTGAGGAAGAAGATAGTGAAGAAAGTTTGGATTTTGGAGCTAGTTCTTCATCCTTTTGACTCCATTTTGCTTCCCTCTCCTTCATCTCATCATCCTAAAGGTATGGATGCTCTCAACTCTTCATTTCATCTACTCTCATTTCTTGGGTTTTGTGGGTTTTGGCTTGAAATTGATGAACTAGCCTTGTGTTGGTCTATTGGAGAAGGAGTAGTAAAGTAGGATGTTGAGATGGTGCTTTTGTTGAAGTTTGATGAACATTTTGGAGCTTTTGAATTGATTGTGATTTGAAAAATAATTGGAAACTTGTTTGTTTGTTGATTTCTACCATAGGTAGAGGAGTTTTGGAGGTATTTGATGGTTTTGGGAGCTGGAAATGGTTAAAAATGGAGTTTGGTGGTGGATTTTCGGAGAAAAGGAGCTAGAGGTTGAAGAAGGGCGGAATTGCCCTGGAGCGTCACGGATCCGTGACGGATCCCGTGACGGGTGACGTCACGGCTCCGTGAGGGAGACCATGACAGCACACATCACGGCTCCGTGACGTCTTCCGTGAGGGTTGGTGTCACGGCTCCGTGACCGTGTCCGTGACCGACCAGTTCGGAGGGGTTTTTGAGGGTTTTCCCCCGTTTTGATTTTGGTTTGGAGCTGAACTTTGGAGGGGTTTTGGGAACATTTTGTTACTGTCAAGTGGAGTTTAATTAGAGTTTTGTTTTGTGTTCAAAGACCTCAAGACCTTGAAGAACAAAGACATTGAAGAAGGTAGACCTTGCCGGTACCCGTGTGAAGGACGGTGTGGTGACCATCGTTTGTGACAACAGAGTGTTGAGAGGAAGACCACAAGGTAGGGAAAATCTTAACTTCTCATTTAAATAACGCTTAGTATGCATGTTAGTTTAATAAAAATGGAAAGGTCCTATAATTGCCTATAGGATGCGAATAACTAGAATAATCGCTTTTCAATTACTAATAAATGGATGAGTCTAGTATGCATGTTTAGGATGACGACTATTAGTGAAGCTTGCTTTCAATACTTGGGAATTGATTTACTGGTAGAGAGGCTGTGAAGAGCTCTCGGATTAGTTGTGTGCTAGGTTCATATGTTTGGTTGCTAGTATTAGGATATTCAAAAGTCTAATGGAACTAGATTGAATGCATGCCTGATTGTTCTTAGTTTTACTTGAATGCTTGAATGTTCATTGATTACTTGAGTGATGATTAATTGTTGATTGAACGGATGATCGAGTATGACTGGTTGTGCCGAGCGGTACAATCAGGTGATCGATGTACCGTTGGTTCGTGACAGGTAAGTATACGGTAAGTGTGGGATGATATTGGATGCCTTCTTTGTGATGAACGTGTGTACTTCTAAGATTGAGGATTAAGTGAATATCTTGGGTGTATTGTGGTGAAAGTGTGATTGGACGAGTGTTGGTTGATGGACGTATTATTGTATGTTTCCCTTATTCTTATTCTTGAATGATAATGCTTGTTCCCTTATTCTTATTCTTGAAATGTATGCCCGTTTGTTTGGTTGTCTGTTTGAATGCATGTTTGGTTCGGTACTACACCGGGGGGGGGGGGGGGGTAATCCGGTGCCGTTGTGATGGTTGGAGTTGGACATATATAGTGGGTTAATGAGTGATGTGAGGAGCCTGAGAGCTCGGCAGATCCTACGGGATATTGATTGATTCTTGGAGGCTGAGAGCTCGGCAGATCCTACGGGATATTGATTGATTCTTGGAGCCTGAGAGCTCGACAGATCCTACGGGATATTGATTGATTCTTCGAGCCTGAGAGCTCGGCAGATCCTACGGGATATTGATTGATTATTGGAGCCTGAGAGCTCGGCAGATCCTACGGGATATTGATTGACTATTGAAGACTGAGAGCTCGGCAGATCCTACGGGATATTCATTGATTATTAGTTACTAAGGTTTCACCCAAGTGGTGTGTCCCACAGGAGCACTACTTGGCTCCCTATGATTTATGGTCCTATGGAGGCATTTCCGAATGGTTTTCGGTGCTCCGATGCATGTACCTCCTCTGGACCGAGGGAAAATCTGACATGACATGGATACTCTAGTGGATTGGAACATGGAAACCAAGGTGATCCCAGAATTTATCCATCGATCGGAGGCTTGAGAAAGCGAGTGGTTGGCGTGACATCAATTGCTTCCGGTTAATCTTTATGATACTTTATAGTAATTCTTTTATGACACCTTTCAAGTTAAAGTTATCCTTAAAAGTACGGCACTTATCTTATTCTATCTTAGTTCTTTATATCATTACATCGTACTTACCTTATTCTATCTTAGTTCTTTATATCATTTCTTCGTACTTATCTTATTTTATCTTAGTTCTTTATATCATTTCATTGTACTTATCTTATTCTATCTTAGTTCTTTATATCATTACATCGTACGTATCTTATTCTATCTTAGTTCTTTATATCATTTCATCGTACTTATCTTATTCTATCTTGTTGCATATTATTTCATTGTCAATCGTATTTCCGTAATTTTATTGAGTTACCGTTGTAAACAGTTTACCATTTGACTTAAGGGTTGAGTTATTAAGGTTTTTCCTATTGAGCGTACGCTCATCCCCTTTGGTTTCCAACTGTGTTACAGGTGTGCCGGATGTCTAGTGAGTTCGAGGCTCGGGAGCTTTTGGACTTCTTGGGGTTTTAATAGAGTTATGTTGGTCTTGTGTATTGAACATTCTTTATCTTACTATTTACGTTGAGCTATGACTCACGAGGATTTGAACTACTTGTTTATATATATCTTTTGATGGGGCGTTTATGATAATTTTAATATGTTTTTTTATTTATTTCAACTCAGGTCACGTCTCGAGTCCGGTCAAATCCGGATTTGAGGCGTGACAATTTGGTATCAGAGCCTGGTTTCATTTGAAACAGGTAGAATTTTAACCTTGTTTTCAAAACCTCGGACCAACGTCAATTAGGTGGGTAGAGTTAAGAGGTCTAAGTCGTGTGCTCAGTGACGCAAGTGAAAATATTTGATGCAGAGAGTGAGAACGACTCGAGTCTTACTATTTTGTTTGTTGATCCAATTTGAACTCCTTTGATTATAACGGTTATATCGCTTGAGTGGTACCCTTACCTTATTGACTGTGAGATGCAGTGATCGGTGAAACCGACTGGTTGAGATCGGTATTGGGTCGACAAGCAATGACCGAATTGTTATATGCTGATTGTTGAGTAAAGTGTTCGTGTGTTTAGTGTATTACCGTTGTGGTTGGTTGTTTCTTGTGGCTTAAACTGAGGGATTGTTTGAGAGGGGTGTTGATGAGGCTGGAGATTGGTTTCAATAGAGTGTTACTGTCGGAGCGGTGTTTGAACGAAGGGTGGATTTATGGAAGGATTGAATTAGTATGATGTTGAAATTGTTTGAGAATTTACCCGGTTATGGTATTGAGAATCGTTTATGGAATCAAGGTTGAAAAGATGATCCAATTGGGATAACTTTTGAAAAGAGTAGAACTCGAGTATTCTTGCACCGTCTTTGATTGTGTGTGTACTTTACTAAGCGTGAGAACTCTGTGTATTGATTGTGTTGTGTACTTTGCGGAGCATGAGAACTCTAAGTATTGAATGCCTTGTGAAAATTAATGGGTAATTGTCGACTTGTTTAAGTGCCCACCGTTCTTTAAGAATTAAAGTTGATTTTGTTAGGGAGTTTGAATTTGACCTCGAGTTTGAAGTTGAGGCTTAACTTAAGTTTGAAGTTGAGTTTGAAACGGAAAGTAAGTCGAGACAGAGATTGAGGTTGAGATTAAGATCGGGTTTAGATCAGATGAACGAGCGATGCTCGGGTTGGTTATAACACGTTGATTAAATAATTATTGAGGGAATTGCCGCTTAGGACGACCGTTAATTTTTAAGTAAAACCTGAAGGGTGAAATTGACTGGGTAATAATGAGTTATTTGCTAAAGACCCGCATGGGTTATTTTTGATGTTCAAGAGGTTGTGCGTTTCAGATGTTTTGTGTGCATCTTATGGGTAGGACTCTGTATACGGGTTATTATTGTAATGTCCCGCTTAAGCGGATGGTTAGAGGAAAATACAAACGGGTCATGCCAAATTTTCGGTAGAAACTGAAGTGTTTGCACTATCACGGGCTGACTCAGGGGCGCCACTGTAGTCGAACGTGATAGAGGGATGTCAGGTGGTTACAATGAGATTCGGGGACGCCTGAATCGGGTTGTAACGACGTGAGATCGACTTGAATGTTATAAGGAAAAAGTAAGAGATGGAGATTACGGAAAAGAGTTGAGGACTTAAATTGTGAGATTTATCGTGTTGCGATTCTAGACCCTAGTATGGGAAAGAGACCCAATCGAGGGGTATGCTTGTTGCTTGCGAATTGTGTGATTTGATTGAGATTGTTCCTCCTATGGGAGTTGATTGGTTTGGTTGAACACCGTTGAATGCTGTTGTGAGACGCACTAAGTTGCGGTATTGTCTGCCTATATATAAATTATTATATATGTATATCTACTGAGCTAAGTGCGGTTGGTCTTTATTTGATCTTTGTGGGACGCGCGTGAACGTCCTCGTGTTTTGATCGAAACGGTTGTTCTAAACGAGACTTCGTACTAGCGACCCAAGTGAGATCCCTTTAAGACGCGTGATAACGTCCCTTTTTGATAAATCGAGCCACTTGAGTTAATTTGAGTTGTGAGTACTTACGTTTTAAATGCAACGAGTACCCGAGAGGTTCCGTGTTTACGGTCTGAAAGGGACCAGGAGCCGCCCAACTGTGGGACAGAGCCAGACACCAGCTGTTGAGCGGGCAAGGGCAGCGAGTTCCCAGGTTACTACTCCTTTAGAGCACCGGAGTTTGAGAGTGGACCGTCAGGGTTACCACCTAGAGTTCCTCCAGTCGCAGAGTCGACTCAGGCGACCCCCCATGGATGAGGTGGTTCGCGCAGTACCAGCAGCGCCCAGCGCTCAAAGGGAGACTGCAGTACCGGCACCAGAGTCTATACCTACGGCCGATGTCGTCACTATCGAGAGGCCAGGCCAGATGCACAACAACACGGCCAGGCTCTTAGAAATTTTCGTAGATTGAGTACGCCAATCGATCCCGGGAGTTCAGACCCCGACGAGGCTGTAGTATGGTTGGAACAGATTACTCGCAACTTTGTTACTTCGAGAGTATTCTAGTGATCATCTGAGAATGTTTTTCGCTACCGTTCAGCTTGAGAGAGAAGCATGATACGGGTGGCAGCATGTGCAGATCAGGGTTGGAGGTGACTTTTAGCTGTTCATTAGATTGTTCCTGGAAGAGTATCTTTCCCCCGATCCATTCGAGAGGACCAACACCAGCAGTTGTTGGATATGCAGTAGAGAGGGATGACTGTCTCTAAGTATGAAGCGAGGTTCACGTTCCTGTACCGCTTTGCGCCGAGATGGGCAAACCGAGGAGAGCCGCCACGGGCGTTCGAGAAAGGACTCACCCCGAATGTCGCGGATCAAGTTGTCACCTTCAGAATGAGGAATTTTTGTACTAGGGGATCAGGCGCTAGCCGTTAAGAAGCATCTTCAGGAGACCGCCAGAGCGCGGAGGACCAGGCCGAGGCCGAGTGACTTTCTAAGGTCGTCAAGGAGTAGCAATACTACGAGGCAGAGGACCTCAGGATCGTTTCAACCACGGACCCAGTCCGATGGGACGCAACGGGTTGGGGCAGCAGCGTCAGTTGGACCTGCCCCGGTGGCACAGTTTATTCTTAGTGTAACCAGTTTGGACATCCGGGCCGGAACTGCCCATGGAATGTTGTTTTCACAAACCGTCCTGCAGGTCGGCCTGTGAGAGCCGATAAGAGGACATGCTATCACAGCAGCAGATCCTTCCACCACCACCGAGAGGAGGACTTCGGTTTCAGCAAGGCCGAGCATACGCGATTGCCGGGCCCCGAGCTGAGGGACTTAATACCGATCTTGAGATCGCTTAGAGTGCCCGTTTACGTTTTACATTATGGATTGTGTTCGCTAACACTTGAGCTTTGCACTTGGTCATGTTATTTTCTTGGTTTTTTCTATTGGAACGGACTTTAAAACTGGTAAGCCTACCCGTATCTTAACACACCGACTAGAGTTATAATGGTACCGATTAGTGTCAGTTTGAGTTCGAAGGAGGAGTAACAGACCTTGTCGCACTGACAGTTCTTTCTCTCGCCGAGAGTATTGATCGAGTTTTAAGAACCGTTGGGTAAAACAGAGGACGTTCATCGAATGTCATCAGCAACGAATGCTGAGCGGTGGAAAGCTGCAGCCTTGACCAGTAAACGGTCCGACCGGTCACCGGAGATGACTGAGCAACGACAAGATCAGAGTAGCGCAGCGGAAGCGTGGTGGGCCCGTACCCACAGGAGTCGTAATCGACAGCTCCTTCTACCCCTGCTAAAGGATTTAAGTTACAAGGTTCAAACCGTCGAAACATTTTTGTTTCAAAATCCCGCTTAACGAGCGAAAAGTTGCACAAGTGTGTGTCGTACTTAAGAGATTGGATTAGGGTGTGCTCCCTACGTTCTTCCCGGAAGGGCCAAACAGTTTGTCGCCAGTTCGCGCAGAACAGGCAAATGACACCGAGAGTTGACCAGACAATTTTCTCGGTAGAGAAGAATACGGAAAAACAAGAACCGGGTACCAAGGTGTACCTTTGTCAGCAAGAGAAGAACGAACGCCAAACGTCCCGCGAAGACCAACCATAACCGCAAGGGTACGCCTTGGAAGGGAAAGCACCTCACGTTGACACCCGGCAACAGATAGCCGAGGGCGACTACCACAAGCTTCCAGGCCAGTAACAAGATGAAACCGAACGAAGCGTTGTGTGGTAGGTCGGATTTTGTGCCATGCATGGGCACAGGTAAGGTTATGAGTTGATCGCTGTTGGTTTTGAGTTATTCGAGGAACGGTGGAAGGAACCGCGCTAGTTTCTGAACTGTTCAAATTATCGAGATCTCAGTGCATGATGATTACTCCCTATAGGATGACTTGGGTGGACTTGACTATAAGTTGTTTTGATTGACAACTCGTGAACGAGGGTCAACAGTATAAGGGTTACCATCGATCAGGATAAACTTTATTGATAAACCTTGAATTGTGTTCCGCTGTCGAGTGTGACTATTGTAAGTTTGCTTGGTATCTAAAGGACGCCTACTTTCGACTAGAGTGCCAATACGAGGTTCCATCGTCCTTGTTGTTGCGCGTCGTTCGTCCGACTAGACGTTGGTAGATTTTGTGGTTGTACGGAACCGTACACCGAGTTTGAGAACCGTGGTATCGTAGATACAATAACTTAGACGAAGCAACTTGTAAGATAGTTTGGTCAGAAGTGTGAACAGGTACCGATGGTAAGAGAGTTATAGCAAGTTGGATAATCCTCGTGATCGTCTGTCATTGAGATTTGTTCGTTTCTCCTTATTCTAGGAGCGAGATACTTGATAAATGGTTGAATCAGTATCAGGTTGAGAATCTTGAAAGGATTTACCAGGTATGACCTGTCGATAGGATTGGGCAAGTGTGCCGCACTTCGGATAACGTGAGCCTCTAATGGTAGTACGTTTTGAGGCATGCCGACTTCCGACTAGAGTTCGGTGCACTGTGTTATTCACTTGTTTGAGGTACGCCTACCTTTCCACGAGAGATGTTGAAACGAACAATTGTTCCAAATCCTTCGGTGTTAGTGAGGTCTTGGTTTGTTGTTTGGAGTACGTATTACCCCTTGGAATTTGTTTGTAGTTGGTCTTGACTTGGTAGTAGTTGAGTTCCGTTGGGTTTGATCCTGTGACGATCACTAAGGAGAATTTGGTTGAGTTACGTATGTGTGGTTTCGACTTAGTTTGACGGTAAAGGGTTCCAGCAGGATACCGTTGACGATAGAATTTTCGGTGTGTGATATCGAGGTCTTCACCTTAGTTTTCTTAAGTGTTTAGATGTTTCTCGACTTGTGTTGTTACTCGGTATTCTTGAGTTGGTGAATCGTGCGCGTATTTTCGTGAAGTTGGGTAAGACGGTGTTGTACCACTAAGGGTGACGTTTGAGTAACTAGCGTGATCTAGTGAAGTGCGATTAAGTGTTGGTTGCGTAAATTTAGAAATGGTTAAAGACCGTGCAGAGCAGACAAAAGGTTTTTGCAGTCAGACGGCGCAGACCGCTTGAGTTTCTGGTCGGAGACCATGTTTTTCTGAGGGTGAGCCCGAACAAGGGCCTACTGCGGTTCAACCGCGGCGGAGGGAAGCTGTCCACGCGTTTCATTGGACCATTTGAGGTCTTAGAGAGGATTAGAGTTGTAGCTTATCGGTTAGCCTTGCCACCGCAGCTTGGGAACGTGCATAACATTTTCCATGTGTCCCAACTGCGGAAGTGCACAGCAGATCCCTCGCATGTTATCGAGTGGGCAGATATTGAGGTAGCGGATGATGTCTCTTATGAGGATCATCCCATCAAGATTGTGGATACGGTAGAGAAGGTCTTGAGGAAGACTAATATACCTTTGGTTCGAGTACAGTGGAAGCATCAGGGAGCTGACTCGACCTGGGAGCGAGAGGACGAGATCCGAGAGAAGTACCCCCACCTGTTTGACCTTTGAGGTACTTTCACTTTACTTTCGAGGACGAAATTCTTTTAAGGGGGGTAGATTGTAAGAACCGCTCCCAGTCGATCCCGATCGAACCGGTGACTTTTAAGACAAGATTGACTTTCTAACGGAAAAGTCAACTGAGGACTCGGGAAGTCACTCGGGGCTTTTCCGGGGCCCAAAAAGCTTAGTCGTCAGCACGGTTGGCTTAAGTGGGCCGTTTCCATTCATCTAAGTATAATATCGAAGGAAGTCAAATTTGGTCAAAATCGAGCTTTTTATCGAGTCTTTACATTTAAATTGGGACTGCTGGATTTTAAATGGAAGAGAGTGGGCCCCACTATGCCAAGTGTCACTAATGGCTTGGAGGGAAGGAAAGAGGCTCAAAAGTCATCTCTACCCTTACTAGTTGTCCACAAAAGGGATAAGAACTAAAGGGTTTTTGTTCTTTTACACCTCTAGGTCTTTTTAAAGTATTAGATGACACAAAATCAGCTCACACTATAGTGTTGCAGCCGAAAATCACAAAGGGAGAGAGAGCAAGAGAGAAGCTCATTTCTTGAGGAAGAAGATAGTGAAGAAAGTTTGGATTTTGGAGCTAGTTCTTCATCCTTTTGACTCCATTTTGCTTCCCTCTCCTTCATCTCATCATCCTAAAGGTATGGATGCTCTCAACTCTTCATTTCATCTACTCTCATTTCTTGGGTTTTGTGGGTTTTGGCTTGAAATTGATGAACTAGCCTTGTGTTGGTCTATTGGAGAATGAGTAGTGAAGTAGGATGTTGAGATGGTGCTTTTGTTGAAGTTTGATGAACATTTTGGAGCTTTTGAATTGATTGTGATTTGAAAAATCATTGGAAACTTGTTTGTTTGTTGATTTCTACCATGGGTAGAGGAGTTTTGGAGGTATTTGATGGTTTTGGGAGCTGGAAATGGTTAAAAATGGAGTTTGGTGGTGGATTTTCGGAGAAAAGGAGCTGGAGGTTGAAGAAGGGCGGAATTGCCCTGGAGCGTCACGGATCTGTGACGGATCCCATGACGGGTGACGTCACGGCTCCGTGAAGGAGACCATGACAGCACACGTCACGGCTCCGTGACGTCTTCCGTGAGGGTTGGTGTCACGGCTCCGTGACCGTGTCCGTGACCGACCAGTTCGGAGGGGTTTTTGAGGGTTTTCCCCCGTTTTGATCTTGGTTTGGAGCTGAACTTTGGAGGGGTTTTGGGAACATTTTGTTACTGTCAAGTGGAGTTTAATTAGAGTTTTGTTTTGTGTTCAAAGACCTCAAGACCTTGAAGAACGAAGACCTTGAAGAAGGTAGACCTTGTCGGTACCCGTGTGAAGGACGGTGTGGTGACCATCGCTTGTGACAACAGAGTGTTGAGAGGAAGACCACATGGTAGGGAAAATCTTAACTTCTCATTTAAATAACGCTTAGTATGCATGTTAGGTTAATAAAAATGGAAAGGTCCTATAATTGCCTATAGGATGCGAATAACTAGAATAATCGCTTTTCAATTACTAATAAATGGATGAGTCTAGTATGCATGTTTAGGATGACGACTATTAGTGAAGCTTGCTTTCAATACTTGGGAATTGATTTACTGGTAGAGAGGCTGTAAAGAGCTCTCGGATTAGTTGTGTGCTAGGTTCATATGTTTGGTTGCTAGTATTAGGATATTCAAGAGTCTAATGGAACTAGATTGAATGCATGCCTGATTGTTCTTAGTTTTACTTGAATGCTTGAATGTTCATTGATTACTTGAGTGATGATTAATTGTTGATTGAACGGATGATCGAGTATGACTGGTTGTGCCGAGCGGTACAATCAGGTGATCGATGTACCGTTGGTTCGTGACAGGTAAGTATACGGTAAGTGTGGGATGATATTGGATGCCTTCTTTGTGATGAACGTGTGTACTTCTAAGATTGAGGATTAAGTGAATATCTTGGGTGTATTGTGGTAAAAGTGTGATTGGACGAGTGTTGGTTGATGGACGTATTATTGTATGTTTCCCTTATTCTTATTCTTGAATGATAATGCTTGTTCCCTTATTCTTATTCTTGAAATGTATGCCCGTTTGTTTGGTTGTCTGTTTGAATGCATGTTTGGTTCGGTACTACACCGGGGGGTGTAATCCGGTGCCGTTGTGATGGTTGGAGTTGGATAGATATAGTGGGTTAATGAGTGATGTGAGGAGCCTGAGAGCTCGAAAGATCCTACGGGATATTGATTGATTCTTGGAGCCTGAGAGCTCGGTAGATCCTACGGGATATTGATTGATTCTTGGATCCTGAGAGCTCGGCAGATCCTACGGGATATGGATTGATTACTGGAGCCTGAGAGCTCGGCAGATCCTACGGGATATTGATTGACTATTGGAGCCTGAGAGCTCGGCAGATCCTACGGGATATTCATTGATTATTCGTTACTAAGGTTTCCCCCAAGTGGTGTGTCCCACGGGAGCACTACTTGGCTCCCTATGATTTATGGTCCTATGGAGGCATTTCCAAATGGTTTTCGGTGCCCCGATGCATGTACCTCCTTTGGACCGAGGGAAAATCTGACATGACATGGATACTCTGGTGGATTGGAACATTGAAGCCGAGGTGATCCCAGAATTTATCCATCGATCGGAGGCTTGAGAAAGCGAGTGGTTGGCGTGACATCAATTGCTTCCGGTTAATCTTTATGATACTTTATAGTAATTCTTTTATGACACCTTTCAAGTTAAAGTTATCCTTAAAAGTACGGCACTTATCTTATTCTATCTTAGTTCTTTATATCATTACATCGTACTTACCTTATTCTATCTTAGTTCTTTATATCATTTCTTCGTACTTATCTTATTTTATCTTAGTTCTTTATATCATTTCATTGTACTTATCTTATTCTATCTTAGTTCTTTATATCATTACATCGTACGTATCTTATTCTATCTTAGTTCTTTATATCATTTCATTGTACTTATTTTATTCTATCTTGTTGCATATTATTTCATTGTCAATCGTATTTCCGTAATTTTATTGAGTTACCTTTGTAAACAGTTTACCATTTGACTTAAGGGTTGAGTTATTAAGGTTTTTCCTATTGAGCGTAAGCTCATCCCCTTTGGTTTGCACTTGTGTTACAGGTGTGCCGGATGTCTAGTGAGTTCGAGGCTCGGGAGCTTTTGGACTTCTTGGGGTTTTAATAGAGTTATGTTGGTCTTGTGTATTGAACATCCTTTATCTTACTATTTACGTTGAGCTATGACTCACGAGGATTTGAACAACTTGTTTATATATATCTTTTGATGGAGCGCTTATGAGAATTTTAAGGTTTTTATTAATTGTTTATGTTTTTTATTTATTTCAACTCAGGTCACGTCTCGAGTCCGGTCAAACCCGGATTTGGGGCATGACAGGAAACCTCGGGTTCCGTGCCTCGAACCCCGCGCCTCGGGAATCGTGCCTCGAAACCCAATGTTTCGGGATTCGTGCCTCGAAATCACATGCCTCGAGATCCGTGCATTGGGAATCATGCCACGGGAAACGTGCACCGGGTTCTGTGCTCAGGGCTCTAGTACTCGAACTCGATTCGTCGTGAAATCCCGCCATTAGCCCACTCGAGTTAAAAGCCAACTGTTAAATTTAAACTGGACTAATCGTAACCTTTAAATGAACGTTGGAACCGTTTTTAATTTATAGCCTTCCGTGTTAATTTAGGGTCCAGCTTCGATCGAAGAGAAGACCGGAGGTAGCGAGC
Organism: Erodium maritimum; assembly: GCA_963921825.1. Lineage (NCBI taxonomy): Eukaryota > Viridiplantae > Streptophyta > Magnoliopsida > Geraniales > Geraniaceae > Erodium > Erodium maritimum. Next base: position 37,411,211 of record OY997588.1, read on the forward strand.
CAGGACGTCAGCAGCTAGGAGACGTAGTTGTCGGTTCGTCTTGAGGTAGGGAAAGTAGCAAATACCGGTTCGATTGTGGAAAGTTACTAGTATGCATGCTAGGTAATAATAAAACTGGAACGAGCATTAGTATGATAAAATAATCGGACGAGTCTTAGTAACATGTAGGATGTGATTCACTAGTGTAGCCGCTTTCAATACTTGGGAACTTGCCATGCTGGTAGAATGGCCATGTCGAGCCGTAGGTTGTGTGCTGATTGTTATGCCTGATTTGTTTGATATGCATGTTGTGTGACTTAGTGGCGGTAAGTTTAATAGACAAGAATTAGTATATCCGCTGAGCATGTTGTTACTATGTGTGGGCAAGTGTGTCGTGACTGTGCTTTGTGAACCCTTGGTTGTGATGTGGTCGGGTTAGTGATAGACCGACGTGTTGTGTATTTGTGGTAAGATTGTTGGGCTTGGAGAGCCGTGTTTGATCTGTGGCATTCGATGCGTGATATTAGCTTGTTGTGTGTTCCTTGAGGATGGTATTCCGGTTGTGATTTGGCCTACGGGTCGTGTTGGGCCGACGGGCCATATCATATCATCTTGCATCGGGCCGACGGGTCTGAGCCGACGGGCCACATCATATCATATTGCATCGGGCCGTCGGGCCACATCATATCATATTGCATCGGGCCGACGGGTCGGAGCCGACGGGCCATATCATATCATAGTGGGCCTACGGGTCGTGTTTGGGCTTGCGGGTCGTTTTGGGCCTACGGGTCGTGATGGACACTAGGTGTCGTGTTTCGGCCTCGATGATCTATGGTCCTTTGGAGACGTTTCCGAGGGTCCCGACGAATGCGTCCTCATAGGGATGTTTCTGGCATTCTCGACGTTATACGTCTTTGTGACGTTATGCTTCTCCTCTGAATCGAGAGGTAGTCCGATTGATGCTTGACCTACCGGTTTGTTGCTATGGTATCGGGCTGTGTACAGCCAGCGGAGTTCGGGTATTGCGGTACGGGACGTGTGCACTGTTGGTTTTTGTGGTGGTTGGGTTTGCTGTTTGTTATTGTTGATTGGGTGAAAGTCGTCGTTAAGAGTATTGTAAGATTGGCTATGAACCCCGGTTTGGTATTTAGTCGTGATGTACTAGTATGCCCTAATTGGACGGTTACTCGTGGTGGTGAGCCGATGTTCATCACTTTAACTACTTTTTCTACTAGGCGAAAGCTCACCCCTTACTTTGTGGTGTTTTCAGGTGTGAGCGGGATTTGTACTAGCAGGACATAGCTGAGCTTGGGAGCTGGCGCGGGTCTTGTCTAGTCGGTCTAGTGACGTGCTGTTGTTTTTGAACCAAACTTTGTATACTGGGTTTTATGAGCTGTTAACTCTTCCAATTGATTTATTATCACTCTTGAGTTTTACCTATCGTAATTTTACCGTGTTTATTTATTATTTTAAGTTCACGTCTCGAGTCCGGTCAAAACCGGATTTGGGGCATGACATCCCCCAATCACCCTCACCGGCGGGTCACGGGAGGGTGGCTACAGCGACGCCAGGGTTGATGGTTCCCAGCGTGCTTTATAATTCCTTGTTTTCTTTGTGAAAGAGGACTGGAGCATCCTCCTAGACGAGAAGACCATCAGAGAGGAATTTGGTACCGACGGAACTAGATCCTCCCTAAAAGGAACGTTGTCGACACTTGAGATCACCATACCAAGCTTAGGTGGAGTGATCACGGGCGTCCTTGGAGCTAACGTAAATGGTGAAAGAGGCGTTGATACGGAAGGTAAAGCTGATTGTTTCATCGGTTTCTTCCTACCCATTTTAAGGGGCCGGATTACCGAGAGGAGAGTCTTGGAGGCAGAAAAAAAATCAAATAGAAACTAACCCTTAAACCAAAAAATTGTGTGAACTCATCCAATCCATTCATTTCATAAATGGATGGATGAGATGCAATTGAGTTGTTGACCACAAAAACACAACACTTTTTGGTAAGTGGTAGGGGCTTTTTAGTAAAACTATCATATTATATTATTTTTTACCAAATCACTAATTTAATCATTTCCGTTTCGTTTGAACTCTGATTGGCATCAAACTTGCACCAATATTTTCGTCTTTTCAAGGGCTTTCTATCAAGATCAGTGAAGAGTATATTTTGAAGAACGAAAAAAAATCGGGGATGATTTAAAAAAATATATTTGGGTAATTTTATCAACACTTTATACTGGTTTTATCAACACTGAACACTAGTTTTATCACCTCATTTTCCAAAACTGAACATGTTTTTTATCATCTCGTCATATCTTTATTATGAACACTGAACAGTAGTTTTATCAACACTAAACAATATGTTTATCATTAAATTACATGTGTTTTATCACCCCCATCACATGTTTTTTTATCAACACTGAACAGTATATTTATGAACACTAAACTCTACTTTATGACCCTTATTATCAAAATTGAACATGATTTTTATCACTACATCACTTGTTTTTTTATCACTTCAGTACGTGTTTTTTATCCACATTTAGATCTAATTTGATCATCGCGATATAAAATATTTATTAGTGAAGATTTATCAACAGTCAACATTATTTATGTCACCTCGATATAACTTTTTATTTCGTGCTTCAAAATATATTCAATATGCTACTTGATAGATAACCCTTGAAAAAAATAGTGGCGTAAGTTTGAAGTCAATCGAAGTTTAAACAAATCGGAAATAATTAAGTTAGTGAACTGGTGAAGAAAAATGGACCTTTTCAACATGGCACCATGCTATTACAATTATGTCTTTGTTTGTGTGAGAAGGGATGAAAGTGGTGTGAATTTTGGGTGGGATTAGGGTGATGATGTGGCATTATGGTGAATGTTGGATCTTAGGAGTGTGTGACTAGGATGAGTTCACACGGTTTTTAGGATAAGAGAGGTTTCTATTAAATTTATCCTCCTTGGAAGAACAACCAGGGATGAAGCTGCTTGAGGAAAATCGACAATTGCCAGTGAAACTTGAGGATTCACTACGGAAGGAGACACATAATCGGTGTCACGAGTTCCAACCACCAAAGTAGACGATGTCATTGATAGGGTTAAGATAAACTCAAAGATCTCTAGAGAGACTTCCACTCACGAGAGTTATAATATAAAGCTTTCTTTTTATTTTTGAGGTAAACGATTTGTATTATAAATTTAAGCTAATGAAAGACAGTTACAACCACCTATCATCGAAAAAAAGTTCTGAAACCGGAAAACAAGCAAAATAACTTGCAATAGTATAAATCTAAAACTGACTCATTGAACCGAACCGCTTCGCTGAGCCATTCAGAGGGGGATACTACGGTAGCATCGATTGACACCGATACAACTGCTCTGATCTTGAAGCTAGGGTTAAGTGGACCCATTTCCAGATTGGTACTACGGTGGACTAGATACTCCTCCAGGATACCAACTTGCGTCGTCCTCCCTGAACTGGTAGAAGTAGGGCTCCTAAACGCGGAATTGCTGGCCCCCGAGAAGGTACAGGGGTGTAAAACCCGCTTCGCTTTCAAAAGGATATTAAATTGCAATCTGAAAACCTTAGGGTAGGTTTTTGAAACAAGTGGTAAAAAAAAGGAAAATTGGGCAGGCCAGGCCAGACTCGGCCAGCCACGGGCAGGCCTCCCTTCCTCTCGCTTGGGCCTGGAGCCCGTTTCTCGTCTGAGGCCCGAAGTGCTCGGCCCAAACCCACGTCCCTTATAAGCTGAAACCTTAGGGTTTCAGCGTCAAAAAACGCGCAGCCACACCCTTTCACCCTCTCGAGCTCTCCCGATCTCGTTTTCTCTCTCCTTCTTCTTCCTCGCCGAACCGTGTCCGTCCACCACCAGCACCGGCCGCCGTCGTCCCGAGCTCCTCTCGTTCGTCGCCCGAGTCCCGGACCTCCTCTCCTCACCTTCCCCATCAAACCAAGCCGTCGTCCTTTCCTCTTCACCTCCCTCTTCTCAGCTGCCCTCCCGACCTGACATACCTCGCCGGTTTCGTCTGAAACCGCCGCTCCCACCGCCGCTCCCAAAGCCGCTATCCACCGCCCGCCACCGTTTCTTTTTTCCACGGTGAGACTTCGGCCGGCTACGCCCTTACCGGTGGTCAGCCGGTTGTGAAAACCGAGTCTCTCCTTACTTTCGTTGCCGAGTTCTTTCCCTTTACTGTTGTTCCATGCTTGTTCTGGATCTGGTCTCGGTTTAAACCGATTTCCATGTTGGATCTGAAGTGTTGGTTGTAAGACCAAAAGAAATTGAAAAGGAATTTTATTTGAAACGAAAAACAATGGTCTAAGGGAAAAAGGGAAAAATGAAATCAGTTTTGATTTCTTAAGAAAAAAATGATAAAACTATATCTGGTTAAATTAAAAGGGTTTTAAAACGAAAGTCTGTTGTTAAGATTAAACTTGAGTTAAGTTAAATCGAAAAAGGGAAAACGAAATCAGATCGGATTTAGAAATGTTTGGACCAAAATCTTGAGTTTGGAAAAGAACAGAAAGGAATCGTTTTGTTTTAAAATAAAATCGGAATTAAATAAAGCAAAGGAGTTCCAAAGACGGTTTTGAGTAAAAAAAATGGTTTTAACTGGGTTTTGGATCAAATCTGAGTTCGGTGCGCGGGTGCTCGAACCCGATCCGTCGTAATCCCACTTTTATCCCGCTCGAGTTTAAAGGACAACTGTCGATTTTAAACTGGACTAATCGTGACCTTTGAATTAGCCTGGGAACCGCCTCTAATTATGGCTTTCGTGTTTTCTTTAGCGCCCGGCTTCGATCGAAGTGAAGCCCGGAGGTAGCGAGCCAGAACGTCAGCAGCTAGGAAGCGTAGCGGGTGTTCTTCGGTTGAGGTAGGGAAAAGTAGCCGGATCTCGACCCTGACTAGGGAAAGTTAACTGTAGAATTGCATGTGGCACCGGGGTGTCGTGGGTTATCTAGGTTATCGAATATTAGAAAAGCATGTTACGGGAACTTAGTAACTATTGGAAAGGCATGTGACACTTAGTAGTGTCGTAGGAGTAGAGAACTTAGCGATAATTGATTTACTGGAGGCATATGACCATGCCCGGAGGTTGTTTGTGAAACTATTGATCTTAGGACTGTTGGAGGCATCGTTTATGCCGGAGGTTGTTGTGTGTTATTTATTGTTGAGTTTTGGGTGGCCTTGAGAGCCCGTGTTACTATTGCTAAGTCTTGGGTGGCCATGAGAGCCCGTGTTGTTGTTTTGGTGTTTTGGGTGGCCATGAGTGCCCGTGGGGTTGTGAACCCGTACTTTACCGTTGATGTCTTGGGTGGCCATGATGGCCGTAGGGTTTTTGAACCCGTGTTTTGTTGTTGGTGTCTTGGTGGCCTTGAGTGCATGTGGAGTTGATACTGGTGTCGTTACTATCTGTTGAACTTGTTTGTGATTGTGATTGGTTACTTGATACTAGTGGAGGTTGTGTGGTGTAGCTAGCCTCCCGACTGGGATCGGGAGAAGCGGAGAGGTTGTGGGCTAGCTCCCCGACTGGGATCGGGGGAAGGACGCGCGGGTGTGGCTAACCACCCGACTGGGATCGGGTGAAGCGGAGAGGTTGTGGCTTAGCCTCCCGACTGGGATCGGGAGAAGTTGCGCGACAGGTCGACCGCCTGGCCCGACTGGGATCGGAAAGGGCGAGATACAGAGATTGGTTACTGAGCAGTTGGTTTGCGATCCTTTGTGATCTTGTTTGGTATTGTGTGGTTGTCAGTCGTGTCTTGGAGGAGGTCGTCAATCGTAGTGTGGGGTCTACATCTCGTGTCCGAGTGTTGAGTCAGTTGAGGAAAGTTTTGGTCGTGTGTGTGTCTTTTGAGTTGTTGTTGGTGTCACCGGCTTTGTCTGCTAAGTATGTCGTAGTCAGTCTGTTATCTGTGGTGGTGAGCGAACGCTCACCACTAGCTGCTTTTCCTACAGGTACCGTTCGCAGGCTGGACTAGGTGAGCTTCTGAAGCTTGAAGAGCTTGAAGCGGGTTTCTGGGTGTTTTTGAGTCTAGTGACGTGTACCTCATTTTGTCCAAGTGTTGGGACTTATTTTTTAGCTGTAAATAATATTCTTTTGTGGAACTAAACTGGCTTTTAAAGTGATTTAATGAAAACAGGTTTAAAGTATTGTAACTTTTTAAATGTTCGTGTCCCGAGTTCGGTTCGCTGAAATTGGACCTCTGTTAATCTCTCGTCGCATTGGTTCCCCAAGGATGGCCCTCTCGATCCTTGGCATTGCTCTCTGCATGCTCCTCTCAATCCTCTGCCGGAGTCGTTGCTCAATTGGCCGCATTCGGGCTGCCATCTCCTCATATGTCGGCAGTTGGGATGCCATCTCCTCATACGTCGGCATTTGGGCAGCTAGCTCCTCGTATGACAGAACCTCAACGTCGGACATAACCTCATCGTCGGATCTAACCTCATCGTTGGACATTTTGGAAATTAGAGAGTAGAATGTAGGAATGAGAGAGTGAATTTGGAGAATTGGTGTGAAAAAAATGAGGTTGGGGTTGGGGTATTTATAGGGTTTTAATTTGCTGATTTTTAATTAAATATATATATATAGTCGTTATTACCGACCGTTGTCAAACGGTCGACTGTGGGATGCCAGGTGTCGGCACGGGAGAGGGCCAGCTCGAGCGAGGGGCGCGAGCCCGGCCCGCGATCGAGGAGCGAGGGGCGAGGGCCGAAGCCCGGGCCGCGTGTTTCAGGGCTGCGGACCGCGTGAAATCCGGCCCACAGTGGGACGGCCCGAGGGCTGCGGACCGCGCGCGCGCGGGTCAGGGGCGAGGGCCGGCCCGTTGTGCGTGCTCTGAGGCCCGACTTGCGCATTTGCGGTCCGCGGGACTCGGGCCGTACCATTGTAAGACGGATTTTACGCGGCCCGCGGTCTGCAAACACGCGGGCCGGCCGCGCGTCCCTTGCCCCTACTTACCTCGCTCACTCCGTCCTCTTGCGTGGTGACACGTGTACCTGCAATGAAAAAAAAATCCGACCGTTTCACAACGGTCGGTAATAACGGCTATTTTTTTAATTAAATTTTAAACAATTTAAACCCTATAAATACCCCAACCTCATTTTTATTCACACTATTCTCCAATTTCACTCTCCCATTTCAAATATTCTCGTGAAAAATGTCGGGCGACGCAGGGTCCCGTGCACAATCAGCTGGTGACGAAATCAGATTCAGCCCCGACAAACTAGCACTGAATTTGCAAGACATTCTAGCGAACCCTCGTGACAACTCCGCTTTCACGGCATACTCGCAACCGGGTTCGAGCTCAGGTAAGTGCAAACTAATTTTTTATTTATTGTAGTTTTTTAATTCATTTATTGTATTTATTTAATTCATTTATTGTATTTTTTTAATTTATTTATTGTAATTTTTATTCATTTATTGTATTTATTTATTGTATTTATTTAATTCATGTATTGTATTTTTTTAATTTATTTTTTGTAATTTCATATTTCAAAGGTCAATTCCGTCCACAACAATTCCAAATGGCGCCAGGGTTCCAAATGCCGCCACAATTTGGAATGCTGGCACAAGGGTTCCAGATGCCACAAGGGTTCCAACTTCCACCGCAATTCTACAACTACCCCGAGCACCCACTACCCGACGTAGGCATCACCCGACCATCCTCTACCGGACCTTCCTAACGACAACGACGACCCCGAGTCGCACAGCAGGATCAGAGGTTATGGACCAAGGAGGAAGACCTACGGCTCATAGAGTGCTGGCTCAATACTACAAGAGACGCGATTAAGGGAAACTCTCAAACAGGAAACACATTCTGGTGCATATTGAGAGGAAGTACAACGCGGCCGGAGGTCACCGCCAACGCGACTGGACTTCTATCAAGAAACATTGGGCCAGAGGCCAGCCGCAGACAAGGAGGTTCCTTGGTTATCTGAAGACCTCCAAGGCCGAGTACCACAGCGGTTGGAACCACGAGGACCACATGAGACATGCGAAGGACATGTGGGCGGTTGTAAAGAAGGAAGACAGACCGAATGACCACCCAGCACATTTCGACCTGGATCATTAGGTTACCGAGCTTGAGGGAAATAACAAGTTCGCTGCCGAGGAAGGCACCATGGGTAATGTCCGCCAACAACAAGCACGCCAACAACGACAACGCTTGGATGAGGTTGGGGCTTATAGCTCAACCTCACCCACAAGAACAGGGGACGATTACACACCTTTTGGTGGCGAGACCCAACAACCAGAATGGGGAGCTTCCGATCACAACGAGGGGAGTGAGGTCCCTCTCAGCGACACCCCCCCTCCCATAAGGCCGATACAAGTCCCCCTCAACCAACTCGTCGAACGCGACCGCAAGGAAAGAAGGCAGTGAAGGCATCAAAAAAGGCGACCCTCCTCACGGCCCAAATAATTGCCTTCGCGGAGATGGAACGTACACGGCAAGACATGGAACGTACACGGCTGGAACGTCATGCAGAAAGGACCCACATGATACACAAGATAACCGAAAAGTGGGAAGCAAACATGGCCTACTACATGTCATTGAGGGGAACTAATACCTCCAACTACATCGAAGAAGATTTGGAAGACCACAAGGCGTGCAAGGCCCGAGTGTGAAGAGTCTTGGATGCCCTTGAAGGTGAAATTGAAGATCTTCGACAACAACCACCACCGGATGCCGACCCACCACAATGATTCTTGAGCATGTATTTTTTTGTGGGTTGTATTAAAAGGGGATCAATAAAAGTTAATTTTTATTCGTGTTTAATTTATTTATTATTTTTTATTGTCATTAATTATTTTTTCACATTTGTTTATATCTTAAATAATTTAAACTGTTTCTGATAAAGAATTAAATAAAACAACAAAATATCAATTAATTAACAACTCAGCATCTAGTCAGCACAAGGGACTCAGCCCCAGGGACTCACCAAGGGCCTCTCATTGCAAAACACCCACTATTCTGAGTCCCTAGTTCGTCCATTTTATCCATTCAGCACAAGGGACTCAGACCTAGGGCCTCACCAAGGGTTTTTCCATTGTACATGCTCTAACGTTCGAGAGAAAGAGAAAAATGAGCGAGAGAGAAAAGGGAATTTTTTTGAGAGTGTGTGACTTAGAGCATAAATAACGGGTCGGCCCTGAGGCTCGGCTCACTTTTTTGTGGGACGCGGGCCGTCCAAGTGTGGGACGGCTTTTACGCGGCCCGCGTCTTACAAAAACGCGGGTCGGGCCGCAGCCCGCGCCCCTCGTCTCGGAAACACGGCCTGAGCCGCAGCCTGCGAACCTCGTCCCTTGCTCGGCTCCCCTCCAATGGCGTGGCGCCACGTGTCCTGCGTCAGAAAAAAAATCCGACCGTTTGAAAACGGTAGGATTCGGTTATAATTTTAAAAAAAAATTAAATCTACTACAATTCAAACCCTATAAATACCTCAACCCCAACCTCATTTTTTTCACTCATCACTCACCCATTCTCCAATTTCACTCTCCCATTCCCACATTTTACTCTCTCATTTCCAAAATGTCCGACGATGAGGTTTCGACATATGAGGAGATGGCAGCCCAAATGCCGACATATGAGGAGTTGGCAACCCAACTGCCGACATATGAGGAGATGGAGTCTAAATGCGGGTAGTTGAGCGACGACTCCGACAGAGGATTGAGAGGAGCATGCAGAGAGCAATGCCAAGGATCGAGAGGGCCGCCCGTGGGGAACCAATGCGACGAGAGATTAAAAGAGGTCGTGTTGTAGCCCACGACCAATTAATGAGGTACTATTTTGTCGATCAACCCATATATGGCCCAGATATGTTTAGGGTCGGTTCCGTATGTGCAAACCACTTTTTCAACGGTTTATGGACAAGGTCAAGGAACACGACAATTAATTCGTTCAGAAGGTTGACGCGGCCTCATGGTTGGGCTTATCAACGAAACAGAAGTGCACCGCCGCGATACGGATGCTTGTGTATGGGTGCTCGACCGATTCATTGGACGAAACTCTGCACACTGGGGTAAACACTATACTTGAATGTTTACGTAAGTTTTGCAAGGCCGTCATTGAGGTATTCGGCGCCGAGTACCAGCGTAAACCCACACCGGCTGACATGGAGCGCTTACTCCGAGAAGGGTACAACCGAGGGTTTCCCGGAATGGCGGGGAGTCTTGACTGCATGCATTTAAAGTGGAAGAATTTCCCAACCGAAGACCAGGGAGCCAATGGACAGAGAAGTCATCACGGTGACAAGACGGTTATGCTTGAAGCTGTAGCGTCCCATGATTTATGGATTTGGCATGCGTTTTTGGGGATGGCTGGCTCGAACGACCTCAGAAATGCCGAATTGGACACCACCGGAATGATGGCACCGAGGAGGGCCATTGACATACCAGCAACAAGTATGTAAGAACCGCTCCCGGTCAACGCCGGTCAAATCGGCGGAAAAACGGAAAAATTTAAATTTTGGGACAAACACCTAAATGAACCTAAAATTGACCCCGATGGTCATATCGGGCTTAAGTTGACCTCGATATCGACCAAAGTGAGTTCTGGGTGACTCGAGGCAACTTTTTGACCAATTCGGGAAAAGTTGACTTTTTGCCGAAAAAGTCAACCGAGCGACGTTTTGGTCCGTTCGAGGCCCGATTTGGATCCAAAAATCTTAGTCGTCATTACGGTGGTCTTAGTTGGGCCGTTTCCTTGTAGCACGCGAAATTTCATAAATTCTTGGAAAATGGGCCCGCAGGGGCCCGAGACGGTCGAATTTCGCGAATCTGACTGAAAAATATCTACAAAGATATTTTTTGAATAGTGGGACCCACTTGACACATGTCATGTTAGTTGTGGAAGGGAGATTAAGGGACCAAATTACCCTTTGATTTAAAACTAAAGAAAAGGAAGTAAGGAGGGTAAGTTTGGTAATTTAGTGTGTTGTATGAAATTAAAACAAAATAAAAGGGAAGAGAAGGGGGGGTCTCGGCCAAAAACAGAAAAAGGAGAGAGAGTTAGAAAGAGAAAGAAGAGAGAAGGAGGAAAGAAAAAAGGAAAAGGAAATGGTGGGTTTTTGGTGATTTCCCGACGATCCGACCGACTGATCGACTCAACGACTGCGGATTCGAACTCCCCTCGTCATTCCCAATGGTGAGAACCCATTCTTTTCTCGTTTTGGTACGTTTGAAAATTAGGGTTTGAGTTTGAACGAGTCAAATATGGTTGGGTTTTGGTTAGAATTGGTTTAAAGACGAATGGTTGAGGTTTGGGGTTCGTTAGTAACGTTTTGGGGCGAAAAAGAAAATTTTCCATTGTGGCCGTGTGGATCCCACTTGCCCGGGCCCCGGGTTTTTCGAGTTCGGGTGTTTTTGGACAATCCCCGAATCGATAATTCACACCCGGAACGAATTATGGGATTAAATTGTGGAAATTGGAAATTTTGGGTTTAGAAACTTTAAACGAGAATTAAATTGCTCGGAAGTCGGAAATTGATTTCGTCGATTGCGTTGGAACACTTGAATTATTTTAGGATCGTAGAAACGAAAACGGGAATTTTCGGAGCCCTGGAAGGGCTTTTTCCGATCCCGGGCAGATTCGCCGAGCCGGGCGAATCGGGCTTTTCCGGGCCCTTTGTTGACAATGTCGAGTAATTAGGAGGTTTGGGAGTGATCGACATTGTCGGGGTCGCGTTTGGGCGTCAAATTCATTAAATTTCAGCTTTGCCTGCGAACTTAAAAAATGTTTTAATTTGTGATCTTATTAGATCGTGCCGCCGACCGCGGGAAGAGGAGGCTAAGCGGGTGACTGCGAGCACGCCGGAGCTTGAGCGTGGATATTTGGAAAGCGTTACGAGGTAGGGAAAAGTAGCCGGATATCGGCCTTGACTAGGGAAAGTTATTAGTAGAAATGCATGTGGGCACTTAGTTGTACCCGTAGGTTAAGTAACTTGTTGTGTTTATATTTGTGGCTATGTGTGCCTTTGGGGTGTTGAACCCGTATGTTATTGGTGGTGTTTCGTGGGTGGCCATGTGTGCCTTTGGGGTGTTGAACCCGTATGTTACTGGTTGTGTTTCGTGGGTGGCCATGTGTGCCTGTGGGGTGTTAAACCTGTATGGTTGTTGACTGACTTGCTGAGGGGTAGTTAGTCGTTATATTATTGTCGCTATTTGTTAAACCTTGGGTGATGACTGTGATTGCATGGAGGTTGGGGCCCGCCTGACAACAAAGGGGTGCCACGGGGTCGCGCGCGTAAGGGTTGGCTAGCCTTCCGACTAACCATCGGTAAAGTGTGCAGTTTTATGCGATGAAGGGCGGCTCCCCTTCCGACTAGCTATCGGAAAAGTATTGTTGTATATGTCGCGAACAGGTCGACCGCCTGGCCCGACTGCGTGTCGGGGAAAGTTGCGTGGGGCAGGCTCAAGCCCAGCCGGTTAGCAACCGGCAACTGAGTGGCTGGTGTGCGATCCTTTGTGATCTTGATTGTTGGGTGCGATCCTTTGTGATCTTGGGTGTTGCGTGGTTATTTTTGCGTATTTTAGTTGAGGTCGTAACTGCTGTGTCGGGTCTACATTACGTGTCCGGGGTTTGAGATGGTTGGGAAAGTTGAACAGTTGTATTGCGTAACCGTCGGTCTAAATTTTGTTTTTGGGGTAGTAGTCCCCGGGGTTGTTATTGTCGGGTTCCCGGCATTTCTGCTGGTATGTCGTGGTCAACCCGGTATCCGTGGCGGTGAGCGAAATGCTCACCCCTGCTACTTTTCCTGCAGGTACTGGTTGTGAGACGGACTAGGAGAGCCCTCGAAGCTTGAAGAGCTGGGAGCGGAAGTCCGGGTCTCTGGGTAGTTAGTGACGTACCTTGTAGCTCGTTTGTACATCGTTTTGAACGTATTTTCCGCTGTAAAATTATCGTTTTTGTTTAACTTAATTATTGTTTTAAAGAGGTTTATTAAAATGTTTGAAAATTGTTTTATTGTTTCACCGTTCGCGTTCCGGGTTCAGTCCTGCCGAATTCGGGGCGTGACAGAGTGAATTGTCAACATAGTATCACAAGTCATCAGACCCACAAGCAACTACAAAATGATATTGTGCAACACTTATGGGGTCTATATGGAGCTGGTTTCCATGACGATGAGTAGTCGTTTGTAGTATTGGAGCTGGTTTTTGGGTTGTATTAAAAGCATTATTGAATAAAAAAATTATTCGTGTTAAATTTATTTCTTATTTTTTTATTTTCAATTATTATTATTTTCACATTTGTTTATATTCTATATAATTTAAACGGTTTCTGATAAATAATTAAATAAAACAGCAAAATATCAATTAATTAACAACTCAGCATCCAGTCAGCACAAAGGGACTAACTGTGAGCCTCTCATTGCAAAACATCCACTATTCTGAGTCCCAAGTCCCACGATTTTGTCCAGTGAGTACAAGGGACTAAAGACTTGGGACTCACTAAGGGCATTTCCATTGTACTTGCTCTTAGCCACGTAAACCGCCAGTATGGACCATGTGTAAGTGTGGGTGGTGTGGGTGAGCCCCACGCTGCCACATAGGCACCAACACACCTAATTCTGTCCTATTATTGTCTTTGGGATTGGTATTTGAGATTGGGATTGACTATATCTCTTATTTATACTAGGTGATTGCACCGCGCTTGCGCGCGGTGCTTGTTATAATATATAGGTTGCATTATTTAATGACATCCTAAGAAGAGGATGAACTTTTTTGGATGTTAAAGTTAGCCCAAGAGTAGCAATATCAAATCATCCGTATAAGGACAAAATATAATACAATTTATCTTAATTTTTCATAACTAAAAAATCTTTATTTTTAATTATAACTAGGTGGGGGCACCGCGCGATGCGCGGTGCATGGCGGGAGAACAGATAACTTGCATAGGACATTTGGTTGATAGAGGCAAGCGAATATTTTGACTATTACAGTCGGGAATCTCAAAGATAATGGATATGTTGTGAGAAATCGTTTGTGATACATGTGTAAGAACCACTCCCGGTCAACGCTAGTCAAATCGGCGAAAAACAGGAAAATTTAAAAAATTTGGACAAACAATTAAATGAACCCAAATCTGACCCCGAGGGTCATACCGGACTTAAGTTGACCCCGATATCGACCAAAGTGAGTTCCGGGGAACTCAGGGCAACTTTCTGACCAATTTGGGAAAGATTGACTTTTTGCTGGAAAAGTCAACCGAGCGACGTTTTGGTCCGTTCGAGGTCCGTTTTGGATCCAAAAAACTTAGCCGTCGTTACAACGGTCTTAGTTGAGCCGTTTCCTTGTAGCCCGTGAAATTTCGTAATTTCTTGGAAAAAGTGCCCGTTCGGGGCCCGAGACGGCCGAATTTCGCAAATATGACTGAAAAATATATAGAAGATATTTTCCAAAAGGGGTGGGACCCACTTGCCACATGTCATACAAATGGTGGTAGTTGGTTTTTAGAATAAAGAAAAAGGAAGAGTGGATGGTAGTTTTGTAATTAAAGATTGGTTGTGTTGTTTTAAAACAAAACAAAAGGAAGACTTGGAGTTAGTCTCGGCCAAGAACAGAAATTAGGAGAGAGAAGTAAGAGAAATAAGAGAGAGAAAGGGAAGGAGAGAAAGGAAGAATAAGGTTGGGTTTTTGGTGATTTTCCGACGATCCGACCGACCGATCGACTCAACGATTGAAGATTCGAACTCCCCTCGTCATTCCCTACGGTGAGAACCCAATTTTTTCTCGTTTTAGTACGTTTGAAATTTAGGGTTTGAGTTTAAACGGTTTGATTAATGTTGGGTTTTGTTTAAGATTGGTTTAAATATGAATGGTTGAGGTTTGGGGTTCGTTAGGAACGTTTTGGGGCGAAAAGAAAATTTTCCCATTGTGGTCGTGTGGGGCCCACTTTCCCGGGCCTCGGGTTTTCGTGTTCAGGTAGTTTAGAACGTTCTCCAAGTAGTTAATGCACACCCGGATCGAAATTTGGATTTAAATTGTGAAAGTTGTAATTGACGGGTTTATAAACTTTAAACACAAATTAAATTACTCGGAAGTCGGAAAATTGATTCCGTCGAGTGCATAGGAACCCTTGAATTATTCTAAGACCGTAGAAACGAAAACGGGAATTTTCGGAGCCCCGGAAGGACGTTTTCCAATCCCGGGCAGATTCGCCGGGTCGGGCGAAACGGGCCTTTCCGGGTCCATTATCGACAATGTCGAGTAATTAGGAAGTTTGGGAGTGATCGAGATTTTCGGGGTTACATTTGGGCGTCAAGTTTATTAAAATTCAGTTTATGCCTGCAAGCTTAAAAGTGTTTTAAATTGTGTTCTTATTAGATCGTGCCACCGACAGAGGAAAGGGAAAGCTAGGCGAGTGATCGAGATCACGCCGGAGCTTGACTGTGAGCTTTTGGGGAAAGCATACGAGGTAGGGAAAAGTAGCCGGATCTCGGCCCTGATTAGGGAAAGTTAACGGTAGAAATGCATGTGACACTTGGGGGTCGTGGGTTAAGTAAGTTTATCGAATAATAGAAAGGCAGGCGACACCGGGTGGTGTCGTATGATACGGGAACGTATCGAACAATAGAAATGCATGTGACACTTAGTAGTGTCGTAGGAGCAGTGAATTTATCGATATTAGAATTTCTGGAGGCATTTGGTTATGCCCGGAGGTTGATTGTTTAATTTGTGTCTTGGGTGGCCATGAGTGCCCGTGGAGTTGTTAAACCTGTATTTTATTGTTGGTGTGTCTTGGGTGGCCATGAGTGCCCGTGGAGTTGTTAAACCCGTATTTTACTGTTGGTGTGTCTTGGGTGGCCATGAGTGCCCGTGGGGTTGTTGAGCCCGTGTCTTTACCGTTGGTGTGTCTTGGGTGGCCATGAGTGCCCGTGGGTTGTTGAACCCGTGTTGTACCGTTGGTGGGTCTTGGGTGGCCATGAGTGCCTGCGAAGTGTTAAACCTGTTTTGTTGCTGTCGGTTGAACTTTGCTTGTGGTTGTGATTGTGGTTACCTGAGGTTGGGGGCCCGCCTCATAATAAAGGGGGTCCCGTGATCGCGCGCGTATGCATGTTCAGACGAGGTAGGGGGCCCGCCTGAGAGTAAAGGGGTTCTAGCAACGCGTGCGTGGTGGTGACAGGTCGACCGCCTGATCCGACTACGTGTCGGGAAAAGTGCGACAGGCCGACCGCCTGATCCAACCGTCGTGTTGGGAAAAGTGCGACAGGTAGATCGCTTGATCCAACCTTCGTGTTGGGAAAAGTTGCGTGGGGACTGAGTAGCTGGAGTGCGATCCTTTGCGAACTTGTTTGGTGTGCGATCCTTAGTGATCTTGGGTGTTGCGTGGTTATCTTTCGTGTTTTTGGAGGAAGTCGTAATCGTTGTGTCGGGTCTACATTAAGTGTCCGAGTGTTGAGTCGGTTGAGGAAAGTAATAGTCGTGTGTCAGTCGGGTTACTTGAGTTGGGGGATAGTAATCCCCGGTGTTGAGTTGTTGTCGGTGTTACCGGCATTGTCTGCTAGTATGCCGTAGTCCGTCTGTTATCCGTGGTGGTGAGCGAACGCTCACCCCTAGCTGCTTTTCCTACAGGTACTGGTCGCGGGACGGACTAGGTGAGCTCTCGAAGCTTGAAGAGCTAGGAGCGGGAGTCCGGGTTTCCTTTTTGAGTCTAGCGACGTACGCCTTGTATTTTGTCCGCTTGTTGGGACGTACTTTTGTGTTGTAAATTATTATTTTGATTAACTAAATGGTGGTTTTAAAGTGATTTATTTAAAAGGTTTGAAAATGTTTTATTGTCTTAAACATTCGCGTTCCGGGTTCGGTTCTACTGAATTTGGGGCGTGACAAAATGCCTTACAGAGACAGGTCTTTTGGTTCGTTGTTATTTGTAGTTGGGGTCATCGATTAGGTTAAATGGTATAATTGTGGGTCACTGGAAGCAAACAATGACAGAATCAATATAAGAAGAAAAAGCAAAAAATGCAAGACGTTTAGTTCACCTAAAATACGTATTCGATGTTGGTAAAACAATGCAAAGATAAGTTATTAACAGAGGCATTATGCATATGGTTGAGCTTATCTGTTTTTGAGTTGTAGGATAAAAGCCCAATGGGATTCCATGTTTTGCCATTTGAACAAAAGGAAAAACGGTGTAAACCTAACATTCTACGATGGTTGAGACCGGAAAAAAGGCTTCTTACTCAGATGAAATGGCAAGACTAAAAAACACAATACCGACAAAGATGCATAAACATAGAATTTTATAAAATATTCAATTTGTCTGTACTGCTGCATATACAAATGGTTCTCTCTTTAGTTATTTCGGACTTATATTGTATTTTAAAGCCACAATCAACAATTCATATTTAAATCCAAAACCATAGTATATAATTGTGAATAGATGGTTTGTGCTACTGGCCTAATACATAAATTACATTAATTACAACTTGATGAAACTTATGTAGTATTTAACCGATCTAGATGGTCTTTTTAGAGATTAAGAAAATAGGGTTTGTGTTTGTATACCCAACTGGAGCTACAGAAGCCTGAACAGAAGGAATGCAATTGTTAACCAACCCAGAACTGTTGAAGGTGAAGCTCTGCCTTAGCTAGGCAAATGGGCTTGCCGTTCTCCAGAAATTGAGAGTGCAAGAGGCAGAAATAGCTTGAAACGGAGCTTTCAACACTCCCTCACTATTAAGGCAAATAAATTACACAAACACTCCATATAATTTATTCCATTTATTACATAATATTAGGATGAAAGATTAACATGGTACATGCCATATGTTCTAAACGGGGTAACAGCATCATCCATACAAAATGCAGAAATAAGAAAGGTTTAATAATAGTCTCACGGAAACCAAATGATAGAATATGTCTTCTTTGAGTAGAAACTATAAGATCGAATTTTTTCTTGTGTTTCTCTGACTGGTTTCATGAATTACTATTCTATTCTGCAGTAAGGTAAGTCATTTTTGCAGAGTAGTTAGCGTTTCTCTAACTTAACTTAACTACCAGTTAAGCATTTACTTCAGTTCTTTGTTCTTTGAATCTCTTAACCATTTTTAATGTCAAAATGGTGACAAAAATACCTAAACACGCAAATTAGGTAAGGATTAATTAAATGGAAAGGGTGATTCGGTGAACAATGTATAGATGCAAACATGGGAGTGATTGAGGGCATAACTCAATAAGTCATGTTTGAAAACATTATCCACCTACA
The DNA here is from genome assembly GCA_963921825.1 of Erodium maritimum. Lineage (NCBI taxonomy): Eukaryota > Viridiplantae > Streptophyta > Magnoliopsida > Geraniales > Geraniaceae > Erodium > Erodium maritimum. Next base: position 37,429,404 of record OY997588.1, read on the forward strand.
AATTCAATGTTGAACTGATGCAATTATAAATAGATTTTAAGGTGCATGAAACTAATTATGGACATTTACTATACCAATTAAATTATGTAAATTTTTATAGGCACAAACTAATATACGAATCTGGAGGCACTGATTGCATTCTACTTCTAAGGTTCAAGCTTTATGTTTTTCTCATCAGTGCATATCTCATAATTCTCAACCAGAAACCAAATAAAGAAAATGGTACCTAAAATCAAGACGACAGTTGTGAAGAAGCTCGGTACCTGAACCAACGGTCAATACAAACCCATGACCCCAATACTGCGGATCTAAACTGACGACTGCTTCAAATGGGTTCACAAGTTCAGTGTTGTAGTCAACTTTTTTACTACTCAATAAACATTATGTGCGTCTGATTTCATTTTGACAGTACCCAAATGAATATAGTCCGGCTTTCAGATATTATCATGTTATAAAAGCATATTACTCACCTCCTCTTTGAAGTTCAGGTCATAGGTCTTGTTCTCTCCACATAATTCAGACCCAGCAAAGTCCATTCCAATAACAACCTAAAAAGATCAACATCATTTAGAACTTGAAAGGAATAACAATCCAGTTGTGAAAATCCCATAATGCTTTTGTTCCACCCTCATCTACCAAACGGATAGCTTTATAGTTTAAAAAAATCTCAGAATGCAATAGAAAATCAAATGAAACAGGTTTTTTTATTACTTGACTTCATCTGTTAATTAATATAGGGATAATTGTCAAAACATGCACTAAAGTTTTGTCCACAAATGAAATAATGCACAATGTTTCGTCCACGTTGTGTGGCTACCCTAAAGTTTCGCCCACGAACATTTATTAGTAAAATTACTTATGAAACCTAAATCAGCAAATTACTTTAGGGTAGCCACACAACGTGGACGAAACATTGTGCACTATTTCATTTGTGGACGAAACTTTAGGGTAGCCACACAACGTGGACGAAACGTTGTGCACTATTTCATTTCGTGGACAAAACTTTAGGGTAGCCACACAACGTGGACGAAACGTTGTGCACTATTTCATTTGTGGACGAAACTTTAGTGCATGTTTTGACAATTATCCCATTAATATATTTGTGGTTAGACCTTAAGCGTAAGCTGCCACATAGGCACCAAGTAGGCGGTTTCGTCAAAAAAAATGATCTAATCAATTCAAAAATCAGACAAGATAATATAAGCAATTAAAATTTTACCTTGAAACATGCAACTGTAGTGGAGGTTTTGGGAACACAATAGCTCGAACACACCACCAAAAACTTCTCGGATTCCGATCCCGAGAACCCAACACACCTCATCACTTTCCACACAAACCCAGAGCAACAAAGAACCAGAATTTCAATTCTCAATTTTTTTCCTCTTTCACGAAAGCAAGTAACAATTTATACAACAATAAATCTCCCCACTTTTTCTCCTTTTCTGTGCAATCATAAACCACAATCAATCAAAGCCCATGTGAGACCTCACACGCCAACACCCATCAAGAGAAAATCGTGACTGTTTGGTTCCTGAGTAAAGGAAAAAAGTAGTTGAAACTAAAGTAAGTGATAATTTCATCTATAATCAGAACAAATAATGCACAGACCAAATACATAAACTCTGGTTCCAAATCTTGGAGCTAGAAAAGAGCTGAATAGAAAAAAGGTGGGTATTACCTCTTGAAGTTCAGGAAGAACAACCTCGCCAGATCCACTGTTGCTGATAACCAAACACTCAATCCCACCCTCCAGTGAATCACCCAACTTCTGCACAACGGTGTCAAACCAAAATGGAGATCACAGGCCATATGCAGACCAAATCGCATGTTAACAAAACAAAAATTAATGATCGAAACGATAAAATTGCACATTACTGAATCCATCAAGAACTCGTACACATAATATAGATGCATTTACATATGTATATACAAACATAATTAGTAAGTGCAAAAAATAAGGGAGAGGAGTACCGAGCGAGCACTTTGAAAAACCAAAACCCATAATCCCTCATACACCAATGAGGATGATGCACCCAAAGCTTCCATGAAAGCACAAATTAACACGCATGCAATACTGAAATGTAAACCATAAAATTCCTGTGATATCATGATTTGAAGAAAAATGACGATTGTGACTTAAATAGCAAAAAGCACAAAATCACAAACCAAAATCAGAATTGCCAGAACTCAAATAATTACTTCAACATAGAATAATGGCAAAACAAAGCAATAGCATGAGTACCATACAAGAATTAATATCATCAGAAATGCATGATCAATAACAAACCAATAATAATAAGAGAATGGGATAACTGTCAAAACATGCATTAAAGTTTCATCCACAAATGAAATAGTGCACAACGTTTCGTCCACATTGTGTGGCTACCCTAAAGTTCCGTCCACAAAATGAAATAGTGCACAACGTTTCGTCCACGTTGTGTGGCTACCCTAAAGTTTCGTCCACAAAATGAAATAGTGCACAACGTTTCGTCCACGTTGTGTGTCTACCCCAAAGTAATTTGCTGATTTAGGTTTCATAAGTAATTTTAAGTAATTTTTCTAACGAATGTTCGTGGACGAAACTTTAGGGTAGCCACACAACGTGGACGAAACATTGTGCACTATTTCATTTGTAGACGAAACTTTAGTGCATGTTTTGACAATTATCCCTAAGAGAATTGTCACACAAGTACTAAAGCAACAGTACCTCGAGTCTTTGTGTTGGAAGTTCTTTATTCAGCACTTGGAAATAACAACAACAAATATAAACTTAAAACAGGGTGGAACTTAGTATCAGTTGCTACACTGTAATTAAATATAAACCTAAAACAAGGTGGAACTTAGTACCAGCTGCTACCTAATTCTTTCAGAAAGTAGAACTGAACAATAAATTAATCTCAGACCAGTGATTCGTGATGCAAATGTATAAGACCATCTTCCCCAATTTATTTGGATTGTTCACTGCCACAAACAATCAAATACTTGGAACCACACAATGCACTAAAGCAACTCAAAGCTGTATATTTCATGAAACCATAATTTAGAGAGAGCTATAATTTTAAAAGGGTAGGCCTTCATTATAGTATGTTATGTTGGTTTTGCTCATGTTATAACCTTGATTCAGACATAAGTATAATATATGATATATTAGTACCAAATCAGATGCATGTCCTATAACTTTGATTGGGTTCAATTTAATATGATAATTTATGCGTTAATATTTGTCCTAATGTATGAAAGGAAATCTTACTGCTCTTGTGTTGGCATCAACTTCTGAAGGTAGTGAAAGCCAAGCTGAGAATATCACTAATTCTTCCACAGTTATTTGTGGAGAATGCATGTCACTTTGCTCACAGTAACCTAACACCCTAGTAAAAGTCCCTCGCCTCTTAAGAGACCATCAAACTATTACTCTTCCTTCCATATCGTTTTCCTTCAAGCAATAACATATAAGAGAGTTTTTATTTCAGCTCCACTTTCTCCCATCAAAGTCGTAAGCTTACATGATCTAAAGGCTCCTCTGATGTCGTGAAGAAGCTGGATTTCCTTTTCATTGAACTCATGTTTTCTCATTCCCTAGAATCAATTTTTAATACAACATAAGATATTAGACACATCCCATCATCTATTCAACAACTTTCTTTGATGAGGATGCTTCAGAATGTGAATCACAACCATTTGTATCCCACTTATATGATTTTTTTCTAATTCTCTTGTGGTGAACATTTTAATGAGAGGTGAAGGTTATTGATATTTTAGGGGCTAACCTTGTACAAATTATTAATAGATGCAAGTTACCAATTGATTAAGACTGTTTAGTCTGTATCTGATTTATTCAAGACAGATGATAAAGGGGATGAGGCACTTACACTTCAAAAAAAATCAGAGCTAAGGTAAGTCCAATGTTGAATACTATTGCTAACCCAAACAATGCTCCTATTGATACCCAGTAGATCATGACTGACAACGTTTTGTGGCGTATATTCTGATTAACAGGCTTTACCTGTAAATAAACATGGTAAAGATGTACATTTAGCCACTAAAAATTCTAAAATAGTAAGTGTTGGGTGAAACGGCTGGGTATACCTTCATCCACCTTGGAGCGAGGAACTCGTTTACTGACACTCCTATTGCTGCATATGACACGGGGGTGATCCAGAACCCCCACTTCAACCACACAGGTAGATAACCTAGAAGACAGAAAGAAAAAAAAAGCTTGTAGATAAGTTGAAACACATAAAAAAGAAGATAAATAGAGCTTGTTTTATATTCTCCAGGAAGCATCATATAAGAATAAGTTTGGGTCCTTACATAAAAAATAAAGGAATAATCAACCCACTGAATAAAAACATTACCCTATAATAACAATAAATCTAGGGGGTAAGCATCTAGGAGATTGGCCAATCCGCGTAATTCGCATCGTAAATAGAGTAGTAGTTTGTTAAGAAGGAAATCCAACTACTGAGAAACAAACCAAAACACGATTTTTTTTATAGCGTTGAGCAATCAAGCTCCTTAAGCAAGTATTGTATAACATCTAACTACTAATTCCAAAGCCGAATTTGGATGTTGTTCAAGAACATGATGCCCAATTTAGTTGTTCAAGAACAACATGATTAATTAGAACGCGTGACAAGAATCGATCCAATAAACGTACTTGATATTTTAGAGAAGTCCAATTAATAATGATGATAGATTAATCTTTGAATCAAAATGTAAAATAAGAAACATCAACAATTTCCCCTAGCAATAGCCAAACCATTTGACATGAATTAAACCAAAAAGCAAATCAAATCCATCATCTTAACCACAATTTCAAACCCAAAACGAAAGGAAACGTATCTACCAATGCACATACCTTAATCACACAGGAAACCAAATGCTCAGCATCACAAACGAAGATCCTCATAGTGTCTGTTGCCTAGTCCAAAAACTCCAAATATCTCAAAAGGAACTATAAGTTCTTCTGGTCTGTAAGCAAGCGAACAAACAAAACATATTAATGTCATCCAAAAATGGGATCAAAGAATAATGTCTAAGGAAAGGCTGAACACGCATACCTGCAATCAAGAGGAATGTCCCGAACCAAAAGACCTCCACCATTTTGTTCTTGGCAGATTTCATAGCCACCACCTCCTCCTCCTCCCCCATATCCCCTTATCAGTGGGCTGTAGTAAGGTGGACTATATCTTGGCATGATGAACACCTAAAAACACATACATAATCAACACAAGTGTAAATAAAAACTATAAATCTACGATGTTGAATTCCTGATTTATCATCTATAATATAGAATAGGCAATATAATAGTATCCGAGGATGGTGTCAATGTCTCCCGCCGGGCCTCAGACTCCCGGATCTCGCGATCAGCTGCTCCGGATGCACGACGTAGCCGAGACCCGGTCAGGACCGGGCTGTTGGCCTAGGAAACCCGACGGCGACAAGCCCCGGACCACCTTGTCCTTGAGCGCCGAGAAGAACATTTGCTTTTTCTCCATTATTGCTGAGTCTAAGCTCGAGAAAGAACAAAACCTAGGAAAAATATAATGCTGAGAAGTTTGAAATTCAGAGAGAAAGTGATGGGTTGTGCTTAGAAATAATGGTGATTACTGCTATTGAAGAATGGAAAGGGATGTAAAAGGGTGAAGCATTGATTAGTGATTAGTGATTTAAGGAGTTGCCAACGTGGATGCTGAGTTGGCAAATTAGAAAAGGTAAACAAAGGATATTAGCATCTTAAGAGCTTGCTTACAAACTAAGCTGCCACATATACGTCAAGTTGCCGTGTTCTTGTCTTTAGGATTTCTCATTTATTGAACAATACTGCTAAGTTAACACACTATGATGAAGTCCAAAACACAAACAAAAAAGTGTTGTGAAATGACAATTAGTTTCGATAACAATGCACAAATTAAACGACGTACTAACATAAAAAATATTTCTACAAGCGGCTAACTACAGAAGGTTTGTTCATCATCTTTAAAACCATGAATCCTGTTAAAATTTATGATGTGCAAAATGGAAATGACAAAATAAGTGTGAGGATTTACAAAATCAGTACAATTCTAAAAATTTATGTGTATGTGTATTTATATATATAAAAAATATGTATAAAAAACTAATATTATACAACTATAAATAAAATAAGATTGAGTTAAAGATAATATTAAGAAATAATATTATACAATTGGTGCTGCAAAGTTCAATAACAAAGTTAATAGAAATGTGCATTACACATAGTAACATTATGATAAAACAATCAAAAATTATGTTCATAAAAAGAATAAATTATGTGAACAAACTCAGAGTCCAATCACTTGATTACAAAACAACTCTCAACAATAATAAAATATGGTTCTCAGTTGATCATTCTCCTTTATATGAACCTATTTTTTGAGAAATTATATGAACCTATTTTAGTTGAATGAAAGCTCAAATAAGTTATAGATGTACTTTATTTCTTACTGTTTTTATGCAAGAGACATTAAATAGATGTAGAATTATTCCACAACCAAGAGTTCATTCCACATATTCTAACATTCTGTGCATGAGTGGGAACCACAGAGCATGCAAGAATGTGTAGTGAAACCTATGAACATCATTCATTTACATATTATTTTTCCCTTTCCATTCATATATGTATCAACTACGACTTAAGGTTTTAACTCTGAGGCAAGAAATGTCAAGTAAAAGTCTAAACATTAAATACTCCAAAAAGACAGAATTTGTCCAATCAAAAATTAAAATGAAAATTTTGCTGATTTGTAGTTTATAATTTGTTTTTTTTATCAGCAATTTTGATTTTATAAAAACCAAGTTTTCGAAAAGAAAACCAAGGTCAAGGGTTTATCCCTCCAAACTTACACAAAAACCTTACACAAATAACTACCGGTTTCTTGCAGGTCAAGCTACCTAACTACCAATTGAAAAGTGGAAACTTGGGTCTCAAGTTACCCAACAAAGTACAAATATTGCATCTAACACATCTGTTCCAAAACAAAAATTACAAGTTCCTTGAGTAATGGAGACCTTGAAATCATCTTTGATGGCACCTGGGGAGAACAAACGAAACCAGTATCCTTGTGTTGCTCCTCCCCCACAGAGCAGCTCCATGTTCAGCTCAAAACGGCAGGGCCAACCCACCCAAGCCAATCAGAGTGCATTACCATCCCAAAAACGAAAAAACACAAATATTATGTAGCAAAGAAAAATCAGAACCCAAGAGCAGGAAGAGTGCTGTAGTAACAGACTTCCCCAAGACCTCTCAACCAACCAAATGTCCACAAAGCCAAGAGTGGATCCTAGGACCTAAAACAGTGAAGACCAACCTCTCCCCTAAAAACCTACCCCACTCAAGCAACAAAAGAGAAAATGACCAGCAACAAAAGCAAGTACCCACACTCCAAAAGTAAAAACCCCATAGACACTCAACCTAACCTTACCAGACTAAAACTCACCCCCAACCCACCCAAACCCAAACCCTTACCCACCCAAAAAGAAATTAGACAGTGTGGCTATATCTCAGTTAACCAAACAGCCTGAGATCCCTTCCAGCAGGCTTAGTTTTCTTCTTCAAAATACAGGCCCCAGGCTTATTTATCCAATCCATGAAAGAGAAGAAAGCTCTTCCTTTAGCAAAAGCCCAAACCAGCTGAAATACATCATTTTGTACCTGTTGCAGCACTTGTTCTGGACAGTACAGGACTTGATTAAAAATCAAATTGTTTCTGCACAACCAGATTCTCCAAATAGTAAAGAATACAATAAATCTCCAAGGGGATTAAGAGGAAAATGGGCCAAGATTCTTCTAAGAAATAAACCAGTGTTTAATACCCTCAGGGGAGGCTGTCTGAATCCCCCACCAATCCAATACCAGTGACCAAATAGACCAAGAGACACTGCACCCCAAAAATAGGTGGTCCAATTCTTCAGGTTCCTCATTGCAAAGAAGACACCAAATATTTGCAGAATAAATTCCCCTGCTGAGAAGGAAGCACTTTGTAGGTACAGATTGCATATATAACAACCAAATAAAAGCAGTTATTTTAAGGGGAACTTTAGAATCCCATAAATATGTAGGCCAAATCAGATCTTCCTCAGCTGCATTATCCAGGTGCTTGTACATCTTATGAACTGAGAAGCCTTTGTTATCAATTATCCATTCCACCTTGTCATCTTCAGCATTAAGAGGAGGCAAAGCATTAATTTTGTCACATAAACATCAAATATATCTTCTTCCCAGCCTCTCAATACCCTTATGAAAATTAAGACTCAATCCCCATCTAGCCAAACCTGTGAAACCAAAGACCTCTTCTGTTGACTTAAGTGATAGAGTCTTTGAAAAATAACCTTCAGAGGTACATCAATAATCCATAAATCATCCCAAAATAAGGTTGATCTTCCAGAGTTGATAGTCCAATGGAGTCCCACAGCCCCAAAGGCATCTGCAAACCTTGGACAGTCCAATAAGGATCCAACATGTCTCAAGAAGCTTTGATCAGTGCCTAACAAGAATTTTGATAGATCCCAAGCTGCAGGGTCCCAGCCAAATTTAGAGCATAATAATCTTTTCCATAGAGAATCAAGTTCCAGGGCAAACCTCCACCACCACTTGGTCAATAATGCCATGTTCATTATCTCCAGCTTCAGAATTCCCAGGCCACCAGCATTCTTTGGCTTACAAATATTATCCCATCTCACTTTATGTAGAGACTTTTTGCTTAATTTTCCACTCCAAAGGAATTTTTTCTGCCACAACTCCATCTCCTTTATAACACCTTTGGGGGCTTTATATAAAGACATGTAATACAGTGGGAGTGAAGTGAGTGAAGATTTAATAAGAGTTATCCTTCCCCCCAAGGATTTGTTTTTGGTTTGCCAAAGACTCAGGTTGGTTTTGAATTTATTGATCACTGGCTCCCAAGTTTTTGCTATCCTTGGGTTGGCCCCTAAACTGAAGCCCAAATAATCAAAGGGTAGCTGCATTGCACTGCACCCTAAAAGTTCAGTCACCTCTTCAGTGAGCATGGATTGAGGATTCATTAGTAGAACTTTTGATTTGTTGAAATTTATCTTCAAACCAGTGGCTTTTTGTAGACAGATGATAGTGTGCTTCAAGTTGATGGCTTGTTGTTTCCCAGCTTGGATCAAAATTAAGGTATCATCTGCAAATTGGAGATGTGTGATCTCAGGCCCTTGATCACTACATTTCACACCTAAGAACATATCTGAACTGGACCCTTTAGTCATAAGTTGATGTAAGCTCTCAGCAACCAGAGCAAACAATAGAGGAGACAAAGAGCAGCCTTGTCTAAGGCCCCTCTTGAGAGGAAAATCAGTAGAGGGTGAACCATTAATCAAGACTGAAGTCCAAGCCTCCATACAAACAGAAATCCAATCCTTCCAAATAGCTCCAAAACCCATAATAGTCAATACATTCAATAATGCTTTCCAATGTATGTGTGTTTAATCCTGAATATGATATTTTTCTGGAATTATAATATCTTACTATGTTCTTTGTTTGTATCACCATCCTCATAACGGGTATTTGATTGTGAGGCAAATATAAAGTAACTATTTTTTTGTTTAGGCATTTTTCAAAAACCTTAGTGTTTCAATGTAGTCCATATATACATTCAAATAGAAGAAAACAATGCTCAAGAATCATCCAAATCAATATCCAAAAAGCACATGAAAATTAATTAGAGATTATGACTCAAATCACCTCACACAATTCATAAAGTGTTTATCAAAAAACAACAATTCAGATAAACAGACATATATTAAGGATAAAAAATTAACAATATTACAAAGTTGCAAGTACTTTCCTTCATTCATTTGCTTGCCATATATACAAAAGTAAAATAACATACATAAACTCAAATCATCCTTAATTTAGCAACCACTATGTTGTACTGACTTCCCCCTCTTAATTATTGATGCAGAGTGCAGAGCGAAAGGAGGAATTCTTTATCGAATTCGTTGATTCACGAAGAATACCGAGCAAGATAGATATCTAATTCATTGATTCTTAGAGAATACCGAATATGATAGGTTGAGTAGAACTCGTTTTTGTGTTTATTTCATAAAAGTCTGAATTACAATGAGAGCTATCAAGTGCTTAAATAGAAAAATAATACCTAAAAGTCCTAATACAATAAGGAAACTAAATCCCAAAACCCTAATTCGAATAAAGGAAATCAAAAACAGGAATCAAAAACAGGAAATAATATCTGGACTTCTAAAAATACGAATTTAACCCTCCAGATGACCTTGAAAGGCCGAAAACTAGAGGGGCTCATGGCAAAACCATGAGTTTTGCTTGGGAGCCCGTTTCGACCCGAAATAGGCTAGGACTTTGTCGGATTCAGACACTGATACCTTTTCTGTTCTCAATTTGGACTACATCATTCTCTCCGGTGAAGAGAGGATTCGTCCTCGAATCCGGACATGCGCTAGTCTTGGGCTTGGATGGTAGAAAGACAATGTTTGTACCCCGGAATGAGAAGGAATATGTGTTAGCACAACCAACATTAACAACATGAGGACCAAGTAGGAGGTAACAAGCAACTTTGTTGAGCTAGGAGAGGTGATACGGCTTAGGGTGTGGTTCAGTAGGAAGATCATGCTCTGCCACTACGATCTCTACAACCACGTTCTCACAACTGCCACTATTGATGAATCGGGTGCAGACTTTTCTCTTGATGCAAACCGCGTAATCATCACCATAGTTATCATAAACCGAAGCTGAGTCGATTTGCAGAAAAGACTCAGGATTACTAACCTCGATGAACAGGTTGGAATCCGGGGTGAAGGGATAGTCAGCGTCCGTGACAGTCACGTCATCGCGACGAAGCATAACATCCATTTGTTGGGATAGTAACTCGACCTGACGCCTCAGATCATCGTTTTCACGACAAACTGCTGCAATCTCCTCAGCATAATCAGCAACATCGTCGTAGGTGGCGGCCTGGCAAGTCCGTCTGCGAGGCGGCATCTTCCTGGAACGGTGAGGCTCTGATACCAACTGATGCAGAGTGCGGAGCGAAAGGAGGAATTCTATATCGAACTCGTTTATTCACGAAGAATACTGAGCAAGATAGATATCTAATTCGTTGATTCTTAGAGAATACCGAATAGGATAGTTTGAGTAGAACTCGTTTTTTGTGTTTATTTCATAAAAGTCTGAATTACAATGAGAGCTATCAAGTGCTTAAACAGAAAACTAATACCTAAAAGTCATAATACAATAAGGAAACTAAACCCCAAAACCCTAATTCGAATAAAGAAAATCAAAAACAGGAAATAATATCTGGACTTCTAAAAATACGAATTTAACCCTCCAGATGACCTCGAAAGGCCGAAAACCGGCGGGGCTCATGGAATCCATGAGTTTTGCTTGGGAGCCCGTTTCGACCCGAAATAGGATGGGACTTTGTCGAATTCGGACACTGATACCTTTTCTGTTCTCAATTTGGACTACATCAATTATGGTACCTACATGCATGGAAAAATGTTTATAATACATGGATGTTTACCGTAAACTTACATTCATTTGAACGATTAAAAACATGTTGTTCTCACATAAAAAGATAATTAGTTAACAACAACCCCATGAATAAAGGAAGCGATAGCCGCAGCTCTGCTAGGGTTTCGACTAGCACAAGGGTTTTGCGATTTTTTGGCTTTCCTTCGCACGCGATCATGAGCTCAAGGTCGTCGGAGGAGAGATCAATGTCCCCTATCTCGGCTGGTGAGGCAGAGAGTGGGATTGGGGGAGAGGGACGTCAGCCGGGAAGCCCGTGGCCGGAGATAATTGAGGAGGAACTGGATCGGGTCTCGTAGGGGAGTCGGCCGGGAAGTCCATGGATGGAACCGGACATGGAGGAGAGGGTCGGGGATGTGCTGGGCTGGCCGGAGGAGACGGAGAGGACATCTGTAACCCCAGTGCTCTCCTCTCCGGCGAAATGGTCTCCATGCAGAACAGAGGAGCGCATGGTCTTCTCGGCGATGCAGACAGCGGAGCCAAGGAGGGAGGATGGTCGGATGCCTCGTCGAGTGCATGCCATAGGCCCTCTCCCGAAGACGCGACGTCGTCCGATTATCCGGGCGGCGGAAGGGGTAGTGACGAGGGGGAGGATGAGTCGGGGGAGTCTCTTCGGGATGAGGCGGCTCTCATACTGATTGTGATCTCCTCGTCAACGGAAGTAACAGAATCGGAATCCCTAGAGGCGGCGGTGTGGCGGATCCAGAAGGGTAAGGCACTGGCGGCCATGCAGACGGAGGTCGTGCCTGTTAGGGTTCCGGGAGGTGCTGCTACGGGCATGGGCCTGATGGCGGACGCGAGACGTGCGGGCCATCCAGGTCGGGTTGGGCCGAACGGGCCTCACCAGCGTGCACCGCCATAGGGGGCCTGGCACCCGAGAGTGAGCTCGGGCCCGAAGGGCCAAGGACGAGGGCCTCATTCGGGATGGACCTGTGGAGGGCAGGAGGACGTGGCCTGATGGGCGGCACGTTACGGGCCGAAACCAGAGCAAACTCACGTTGTGGGGGCTGCGGGTCAGGGCTGGTCGGGTCAGGCGGGGGTCCGTACGGGTCAGCCGTATGGGGATCAGGGGTTTAACCCGTTTGGTGCTCGAGGAGGTCTTTCTCACCGAGAGGGGAACCAGGTGGGGGAACTCGGGTCCCAGATGGGGGCGATGAAAAGTAGGGAGGTGGTGGTACCGATGCAGGAAATCACAGGGCAGAGTAATTTGTATCGCTTTGCTCTGGCTGTCAAGGTCCTAACCTCTAGGAAATTTTACTGGAAGTCAGTGGCAGAGAGGTTGGAAGATGCATACGGGATGACAGTGGAGGCGAAGCCTTTGGTGGGTGGTCTCATTGCGTTCTTCTTCAAGACTGCAAAGGACAGTGAGAGAGTTCTGCTGGGAGAGCCTTGGTCTTTCAGGGATTCTCTGATTTTATTTACAGACCTCTGTGCCCACATGCAGGTCCAGGAGTTAGAGTTCCACTATTTCTCTATCTGGGTCCGAGTTTCGAATCTACCTATTGGGGCTTGGACGAGGGATGTGGGATTTCGGGTTGGGAATGCCCTTGGGGAGTGTCAAGGGGTGGATGTGGATAAGGAGGGTTTGTGCTGGGGTGATTTCATGAAGGTCAGAATCAGGGGGGACATACGAGTCCCGCTGTAGAGTCAATTGTGGTTCCGGATGTCTGCCTCCCAGGTACGTACTCGGTTGCTGATATCATACGAACAATTACCTGAACATTGTTTTGGGTGCTGCTGCGCTGGTCATCTGTTCCCGGTCTGCCCGGTGGTGGGAGGCAAAAGGGGCCCTTCGCTGAAAGGCCCGGCAGATCTGAGATCTGGCTTGGAAAGGGCGAAGCATGGGAAGGCGACGCCGGGTACAAATTGGACTTATTTGAGAGGCTGGGGGAAAGGGGGATCTTCGTCGGGTAGGCCACATACCCCTCCGAGGTTCCAGGAATCAAGGCTACAGGAGAAGCAACCGAGAGTCAGGGAGGAAGAGGCTCCGGTTGGTTGGCTCCCGCGGGAAATGTCGCCATCACTGTCGGGGAAGAAACGCCTGGAAAGGGAGATGGAACCGGAGGAAGAGGAGAACTCGGCGGCTTCAGAGGGGTCATCACATGCAGTGGAGGGGGCTATAAGCACCCCCGCCTCCAAGAATGAGTGCCTGGCGCCCCAGGAAGGGTTTGGTCGACTGTATACCCTTCCTGGCAGTTTGGTGGCATTGGTTCTGTCAACAGTCGAGAAGATGATTCCCTACCACTTCGGAGTCAGCAATCCCGCGTTCAGGATCCTTACTTATATCACTCAAGGGAGGACGACGCACGCTGACTTACCGGGGATGTCATCGGTCCACCATTGTTCAGTTATCACCTGGTTTACTCGACCAGTACTTTATGGTTGGCGCATATTGTATCGGTATTCACGGATGCTACAACAGTTCACCCCCCGACCGCCTCTATGCATATGAGCATCATTTACTTCTCAGTATTTATGTTCCAGTTTATGTTTCTTTACTTTATGAAATTGTAAGGGTCTTGTCGCTAGACGAGGCCCTAATTACCTTGCTTATTTAATAATATTGTCATTTCTCTCAAAAAAAAAGTTAACAACCCCAACAAAAAAAAAATCAAATATTTAAATCCCATTTGAATTTAGCCTTCCATAATTTTCCATTAGCCGCTCATAACATGAATAGAGAGTTTCAACACAAAACCGTTACTACATACAGATATGTAAAAACTTAAGACTAAAAACTAAAAACTAAAAACTAAAAACTGTTACTACATACAAAAATATAAAAGGGTGTGGATAATTGTCCTTACATATCCTAAACTCTGAGTGCAGGTGAGGTTAGGGTAGTACTTATCCAGTTTTTCGACACGATTTTTTCCAACTGCAATGAAAATAAAATAAATATAAAAATTTTAATTAATGTTCTGGCCTCTGCAAGCAAATCAAAACAGACAAATTACAATACATTCAACTTCACGTTAAAGAGTGAAAATATAGTTTAATTTTCCAACACACCATACTACGGACTGAATTAAGCAATCCATAGTTAGTTTTCGAACCATTGGACATCTTCCCAATCTTGGCCTTGCCTGGAAAAAGTATTTCATGAGCACATATTTTTAGATATGAAAAACTATGTTTAACTGGTCATATAAGAAAGTGAACCTTACAATAGCTGATCTTTACTATGACGTAGTTTTCCTCTCAACTTAGCAGGCTTCTAATCGTGAAGCACTTTCCAACTATGTTGATCATCCGCCTTAACCTGATAAATGTTTTAAGATTATATATTAAATGAAATGACCGTAATCCGTCGTGTAACACGAAAGAAAAGAAAAGAATGAACTATAGTAACGACAATTAAAATTTAGAGACAATCATTCAACAAACGGGAAAATTGGTTGGGGCAAGACAAAAATAAACAAACAAACAACCATATATCAAACTTTTTCCACAAGAACTTATCTCAATCTTGTATGAAGATTATGTCGGCGCCTCTTCAATGATTTCAGCAAAGTGTTGCACTCGTTTAATCTGTACATAGCATACCCATATCTTAGTATTCGTTGATGGTGGTATCGGGAATGTCTAAATTCCAAAATTAAAGGTTTAACATCAAAGTCAGAGCAATCAAACCTGAGAAAAAAAGAGCAAAGAAAAAATAAATTATGTTCAACAGAGCCAACGTAGCAATTCATTAAAGTACCAAACACCCACAGATTCTACAGAAAATAAAAGACTTCATCGACAATATGATTTAAATAGTAAATAACCAAGTATCAAACACCAAAATCTATTAATTACCGGTTTTAAACATAAGTCATCAACCAGAAAGGAAATTCTAAGTGAGTTTCAAATGGAAGAATTAGAAGGATATTTAGAATTCGATCGATCTCGGCTCAGATCATCAAATAGAAAATCAGATTGAGTTCATAGTCTAGAACACAAGAACATAAATCGATGTAAAAAAGCAAATGAGTTTTACTCGGATTCTATTCTGGCTCTTACCTGATAGCAAGTAACAATATGGAACCAACTTACCCATTAGGAAATGACACCAAATAGCCCTCACCCTTCACCAATCTTTGCATATTTTCCATATCACCGTAAGCTTCCGCAAAAAAAAAACAATATAGTTGTTAGCTTGTTCACAACAATTGACCACATTATATGGGCATTTATCATGAAACATTGAAATCTAATAATCATGATAATATCATAAATTAAATTATGATACATACTATTAGAATCACCTAGTGGAAATTCATGGTGCTTGCTAAAATAGATAAATTAATGTTTGATTTCAACTCTTAATTCTCATAATGCCCACTACTTAAGTTGCTATAACTAACTCGTGGAGATATTTTACCGGTAATTCATGCTTAATTAAGGAAAACAGAAACAAAACACTTATAATTATACATTCAATTTAAGAGAGTAAGGCACCTCATTGTAGTTCATACCTAATAGGCCAAAACCTTTATAGAAAAGACATTGGCCGAAACAATGCTAGAGCCTCCAAGTTAATAAGATATAGCCCTGCAACAAATGAACAGCTATTAATAAAACTGAGTGTAGATAATTAACTTAATCAATCAAATTCTAAATTTTATCATCATAACATTGATTATGAAAATGGGTGAATCTAAAAACTATTTGATGAATACTCACAATTGTATCTATAAGACTGATTGTAATATTTAAATACAAATAGTAAATAAATAAATAACATGAATGAGCAGAAGGAAGAGGGATGAGATGAGTGACCTTGGAAGAAAACAAAACCAGGAATAACATGTCGACCTTGCGACAGAGGGAGAGGACGTCAGAAGCATCGATTTTGCCGGTCCAATGATTCCGACCACCGCAAAACTAATGAAGATCAAAGATCAAGATGAAGAACAAATTGCACTATCTTTTGCAATTGAGATTTAAAAGGAACTCAACCCTAGAATAACTACAACAAAGAAAAGATCGTGAAGAGAGGGAAAAAATAAACCAAAACGGCAAGAGAGAGGTTACATCTGATTAGGAAACAAACCCTCAAAATAAAATATAAAAGAGATTGGCGAGTACGTGCAAGCATAGAGCGTGTATTGCGACTGAAATTTTTGGAGGGGGCGCGTGTACTGAACTGTTATTCTCCTTTTATATAATATAGATATGTATTAATATGGCCTGAAGGTAAGCAATTCAGTCAAATTATTTTCCTAATTTGGGATAATTAGGAAAAGGAAAATTTGAAAAAATATGCTTCATAATAGTATCTATTTTTTTTCTATGCTAGTATAACTCAAAATTGGAAAACTATGCCTTTTAAACATTTTAAGACAAAAATAACCTTCTAATTTATACAAAATTATTTATCTTACCCTCCTTATTTATCATCTTTTCACCAATCTTTTAAAAATAAATTGATGTTTAATTATTTTATTCGAATATATTTTCAAAATACATATTAATATTTTACATAAAAAAAATATTGTATTCAATATATTAATTATGAAAACCATATTTTAAATTATAAAAAAATCAAAAAAATAGGATTATTTTGATAAATTTTTAAAAATAAAATTTTGAATTTAATAATTCGTATAACTGAATAAAATATATTGTTTATAAAATCTAAGTTTTTTTAAAAAAAATAATTTTTTTTAATTTAAATTATATATATATATATATATACATATATCCAAATAATCTGATTTTAAAAAATTAATAAATTTGAATAAAATAGTTTTAAAATTAAAAATTGAATATAATAATTCATAAATTTCGATTAAAATATTATTTCATGAAGTGTAAAACATTTATTAAAAATTAATATTGTAAATTAGAATTATATTTTAAAAATATTTATCAAAATAATCTGATTTTTTCAAAAAACATAAATTAAAATATATTTTTAATAATTGAAGTAAATTTAATAAAAATTAATAATTTTGATATATATATATATCAATGATTTTAATTTACAATATGCTTTTTTCAAAAATATTTTAGATATCATAAAAAATATATTTTTTATATTTTATTAATTATTAAATTAATTTATTAATTTATTTTTCTTTTAAAATAGTTATAAAAATAATCTGATTTTCGAAAAAATAAATTAAAATGTGATTTTAATAATTAGTAAAATTGAATAAAAAAATTTATATAAATTTTTAATATATATTTCGAAAATATATTGTATTAATTTTATTAAAAGTGAATATATTTTCAAAATAGATGTGAATAGAAGATGAAAAATAGAGAATGTGAAACTATGAATTTTGTATCAATTAAAAGAAGGTTATTTTTGTTTTAAAACTTTTGGAAAGCATATTTTTCCAATTTTGGATTATGCTGGCATAGAAATAAAATACATGCTATTATGAAGCATATTTTTTCAAATTTCCCTTAGGAAAATAAGGACGCAAAATCAAGACGGTTGCGAACAAGAAATATGAATAGTTACGCCTAGGAATATAAAACTCTTCATGTACACTAAATCTTATCTTTCCTCTACTTCTTTCACAACTTATGATTGGTAAAAAAAATGCACGAGACGGATAGTTATAATGCATACTTTTGTTCTATTATTTGTACGATTGGTGATACATATATGTAAAGAAAATGAAATTGAAAGACAGAAAGCTATGCTAAGTTACAGAAACATAGAAGCAAACCATATGGCTCCTTCAAATGTCTTTAATGGATCGTGAAAGGGCCAAGTGTTGTCGTCACATGCACTGCTATTTACCTGGCTTTATTTGTTAAAAAATATTTAAAACAACGAGATATAAGATTTTCATTCAAAAGTTCTTAAAATATATAAAAGTATATGGACCTTTTAGGGTTTCTCCACTCAAAGGGCGATGGCGGCGTTTTCGTCACCATTGCTCCTAGAAACGTGATCGAGGGATCGGCGGCAGGGCGGAGAAGAGTTCTGCTTATGGGGACGTCGCTCGCTCTTCCATGTGCAAAGGTCGCTCCTCCCCGTTCATGGTCTTCGGTCACCGGAGGTGTTGCAACGGAGCGTGGCCGTGTGTCTCTCGTCCTCCCGACGTTGGAGCAACAGTCCCCCACGCTCCATCGATCGCGGGGAGGAGAGTGGCCTCAGGTTTTGCTCCTGGAGAAGCCACGAGGACTGCCGAGGGTGTTGCAGGTGATCGGTCCAGGTCAACGCCGGACTCGACATCGGAAAAGGGACGATCGCAAGGAGGGTCGGACTTTCGGTGGAACCGTGCCGGAGCGTCGTGGAGGTGGGACTCTTGGGCAGGGACATGAGGAACAGGCGATGGAGGACGAAATCGAGGGACAAAGTCCATGGCGGCCAGCTCCGAAGTTGACCACCAGAAGGAGGTGGCGGGCGGGTATGGAGTCGGGTAGGGTCCGTGATCCGTTTGGGAAGCATGCGTGGCCGGATGACCGGATCCGTACAGCACAAAACCAGAAAGTCACTGGGCCTGGGTGGACTTGTGATGGGTTTGGGCCTCGAGGATTTTATGGGCCTATCTTGGCTAATGAGGCGTGTTTCGGCGCAACATATACAGTGACGGGGGGTTCAAGGCACCCTCTCCTCGCGGAATGAGTGCGAGATGGTCCATGGGGCAAGTCGGGTATACCGACCCCCTGAATATAGGATGACAGTGGTACCATCAAGATCCGACTCAATGTTCCCCTACCAGCTCAAGGGTCAGCAATCCCGCGCTTTGGAACCTACTACTATCAGTCAAGGGAGGACGGTGCACGCTGACATCCTGGGGGATATTCATTCCACCACTATAAGAAGCTATAATAGGTCTGCTCGGCCGTTGAAACCGCGTTTAGAGATGCTGCATCGGTGTTCTTTGGACGTTGTCGCAGTACTACCCCCGAACACCACAAGATTCTACAAGAGCAATTTCGTTTATGTCCTGTCAGTATTTTCAATTTCCGTACTGTTGTATTTGACAGGTGTAAACATTTTCCATTTATAATATTCCTCGTATTTACTCAAAAAAAATATATATATTTAGCATTAACAAAATCAAATTAGGATTGGATAGGCACTGATTTAGTGTCTCTTGTCAATAAATGAGTTTTTCGATTGTTATCTTAATCGTATATTCGAGTTTAACATCTTCGATAGACTCCCATATACACTAGGCCTACAATATATCAGGTATCACTCTGTATTATAACACGAGTATGATCGGATTGAACCACCCACTTAAGGGCCTCCTGAATTGTCACAACTTTTGCAAACTTCGCCCCGTATACCGTGGGAGGAGTCTGTTTATTTGTAAAGCTTATTCTGGCTCTTCTCTCCCGTATGTATTGTTCCATATATCATGACCCAATTATATATTAGTATGAAAATTATATGCATATTAGATACGGCTTGACTGAAATTAAACTTCACAATTATATATAAAATAGATTAACATAGAGAAAAAAAGCGCTCTCTCGAACCCAAAAGGTTGCACAGAACCCTAAGGGTTGTCTCTTGAACCCAAAGGGGTATAGCCACCTCCACAGTCATGGTCTCCAACGCTTTTCTTCGATCAAGCAATGACTTGATGCATACCACATGGAGGCACACGTCTCCCCCGAACTTTAGGGTTGTTTTTGAACCAATAGGTTTCTCTCTATCATCATCGGCACGCCGTCGCCACTGTCCAAAGCTCCGCCCCTCTCTCCCCCACGCCGCTACCACCGCCCACGGATCCGGCCTACCTCGATCCACATCGCCGCCTCCGCCCACGGATCAGTCCTCCCTCCCTCCACATCACCGCTACCAGCCACAGATCTGTCTCCTCACTTTACACGCCGCCGCCATCGATCTCCTCGTTTTCCACGCCACCGCCATCGACAACGGTGCTCAACCACCGATCTGGCCGACTATGCACCAGCCCCACGTAGCTCCCGGAAAGGATCAATCAAACTCGAGCATCAACGATCGGAGCAATCCTGGAGGGTCGTTGGATTTGGGACCCGGGAGGAGGGATGTTAGGTCGGGATCTGTATCCTCGACAACCAAAGCCGGTCACCTCGAGACTGGACGGCTCATTTTGGGTCGACCCAATTATATATCAGTATGAAACCTTACATGTATATTAGTACAACTTGACTGAAATTAAACTTCACAATTCAGTCTAGACTTAAGGTTTTAAACTGATTTTCATTGAAACACGTATTAATGAAAGGTGAGTTCGATACAATTTGTCTGGGACTTAAAAAAAGCAAATCATCACAGAATTTCTTTTTTGAAACTTCATTTATAGAAATTAATTCAATTCGTAAGAAGTGCGATACGCCACTCCCAATTCAGGTGGCCAGTACTGCAGAAACCAGGTGGACAGCCACCTTATGGTTTGTGGGAAATCAACACGGATGGAGCTTTGTTTGCCTCAACAGGACAGGTGGGAACAAGATGGATATGTAGGGATGATAGGGGTCTCCTCACCCGAGCTAGATCAGTATCGTTCCATGGACAGGTGGGAATAAGATGGGTATGCAGGGATGATGGGTATGCAGGGATTGGTTGAAGCTTTTGCTATCATAGACGCACTTCAATGGATAGTACAGAGCCCGCGCCAGAGAGCCATCATCAGGAGTGATTGCAAGGTAATAGTGGATATGATCTACAAGGGAAGAACATCTTCTTCACCTATAGGGATAGTCGTAACTAATTGTAGCTCCCTATTATCTAAACTCGAGTATGTGCAACTCGAATTTGTTAAGTAGACAACGAACAAAACAGTTAACTAGCTTGCCAGAACATCATGTTCATCATTTGTCTGGGAGTGGCATGAAGGTCTATTCTGGAGCCACTTCAAGGATCATTATTACCGACATTTAATAATAGCCCTCGTTTATCTCAATTTTTTTTTCTAGTAATGTCAGATCAGAAAGGAGGATTAAAAAGGAGAGAGAGAAATAGAACCTCTTACACGAGAGCAAACATACCATATGAAACCAAAACATGAAAATAAATGCAATCAATTCCCTCGAATATTTCTCAAGCTATATGTATTGCACGATCTATAGCCCTATGACGTACATATTTTATGATCTTCACAATCCCCTAATCTCCCCCACAAGAAGAAGAAAAATATAAAGTTTATGTGAGGACTCGCAGCATCACATTCATTAGCCATGGCAAGCTATGGCCGAGTGTCGCAGGTTGTCCTGCTCCCAGTCCTCGTCCTCTTCTTCTTCCTCTGCATGTATTCCTTAAACCCTAGCCATAATGTTACTACCTTATTCACTTCCTTTTTCTTAAGCACAACGAAATCCACTTCCTTTCCGGCCACCGCCTCGTCAGTTTTCAAGGTATAACAAATATAGTATTGTTTTCTTTGCGAAGACGGTTTAATATATATATTTATTTAATTTTGTTTGGTGTGAAGAAAAGTGATGCCGGAAAAATAGAAGAGGAGTTGGCCGGAGCCCGGTCGGCAATTCGCAATGCGGTTCTTCACCGGAACTACACGTCGGACGAGGAGGAGAGCTTCGTTCCTACCGGGCCTGTTTACAGAAATGCTTATGCGTTTCATCAGTTAAGTTCTTTACAACCATAAAACCACCACTTAGTTTGCCACTATTAAATTTTATTTTATTTATTATTCGGTAATTAGTAAGACTTTGAATATAATATAAAACCACACGTTTTGCATTAATTTTCACCAATGCCATTCCTCCCGGAAAAAGGTAACATTCTTTCTTTTGGAAAACACAGTATCTTGACTTATATTTGTGTTTGTGAAATTTGGAAAATGTAATTAATTGCGCATTGAGAAAATCTAATTACTGAAAGTCCATGTGATCTGTTCGTGATTTTCTTGCTTCATTTACGCAATGTGAATTACGGGTGTTCTTAGCAACAAATTAGGGTTTGTAATTAGATTCATAACAAATTAAGTCACCTCGAATTGTAGATTTGTAGAGTAGTAAGGAGTGGTGTTGAATATAATTTAGTATTTGTAGGTTTGCCCCATAATATCTTTAGTATTTGACAACTTTTACACAATACTTTCAGGCAGACATTGACTTACACAACACTAAAAAAACAAACCTGTTCCTATAATATTGCTGTAAGTCTCTAGTTAGGTGAAAATGGTTCCATAAGTAATATTCCTGGATAATATATCATTAATATTGCTAAAGGGAATATTGACTTAGAATATACATAAATTTGCATAAAAATATTATTTATCATACATTAAAAAAAATAGTGACAAATTGTCTCAATCCAAAGAAAAACGGTATATTCTAATTTATCAGTTTACTTAATTTAAATAATTAACTACACCATTAATAAGAATTAATGAAGGGTATAAATTAATCCGCTCAAAAAAAGAGTCTAAGTTAATCAGTTCAAAAAACAGAGTATACATTAATAAGTTATTGGTATCAGGGTTTAATCACTAGTATAGATGCAAATATAAGTCATTTAATCAAATTATGTAATTTTAGTATGCCAATCATATTCACCCAAATCAAATCTCTTGTCACAAGAGATCAAATCCTGATGGGAACAATAAAAGTGTTAAGTAACGAATATACATTTGTTGTATTGGATCTATATTGGATGCGTCAGTATTTTTATAATCTATATATACTCTTCAAATTAATTAGCATGAGAGTAATTAATGGATTAAACTCGTTTTTATTAGGAGTCACATTGAGATACTCTTCAAATTAATTAGCATGAGAGTAATTAATGGATTAAACTCGTTTTTATTAGGAGTCACATTGAGATGGTGAAGAGATTCAAGGTGTGGGCCTACCGGGAAGGAGATAAACCCTTGGTTCACGATGGGCCCATGAAGCACATCTACGCCATTGAAGGTCATTTCATCGACGAGATGGAGAGCGGGAAGAGCCCATTCATGGCCCGTCATCCTGATGAAGCACACGCCTTCTTTCTCCCCGTCAGCGTCGCCTGGATCGTCCAGTACATATACATTCCCATCACAACCTACGATCGTGATCAACTAGTCCGCATCTTCACCGACTACATCCGCGTCGTAGAAAACAAATACCCTTACTGGAACAGAAGCAGCGGAGCCGACCACTTCATGGTCTCCTGCCATGATTGGGTACGAACCTAGTACTCCACTCTTAACTTCGTTATTTTTAAGGTTGTCGTAATATAATCCAAAAACTATATTTTCTACTTTTTTTTATCAGGCACCGCAAGTGTCACGTGACAATGCTGGTCTGTACAAGAACTTTATTCGAGTGCTTTGCAACGCCAACACTTCTGAAGGTTTCAAACCGGTCAGAGACGTTCCATTACCGGAACTCAACATTCCTCCGCGATCGCTGACCGTGCGACAGCCGGAGAGTTCACCGGAGAACAGGACAATCCTGTCCTTTTTCGCCGGAGGGTCGCACGGGCACATAAGAAAAGTCCTTCTGGACCGGTGGAAAGACAAAGACAGCGAGGTCAGAGTCCACGAGTATCTACCCGAGGGTGAAGATTACCACGAGTACATGGGAAAGAGCAAGTACTGTTTGTGCCCGAGCGGGTACGAGGTCGCGAGTCCGAGGCTCGCCGAGTCGATTGCCGCCGGTTGCGTGCCGGTAATCATATCTGACCACTACTCACTACCGTTCAGCGACGTTCTTGACTGGACCAAATTTTCCGTAACGATTCCGGTGGCGAAAATTGCGGAGATTAAGACGATATTGAAGGGTATTGGGAATGACGAGTACTTGGAAATGCAGAGGAGGGTAATGCAGGTGCAGAGACATTTTGAGCTGAACCGCCCGGCTAAGCCGTTTGATGTTTTCCATATGGTGCTACATTCGGTGTGGCTCAGACGGCTCAACTTCAAGCTAGGCCATTTATTACCATGATACATACTTGTTACCGTTTGTTATTATTATGATTTTATATATGTGAATGAATCCCTGGAGTACGCACTCATTTTTCTAAGTCGGGCGATCCCATATTTTTTTTTGAGCATATAAAGGATTTTATTAGATGAAACGAATCAATATAGAACCAAAACAAAATTGTAAAACGAAAGAAATGAGGAAAATGGTAAGATTAGAGTTTTAACTCGAATGTATCAGATGCTAATTTTATAATTAAGTATCCGACTATGTGAGGGAAGAAGATGGGTGGACATGCTCCACAATTTTGACTAGTCAGTTGCACCTCACAATACTTATTTCCTGACTCGCCTGAAAATGCGTGTCCCGAAATATATAGATCGGTTGACGGAGGGGTAAGCATCCAGGGAGAACTCCAGGGAACGGGGGAAACAGGATGTCGGTCGAGGTCCGACCATTGTAGGGCGAGGTGTGTATTCCAATCCACACCCTGGTGCTCGTCCATTGCCTCATTGGGCATGGCGAGGTCGCGTCGCAAGCCTCGCCTGATTTTCGTAACCCTCAAGGGATTTCGTGCGTAGTCCCCGACAGCTTAATTATTGAGTCTCCTTGAGGATTTCGAGGATCAGAGCAATTACAAGTAAAGTCGTTTCTTCATGATCAACATCACTTGTAATTAAACCGTCAACACAAGGTTCATAAACTTCACCTACCAGTACACCACCGATCTAAACAGCTCCATCATACATGACATCTTGAGTTGTGGTGTCATTCTTCACAAATGCTTGGCTTAGGACCACCTCAGCTTTGATTGTCCGAATCCTAATCGAAATTACTAGGGATGGGTTTGGTCGTGCCGCGATCGGGTCATCTCCATCCTCCCGGTGAAAGTAGCGGGGCATGGATCCCTTTAAGAAGCGTGGTACGGGAGGGGTGAAACACGTTGGCGATGGTGGTTGATTGATGACGAGGGGGTCGCCGAGGAGCGGCCATTGATGATTGGTTGGCTGGCAAAGCTCAAAGCACGCCACACCTGGTTGTGTCAAAGTATGGAAGTTGTTGGTTTTGGTTGATTTGGTGTAGCATGAGGGTGCATTCAACCTTTGTCAGGCGGGTCCGACATGAGACGATGGTGATGTGAACCAGAGGTTGGTAGATAAGCGAATCTTGAGACGGTGCATCTATATGTAGTTAGAGAGATTTGTTGGGCTAGACTTTAAACTTTCTGAAGGACTTATGGTGCAGAGGAGGGAGGCGGTCCAAAGGCGTCGGTGGGTGGAGGGTGGAGAAGATCGCCAAGGGACGAGCCTCAATGATGGGTTGTCGAAAGATTTACAGAAGTTGCCAAATACGGTTGTTCCAGGACATGGTGACTGTTGGTGCGTGGTGAGTGACACAGTAGGGGAGAGTAGCCAGACAATGGTGGTCGGAGATGTCAACGACGAGTACGGTGGCTTGATGTAAGGGGCAACGCGATGTCAGGGACGACGCAGTGTCGAAGGTGAAAGAAAAAGCACTAGGACAACAATTTTAGATGATTTCGGTGGTCCCATATTTGAATATAATTTATTAATTTTTAAGATAACTATTTTTAATTTTGAAACGATAAAAATATAAATTGTAGAGGCATATGCAAATACTTATAACATAAAGTTAGCCAGTGTGCTCGCCTCTTCCTTTCTCTTTGTGAGATCTAGGGTTTGTAACGACGGTGATAACTTCCAGCAACAAAGCGACGGCAAGGGACGGGACGACGACGACGACGATGGCTGGTGGGTCTTCTCCAGCATCCTCCCATCTAACTTCACGCAACGTGATCACTCCCCATCATTCTCTGTCTCTAGTCTCCATCGCGAGTCGGAGCCACAATAATGGAGGGTATAGGTGATGCAGGTGTATTTTAACACATAAAGGCCACATTATATCGAGTTATATAGGCCTTTAGTCTCATTTCTTATCATATATTTACGGTTAACATGAATAATTATTTTTCTCTATGTGTTCGGTGTTTCGATGGAATACTGACGCATTTGGGTGTTTCGTACAGGTGGATTGTCAAAAGGATCGATTTTGTTCGTTCCAGAATATATGCATGACTGGTCTTGTTTTGTAGGTCTTGAAAAGATAAATACTTTGTCGCAAGAACGAGATCAATCGGAGTCCAAACTAAGCCGGAGCGAGCACAATAACGAATTAGGAGCAAAAGTGGACCAGCGAGTCAGAGCCTAACGCCTGTCCAATCGCCACTTCCCCTCTGCGCGACACGTAGCGCCGCCGGTTTCCCCTTCATCTAACGCGGGTCCCAGCCTGCCCAGCCTAGCCGACTTTTCCCGCCCATGCACGTGTGGCCTGCTCCTCGGCCGACACCTGGCCTGCTCCAACCGCCACCCCTCCTCATGTCGACACATGTCCCTCAGCTTTCTCCTCTCCCTTTTGGCTGAGTGTTCTTTCCTGATTCGTTCTAACCCCTATGTGGCGTCTCAATATCATATATGACGGTTATAATGTTAAAAGAAGTGTGAACAAATTTGTTATGCATCTGTTATCCCTTAATAGTCAGAGAATATGTTTCTTGTACTAATAATGAATGCTATGTGAATTAGTATAGTCTAAAATTATATGCTTAGAATCAAAGCTTATAAGTTATATTCCTCAAATGACACTTTTTCTAAATTTAATTTTTATATTAATGATAAAATTTGTATGATATCTTATTATATAAATTATGATTATGATTTCTTTTTGGGAATTGTGGAAGGCCAGAAATAAAGTGGTATGGAAATATACACCACAGCCGGCCGCCAACATATTTCAAACGACCTTTCATCTACAGGTAGTTTGGCTGGAAGCCAAGAAGAGGAAACATCAAGCACAGACAAGCTCCCGTCAATCACAGGTAGAGGCACCAGAATCCTGGGAACGACCCGATCAAGAGACGTGGGCCATAAATACAAATGAGGCGTTGTGTGCGGCAGCAGATAAGGTAGGAACTGGTTGGATATGCAGAGATGACAGGGGGCAACTCACGGGGGCCCGATCTGCATCTTTTCACGGATCTCAGAACCCGGAACTCGTGGAGGCATATGCGATTCGTGACGCACTGACGTGGCTACTGTAGTATCCGAGGCAAAGAGCGTTTTTGCGAAGCAACTGCAAGTTCATAGTGGATATGATCAGGAAAGGAGAGCGTCTGCTATCTCCTTTGGGAACAATTGTCACAGATTGTAATTCCCTTTTAGCTAAACTCGAGTGCGTGCAACTCGATTTTGTAAAACGGACAACGAACAAATCAGCTCATTGGCTTTTCAGGGCGGCTTGTTCTTCCTCTGTCTGTCATTGGCAAGGGGCTCATATCCCTAGCCTCTTCAAAATATTATTATTGTCGATACTTAACTAAAATATCATATATCCTAAAAAAATGATTATGATTCTTATATCAATCAGATTAATATGAATCTTTTTAATTACACTTAAAAGGAAAAATTCAACCCATAAAAACAAGAAAGAAGGTGAAAATCACAATGAGATATACATGTCCTCTTTGTATTTAAGATCATATTCACTTTCTCAAAATAGGCATATTTCCTTTAAATATTAACAAAAAGATTAAATGATTTAATTTAATGTCTTATTCACTTTCCAAAAATGACCATCTTACCCCCACAAATTCAAAATTCTTTGTCACCCTTTTACCTTTACAACTAATTGACTCCGTATAAAGCCCCATTTCATCAATTGAATTGGCTGGGTCACCAATTCTGTGTGCCACGAAATCAACTTGATCTTCATCGTTTCTTCTATTTATACACACTCATATACATATATGTATATATATAGGACACAGAAATCAGAGAGACGACATAGAGAATTGAATCAATAGGAAGAAACATGACAGCTGAATCAGCGTGTAGCAAGCATTTGATGCTCTTCCCATCTCTCCTTGTCCTCTCTCTCTTCTTCTACTTGCATCCTCTTGATCCCAAGCACAATTTCACCAACCTCTTCTCTGCTTACTCTAAACTCACCACCCACACCACACCCAACTCACAGCACCCTAACCAAGACCACACCAACTTCACTCTACCTCCGGCACCGGCACCACAACCTTCCTCCGGCAACCACGCGCCACTCATTAACAAGCCCATCAAAGTACGTACGTATATGTGTATATATGAAGTGGCTTCCAATTCCATGGATTTTCGCTTTTTTTTGTCAACACTGTATATATTAAAACACCGATTCTTTGAAATAAAGAATATGACGGAATATGATAGATCTTGGCTTTTGATTCTTTTAATTAATTTACTTTTTTTATGGGTAGAAAAAGATTGGGTTGGAGAGGATTGAAGATGATTTGGCACGAGCACGAGCGGCCATCCGCCGAGCTGTTCGGTCGAAGAATTACACGTCGGAGAAAGCTGAATCATTCGTTCCCACATCAGGAGCTGTCTACAGAAACCCATTTGCATTTCATCAGTTAAGTTTTGTGAGTTTTCTTCTGTTTTTTCATTCAATTTAATTAATTCACATACATTCCTCTTCCTCTATCAATAATCTTGGTCAAATAGAATGTACATAGTTATCGTAACTCCAAGGAATCATCCGTTCATTGGTCACATATGCTAGATCTTAATTACTATTATTTTGTTTTTTTGTTCGCTGATTTTGTATTTAATTATTTCCTGTTTCTTTGACATTACACGGTTGTTTCCGTTTTTATCACCGATTTTATTTATGAAAATTAAATAAATAGATATTCATTCTGTGGCAGAATATCGAGTATGATCACTTTTGGAATGATGGTCCATGATATTAGATTTCTCTCTTGTATTAATCTGGCCGACTCTATATAATTACCATTAAATTCCAGGGTTGACTTGAGATCCAATCCCTATTCTGGAGCGTACTTTCTTATGCAAAGGCTCGTGGCCTTGATTTCATGCAAGTTTCGAAAGATTGACCGTTTGAATCTCAATATCCGTGACATTATAATAAAACTAATCCTCTTTGTTCGTAAACATTTCGAATTCACAACTTGTCATCATTGTCCGTAGTTGATGGCTTGATTCGCACTCCATGCTTGTAACGGATCGAGATGACAAAATGTCTATATTCAACATCTTTACAAGACAAATCCTCCCCATTATTATTAATTTGAGTGGGATTGCTTGTTATTAAAATCAAATTAAATTAATTTTGGTTAGAGTTTGGATTAAATGAACAGGAGTCACATAGAGATGGAGAAGAGATTGAAGGTGTGGGTGTACAAGGAAGGGGAGCAGCCCCTAGTGCACGACGGTCCGGTGAACAACATCTACGGCATCGAGGGTCAGTTCATCGACGAGATGGAGAGCGGCAAGAGCCACTTGATAGCTCGCCATCCTGATGAGGCGCACGCTTTCTTCCTCCCCATCAGCATTGCGGCTATAGTCAATATCATGTACAAGCCTCTCGTCACCTACTCGCGCGACCAGCTGAACCGGCTCGTCTTGGATTACATCCACGTCATCGCCCAAAAATACCCTTACTGGAACCGCAGCAACGGCGCCGACCACTTCCTCGTATCTTGCCACGACTGGGTACGTGTACATTATACCAGTAGTACTAGGTTGTAATAAAATTAATTATATTGGTTTTAAATATATATATATATATATATATATATATATATATATGTCATCAGGCACCATATATTTCGGAGGCGAATCCGAAGCTGCTCAAGAACTTCATACGAGTGCTGTGCAACGCCAACACATCCGAAGGGTTCGTCCCGAGCCGAGACGTGTCGATACCGGAGATCAACATACCGCCGGGACAGCTGGGACCACCGCAATCCGATCTGTCGCCGAGGAAGCGAAGCATATTCGCCTTCTTCGCGGGCGGAGCGCACGGGTACATAAGAAAACTACTGTTGGAGCAGTGGAAGGGGAAGGACGAGGAGGTGCAGGTCCACGAGTACCTAGACAATAGAGACGCGAAGAACTACCTGAAGCTGATGGGGAAGAGCAAGTTCTGCCTGTGCCCGAGCGGCTACGAAGTGGCGAGCCCGAGGGTGGTGACGGCCATCCAAGTGGGCTGCGTGCCCGTCATCATCTCCGACTACTACGCCTTGCCGTTCGGGGACGTTCTTGACTGGGGGAAGTTCACGATTTTCATCCCGTCGGCGAGGATCCCGGAGATAAAGACCATCTTGAAAGGGGTTTCGGATCGGAGGTACCTGATGTTGCAGAGGAGGGTCAAGACCGTGCAGAGGCATTTCCTAGTCAACCGCCCCAGCCAGGACTACGATGTCATTCGGATGATTCTTCATTCTGTGTGGCTGCGGAGGCTTAATTTCAGGCTGCCTTATAATTCTTCTTCTTCTTCACTTTGATCACAGGTTTTATACATACTTTTGTTGTTGTAATCAAGCTATAGGAAATAAGTGGAGATAATGTGTAACGCATAAATGAAATAGGGGCCAGGGATTTTAAATTGTTACCGGATCAATCCAACTCATTTTTTTGATCATTTAAAGAAATCAAAATTTCATATTTTTAAGCAAGAAAGTGATATGTCTCTACATCTCTTGTGATGGCTAGAGTTCCCACGTCAAGATCAATCTCGTATTTGTAGTTGGAATGTTTATGTTTTTATCGGCATAATTTAAATCTTTTTTGAGGTGAAAGAGGAGTTACAAGGTCATGCTACGGATACACAAAATATAAACACCGAGATGATTATAAGCCGACTTATAAGGGAAATCCAAAACAAAAACAAAAAAATGTACAAGGCATGAAACAGACAACAAACAACCTTCCCAAAATTGAACTAAGAACTGCAGCACAAGAGATGAACTTCCATCAAACACGAGTGCCTAACTTGCAGCATAAGCAACCAAAAGGACGAGATGAAAGAGGATGAAGAATACTTGCTTCCCAAGCAACCACAGGAACTTAAACCACAATAGAAAATTCTTCAGCAAGCAACCACTGAAACGAACCGAAATAGAACACCATTATGAAAAAAGAAGAAGAGATGCAACATCTACAAGCCTAGATGCCCACACGAACCAACATAACATACCTGTGAAGACCGCTCCGGTGTTAATCGGTTTAAGTTCTAAGTTTTCGTTCGATCGGAACGTCGAGGGTGTTTTTGGGTTTAATCTCTTCTTCGTCAAAAAAAATTTGAAATTGAATTTTGAATCAGTTTTACTTAAATAAGCAAAAAGGTTTAAAAAAAAAAGAGTTGGACCGGACTGACCCAACCAGACCCGCAGGCCCGGCCAGGCCAGGCCCGATCCCCTCGCTTGGGCCGTGAAGCCAAGCCCGCCTGAGGCCCGAGTTCTGCCAAGCCCGTTTGAGGCTTGGGTATAAAAACCAAGGTTTGGGTTCTGAAACCCTAACAGCTCCTCCTCTTCTCCATTCTACTGAACGCCCCTCTCTCTCCCTTTCTTCTTCTTCTTCGCAGACCTGTCCCGACCACCGCCCCTCACCGTCTCTCCCTCGTCCTCACCCTCTCAGCCACGACGTCACCCTCGTCTCCGAGATCCCCACCTCTTTCCCCCTTCTCCTATTCGTTCCTCCGCACGTCGACAGAGCTTCCGGCACCGTCGCCGTCTGTTGACGCGCGTACGGTCGTGCCGAAGCTTGTCCGGTGCCGTGAATCGCCGGCACCATCGCGTGGACTCACGGGGAGTCTCGCCGTCCCAAAACCGACCCAGCCGCCGCCCGTCTTTCTCCTACGGTGAGCATCTCGATCCCGATGAGTGTGGTCGCCGGCGGCGTCTGCGCCGGTGGTCGAAACTTCTAACCCGAAATTATCTTCTCCCCTGTTTTGTTTCTTCGAGTTTTTGGTGAATCTGGGTAGCGTGGTTTGGAAAGTTATCATTTCTGGATCTGGTTAAGACGGAAACTTGTTTTGGATCTAGTCAAAGATGGAAATGAAAATCATTTTTGTTTGACAGAATTGTGGTTAAAACCAAAACTGATTTAAGTTTAAAAGGATTCAAAACCAGATTTTTATCAAGAGGAACTTGAAACGGGACTTTTGAACAAAAACCGTGTTATGAATCTGAGCGTTTGGGGAAACTGGATATTAATAAACAGGACGTTAAATCGAACTTAGAACGGACTAAAAGTGTGACGATGAATCGGGCACCTCGAGACTCGTGCCAAAACTGTACCCCGGGAAGTGTGCCCCGAAACACGAACCTCGGGAAACGTGCCTCAAAACACGTACATCGGGATCCGTGCCTCGGGAAACGTGTACCGGGTTCTGTGCTCGGGTGCTCGAACCCGCTTCGTCGTAATCCCGCTTTTAGCCCGCTCGAGTCTAACAGATAACTTTTGAATTTAAATCGACACCGTCGTACCTTTTTAAATCAATTGTGAAACCGGTTTTAATTGTGGCCTTCAGTTGAACTTAGAGTCCGACTTCGATCGAAGAGAAGACCGGAAGTAGCGAGCCAGGACGTCAGCAGCCAGGAGACGTAGCGGTTATTCTTCGGTTGAGGTAGGGAAGTAGCGGATACCGGTTTAATTGCAGAAAGTTACTAGTATGCATGCTAGGTTTAATAAAATTGGAAAGACGTTTATATCAGCTAATAACCGGACGAGTCGTAGTAACATGTAGGATGAGAACAACTAGAGTAGTCGATTGAACTGTGAACCTTTACGTTTCTATCTTGGGATTTGATGTGCTGGTAGACCGGCCTTGTCGAGCCGTAGGTTGTGTGTTGTTTTGGAATTGCCTGATTGTTGGTTGAGATGCTTGCCGTGTGAGTCGGTGTCGTTAGGTTTAATAGACAAGATTAGTATACCCGTTGAGCATGTTGTTGTTATGTATGGGCGAGTGTGCCGTGGTTGTGTTAATCTGAAGCCTTGGTTGTGTGATGGTCGGGTGAGTGATAGACCGACGTGACTGGTTGTGGTAAGATTGTTGGGCTCGGTAAGCCGTGTGTAATTATGACAATTGTAATATTTATCTTGTTGTGTGTTCCGAGAAAAGACGTAACTAGAGTGATACTTGCACCGTGGGATAGTTCTGGGGTAGTGTGTCGCGAGGCCAAGGATGGCGTGTTTGTTACCCGAGTCTATGTGACGGGAAGATTATACCCGAGTCTACGTGACGGGAAGATTATAGTCCTGAGTCTACGTGACATGAAGATGTTCGACTGAGGGATTTTCGGTCTAGGATGTTACCCCGAGTCTACGTGATGGGTAGGTGTTGGGACTGAGGTTTCGCGTTACGGTACGACATAAATGGCTGGGTGCATTCGGTGGTGTTGGGAACTACCGGTCGGGTTATGGGTTTGTTCTGCTGAGTGTTCCGGTACGATATGAGGGTGTCGGGCTATGGACAGCCGACCGAGTAGGGGACTGCGGTACAGGACGTGTTATGCCTTTACAGTTTACTTTATGTTTGATGGCGTGTTATTTGGTGTGCTGGTTGCTATCTGTGCTGTTTGTCGTTATGGTTGTGAGCGCGAGTTGGTCTTGAGTTGAGGATTGTGGTTACGAGCCCCGTTGGATATTAGTTGTGTGCTGTACTAGTATGCCCTAATTGGACGGTTACCCGTGGTGGTGAGCGCTTGCTTATAACCTTAATTACTTTTCCTACTGAGCGAAAGCTCACCCCTTACCTTGTTGTTTTTCAAGTTCTAAGCGGGAAGTGTACTAGCCGGATGCTCGACGCTTGGGAGCTACGAGGGTCCTAGGCTAGATAGTTTAGAGACGTACCGTTTTATTTGAACTGTTTTACCGTTGGTTTTTACCGAGCTGTGACTCGTGTGGTGTTTTAAAGTTTTTAAAATTATGAGTTTAAGACTTATTGGCTTTATTTTCGTTTAAAATTATTATTGTTTTAGTTCACGTCTCGAGTCTGGTCCAAACCGGATTTGGGGCGTGAAAATACCAAAGGACAACAACTAGAACAACTTGAGCGAAGGACTAAAACCAAAACGAATCAACGTAGCTGAGGAGGAACAACTTCAACAGACAAGACCAACAGAAAACAAACACAAAGCCAACATACTCAACATAGAGCCAACACACTCAACCTAAGGTAGCTACTCACACACAGAGGAACAGAAACAGAAGAAGCCTAAGAACAGACACCCCACACACAACTAAGGTAGGATAACAAGAAACAAAGCACCCAAACTCATCACAACTCACCAAGCCACCAAAACCCACCCAAACTAAACCAAACCAAACCAAAATTAAAGCGAGAGATAGAGAAGAAACTTTGCTTGCACCACAATAATTAACAACCTGCAACAGAGATCCAGAAAGCTTGCACCACAAGCCACAACATCAATCAACAGAGATCCAATAAGAGAGCTATATATGAAGACCAAGAACTCAGAAACCTGAGAAGGAGATCAAGGCCAACAAAGAGACACAACCACCAGAAATCAGAAGGAAGACGAAGAAAAAATAGAGCAACAGTGGAGAGAAGAGTCGTTGGAGGACCGTCGTTCACATCGGATGAAAGCTCTGAAGAATGGGCCTCTAGCCTTAGACAACATTACTAATCATTAAGAGAGGATCATGATGCAATATCGTTAGGGCTCTATGATTACGACGACACGTAGTTGATGGGTTCGAGCAAAGCCAGTCACGAGTTTGATGTACACCTTAATTGTGAGTTACTATTTGGGTCTGGCCTTAAATCATCCTTTTCTGACGGCAATCAAGAGGCATTTTCAGTGACCTCGCATTCAGACAGATTTTATCCTAATTAGTCATGTTCTTTAACTCAAATAAGCCTTTTAGGTTATTTCCCGTAAGTCACCATAGAACAAATACTATACCGAGAACAAACAAAGAGTTGCTGACTTGTCACTTGTATCACGTAAGTCACCATATGGGTGATGGTCATAGGTACTTGTCACTTGTATTTACACAAGTCAGATGTCATTAAAAAACCGCTCTTGATGAGTATGAGGTTTGTAATAGAAGCATGGCGATGCATGTGATTTGTCACCTACATTCCTCATTCACGATCAAGAGAACTACTTGAAAGACTAAATTAGAAAGGATGACAGCTCCATGCCTTTTTTAGTCATGACATCGCCAAGCTAATTGTAAGAACCGCCCCCGGTCGATCCCGGTCAAACCGGCGATTTTCGGCGAAAGTTGACCTTTTGACGGAAAAGTCAACCGATG
Organism: Erodium maritimum; assembly: GCA_963921825.1. Classification (NCBI taxonomy): domain Eukaryota; kingdom Viridiplantae; phylum Streptophyta; class Magnoliopsida; order Geraniales; family Geraniaceae; genus Erodium; species Erodium maritimum. The sequence continues at coordinate 37,464,912 of OY997588.1, forward strand.
ACTTCAAGAGTCATTCGGGACCTTTCCGGGACCTAAAAAGCTTAGCCGTCGTTACGGTTAGCTTAGTTGGGTCGTTTCCTTTCAAACGGTCTCTTTTGTGAAAAAGTCAACCCAGTGTCAATTTTGGTCAAACCTTAAGTCTTAAAGAATTAATTAAATGTGCTGAGATTTAAATTGGGTATAAGTGGTCCCCACATGGACACTTGTCCATGTTGGCTTGGGGGAGAAGAAAGGAGGGAGATTTGACCATTTTTCCCCCACTTGAGCCTTGGAGAGGGAAGAAGCTTAAAGGGGCATTCTAGACTATTCTCACCTAGGTTTTAGGCACCAAATGAAGGCATTTCAGCCCATTTATTCAAGGGTAGCCGAAATTTAGAGAGAGAGAAAAAAGAAAGAGAGCTATGGAAGCTTGAAGAAGAAGAAAGGAGGAAAAAGGGTGTCTTGAACTAATTTTCTACTCAAATCTCATCAACATCACTAGTTTCTTCTTCTATTCTCCATTTCTAGGTAAATCATCAATCCTTTTTCATTTCCATTGAAATTTAGATTGTGGTTTTGGGAGAAAAAAAGGATGAAAATGGTTGGTTTCAATGGGTTTTTGGATTGGATGTTTAGATGATGATTTTTGGGAAAAAAAGGAGTTAGATGATGGATTTTAATGAGTTTGTGGAGTTTTGATGAAGACCCATGACGGGTATTGAAGTAGAGACGTTTTTAGGACTGATTTGGAGGTTGGGAAGGTCAAAAATGGAGATTTTGAAGTTTATTTTCGTGAAATCGGAGCTGGAGGAAGAAGAAGGACGAACCTGTCCAGACCCGTCACGGATCCGTGACGGGGACCGTGACGGAGGACATCACGTCTCCGTGATGGAGACTGTGGCGGCGTCAGTCACGGCTTCGTGAGGAGAACCGTGACGGCGTAGACCACGGTTCCGTGACCCGAACCGTGACAGACCAGAGTTAGGCCTTTTGGCCCCATTTTGTTGGATTTCGAGTAATTGGGACGGTTATCTATAACCGAGCTCTTTTGGGGTTAATTGGGAATGTTTTCCTCGTTAGACCAATTGTGAATTACTCTTGATTCTAGTCCTTAATTGTGATCCTAGACTTTGGACCCGAGCGTGGCGAAGGAGGAGATTTTTGGACCTCGTGAAGTGACTAAGCGTTCGGAAAGCGATCGAGGTAGGGAAAGTAGCGAATACCGGTTTAATTGCGGGAAGTTACTAGTATGCATATAGGTTGCGATTACTTGAATTAATTGTTAGAATTGCATGTTAGGATGTGAGGAACGAGTGAAATGAGGGATAGCTTACGAGCCATGTCGAGCCGTAAGTTTGGGAATTGTCGTGATGTAGATATGCATGCGGGCCATGTCGAGCCCATAGGTTGTGTGTTGATTGTGATGCCACAATCTATTATTGTGATGCTTGATGTGTGGTTCATCCGTTGTTAGATTGAGAATCATGTTATGATATGCTCGATGTAGCGTGTTGTTATGTTTTGGGCAAGTGTGTCATGCTTGATATGACGTGAACCAATGGTTGTGATATGATCGGGTGATTGATAGCCGATGTGATGTGTTGTGGTAAGTTGACCCGGTTGGTATACCGTGGTTGCACTATGGCATTGTGATGCGTTAGATTTTCTTGATGCATGTTCCAAGATGAGTGGTATTCTGGTACGGTACCTACACCGAGGGGGTACGCTGGTGTAGGGTGGTATCTAGACAGACAATGTGGTCCCACGTATGCGCGGTCCCCCGGGTAGTGGTTCTGGTACGATAGCTACATCGAGGGGGTATGCCGGTGTAGGATGTTTAGGCCGACGGTTACGTGATCAGTATTGTGATTGTGCCCCGATGCATTTCCGGGAAGACATCTAGTTCAATGCTGTGTGATCTGGTATGATGTATTGTGATTGTGCCCTGATGCATTTCCGGGAAGATATCTAGGCCGATGTTGTGTGTTCCGGTACGATATGATAGAGTCGAGATGTGTACAGCCGGCGGAGTTCGGGGACTGAGGTACGGGACGTGTGATTGTTTTTACTATGTATTGTATGCTTGATGATCGGATAAGTGATGTGAATACAGTGTGATAGTGGTCATGTAAGGGTGTTTGTGATTTGGTGTTCTCTGTGGAGGTCATTAATGTTGTGCCTTGCTAGTATGCCCTAATTGGACGGTTACTCGTGGTGGTGAGCGGATACTCATCACCTTAACTACTTTTTCCTACTGAGCGAAAGCTCACCCCTGTACTTCCTTGTTTTACAGGTTTTGAGCGGGATGTGGTCTAGCGGGATTCGCGGAGCTAGGGAGCTAGCGAGGGTCTTAGGCTAGTCTAGTCTAGAGACGTACCCCCTATTTTGAACTAAACATTTATTGCTGGATTCATGAGCTGTTGACTCACTTTATCATATTTATTACTCCCGAAATTATTGATTCAGAAATTATTTCCATTTAAATTGCTTTATTTATTTATTATTTCATTTCACGTCTCGAGTCCGGTCAAAACCGGATTTGGGGCGTGACACTAAAATTTTCAACCCCTATATTGAGAGAATTGTGAGTTTTCGTTCAATTCTTTCTAGTGCATCAAGTTGTGGAGCAAGCTTTCTCGTGTGGATACCGTTAGAGGTCGAACACTTGGGCGCCTATTACTACACTTCCTGGATTCCCCGTCTCGAACCAGTTGATCCAAAGTTGCCTATATCGAGGTAAACTCTGTTTATATTATGCATAAACTAACTTTAGTTGATGCATGTTGATCTAGGCTATATAGGATTATACCGACAAAAGTTGATTTTTTTTGTTTTCCACCGTATTATTGTAACACATAATCCTACAAATTGTACATGTGACATCATATATCATTTTTAGCACATAACATCTAGCATGTTATCATCTACTCAAACGACCATAGTGACAAAGGTAATGAATGTACAATATGAACATCCATCCAAACGTTTCCAGAAATTCCAAGTGGTCGGTTAATCTCGCCCTAACATGTTCATGGATTAGATTCACGACATCCAGAGGAAGACATAAGAAAATAAAGACTAAACCAAAACATGCACCTCGCATTTCTGCAGTGACTACTCTAAGGGGTCTATTGATCAACCGTCACAACCTTGGTTGATAAGTGTCTCTTTCGCATATATAGTGTCTAGACTCGGTCTAGGTTCAAGTTAGAGATCGAAATTCGATTGTCAACTCTCACTTGACCCGAGAGGTCAAGATCAACTCATCCACTAAGATCACCCTTTCCAAGCTTTTAATCATCCGATTAATAACATTTTAGCTTGTGCTTTATATGGGTGATCAGATTAGCCAATAACCCTAAAGTTGTCTCCTTTCCTTAATCTAAGCTATTGAATGAGCCATCGAGCTATTAATGACTAAACCACTCAAACAACATTTCAACCCCAACACCCTCTAACGGTTAGATAACGCTCCCCCTAAGGCTAGGACGTCTTATCTCTCCCTTAGATAATCCCTCTCTTGAAAAAGATCTCTATTGGTCTCTCAAGGTGTGGAAGCTCCCAAAATCCCGAGCTCAAGCCTCTTATTCATAGGCTCAGCTGTGTAAGGTGCATTTTCACGACGTGTAAAATGTGTAAACTCCATAGTGCGTACTCAAATCTTCCATGGAGAGGAGTGAGCTCCGTGGACTTCACGACGTGAAGGTGGGTGTACACGGCGTGTTGCCGGTATCGCCCTAATCCTAACAAAACCATAATGTGTCATCAGGAAGCTGCCACATGTCTTTATTATCCACCCGTCGTGGATGTTGTGAGCTTGAAGGCGTGTAGATACATGGTCAGGTTGAATAAGCTTCTTTCTTTGGCTTTGACTTGGCTCAGCTCCCACTCTCAAGGATTGAACTCCATGGACTTCACGGCGTGAAGGTGCTTATACACGGCGTGTAGCCAGTATCGCCAACAAAACCTTAATGTGTCATCAAGATGTTGTCACGTGTCTTCATTATCCACATGTCGTGGATGTTGTGAGGTTTAAGGCGTGTAGATACATGGTCAGGTTGAATAAGCTTCTTTCTTCGGCTTTGACTTGGCTCGACTCTCGCTCTCGAACTTCTACCTCAAGCTTTCTCCAATAGTCGACAAAAGGAACGAGGAGACGGAAACAAAAAAGAAGAAGTAGAAGTGTGCAATCTCTGCTATAAAGGGAACGCAAATAAATAAAAACATGTAAAAGTGTCATCCATTGACACCTACAGATGAACAACCATCACCTAACTCTCAAAACTAGTGTGTTTATCTCTCAAAGTCGTGCTCATATTACAAAGCCTTAATTTATAATTTATTTTTCATTAAAAACACTTGGCAAAAGAGTAAAATAGCATCTGAAAACTAGTTATGCATAATTGCATTGTTCGATGCATATGGTATGCCTAACGGTAAAATACCCTAGTGCTCCAGAACTGAAGGTGTTGCGTTTTCTGCCCTAGGATAATCGACATCAGTGTATTACATCGTATTTGGGATTAATAAAATGACAATAATTTTCATTATCACTCGATTTAATGTTAACAATATGAATACATTATTCTTCTTTAGGTATCAGGGTGCCATTTTCCCGATAATGGAACTCCTAGGAACAAAGGAATGAGTTAAGTATACGTCCCTAGTCTAAACCAATAGTTATAACTAGTAGATAGTTTTTTTAGATAAGCTCAATTTTTTTTGTTAATAATAAAACCAATTCCAAGATGGAAAAGGCCAATAAGAACAACGATAACAAAGGAACTCAAAAGTGAGCTAGGGGTCCAAGACCCAAAAAAACAAAGGAAACAGACACAGGAGCTACAACAGAGATCAATACCAAACATGTGTCTCACCGAGACCAACGAACAATGCCATAGTGTGAACAGGTGGATCATCTGGTCGCAGAAAGACTAAGTAATCCGTGCCTCTCCACTCCTAGAGTAGATCGGCCCTTAGCGTTCCCCCGGCTATTACAAGTACAGCGTCCGCAGGTGCACATGGGAAGGGGTCAGAGGCCCTGCAACTCGTCCCAAAGGCCTTTTAATTTTCCAAAGAAGGATGATATGGAGTCATGACCTTGTTGAGTAGTGCGACGACACGACGAAGAGTGTAAACGCGTGGCGTGACACCCATTGTGAAGCGTTGCTCGAAGTCTACCCAAATCTGACATGCAGTAGAGGTGTGGACAACACCTGAATGCAATTCTTTGCACAAGGCATTGATCAACAAGGATTTGACCAAAGCATTGTTTTGACGCCATGGTTGCAATAATTCAGAGTCATCTGAGGGTTGGGTAAGAGTACCACCCCAATCTATTTTTGAATAGGAGTGCATCGTAGAACTTGTGCCTCCATGTATTGTAGTCATCACCCGAATCGCTTAGTGGTTGGGTGACGAAGACCATGCCGGGATTATCTCCCTAGAATAAATAGTACGGCAAAACGGGATCCCTAGTAGGCTGCACGGTAGACTCAGATGGGGCATTGTCTTTGTTTTTTTCGCCCATGTCAGGGCTCTGATACCATGTAAAAGTGAGAAACTGTTTCTCTACTTGATTGATTTTATTGATCACTATAACGAGTATTTATATAAGAAGCGTATGTCCAAAATAAGAAATACAAGATATTAATAATTACTACGATATATATAATTAAGGAAATAAATCAATTAGGAATTCAGAATCTTGTGATTGAAATCTCAAGATTACCGCCAATACTAGGGATGGCAAAAAAACCCGACCCCGATGGGGACCCGATGTCCCCAACCCGTTCTACGCGGAGTCAAACCCGGTCAATGGGTATTTGATCGAGGACGGGTTTGGTACTGCCCGCCCCGATATGTTATTATTATAAACAAATATGTATGTTTGCTAAAAAACATTTATTGGTCTGGCGGTGGAAGATTTTGTTAAGGCCATGTGAACCTGGGTTCGAATCCTGTGGTCACTGCATTTTTATCCATAGCAATTAAGATGTTGCTTGTCATAAAATATAGTACTGGTTGTTGAGGTTCGAAACAAGACCACGCGCACACAAAGGGGAAAGTGCAACCATTATGCTAAATACTACTTTGCTTTTCGTATTTCTTTATATATACCCCTATATAGAACCACTTTCAAGTGTTATCCATCCTTAAGTTGTTAGCTATTATCTAATTGTGAACCTTTGGATCATCCTGAGCCAATGGTTCTAAATGTAATGGCATAAAGTTGTAAACAATTAAAACCTCTAATTTCTTTTAGTAATTTTATCAGTCCCAAGGGTATATACGTAATTTTAAATTTTCATTTATCTAACCCTAATATTAACCCCTAACCTCTCTCATCGTCTCCCACACACACCTGACAACCCTCCCAAATCAGCCGCCCTCCCGTGACAGTCGGCACCGATACATCCCACCTCCATTAAAACCGTCGGTCGTCCCTCCTTAGCTCGTATTGAATTCTGTAATGTTTTTTCTATTATTATGTAATTCTAAGTTATTATTATGTAATTTAAAGTCTAGTTGTCGATATACGAGATGTATTTTATTATTATGTATTTTTGATCTACTGTTCTCTATATTCAATACAATTTTTGTAATTTTTGATGTTCATATCATTAAATTTGGAATTAAAAATATTTGCAATGTCGCTTATGAAATCTATAACATTGGATTTAAAAATCTGTAACATCGAGTTTAGGCTTGGGACATCGATACAAAATCCGAAACGTCAATATAAACTTTTTATAATATCTGACATAAATATTTGTAATTATACACATAATATTCTGTAACTTTAATCATAAAATATAAAAAAAAAACAATTGACGTTTTAAGCATGGGTAACATGTGTTGTCAGGTGTGTGTGGGAGACGATGAGAGAGGTTAGGGGTTAATATTAGGGTTAGATAAATGAAATTTTAAAATTACATATATACCCTTGGGACTGATAAAATTACTAAAAGAAATTAGAGGTTTTAATTATTTACAACTTTATGTCATTGCATTTAGAACCATTGGATCAGTTTGATCCAAAGGTCCACAATTAGATAATAGATAACAACTTAAGGATGGATAACACTATATATATATATATATATATATATATATATATATATATATATATATATATATATATATATATATCAATTTTCCTGCAAATAAATATACCAAACTACGTGGTGGTGTAGTGACCGACCTACAATACTGTATCATATAGAGATGATCTCTCGATACAAGACAAAACCAAAACCGTGATAATTACCTCTACCGTTATAATTACCTCTACGACTCGCAGGCACATGGATCTGCTGACAACCACGTATGACTATGATTCGCAGGCAGTGGGATCTGCTGACGGCCACGTAGAACTACGATTCGCAGGCACAGGCACACGATTTGACCAGTCACGATCTGATGTCGGCCACGTTTGACCACTGTACGGATACTAACGATTTTCTTCCTCCCCAAGTCACATCATTGGGCCAGGCCCATTGAATAAATAAAATCACTTACCCACGTATGGTCGACATATTAAGACAGATATAACGGAAATCGGGAAGTCACTCGATGTTTGGGGTCATTTTTGGTTGTTGAGGTTCAAAACAAGACCACGCACACACAAAGGGTAAAGAGCAACCATTGTGCTAAATGCTACTTTGCTTTTTGTATTTCTTTCTACATTTATATATGATTGTTATTTAATATATATAGGGTTGGTATCAAATAGCAACCACCCCTTATTGTGCAAACTACGAACTCACCAGGTGCTGACACGTGGGCGCGCGCGCTGCTGGTGCGCGCTCACAGTGCTGACACGTGGCGCGCATAGTGCTAATAGTTTGGCACTGTGCTAAACTATTAGCACTGTGCGCGGCAAACTATTAGCACCGTGCGCGTGCGTGGTCAACACGCTCACGCGCGCGGGCAGAGGCGCCCGCGAATCTGCCACGTGTCAGCATCGCGCGCGCTCTGCTGACGTCATTTTGACCGCATCCTGTGGCTTAGATTGGTTCGTAGTTTGCACAATAAGGATGATTTTTACTGGATAGCTACCCTATATATATATATATATATATATATATATATATATATAGGATTGGTATCAGGTACAAACCCCCCCTTATTGTGCAAACTACGAACCCATGAGAGCTATAGGATCCCCCCAAAGTGACGCCAGCAGAGCGCACCAGATGTTGACACGTGGACAATATATATATATAACACCGCACCTTATTGTGCAAACTACGAACTCACCAGGCGCTGACACGTGGCGCGCAGAGTGCTAATAGTTTGGGCGCATAGTGCTAATAGTCCCTAACTATTAGCACCGTGTTGCGCAAACTATCAGCACTGTGTGCGCCACGTGTCAGCACCTACTGAGTTCGTAGTTTGCACAATAAGGGTGGTTTTTACTGGATAGCTACTATATATATATATATATATATATATATATATATATATATATATATATCGATTTTCCTGCAAATAAATATACCAAACTACGTTTCATATATATAAATTGGGCCTGGGCTGGGGCCGATAAAGCCCGACAAAACTCTAAAGACAGAGGCCTGGGATGGGGCCGATAAAGCCCAACAAAACTCTAAAGGCAGAGGCCTTGGCTGGGGCCGATAAAGCCCAACAAAACTTAAAAGAGAAACTAGCTAGGACCCACTAAACTCAAACCGCATCTTCTCCGGCGTCACCCGTAGCAGCGTCCCAAACGAGTCTCTAAACTCCTCTCATCGGCGCGTGGTGTGCACGGTAGTCGGATTTCTCGAGATAGCAGAGAACTCCTGAAGCTGCGAGAAGGAAGGTATGGGTGCAGAGGGGTGGCACCATCTTCCCCGTGAATCCAAAGTGATCGTATTCTACCAGTAAAGACAGGATAGACTGAGCTGCGCAAACACCAATCTCTTTTACGGTGTGTAGCTCATCTCGATTGTCAACCATCTTGGCCACCAACATGGCCGAGACTAGAAAACGTATCGTATGAGAAACAAGACCAGAGCCCGTAAACCTTCGGCCTCTCTACAATGCGGTGGATGAGGCAATTGATCAGTAAAGTAAAGCCGCTCGTGAGTGGCCCCGGCGCTGGGATGGCATACCTGAACAGAACGGCCAGGGCGATCGGGTACCCGCATGTCGAGCCGAACGTCACGAGAAGCCGGGCCCACACGGGTGTCTCGGCCGTTGAGGAAACAATTGCATGTCGTAGGTGTAAACACGACATGAAAAGTTTCAGACACGCAAGCGAGTGTGCTTCAAACGTTTGACCACTGTTGCCTCATTATCGTATTCTCCATCGCTATAGGAGAGCTTTCGAGAAGAAACGACGGAGTGTGGTGGTGTATGACCGACCTACAGTACTGTATCATATAGAGAGGATCGTTCAGTACAAGACAAAACCAAAACCGTGATAATTACCTCTACGATTCGCAGGCACAGGGATCTGCTGACGGCCACGTAGGAATACGATTCGCAGGCACATGGATCTACTGACGGCCACGTAGGACTACGATTCGCAGGCACAGGCACACGATTTGACCAGTCACGATCTGCTGACGGCCACGTTTGACCACTGTACGGATACTAACGATTTTCTTCCTCCCCAAGTCACATCATTGGGCCAGGCCCATTGAATAAATAAAATCACTTACCCACGTATGGTCGACATATTAAGACAGATATAACGGAAATCGGGAAGTCACTCGATATTTGGGGTCAGTACTGGTTGTTGAGGTTTGACACAAGACCACACACACACAAAGCGGAAAGAGCAACCACTGTGCTAAATGCTACTTTGCTTTTTGTATTTCTTTCTACATTTACATGTGATTGTTATTTACATTCAGGTACGAATTGGCCATTTTTTTTGCGAAATACGAATCAATTCTAGCCTTGGAATCGCAAATCGCATGGCTGATTTTTTTTTCACCAAGTTTCTTATTTTGATCTTTTCCGTTTCAACTCCGATTTATTTTTTTCTTTCGCCAAAATTCTTCTTTTTTCAAGATATGTCTATCAAGTAGTATATTGAATATGTTTTGAAGAAAGAAAAAACATGTATAAGAAAAAACACAAATTGTTAACTGTGCATTAATGTATGTGTTTGCAACTGCATTTGTATGAATAAGCTAATCGTAATGTATGTTTTGTATATATGTTTTTACAACTGCGTGTTTTGTAATTTTCAGTTATATATGTACGATGAACTTAATGTATGTTTATGCAATTTTAAACGTATGTTCTTGGCATTTTCATTTGTATATGTAAGCCAACCTTAATGCATGTTGTTTCAGTTGTATGTGTACGCTAAACTTAATGTATGTTCTTACTATTTTCATTTGTATGTGTATGTATTTTTTGTACGTGTAAGCTAATAAATTAAGATTAGCTTAAACATACATTAAGATTAGCTTATTCATACAAATGCAGTTGGAAAAACATACATTAGTGCACGGGTAACGATTTGTGTTTTTGCTTGTACATATTTTTTTGCTTCAAAACATATTCAATATGCTACTTGATAGATAGATCTTGAAAAAATTAAGTTTTTGGCGCAAGAAAAAATTAAATCAGAGTTGAAACGAAGCAAAAAATATCAAAATAAGAAACTTGGTGAAAAAAAAATCAATCATGCGAAAATCGCTGCCCTTGGGCAATATGCGGTTCCAAAGTTGGGATTAATTCCTATTTCGTATCTAAAGATTTGTTCGTACCTGAAAGCTCCAATATATATATATATATATATATATATATATATATATATATATATATATATATATAGGATAACAATCAGGTACAAACTTATATATTTCGTCAGAACGTAGAACTATCAATATGGGCCCTTGGATCGTAGAATTAATGGCCCAGATTTAATACATATCTTTTTAATTAATGCATTTCTTGTAATTGATTTCGTAATCAATCACCACCCCCCTGAATTTCGGTGGCCATCCGATCTGGGTAAACAATGGCCCAGAATAGTTCTATGTTCTGACCCGAAATAAGGTTTGTACCCGAAAGCTCCCTTATATATATATATATATATATATCGATTTTCCCGCTATTAAATACACCAAACTATGTTTCATATATAAAAATTGGGACTGAGATGGGGCCGATAAAGCCCAACAAAACTCTAAAGACAGAGGCCTGGGCTAGGGCCGATAAAGACCAACAAAACTTAAAAATATACTAGCTAGGACCCACTAAACTCAAACCGCATCTTCTCTGGTGTCACCCGTAGCCGCGTCCCAAACGAGCCTCAAAACTCCTCTCACCGGCGCGTGGCGTGCACGGTGGTCGGATTTGTCGAGATAACAGAGAACTCCGGAAGTTGCGAGAAGGAAGATATGGGTGCATAGGGGTGGCACCATCTTCCCCGTGAATCCAAAGTGACCGTACTCTACCAGTAAAGACAGGATCGACTGAGCTGCGCAAACACCGATCGCTTTTACGGTGTGTACGACATCACGATTGTTAACCATCTTGGTCACCAGCATGGCCGAGACAGAAAACGTACCGTATGAGAGACAAGTCTAGAGCCCGTAAACCTCCAGCCTCTCTGCAATGCGGTGGATGAGGAAGTTGATCAGTAAAGTGAAGCTGATCGTGAGTGGCCCCGGCGCTGGGATGGCATGCCTGAACAGAACGGCCAGGGCGATCGGGTACCCGCATGTCGAGCCGAACAACACGAGAAGCCGGGCCTACACGGGTGTCTCGGCCGTGAAGGCCGTTGAGGAAACAATTGCATGCCGTAGGTGTAAAGCACGACATGAAAAGTCTCAGACACGCAAGCGAGTGTGCTCCAAACGTTTGACCATTGTTGCCTCGTCATCGGATTCGCCATCGCTATAGGAGAGCTTTCGAGAAGAAACGACAGAGTGTGGTGGTGTAGTGACCGACCTACAGTACTGTATCATACACAGAGGATCGCTCGATACAAGAGAAAACCAAAACCGTGATAATTACCTCTACGATTCGCAGGCACAGGGATCTGCTGACGGCCACGTAAGACTACGATTCGCAGCCACAGGCACACGATTTGACCAGTCACGATCTGCTGACGGCCACGTTTGACCACTGTACGGATACTAACGATTTTCTTCCTCCCCCAGTCACATCATTGGGCCAGGCCCATTTAATAAATAAAATCACTTACCCACGTATGGTCGACATATTAAGACAGATATAACGGAAATCGGAAAGTCACTCGATGTTTGGGGTCAATACTGGTCATATGCGAATCTAAGAATATAACTTAGGGTATGCTATCGACTATTAACAAATGTGATAGAAAAATAAATCCAAACTACTCTCACATGCAGACTACATGCAATTCACGTGCAAATTACATGCATGACATATCTTAAAATGACCATAACTTTTTCATACGAACTCCGATTTAGGTCCGTAAGATATCAAATCGAAGGTAACTGAGAGATCTACGATTTCATATATCCTTTTGGGATAGGGGTATGCCATGGCATACCCTATAGCCCTGTAAATCTGCCTCTGATACTGGTTGTTGAGGTTTGAAACAAGACCACACACACACAAAGGGGAAAGAGCAACCACGTGCTAAATGCTACATTGCTTTTTGTATATCTTTCTACATTTATATATGATTGTTATTTAATATATATATATATCGATTTTCCTGCAAATAATTATATCAAACTACGTTTCATATATAAAAATTGGGTCTGGGCTGGGGCCGATAAAGCCCGACAAAACTCTAAAGAAAGAAGCCTGGGCTGGGGCCGATAAAGCCCAACAAAACTCTAAAAACAGAGGCCTGGGCTGGGGCAGATAAAAACCAACAAAACTTAAAGAGATACTAGCTAGGACCCACTAAACTCAAACCGCATCTTCTCCGGCGTCACCCGTAGCCGCGTCCCAAACGAGCCTCAAAACTCCTCTCACCAGCGCGTGGTGTGCACAGTGGTCGGATTTTTCGAGATAGCAGAGAACTCCGGAAGTTGCGAGAAGGAAGATATGGGTGCATAGGGGTGGCACCATCTTCCCCGTGAATCCAAAGTGATCGTACTCTACCAGTTAAAATGATCATAACTTTTTCATACGAACTCCGATTTAGGTCCGTAAGATATCAAATCGAAGATAACGGAGATATCTACGATTTCATATATCCTTTTGGGATAAGGGTATGCCATGGCATACCCTATAGCCCTCTAAATCCGCCTCTGATACTGGTTGTTGAGGTTTGAAACAAGACCACGCACACACAAAGGGGAAAGAGCAACCACTGTGCTGAATGCTACATTGCTTTTTGTATTTCTTTCTACATTTATATATTATTGTTATTTTCTATAAATTATATATATATATATATATATATATATATATATAGATATATATAGAGGTATGCTTTCAAGTGTTACCACCTTCTTAATTTGTTAGTTGTTACATAAATTTTGACCTTTGGATCAAGTTAATCCAATGGCTATGAAGTCGATGGCAGACATCCGTAAATAACTCGAACTTAAAAAATAAATGTGTAATTTTAATGGACCTAAAGATAATAATCTCTTTTTGTGTTTTGTTTTCACCTAACCTAATATTACCCTAACCCTCTCAATACACAGATACAGTCGCACACCCTTCGGCGAGTTCGCATGACTCCTCCCCTCCGTCTCCCGTGCATCATCTCCCCTCCATCTTGCGAGCAGCCGCACTTCATCCTCAGGTCTCGCCGTGAATAGTAGTTGCAGAGCAGGACGCGGCGGCGGAGACCAGAAACGGAGCGACATGCCTTGAAGCTATCCCCTCCGTCGTGCCCAGATGCGCCGCTGCCGTCAAGCTCTTCTCTCCGGGAGGTCGCCTCCGCATCTCAGCCCTCGACGTAGACGTATGGAGCTCCCAGCAGTCCAGGTTCGCCGACGCCCGAGCTCTCCCACGCCAACGAGAGACCTGCAATCCTTCACCACGTGATGGTCGCCGCTCCTCTCCCGCCCGGACCAGCAGCTAAGCCGTCGCCGCAACAACCACCGTTGGATGAGCAGTTGAGCTCAACCGCAACAACCACCATCGTCCTCGACAAGCTCGGTCTCTCCACCATCGTAGACAACATCTGATATTGCACCATATCTTACTCCGTTTAGGTATATGCTTCATTACAAAACAATGTGTTATTTATATATTAAAAAATGACTATGCTTTTGTGAAATCAGTTTCTGAAATTTTGTGAAATGTTCTGATTTGTGAAATGGTTTTCTGAATATTTGTGATATGTTTATATTAACGAAACGAGCATGTGTAAAATTGGAGCAACAACGGCTGCTTCAGATCTATTAAAGGTTGAGTTCAAGGTTTTGGAATGTTGGTTTTAGGGATTAGGAACATGGGTTTCAAGGTTCAGGTTATGGTTTTGTTGGTTCGCGTTATAGTGTTGTTGTTGATCTTTAATTTCTGTAAGTTGATTTGTGAGACCATTAGTTCGATTATGAAATGGAGCCGAGCTGACTTGCAGTTTGATTTGTTGGTCAGATTTGGAAATATGATTGTTTAAAAGTTTTTTTTTTTTTGTATCTGGTTCATATTGGGTTCTTAATTGTTAAGGTAGTTTTACGTAACAATAGAGACACTGTTCTTGGGTTATATATTTGAATTTCAATATATTGGGTAATTTTTTTTGTAAACTTTGTTTATGTAACTTTTGGTGTATTAATTTGTAATGTTTTTGTTTTGTAGGTTTGTAGTTCTATTTAGGTGTAACCTCTCATTTAATTATGGGTGTAATTTTGAGTGTAATCACCTTGTAGTTTTTGTAACCTATGTACAATATTGTGTAATTTTGAGTGTAGCATTATGTAACTATGAGACTACATTTATGTAACTTAGAGTATAGTATTATGTAACATTGGTATAATGTTATGTAACTTTGAGTATAGCACTTTGTAACACTATCAGATTCATGAAAATGATTTAAAATTTGAAATCTCTAATATCGATTTTTTTGGAAAATTTATGTAACATCGGATATAAATTTATGTAATATCATGTACAAAAATATGTAACATCGATCTAAATTTGTACCATTGATATAATTTTTTTGTAACATTCCGTATAAATTTATGTAATATCATAAATAATAATTTGTAACATCGTATTTGAAATCCGTACAACAATCGAAATTTTGAAAAAAAGTATATATTAAAAAAAACAAAATATGGGCCATAAAAAAAATCTGCAGTGAAAAGTAAAGAATTCTATAATTACCAAAATACCCTTTTTAATGATTTTTCTATTTAATTTATGGATAATTGAGCATGAAAATCTATAACCATTAGATTTTGAAAATTAATGGTCTAGATTTATATAACAAGTAACATAATAAGCTATGATAACACTAGAAAGTTCCCCTATATATATATATAGATTTATCGATTTTCCTGCAAATAATTATACCAAACTACGTTTCATATATAAAAATTGGGCCTGGGCTGGGGCCGATAAAGCCCGAAAAAACTTTAAAGACAGAGGCCTGGGCTGGGGCCGATAAAGCCCAACAAAACTCTAAAAACAGAGGCATGGGTTGGAGCCGATAAAGAAACGACAGAGTGTGGTGGTGTAGTGACCGACCTACAGTATTGTATCATATAGAGAGGATCGCTCGATACAAGACAAAACCAAAACCGTGATAATTACCTCTACTGTGATAATTATTTCTACGACTTGTAGGCACAGGGATCTGCTGACGGCCACGTAGGACTACGATTTGCAGGCACTGGCACACGATTTGACCAGTCACGATCTGATGACGGCCACGTTTGACCATTGTACGTGTAAAGACCGCCCTGGTTAAAGGAATTATTATTTAATTTATTTAAATTGGAACGTCGTGGGTTGGAGAACGGGTTGAATATTGGATCGAATTCAAAAAAAAGGAAAGGAAAAGAAAAACAGAGATGAAGCAGCCCGCACCGCGCGCGCGCAAGCCCATAAGCCGGCCCAAAACCCACGCGAGCTAACCCTAGCTCGTCGCTTCACCTCCTCTTTCGCACGCACGCTTCCCAACACGTCTTCTTCCTCGCTCTCGCTTCTCTCCCGTCTCTCTCTCGTCAGCATCATCACCTGACTCTTCCTCCTTCACCCTCGACCCACCCTCACCACCAGAAACCACCAGAAACTTCTTCTCTCCCTTCTTCCTCCTCGAATCAAAGCGAACCAGCGCCGCCGTCCTTGTTTCGAACCTCTCTGCGCCTGCAACGGAAGGCACCAGTGACGGTGAGCCTTTTTTCCGGCCTGATTCGCCATCCCCGTCAATCTTTCCTTGAGAATCGCGAGCGTGCAAGCTTGATTTGGGGCTAGCTCGGCCGAAGAGACACGACCAGAGTTCTCGAGCTCCAGATCTGAACTCCAATGCCGACGAATCTCTCACGACGTTAGATCTGGACGGAGGGGCTCTGAACTTGCCCCAACCACCTATCCCTCGTCACTCCGAGCCCTGGCGCCGTCGCCACCATCGAGAAAAACCCCGGCTTCGCCTCTGCCGCCGTCCT
The DNA here is from genome assembly GCA_963921825.1 of Erodium maritimum. Lineage (NCBI taxonomy): Eukaryota > Viridiplantae > Streptophyta > Magnoliopsida > Geraniales > Geraniaceae > Erodium > Erodium maritimum. The sequence goes on from OY997588.1 coordinate 37,481,426, forward strand.
CGCTTCGTCGGAACCCTAGCTCGTCGTGCCTCGTTTCCAGCTCAGGCCAGATGCAAAGTCACGGGCCTTGGGCCAGGACAAGACACAGGCCCTGGACTTGGGCCTCGGGCCTGGTCTTGATTTGGGTCGGGCCTGGACGAGGATCTGGGCCGGACCTGGACTCGGGTCTGGGTCGGTCTCGGGTCAGGACCGGGTCTGGATTCGGATCCGGGTCAGTTCGGATCCGGTTTCCGGATTCGGGCCGGGTTCGAGTCGGACTCGGGTGGGGGGCGGGTCAGGACATATTATTTAATGATTAAATTAATTTAATTAACTTAAATTAAAGAATTGAAAGGATTTAAATAAGATAATTCAAAGGACTTGACTGATAAATTAAAGGACTTACCTGATAAAATTAGAGGACTGGACCGAGACTAATTACTGTCCCTTTTTGTTAAAACCAGGCTTTGACCTCGATCGTGGAAAAGACCGGAGGTAGGCCCGGATGTCAGCAGCTAGGCGATCCAGATAGAGACTGAGAGGTAGGGAAATACCTCGGAACCTTACTTACGAACGTACTAGAACGCATATAGGGAAACCTTAATAATCGGATAAATGACTAATATGCATATAGGATGTGATTAACTAGAGTAGCCTTATAAACTGCGAACCACCTACTAGCCATGTCGTGCCGTAGGTGTTGGTATGCCGTGCTGGTAGAATCAGGCCATGTCGCGCCTGTAGGATTGTTTAATGATTGTGTTTGATTGTGCACTCTGTGTTGTTTGAACAGTTAATAAATAACGAACATGAAAACGAGTAGAGGAGAACTTAGTGATGCATATTACCGACTTGATTGGTTGATTCTGTTTACATGATATGTTGAGATGTGAACTTTGAGGAATAGATGCCGGTTAAACCGGTGGGGTTACCACGTTGAGTGTGGTGTCGGTAAGTGATGGTAAGTACGGGATGTTTGTGTGAGTATGTTCAGAATGTGATCGTGATTGTGAGTGTGATTGTGGGTGCTTTGGTGCATGAGAAAGATGGTTTCCCTACCTTCCGACCTTGAGTCGGTAAAACGCTGTGTCCTGCGAAGAGGTGGTTTCCCTACCTTCCGACTAGCACTCGGTAAAACGATGTGTTGTGTTCCGCGAGGGACCATGCCGCGAAGAGGCGATTTCCCTGCCTTCCGTCGATCGGTAAAACGCTGTGTGCCGCGATGAGGTCGACCGCCTCTCCTGACTGTGTGTTAGGGGAAAGTTGCGTGCGGCTACGTTGGGCCGAGCGGGTTGTTCCCGAGACCGTGCAATGGTTACGAGTTGTGTGTTATTGTGAATGACTGGATTGTGTTTTCTTGTTGATGGTTTTCCTGCGTGTGGTTTTCCTTGAAATTGAAGGTGTTGTTTCTGGTTTATCTGTGAGTCAGTCGTGAAAGTGTTTTGCACGGAACCTTCCGGGTTGGATTGTAGTGGAGTAATTAGAGGTTTGGTTATCTTGGGGTCAATTGTCTTATTGTTGCCTTTCTCCTTGGAATTGTTGGGATTTTGGTTCAGAACGTACTAATACTACTTAATTGGGCAAGTGTTTTGGTATTTTCCTATTGAGCGTCAAGCTCACCCCTTACTATGTTTTCTACAGGTGTTAGTTGTGATGTGGATTAGAGGGCATCGCGGAGCATGGGGCTAGCGAGGGTCCGGGAGTTATCTTTACTTTATGTTCTTAGAGACGTACTGTTATTTTCGACTATTGTAGTTGACCGAGCGTAGGACTCGGATTTTCAGATTTGATTATTACTCTATTTATCTACAGCTTTGGACTTAATTATGTGTTTTAAATTATTTTCTCTAAAATTCCCGGTTCACGTCTCGGGTCCGGTCAATACCGGATTCGGGGCGTGACAGTACGTATACCAACAATTTTCTTCCTCCCCAAGTCACACCATTGGGCCAGGCCCATTGAATAAATAAATTCACTTACCCACGTATGGTCGACATAATCGGGAAGTCACTCGATGTTTTGGGTCAGTACTGGTTGTTGAGGTTCGAAACAAGACCACGTTCTGGCGACAACGGGAAAAACAACATTGGTTGTCTGAGGGGGATAGAAATACAAAAATAATTATGGCTGCTACCAAGAAACGGCAAAGCAGAAATAAAATCAAGGTTCTTGAGACAGATGAAGCCGCTACAGTAACATGGAATATGGGAATGCAATCTTTGTTGGTGGGCTATTTCGAGAAGATTTTCACGGTCGAACCAGATTGGGTGGAGGTGTTGTCGATTAATGTCCCGTGACTGATTACGGCCGAACAAAATGTGGTTTTGGGGAGACGGGTTGAGACTTAGGAAGTACGAACGGTCGTGTTTCATATGGGATCAAATAAGTTCCCAAGCCCGGATAGACTCAATGCCCTTTTCTATCAGCACTATTGGTCGACATTGAGCAAAGAAGTAGTCAAATTTGTTGCACATGCAGTGGAAACAGGCAATATAGACCCCGATGTCAACTACAGAACTTTGGTACTCATCCTAAAGAATAAGGGCCCGAAAAGGATAATTGATTTACGCCCCATAACTCTGTGCAATGTTATATTTCGGGTTTTATCGAAGGTCCTTGCAAACGGGTTGAAGCCGCTACTGGCCCCAATTATTTTGGCACACTAAGGGGCTTTTGTGTCGGGCCGTTCCATACAAGATAACGTGTTTATATCATACGAGATTATCCACTCTTTGAGAAGAAGAACACAAAATGTGAACGGGTTTATGGCACTCAAACTAGACATGAGTAAAGCGTATGATCGGGTTGAATGTTTAGTTTGGATATGATGAAGTCATTTGGCTTTAGACCTGAATGGAGAGAATTTATTTTGTCTTTTATGAGATCCATTCAGTACACAGTCAAGGCGGGGGGTAAACAAACTAAGGCTTTTCTGAAACCCAAGCCGCCACCCTCCTCTACCCTTCGTCTCCAACGGCGACGTCCACGGCTCTGACCGTGGTTGTTGTCAGTGGTGTCCTTCACCTCCCTCTCCCTATTCCTTCTCTTCTCCTCCCTTCTTTCCTTTATTTTTTCGGTTGTTGAAGCCGCTTCGGCTTCTACATCTCCGGGAAGGCTTCGAAAGTGGTGTGCTCCCCGTGTCCCCGACTTCTCGCTGTAGGTTTGCTACTCTGGTGGTCTGTGGGTCGCGAGGGCTTCAAGCTTCAAGTTTTCCAGGTCTAATCTCCTCACAAGATCTACATTTCGGTCCTCTGCTCGCCGTCGTTCATTTTGCCCCCGTTTCCATCTCTCTCCCCTCGACTGGAGCTCCTATCACCGTCTGTGCGTGTTTCAGTGCCTACGTCGCCGTCACTATGGTTTCCGGTGCTGGAGCTCGTCACTCCGACCGACTTGATACCTCGAGGGTCTTTTGGACCTCACATCTGTAAGTCATTTATGCTCGCCCTGCTCGTTTCTGCTCCGTTGTAGAAGTTTGGTTGGTCTTGCCGGACCTCATCGCCGGAGGAAGTTGGTGCTGGCTCCCGGTTCCTTGTCAGCTCGGCCCATCTTTGATTGTGAGCAATTGTGTTTCCAGTCAAAGAGTTCGGCTCTAGCGATGTTGCGACCGGGTGCGGGTTGGGCCGGGTGCGGGTTGGACCGGGTGTTGGTGTGGGTCGGGTGCAGGTTGAGCCGAGTGTAGGTGTGGGCTGGGTGGAGCAGGCTAGTGGCTTGCGACCCAGGTCTGGATTCTTGGGCGGGTTTGACCAGTTCGGCTCGGATTCGGGTCGGACTGTTTAGCAGACACGGTTTTGATGGTTTTTTGCTTGGTTTGTGGTCTTGGCAGCGGGTCGCGGCCGTGGTGTAGCTCTAGAAGTCCGTTTCTTGGTGGTGCTGTCATCCTGGGCATTTGACGTATTTTGGGTCCTCGTAGGTGTCAGATTTTGTTGATTCGATCAGGTGCGGCCTTTGTGTGACGTTGCGCTTCTCTGCTAGTTGTGATGCAGTTATGTTCGGGTTAGGGTAGGATCGTGCTCGGTATCATTATAGGCCTTCCCACTTGGGTTCTCGCTTGGTTTTCGCCTGTGAGAAGTAACCGTTCTTGGTTTCAGAACCCTCAGCTCGAGTTCCAGCTTCGGATTTCTGGGAGATTTGACGTGCTGTGATTTGCTCAGAAGTTTGAGCTCGTACTCGATAGAAATACCAGTCCTCTTCTTTGGCCCTTCTCGGTATTGTCCGAATGAGGTTTTGGAGGGCTGAGTACGAGCTCCAATGTCTGATTCGTCCCTCACAGACTCGGTGGAGGAGTGTCTTTCAGGTCATTGGAGGTTTCTAGTTCCGGCTTTGGTCGTGGGATGCGCTTCTTCATCCTCTCGGGTGGGGATCGTTGCGGAGCTGTTCTTCCTGTTTCTGATGGTTTGTCTGGTTGCTTGATGTGTCGCTTCAGATCCGGTCGTGGGACCGCTTCTTCATCCTCCTGGGTGATGATCGTCGTGGGTCTAGTGGTTCATCTTGGTACTTATACTGGTTTATCACTCTCTACATCTTAAGTTTTGTATCCTCGCATTGCCCCTTTATCGATTTCGGTTTGATATGCATTTCCTTCCTTCCACTTTTGTGGTTAGGTCTCGCCGGTTTAAGGTGTTGGCCGCCGGTGAGGGTTTAGGCCTTTGTGCCTTTCAGTTGTTTTCTTACAGATTCGTTTTAGGGGTTTCTGTGTTCTGGTGGGTATTACTCATCGGAACTGTCTTTATCGCTTACGATGTTGACCGTCGATGTGTTAGTGCTCGTCTTCCAGTCTATGTGACTGGTTGATGATACTAATGAGACAGGGTGTTATACTTGCTTAGGTTGTTCGTTGGTTTTATATCAGTATCGCTTGTTCTTAATGGTTGACAAATCAGGGTTAAAGACCTTTTTTCTTTTTTGAGCGCTTCATAATTGTGAAATCCGGGTGTTAGGACTTTTTTCTTTTTCCTACTTTGCGTTTCATGGTTGTAAAATGTGGTTTCTTAGACCTTCACTGTCTGGTTTGCTCTAATGTTGGGATGCCGAGGTTCCTTGTATAGGAACGTTCTTTCATGTTTCAGGTTTCACCCCTTGTTGAGTCTTTCATGAGGCTGTGCGGACATACCAGCGCTCGCCTTGTTGTAGTTTCCCTTAAAAGTCGACTTTGATCTTCTTGAGGATTCTTTTAAAGGTCTGTAGTTAGATCTGGTTCTGTTTGTAATCCTTTTTCACCTCAAAAAAGGATATAAAATTTCAATATGTTTTGCCTATAAAAAAAAACATGTTCGCAATTGCCACTCATTAGTTGCATCTGTTTATGACCAACTTGTTTTTATAACTACTAGGTGGAGGCACCGCGCGATGCGTGGTGCTTGGTGTGAGGACTTGTATGGTATATACAACTTGGAAAAATCAACGATACTATTACAATAAGAAGTCTCATAAACTCAATGATCGTCATGATTAAAAGAATGAATCGTCTTTAAACGAATTCAAAACATAATATAAATTAAATTCAACTTCAAATTCAAAACATGATATATATATTAAATTAAAAAAAATCGTAAATCGAAATACAATCAAAAAATGTTTATGAAAATAAATCTTTAACTAAAGAAATATGTTGAGACCAGGAACAACCCATCAAAATAATTATTGCTTACGGTAAAAGATTGATTAAAACTTATACCAGATCAAATTGCAATAAAATACATGTATACATTGTCTACAGAAGTGCAAAACAGATACATCGGTCTCTTGTAGTTGATTTCGCAACTACTAACACTTGTTGAGCCAAGGAAGAAAAATCAAGCCTTGCATGCAAGGAAAAAAAGCTAAAAGATTCATCATCAAGAAATATTTACCCCACACGTTGATGGCCAGTCCAAAAGCTGAAAGAATTCATGGTTCAAATTTGCAAACTCAATTTGGGTATTCAATTAGTTGATATCCTCAATCATGTGAGCTCGCTCTATACATGAACCACTTCTCTGTAGGACGAATTAGGCTACAATATATAATGTTGCTGGACATTTTTATCAACCCCTAATTTTTTTTCTTTTATTAACCATCTTGACATTTTTTATCAACCAGTGTAGACATATTTGTCAACTTTGGTTGGGCTTTTTTCATTTATCAATATTGACAAGTTAGATGCATATGTGTTTTTTTACAGGGAAATGTTGTTTGAAGCCTTGGATGGCGATGTAGGGTTGATGAAAAAGGATCTACAGTCTATGAGAGTCGAGGAGGAAATAAGATTGGGGGTTGTTAATGCATGGTCAGCCTTTATGAGTTTATTGGTGTCACGCCCCAATTTCAGTAAACCGAACTCAGGACGTGAACCTTTAAAACAATAAAACATTTTGAAACCTTTTACATTAACACACTTTAAAAATCACCGTTTGTTCAACAAAATAATATTTACAATTTGAAATACGTCCCAACAAGTGGACAAAAGTATGGTATCCGTCGCTAGACTCAAAAAATAAACCCAGAAACCCGCTCCTAGCTCTTCAAGCTCCGGAAGCTCACCTAGTCCAACCTGCGACCGGTACCTGTAGGAAAAGCAGCTAGGGGTGAGCGTTCGCTCACCACCACAGATAACAGACTGACTACGGCATAATTAGCAGACAATGCCGGTAACACCACAACCAAACCCAACACCGGGAATCACTATCCCCAACTCAAATACTCCGACTAACACGCACATACGGTGACCTTCCTCAACCGACTCGACACTTGGACACATAAGGTAGACCCGACACAACGATCACGACCTCTTACAAGGACTCAAAGACCACTACACAACACCTAAGATCACAAAGGATCGCACAACAGACAAGATCAAAAAGGATCGCATACCAGCTGCCAGTAACCTCCCTCACGCCCTATACCGATCTCATCGACACAAAGTCGGATCAAGCTGTCGACCTGTCGCAATTCATCGACACAAAGTCGGATCAAGCTGTCGACCTATCGCAATTCATCAACACAAAGTCGGATCAGACTGTCGACCTATCGCAATTCATCGACACAAAGTCGGATCAGGCTGTCGACCTATCACACTCACAACCCCGAACCACACACACGCGGCCAGGACCCCTTTGTTGTCGGGCGGGCCCCCTACCCCGTCTGAACATGCAGACGCGTGTGATCGAGGACCCCCGTTTCATGAAGCGGGCCCACAACCTCAGGTAACCACAATCACAATCACAAACAAAGTTCAACAAACGGCAACAACACAAGTTCAACACTCCATAGGCACTCATGGCCCCCCAAGACACCAACGGTAAAACACGGACTCAACAACCCCCCCCCCCCCCCCCCCAGGCACTCACGGCCTCCCAAGATACACCAACAGTAACTCACGGGCTCAACAACCCCACGGGCACTCACGGCCTCTCAAAACCACCAACAATAACTCACGGGCTCAACAACCCCACGGGCAGTCACGGCCTCTTAAGACACACCAACGGTAAAGACACGGGTTCAACAACCCCACGGGCACTCACGGCCTCCCAAGACACCAACGGTAAAGACACGGGTTCAACAACCCCACGGGCACTCACGGCCTCCCAAGACACACCCACAGTAAAGACACTGGTTCAACAATCCCACGGGCACTCATGGCCTCCCAAGACACCAACAGTAAAGACACGGGTTCAACAACCCCACGGGCACTCATGGCCTCCCAAGACACCAACAGTAAAGGCACGGGTTCAACAACCCCACGGGCACTCATGGCCTCCCAAGACACCAACAGTAAAACACGGGCTCTCATGGCCACCCAAGACACAACAGTAAACCACGGGCTCTCATGGCCTCCCAAGACACAAAATACACAATTAACCTCCGGCATAACCAATGCCTCCAACAGTCCTAATATCAACAGTTTCACAATCAACCTCCGGGCATGGTCATATGCCTCCAGTACTCCTAATATCGATAAGTTCACAATCAACCTCCGGGCATGGTCATATGCCTCAAGTAATTCTAATATCGCTAAGTTCTCTGCTCCTACGACACTACTAAGTGTCATATGCAACTCTAATGATCGCTACGTTCCCGTATCATACGACACTACCCGGTGTCGCCTATCTTTCTAATATTCGATAAACTTACTTAACCCACGACACCCCAGTGTCACATGCATTTCTACTGTTAACTTTCCCTAGTGAAGGCCGAGATCCGGCTACTTTTCCCTACCTCGTGCGTGTTCTCCAAAAGCCAACCAACAAGCTTCGGCGTGATCTCAATCACTCGCCTAGCTTTCCCTTCCCTCGGTCTGCAGCACGATCTAAAAGAGCACAATTTTAAACGCTTTTAAGCTTGCAGGCATAATGCTGAATTGTAATAAACCTAACGCCCAAAAGTAAACCCGACAATGTCGATCACTCCCAAACTTCCCAATTACTCGACATTGTCGATATTGGACCCAGGAAAGGCCCGATTCGCCCGACATGCCGAATCTGCCCGGGTTTTGAAAACGCCCTCCCGGGGCTCCGAAAATTCCCGTTTTCGTTTCTACGGTCTTAGAATAAATCAAGGGTTCCTAGGCACTCGACGGAATCGAATTCCGACTTCCGAGTCAATTAATTAGTGTTTAAAGTTTCTAAACCCGTCAATTAAAACTTTCACAATTTAATTCCAAATTTCGATCCGATTGAAGATTAATTACTTGGGGAACGTTCTAAACCACCCGAACACGAAAACCTGATACCCGGGCATGTGGGCCCCACACGACCACAATGGAAAAATTCCCTTTTTGCCCCAAAACGTTCCTAACGAACCCCAAACCTCAACCCTTCATCTTTAAACCAATTCTAACCAAAACCCAACCATATTTGAATCGTTTAAACTCAAACCCTAAAATTCGAACCTAACAAAACGAAAATCGGTTAGGTGCTCACCGTAGAGAATGACGGTGTGAACTCGATTCTTCTATCGTTGAAACGATCCAACGGCTTGATCGACGGGAAAAGCCAAAACTCCAAACACCCCCTTCTCTTTTCTCTTTTCTCTCTTCTTCTCCTTCTCCTTCTCTCTATTTTCTCTCTCCAAAAACCCACTTTTTTCCAATATGGCCGAACATCACCCTTGGCTCATCTTTTGTATTTTCTCAAAAACACCACCTTTATCATATTTACACAACTAACACCACCTTTCCATATTTTGTTTTGTTCAATGTTACCTAACACCACCACACTGGTGACATGTGGCAAGATGGGTCCCACACCTTTTGGAAAATATCTCTTAGATATTTTTCAATCAGATTCGCGAAATTCGGCCGTCTCGGGCCCCGAATGGGCACTTTTTCCAAGAAATTACGAAACTTCACGGGCTACAAGGAAACGGCTCAACTAAGACCGCTGCGATGACGGATAAGATTTTGGATCCAAAACGGTCCTCAAATGGACCAAAACGTCGCTCGGTTGACTTTTCCAGCGAAAAGTCAACATTTCCCAAATTGATCAGAAAGTTGCCATGAGTCCTCCGGAACTCACTTTGATCGATATCGAGGTCAACTTAAGTCCGATATGACCCTCGGGGTCAAATTTATGTTCAATCAGGTGTTTGCTGAATTTTTTTAAATTTTCCTGTTTTTCGCAGATTTGACTGGCGTTGACCGGGAGTGGTTATTACAATCTACCCCCCTTAAAGGAATTTCGTCCGCGAAATTTAAAACAAACGTACCTCCGGAGTCGAACAAATCAGGGCACCTCGCGCGAACCTTGTCCTTGCGCTCCCAAGTCGACTCGGCCTCGTGGTGCCGCCACCGCACCCGTTCTAAGCGGATAACCTTTCCGCCCAGGACCTGCTCTCGGGGATCCGTTTTCCAAACCGGTTTCTCCTCATACGAGACATCACCCGTTACCTCGACATCTGTCCACTCAATGACGTACTCAAGACCTCGAAAGGCCTGATACACCGCGGGGCTAACCCGCCTCCGCCGCGGTTGAAACGCACCAGTCCACCCTTCGGACTCATCTCTAGGGATACATGACCACCGACTGCTGACTCGAGAGGTCGGCGCCGTCTGTCAGCATAGCTCCTGCTGACTCTGCGCGGTCTTCAACCGCTCACGCTTCGGCAAGACCGACTCAGCTGTCACTCGGTCCAGTTCTAGACCCAGTGAACCCTCATTCCTCACTTCCGCCCCGCACACGGGCGACCGACACGGCCTACCATACAACGCTCCGAACGGTGCCATCATGATACTGGCCTGAAAATTGTTGTTGTTGTAGGCGAACTCGGCTAATCGCTCACGAAATCCATCGTGACGTGCCCCCATTTCCACTGTGCAACCCGCAGTGGTTGCAGTAATCCAGCGGGATGCTGTTGTTCGGCTCTCACCTGCCGACGAGTGAGGCATCGCGATACTAACTTCGCGACTGCTCTCCGCATCCCGCTCCATTAGACATGCCACCAAATGCCGTGCTCATCTTAGTGCTACCCACGTGCACTGTCAGACGCGAATGCTGCGACTCTCGCAGCTCGTCGCCCCCACCGTTACGCGGTACGAACCACCCTCCGCGATACCGTAACTCCCAATTAGCCCGACGATCCCAGTCCTAGGCGTCAACACCGCCGGAAACTCTCTCCCGGACCTCTATCGTCTCGACATCCACTGGCTGTGCTTCTATTCCCCGGCTAAGCCGGGTGGGCTAAATCACCAAGAAGTACATGGCCACACCGCCAGTAACCTCTTCTAGCTCCAACCCGAGCGTGCCCAGTTCCCATATCATGTCCCACTCTCGAACTGATATGCAAGTAAGACTCGGGACCGACTTCCTACTCAGGGCGTCGGCAACCACGCTTGCCTTACCCGGATGATAGTGTAGCTCAAAGTCGTACTCCTCGAGTAGTCCCACCCATCGCCGCTGGCACGTATTCAGGTCTCGTTGGAAAGAGATGTACTTAAAGCTCTTATGATCCGAGAACACCTGAAATCGCTCGTCGCCAGTGACAGCCGGTATTGGCCCGACACTTCGCCAGCCAATCCATTCCCAAGATTACGTTAAAGGTTGTCATTCCGTAAGTATCCTTCTCACGGACACACGCGCAAGCTCAGTCGCTGCCGAACCTCGCGGAACCTCGCGGTCTCTCTAAAACCTCGCTCCACTACCGTCGTCGTGCTTACCAACTCCGAACGTACCCGAATCCTCGGGGTGAGGACTCGATCCAGCATCAGGGCTCTTGAGCCCTCTCTCGAACCTCCTGTATCGGTTCGCTTCTCCAACTCCGCAGGCACAAGAGATCCTAGTCAACACCACCCCACCATCAACCGGCATGTCGGGACGCAGGGGTGGACTCAACGGCTCTAAACTCAGCCCCAACCTCTCAGCACAACTCGACGAACAAACGAGTGTGACATCCCGGCATCCAATAAAACTGACGCCCAAATCGGAGACCGAACACCCACTCCATTAGTCACCCCGGTAAGGTCTAGTGCAACCCTCACACGGTCCTCGATGCATTTACTTATAACTTTCCGCAACCAAACCAGTGTTCGCTACTCGTCCCTTGCGGGAAAAGTAGTAAAGGGGATGAGCGTTATGCTCACCTCCACGGACACCCGTTCGATTATGGCATACTAGTAACGCCCTAAAGACTTACCGATCTAACCAAGGCAACCACTACCTCAAAACCTGATGTCAAACGTCACACTGCTCACGCTAACAACACCTCAAGTACTCGCTCAAGTAAGATAAACCTCGACACGGGAAACAAGTCCTCAATTCAGTAAAACACTATTGCTCACCACCTCAATATCCCAATTACCCGATCACGTAGGGAAACCTCAAGACGGGGATCACGCTCTCAACTAAGCAAACACTATTGATCACACTATCAATACCCCCATAACCCGATCACATAAGGAACCCTCAAATAAACCGCACAAACGTGCACCAAGTCACGTAAACACAACGCGACAACCGCGTAAACATGACGGTGAAAAAGACAGGGGTCACGGACCCGTGACAGACCCCGTCACGGTTGGGGTCACGGTGCCGTGAAAAAGGCCCTAAAATGGCCAAAACCCTCTGATCCGTCACGGATCCGTGACATGATCCGTGACTCTCGCGCATGCCAGTTTTCCAAAAACGCCTTAAACTTGACCCTTACTCCTTTTTAACCTCAAAGAGAAACCTTGGACGACGCACACACTCGACCAACAACTCAACAACCCACGTACAACAACTTAAGACAAAACACAAGTCTCCCAACCTCAATCATAAGCCAACACGGCCAAACGAAAACAACAACAACGACAACGACACCCGCCCATCGGGCAAACCAAAGTCGAACCATGCCCACCGGGCCAACCAAAACCACACACGCCCACAGGGCCAAACAAAATCAAACACGCCCACCGGGCCAACCAACTTACACACACGCCCACAGGGCCAACCAAAGCTCCACAACACGCCCACCGGGACAAACAATTCAAGAAACTTTCTCCTTTTCATTACAAACCCTATTTCTTAACATCAGGTAGTTACAACCCGGTCCAGGCGTCCCCGAACTACATTGTACCCACTTGAAGTCAACACCATCACACTCGACCACAGGGGCGCCCCTGAGTCGAGTCGCGACATCTTAAAAACTTTTCACGCAGCAACACACAAACAGTATGCCATTAACCCCGTACTGCACATACACACAAACACAAGCAGGACTCACAACACAACGGGTCTACACACGGTTACCGACCTGCGTACCCAACGTACGACGGGACTTTACCGACTCGACTCTCCCCACCTAATTGACGTACAGTCCGAGGTGTGAAACCTCGAGCTCTGATACCAAGCTGTCACGCCCCAATTTCAGTAAACCGAACTAAGGACGTGAACCTTTAAAACAATAAAACATTTTGAAACCTTTTACATTAACACACTTTAAAAATCACCGTTTGTTCAACAAAATAATATTTACAATTTGAAATACGTCCCAACAAGTTTCAAAAGTATGGTATCCGTCGCTAGTCTCAAAAAATAAACCCAGAAACCCGCTCCTAGCTCTTCAAGCTCCGGAAGCTCACCTAGTCCAACCTGCGACCGGTACCTGTAGGAAAAGCAGCTAGGGGTGAGCGTTCGCTCACCACCACGGATAACAGACTGACTACGGCATAATTAGCAGAATATGCCGGTAACACCACAACCAAACCCAACACCGGGAATCACTATCCCCAACTCAAATACTCCGACTAACACGCACATACGGTGACCTTCCTCAACCGACTCGACACTTGGACACATAAGGTAGACCCAACACAACGATCACGACCTCTTCCAAGGACTCAAAGACCACCACACAACACCCAAGATCACAAAGGATCGCACAACAGACAAGATCAAAAAGGATCGCATACCAGTTGCCCAGTAACCTCCCTCACGCCCTATACCGATCTCATCAGGTCAGGCGGTCGACCTGTCGCAATTCATCGACACAAAGTCGGATCAAGCTGTCGACCTATCGCAATTCATCGACACAAAGTCGGATCAAGCTGTCGACCTATCGCAATTCATCAACACAAAGTCGGATCAGGCTGTCGACCTATCGCAATCATCGACACAAAGTCGGATCAGGCTGTCGACCTATCACACTCACAACCCCGAACCACACACAAGCGGCCAGGACCCCTTTGTTGTCGGGCGGGCCCCCTACCCCGTCTGAACATGCAGACGCGTGTGATCGAGGACCCCCGTTTCATGAAGCGGGCCCACAACCTCAGGTAACCACAATCACAATCACAAACAAAGTTCAACAAACAGCAACAACACAAGTTCAGCACTCCACAGGCACTCATGGCCACCCAAGACACCAACGGTAAAACACGGACTCAACAACCCCCCCCCCCAGGCACTCACGGCCTCCCAAGATACACCAACAGTAACTCACGGGCTCAACAACCCCACGAGCACTCACGGCCTCTCAAAACCACCAACAATAACTCACGGGCTCAACAACCCCACGGGCACTCACGGCCTCTCAAAACCACCAACAATAACTCACGGGCTCAACAACCCCACGGGTACTCACGGCCACTCAAAACCACCAACAGTAACTCATGGGCTCAACAACCCCACGGGCACTCACGGCCTCTCAAAACCACCAACAATAACTCACGGGCTCAACAACCCCACGGGCACTCACGGCCTCCCTAGACACACCAACGGTAAAGACACGGGTTCAACAACCCAACAGGCACTCACGGCCTCCCAAGACACACCCACGGTAAAGACACGGGTTCAACAACCCCACGGGCACTCATGGCCTCCCAAGACACCAACAGTAAAGACACGGGTTCAACAACCCCACGGGCACTCACGGCCTCCCAAGACACACCCACAGTAAAGACACGGGTTCAACAACCCCACGGGAACTCATGGCCTCCCAAGACACCAACAGTAAAGACACGGGTTCAACAACCCCACGGGCACTCACGGCCTCCCAAGACACCAACAGTAAAGACACGGGTTCAACAACCCCACAGGCACTCATGGCCTCCCAAGACACCAACAGTAAAGACACGGGTTCAACAACCCCACGTGCACTCATGGCCTCCCAAGACACCAACAGTAAAACACGGGCTCTCATGGCCACCCAAGACACAACAGTAAACCACGGGCTCTCATGGCCTCCCAAGACACAAAATACACAATTAACCTCCGGCATAACCAATGCCTCCAACAGTCCTAATATCAACAGTTTCACAATCAACCTCCGGACATGGTCATATGCCTCCAGTACTCCTAATATCGATAAGTTCACAATCAACCTCCGGGCATGGTCATATGCCTCCAGTAATTCTAATATCCCTAGTCAGGGCCGAGATTCGGCTACTTTTCCCAACCTCGTGCGTGTTCTCCAAAAGCCAACCAACAAGTTTCGGCGTGATCTCAGTCACTCGCCTAGCTTTCCCTTCCCTCGGTCTGCAGCACGATCTAAAAGAACACAATTTTAAACGCTTTTAAGCTTGCAGGCATAATGATGAATTTTAATAAACCTAACGCCCAAAAGTAACCCCGACAATGTCGATCACTCCCAAACTTCCCAATTACTCGACATTGTCGATATTGGACCCAGGAAAGGCCCGATTCGCCCGACATGCCGAATCTGCCCGGGTTTTGAAAACGCCCTCCCGGGGCTCCGAAAATTCCCGTTTTCGTATCTACGGTCTTAGAATATATCAAGGGTTCCTAGGCACTCGACGGAATCGAATTCCGACTTCCGAGTCAATTAATTAGCGTTTAAAGTTTCTAAACCCGTCAATTACAACTTTCACAATTTAATTCCAAATTTCGATCCGGTTGAAGATTAATTACTTGGGGAACGTTCTAAACCACCCGAACACGAAAACCCGATACCCGGGCATGTGGGCCCCACACGGCCACAATGGAAAAATTCCCTTTTTGCCCCAAGACGTTCCTAACGAACCCCAAACCTCAACCCTTCATCTTTAAACCAATTCTAACCAAAACCCAACCATATTTGAATCGTTTAAACTCAAACCCTAAAATTCGAACTTAACAAAACGAAAATCGGTTAGGGGCTCACCGTAGAGAATGACGGTGTGAACTCGATTAGGATTTGCACGCACCCAAGCAACACATCAATGGAAGTGAACAGGACGAGGATTAGGAGTTATTGTCAGATAATTCAAGCAACTGAAGGGGATGAACAATCTTTTGGTTCTTCGGAAAGAACCATTTAGTCTTTGGTGAGGATAAAACATTTTTGGTATGACTGATGTTTGTGAATGAGGATGTAATTACTTTTGTTGTGACTTGTGTTAATCACTTTAGAATTTTGTGGGGAACACATTTTATTAAATGCAATGGAATGGTCATGGAAAGTTTTCAATGCCTTATGAGATTTGTTAACAGGTTTATCAACTATATTGTATCTGGGTTATCAATTGTTTATGCATGTGTTATCATTTGATCTAAAGAGGTAATATTATTCAGAGTTAAATATGTTTGCAGGTGTTTTTATCACACATGTTCCTAAGGATTATCAATCATTTGAACAAATTTATCACCTTCAATTTTCAAGGTGAATCACCTTGTAAACAACACAGATATTTCAGCAACAAGAAAAACATCATTTATCAACCTCTTGAGAAGAGTTTATCAGTTATATGAACAGAGTTTATCAATCATGTGTAATTAGTGACATGCAATAACAGAGTTATCAACTATATTGTATTTGGATTATCAAATGTCCATGCATGTGTTATCATTTGATCTGAAGAGGTAAATATTATTTAGAGTTAAGTATGTTTGCAGGTGTTTTTATCACACATATTCTTAAGGATTATCAATCATTTGAACGGATTTATCATCTTCATTTTTCAATGTGAATCACTTTGTAAACGACACAGATATTTCAGAAACAAGCAAAACATCATTTATCAACCTTCTGAGAAGAGTTTATCAGTTATATGAACATAGTTTATCAATCATATGAGCAGGGTTTCACACTCTATCAATCTCACAGATAATAGTAAGAATTACTTTTTTATCAACTTTGTGAAAAGGTATTATTAACATATATCCAATGAACTATCACTTCAATCCTTCTTATTTTGGGAGCAGTTTCTAATGTCATGACCTGGTTCACCACATCCCTTGCAAGTTCGCTTCCTCTTCTTAGCTGCCTCGATAGAATTTTTCATCCCTGATTTCATTCTCTGTCCACAACCTTTTGTCCTTGATATATGCGGTAGCTTGACAACAACTTGTGAAGGTTTAGAAAGACTTGACAAAGTCTGAAGTTCATGTGTTTGCTTGATGCAAAATCATCAGCTTCATCATCATTCAATTGCTTCTTGAAGTCCTTTACTTGTTCTGCAAAGTCCTTCAACTTTACAGCGTTCACTACTGGATGAAAGACACAAGATTAAAGCATCGAGCATATATCTGATATAATTTGCTTACACTCACTGTAGGCAGTTGGTTGTGAGTCTGCAGAAGCTGTAGAATTTTCAGCATTCCTGCGTACATCCTTTGTCCATCGTTGTGTGATCAAGCTCTCCGGAATTTAATCAACCATAGATGCTTGCAAAGCCAAAAAAACATATGCATGCAAGGGATGCCAAATCCTTCAAATCTCTTACAAGAGCATGTGCAATGGTTCCCATGCAAGCTTTGCACCACAACAAATGTTTTGCTCCCATGTTTGTTGGTGATTTTGTATATCTTCTTCCCATCCTCTTCAGCACACGAATTGATCCCACACTTGAAGGTTGCTGCCACAACACTTTTTTTATGATGTCAAAGATTGTGCGGCTGTAAATCCTCTAAGCGTCCTTCTCAATTTTAGATAACATAATGAAGTTTGGAACTAACGTGCTTGATTGGAAGTCCAACCGTATTGTTTTTGTCTCTGCCCTTCAACGACTGTATCGAAGGGCCCCATGAACTCAACTAGTGTAAGACACCTGAACAAGAAATTTTAGCAATTAAGAATATACAATTATCAGTTATTAGTGAAATATTTATCACACGCTGACATATATTTTATCAGCAAAGATTATGACCACCACACACAATTTTATCAATCAAGAATGGATAATTTATCAGTTATTCATGAAACATTTATCACCATTGGAAAGTATTTGATCAGCAAACAACATGGTCACCACACAAGGTAGATAAAAAGTTTTGTTGTCAGGGTTTAGTGATACAATTGTCACATCCTTGGCTTTTATTTTATCAATCCAAAACATATTATCAACTCACAAATAGCTTAAGCATTTATTGAAACATTTCTATCAATCATAAAGGTGTATGAATTCTCCCAAAATAAAGGTACCTGTTAGTGAATTGACCAAATGCGCTGTTCTCGCTCTTTGATCTTGATGTAGTCCTAAGGAATATACCGATTTTTATCCCTCTGAAGTATGCATGGATCCACCTATCCCGCATATCGAACATAGTATACAACCAGGGGTGATCAGTTAGTTGTAATTCTTCTGTCAAAGACTTCCAACTCAGCTCAAGCTCGTCTGTTTCGTTGTTGTTACTCCACACCAATGCTTTAAATTTCTTCTTTAAATTTGTCTCATGGTATATAGTGTGAGGCACCTGCAAGAATAATAACACATTTATCACACTCAACCAAACAAATCTTTACCTCATAACTTTTAGTTCATCAGCCATATAAATTGAAAACACAACTTACTTTAGAAGGAAACTTCTGCATTATGTGCCACATACACAAACGATGCCTACTTTGGGTAAACACTTCCTCAAAAGCTTTTCTCATTGCTGGGTCTTGGTCTGTTATAAAACAGGTTGGTTCTTTCATCTTCATAGCTTTGAGGAATGTCCGGAATAACCAAACAAAAGATTCAACATCCTTTGTGGCTAATAAAGCAGCACCAAAGATGATTGAATTGTTATGGTTGTCAACTCCGGTGAATGGCGCAAAGACCATCATGTACCTATACAAACAAAAACACAAGCAACAAGAATAAATAAGTTATCAACATAGATTGGATTTTTATCAAGCCTGCAAACAAGGTTTTTATCAATTTTCCCAGATGCAGATTATCAACTGAAACAACATGGTTTATCAAACCAACAACAAAAAATTATCATACACTAACAAAAGATTTTACCTGTTTGATCGATAAGTTGAATTGAACGATATTGTATCACCAAATAGCTCATAATTCTTCCTTGACGTTGAATCAGCCCAGAAAAGGTGACTTAGTCGATCGCCAGCGTCTACTTTGTACTCAAAGAAGAAGTTTCTACAATAGTCTTCCTTAGTGTGGAATTGGTCAATGGTGATCTGCGCATCGCTCTCTCCAATGTACACCTTCGGATCCCTTTGAAAGTTCCTGAAATCATTTGGACATGCTCCTACATTGACAAGACCTCCAACTATGTGGCTGTAAAGATTAAACGCTTTTGTAGCCCAAATTGACCTTTGAGCAATCTATCATAAACTACTTATGTCTTGGTGTTAAATGCCTATTTGATCTCAAATAGTGAAAATCATGCTTACATTATAACAGGTGGTTGTGGTCTTCTCTGAACTCATACATTGTATAACCATTTCCATTGTGCTTCAAAGACATCCTTTCCATACAACCTGTTCATGTAGACATATTATATCTCTTTCTTGACTTTCCACCTCCTTCGATGTCATCTACAAACGGTCCCCCTTCTCTTGCATAATATATGTACTTAAAATTGATTGTGTTACTCCTTGGTTTCTTCTTTTCCGGGCCTCGACGTGTCCCAAAACCACCATTTAATGCATATGTTTGGTAGAAAATAATACCATCATGCAAGGTGTCAAAGTTCATATTCTTTCGAGGCTTTAGCTCATCACCACATTCAGGAATCCACACTTTCTGTGTGTCAAAGTTTATTGATGCTCTCCATCACTGTATCACATGTACGTAGAAAATTATCAATTCACAACCATGTATTTATCCACTGAAAACACTAATTCTATCAATTCAATTCAAGCAACAAGCGTACATGTGATAACTTTATCAACTCTCAAAGAACAATTTATCAACAAAAAATGCTAACTTTACCAACGATTTCATACTACACGATCTACGCCTGCATCGATTATCAACTCAGACAGGGACCATGTCACATACATTTATCAACTCACAAAGTATCATTTATCAACACAAAACGATAACTTTATCAATGATTTCATACTACACGACCTATGTCTGCATGATTATTAGCTCAGACAGAGAACATGTCACATACATTTTATCAACTCAAAAATTTGTATTTATCAACGAGGAACGAATAATTTATCAACAATATCATTGTAATAAACACTTCCGGTCAACGCCAGTCAAATCTGCGAAAAACAGGAAAATTTAAAAAAATTCAGCAGACACTTGATTGAACCTAAATCTAACCCCGAGGGTCATACCGGACTTAAGTTGACCCCGATATTGACCGAAGTGAGTTCCAGGGGACTCAGGGCAACTTTCTGATCAATTTGGGAAATGTTGACTTTTCGATGGAAAAGTCAACCGAGCGACGTTTTGGTCCATTCGAGTACCGTTTTGGATCCAAAAAGCTTAGCCGTCATCGCAGCGGTCTTAGTTGATCCATTTCCTTGTAGCCCGCCAAGTTTTGTAATTTCTTGGAAAAAGTGCCCGTTCGGGGCTCGAAACGTCCGAATTTCACGAATCTGATTTGAAAATATCTAGAAGATATTTTCCAAAAAGGTGTGGGACCCACTTGACACTTGGGGGAAACTAAAGGTGAGGCTTTAAGGGGTGGCCGGCCATATATCAAAAAAAAAAAAAATAAAAGAAAGGAGTTAGTTTTTAGAGAGAGAAGGAGAAGAAGAGAGAAAAGAAAAGGAGATGGGGTTTGTGGATACTATTCACGTCATCTCCACCCTTGGATCGTCTCAAAGTTAAGAGATTCAAGCTCACCTCATCCTCCTCTTTGGTAAGCACCGAACCGATTCCCGTTTTGTTAAGTTTGGAATGTTAGGGTTTGGTTAAGATGAGTAGTTTAGGGTTGAAATGAGGTGTGGGGAGTGTTGGAGACGTTTGGAGGTGAAGGAGCACATTTTTCGGTGACCGGGAGCTCGAGAGGAGCCCCGGCCACCATATAGGGTGGCCGGCCACCATGTGAGGTGGCTGGCCACCATGTGAGGTGGCTGGCCGGAGCTAGGGCCTGCCACCACCATGGTGGGCCGGGCCCACTTGAACCCTAGGACCCACGGCCAAGTTGGGTCGGGTGGGGCCCACGTGCTCGGGTGATCGGGTTTTGTGTTCGGGTGGTTTAGAACGTTCCCCGGACCATTTATCCACAATCGAATCAAAATTTGGAATTAAAATGTGAAAGTTGTAATTGACGGGTTTAGAAACTTTAAACGCTAATTAATTGACTCGGAAGTCGGAATTCGATTCCGTCGAGTGCCTAGGAACCCTTGAATTATTCTAAGACCGTAGAAATGAAAACGGGAAATTTCGGAGCCCCGGAAGGACGTTTCCAAAACCCAGGCAGATTCGCCATGTCGGGCGAATCGGGCTTTTCCGGGTCCAATATCGAAAATGTCGAGTATTTGGGAAGTTTGGGAGTGATCGACATTGTCGGGGTTACTTTTGGGCGTTAAGTTTGTTAAATTCCAGTTTATGCTGCGAACTTAAGAGTACTTAAAATTGTGTTCTTTTAGATCGTGCTGCAGACAGAGGGAAAAGAAAGCTAGGCGAGTGACTGAGATCACGCCAGAGCTTGTTGGTTGGCTTATGGAGAACACTCACGAGGTAGGGAAAAGTAGCTGGATCTCGGCCCTGACTAGGGAAAGTTAACAGTAGAAATGCATGTGACACTGGGGTGTCGTGGGTTAAGTAGGTTTATCGAATACTAGAAAGGTAGGCGATACCGGGTAGTGTCGTATGATTCGGGAACGTAGCGAACATTAGAAATGCATGTGACACTTAGTAGTGTTGTAGGAGCAGTGAACTTATCGTTATGAGAATTACTGGAGGCATATGACCATGCCCTGAGGTTGATTGTGAACTTATCGATATTAGGAGTGCTGGAGGCATATGACCATGCCCGGAGGTTGATTGTGAAACTGTTGGTGGTTTTGAGAGCCCGTATTATTGTTGTGTCTTGGGTGGCCATGAGTGCCCGTTGGGTTATTGAACTCGTGTTACTTTATTGTTTGTGTCTTGGGTGGCCGTGAGTGCCCGTTGGGTTGTTGAACCCGTGTTACTTTATTGTTTGTGTCTTGGGTGGCCATGAGTGCCCGTTGGGTTGTTGAACCCGTGTTACTTTAGTGTTGGTGTCTTGGGTGGCCATGAGTGCCCGTTGGGTTGTTGAACCCGTGTTACTTTATTGTTGGTGTCTTGGGTGGCCGTGAGTTCCGTTGGGTTGTTGAACCCGTGTTACTTTATTGTTGGTATCTTGGGTGGCCGTGAGTGTCGTGGGGTTGTTGAGCCCGTGTTTTATTGTTGGTGTCTTGGGTGGCCGTGAGTGCCGTGGGGTTGTTGAGCCCGTGTTTTACTGTTGGTGTCTTGTGTGGCCGTGAGTGCCCGTGGGGTTGTTGAGCCCGTGAGTTACTGTTTGGTGTATCTTGGGAGGCCGTGAGTGCCCGTGGGTTTGTTGAGCCCGTGAGTTACTGTTGGTGTGTCTTGGGAGGCCGTGAGTGCCCGTGGGGTTGTTGAGCTCGTGAGTTACTGGTGGTGTGTCTTGGGAGGCCGTGAGTGCCCGTGGGGTTGTTGAGTCCGTGTTTTGCTGTTGGTGTCTTGTGTGGCCATGAGTGCCTGTGGAGTGTTGAACCTGTGTTGTTGCTGTTTGTTGAACTTGCGTGTGATTATGATTGTGGTTACCTGAGTAAGAGAGGTTACTGAGACAGGTCGACCGCCTGACCCGACTTTGTGTCGGGGAAGTGCGTGAGTGAGAGAGGTTACTGAGACAGGTCGACCGCTTGGCCTGAGTGGTTCGGCAAAGCGCGTGAGTGAGAGAGGTTACTGAGATAGGTCGACCGCCTGGCCTGAATGGTTCGAAAAAACGTGTGATTGAGAGAGGTTACTGAGACAGGTCGACCGCCTGGCCTGAGTGGTTTGGCAAAGCGCGTGAGTGAGGGAGGTTACTGAGCAGCTGGCGTGCGATCCTTTGTGATCTTGTTTGGTGTGCGATCCTTCGTGATCTTGGGTGTTGTTGCGTGGTTGTCTGTCGTGTCTTTGGAGGAGGTCGTCAATCGTTGTGTCAGGTCTACGTTACGGGTCAGAGTGTTGAGTCGGTCGAGGAAGGTAACAGTGGGTGTGTGTCAGTCGGAGTACTTGGGTTGGGAATAGTGTTCCCCGGTGTGAGTTTGTTATTCGTGTTACCGGCATTGTCTGCTAATTATGCCGTAGTCAGTCTGTTATCTATGGTGGTGAGCGAACGCTCACCCCTAGCTGCTTTTCCTATAGGTAGCGATCACAGGACGGACTAGGTGAGCTCTCGAAGCTTGTGGAGCTAGGAGCGGAGTCCGGGTTTTATTCTTTGAGTCTAGTGACGGATACCTTGTACTTTGTCCATTTGTTGGGACGTTTTTGAGTTGTAAATATTATTTTGACTAACTAAATGGTGATTTTAAAGTGTTTATTCAAAACAGGTTTCAATTGTTTTATTATTTTAAACGTTCGCGTCTCGAGTTCGGTTTTACTGAAATTGGGGCGTGACAATCATACTATACAACCTGCGTCTGCATCGATTATCAACTCATACAGAGAAAGATAACATACAGGTTATCAACTCACAAATTAGCAGTTATCAATGAAAACGATAAATTTATCAGTGATGTCTGAAACGGTCATGATCAACCAAGAACATGAATATCATATTTCTGAATTACACAGATTTTGATATTTTCTTGTCAAATTTCATATTTAATCAACGAAAGTTGAATTTTATCACCTTTGTTGTGCTCGATCAGTTGAGAAACGAGTTGAATTCGTAGAAAAAGTTGATAAACCCTAGAACAGAGTATGATTTTAAAATTTTGAATTCTAACATGTTTTGATATTTTGATCGTCCAATTGATTACATGAAGATAGAATCAAGTAGAATAGGATTTCTCACCTGTTTTTGAGTTTGATCCGTTGATAAAAAAGCTAAACTTTGCGATGAACAGTTAAGAAGCAAAAATAGAGCACGATTTTCAGGTTGTGGAGAAGGCATAGATTCTTTGATTTGTTGCTCGAAATTGTTTCTATGATGATTGAATCACGAAAACAGAAATCAAAACCTGTTTTGTAGTTGTTTCGTTGAGAGAAAACAGACAATTTTTTTTCAAACTGTGCGACTGCGTGACTGCGATTTTAAGGAAGAAGAGGAAGCGCGGGGAATTTACCATCTTACCCTCGACAGGAATAAGTAGCTTGCAAAATATGAAGGAGTCGAAGGATTGATTTGAGCTGTTGGTTGGAGCGATTGCACGATGGTGATGGGTTCGCTGGGTTCGCACGTTAATGGTGGGTTTTAGCCGATTTCGCCTTATATATATAGGATAACTATCAACTACAAACTTTATAACTTCGTCAGAACGTAGAACTATCAATCTGAGCCCTTGAATCGTAGAATTTAAGGCCCAAATTTAATGCATATCTTGTAATTGATTTCGTAATCAATCACCCCCACCCCCCTGAATTTCGGTGGCCATCCAATTTAGGTAATCAATGATCCAGATTGGTTCTACGTTTTGACCCGAAAATAGGTTTGTACTTGATAGTCCTCCTATACATACATATATATATATATATATATATATATATATATATATATATATGTGTGTATATATACATATATATATATATAGGTATACATTCACACGTTACCTATAGTGTTTTTTGTTAATTGTTACCTAAATTTGGACCATTTGATCATGTTAATCCAATGGCTATAAAACCAATGGCACACAACCGTAAATAACTAGAACTTATAAATCAGTTATGTAATTTTAATAAATTCGAGGGTAAATACGTCTTTCATGAATTTTCTTTTACCCTAAATTAATTCTACATTTAATATTCATTTTCAATACACAACCCAAACACAAATTCTGTCCCGAGCGCCGCCACTCCGTATCCCTTCCTTCGTTTCTATCGACGGCGCACGAACAAGGAGAACACGTCGCCGTTCTTTCTCGACCGCCATCGCTTGACGAAGCTCATCCTACCGTGTCGTGAATCTTACGACGTGCTCTGAGCTTCGATCCGCCAGCATCGAAGTACCACGGTAGATCCGAGTTTGCTGTCAAAAGAGGACAGACCTGGATCGTTCGGAGATCGTTTCCGTTGGATTGGATCCTGAATCTAGTGGCGGCATGCTTCACGAGGGTGGCCTGAATAACCAGTGGTGCATGTCCGACGAGTCCTTGCTCTTTCCGCCACATGGGTTCTGCCACCACACATTGCTGTACGATTTGGCATGTCTAGTTCAGCTCTTCCGAGCATCGCAAGGAATAACAGCAGAGACGAGGGCGTAATAGCGGAGTCCATATCTCTACCCACGAGCTCATCGTGGCACGTTCCAACAAGTTTTTCCGTGTGGTGCTCTGTTGGTTCCCGTTTTATGATCGCAGAAACGCCTATGAAGATCGACCTCGGGCTGGTGCAGCTCGCCATTGCAGATCTGGTGCAGCTTGTTGTTGTTGCAGTGCCATATTGAATGATCAGCGGTGGTACAGATCTAATCATTCTATTTTCCTTTTTTTAATGTTATGGATAGAGATCTATGTGTAGGGTAAATTTTTGTAATATTTGGAACTGTCAGAGTATAGATCTGTAACTACTAAAGCAGATTTTTATAATGGTTAGGGTATATTTTTGTAATTAATTGTTTGGGTGTATTTTTGCAACTAATTGTTGAGTATTGTTCTATAATTGCTAGGGTATATATCTGTAATTATTAAGGTATACCTATCTAACTGTTAATAAGGTAACATGTAACGTTTATTTTTATGTAATATTAACGTTGGTTTTCTATAATTTTCATTGTAGATTTATGTAACTGTTAGGGTACATTTCTGTAATTTTTATGCTGGTCGGTATGGGATTATATAATATTTTTATTTTTATGGAAGTTTGTAAATTTTTGTAACAATTGTTTAAAGTTGTATAATTTTTTGTTTCTTTTAGACTTGTAATTTCTAGATTTTGGTAGTGTAATATTATTGGGTAGTATTCCATAATATTAGTATGGAAATGCGTAACTCTTTGTTATTATTTCTATAACTTTTTTATATTTTATTATTTAACTGATTTTGTATGTGTTAAAAATATGTGATATCGGTTATAAATTTTGTAACATCAATTTTAAATTTTTGTAATATCGTTTTTAAATTGTATAACACCGTTTTAAATTTCTATAACATCGATTTATATTTTATTATATCAAATAAAAGTCTAGAACACCAATATAAACTTTCTGTAACGTATGGCATAAATTTTTGTAATATCGGATATACTATTCTGTAACATTAATTACTAAATATGAAAATAATTGAAAATTTAAAAACAAAAAAATATTAAAAAATTAGATTTGGACAGGAAAAAAACAATTATGCAGTAAAAATATAAAGGAGATGGAGTTACCAAACTACCCTTTTGTTTATTTTTCTATTTTATTTGTGGATAATTGAGGTTGAAAATCTATAGCCATTAGATTTAAAAATTCAATGGTTTATATTTTGGTAACAAGTAACAAAATTCACTATGGTAACGCATGAAAGTGCCCCTATATATATATATAGGGACACAATCAGGTGCAAACCCCTCTTAAAATGCGAACATGCAAACTCAATCACAACAAGACACGTGTCGCGCTCAGAAAAGACTTCGGGCTCAGAAAATAAAAAACTTCGGGCTCAGATAATGCTTCGCGCTCAGAAAAAATAATCATAAACACAATTCGCAAACCACATATACCATATTCTCAAACCATGTCATAGTTAAACCATATATGTCATGTGTCTTGAACATATATATTCGCAAACAATATATACCATGTTCTCAAACCATGTCACTGTTATTTGCAAACCATATATGTCATATTCGCAAACCACATATATCATATTCTCAAACCACATCACACTTTTCGCAAATCATATATGTCATATTCACAAACCACATATACCATAGTCTCAAACCATATATGTCATATTCGCAAACCATATATACCATATTCTCAAACCACATCACACTTTTCGCACTTATATCCACATATCCACACATGTATCAAAAAACACATCAAAACATATGCAATCCACTACTTGTTAGAAAGCTCTTGAAAAAATAAGAATATTGACACAAGAAAAAAATGAAATCGGAGTTGAAACGAAACGGGAAAAATTGAATTAATAAACTTGATTATAAAAAAAGGGGGGTATTTTCTGAGCGCCACACATGACACAATCTGGTTCAGTTCACAGGTTCACACCATAACTCATGGTTCACACCTGAGTGTGAGCCTATATGTATATGATAGCTATCAGGTGCAAACCACACAACTTGGTCAGAACGTAGAATTAATCCCATCCTTTGAAATCATTTTTTGGACGGACGAGATTAGATTGTCGAATTTAAATTTTTCCACCAAGTTTATTATTTTGATCTTTCCCGCTTCGTTTCAACTCCGATTTAATTTTTTCTTGCGCCAACATTTTTCTTTTTCCAAGACCTATCTATTAAGTAGCATATTGAATATGTTTTGAAGCAAGAAAAAAATGATTTACTCTAACAAAAAAAGGAAACAAAATTAATGTATGTTTTGCAATTTTCAGTTGTATGTGTACGCTAAACTTAATGTATGTTTATGTTGTAAAGTGAAAAGTTATGAGTAGTACACATAAAAATGTGTTTGCAAAAACATACATTAAGGTTAGTTTACACATACATATGAAAATGGTAAAAAACATACATTTAGTTCAGCATATACATACAAATGAAAATTGGAAGAACATATTAAGTTTAGCTTCCACATATGCAGTTGCGAAAACACAAGAACATGCATTAAGTTTAGCCTACACATACAAATGAAAATGGCAAGAACATACATTGAGTTTAGCTTCTATAAAACTGATATAATGTGATTTACAAAATACATGGCGTAAACATACAAACTAACTCATCACTTTACTGCCCATAACTTTTCACTTTGCAACATAAAGATACATTAAGTTTAGCGTACACATACAACTGAAAATTACAAAACATACATTAATTTCGTTCCTATTTTTTTGTTTGAGTAAATTGTTTTTTTCTTGCTTCAAAAACATATTCAATATGCTACTTGATAGATAAGTCTTGGAAAAATAAAAATATTGGCGCAAGAAAAATTAAATCGGAGTAGAAACGAAACGGGAAAGATCAAAATAATAAACTTGGTGGAAAAAGAATTATGGATATTCCAATATTGGATGGTGTAGATTAGTTCTACGTTCTGACCCGAGTTAAGGTTGTACTTGATAGCCCCTATATATATATATGTATGTATTCATGCGTTACCCATATGCTTAATTGTTACCTGTTACCTAAATTTTGACCATCGGATCACGTTAATCCAAAGACTATAAAACTAATGGCATATAGTCGTAAATAACTTGAACTTATAAGTTCTTTTTGTAATTTTAATGGTTTTAAGGGTAATTAAGACTTTTTAAATACCCACGTTCATCACCATTTGTAACAAACCCAACCCACATCTTTTCTCCCGAGCTCGACCTGCGCCGCCACTCCCGAGCACGACCTGCGCCGCCACTCTCGAGCTCGACCTGCACCGCCACTCCCGAGCTCAACCTGTGCTCTTCTAGCCGGCGCACAAACGAGGAGAATATGGTGCAACTCCTCCCCGTGGAGCCAGGTCCTCGGACGTTGTGCTCCGTTCCGTGAACGAAAGGGAGTTCCTCGCCAGAAAGTGACGAGCTTCTCCCTCTCGTAGACTCCATCGCCGCCGTGAATGTCACGCCCCAATTTCAGTAAAACCGAACTCGGAACGCAAACGTTTAAAACAATAAAACCTTTCAGACATTTTAAATAAATCACTTTAAAACCACCATCTAGTTACACAAAATAATTATTTACAACTCAAAAGTACGTCCCAACAAGCGGACAAAATACAAGTGTACGTCGCTAGACTCAAAAGTAAACCCGGACTCCCGCTCCTAGCTCTTCAAGCTTCGGAAGCTCACCTAGTCCATCCTGCGACCAGTACCTGTAGGAAAAGCAGCTAGGGGTGAGCGCTCGCTCACCACCACGGATAACAGACTGACTACGGCATACTTAGCAGACAATGCCGGTAACACCAACAACAAACTCAACACCGGGGACTACTATCCCCAAACTCAAGTAACCCGACTGACACTCATAACGTTACCCTCCGCAACCGACTCAACACTCGGACACCTAATGTAGACCCGACCCAAAGATTGACGACTTCCTCCAAAGACACGAAAGACAACCACGCAACACCCAAGATCATAAACGATCGCACACCAAACAAGATCACAAAGGATCGCACTCCAGCTGCTCAGTAACCCCCCCTCGCCCTTTACCGATCCTTGTCAGGCCAAGCGGTCGACCTGTCGCCACTTTTGCCGATCCCTGTCAGGCCAGGCGGTCGTCCTGTTGCACTTTTCCCGACTCAAAGTCGGATCAGGCTGTCGACCTGTCACCACCACGCACGCGAGGCCAGGACCCCTTTCCTCACGGGCGGGCCCCCTACCCCGTCTGAACATGCAGACGCGTGCGATCACAAGACCCCCGTTATTATGAAGCGGGACCCCAACCTCAGGTAACCACAATCACAATCACAAACAAAGTTCAACAAACAGCAACAACACCAATTTGACACTCCACAGGCACTCATGGCTACTTAAGACACCATCGGTAAAACACAGGTTCAACCCCCCCACGGGCACTCACGGCCACCCAAAACACTAACGGTAAAACACGGGTTCAACAACCCCACGGGCACTCATGGCCACCCAAGACACCAACGGTAAAGACACGGGCTCTCATGGCCACCCAAGACACAAACATTAAAGTACGGGCTCTCATGGCCACCCAAGACACAAACAGTAAAACAATCAACCTCCAGACATGGTCATATGCCTCCAATAATTCTAATATCGATAAGTTCACTGCTCCTACGACACTACTAAGTGTCACATGCATTTCTAATGTTCGATACGTTCCCGTATCATACGACACCACCCGGTGTCGCCTGCCTTTCTAATATTCGATAAACCTACTTAACCCACGAAACCTAAGTGTCACATGCATTTCTACTGTTAACTTTCCCTAGTCAGGGCCGAGATCCGGCTACTTTTCTCTACCTCGTATGCTTTCTCCAAAAGCACACAAATAAGCTCCGGCGTGATCTCGGTCACTCGCCTAGCTTTCCCTTCCCTCTGTCTGCGGCACGATCTAATAAGAACACAATTTTAAATACTTTTAAGTTCGCAGACATAAACTGGAATTTAATAAGCTTGACGCCAAAAGTAACCCCACAATGTCGATCACTCCCAAACTTCCCAATTACTCGACATTGTCGATAATGGACCCGGAAAAGCCCGATTCGCCCGACATGGCGAATCTGCCCGAGTTTTGGAAACGCCCTTCCGGGGCTCCGAAAATTCCCGTTTTCGTTTCTACAGTCTTAGAATAACTCAAGGGTTCCTATGCACTCGACGGAATCCAATTCCGATTTCCGAGTAATTTAATTAGCGTTTCAAGTTTCTAAACCCGTCAATTACAACTTTTACAATTTAATTCCAAATTTTGATCCGATTGTAGATTAATTACTTGGGGAACGTTCTAAACCACCCGAACACGAAACCCGAGCACCCGAGCACGTGGGCCCCACCCGGCCAACCTTGGCCGTGGGTGGCTAGGGCATTTTTGGCCCGACTCACCATGGTGGTGGCCGGTCCTAGCTCCGGCCAGCCACCCCAAGGTTCGGCCAGCTCCGGCCAGCACCAGCCAGCACCGGCCAGCCACCATACACGGTGGCCGGAGCTCCCCCGAGCCTCCGGTCACCGAAAAACGCTCATCTCTTCGCTCCAAACACCTCCAAAACGTCTCCAACGAACCCCACACCTCGATACCTCCATACACTACTAGTTTTACTCAAACCCTAATAACTTTCAAACTTAAGCAAAACGAATATCAGATAGTTGCTCACCGTAGAGAATGTCGATGTGAGCTTGAATCTTCTAACTTTGAGACGATCCAAGGGTTAGATGCTCGTGAATAGTGGCAAGACCCCAAAGCTCCTTCTCTTTTCTCTCTTCTTCTCCTTCTCCTTCTCTCTTTAAAACTATCTTCTCTTTTTCTATTTTTTTTTCCTTTTTTCCTAGTGTTGGCCGAACACCCCCCCTTGTACTCATCCTTGTCTTGTCCAAAAACCTAACACCACCACTTGTTTGACAAGTGGCAAGTTGGTCCCACACCTTTTTGGGAAAATATAAATATTTTCCAATCAGATTCGCGAAATTCGGACTTTTCGGGCCCCGAACGGGCACTTTTTCCAAGAATTTACAAAACTTCACGGGTTACAAGGAAACGGCTCAACTAAGACCGATGTGATGACGGCTAAGCTTTTTGGATCCAAAACGGACCTCAAATGGACAAAAACGTCGCTCGGTTGACTTTTCCAGCGAAAAGTCAACATTTCCCAAATTGGTCAGAAAGTTGCCCTGAGTCCCCCGGAACTCACTTTGGTCGATATTGGGGTCAACTTAAGTCTGGTATGACCCTCGGGGTCAATTTTAGGTTCAATTAAGTGTATGTCTTAAATTTTTTAAATTTTCCTGTTTTCCGCAGATTTGACTGGCGTTGACTGGGAGTGGTTATTACAGTCTACCCCCCTTAAAGGAATTTCGTCCGCGAAATTTAACACAGACTTACCTCGGGTGTCGAACAAGTCGAGGTACTTCGCGCGAACCTCGTCCTCGCGTTCCCAAGTCGACTCAACCCCGTGATCTTTCCACTGCACTCGTACCAGGCGGATAATCTTGCCCCGCAGCACCTGCTCCCGAGTGTCCATGATCCGAACCGGCTGCTCATCATAGGAGACATCATCAGCCACCTCGATATCTGCCCACTCAATGACGTGGGAGGGGTCCGCATTGTACTGCCGCAACTGGGACACGTGGAAGACGTTATGAACTCTTCCAAGTTGTGGTGGTAACGCCAGACGATAAGCCATTGCTCCCACTCTGCTCAAGATCTCGAATGGGCCAATGTACCGCGGAGCCAGCTTGCCCCCGCTGCGTCTGAACCGTACCAGTACCTTCCTCGGGCTCACCTTCAGGAACACGTGATCCCCGACTGCAAACTCGAGGGGTCGTCGTCTTCTGTCGGCATAGCTCTTCTGCCGACTCTGCGCGATCTTCAACCGCTCGCGTATCAGCGCGACCTTCTCTGTCGTCTCTTTGACAAGATCTGGCCCCAGCAGACTCTTGTCCCCCACCTCTGCCCAACACACTGGCGATCGACAAGGTCTCCCATACAACGCTTCGAACGGTGCCATCCCAATACTGGCCTTGTAGCTGTTGTTGTAGGCAAACTCGACCAACGG
Organism: Erodium maritimum; assembly: GCA_963921825.1. Lineage (NCBI taxonomy): Eukaryota > Viridiplantae > Streptophyta > Magnoliopsida > Geraniales > Geraniaceae > Erodium > Erodium maritimum. Next base: position 37,513,474 of record OY997588.1, read on the forward strand.
CAGGTGGGTCTCCCATGATCCCCTGAAATCCAACACACATGCCTGCAGCATGTCTTCCAAGATCTAAATAGTGCGCTCGGACAGACCGTCTGTCTAGGGATGGTGTGTTGTACTGAGTAGAACCTCGGTCCCCAATGCGGTTTGCAGACTCGGCCAAAATCTGGACGTGAAACGAGGATCCCTGTCAGACACTATCGACACAAGGACCCCATGGAGATGCACTATCTCCTGAATGTACAGGCTGCTCAGCTTGTCGACCAGATCAGTCATCCTCATAGCCAGGAAATGGGCCGACTTGGTCAACCGATCGACTACTACCCATACGGCGTTGTGTCCCTTCGGCGATCTCGGCAGTCCACTCGCGAAGTCCATCGGGACATGCTCCCACTTCCACTGGGCGATCGGCAGTGGCTGTAATAATCCGGCGGGACGCTGATGTTCGGCCTTCACCTGCTGACAGACGAGACATCTCGACACAAATTCTGTGAATGCTCTCCGCATCCCGCGCCACCAGAAGTGCCGCATGATGTCACGGTACATCTTGGTGCCCCCGGGTACACTGTAAGACGCGAATGATGTGACAATCGCAACACGTCGTCTCTACAGTTGCCCGGCACGAACAACCCTCCTCGATACCGTAACCCCCAATCAGCACTGATTTCCCAGCCTACCACCTCGTCACCGCTGACGACCCTCTCTCGGATCTCTGACGTCTCGACGTCCTCCGATTGCGCCTCCAACACTTGGGCAAGTAGCGAAGGCTAAGACACCAGTGAGCACATGGCCACGCCACCAGTAATCTCCTCTAGCTCGAGCCCGAATGTGCTCAGCTCCCCCATCATGTCCCACTCTCGGACTGATATGCTAGCAAGACTCGGAACCGACTTCCAACTCAAGGCGTTGGCGACCACGTTCGCCTTACCCGGATGGTAGTGCAGCTCAAAGTCATACTCCTCAAGTAGCTCCATCCTTCGCCGCTGGCGCATGTTCAGGTCTCGTTGGGAAAAGATGTACTTGAGGCGCCATACAGATAATACCGTCAGCCCTTCAGCGCGAACACGACTGCTGCCAGCTCCAAGTCGTGGGTAGGATAGTTGCGCTCGTGTGTATTCAACTGCCTGGATCCATAAGCAACAACTCTACCCAACTGCATCAGTACACAGCCCATTCCTTCCCCGGACGCATCACAATAGACCTCATACCTGATCCCTCCCTCTGGCACTACCAATATTGGAGTTGTGGTCAGACGAGTCTTCAACTCCGTGAATGCAAGCTCACAATCCTCTGTCCACACAAACCCGACTCCCTTGCGTGTCAACAGAGTCATTGGCGCGGCTAGTCGCGCAAAGTCCTGGACAAACCGCTGATAATATCCTGCCAACCCCAGAAAGCTGCGGATCTCGAAGACACTCGTGGGCCGTGCCCACTTCGAAACCGCGTTGATCTTCGACGGATCGAACAGTATACCTTCACGGGATACAATGTGACCGAGGAATTTCACCTTAGCGAGCCAAAACTCGCACTTCTCCAGGTTGGCATATAGCTGATGCGTGCGCAGTAGCGTCAGAACAGTTCTCAGATGTACCTCATGTGCCGCCTCGCTCTGCGAATAGATCAAGATGTCGTCTACGAACACCACCACAAACTGATCTAAGTACGGCCGGAATATACTGTTCATCAGGTCCATGAACGCTGCAGGTGCGTTCATCAGTCCAAACGGCATCACCAATAACTCGTAATGCCCATAGCGTGTCCGGAATGTAGTCTTTGCGACAACCCCCTCTCGGACTCGCAACTGGTAATATCCGGATCGCAGATCGATCTTCGAGAAACATGTTGAGCCTCTTAACTTGTCGAACAAGTCATCGATCCTCGGCATCGGTTCTTCACCGTAACCCGGTTCAGCTTCCGGTAATCTATACACATTCGAAGCTCTCCATTCTTCTTCTTCACGAAGAGTGCTGGTGCTCCCCACGGCGATACACTTGGACGGATAAATCCCTTCTCCTGAAGCTCCTCGAGCTGACACTTCAGCTCAGTCAACTCTGCCGGCGCAAACCTGTAGGCGCCATCGATATCGCTGCCGTTCCCGGCACCAGGTCAATCCCGAACTCCTCCTCACGTTCCGGTGGCAACCCGATCAACTCCTCAGGAAAGACCTCGGGGAACTCGCATACCACTCGCGGTAACTCTCGGCTCTGCACAGCCGATACTTCTTCCACTGCGGACAATGCCGATAGGAGGACCCCGCTCTTACTACCCAGAACACACGTCACCTTTGTACTGCCTACTGACACTGTCACTCGTCGCCTATAGCAATCGATATTGGCTCGGTACTTCGCCAGCCAATCCATTCCCAAGATCACGTCAAAGGTCGTCATTCCCAGTACGAGAAGATCACCAGGGCAAGGACAGTCTGCGACTCTAATTTCACAGGCACGACAGACCCTAGTCAACGATACACCACCCCCAACTGGGGTGTCCAGGCACAGGGGTGGACTCAACGGCTCTAAACTCAGCCCCAACCTCTCAGCACAACTCAACGAAATAAACGAGTGCGACGCCTCGGTATCAAATAAGAATAACGCCCATAAATGATACAATAAACATGTACCCTGGATGGTCTCGCGGTATGTAGTAGATCCTGGGGCCCGGGAGTCGGTAAGTGCGTACACTCGTCCCTGTGACGCCTGCTGCCTCTGACCCGGCGCAATGACTGCTGGATACCTAGATCTCCGCTACTGGCTCGGAACTGGCGCACTCGTTGACGGCTGCGAAAACCTCGACTGCTGACTCTGACGAGGGAGACCCCTAGGTGACTGTACTGTACGCGACTGCTGCGGTCGCTACGCTGACGTTTACCCCAACGGCTCACGGCACCATGCAATAATGTGTCCAACCAGGCCGCACCGGAAACAGCTGGTCTCGTCGGCTCTCGACCCCGTGTCCATCGGACACTCTCGCTGTCTGTGGCCTGGCTGCCCGCAGCCAAAGCATCTCGGCCGTCTATCTGAAGCGACTGGCCCCATTGATGCTACCGACCCCGTCCGTCTCGCTCCGCCCTGCTGAGCCTGTGGCCGGAAGAACCCTGTGGTCCTTTGTCTCCTCGGATCCCGGGACTCGGACGACTCTGCACCGCTGGGCGGTCGTTGTCGAACCTCACGGGTCCTGGCTGCATCTCGGAGACCCTGCTCCACTGTCGTTGCCGTGTCTACGAGCTCTGAGTACTCCCGCAACCTCAAGGCGAGAACTCGGTCCCGAATCACTGGCCTCAGTCCCCCTCGAACCGCAGGCAACGGTTCTGCTCTTTCGCCACCATTTCTGGCGCGAATCGGGTCAGGGCTGTGAATCTGGCCTCGTATTCTGCCACTGACATCCCATCCTACTGCAGGTCCAGGAACTGCCGATGTCGGTCCAACCGAGCCGACTCGGGGAAATACTGTGCCAGAAAGACCGTCTGGAAGATGTCGTAGTCGTGTCCGACTCTGTCCCTCACACGCCCCCACTAGTGGTAGGCGCTGTCCCTCAGCTGATGAGCTGCAAAGGACACTATGCGGCGGCCATCCTCGATGCCTGATGTGTCCAGGTCCCGCGTGACCTGCTCCAGCCATCTCTCGGCTAGGTCGGGGTTCGGCTCCTCGACATATGTAGGTATGCCCAGCTTCAGAAAGTCCAGCAGTGTCCGGGCCGTATGGTCCTCGGCCTAAACGGGCCTCGCTGGGACCGCTGCTGTCTTCGGAGCTGGCGATGCCGACTCTCTACTAGCGATGATCGCCACCAAACTCTGCACTGTCCTGGTCAGCTCGTCCAGGGCGGTCGTAGTGGGAGGGTCTGCGACTGGCGGGACGCTGGGCGTGCCCGTAGAAGGTCCCGCGTCGCTCCTCCTGTCCTCTCCAACATGAGTACCCTGGGCCTCCGCGTACTCAGCGGGCTCAACGGTGGGCACCCGTCCTGGTGTCCCTGCTGACCGTCCCTGCCTGCCTCGCACGGGCGCCCGTCCCCGTGTCACGGCTGATCGTCCTTGTCTGCCACGAGCCATGTGTCGGTATCCCCTGCACGGATACACGCAAACGTTCAGTTTGCGAACTTATATAATGACAACATGCTCAAATACACTAGCGTTCACACGGTCTACGTCTACCCTAACGTACTCATTACTAAAACGTCACACCGCTCACGCTATTAATATTTAAATTTATAATAATACGTAAAGGAAAACTCAAACGACCGCACAACGACTCACAGACCAAATCGGGTCACTCAACCTCAATCACAAGCCAACACGGCCACACAACAACAACACACGCCCACCGGGCCGACCAAAGTCAAAACACGCCCACAGGGCCAATCCAAATCAAACATGCCCACCGGGCCAACCAATTTTAAAACCTTCTCCACTTCATTAAAAACCTCATTTCTTGACATCACGTAGTTACAACCCGGTCCAGGCGTCCCCGAACTACATTGTACCTACTTGATATCAGCATCGTCACGCTCGACTATAGGGGCGCCCCTGAGTCGAGTCGCGACAGCTTAAAAACGTTTCACGCAGCAACACACAATCAGTATGCCAGCAACAAAATACTGCACATACACACAAACACAAACAGGACTCAAGACATTACGGGTCTACACACGGTTTCCGACTTGCGCACCCAACGCACGACGGGACTTCAATGACTCGACTCTCCCCACCTAATCGACGTACAGTCCGAGGTGTGAAACCTCGAGCTCTGATACCAAGCTGTCACGCCCCAATTTCAGTAAAACCGAACTCAGAACGCGAACGTTTAAAATAATAAAACCTTTCAGACATATTAAATAAATCACTTTAAAACCACCATTTAGTTACAAAAAATAATTATTTACAACTCAAAAGTACGTCCCAACAAGCGGACAAAATACAAGTGTACGTCGCTAGACTCAAAAGTAAACCCGGACTCCCGCTCCTAGCTCTTCAAGCTTCGGAAGCTCACCTAGTCCATCCTGCGACCAGTACCTGTAGGAAAAGCAGCTAGGGGTGAGCGTTCGCTCACCACCACGGATAACAGACTGACTACGGCATACTTAGCAGACAATGTCGGTAACACCAACAACAAACTCAACACCGGGGACTACTATCCCCAAACTCAAGTAACCCGACTAACACTCATAACGTTACCCTCCGCAACCGACTCAACACTCGGACACCTAATGTAGACCCGACCCAAAGATTGACGACTTCCTCCAAAGACACGAAAGACAACCACGCAACACCCAAGATCATAAAGGATCGCACACCAAACATGATCCCAAAGGATCGCACTCCAGCTGCTCAGTAACCCCCCCTCGCCCTTTACCGATCCCTGGCAGGCCAGGCGATCGACATGTCGCCACTTTTGCCGATCCCTGTCAGGCCAGGCGGTCGACCTGTTGCACTTTTCCCGACACAAAGTCGGATCAGGCTGTCGACCTGTCACCCCAATCCACGCACGCGCGGCCAGGACCCCTTTCCTCACGGGCGGGCCCCCTACTCTGTCTAAACATGCAGACGCGTGCGATCACAGGACCCCCGTTATTATGAAGTGGGCCCCCAACCTCAGGTAACCACAATCACAATCACAAACAAAGTTCAACAAACAGCAACAACACCGGTTTGACACTCCACAGGCACTCATGGCCACCCAAGACACCAACGGTAAAACACAGGTTCAACAACACCACGGGCACTCACGGCCACCCAAAACACCAATGGTAAAACACGGGTTCAACAACCCCACGGGCACTCATGGCCACCCAAGACACCAACGGTAAAGACACGGGCTCTCATGGCCACCCAAGACACAGTAGTAAAATACGGGCTCTCATGGCCACCCAAGACACAAACATTAAAGTACAGGCTCTCATGGCCACCCAAGACACAAACATTAAAGTACGGGCTCTCATGGCCACCCAAGACACAAACATTAAAGTATGGGCTCTCATGGCCACCCAAGACACAAACAGTAAAACAATCAACCTCCGGGCATGGTCATATGCCTCCAGTAATTCTAATATCGATAAGTTCACTGCTCCTACGACACTATTAAGTGTCACATGCATTTCTAATGTTCGATACGTTCCCGTATCATACGACACCACCCGGTGTCGCCTGCCTTTCTAATATTCGATAAACCTACTTAACCCACGACACCCAAGTGTCACATGCATTTCTACTGTTAACTTTACCTAGTCAGGGCCGAGATCCGTCTACTTTTCCCTACCTCGTATGCTTTCTCCAAAAGCGCACAAATAAGCTCCGGCGTGATCTCGGTCACTCGCCTAGCTTTCCCTTCCCTCTGTCTGCGGCACGATCTAATAAGAACACAATTTTAAATACTTTTAAGTTCGCAGACATAAACTGGAATTTAATAAACTTGACGCCCAAAAGTAACCCCGACAATGTCGATCACTCCCAAACTTCCCAATTACTCGACATTGTCGATAATGGACCCGGAAAAGCCCGATTCACCCGACATGGCGAATCTGCCCGGGTTTTGGAAACGCCCTTCCGAGGCTCCGAAAATTCCCGTTTTCGTTTCCACGGTCTTAGAATAACTCAAGGGTTCCTATGCACTCGACGGAATCCAATTCCGACTTACGAGTAATTTAATTAGCGTTTCAAGTTTCTAAACCCGTCAATTACAACTTTTACAATTTAATTCCAAATTTCGATCCGGTTGTAGATTTATTACTTGGGGAATGTTCTAAACCACCCGAACACGAAACCCGAGCATCCGAGCACGTGGGCCCCACCCGGCCAACGTTGGCCGTGGGTGGCTAGGGCATTTTGGGCCCGACTCACCATGGTGGTGGCCGGTCCTAGCTCCGGCCGGCCACCCCAATGTCCGGCCAGCACCGGCCAGCACCAGCCAGCACCAACCAGCACCGGCCAGCCACCATACACGGTGGCCGGAGCTCCCCCGAGCCTCCGGTCACCGGAAAAACGCTCATCTCTTCACTCAAAACACCTCCAAATCGTCTCCAACGAACCCCACACCTCAATACCACCATAAACTACTAGTTTTACTCAAACCCTAACTTTCAAACTTAAGCAAAACGAAGATCGGATAGTTGCTCACCGTAGAGAATGTCGAAGTGAGCTTGAATCTTCTAACTTTGAGACGATCCAAGGGTTAGATGCTCGTGAATAGTAGCAAGACCCCAAAGCTCCTTCTCTTTTCTCTCTTCTTCTCCTTCTCCTTCTCTCTCTAAAACTATCTTCTATTTTTCTATTTTTTTCCTTTTTTCCTAGTGATGGCCGAACCCCCCCCCCCCTTGTACTCATCCTTGTCTTATCCAAAAACCTAACACCACCACTTGTTTGACAAGTGGCAAGTGGGTCCCACACCTTTTTGGGAGAATATCTAGAAGATATTTTCTAATTAGATTCGCGAAATTCGGACGTTTCGGGCCCCGAACGGGCACTTTTTCCAAGAAATTACGAAATTTCACGGGCTACAAGGAAACGGCTCAACTAAGACCGTTGTGACGACGACTAAGCTTTTTGGATCCAAAACGGACCTCGAATGGACCAAAACGTCGCTCGGTTGACTTTTCCAGCGAAAAGTCAACATTTCCCAAATTGCTCAGAAAGTTGCCCTGAGTCCCGCGAAACTCACTTTGGTCGATATCGGGGTCAACTTAAGTCCGGTATGACCCTCGGGCTCAATTTTAGGTTCAATTAAGTGTCTGTCTTAAAATTTTTTAATTTTCCTGTTTTCCGCAGATTTGACTGGCGTTTACCGGGAGTGGTTATTACAGTGAATCCCAAGAACGTGACATCGTAGCTCAGATTTGCAACTCGCCACGACCAGGTTGCTCGCCGCCGTCTCTCCACCGTGCCAGTCCGGTGTTTTTCCTCGGTCCGATCACCTTGCAAAGCTTTCGCCGCTGCTGGTCCCGTGCCTCTCTGCTCCGACTCAAGGGCCACACCCTCATACCGATCGTCAGTTTTTCGTCCCAAATCCTCTGGCCATTGTGTGTTTTGCAAACTCTTTTTATACTCATCTGTGTTTTTTTGCAGAGTTCAAATACATATAACATATGATTTTGTAGTTTTTGTTTGGATTGTGTTGTTTTGGTTAGATCTAGAACTAAAACAATAGGGTATGAATCCGTAACAATTTTGTTTTGTAGTTCGATTTTGGTTTATGGTATTTTTCTGTAACACTTTATTTTTTGTAACAATTGGTGTATTTTTCTGTAGCACGTTCTACAGTTTTCTGTAACAGGTTGTATGAATTTCTGTAATAATGTTTAATTTTTCTGTAACACTTTGTGTATTTTTATGTAAGACAGTATATTTTCTGTAACACTGTATTTTTTTTTGTTTTCTCGTAATAGTTGGTGTATTTTTCTATAACACTTTGTATATTTTTCTGTAATAAGTATGTTTTTAGTTCTGTAACTTTTGATATTGCATTATTCATTTGTGTAACGTTTATAATGATTAATATATTGATTTACTAAATTTACTAACACTTGGGAGAAGTGTTTAGTTCTGTAATTTTTGTTGTTATATTATGTAACAAATTTTGATCAATTATGTAATTTCGGTCTTAAATTTCTGTAACATCTGAGTTCCGACTTAAAATCCGGAATACCACTATAAATTTTTTGTAACATTGGACATAAATATTTGTAATATTAGACATAATATTTTGTAACATTAACTACGAAATTTGGAAAAAAAGATTAATTTTTTTAAAAAATAATTATAAAAAACCCAGATTTAAACAATAAAAAAAATCTGCAGTAAAAAAAGTAAGGGAGATCGATTTACAAAATTACCCTTTTGTTGAGTTTTCTATTTATTTTGTGGATAATTAAGACTGAATTTACAACCATTAGATTACAAATTTAAATGGTATAGATTTAGGTAACAAGTAACAAAATAAGTGTGAGTAACGCATGAAAGTGCCCCTATATATATAGCTCTCTAATTTGTTTTGCAAGGTATTGTATATATTCACAATGAGTTTGCAACACATCAACACTCATGTTGGAGGTGTCTCGGTCCTCACAATTCTTCTAACTCCGTTTTGGGGCTTCATTGTTTTGACCTCCGCCTCGATGTCATTCTAGTTACATTCGTTCTTATTGTCATTCCCAACGATTGAATTGACAATTTTTTTTATACACGTAGCAACGAGATGTTCTTCTTCAACGCCATTCCATCTTAGCCTCAATTTTCTTTTGTTCTTGCCATTCGATGAGAGATTGTGGATTGGGATGACATTGTTGACTGAGACGGTTGGATTTGAGATTCCAACCACTTTAATTGCGATTCGATTAAGGAATTATCTTCAAACTGTAAGGAATTCAAGGACATAGATAAACGAATTGCACTTAGCCATTAAAAAATATCGACAAAAGAGATGAGGAAATAGTTAAGGGTTGAACGAAGTTGATTAAGACAATGGAGGTCAGATTCGGTGAGTCGAATCTGACCAAAATCAATACGTGGCAAACGAAGAGTGGCCGAGGAAAGAGAGAGAACCGAAGAGAGAAGAGAGATAGAGAGAAAGAGAAAGGAAATGGAGAGAAAATCAATGTCTACGAATCTACAGACTCGAAGAGAGAGAATCGTCAAGAGAAAAAATAATCAGTGAAACATCAGTAAATCCATTTTTTTTTCTCCTTTAGACAATTCATTGGATCCCCATTGAAGATGTTCTAAGGTTATCACTATACTACTTAGGCGTTACGTTACCATGGATATTTGGACCTGTTTGAACCGGAGCCCATGTGAAGTAAGAAGAGGAGACAAAAATTAGACTAAGGCCCATGAGAAAAGCCCGATATCAGAGCCTTGGCAAGCCCTAAAGAGCTACTTTTGTTGCACTTGGTTGTCGACAAATCAGAGTAGCTTATAGAGGAAAAATGATTCAGACGATGAGAATAGAATAAATCCAGTCGCTGAGCCTGAGTGCACAAAGACTTAAACTTGAGAGCGAGCTGCTTCACCAATGTCCGAGAAGGCCGAAGAAGAAGCCTCCATGCGCCTCGCCGGAGCAAAACTCTCTTCCATTCCATCCGGCGACAACTCCGTTTGGGCTGACGTGTCTCCTCTCCTCGAAGCCGCATGCCAAGGTTCGATCTCGACTATTTACCTGATTGGCCGCCTTCCGGTCCTGCGAATTTTCAATCCCGTTACTGTTAATGCCTCTGGGCTTTTTGTGAATATTTGGGGATTATTGGGGAGTTCCTAGGATCGACAAGTTTGTACTTGCTATTGGGCAAATGGAGGAAAATAAACCCAGAGAATTAAAGTTTGGATCTTTGCTCTTTAATTTATTCTATCGTGGAAGAACAGCAAGTGTTATTATGGTGGCATTGAGATTAGTACATGTTTTTGTATTTAGTGAACTTTTGAGCTTTGTTTGGAACTCAAGGTGGTCTAATTTCATCTCTTATATTATCAGTTAGGAGCTGGAAAGGAGTAGTAATAAAATTTAGTTAAGCAAAGTCTTGTCTCTTTGAATTTTAGTTTTTGTTGTTGTTGTTATATCTGCTGTATGTAATTTTAGTTTGTACTTGAATTGAATTCCCCGTTTTGTTTCTCTTTGTTTATGATTATAGATTTAAATGATGGCGAGCTCATCCATGGAGATAATTTCAATCTTTACGCTGCCATGTCTGCATTGGAGGTATTTCAGTTTTTATGTAACTTCACTTTTGTGAGTAATTTGGTACAGTTTGGTTTCTGGGTAGTCTCACAATGTGCTAACAATTAGTATCATTCACATTGTTTTTACTGTTATTTCTGGTTGGAAAGGGTATCCTTTTCTTGAATGCCTAGGAATATGCAATAATGCATTGTTGGCTTCCTTTCTAAGCTTAACATTGTTTTCAATTGCTTGTTATTGACATCCTTTGTTATGAACTTACATTATTTATCAGTGCTAATGGGTTTGAATTGCTAACTCATATCCTACTAGATCATGGACCCAAAAATGGATTCAGGGATTGTGTGCAAATATTATTCTGTTGAAGAAGCCATCGAGAATGGTGCAGCCCCAGTTCCTATTAGCTTTGACAAAACTATTGATGTTCGATGCACTATTGACATTATGGACCATCTTCTAGCCTGTGAGGTATATACTATTTCACATTTCATTATTAATCTCATTTTCTGTAGCGTGTATATGACTGTTTGGGGACTTGGTTGTGTTAGTAAAGCCTCTATATGGATACATTTCAATATATATCATATTGAAAAATTGGACACGAAGGCGCACTGGAATTTTCTTTGCCCCCAAATAAAGATAGTATAGGATATAAGAGTGAATCCACCCAAATAAATGTTAAAGATGAAGAGGAGGTAGGGGGGACGAAAAAGAGTTTGTCTTAATTTTAAGAATCAGTTGTATAAAGATTGCCATGGGCTGCTTCTTTGATTGTCTGAGAGAGGTTTCTCTGCCAGAAGAGATCCTCCTTCACTTAATATTCTTTATTATGAGCTTTACATGTTCTCTCTTCTAAGTATCTATTCATGTTGTTTTTCCATCTAAAGTTTAATGTTAAATGACAGGCAACATGGCACAAGGGCCATTCGCTGGCACAGACCGTCTTTTCTTGCATATATCTGCTGAGGCCTGATAGGACAGCTTCACATCCCTTGTTGCATTCTTATTGCAGAATCATACGTGCAACCTGCAAGGCAGTTATTTCGGTTGTCTCAGATGCTCGGACACATGAAGTAAAGTATTCCAGCAGCTCTTTCGGCCTCTTATCATTACCTGAAATTATTTTGTGTGAATTCATTTTGCTTGCCAGAATAATGTAAAAAAATGTTCGAAAATAAAATAGGCATGTCATGATAAAATGTTAGTGACACAGATGTAGAGGTATGGTCAAATAAAGTTATAATTGCAAATGAAGAAAAGAGTTATGGCGGATGGTGTCAGAATATTCACCTCAGCCTTATTAATTAAACTTTTCAGCATGTTTACATGTTGTGAAGAGGTAGCATTTCAACATTAAGAATTTTTTTTTTTAACTTCTGTGTTATTGAGTAATGTGAATGGTGAAAAGAGAGTAAGTAATTTTTTTAATGAAAAACGTGCAACTGCCGTTCACGGTGTGAAATATTATTTCATATCCTGATGGTAAGAGATTGCATGTTCAGTCTTAGTTCTAAAATTTGATTAAATACTAGATAGTTACATCTGTCTTAATATTTTAAATAGTTGCAACAATACATATTCAGTGCTGACCTCAAGAACTATGTTCGCAGGAAGAAGATCTTTTTATAATGTCATACGGTCTACCTTTAACTGGGAGTGAAGATGATAAGTGCTTATCTGTCCTTAACGCCGTTGAAGAAACAATTTCTCGCCAGTTGCGTGCGTCTAAAGTCCCATCTCTGAAGAAGAGAGTAGTAGAAGGTTCTTATCCACTAATTCACTCAACTTTAAATTTCTTTTTCCTATTGATTACTTATCAATATGACAAAGAGTATGTATTTGGGGACCATTACAGAACTTAGTGTTACTTTCCAGAGATCATAAACCTTTCCTTTCTTTTATGTTGGGTATGATTACTGATATCATACTTCTCCATGTATTCTTATATTTTCCTTCAATGAGTCTTGTTGCCTTAACTTCTTTTTTACTTTATGCTTTTTTGTGATCTAGGGCTATCTAACATCATTTTGTGAAGTACCATGTTTTTCCATCCACTTTGTTGTCATGACTTATCTTTATTTTTTGGGGCTGGGAGGGGAGGTGGTGGTGGTGGTTCATTAATGCATTTGTTTGGTTCAAAATTGTTTCTTGATTGCTTCACTGTTCATGCCTACACAGATATAGAGCCACTCCAGGATAATACGGTTTTGGAAGAAGGATACTGCAAAGCTTTACTCTGTCGCTTACGCTTTCGTAAGGTCTTACTCATATAAACTGTATGGACATAGATTGTTGCTTTTGCATTTTAAAATGATGTGAACTGTTGTCACCTTCAGAGTAAGCATGATTATGTTGGCCTTTTGAATAGCATGTAATTTGAGTTGCGATCTTTATTTTCTTTTTTACTTTATAAGTAGTAAATTCCTACATTGTTTTTTTTCTTTCTACTCACATTATCTAGTTAGAAGTTGGATTTCTATGCTTCGCCTGATTAGTTAATTGTGACTGTCAAATTTGAATAAACTATTTCATTTAGCTTAGCTGTTGGTACTCTAAAATTATGATAGGTATCATGATAACATACACCACATATGATAGAATTTGAAAGAGGCCTATAAAGGCTTATGTGACTGGGTCATAGTGGATGAGAAAAGCCCTCAAAAGGTTGTAAACTAAACATCAGCCTTTGAGCAATTACAAGGATGTAATCCATGACATGATAATAAATCACTCTTCAAGTTAATGGAATTACATGTATACTTAGTTAGGATTTTTTTAATAATTTTTATATCCTGCTGGTGAACTTATCATGTACCATGGGTGATTTTCCTTGGGCTAGAAAGCCGTTTTGGTTTGTTCTAGGCCGATAGGGTTAGGTTCCATAAGTATCTACTTTCAGTTTTACACTTGCCAAAATGATATCATCAATATGTTCTGATAATTTCTATTATAGCTCTAGCCATGATCCGTGCTGTTTACACGTTTGTGCAATTTTCTGTTGTTTTCAGCATTTTTATCATGTTCTTACATCTATGAGGCGGCCTCAAGGAAGAGGTTTGGAGTTGGCAAGAAAACATATAGCCTCCTGCATCACAGAGCTAGAATTCATTAACCAATCAATGGAATTTCTTAGGTCTAATGCATGCGGAGTTTGTGAAGATGGTACAGAAGAGACAACAACAGCTTCAGGTTGTCAACCAGTAGGGTTTGATTCTAGTATAAATGCTAGATTATCTGCTCCCACCCCACCACGTGCAATCAAAATTCTTAGTTGGAAAAAGGTGTGAATGTGACAGTTTAATGTGTGTGTATGATTAGTAGTTTTTCTTTTAGTATCATGAGCTGATTTTTTCCTGTCTTGCCAGGCTATTGAATACTTTGTAAAACTTCTGCATGATCTAGATATTATATGTTCCTACACTTTGGAACCGTCTTTAGAAGGTTTGTTGCGCTTTGTGGTTGGTTTCCAAAAGTCTCAACCAGATTTGGTTGCAAGAGCTCATCTCCAGGTGTGTTTTACCTTCTTTATTTTATTGATGTCAGTAACTATAATCCCTCTTCTGGGTTTATGAGCATGCATATTCTTCATAAGGATTACAACTGTAAATTTAATAATTGATACATACCACGACGTTTACAAATAGTAGGATTTAGGTATCATATATTTAGAATAAGTGACAAGAGGCTGAATTGACCTTTTATACTCAAGTAATTAAGTAGTGATTAATTTTTTTTATTTTAGAGGGTGTTTTGTCATATATATTCAATAAGTTGCATCTTACCTAGAAAGAGAAATACTCGCCACTTTGAATTAAGGTCGAGACCAAATAAGATGTAAGTAATACTTATAACCAAACACTGCATATGTAGTAGGTTTCTTTTATAACAAGAATAAGGTCGAGTAAGAGGTAATACAGTCAAACAAGTGAGGCCTTAGCATTCCTTTTCAAATATGTCTCTGCATAGTGCCAAATGTTCTGGTAAAATCTTAATTATTGACGTTGCTAGTTCATATTCTTCCCTTCATTTGTTCATATAATTGTATTGAACTCCCTTGTACTGTTTGAATAATCAGCCTTAATTTTCAATTGATTTTTTCTGGTTGCTAAACAGCTTCTGCTGATTCAAGATGGAAAACTCTATGGTCGGGATCCATTGTTCGCTGTGATCATTAAGAGTGCAGCGCTGCCTGAAGTATCAAAGAACCATGACATACAGAAGAATGAGTATATTGTTCAACTGGGACAGGTGAAATAATTATCATCTGCCCGTTTAGTTTACAATTGTGAATCTTAATGTCTTCATAATAGAAACAAAAAAAATAATTAGTTTCCTTTTGACTGAATGATGTTTTTGCTTGACTTGTACTATGTGGTTTTGTGTTGCAGGTAGTGACTAATTCTCTGAAAATACTTTGTACAAATGCTGCATGGCAAAGACGTAAGCTTGGGAAAATATTACAAGATTGGCGTGTAATATATGTCCAGGTTTGCCCCTAAATCTACATTTTTCAGTATTGATCTTCTTTTCCTGTGACAAATCATTACCTCTAATAGTATAAGTTTTGTATTATTGGTTCATTTATTTGATAAAATTTATTTTGGGTATGCCAAATATGGTAGAAGGCATAAAAAAGAAGAACTATATTTCAATCTCTTACTGAGGTTCAGTTCACTATATGATTTTTTTTTGGAGCTACTTATCATGAAGAAGAATTTTAACTTCATAGTGCCAACTGAAATAAAACTTTTCAATGAATTTATGATTTCATAGTACCTGTCCAATTAGACTTAAGGGCCAGTAGAACAGAAGACTCTGTAGTCTTGATAATTAATTATGCAGAAAGGAAGTTTGCATGAAGTACAGTATAGACTATGTCCATGAACAATAGAACCCCATTACTTACCCTACAAGTTATATCGTGTGTCAATAAAATTTGGTAAATTGTATTTCTCAGAATAGCATTAATACAAACATGAAATCATAAATGTTTCCTAACAAAAAACATTGATACATCATACATTTTTTTTGCCCGTTAACAGCTTGAGCTGGGTTTCAAGAAGGAATTTGGAGAAGTGTCCTATGTTGCAAATGATGAAGTAAGTTTTTTTGCGCATGGTTTATTTTGGTATTAAACCAATAAAATCAGAATTGCATGTATTAGTTTTGCTGGTAATTTTATGTGCCAAATGACATTAACTAAGAAAAACCGGAAATCCATGCATTATGTACTGAAGTGTATATATATATATATATATATATATATATATATTCTTTTACAATAGTAACCAAATGCTCTACATATCAAAAATCTTTTTCAATTTGCAAATTGTTAACTTTTGTAAGTAGTTGATATGTTTTATGATTTTTAGTTGATATTTTTTGGAAATGTTTCTTGTACAATAGGTGATCCTATTTGAGACAATTTAAGCTTCTAATATTGTAGTCTGGTCTCAAAACCATAAGCTACTCGGGTTTCTGATGAGGTTGAATACCTCAAGTTTGATTCAAGGATTCGTGTCTTACCAATATAATTGGGTTTGCAGAGTCTTGGCATGAATATAATGAGACAAATCCTGGTGTGGGTAGAAGAGCAAACATACTGGATAGCATTTCGTTTTCTTACATTGGGTTTTGAATTGGAGCTTTACTCCCCAAGTGAATATTGCATGGTATACTGGTATATGTATGTTGTGCTCATTAAACTTGCAGAAAAAACACATCTTAAGACAGCCGTGACAAATGAGGCTGGTGAGTGTGTTATTATATTGTCATCTTACAACATTGTACCCAGCGTATGATACCTAATTAAGGTGTTCCCTTACTTCATTTGAGCAGCTAAGCGAAAGGGAAAGAAGAAAAAAGATTCTCCAAAAGAAGTGGCCCGGGAATACCGAATCCCACCCGCGGTCATGTTTCTTCAGTGCCACATATGTGTTGCTGAAGGGCTGACAATGGTAACTATGCTTGGTTAGTTATAGGGTCAATTGTAAATAATTATTATGTACTGTACGTCTTTTACACATATTACCCCCAGCTTTAAACTTTTACATTCAGCTACCTAAACTTTAAGGAAAGTACACTGCTCTTTTTTCACCAGAATATAATGAAAATGCCCTTGATCCTAATCTCAAAAAAATACCATTTCCTGTATTTTTAATAGTTTTGTCGTCCTAAGGAGTCTTTTTACATCTACTCAGCCGTTCTTTACATCAAATCAAAATGTTTTTGGTAGTTATGAAGTCTTTTTTGAGATACGGGTCAAGGGCATTTTCATCATTTTTGACCAAAAAGAGCTACCTGCAGTTTTTTTAAAGTTTTGGTAGCTGGATGTAAAAGTTCAGAATTGGGGATAGTTATATGCAAAAGACGTATAGTAGTACGCAATAGCAATCTGCGATTAACCCTTAATTATATGCGACCCAACAAAGATTACTTGTGGGGCATTATTGTCTTTTGATCAGGGTTATAAAAATCGGCCCAGGCGGCCGCTTAGGTGGGGATTTTTACAACACCGACCCGATTTGTTTGAATCGGGCAGCCCTAGGCAGATTGGACAATTTTGGCCAGTGTCATAAAACTCGGGGATTAATCAGCGCCCTAGGCAGGGATTAGTCGGTGCCTAGGTGGGGATTTTTACAACACCGACCCGATTTTTATGTTTTTATCTTAAATTTTTATTATTAAAATAATATATATATATATATTATAAACATATATCTTAAATATATGTAATTTTTATTTTTATAGTTAACTATTAAACTAATAATCATGGATAATAAATATTTATCATCACAAGTTTTTATATAATATAGCTCTTATTTTGATAGTATTTATGTAATATATATTTATTAATAATTAAAAAATAGAAAAATACACATCTGATTAATCCCTGCCTATCGCCTAGGACCCCTCGCTGCCCGACTAGCATGTAGTGTTTTTTACAACCTTGCTTATGATATGAGCTTTGCTAATGCTTACTTATAGTCTGCTTGTGTGAAATTGTTTTTAGCTATAAGTTTCATTGCTCTAATGCTGAAAAAACTTCTTTCATCGTATTTACCAGATGCTTGCTGCGTTGAGAAATGAACACATGATGTCAGAGAATCTGAACCCTTTTAATACCGAGCATGAGGTAAAACATTTATTTAGCCATCCATAGTAAACAGTTTATACAGACTGGTCATATCGGTCCTCCTCACCTAATTGTACTCTTTATTCAGAGATTCATACAGCACTTTGAGCTTCTGCAAAAGGCCTGCATTCCCGATCACATCTCATATCCTTCATTCAAGGATTCAACCTCTTACTCTCGATTTTCAGTGAGTTCATAACATTAAAGCATACACAAGTAGGTATCAATCTGTGCTCTTTGGAGCATTCCTTAACTGAATTTTCTTATTCTATGCAGAGTTTAGTCATGTATAATTACTTCAAAGATGCCCAGAGGATTGCCAAAGAGTTGAAGAGCAGCTTCTCAAGCGACCCCGACAGGCTGGCCGAGATCCGAAGGCTAGAGCAAGTGGCCGAGCACAACAGCGTGGCTTTGAATCTGATATGTCGGGTAGGATCTCTTGACCCCTCACTCAAGGTATCTTTTGAGTTCAATCACCACCCTTACTTTGCCACTGCGGTAGTCAAGAGATCGTGAACGCCATAAAATCATCAAATTTTGAGACGATGTTTTAGGAACGTTAGGTATTGGAGTCCTCATGCAGTATAGCACTTGTAACATTGATTTATTTTCTCCATTATTTATATTGTAACTCCTTTATATGAGAATAAAACACATTTGTTATGCAAAAGCTATCAGAGCAACTTGAAAGCTAGTCGTATTCTGCGGGCGAATCCTGGCTCGGCGAATTTATTCGGGCAAAGGTTTCATCTCTCGAATAATTTGTCGTTCTGTTTTGTAATTAACATGAGCTATTAGTCTAGCCAGGTGAATCTCATTGTGAGAATTTTTTAATTAGTTATTTTTTTTCTTGAAAATTTAATTTGTCTGGGTTAATTACATTTTGTTTGAAGGGTGGGTTTAGAGATACTCTTGAAATGATTTCGATTGGGACAATATAAAGTAAATTTAGAAAGCTAAGCCAACTTATTTGAATAAGAAATGCCTCTAAATGTGGTCCCCACCAACCCAACGGGTCCAGATCGGTTTCCAAATTCTAAAATGATGATATTGTTACACTTAGCCCTATGTATACTAATTCCTAACAGTAGTAACATCCGAGTCCAGCCATTATTACTATTACTACTAGTCTAGAGTAGACTATTGGTGGGCCCTGCACAACCAATTCAGAGGCGGGTAACCCACCCGACCCACCAGCGTCCCGATATGGACTGTCATTAGGAAACATGCACGCATTATGGTTCAGGTTCTGGTGATTAATTAGTAAATTACCCTCTAAGTGGTACACGTTTTCACTGTTAATGGGATCAGATTCAGAGCTTAGATTCATCTTCAACTCATCCACGTGGCAGGGTTTGGCCGCTTCTTTCCCGGTGTAGTGGTGATGTAATGTGTTGTCAGTCAAATATTGCATACATGCCCCTGGATCTTTGTCTTATTACGGTTTCTGCCACCCCTACTGTCAATGAGAGACCCATCAACACATTGTAACTTGTCAGAAGAAGAAAAAACATTTTTTTTTAATCTCTGAAGTTTAGTTATTTTTATAATGCAAATAAAATGAAAAGTCAGAACACCAAAGTGCTGTTGTGGTTGACAATTGACATCCACCACCACCATAGAGCTTCTTTTGTTTTTATCAATCTCTCTTTATTACCACCCAAAAATATGCCCTTTTTCTTGCTTTCTCTGTTACATGATTTTCTCCGTTTTATGAGTAACGCCAAATATCCTATAAAAAGAATTTAATTTTATAAAAAAACTCAATTATGAAAGAAAAAGAGAAAGCAATTCACAGTAAAGTAGACTGAAAATAAAAATTTAAATCAACGGTCCACACAAAGCAAAGAGAGAGTTGACGTGTAAATTGTGATAATGACTTCTTGATCATCCCTAAGTTTGACCAGGATTCAATCACTGTCACACATATTAATTGTTAACATTATTTTGAAATTAATTGATCTTACTAATACTTATTATCCACTGGGGAAACTGAATATGGCAGCCACACAAACTTGGTGGCATAGATCTGTAAATACCATGAAACTCCAAGGGCAGTAACCCATTCGGCACACGTAAATTCGAATTCTTATTTTCATGGCCACGCAACCCTAGCTTTTCTTGTTCCTCATCGACGTTATAAACTATAATGACAACTCTGTCCTTCATTGATTGGATTCATGATAAGCTATTATGGTTTGAATTTTGCAATTTAAAAACGTATTTTAATTTTAATTAATCAATTTGCGGATATGTGATCCGACTGTACGTGATGGTGACGTGGCGAAATGTATGTAGGAAAAGAGAGGACACTGATCTAGGCCAAAAAAAAAAGAGAAAAGGACCATGGGTGGTGATGCGGACGCAGTACGAGTTCCTGCAATGCCGTATTGTTCTGACAGACGAGAAAGAGAATATTAAAAAATATATTTATTTATTTTTTTGATAAAAAAAATATATTTATTTTAAGAAAGTTAAATTAAAATAGTCTGAGGACGCCGACGACCCAACCAAAACTGAGCTCTTTCTGGTCGACATTTCCTTGTCTCAGACCGCAACTCCACCGACCCTCTCTCTCTCAAAACCGCACAGCAACAGCTCTTTCTCTCTCTCTCTCGCTCATCGGCCGCTTCAGGTGTGCAGCTCATGTTCCTGATTTCTCGTTTCTTTTTTGTTGAACGAGTAGGCATTGATTTTGGTTTGTGTTGTCTGGATCTTTTGTCTCTGTTCACGAATCCGGAACAGATTTCTGTGATTTTGAGCTTGAATTTACCATGTTGTTCGGTTTTGTATGCTTGTTTTGAGTCAATCTTTTGACGCCGTCTTTGATTTGGCTGCAACTGGTTTGACTGTTTCGTTCCCTTCCGTTTTCTGGTCAAAACTCTTTACAGTGGCAGGATTGAAGTTAGATTGTTTATTTATTCATTGAATTTGTTTGAGCTCTTGTTTCGTACTATTAAATGAGTCTGGACGCTTCTTTCTTCATTTGATGACGTAATTCAGTTCGTGGTTTTTGAATTTGAGGTAAATTGGGTGAACCTTTGGGCGTTTTGTAGCTGTTATGTCTGGTTGGATCTGAATTGGCGCAAGGTGTACTTGAACTGTTTGCTTTGGTTTGGGTTGTTGTTGGTTTGATTAGACTTTCATGTGTTGTTGGTTCCTGATTCCAATTGTTGTTTGTGGTGGGTGGGATTGGTTTAGGATTAATAACATTGGTTTATTTTTTGGTTATGTTGTAGAATTTGGTGATTGAGAGAGAGAGAATGGCTGGAGGTACGCAGAATAGCTTGCGAAAAGCGTTAGGAGCTATCAAGGATACCACCACTGTTTCGTTGGCTAAGGTCAACAGCGATTACAAGGTATGATTCATCTATTATAATTGTGTTCATGGTTTTTTTCTTGGTTCAACGCCTAAATATTTCTTGTCATGTTGCAAATTTTGCAGGAATTGGATATAAATATTGTCAAGGCTACAAACCATGTTGAGCGCCCTGCGAAGGAAAAGCACACCAAAGGTGCTCTCTCTCCTCATGAAAATTTTGTTTATATAATATGATCGCAGGCATGTGATATCTAAATTATATCCACTGAATTTGTGCTAAGAGTGTTTGTTTTGTAAGTACACGGTTTTGGTGCATGGGTTGGTATTATGTCCATGTTAGTTAACTCTTCTGTTTTGCAGCTGTTTTTGCTGCTATTTCAGCCACGAGACCTCGAGCTGATGTTGCATACTGTATCCAAGCTCTTGCCCGGCGACTATCCAAGACACATAATTGGGCGGTATGTTCATTCATATCTTTACTTATCTATGACTCCGTAGATTCGATACCAAAAAAGAAGAGAACTGGAAAGGGAACCTCCGTTTCTACAATTTCTTGAGTCAACTACTTGAATTGGCTTATCCATCCTTTTTCTGTAAATACTCTATTTATATGGTGTTCTGTTGCTATAATACAACTGTTGTCTATCTCATGGGAGTTGTGATTTGAAGCCTACAGACTCCAGATTACTTACAAATTTGATTACTTCGGATATTATTGAGCATGGATCATTTACGACATTAGTGGTCTGATCTTCGGTTGGTTGACAATTGATTTTTAGGTTGCATTGAAAACTTTAATCATTATTCATCGTGCTTTGAGGGAGGTTGACCCCACATTTCATGAAGAGCTGATTAATTATGGGAGAAGTAGAAGCCACATGCTTAACATGTCTCATTTCAAAGATGATTCCAGTCCAAATGGTATTTTGTTTAAGTGTCACCAAAATCTTCTGTCTATTGAGTACCCAATTCTCTGTTTATAAAATTTCTTGTGTTATGTTCGTTTCAGCATGGGACTATTCTGCTTGGGTCCGCACTTACGCATTATTTTTGGAGGAAAGATTAGAATGTTTCCGCGTCATGAAGTATGATATTGAGATGGATCGCGCTGTAAGTAGTTTATCCTTTTGGAATATAACAGTGTGTCAACTGTTAATGCGCATTAGCCCTGCCCTTTTAGTAACCACGTATAACAACATTTTAAGCAGAGAACCAAAGAGCTGGACACTGCTGAATTGCTTGAGCAATTACCAGCCTTGCAGCAGCTTCTTTTCCGCGCTCTTGGTTGCCAGGTAATTTTCAATATGCTTATCTACTTAATGCTGTTTCTCTTCTTGTAATGCAGTACCACTTATGCATCATAAGTTTTTTTTTCTGGTTCATATTATGATGATTTTTTTTGTAATTTTGTGTAGCCACAAGGAGCGTCAGTTCATAATTTTGTGATTCAGCTGGCACTTTCTATGGTATGTGAAATGTTGAATCATTGCTGAAACATAGTGTCTAATTATTTTCCTGATAGTAAAGCCTTACCCCTGGTTTGTCTTTGTATTATTTCGAAGGTTGCTAGTGAAAGCGTAAAAATCTATCAAGCTATAAATGATGGTACAGTGAACTTGGTTGATAAGGTAGGATGCAACCTTCATGTTTGATTGAACTTGCCTAGTCTGTTAAACATGCTTATTCAATGATCTTATTCATAACAGTTCTTTGAGATGGAGCGTCATGATGCTCTCAGGGCTTTGGATGTATATAGAAGGGCAGGACAGCAGGTAAGTTTTGTAGTAACTATCCTACTCACCATATCGGCAACCTGCAGTAGCTAAAGAGGATTTTGAGCTCTACGATAACATACTTAAGCACTGTATTTTCAGGCCGAAAGACTTTCAGAATTTTATGAAGTGTGTAAAAGTATTGATATTGGACGTGGAGAAAGATTTATTAAGATTGAACAGGTTTGGTTTCTAACTTGTGGTGTGTTCTGGAATTCATGTTACTATAATTACTTCTCTCATTGTGGAACAATTCTTGTGTTCTGTTAATGAAGCCCCCTGCATCATTTCTACAAGCAATGGAGGAATATGTTAGAGAAGCCCCACGTGACTCAACAATTCGCAAGGATCAGGTATGAAGTCTGCTTTATTACAACTGTGTTTGTTTGTCTAAGAAATACATGTAAATATGTTATCTTATGTTGTAAGTTTAGCCATGCGCCTACCAAATAAAAGATGAAGTTTTAGTTCACTTTTGTGGTATACACTTGACATGGAATTTTTTCTTTCATAAATTTGTAAATGATTTTAAATTAATTATTCTATTACTGAACAGGTTGACACTAAAATTTCTTCTCCGAAGGAAATTTTGGCCATAGAATACAAGAAGTCCCCCGAGGTGCAAGAGGAACTTCCACCATCCCCACCTCCAAAACCAAAACCAGAACTAGCACCAGTAAAGGTGGAAGCACCTATTGTCGAGCCGCCTGATTTGTTGGTATGCAATGGATTATCTCTTAGTGCCCCTAATATTGAATTTTGTTTTAGGACTGGACTTCAAATTCTCTCTTGATCTTCTAGTTCAGTTCTGATATATTCTGAGTTTTTTGAATACTAGGGTTTGAATGATCCTGTTCCAGCTTCAGACTTGGACGAAAAGAATGCTCTTGCATTGGCTATAGTACCTGCTGGTAAGATCTTTTCTTCTTCGGATGCAAAGTTCAAAGCTCAGAATAGAAAGATGAAATAGGAATGTGATAAAACTGTACATAAAAAATTCCAAACGAAAATGTGCATGCCCTCAGAGAACTGGGGAACATCTTAAAAATTTGTTTATTGATGGGTTACTGATTTATGCGGATGTGGTGGTTTTTGCAGCTGCCCAACCCGATTCCACTGCTTCTCATCTAGCAAATGGAGGTACAGGATGGGAATTGGCACTTGTCACTGCTCCAAGCTCAAATGAGAGTGCCATGGGAGCTAGCAAATTGGTAATCTCCAATCTTCTTGATGTTTTATTTTTGATAGGCTGAATTGAGTGTATCAAAGCAATTGGGCTCAAGACCTTTCTAATGTAGAAGCAAGGGAACACCAACTATTTTTTTTAATTCTTAAAGAACATTTTAAGGTTGATGTATCCATTATGGACTTAAGACCTCCCTTATGTAGAAGGGAAGTAGGGAAATCTGATTGTCACTTGTGACTTGACCCTCACCATGAGAAAGGCCCGAAAATAGCGGGCAAGAGAGGGAGGCCCAATGGGCTTAATAGAGAAAGGCCAACATAAGTTGGGAGGAGGACAAATACTGAAATAAGGTGTGAGGTACCGTTGTCGGGACTTGAACGCTACAGACATGAGTTTCCTGTTTAACTTAGTTCCCTATTATTAATAGGCGGGAGGACTAGACAAGCTTACATTAGACAGCTTATATGACGACGCAATAAGAAGAAGCAACCAGAATGTGAGTTACAACCCATGGGAGCAAGGCCCGATGGCCGGTTCCATGATGCAACAACCACTACATGACCCTTTCTATGCCTCAAATCCAATGGCTGCACCACATTCAGTTCAGATGGTAGCAATGGTCAACCAGCAACAGGCTTTCATGTTTCAACAACAACAGCAGCAGCAACAGATGATGATGATGGGCCCACAACAACAGACTTCAAATCCTTTTGGCAATCCTTTCGGAGCCAATGTACATCCCTATGGCTCGGGTAGGCCTGTTCAAGCTTATAATCCTTATACGGGCCTTATGTGACCGGTTTGTGCCAAGAAACGATATATTTTTTTTCTGGAACCATTGGAGAGTAAAAAAGGTAGGGGTGGGGCTTGAAGGGAAGGTTTGGGGAAGGTAAGGTGTGTATCATATGTTGTTTATGTGCAGCACTCGGATAGAATGAGATTCTTTTTTCCCTTTTTCTTTTTCAATAACTAGTTTGAGGAAGGGTTCTTAATTGTTGGTTACTTTATATATAGGTAAGGTGGCTAATAAAGCTTTTTTCTTTTCCATATACTCAGGCTTGGCATTTAGTTATATTAATTTGAGTGCTTTGATCATAGGTTCTGGAGAACGATAGTTTCATTTGGTCTATTTGTTATTTTATTAACGCTAAGTGTCTTGTTTACTCAAATTGGGGTTGAATTAGAAGTGTTCCAAATCAGGGTTAGTTGTTAAAAATTCCTTTATGTACTGCTCATCTGTGGAAAACTTTCTAAAACTAAGAGGTAACCAGTAAGATATTCTATTTTTTCTGGTTATAGATAATTTGCAGGTCGGCATGGACATGCCATTTTTATGCTTATGAGTTAGTTATAAATTATTTATTTACGTTAACCTGGCTTAAGTTATGTTTTCACGATAGTTTTTTTGTACGTGATCAATACAGAATGTTTTGCAATTAATCCTTTAAAATAAGTGCGTCCGACTAATGACTGAAGATATGAAATAGTTTATTGAATAAAACAACCAATTATAAATCCCAATTCCACAGTTTTTTGTTTTGTTTTTCTAATCAGATTATTGATTCATTAAAAGAGAGTACAATATAGAAGCAGTTAAACATAAAAGGAAAGACACGAGTTCTAACCTGTAGGTTGTAGACGCTAGTTTTATAATTAAATCTCCAGATATTTTAGAAAAGAGGGTGAAACGTTGAAAATGGTTTGTCAGCTATAGATCACGACAGTCATTTTTTAACTCGACTTGAATTTCCATAAAAGTGTTGACCATTTAAGAGGATAACGTACATATAGGGAGAGCACCAAGAAATGAGGAAAGTAAGATGTCGGGTTTGGACATACCATAACAGAGCGAGGAATGTATCTTTACACACGTCACGTTGCTTGACCTCGCACTCATTGTCGCACGCGAGGCTGTTAGCGACTCTCGCGTTTGGGATTTCTTTGTAAGCCGATGCCACAACCGGGAAAGGGGGTCCCTCTTTTTCTCGGCATATTGGTGCTGGGATTCAATGACAAGATTCTTCATATTAGGCAGGAGATCTTATGTCATCCCACCCTCGCTTGGTCTTTGTCCCCTTGGACTTAAGGTTCGATTCTTCCGTTTCTAGGGGCCCGCCGAGGTAATAGGCATGACATCTTGAGTCGTTGAGTTGGGCAGCCATGGAGTTCGGGCCGACCTTTGTGGGTGCCCTATGTAAGGAAAGAGGTAGGGTCTCCTTGCGGTGCCCTCTGCTCGGTGGTCAGCAGGTGCTAGGAGGGGTCCCTAGGCCCGCCTTGAAGATAGAGAGAATGTCATGGGGATGGCAGGGAGGAGGGCCTATCGGTTCCTCATTCGGTTTGAGAGATAGAACGACCATTCTAGACGTCCTGGCGATGGAGGCTCAACCTTTGATTCGAATGGGGGCAAAGTCGGTATATTGGTGACCGTGCGTATCATAGGACGCCCGGATCCATTGGTGATGTCATCATCAGTTTGTGGTGTGAATGCCATCGGCGTTATCTTGATCTTCATTGCAACCACTGAAGGTGGGATTGATGGAGAGCCCAACAATTCTTCTCTCTTTTCATTTGACCGTGGCTCGATGGGAGACGACAATAGTATCGGTTATCGCTCGGTGATAGGAGGTTGTAGCATCGATGGTGTAAGGGGATGAGAAACAAGAGGCGGGCGAGGTCTCTTCTGCTTGGGATGTATCAGTTTTATAAAGTCCCTCAGTAGGGTCGATGGCATGTTACACGGTGACTCGGCTGTTGGGTTGACTTGGTGGGTGATAGGAAAAGCGCCAGAGGCCATTAAATAGAGAGGTGATGTAGTGATGATGAGGGTAATATGAGGGGTGAGAGGAGTGGGCACTACCGAGAAGAGGAAATCACAAGGGTGTAGTTGTAGATGACTCGGGTGGCAAGGGACAACGTGTGACCAAAAGAGAGAAAAGGTGGGAGAACTTCGAAGAAACCCTAAAAGACAATAGAATAGAGAGGTGATGAGGGTATCGGGAGGGGTGGGAGGAGTGGGAACTACCAAGAAGAGCAGAGCACAAAAGCGGCGTGTGAGCAGAAGAGAGAAAAAGCGGGAGAATTTCGAAACAAACCTAAAACCAAGATTAAATGGTCTCCAATTCCACAGGTTCTGGAAACTATAAGAAAAGTAAAAACATATTTTAAAGCAAGGTTCTAAAACGTTAATCGGGTTACAACTTTTGATGACTAGTCGGGGATAAACCGAAAATCAATTGGATTTGTATTTTTTAACCTTTTATTATAATTTTTTTTTAACAAATATGTTATTATATATATAAAGAAATATGAATTTTATTATGAAAAATAGTAACAACATTTTAAAAATACAAAAAGAAATATTCAATACGTTCGTATCCTTAAATAATAAAAAAATTCAAATAAACAACGTTAATATGATAAGACAAAAGCTCACGCCCCAAATCCGGTTTTGACCGGACTCGAGACGTGAACTGAAAGCAATAAATATAAAGGTGAATTTAATATAAAGAGTTCCTCAAATAACCATCAAATCAATAATTCCAACCATAAGAGTCGAAGCTCAAACCACAACAAAATAGTTTTCAAAACACCGGTAATAAAATATGTCTAAAAACAAGAGGAAAGAACGTCTCTAGACCCTACTAGACTAAGACTCTCGCTAGCTCCCACACTCCGAGAATCCCGCTAGTCCAGATCCCACTCAAGACCGGTAGAACAGTAAAGTAAAGGGGTGAGCTTTCTCTTAGTAGGAAAAGTAGTTAAGGGGATGAGTATCCGCTCACCACCACGAGTAACCGTCCGTTTAGGGCATACTAGCAAGGCACAACACTAACGACGTCCACGGAAACACATAATCACAAACATACTTACATGACCAACATCACACTGGAATCACATCACTTATCCTATCATCAAGCACACAACACACAGTAAACAATCACACGTCTCGTACAGCAGTCCCCGAACTCCGCCGGATGTCCACAACCCGACTCAACCATATCGTACCGGACCACACAACATCGGCCTAGATATCTTCCAGGAACACGACATCAGGGTACCAATAACGATACATCATACCGGATCACACAGCATCGACCTAGATGTCTTCCCGGAACACACATCATCGAGGTACGTATCACACCATCCTCGGCCTAGATACCCTACACCGGCATACCCCCTCGATGTAGGTATCGTACCGGAAATAGTCACACCGGGGGACCGCGTACGTGGGACCACACCTTCGGCCTAGATACCACCCTACACCGGCATACCCCCTCGATGTAGGTATCGTACCGAAATAAACCTCGTCTCGGAATATATCGTACCACGAAAGTCTCAACAATACCACAATACCATAGTTTAAATAGCGGCATACCAAGCCAAACAATCTTACCACAACACATCACATCGGTCTATCAATCACTCGATCATATCACAAGCATTGGTTCACGTCATACCAAACATATCACACTTTTCATAACATACCAACATGCCACACCGAACATACCATATCATGATCCTCAATCTAACAATGGATAACCACATATCACGCATCACAATCATCAGTCATAGAAACACAACCAACACACAAATCTAAGGGCTCGACATGGCCCACATGCATTTCTACATCACAACAATTCCCAAACTTACGGCACGACCTGGCTCGTAAGCTATCCCTCATTTCACTCGTTCCTTACATCCTACATGCAATTCTATCATTATATCAAGTATTCGCAACCTATATGCATACTAGTAACTTTCCGTAATTAAACCGGTATTCGCTACTTTCCCTACCTCGATCGCTTTTCAAACGCTTAGTCACTTCAAGGCGCCTAAAAGCCTCCTCCGCGCTCGGGTCCAACGTCTAAGATTACAAGTTAATACGAGAATTAGGCGTAATTCAAGAACGGTTTAAAGAGAAAACATTCCCAACTTAACCCAAATAGGCACGGTTATAGAGAACAGTCCTAATCACTCAAAATTACCAAAATGGGCACAAAAGGCCCAAATGTGATCTACCACGGTTCGGGTCAAGGAGCCTTGACGGACTCCGTGACGGTTCGGGTCACGGAACCGTGGGGGTCCCCGTCACGGAACCGTGACGTCTTCCGTCACGGCCCCCCTCACGGAGCCGTGACGTCTTCCGTCACGGATCTGTGACGGTTCAGGACAGATTCGTCCATCTTCTTCCTCCAGCTTCTTCTCCACGAATTCAGACCTTCCAAACTCCATTTTTGACCCCCAAGCAAACCCACTAATTAGATTCCAACAAAAAAACGAATTTAGATAGAGGATTTACCTTAAGAATGGAAAATGGATGAAGAAGAACTAGTTTTGGGGAAGATTTGGGAAGAAAAACCACTAAATGAGCTTCCTTTCTCCACTTTCTTCTTCTTCAAGCTAAGAACTCCTATTTTCTCTCTCCTTGTGTGAAATTCGGCCACCATGTGAAATATGAGCTGAATTGCTCTCCAAGTTGCCTTAAAACCTAAGCTAGAAAAGTCTATATTGTCCCTTTTAGTCCCTTCCTTCTCCTTGGCTCAAGTGAGGGAAAATGGGTCTTTCTAGACCCATTTCTTCTCCTCCAAGCCACCATGGACACATGTCCATTTGGGGTCCACTTCCAACCTTAGCAAAATTCCAGCACATTAATTTTATTGCTTAAGACCCTTGGTTTGACCGAAATTGACCCAAGGTTGACTTTTTCAAAAAAAAAAACGACCGTTTGAAAGGAAACGACCCAACTAAGCTAACCGTAACGACGACTAAGCTTTTTGGGTCCCGGAAAGGTCCCGAATGACTCCCGGAGTCATCGGTTGACTTTTCCGGCAAAAAGTCAACTTTCGCCAAAAATCACCGGTTCGACCGGGATCGACCGAGGGCGATTCTTACAGTCTACCCCCTTAAAAGAATTTCGTCCTCGAAATTTAAAACGAACGTACCTCAAGTGTCGAACAGGCTGGGGTACTTCGCACGAACCCCATCCTCGCACTTTCAGGTCGACTCTGCTCCGTGGTGCCGCCACTGCACCCGTACCAGTGGGATAGTCTTGCCACACAAGACCTGCTCCCGCGTGTCCAGAATCCTGACTAGCTGCTCCTCATACGAAACAGCCTCATCTATCTCGATGTCCGTCCACTCAATAACGTGGGAGGGGTCCGTAGTGTACTTCCGCAGTTGGGAAACGTGGGAGACGTTATGAACGTTCCCAAGCTGCGGTGGCAATGCAAGGCGATAAGAAACGACTCCCACCCTGCCCAAAATCTCAAAAGGCCCGATAAACCGCGGGGCCAACTTGCCTCCGCCGCGGTTGAACCGCACTAGCTCTTTCTTCGGGCTCACCTTCAGGAATACATGATCACCAACTGCGAATTCGAGAGGTCGACGCCTTCTATCAGCATAACTCTTATGTCGGCTCTCTGCGGTCTTCAATCGCTCCCGAATTAGCCCGACCTTCTCGGTAGTCTCCCGGACAAGATCCGGAACAAGTAAACTCCTGTCTCCCACCTCAGCCCAACACACGGGCGATCGACACGGCCTACCATACAACGCCTCAACCGGTGTCATCCCAATACTAGCCTTGAAGCTGTTGTTGTAGACGAACTCAACCAATGGTAAGTGGTCCTCCCATGACCCTCGGAAGTACAACACACATGCCAGCAGCATATGCTCTAAGATCTGAATTGTGCACTCTGACTGTCCGTCTGTCTGTGGGTGATACGCTGTACTGAGCAAGCCCTCGGTCCCTAGTGCTCTCTGCAAGCTCTCCCAAAACCTGGAGGTGAAACGAGGATCTCTGTCGGACACAACCGACACTGGAACCCCGTGAAGTCATATAATCTCTCAAACGTACAGACGACTCAGAGTGTTAACCGTATCGGTCATCCTCATGGCTAAGAAGTGTGCCGACTTGGTCAGTCGATCGACCACTACCCAAACCGCGTCGTGCCCTCTCGGCGACCTCGGTAAGTCACACACGAAGTCCATCGTGACGTGCTCCCACTTCCACTGCGCGATCGGCAGTGGCTGTAATAACCCGGCGGGACGCTGATGCTCGGCCTTCACTTGCTGACAAGTGAGGCATCTCGAAACGAACTCCGTAACTGCTCTCCGCATCCCGCTCCACCAAAACTGCCGTCTGACATCCCGATACATCTTGGTGCCACCCGAGTGCACAGCAAGACGCGAGTGATGAGACTCTCTCAACACGTCGTCTGTACAACTGCGTGGCACAAAAAACCCTCCTCGGTAACGTAGACCCTGATCAGTACCCTTCTCCCAGCCTTCGGTGTCAACGTCGCTGATAATCCTCACCCGGATCTCCGCTGTCTCGGCATCCTCAGCCTGCGCCTCCAGCACTCGAGCAACTAGCGTGGGCTGAGCTACCAGTGAACACATGGCCACGCCATCGATGTTCTCGTCTAGCTCAAGGCCAAACGTGCTCAACTCCTCCATCATGTCCCACTCTCAGACTGATATCCCGACAAGGCAGTGAGTCGACTTCCTACTCAGGGCATCAATTACGACGTTCGCCTTGCTCGGATGATAGAGTAGCTTGAAATCGTACTCCTCAAGTAGCTCCATCCACCGCCTCTGGCGCATGTTCAAGTCTCGCTGGGAGAAGATGTACTTGAGACTCTTGTGATCCGAGAACATCCGGAATCGCTCTCTATACAAGTAGTGTCGCCAGCTCTTCAACGCGAAGACGACTGCGCCCAACTCTAGGTCATGGGTAGGGTAGTTGCGCTCATGTGTCTTCAACTGTCTGGATCCATAAGCAACTACCTTCCCGGACTGCATCAACACACACCCTAGTCCCTCACCGGACGCATCACAATACACATCATATCCGATCCCGCGCTCCGGCACTATCAACACTGGAGCGGTAGTCAGACGAGCCTTCAGCTCGGTAAAGGAGTGCTCATACTCATCAGTCCACACAAACTCGGATCCCTTGCGTGTCAGGGCAGTCATCGGTGCGGCCAGGCGTGAGAAGTCCCGGACGAAATGTTGATAGTATCTTGCCAAGCCTAAGAAGCTGCGGATCTCGAAGACACTCTTGGGCCGTGCCCACTTCGAGACCGCATCGATCTTCGCCTGTCACGCCCCAAATCCGGTTTTGACCGGACTCGAGACGTGAACTAAAATAATAATAATAATAAATAATAAAAATAAACATTTAAAGATGTAAAACTCCGAGTAAAACATAATTCAAATCCGATGATATGAGTCAAAAGCTCAAAACATAACCGAGTAAGACAAGTCTAATATAGTTTAGTGCAAGAAATGGAAAATACGTCTCTACCACAGTAACCACCCGAGCCCTCGAGGAGCTCCCGAGCCCTGAGACGTCTTAAAAGCCTACTCACCAACGAAACCTGTAAAACAGTAAAAACAGAGGGGGTGAGCTTGCGCTCAGTAGGAAAAAGTAGTAAAGTGAAAGGACTCCCGCTCCGTGTCAGAAATACTTGGTCAACAATTCTTACAAAAAACTGAGGAAGTAATTAGAAACCGAAAAGAACACATAATCTCGATAATAGAACCAAATTAAATAAACAAACAAGTAACAGGACATTGTACTGCTAGGCCCACTGCGAACGTTACTTAGACTTAACACCACTTAACAATAGATAAGTACTCAAGAATCCGATCATCACGCACAACTCAATCAATACATCATACCGGAATATACCCTCGGTCTAGATGTCTTCCCGGACACACATCATCGGGGTGAAGCAAATACATCGTACCGGAATACCCATCGGTCTAGATGTCTTCCCGGACACACAACATCGGGTTGAAGCAAATACATCGTACCGGAGTACCCATCGGTCTAGATGTCTTCCCGGACACACAACATCAGGGTGAAACACTACATCATACCGGAATGTCCATCGATCTCGATGTCTTCCCGGACACACAACATCAGGGAAAATCTCAATGCACACATACCGGACCGACACACACCTCGGTCGGGTATCTTCCCGTCACTCGGAGTACAAGTCACAACACACAAAGCCACACAACCACACTACCAGACTTATCGTACCAACGAAGCTTATCCTCACAACTTATCAAGAACACCGTATCGGTCTATTATTCACCCGATCATATCTCAAGACAACATTCATACCACATTCGTCTCATTCATTCAACCAATCATATCACGAAACAAACATTCACATTGCATTCATCACAATTCAAATGGTATAATATGATTCTAAACTTAACTAAGAAGGTAAAATGCATCGACATTTAAGAACGAACAACCATCATCAAACACATCCAACACGCAATCCTAAGTCTCGACATGACCATTCTACCAGCACGACAATTTCCCATAATTGAAAGCGGTTAATCTAGTGAATCACATCCTATATGCAAACTAAGACTCTTCTGGTTATTATCATCCTATATGCATACTATTAGCATTCTTTAATTAAAAGCGGAAATTTACTACTCTTTCCTACCTCAAAAGCAGTCCAATCCAACAACGGACGACCTGGCTAGCTTCCTCCTCGTTACTTCACGGGGTCCAAAATCTCCTCCTCCGCCAAGCTCGAGTCTAAAGTCTAAGATTACAAGAAATACAAGAATTAATGCTAATTCAAGTGTGGATTAAAGAGGGAAATTCCCAAACTAATCCCAATTGCTCAACTTGGCAAAATGGGCCCGGAAGGCCCATTTTGCCCGGAATTGGGAAAACGTCCCTCGGAACTCCGAAAAATTCCCTTTAAGTTTCTAACAATCCTAATCAGGTTTACTTGTTCCAATGCACTTGACGGAATCCAATTCCGGGGTCCGAGCCTTCCTAATTTCGCAATTAAAGTTTATAATCGCTTTTTTTCCGAAATTTCAAGAATCACGTCCAAAATTCGTTCCGGGTGTGAAAACATCGTCCCGGGGTTCACCCACGATCGTCCAATTTACGAAACAACCAAAACCCGGTCATGTGGGCCCCACGGCCACACATGGCCGTGGGTGGCCGGACCATGGCCGGCCCTTTACAAGGGTGGCCGAACCATGGCCGGTCATTTCCCTCCCCGGTGGTCGGATTCCGGCGACCGACCGGAGCTCCGTCGAGCCTCCGTTCGTCGAAAAATATCTAATTTCTCCAACAAGCTCTTAACTAGTTCTAAGTTCTCCATATCACCATTTTTAAGCTTTAGCACTTCAATTTTCACCTCAAATCATCCAAAGTTTCAAGACCCAAGTGGGTTTCATAAAAAACTACTCAAACCAAGTGATTTCCATCATCCAACTCCACTTCTTCTTCACAAAACAACATTTAAACATTCCAATACCAAAAACCCACTAGTTCAAGTCATCTCTACTCAAACCCACAACATCAATTCCATCAAAAGAGGAAATAAAGCATACCAACCTTTAGGAAATGAAGAGATGAAGTAAATTTGAGAAGATTTGGTGTAGAAATGGCCAAAAAGGAGCTTAATTTCTCTTGCTTCTTCTTCAAGCTTCAAGGGAGCTTCAATGGAGTTTTGGTTTCTCTCTCTTCTAGCTATGGGGTTCGGCCACTATGTGAGAAATGAGCAGAATTTTTGCTCCAAGTGGTCTTATCCTCCAAGTGGAAAAGTCTGTTTTGTCCTTTAGCCCATCCCTATCTATTTTGTCCATATATGGGGACCATTTGGTCTTTTAACCCACTCCAAGCTAACATGGACATGTGTCCATGTGGGGACTACTCCCACCCCAAAATATCTCAGCTCTTAATATTTTATTCGTTAATAATCCAAAATCGACCTAGTTTGACCCGTGTTTGACTTTTTCACAAAAGGTGTCATTTGAAAGGAAATGACCCAACTAAGCTAACGTAACAACGGTTAAGATTTTTGGGTCCCAAAAAGGTTCCGAATGACTCCTGGAGTCATCAGTTGACTTTTCCGGTAGAAAGTCAACTTTCGCCAAAAACCTCCGGTTCGACCGGGATCGACCGGGGGCGGTTCTTACAATCTTCCCCCCTTAAAAGAATTTCGTCCTCGAAATTTAAAACGAGCATACCTCAAGTGTCGAACAGGCTGGGGTACTTCGCACGAACCTCATCCTCGGGCTCCCAGGTCGACTCTACTCCGTGGTGCTTCCACTGCACCCGTACCAGTGGGATAGTCCTGCCACGCAAGGCCTGCTCTCGCGTATCCAGAATCCTGACTGGCTGCTCCTCATACAAAACGTCCTCAGCTACCTCGATGTCCGTCCACTCAATCACGCAGGAATGGTCAACAGTGTACTTCCGCAGCTGGGACACGTGGAAGACGTTATGAACGTTCCCGAGCTGCGGTGGTAATGCAAGGCGGTAAGCAACGGCTCCAACTCTGCCCAAAACCTCAAAAGGTCCGATGAACCGCGGGGCCAACTTGCCTTCGTCGCGGTTGAACCGCAATAGTCCCTTCTTCGGGCTCACCCTCAGAAACACATGATCGCCAACAGTAAACTCAAGAGGCTGATACCGTCGATCTGCATAACTCTTCTATCGGCTTTGCGCAGTGCTCAATCAATTGCGAATCAATGCGACCTTCTCGGTCGTCTCCCGGACAAGCTCCGGACCAAGTAAACTTCTGTCTCCCACCTCTGCCCAACACACGAGCGATCTACACGGCCTACCATACAACGCCTTAAACGGTGCCATACCAATACTTTCCTGGAAGCTGTTGTTGTAGGCGAACTCGGCCAATGGTAAGTGGTCCTCCCATGACCCTCGTAATTCCAACACACATGCTCGCATCATATCCTCTAGAATCTGTATCGTGCGCTCTGACTGACCATCGGTTTGCGGGTGATACGCCGTACTGAGCAAGACCTCGGTCCCCAATGCTCTCTGCAAGCTCTCCCAAAATCTGGAGGTGAATCGAGAATCCCTATTGTACACAACAGAAACCGGTACCCCGTGAAGTCGGATAATCTCCGGAACGTATAGACGACTCAGTGTATCAACCGTGTCGGTCATCCTCATGGCTAAGAAGTGCGCCGACTTGGTCAGTCGGCCGACCACTACCCAAACTGCGTCGTGCCCTCTCGGCGATCTCGGTAAGCCACTCACAAAGTCCATCGTGACGTGCTCCCACTTCCACTCTGCGATCGGCAGTGGCTGTAGCCTACCGGCGGGACGCTGATGCTCGGCCTTCACTTGCTGACAAGTAAGGCATCTCGAAACAAACTCTGCAACTGCTCTACGCAACCCGCTCCACCAGAACTGCCGTCTGATGTCCCGATACATCTTGGTGCCACCCGGGTGCACAAAAAGACGTGAGTGATGTGACTCTCTCAACACAGTGTCTCTACAACCACGCTGCACAAACAACCCTCCTCGGTATCGTAGACCCAGATAAGTACCCTGCTCCCAGCCCTCGGCGTCAACACCGCTGATAATCCTCTCCCGGATCTCTACCGCCTCGGCATCCTCGGCCTGTGCCTCCAGCACACGAGCAACTAGTGTGGGCTAAGCCACCAGCGAACACATGGCCACGCCATCGGTGACCTCCTCAAGCTCGAGCCCAAACGTGCTCAACTCCTCCATCATGTCCCACTCTCGGACTGATATACAGGCGAGACAGTGAGTCGACTTCCTACTCAGGGCATCAGCGACGATGTTCGCCTTGCCCGGATGATAGTGTAGCTCGAAGTCGTACTCCTCAAGTAGCTCCATCCACCGCCTCTGGCGCAT
Organism: Erodium maritimum; assembly: GCA_963921825.1. Lineage (NCBI taxonomy): Eukaryota > Viridiplantae > Streptophyta > Magnoliopsida > Geraniales > Geraniaceae > Erodium > Erodium maritimum. The sequence goes on from OY997588.1 coordinate 37,550,217, forward strand.
GTTCAGGTCGCGCTGGGAGAAGATGTACTTGAGACTCTTGTGATCCGAGAACACCCGAAATCGCTCTCCATACAAGTAGTGTCGCCAGCTCTTCAGCGCAAAGACGACTGCTGCCAACTCTAAATCATGGGTAGGGTAGTTGCGCTCAGGTATCTTCAACTGTTTGGAGCCATAGGAAACCACTTTCCCGAACTGCATCAGTACACATCCCAATCCCTCACCGGACGGACCACAATACACATCATATCCGACCCCCCGCTCCGGCACGATCAACACGGGATAGGTAGTCAAACGAGCCTTCAGCTCGGTAAAGGAGTGCTCACACTCATCAGTCCACAGAAACTCGGCTCCCTTGCGTGTCAGGGCAGTCATCGACGCGGCCAGACATGAGAAGTCCTGGACGAACCGTAGGTAGTACCCTGCCAAGCCTAGGAAGCTGCGGATCTCGAAGACACTCTTGGGCCGTGCCCACTTCGATACTGCATCGATCTTCGTCGGATCGACTAGTATACCCTCTCGGGACACAACATGCCCGAGGAACTTCACCTCTGCGAGCCAAAACTCGCACTTCTCCAGGTTTCCGTACAACTGGTGAGTGCGCAACAACGTCAAAACCGTCCTCAGGTGCTCCTCATGTGCCTCCTCACTCAGCGAATAAATCAGAATGTTGTCTACAAACACCACGATGAACTGGTCCATGTACGGTTGGAAAATACCATTCATCAGGTCCATGAACGCTGCAGGCGCGTTCATCAAGCCGAACGACATCACTAGGAACTCGTAGTGTCCGTACCGAGTCCGGAATGCGGTCTTTGCCACATCCTCCTCCCGAACTCTCAACTGATAATACTCTGATCGTAGATCAGTCTTCGAGAAGCACTTTGCTCCTCTTAGCTGATCGAACAAGTCATCGATCCTCGGCATCAGATAGGAGTTCTTCACCGTGACCTGGTTCAACTTTCGGTAGTCGATGCACATCCTCAATGCTCCACCCTTCTTCTTCACGAAGAGGGCGGGTGCTTCCCACGGGGAAGCGCTGTGGGATCGGTTTACTTTTGAGGTAGGGAAAGTAGCGAATACCGGTTTAATTGCGGAAAGTTACTAGTATGCATATAGGTTGCAGTTACTTGATTTATTTATTAGGATTTCATGATTAGGATGTGAGGAACGAGTGAAATGAGGGATAACTTACGTTCCATGTCGAGCCGTAAGTTTGGGAATTGATGTGCTGTAGAAATGCATGTGGGCCATGTCGAGCCCTTAGGGTTGCGTGTTGATTGTGATGCCATGATCTATGATTGAGATGCATGATGTTTGTTTTAGACGTTGTTAGATTGAGAATCATGATATGGTATATTCAGTGTAGTATGTTGTTGCTATGTTTGGGCAAGTGTGCCATGCGTGATGTGATGTGAACCAATGGTTGTGATATGATCGGGTGAGTGATAGACCGATGTGATGTGTTCGGTAAGTTTGTGTGGTTGGCATACCGTGGTTGAACTATGACATTGTGATGCGTGAGACCTTCTAGATGCATGTGTTTTAGCCGTTGTTAGATTGAGAATCATGATATGATATGCTCGGTGTAGTGTGTTAATATGCTTTGGGCATGTGTGCCATGTTTGTTGTGACGTGAACCATTGGTTGTGATATGATCGGGTGAGTGATAGACCGATGTGATGTGTTCGGTAAGTCTGTGTGGTTGGTATACCGTGGTTGAACTATGTCATTGTGATGCGTGAGACCTTCTTGATGCATGTTCCAAGATGAGGTAATCCGGTATGATACCTACACCGAGGGAGCGTGCCGGTGTAGGGTATCTAGGCCGAGGTTGGTGTGATCATTACCCCGATACTATGTGGTCCGGGAAGACGTACGACCGAGGTATGTGCTGGTCCGGTATGTGTTGTGAGTGATGCCCCTATGCTGTGTGCAGGGAAGATATCCGACCGATGTATATGTCGGTCAAGGATGTGCCCCGAGTCTAAGTGACGCGAAGATGTCGGTACCGATGTTGTGTGGTCCGGTACATACCAAATTGTCACGCCCCAAATCCGGTTTTGACCGGACTTGAGACGTGAACTAGGAAAACAATAAAAGCAATAATAAAAGTAAATTTAAACGAAATTAAATTCCAAATTTTAGTTCCAAAAATACAACTCCAAAAGTTAAGAGTCAAAGCTCAATCCCACTAAGTAACGGAAAACATAGTTTGATACGAAAAAAGGGAAGTACGTCTCTAATACATATAACCACCCGGATCCTCAAGGAGCTCCCGAGCCCTGAGACAACCTCTAGGTCTACTCATCAACGAAACCTATAAAAACAATAAACACGAAGGGGGGGGGGGTGAGCTTACGTTCAGTAGGAAAAAGTAGTAAAGGGAAAAGGACTCTCGCCTCGTCATCAAAATTTGTCGATTTGTCCGATTACCAAAAGATAACATGATTAGAGATCAACAGGAGTTGCAACACTTAATAAAATAACAATACAAATGAAGATCAATGGGGAGACAACTTAACCATCAATAGAAACCAACTAAAGAAACATATGAATACCGATATATAAATAATTACATGACAAGACTCCGATTCACACATAAACTCATATATCGTACCAGAACACACATCGGCCTAGATATCTTCCCAGAACTCACATCATCGGGGTGAAATAAGTCTTCCCGGAACACGTAGCATCGGGGTGAGACAACAATATACCATACCGGAATATCCCTCGGCCTAGGTCTTCCCGGAACACGTAGCATCAGGGTGAAACAAGTCTTCCCGGAACACGTAGCATCGGGATGAGACAACAATATACCATACCGGAATATCCCTTGGCTTAGGTCTTCCCGGAACACGTAGCATCAGGGTGAAACAAGTCTTCCCAGAACACGTAGCATCGGGGTGAAACAAGTCTTCCCAGAACACGTAGCATCGGGATAAGACAACAATATACCATACCGGAATATCCCTCGGCCTAGGTCTTCCCAGAACACGTAGCATCGGGGTGAAACAACAATATAAACATATCGGACCGGCATACCCCCTCGGTCGGATATCTTCCCGGAAACACCCTCGGGGCAAGTAAACAACAATGACACACAATACCAAACAAAACCCAATGCAACGAACTCATGTCATCAACCAACTTACCGACACAACTTACCAAACACGTCCCATCGGTCTATCATTCACCCCATCACATCACAAGGTACAATCTTATCACATTCACTCAAACAATCATGTCACGAACAAACATTTATATCACAATCATCATATTCAAATAGTTTAATACGACTCTTACAATAACAAAAGAATGGAACATGCATCGACATGTGAGGACTATTAATCACAATCAAACACAACAACAACCAATCTGAAGGCTCGGCATCACCATTCTACCAGCACGGCAATTTCCCATAGTTGAAAGCGGTTAATCTAGTGAATCACATCCTATATGCAAACTAAGACTCTTCCGGTTATTATCGTAATTGAAAGAGGTTATTCTAGTGAATCACATCCTATATGCAAACTAGGACCTTTCCGGTTATTATCATCTTATATGCATACTATTAACATTCATTAATCAAAAGCGGAACTTTACTACTCTTCCCTACCTCAAAAGCAATCCAAACCAGCAGCGGATGACCTGGCTAGCTTCCTCCTCGTCACGTCACGGGGTCCAAAAATATCCTCTTCCGCCAAGCTTGGGTCCAACGTTTAAGACTTCAAGCAACACAAGAATTAATGTTAATTCAAGTGTGGATTATAGATGGAAATACCCAAACTAATCCCAATTGCTCAACTTGGCAAAATGGGTCCGGAATCGGGAAAACGTCCCTCGGGACTCCGAAAGTTTCCCTTTTTGATTCTAACAATCCTAATTAAGTTTACTTATTCCAACGCACTTGACGAAATCAAATTCCGGGGTCCGAGCCTTCTCAACTTCGCAATTAAAGTTTCTAAGCGTTTTCCCCAAAGTTTCATGAAGACGAGGAATGGAGCGCTGAGGAGGCATGTAGACCACTGGAAGCTGGACCAGATCACGATGAAGAACATATACTCAAAGCCGACGCGATAGAGTTTTAGAAGAAAATGGTCAGCAGCGGCGACGCCGAAGATCGTGAGCATGTAGCGGATCGAGGAGGGTATTCCTACCGCGTAGTAGTACAGACGACGTATTACGAGAGCCACATCATTCGCATCTTACGGTGCAGACGGGTAGCACTGAGAGGTACAACGACATCAGACGACATTCCCGGCGGAGCAGGATGCGGAAAGCGAGAGCAGAGTTCATATCGAGGCTTATTTTATGTCAACAAGTGAAGGCTGAACGATAGTGTTCCGCGGGGACTAGTACTACCGCTTCGAGTGCACAATAAAAGAAATAACATCTCCCGATGGAGTTCGGTAACAGTTAGCCGAGTACGACTACCACAAATCTTCCAGGCCAGTAACAAGATGGCACCGAACGAAGCATTGTATGGTAGGTCGGGTCAATTGCCCATGCGGGGCATATGTGAGAATTAAGAGTTGACCCCTGTTGGCCCTTAGTTGTTCGAGAGACGATTGAAGGAACCGCGCAGAGTCGACGTGGAAGCACGAGGATGAGGTGCGCGTAAAGTACCCTAAACCGTTCCATCCTTGAGAATACGGTAATTGTAGTGTTTTCCGTTACTTAGTGGGATTGAGCGTTTGACTCTTAACTTTTGGAGTTGTATTTTTGGAACTAAAATTTGGAATTTAATTTCGTTTAAATTTAATTTTATTATTGCTTTTATTATTTTCCTAGTTCACGTCTCAAGTCCGGTCAAAACCGGATTTGGGGCGTGACAGCGTCGCCTCTGGCCTCAGGTCAGTTCCGAGTCCGACCTTGTGAAGTGGCGGCAATCCGATTAGCTCTTCTGGGAAGAACTTTAGGGAAACGCCCACTACTCTAATCTCACACGTACGTCACACACTTGCCATCTCTTCACCCGTAACCGGGGTGTCAAGACAAAAAGGTCGTCTCAAAGGCTATACTCTAAGATCTAAAACTCTCAGCAAGGGTAGAGGAAAACGGAAGATTGTGACGCATGTGGGTTATGGGCCTACCACGCTTCCGCTGCGTCACTCTGATCTCAACGCCGCTCGGCCACCTCCTTTGATCGGTCTGACTGTGTACTGGTATTGCTGCAACTCTTCGTTGCTCAGGCACTCCTCGTTGATAACAATCGATGAACGCTTGATACCTCACAATTCGGTTCTCATAACTCTCTCATCACGCTCAAAGAAGGGAAAGAATCTTCCAGTACGGAAAGGTCATCCGCCCGATCCCCAAGATCACGTTAAATGCCGTCATGTCCAAAACAAGAAAATCACCAAAAAAGGATAATCAGCCACTCTAATCTCACATGCACGACATACGGTGCTTAGGACCACATCTCCCGTAACTGGGGTATAGAGATGTTAGTCTTAGTGCCCGTAGTTCAATCCTAAATGTCCAAATGTACATATCATCGTTAGCAATAAAATTAAAGCGACTTTATATTACTTATGTGTTGGAGTAATATATCGACGTATGCTCTGATCTATGCCCACCATGCGAATAGAACCATAGATCGAGATAGATCACACTCGATGGGTCCCTAGTCAACAAAGCTTCACTAGAAGCGACTAGTATGAAAGATGGCTCTTTATGGCTTACGTTCTGTTAGTCATTGGAATGGGATTCCGGAGTCTGATCATAGATATCATGTGGGACATGATATTGGACGACCCGCCCTGAATATGTGCCATAGATTAAGTCATGAACATATTCAGTGTCGTAGCTTGTCATGTATCCTTAGACCAAGGAGTCTTTGTGATCGCTATGTAGTCAACAACTGAGTTTGACCTGAGCCTAACGTTGTCCGTAACAGGGCTTCCATAACGGCCAGGATTGGCTTGGGGACGGGCTACATGAGTGACACGAAAGACGGCTAAGGGATTTATCCCTCATACTGAGATATGAGAAAGATATCAGTTCTCGGCCGCTTGATCGAGAGTGACTGAAAGAATAGCATGGCCATGCACATGATACTGGGTATCATATCTTTAGTCATCTCACATATCAAGGAACATTGATTGAGAATAATAAGGATGACGGCTCTATGCCTTATCTCAATCAGGATATCGGAGATAAAAGGATAATGACAGGGATGACGGAAAGGTTAGAATCGACAGGGTCGATTCGTTTTGCAGTGTCAGGCAATACTAAAGTCTCGTTAGTTGCCACTTAAATAGGATCAAGTAAAATGGGATTTTACGTTGATCTATTGACATGCATAAACCTAAGGGTCACACCGGAGGATGAAACTCATTGACACATTTATGGAGAATGGCCAAAAGGGAGTTGTCTCGGGACATGACCAAAACTGGGTTTTGGGTCATGTGCTCGTACGTGAATAGGACTTTACGGATCGAGACAAGGCTTGGAGTCTTGGGATTGATCGCGTCGGATAATGTTGGACATTTCCGGTATGGAAGGCTTGGAGGCGATGAGCGAATCACGGGACCTCGTTAGAAATGGCCACGGGCCATGTTCCAAGAGGTCCATGAAAGGCCCATGCAACCAAGGCCCATGGAACTAATTAATCAAGTCTTGATTAATTAGTACTAAGTAAGCAAGACAAGGATTAAGGTGTTGGTGATTCACCACCTAACCCAATCTTGTCTTGCCATACTTGTCCTATTTACACCTTACTTGACACCATACTTGTCCCATGCCTTTAGTTGGACAAGTATGGGTTTTGTTATGTTTAAGTCATCTTTTTTCAACATAACAAACACTAGACAAGAATAGGAAACACATTTTCTCTCCCTCTTCCATGGCCATTTCGGGTTTGGCTAGTTTCCTCCTCCATTTTTGTGTTCTTGAGTCCTCAAAGAGAAGAACTACGTGGCTTTGATTCCCATGTGGATACGTAGGCGTCTTGGAGACTCAAGCCAATCATTCGTTAACCGGTGTTCTTGTTTTGGTAAGAAATAGTGCTGAATTTTTCTCTTGTGAATCCATTCTTTGTTAGTTGTTTCATGGTTTAATCGTCTATTGATTTTCATTGATTTTCCGCTGCGAGTTGGTTCATCTCCAACCCTACCTTGAGACCCAACAAGAGACATAAGAGTCGACTCAACGTCTCTACCCTTAACCCCAATGAATCAGCAAAAGTAGAAGAGATGAAAGAATGTGAATCCCCAGTATCAAATAAGAAGGACGCCCAGGAATTGTAAAGCAAGCACGTACCCTGAGTGGTCTCATGACCGGAGTGGCGTGCCTCCGCTGGGGAGTCAGTGACAGCATACACCGACCTTGCTAAGCCTGAGGTCCTCCTCTCGGGGGTAGTGGAAGAGTCACCTGCTGTGGGGCCCTCCGCCGATGTCTCTGTGCTGGTGCGATCGCCGCCTGGCGTGGGGCTCTCGGAGCCTGAGTCTGACGCTGGTGGAAAGAGGGTGCCTGACGGGGCTGCGTCTGCTGACGTCTCGGCGTTGGTGCTCCTCCAGCCCGGTCAGGACACTCAAAAGAGAGGTGTCCTAGTCGGCCGCACTGGTAGTAGGTCCTTTCATCGGCACGCGATCTCTCCCCGAACCTCGGCGGACGATCTGTCTGACGATCTGCAGGTCCGCTACTCCTCGGGCAATCTCGGGCCAGGTGACCCAGCTGCCTGCACAAGGGGCACAACTGCGCTACCAGGGAAGGTCCAACGGACGCTACTGCTCCGACTCGGCGCATCCCACCAGACTGGGGCTGTGGCTGGAAGGATCCTGAGGTCCTCTGCCTCCTCGGATCGCGGCCCTCAGACGGCCTCAGAAAGGCACTCGGCCTCGGCCTGCTCTTCCGAGCCCTGACGGTCTCTCGGAAGTGCCGCTCCACTACTAGCGCCTGATCCACTATCTCAGTGTACACCTCTGTCCTGAAGGCGGTGACTCGGTCCATGACCGATGGGATGAGTCCCCTCTCAAATCGTCTACAACGGAGTGCCTCAGTCGGCACCATCTCTGGTGCGAAGCGAGACAGGGAGGTGAATCTCGCCTCATACTCCGATACAAACATCCCCCTCTAGCGCAGCTCCAGGAACTGCTGATGTCTGTCCTCACGTGCTGATCTCGGGAAGTACTGTTCCAGGAACAGTCTTCCGAACAACTGCGACGACGTTCGCCTTGTCCGGATGATAGAGTAGCTCGAACTCGTACTCCTCAAGTAGCTCCATCCACCGCCTCTGGCGCATGTTCAAGTCTCGCTGGGAGAAGATGTACTTGAGACTCTTGTGATCCGAGAACATCCGGAATCGCTCTCCATAGAAGTAGTGTCGCCAGCTCTTCAACGCGAAGACGACTACGGCCAACTCTAGGTCATGGGTAGGGTAGTTGCGCTCATGTGTCTTCAACTTTCTGGAGCCATAAACAACTACCTTCCCAGTCTGCATCAACACACACCCCAGTCCTTCACCGGACGCATCACAATACACATCATATCCGATCCCGCGCTCCGGCACTATCAACACTGCAGCGGTAGTCAGACGAGCCTTCAGCTCGGTAAAGGATTGCTCACACTCATCAGTCCACACAAACTCAGCTCCCTTGCGTGTCAGGGCAGTCATCGGCGCGGCCAGGCGTGAGAAGTCCTGGACGAACCGTCGATAGTATCCTGCCAAGCCTAGGAAGCTGCGGATATCGAAGACACTCTTGGGTCGTGCCCACTTCGAGACCGCGTCGATCTTCGCCGGATCGACCAGTATACCCTCTCGGGACTACACATGCCCGAGGAACTTCACCTCGATGAGCCAAAACTCGCACTTCTCCAGGTTGCCGTACAACTGGTGAGTGCGTAACAATGTCAAAACTGTCCTCAAATGCTCCTCGTGCGCCACCTCACTTGGCTAATAAATCAGAGTATCATCTACGAACACCATGACGAACTGGTCCAAGTAGGGTCGGAAGATACCGTTCATTAGGTCCATGAACGCTGCAGGCGCGTTCGTCAGCCCGAACGACATCACTAGGAATTCGTAGTGTCCATACCGAGTCCGAAATGCGGTCTTCGCCACATCCTCCTCTCGAACCCTCAACTGATAGTAACCGGATCATAGATCAATCTTTGAGAAGCACTTCGCTCCTCTCAGCTGATCAAACAAGTCATCGATCCGCGGTATCGGGTAACGGTTCTTCACGGTGACCCGGTTTAACTTCCGGTAATCGATGCACATCCTCAACGCTCCACCCTTCTTCTTCACGAAGAGGGCGGGTGCTCCCCACGGTGAAGCACTCGGTCGGATAAATCCCTTCTCCCGAACCTCCTCGAGTTTTCGCTTCAGCTCGACCAACTCGGCTGCTGCAAACCGGTACGGGGCCATGGATATCGGCATCGTACCCGGTATCAAGTCGATCCTGAACTCAACCTCGCGCGCCGGCGGCAATCCTGACAGCTCCTCCGGAAAGACCTCCGGGAACTCACACACCACTCGCGGAAGCTCTCTACTCTGCACGGTCTCCAACTCATCTCCTACGGTCAATGCTAACAGGAGAACTATGCTCCTACTGCCCAATACACAAGTGATGATCGTGTCGCCCGATACCACCGTCACCTGCATATCCCCTCGATGTAGGACCGCGTACGTGGGACCACACCTTCGGCCTAGATACCACCCTACACCGACATACCCCCTCGATGTAGGTATCGTACCGGAATACACCTCGTCTCGGAATATAACGTACCACGAAAGTCTCAACAATACCACAATACCATAGTTTAAATAGCGGCATACCAAGCCAAACAATCTTACCACAACACATCACATCGGTCTATCAATCACCCGATCATATCACAATCATTGGTTCACGCCATTTTCTTTTATCACCTGTAAGAACCGCTCCCGGTCAACGCTAGTCAAATCGGTGAAAAACAGGAAAATTTAAAAATTTTGGACAGATACCTAAATGAACCCAAATTTGACCCCGAGGGTCATATCGGACTTGAGTTGACCCCGATATCGACCAAAGTGAGTTCTGGGGGACTCAGGGCAACTTTCTGACCAATTTGGGAAATGTTGACTTTTTGTTGGAAAAGTCAACCGAGCGACGTTTTGGTCCGTTCGAGGTCCGTTTTGGATCCGAAAAGCTTAGCCGTCGTCACAGCGGTCTTATTTGAGCCGTTTCCTTGTATCCCGTGAAGTTTCGTAATTTCTTGGAAAAAGTGCCCGTTCGGGGCCCAAGACGGCCGAATTTCGCGAATCTGGTGGTAGTTGGTTTTTAAAATAAAGAAAAGGATAGGATGAGTATTAGTTTGGTAATTAAAGGGTAGTTATTTTTTTGAACAATACAAATGAGGTGTTCGGCCATAGTTCAAAAAAAGGAGAAATTAGGAGAGAGAAATATGAGAGAGAAGGAGAAGAGAGAAAGTAAGGAAAAAGTGTGAGGTTTTGTTATTTCCCGACTATCCAACCGGTGGATCGTCTGAACGATCAAGGAATCGAGCTCCCACCGTCATTCCCTACGGTGAGTACCCTTTCGATTTTCGTTTTGGTACGTTTAAAAGTTAGGGTTTGGGTTAAAACGTGTAGACTTTGGATGAGTTGAGGTGTGGGGTTCGTTGGAGGCGTGTTGGAGCGAAAAATGATCGTTTTCCGGTGACCGGAGGCTCGGGGGAGCTCCGGTCACCGTGTATGGTGGCTGCCGGAGTTGGGGTGGTGGCTGGCCGGAGCTAGGACCGGCCACCACCATGGTGAACCGGCTCAAGCCACCCACGGCCAAGGATGGCCGGGTGGGGCCCACATGCTCGGGTATCGGGTTTTTGTGTTCGGGTGGTTTAGGACGTTCCCCAAGTCGTTAATCCACACTCTAAACGAATTTTGGAATTAAATTGTAAAAGTTGTAAATGACGGGTTTAGAAACTTTAAACGCGAATTAAATTGCTCGGAAGTCGGAAATTGATTCCGTCGATTGCGTTGGAGCCCTTGAGTTATTCTAAGACCGTAGAAACGAAAACGGGAATTTTCGGAGCCCCGGAAGGGCGTTTTCAAAACCCGGGCAGATTCGCCGAACTGGGCGAATCGGGCCTTTCCGGGCCCATTATCGACAATGTCGAGTAATTGGGAAGTTTGGGAGTGATCGACATTGTCGAGGTTGCATTTGGGCGTCAAGTGTTTTAAAATTCAGTTTATGCCTGCGAGCTTAAAAAGTGCTTTAAATTGTGTTCTTGTTAGATCGTGCCGAGGACCGCGGAAAGGGAAAGCTAGGCGAGTAATCGTGCGCACGCCGGAGCTTGGTTGTGAACTTGTGGGAACACATTACGAGGTAGGGAAAAGTAGCCGGATCTCGGCCCTGACTAGGGAAAGTTAACAGTAGAAATGCATGTTACACTTGGGTGTCGTGGGTTAAGTAAGTTTATCGAACAATAGAAAGGCAGGCGACACCGGGTGGTTTCGTATGATACGGGAACGTATCGAACAATAGAAATGCATGTGACACTTAGTAGTGTCGTAGGAGCAGTGAACTTATCGATATTAGAATTACTGGAGGCATTTTGTTATGCCCGGAGGTTGATCGTTTAGTTTGTGTCTTGGGTGGCCATGAGTGCCCGTGGGGTTGTTAAACCCGTATTTTACTGTTGGTGTGTCTTGGGAGGCCATGAGTGCCCGTGGGGTTGTTAAACCCGTATTTTTACTGTTGGTGTGTCTTGGGTGGCCGTGAGTGCCCGTGGGGTTGTTGAACCCGTCTTTTACTGTTGGTATCTTGGGTGGCCATGAGTGCCCGTGGGGTTGTTGAACCCGTGTTTTACTGTTGGTGTCTTGGGTGACCATGAGTGCATGTGGAGTGTTAAACCGGTTTTGTTGATGTTTGTTGAACTTTGCTTGTGATTGTGATTGTGGTTGCCTTAGGATGGGGTGTGACAAGTCGACCGCCTGATCCGACTGCGTGTCGGGAAAAGTGCGACAGGGCAACCGCCTGATCCGATTGCGTGTCGGGAAAAGTGCGACAGGTCGACCGCCTGATCCGACTGCGTGTCGGGAAAAGCTGCGTGGGTATTGGCTAGACAGGTCGACCGCCTGATCCGACTGCGTGTCGGGAAAAGTTGCGTGGGCACTGAGCAGCTGGAGTGCGATCCTTTGCGATCTTGTTTGGTGTGCGATCCTTTGTGATCTTGAGTGTTGCGTGGTTATCTTTCGCGTCTTTGGAGGAAGTCGTAATCGTTGTGTCGGGTCTACATTACGTGTCCGAGTGTTGAGTTGGTTGGGGAAAGTAACAGTTTGTGTGTCAGTCGGATTACTTGAGTTGGGGATGGTAGTCCCCGGTGTTGGGTTTGTTGTTGGTGTTTCCGGCATTGTCTGCTAGTATGCCGTAGTAAGTCTGGTATCAGTGGTGGTCAGCGAACGCTCACCCCTAGCTGCTTTTCCTACAGGTACTGGTCGCGGGACGGACTAGGTGAGCTCTCGAAGCTTGAAAAGCTGGGAGCGGGAGTCCGGGTTTCCTTTTGAGTTTAGCGACGTATGCCTTGTCTTTGTCCGCTTGTTGGCACATACTTTTGAGTTGTAAATTATTATTTTGATTAACTAAATGGTGATTTTAAGCGATTTATTTAAAAGGTTTGAAAATGGTTTTATTGTTTTACCGTTCGCGTTCCGGGTTCGGTTCTACTGAATTTGGGGCGTGACATCACCAATCATCCACTTAACCTCAAAAACTTAAAATCCATGGAAACCCAACTAGTTTCAAGCCTTTTCTAGCAAACCCACTAATTAGGTTCCAACAAAAACGAATTTAGATAGAGGATTTACCTTACGAATGGAAAGGGGATGAAGAAGAACTAGTTTTGGGGAAGATTTGGGAAGAAAAACCACTAAATGAGCTTCCTTTCTCCACTTTCTACTTCTTCAAGCTAAGAACTTCTATTTTCTCTTTCCTTGTGTGAAATTCGGCCACCATGTGAAATATGAGCGGAATTGCTCTCCAAGTTGCCTTAAAACCTAAGCTAGAAAAGTATATATCGTCCCTTTTAGTCCCTTCATTCTCCTTGGCTCAAGTGAGGGTAAATGAGTTTTTCTAGACCAATTTCTTCTCCTCCAAGCCACCATGGACACATGTCCATGTGGGGTCCACTTCCAACCTTAGCAAAATTCCAGCACATTAATTTTATTGCTTAAGACCCTTGGTTTGACCGAAATTGACCCCGGGTTGACCTTTTCACAAAAACGACCGTTTGAAAGGAAACGACCCAACTAAGCTAACCGTAACGACGGCTAAGCTTTTTGGGTGCCAGAAAGGTCCCGAATGACTCCCGTAGTCATCGGCTGACTTTTCCGACAAAAAGTCAACTTTCGTCAAAAATCACCGGTTCGACCGGGGACGGTTCTTACAATGACGATAAACAAATAAATAACATTAACATCTACACATATTTAAAATGTAAATGTACATCATTTATGATTATTAGTTTTATAACTAATTTTATACCAAAAAAACATATATTGAAAGAAATATTTTAAAATTACATATTATTTTATTAATAATAAGAAGAAACATATAAAACGATTAATGATAAGTATTTAAAATAAAAGTATAAACATGGGATCTTTGTAATACCAACCTGATTTTTTCAAATCCACCTACAACTGTCCGATTTGTCAAAAGCGGGTTGACATTCAATAAATTCCCACTTAGGCACCGATTAATCCCTGTTTAGGATTGAATTTTAAAGGATACTTAATTGATATTTTGAGATATTCATTTTTTATGGTTTTAGTTAATTATTTTAAAATGGCGATTATATTCTCGAAATTCTAAATTTGAAAAATAAAATATAGAAAACTAAGAATGTTTGTTCTTTATTTCTCTTCTTTGAAACATTAAATACGAGAATGAAGATTTATTTCTTTTTGTTTTGATATACCCTATAGAGGAGAAATCAAATAGAAATCAACTCTTAACCTGGTAACTATAAGAACTCATTCAAGCCATCAATTTTAAAAATGGATGGATGAGATGCAATTGAGTTGTTGACTTGTTGACTACAAAACCACAACACGTTTTAATAAGTGGTAGGGTTTTTTTAAATAAAACTATCATTTTTTTTTACCAATTCACTAATTTAATTTTGGGAAAATTTCACTTTAACACCCTGCCAAACATTTAATTTCACTTTGATACCCTGCCATAAATTTTTATCACTTCCATACACTAGCCAAACTTTTAATTTCACTTTCATACCCAGCCGTCAGATTCTGTTAACTTTCCATCCAACATAGGTAAAATGTCCATAATACCCAGCCGTCAAATTCAGTTTATTTTTTATACCCAGCCGTCAAATTCAGTTTATTTTTTATAAATTCAATTTTTATTTTCAAAAATTCAGATTTTAATTTTAAAAATACATAAAATTCAGATTTTAATTTAAAAAAAATATAAAAAATCATAATTTATTTTAAATACTATATTTAAACCAAATTTTAATACTTTTATTATTTTTTGTTTAATTCTTTCTATTTTTCGTTTTAATCTCTATTTGTGCGGGAGATTATCCATTCCCACCAGATCTGGAGGATGAAGATGAAACACAGATCCTCCCACCAGCTCCGACCTCCCCTCCGCGCACCCGCTCCGACCTCCCCTTCGCGCACCCGCTCCGACCTCCACTGCAAACCCTTAATCCCCTAAAACCTCGCAGCAAATAAAAGATCTTCCCAAGCAAACCAGAGCTCCGGAAAGCACCTCCTCGCTCCCGCCCTCGAGAAGGTCGGCGGCTAGCATGTCCAGCAAGGCGTCTGCACCAGAAAAGACGAGCTCAGCCAGGAAATGGAATAGAGGGTGGCGGCGACTGGGATTTAGGGTTGGACGGGGTTTGAGTTGAGAGAAAAGGGATTTTTTCAGATTGTTTGTGAAATTGATGATTTGGTCTTGATTTTCTGTTTGTGAAAATTAAATTTGATTTTCTCTTCATTTGTTGATGCATCTGTACAATTTGAACTAGATGGGTACAAGGTTGAAGAAGTTGTTCTTGGTGAAAAAATGAAAAAAAAATATAATTAGATATTAATTTAAAATAAAAAATATTTAAAAAATGAAATGATTTTTATATATTAGTAAAAAAAATAAAAGACTGATTTTTTGAAATGATATATGTTTGGGTGTTAAAATGATAACTAAATAAATAAATAAAAATCTGAATTTATATTTTATACATAAATAAAAATTAATTTTTTTTAAAAATACAAATGATTTTTGATAAATAAAACTGTTTTTTAATATAAAAAAATTATTTTTTAAAATAAAACTTATTTTTATGAATTTTTAAAATTAAAATATGAATTTTGAAAATAAAAATAATTTTCATAAATAAAAACCAAATTTATATATAAAAAAGCTGATTTTATTTTAAAAATAGTGAAATTTTCAGTTTAACACCCTAACAATGAAGGGTATTATTGTCATTTCACTTATTTTCAAATTCTGAACCAATGCAATGAGTTTGAAAATTTGAGTGATAGTTAGGGGTATTATGGACATTTTACCTATTTTGGATGGAAAGTTAACAGAATCTGAGGGCTGGGTATGAAAGTGAAATTAAATGTTTGGTTAGGGTATGAAAGTGATAAAAATGTATGCCAAGGTATCAAAGTGAAATTAAATGTTTGGCAGGGTATGAAAATGAAAATTTTTTCCCTTTAATTTTTCCCGCTTCGTTTGAACTCTGATTGACTTCAAACTTGCGCCAATATTTTTGTTTTTTTAAGGTCTTTCTATCAAGATCAGTCATGAATATATTTTGAAGCATGAAAAAAAATTATTTTGGGGCTGATTTAAAAAAATAATTATATCTGTGTAACTTTTATCAATACTTTACACTGTTTTTATCAACACTTTACACTGATTTTATCAACACTGGACACTAAGTTTATCACCTCATTTTTCAAAAATAAACGTGATTTAATTTTTTCGGCTTCGTTTGAACTCCGATTGGTTTCAAACTTGCGCCAATATCTTTGTTTTTTCAAGGGTTTTCGATCAAGATCAGTGGTGAATATTTTTAAAGCAAGAAAAAAAAATTATTTCGGGCCTGATTTAAAAAAGAAATTATATCTAGATAATTTTTATCAACACTTTACACTGGTTTTATCAACACTTAACTCTGTTTTTATCAACACTGAACACTAGTTTTATCACCTCATTTTCCAAAATCGAATATTATTTTTATCACCTAATCACTTGTTTTTTTATGAACACTAAGCACTAGTTTTATCAACACTAAACACTATGTTTATCACTAAATTACATGTGTTTTATCACCCCCATCACAAGTTTTTTTTATCAAACTAAACTCTAGGTTATCACACTTCTTATCAAAATTGAACACGTTTTTTATCACCTAATTAATTGTTTTTTATCACCTCAGTACATGTTTTTTTATCAACATTTAGCACTAGTTTTATATCCTAATATAAAATATTTATTAGTGAAGATTTATCAACACTCAATACATTATTTTTATCACCCCGATATAAATTTTTATTTTCGTGCTTCAAAATATATTCATGACTAATCTTGATTTAAAGCCCTTGAAAAAAGAAAAATATTGGTGCAAGTTTGAAGCTAATTGGAGTTCAAACGAAGCGGGAAAAGTTAAATTAGTGAATTGGTAAAAAAATATATGGACATTTGTCCACATGACACCATGCTATTACTATTATGCCCTTACTTATGTGAGAAAGGCTAAAAGTGGCGTAGAATTGGGGTGAAATTGAGGTGATGATGTGACATCTTGATGAATGTTGGATCATAGGTTTTTTTTGATAGGCAAGGAATATTATTAATCTTTGGAATTTGAGTGAATTACAAAGATGGGGTCATACCTCCCAAAGGAGGGACGTCCCGAAACTGGAAAAAAACAAACAAAACAAACCATCCTCAACACCGAGCCAATGAGAAATTAATAGGCACCTCAGAAAAGAAGCAGATCACAATTGTCCTGTATTGACAAATTTTCTCCAAATCTCTTTTCTACGTTGCGCTGCTAGCATTTCTTGGTCGCTCTGGGTTTTAGTACGAGTGTGTATGGAGTAAGAGACTGGTTGCGAGTTTTTTTCGTCTTGTTCCCTTTGGTTATCGTAATGATTGCAGGCGCTAAAGCCTTACCTGATCCCGTTGGAACGAAAACCGGAATAATTCTCTCACTGTTTAGAGGTCTTGGTTTACTAGCGGGCTTTGGGGGGTTTGAGAAGGGCGTCCTTCCATGGACTGTCCCTACTTTCCTCAACCTCTCCTCCGGTTTCAACCAAACCCTCTATGAGTTTAGTGACCTCAATACTCTGCGCCTGGGAGGCATCTGCGTTTGTATCAGCCCCACTTTGATTACTGATCACAAGCCCAGATAAAATCATGTCAGGCCCAGACATAATACCCATAGGACCAAGCCCACGGTCCGAAATACCATCATCATTGCGCGGGACGTAGACTACAACTCCTGCTTCTCCGCGTGAAGCGCTAACTACGCCTAAAATGATCTCCGGATCAACAACTGATACCCTCAAGTCCGTAGGCATCAAAGGAGTTGTAGAATAAGGAAAGACATCAGTCGAATCCCGGTCAATATCCACAAGGTTCGGTTGCAGATTCTCCGGTCGAGGAACAGAGGCGCCATCAAGTGCATCCGATTTTGCTGCACTCGAAACAGAAATCTCGTGATTTGATATGGGATCTTGAGAATCACGCTCATCCATGCCCGCAATAATCTGCTGCCGACTTTCCACCCGACGATCGTGGGTGCTGGCATGAACTTTCGACAAAATCACTGCTTGGTATGGGTTCGAATCTCGCCGGAGTTGATGGTTAGGAGTCTGAAAGACATTTTTCAAGAGGATTGGACCCGATCCTACCTGTTTTGTCTTTGTACCTGCCTAATTGCAGGTGCTCTATTTTACCATTCTCGGAGCAGAGGAACTCAGCTGCGACTTTCTTCTACTAGGTCGACCTAAGGCTACAAGAAGTTTGTGACCGTTGTACTTGAAACCGGTGAGTGACTCAATCACTTGTAGAGCTGAATCCTTGGTTGTAAAGTTTGCAAAGCCAAAACGCAATCCTCTTTTGTTCGGTCTCTTGTGTATCGTGACATCAACCACAACACCATATGACCCCAACATAGGTTTGTGTGGGTAGGATGAGTTCTCATGGTTACTAGGATAAGAGGAGTTTCTAGCCGATTTCTCCTCATACCCTATAATAGTATAAATTTGTTTTCTATAATCTAGAACGGAAAATATTTGTTTTTTGTTTTTTTAAGATAGAAATACCCTCACTCTAACTTAAAAAAATATTCTTAATCTCTTTTGTTTTTCACCTTCCTCATCTTTTGAAAATAATTTATATTGAATTAATATGTTTTTTTAATCATAAAAAGGGAATGCATAAAAAAGAAGGCGCTCGGGATGGGAGCCACAAACCACCAAACCAAAGTCCAACAAGAATCCGAGTAAAAAACTGAAAGCAGCAAAAGATAGGAAGAACACCCCAGTTGTACTTCACATTTCCTGTGACTAACAACCCGTAATATAAACCGACATTGTAACAAGAAGTTGTATGCATATTTTTTATCAGCGATAAACCAATTAATTACAATCTAACACTACAAGAAAAAATACGTTATGCGACTTTGTTATGAAGTCGATGGGGTTCTTATGTAGTTGTAGAGGTTTCTTAACAATTTTTATAATTCCATAACTTTGGGAACGAAATCAGGAATTTAATTTAGGGTGTTCTGTTGATAATTGTTAACTACAATTTTTTTTACTTTAAACATAATTAATTTCTCATGCTATTGATTTGGATTAAAAAAAATTTATCATCGTACGTCTTATTATTCCATGTCCCATTGGTCCAAAATTCATAAACTTTCTTACTTATTGTGTAATCCAATATAAACGAGGGAAACGGTATCGAAGTGCAATTCCTTCTAACCACACATCTTCCCAAAACAGCACCTTAGAACCATCTCCTACCTTCCAATGGATATTTTAATTTCCAAATAAACTAGCAAATGTATGATCGGTAGACAAATTCAAAACATGAGTAAACACAGATTTTGACTGAGTTTTATTTCAACTAAGCAAGTCTCAACATAAAGGCTCTTTCAAAAGACTTCAAATTTCAAACCAAGGAAGAATTTATTTCCATCCCGATGAATCAAGTTCGTCCAGAACTGAGCGGTCCAACTGAATTCTACATCGTGTTGATTTTTTTCAATGTTTTGTTATTTAGTTAATAATGCTTATGAGTGATTTAATTTTGATAATGGATTCAATAATTATGTTTATAAAGTATTTGATAAATAAATTTGTATTCAAGATGAATATATTCAATCATTATTGTTAGAAATTTATGAGTGTATATGATACTTTTGTGTAACATAGTATAATTATCTTTATGGTGTAAAAGATGGATATAGTCTTATGTATTCGTGATATATTGTTTTACCATAGACTGATAGAGAAATGAAAGGTTCTAAACTTTTATGTGGCCAATGTGGGATTTCGGTTATTATTTTATGTATTTGTATTATATATATATTATATAGATAGCAACAATGAAGCAAAACATAATTAGCTCAGTGGTAGTGCCACTTCTTTCATACATGAGGTCTAAGGTTTGAATCTCACTAAATAAATTGCTTTTATTGAAGATCCGAACTATACTTGTGCTTTTATGGTTGGATATGGGCTTGATTTGGGTTATAAATGACTGGGCCAGTTATATCCGCTAAACATCAAGCCCATCCCGGTAAAACAAGCAAAAACGTGTTCAAATAGGGAGATTCGAACTTAATTCAATAGGGATTAGTAGAGGACTTTAACCATCAATCTACATTTCAATTTATTTAGGGTGTTCCATGGAACACCCTAAAGCCTACCTGGTTCCGCCCCTGCATAGCACCGAGTCGCATCGTTTGGTCATCGTCATTCACCTCTACGACGACATTTATTACGGTCGTAGTAGTTAAGACTCCTACGACGACATAAATAGCGTTAGAGAAGTATTATGTTATAACCTCTATGACTACATAGATGGAGTCGCAGAGGATATGACATGTAAGAACCGCCCCCGGTCGATCCCGGTCGAACCGGTGGATTTCGGCGAAGTTTGACTTTCGGCCGGAAAAGTCAACCGATGACTTCGGAAGTCATTCGGGACCTTTCCGGGGCCCAAAAAGCTTAGCCGTCATCACGGTTAGCTTAGTTGGGCCATTTCCTTTCGTTTGACTATAATATTGGAAAAAGTCAGCTATGGTCAAACCCGAACTTTTTATCGACTAAATGCGATGAAATTGGACTGCTGGATTTTAACTAAGAGATAGTGGCCCCCTCTATTCCACATGTCACCAATGGGGTGGAGGAAAAGAAAAGAGGCCAAATTGACATTTCTATCCTCCTTAGTTGTCCATAAAGGGATAAGAATTAACGGGGCTTTTAGTCATTTCTCCTCCTAGGTCTTTTAAAGCAACACACACAACAAATTCAGCTCATTTGTTACAGTGTTGGCCGAAATTTGCTAAGGAAACAAGAGAGGAAGAACTCCATAGCTTGAGGAAGAAGAAAGAGAGGAAAACAAGCAACTTTGATCCATTTCTCTACCATTTCTTCTCCAAATTTCTTCCATCTTCATCATCTCATCTTCCTAGAGGTTTGTATATCCTTAACTCTTCATTTCAATCACTTTCATTTCATGGGTTTCCTTTCTTTTGACTAGAACTTGTTAGGTTTTACTTTAATTAGTGTTGGTTGGTGTTGTAGAGAAGTAGTAGATGAATTGTTGTTGAAATCCTTGAGCTGTTGATGGGTTTTGTTTGAGAAATCCTTTGGGTACTTGTGGTTTTGGTGATTCCTACCATGGGTAAAGGAGAAATGGAGTTATTGGACTGTTTTGGGAGTTTTGGATGATTGAAAATTGATATTTTTGAGGTATTTCTGTGAAAATTGAGATTTTTGAGGTATTTTCGTGAAAATCGCATCTGAAGGAGGGAGAAGACGGAACTGTCCAGACCCGTCACGAATCCGTGACAGGGACCGTGACGGAGGACGTCACGGCTCCGTGAGGGAGACCGTGACGGCGTCGAACACGGCTCCGTGAGGAGAACCGTGACGGCGCAGCCCACGTATCCGTGACCAGATCTGTGGCAGACCAGTTTTGGTCCTTTTGAACCCTTTTCGATCTTTTTTCGTTTACTTCAAGAAAATGTTTTTGAAAAAACGGGTGGAGTCTTTTGAGCTTAGATGATTGCACTTTGATTAGCCTTTAATTAGAGTTTAATTGTGATCCAAGACCTTGGAACCGAGCTCGAGGGACGAAGACCACTTGGGGACCCGTGAGAAGAACGGAGAGGAAGCTAGCCCGGACTTCAACAGCTAGGAGTATTGTTAGAGGAAGACCTTGAGGTAGGGAAAGTACTAAACTCCTCGTGTAATTTAATACTTTAGTATGCCTATTAGGTTAATAAAATCGGAAAGCTCCTAGATTGCATATAGGAGTCGAATAACTAGACTAATCGTCTTTCAATTACTAATAACCAGATGTGTCTAGAATGCATATAGGATGTGAATAACTAGTTTAACTCGCTTTCAATACTTGGGAAATTTCCGTGCTGGTAGAAAGGCCGAGATGAGCCATAGGACTGGTTGTGGTTGCCTCACATGCATTACTTGCTTAGTCTTTAGGATAAATTAAGAGTCTAACGAAACTAGATAAATTGAATGCTTGAATGATTGAATGAATGTTTGAATGATTGATTGTAATTGATTGTGCCAAATGGTATGATCGGGTGAGTGATAGACCGATGGAACGTGGTTGGTAAGTATGCCGGTAAGTGTGATTGTTGGTATGAATCCCTTGTGGTGTGCATTGATGAAATTGTGGATCTCTAAGTTAGGTTGTACGATGTGTTGGCATGTTAATTCTCTTGTGTGTGTTTTAAAAGGGTTATTGGTGGTCCGGTATGGTACCTACATCGTGGAGGATTCTGGTGTGGGGTAGTATCATAGCCGAAGGATGGTTTACCCTGCGGGGAATTGGTTGGTTGACCCTGCGGGGCATTGGTTGGTTTACCCTGCGGGGAATTGGATGGTTGACCCTGCGGGGCATTGGTTGGTTTACCCTGCGGGGCATTGGTTGGTTTACCATGCGAGGAATTGGATGGTTGACCCTGCGGGGCATTGGTTGGTTTACCCTGCGGGGAATTGGATTGTTGACCCTGCGGGGCATTGGTTGGTTTACCCTGTGAGGCATTGATTGGTTTACCCTGCGGGGAATTGGATGGTTGATTCTGCGGGGCATTGGTTGGTTTACCCAGTGTGGCATTGGTTGGTTTACCCTGCGGGGAATTGGTTGGTTGACCCCTGCGGGGCATTGGATTGCTTACCCTGCGGGGATGGTTATTTGTGATTCACCCGAGTCTATGCGTCCTGCGGGAGCATTTCGGGAAGGTTACCTTGCTTCACCCCGATGACCTATTGTCCTTTGGGGGCATTTCCGAGAATCCCGACGATGTGTGTCCCTCAAGGATGTTTCCGGTAGCCCCGATGTAAGTGCCTCCTCTGGACCGAGGGGAAATCTGACATGACACGAGTACTCTTGCGGATCGGAGTATGGGATCCGACATGACACAAGAACCTATCGTGGATCGGAGTATTGGGATTTGAGTTGTGGCGTGATATTTACTTGCTCCCTTTCTCTGTAGTTATCAAATATTTACAGCGCTTTTCACTTCATCTCTTAAAGTTACCGTTATCCTTAAGATTGCGATATTATTCTTATCTTTGCCTATTCCATAGCATCTTATTGATTAATAGTATAAATTGAAAATCGTGCCGTTGTGCCAAAGTAGTTTTATTACTAAATTGGAGGCTAAATTGTTGATGATTTTCCCTACTGAGCGTAAGCTCACTCCCTGTTGTTTTATCTATTGTTTATACAGGCGTGCTTGGTGATCAGTGGACATCGAGGCTCGGGAGCTTCTGGATAGTCTGGGTGCCTTGTCTTAGAGATGTTGTTGGTCTTTCATATTGAACCTTATGTTTTACGTACTCTATTTAGAGCCTTGACTCTTTACTACTCTTGTCTACGATTTGGAACATGTTATTTGAGTTATTTGGTTGGAACCTTATTTGAGCACGTGAACGGTTTTATTATTATCTGTTACTATTTTATTGTCGACTCAAGTCACGTCTCGAGTCCGGCCAAAACCGGATTTGGGGCGTGACATGACATACAATCCTCTACGACACCATATATGGAGTTGTAGAGGCTATAATCCTCTACGACTCCATAGATGGAGTCGCATAGGATTGTATGCCATATCCTCTACGACCCCATCTATGAAGTCGCAAAGTATTATAACCTTTACGACTCTATCTATGGTGTCGTAAAGGATTGTATGTTCTATCCTCTACGACTCTATGAAATTGTAGTGGTTATTTATACAGTCACAGAAGATTAACACCAGATTATAAAGAAATTTATAGAACGTGCACCACAATTCGAATAATAATAAGACAATAGTAATAATATAGCAGGTTGTAGTAGTCTCAAGCAAGCAAATATTAATATCCACAATACGAAACATAATTCAAATAAAAAAACACAAAAATAACTGTTAGTACATAAGATCTGTTAGCCTTAATGCCGTAGTTCAATCCTAAATGTCCAAATGTATATATCATCGTTAGCAATAAAATTAAAGCGGCTTTATATTACTTATGTGTTGGAGTAATATATCGATGTGTGCTCTGATTTATGCCCACAATGCGAATAGAACCTTAGATCGAGATAGATCACACTCGATGGGTCCCTAGTCAACAAAGCTTCACTAGAAGCGACTAGTATGAAAGATGGCTCTTTATGGCTTACGTTCTGTTAGTCATTGGAATGGGATTCCAGAGTCTGATCATAGATATCATGTGTGACATGATATTGGACGACCCGACATGAATATGTGTCATAGATCAAGTCATGAATATATTCATTATCGTAGCCTGTCATGTATCCTTAGATCAAGGAGTCTTTGTGAATTCTATGCAGTAAACAACTGAGTTTGACATGAGCCTAACGTTGTCCGTAATAGGGCTTCCGTAACGGCCATGATTGGCTTGGGGACGGACTGCATGAGTGACACGAAAGACGGCTAAGGGATTTATCCCTCATACTACGGTATGGGAAAGATATCGGTTCTCGGCCGCTTGATCGAGAGTGACTGAAAGAATAGCATGACCATGCATATGATACTGGGTATCATATATTCAGTCATCTCACATATCAAGGAACAATGATTGAGAATAATAAGGATGACGGCTCTATGCCTTATCTCAATCAGGATATCGGAGATAAAAGGATAATGACAGGGACAACGGAAAGGTTAGAATCGACATGGTCGTTTCGTTATGCAGTGTCAGGTAATACTAAAGTCTCGTTAGTTGCCACTTAAATAGGATCAAGCAAAATGGGTTTTTTCGTTGATCTATTGACATGCATAAACCTAAGGGTCACACCGGAGGGTGAAACTCATTGACACATTTATGGAGAATGGCCAAAAGGGAATTGTCTCGGGACATGACCAAAACTGGGTTTTGGGTCATGCGCCCGTATGTGAATAGGACTTTACGGATCAAGACAAGGCTTGGAGTCTTGGGATTGATCGCATCGGATAATGTTGGACATTTCCGGTATGGAAAGGTTGGAGGCGATGAGCGAATCACGGGACCTCGTTGGAAATGGTCAAGGGCCATGTTCCAAGAGGCCCATGCAACCAAGGCCCATGGAACTAATTAATCAAGTCTTGATTAATTAGTACTAAGTAAGCAAGACAAGGATTAAGGTGTTGGTGATTCACCACCTAACTCAATCTTGTCTTGACATACCTTTTTCTATTTACACCTTACTTGTCAACATGCTTGTCCCATGCCTTTAGTTGGACAAGTATGGGGTTAGTTATGTTTAAGTCATCTTTTTCCAACATAACAAACACAAGACAAGAATAGGAAACACAACTTCTCTCCCTCTCTCCCTACAATTTCGGGTTTGGCAAGCTCCCACCTCCATTTTTGTGTTCTTGAGTCCTCAAAGAGAAGTACTACGTGACTTTGATTACCATGTGGATACGTAGGCGTCTTGGAGACTCAAGCCAATCATTCGTTAACCAGTGTTCTTGTTTTGGTAAGAAATAGTGCTGAATTTTTCTTTTGTGAATCCATTCTTTGTTAGTTGTTTCATGGTTTTAATCGTCTCTTGGTTTTAATCGTCTCTTGGTTTTCATTGATTTTCCGCTGCGAGTTGGTTCATCTCCAACCCTACCTCGAGACCCAATGTGCTACTCAGCCCTGTTCCACCACTGTTAGGTTGTGGAGGCATAATGCCAAGGGTGTAGAAAGACATGATCTCCCCCACCTTTCTCAATGACTGATCCAACTCCACCTATTGGGCCGCCATATGTACCTCTTGTTCCTTGAATCGACGCTCTTTATCCTCCCTCACTCGATCCTTAATCTATGCAACCGATTATTGCGTCCCCTAAGAGACCTCCACAGAAACGATGGTCGAGGAAAACCCCTTCTCCTTGGGCGTTAGGAGAATGACTCTCTTGCCACATCCCGACTGCGTGCTCCCCTTCCTTTTGCGCCCAACTTGAAAGTTAGGGCTTCAGCTTAAACCAAGTCCGACACAAGGCCTAGGGATGACATGTCTTACGACTCCTGCTTGTTTCATTGCTCGGACGATCTTCCGCTGAGCATTAACAAATTCGAAATATTAGATTAGGGAAATGATTGAACTGGGGAAAAGAAATGTAATTTATGGATTGAAATAAAATGTACTTACCCCTTTGTTGCGGTTGTGCTTGTTCTTGTCCTTTGGAAGGAACACTTTCTTATGGGCAGTCAAGATCGTCGTCTTATTGGAGGCGTCCATCGCCAAGATCGTTTCCGCGTGGTCATGTATCGAGCAAGATCCTCCTCGGTGTTGAGTCTTCACCTCTTCCTGCGCCACTACGGCCTTGCCAGACTTGGCTTAACATTTGCAAAATACGACTTATATTAATTAAATAGAACAGTAAAATAAATTATTTATGTACGAAATTTATTTAATTCATTACATTGAACTCCGTGGAATCAAAGTGGTCACAAAGCTACTTCCGCTCGTGCAAACGTTTCTTGAACTCCTCTGGAATAGAGATCTCCGGGTTTGGATTTGTTGGGGTCTCCTTTTTTTATTCGGGTGATCATGCATTTATTGATCTTGGACTTTCAATCATTTTACCGACTTCGAAATTACGATTGGATAGAGTCATAAACTTTGTCGCCATCGTCGGTATAGAGGTACAAACACTACAAAACAATGACATATTAATGTAGGCACAATTATCAAACAAAATGAACAATGCTTACACACAAAAGTTCTCAGTCGTATCCTCCTTTCTATCTTATGCCTCTCCTCTACGGGAACTTTATCCCACACGCTCCACTTCATCGACAAATACGCTGGATGAGGGACCTGAAATCTTGGGTCACTCTTTTGTGATTGACCTCCTAATGGTCCGGGCACACAAGGCCTCCGTGAAATTCGAGGCGAAACTTTCCTTTTTGCTCCACCTCCTTCAATGTCTGGGCGGTCAACACAAATTCCCGTGTCCCACCCTTCTTCTTCTTCTTGCGGGTCCATTGGACGGCTCACCTGCTTCGCCAACACTCAGCTGAGTGGCGTCACCGCCCTCACTCATTGGAGTGGCGTAAAACCAATTTAATAGGTTAGGTTAGGATTTTTCTTAATTTATTTATTATTAATTTTATTGTTAAATAAGGGTAAAATGATACTTTCCTAAAGAAATTCATAAAGTTTAAAGAATAAAATCATCATTTTATTTTACTTTACATTTACTAGCATGTAGTGGCACATGACTGAGAGAGTAGAATATTCCGTCCACTTTTACTAACAGAAGTCCGTGACCAATATATAAATCTATTTAACACTTCAAAATTTTAAGCAACTTATTACTCGTAATTAATACATAAGAATTGGTTTCTACATTTAACCCTATCAATAAGTAACTTATACCCCATCCCATGCATGTGATTGTATCTTGAAATCTGGATGAGATGGAGAGTAGGCAGAGCTAGTAGATGCACGGTAATATAAACAAAATGGATGAGCACTGTTGATAACCAGAAGCCACAAAAATCAGAGGAGAAACGCTGAGCCACCAGATTTAGATTCTCATTGCAATATTGAAGAAATGTGATCAAGGAGGGACCTCCATACATTCATCCATATGTAGAGACATCACCAGAGACAAAAACCTATTAATAGGGACTTTGATAGGTCCTTCCCTCTCATGGAATGCATATGCACTCAAGGGTCTTTTGGTCATTTATTTCTCTCCTTCTGTATACAGCTGCATGTGCTTGGATGGATTACATCTTTCTTCAACACTATATCACTGCTATACTGAATAATCCTCATTGTGTTGAATCTCACTTGTTACATTATTTAAATATATTGAATTTGGAGATAGAGATGATGGGAGTTTAAATTGAAATTATTAAAATAATTTACGATATTTATAGTGTGTTGGAGCTGCCGTTATAAATATGTGAAAAGGAAGATTACAAGGAAGTACTTGAACAGTATAACAATTAGGGAAAATTACCGATATCAACGCAAAATCATGTCCATCTAACTGATGTTTACTCTGAAGTTTAAAGTTAACTGATGCATACCCTGAAGTTACAACTTGTAACTAAAAACCCCTTCTGTCAGCTAAAATGACGAAAATACCCTCAGTGATTTTTCTAAATAATTTTTTAAAAATATAAATGAAGTGATTTTTTAAATAAAAATGAGGTCATTTAATAAGTAAATATATATATATATAACAAAAGTAATTTTTAAATAATTTTTTTAACATAATTATTGAAGTGTAGTTGAGGGTATTTTCGTCATTTTAGCTGACGGAAGGGTTTTGAGTTACATTTTCGAAACTTCAGGGTATGCATCAGTTAACTTTAAACTTCAGAGTAAACATCAGTTAAATGGGCATGGTTTTGGGTAGGTATTGGTAGTTTTCCCTAACAATTATATGATTGACTGACGATAATGGTAATCATGTCCACAAAAAGAGGGGAGGAAAGTATATATTGAGAGAGTTTGGAAAGTCGATAATCTCTAATTTTTTGTATCGAAGGACTAGAGAGCAGAGGCGATTAGGGTTTATGACGCTATCGATTTTGGTTTTACATTTAAATTTAATCATGGCATGGATCAGGGCTTTGTTTATGGTGCTTGGTCACTTTACCTTGCCTTTGGTTCTTCTGTTTGTTCATCTAGTGTGGGGCTTGTGGGTTGAAGGTGCGTAGGTGGTTTTGTTCGACACCGCGAATAGGGGTAGCCGGGGCAAGGGAGTTGGATCTCTGATGACGATGGACAGCGGCTAGGGTTGGGTTACGCCATCGTTGGAGTTTTTTCTTACTTTCATAAAGTTGATCTATGGGGAGATATGATGGTTGCGCATGTCATGTTTATGGGATGGGCAAGCCAACAACAAGGTACAAGGATGCTGATGGCGATGTACGGAGGCGCGGCAGCTGAGGTGCATGGCGGCAATGCGGGGCGATGTGAGGATCCGTCAGTGAGGGTTGTCTTGGGGGTATCGGTCTCGACGCAGTTTGGTCCTGTGGCGGTGTTACGAACCCCCAACCGAGGGTTAAGGGACCGATGACGGCGGGACATGACAGCAACGAGGGTCGGTGTGAGATTTCTTCGACGAGATTCGTCAAGGCGGCCTCAAGCTCGGCGTGTGGTGGGATGGGGAGGTGTTAGGGTGGCCGGTCATTGATAGTGATAGGCTTTATAGAACATTGGGACGTCGTTGGTCGCGGCTATACCGAGGTGATATCAGGCGGGCAAGACAACGACGATAGTAGTGGTGGGGGACAGAGTAGAGGCAGCGGGAGTAGTCGATCGGTGCTTCGATCCACAACTATTGTTCGCTTAACTAAAGAGGGGACATGTACAGTAGGGATCTTGTTCTCAATCGGCGACAGACTGTACATGTCTGTTGTAAGTACTCGGATGATTTCTGGATCGATGTGAATTCTGAGCATTGACTTAGAGGGACCGGCGGGGTCCAATGGACAGACAGTTCAGCCGGCGAGGGGCGGAACGCACCCCGTCTCGATCAATTAGAACTTCGTGGTCTAGTGGGGGGTCTACCGGTAATACCGGCTCATTGGACGTAGGGTGACATATGTTCCACCAAGTATCGACGAGACATTCTCCTAACAGATAGGGAACGAAAAACTTTACGTTTTTAAAAGCCCTCATTATCATCAGAGGGAGGACGACGTCAGCTAGTTTCACGGGAGGATGCTTAGTCTAATTAAGCCACTCCAGTCCCTGGTTACAAGACTGTCCACATCTTCACTCTCGGGCTTCAACGAATGTTTTGGTTGTCTCGATCACTAATACAGTTTATTATTCTGGAGCACTTCTCGGAATTTCGGTGTCAATCATCCGGAAATGGGCCTACTGTTTAGACTCGTTGTACCGGTTTCTTCTGAAGCTATCACAGTATCACCTTCTAAACAGCCTAGTGAAGCGTTTCGTCCAATGAAGTTTTATTTTTCTGCTTGTTCTCTACGTCCCATGATGTTAGGTCTTGTTCTTATTGATGTTATGTTTTTTATTTATAATATATTACGTCGTATTCGTCTGAAAATAATAATTAATAATCTAAATCCCTAAGCCAAATCTAAGGTCACAAGTAGAAATCAAAATTTAATTTGTCATGTACTATCATAATGTCTCTAAATTTCTAATCAATGAACCCGTCATACTTCATATCATTACAATTTTGAGAAGTATCTTGAAACATTTATCTATTTGTTCAAGCTTCTAGATAGATCAATTATTAATACAATATGATCTGAACTTGATTTTTTGTGGAAAAATGTGTACCTCCGACCACCACTTGATTAGCATCCAAGTGAATATGCTTGGATAAAGTTCATGTAAGACTCCAAATCGATGAAACTATTTAATAATGTTGGAGGTGTATATGATTATAAAAACAAACCAATACCCAACTTAAACCGAATAATGTTTGGTAGCCTAGTTTAGGAGTGTAGCTAGTACTATGTACCATGAAACCATGTAGATGAGATGAGCATGAAAATGCAAAGCCCTAGGGTGGTAGCTAGAGACGAAGGTGATGAAACAATAATTGGAAAGGGGAGAGAAGAAAATGAAAGAAAGGCAAAAGAGAAGAAAGATGAAGGAAAGGTAGAGAGGAAAGAAGCGATCACATCAAATGGAGAAAAAGCAGAATCACGGATTCGCAACACTCCAAAACAATACAGCTTCGCTGATCACTGATCATTCACAAGCACATCTATCTAGCTACCATCAATCTCTAATATATACAATATCTTTATTATCATCATTCACAAACACGTTCGATACCCATTTCGTGCCTAAAAAATACAGCAAGGAAGGAACGATTCACATGGTTGCTTGCTTTAGTCCTTCCTCCGCTGGTACCTGGTGGGACATACTCTTCATTTCTTCACTCACTATTTCTACATTAAACCTACCAAGAAACTATCTTCGGTTGTGTAATTTTATTTTAAAACTTCATATTTGCGTTAGATTGGTTTATGCAATTAAAAATCAACCGTCTCAAATTAAAAAACAATATGAATTTTAAAGCAGTCATAAAATAATTTTTTTTTTCCTAAAAGATGCAAAATTTAAAATTTCAATTACAAGGGAACTACAGCAAAAAGAATCCTAACCACGATAAAAAAAAAGAGTCATTACATGGTATCGAGCTCCAAAAAAGTCTCTCTACACAAAACTCTGAGACGAGTGAAACGACACCCACGGTGTTTGAAGAGCCATAAAGACTAACTGAAATAAAAACTAAACTATGACGAAACCAATGTCGGCTTCTCAACGTATTGCCTAATTAATGCATACTCTGTAGAGTGCGACCGAGCCTGCTGTCATCAGTTTCAAAGAGAGTCATTGACCCTGCAAAGATGAAATTAGAAAAAATAAAATAAAAAAGACCAACTCGATTAGCCATAATCGAGAGAGGGGTCGAGGAGGACGCGGTGGTGGAGGCCAAAGAGGAGGACGCACTGGTGGTGTTAGAGACGGCGGCAACGACATCAGAGACGGTGGTTGCGGCTTCAGAGACGGCGGTGGCGGCATCAGAGACGACTGCTGCGGCGACGACTTCAGAGATGCCGACGAGATCGCGGGGCTCCGAGGCGGTGAGGTCCATTGTTGCTAAGGCGAGTCAGACGACAACCATCAAAATAGCAGATGGGGGACCGAACAAGATCGGTAGACGTTTCGTCAATGGCGGGAGGGAACCAAAGTCTAGGTGGCTAGAGACGTGCAAAGGGGAGGATGTATGGAAAATAGAAGCATAACCATGGCATAGGCCATATTAATAATCATGGTCATAGTCATGACCTTGTCTTCGTACAGCTCTGTCTCAGAGATAAAAGCCCTAGCAGAGATCTGACTCCTTAAAAATAAAGTATCTTAATGTACCAATCATCTTTTATAATATTCGGACTAACTCAGTCTAAAAGACTACACACGAGCCCCTAGGGCTTCTCCTCCATCACCACGCCGTGTACAATCATTATCGTTGGTTATCTGTTCTACTACCACGTCTGTAGACCTATAGCCGGATTTCCCCAAAGCCCTCTCCATCGTTTCCACCACCTCATGCAACCTGTTTTGGCTCCAACACGACTACGTTTGAATTGTGTTTCCTGTTTCTTTCCTCGATTTGTTTCCATCGATTCTCTATTACTGGTTCGTGTTTTTCTGATGTGAATTCTATTGATTATTCTACTGCTGGTCCATGTGGTTTTTGTTGTGAATTGTTGAGTTTCGGTTGGGAATTATGGCCTCGATTTTGGCTTGGAACTACCGAGGTTTGGCTCGGATCGGAACAAACAATAATTGAAGGATCAGATCCATCGATAGTGGCCAGACCTGGTATTTCTGACTGAGACGTACCATGTGGAAGCCAACCATTCACAATCCTGGCTTCCTCTATTACGACGTAATTTGGGCTTCCATGGGGGTAGGGGACTTCCCACAATGCAACGAAGGGGGGGGGGGGTCATATTGTTGTTGTCCGAGCGTTGTAGGGTTGATGTAATGGAGAAAGATCAGACTCACACAGATGTTAAAGTGTGGGTGGACCAGGAGCGGGTCTTTCATCAGGGTGGAAGACCTAGTAGCACTGATCTAGGCTTGGCGTCACGTCCTTACTAACATCAGGGTGGAAGACCTACCAATGGAAGGGTACCAGTTCACATGGACGAAGGTCAAGGACCTACAGACCCGACTTGAGGTTCGTTTAGACAAGGGTTTAATGTCTCCCACGACTCAAGCAAGATTTCAACATGCATCTCTCCGTAATATGGGTTACACTACTTCAGATCATATGCCCATCTTGCTCAAGCTCCAAAACGACAAGTCACTGCTGGAGAGACAATTCAGGTTTGAAAACGGTTGGGTCGAGAATTCAGAATGTGGACAGATTATCCAATATGAATGGTGGCAATCGGGAGACCGCCTTATCAAGTACCATATACTGAACATTGGGGCCTCCTTAGACACGTGGGGCCAAACACTTTTCAAGGATAACATCAATGAAAAAAGGAAATGTCATCACCTACTCAAAGAACTCAATGACAGAAGGGATCGGGCAGGTATCCGACATAGATTTGCTATCTAGAAACGGTACGAGCATTCTCTCTTCAAACATGAGTTTTTTGGAAGCAACGGGACAAAAAACACTGGTTGGTAGATGGGGACCGCAATACCAAATTCTTTCATGCGGAAGCCACCAAAAGATAGTGGTGGAATAAGATCTGTGTCTTGGAAGATGTAGATTTTATTCATAATCAAGAAGAAGAGAGTTAGTACAAGTAGAGAGTCCCCGGAGGGCTCTACACACATAACTTTAAGACAATATAACCGACACAAACGGTATTGAAATCACCATATAGGCAGGCAGGAAGGTGGGGGTTGGAAAACGGGACCGGGGAGTACTACTCAAGGTCTTGCCTAAACGCTGCATAGGATCTTTTGAAGTGCGACCGAACCTGAACTTTTCAATACAGGGAGGAATGACTTTCACCAGGGACCCCTCCCAAGGCAAGTCCCTAAAGCCTATGGTTTACTATCATTTTAGTTACAACAAATAAAACCAATTTCACAACCTTCATGTCTTCTTCCTCCCTATGAGAGCATGTGGATAAATTTTCTTGGAGGCTCGCCATAGGGGATTTGGACAGGCACGGAGATATCGGGACGGTCTATTCTAGGGTTTCCTCCGGTGGCAACGGTGTGACTCTCTGACGAACCATGACTCCAAGGACAGTTAATGTTGAAGGGATCACCGGGATTCGATCAACATTTGGAAGATGGAGCGTAATGCACAGAGGTTACCATGTTTCCTTCCCCCAATATGCCAGTGATGAGCTTCTCTCCCTAGGAAGAGTCTCCAATCAGCGGTGACAGAGGTGCAGTACCATCAGAACTACGAAAGGGGATCGGTAAAAGGTTTCTTGCCAGCAAAACAACGCTTAGGGTTTTCATCGGACGCCCCCTTCGGGGTGTCAATGAGGACAACGCCGGCGAGGTAAATCCCGAAGAGAAAGCCACAATTGTTGCGATTGTTGGTGGCATCGGAGTAGAGGTGGGAGGGTTTGGATTTGGCTTCATCTTGCGCCACGCCTTTAAAGGGCTCACAACTTCAGAGCAAGGACGTTGTGGGGGAGCAGGCAATGGACCAGCAGTGAAAAACATGACTGGTGCAGACAGTGATGAGACAGGGTGGCGGTAGTGGCAGAAAAAGGTGGCGCCATTAATAGGCTAGAACCTATAGTTTTCTCGGGAGAAACGCACGACTTGCGTGAGAGGAGAGAGTAAGCTCCCTCCCACGTCGAGGGAGCTTGGAATAAGAACAAATATTGTTAATCAACATTTATCCTTATCTTTATAAGTTTTTTTTTTCTTTTGTATTCTTCCATGTGGTTTAATAATCCTATCAACAATAGTATGAATCAACAACAGTCTGATTTACAGCTCAACTCCCGTATATAGACTATACAGCACTCTCTTTCAATTTTCACTTCTTTTCTGTAACCAATTGAAAGGACAATGTAGATCATGCATGACCCATCTATACCAAACACATGCATGCAGCATGTTCACATAGTCATCCTATTTGAAATCTATTGTTACACTCCGTTAGGATACATTTCCTGTCGTCAAGGCGGCTAGTGTTATTAACAACACAAAACTCAATCAACGTAAGTTGATCAAGTTATGAAAAGTTCTTTCTAGTATAATAAAAGTGACCTCCTG
The DNA here is from genome assembly GCA_963921825.1 of Erodium maritimum. NCBI lineage: Eukaryota > Viridiplantae > Streptophyta > Magnoliopsida > Geraniales > Geraniaceae > Erodium > Erodium maritimum. The sequence continues at coordinate 37,584,656 of OY997588.1, forward strand.
AGTTTAAACTCTACAATATAAACAATTTAATGTCCATTTGAATTAAATAAGTCGTCCAATTCTATTTTACTTATACATACCAACGGATTTTCATATAAATAAAATAATAGCTACTTTAATGCGTAAATAATTGATGGGATACAAACTCAATCCATGTATATATTTGATTGATCTGAATTCTAAAAAACAAGTTACAGATAAGAATATATACAAGAATGGGTAAACATGAACATGTGATCATATCATTATTTTGATACAATAATTAACTAGTTACATGTCATAATATAATATAGCTAAGATCATAATATTTGTATAAGTATATCATGTGCAGGCGGGACCATTGTACAGATAATTCAAGAATGATAGAGCCCTTACAATCATAACCTTTGTGAAATCTACATACAAACAATTAATAATTCAGGTCTAAGGAGTGAAATCATGTGCGAATCAGTTGTTACCGTGTGAACCTATGAATTCGCGTGTTTAGTTTATTTGGTTTGAAGAAACAATGTTCTCGGTTTGAGTTGGTTTGAGTTGAATATTCTCAGACAAAAAATTTCTCAAACCAGAAACGCTATAATCTCAAAATAAAATGTTGTTTTTTCAAAAATAAAAATTCTCAAACTGCAATGCTATTTTTTCAAACCAGATTTGAGGTTCGCAAATTCACACTATAAAAAATATTCGCACGTATTTGTCTTCCTCGGATCCAATCGGATGGTTAGGAAAATCCTAATCACACGGTCGTAACAAAATCCTTACCAAAATTTAGGATTTAAAAATTTTGAATTGGAGATTTTATTTAGGGAAACTTGTTAGTTTATCCTTTAAATACGTAAACATCGATAAGGATCATATTTTAGGCATCATAAGTGCCCTATGTTGACGTATATAGCAAGTCGGCCACTCAATATTCAAAGGATTATTTTGAACATCAAAATCATGTGTACGATGTCGTCTTAATCTCCTATTAGGACATGTCCAAAGCTTTGCGTACTGATCTAACTTTTGCTCGCAAACAGACAAGTGGCAACTAGTTGCGGACTTGTGTATATATGATTTGGTTAAGTAAAAACGTGCTACGTGCTTATGATTAATAGATATATAATTAAGAACATGTAAATTTTGATTGACTAATGAATGACCTACTGAAAATTCCAAGAACGCCAAATACTTACCCGGAAAAGGCAACTGTGTCGGTTCCAGCCAAATTTGTGTGATTAAGGAATAATGACATGATAATAGTTTAATTCCAAGTGAGTATATAGGACATTAGCTAGGTAAAATTGTGTCGGAAGAAAGAAATCCCTTGGGTCGCTTTTGGCTGTATTAATTTTTTTGACTAAAAAATACAGTTTCATTAAATAGATTTCAATCGACAAATAAGTGCATCAGGAAAACCTCCGATTACAATAGAAGAGGTATTACATGGTATCGAGCTCTTAAGGTTTGTCTATGCATAACTCTGTGACAAAAGAACCGACACATGCGGTTTGTTGAGGTGCAATAAAAGGGAACAAAAAGGAAATAACAATGAATTCGATGTCTGCAAAATACAACCGGACCTGCTGACATTGGCTTCCAAGGGAGGCAAAGCTATCCCTTTTATTCCTCCATGAAACCAATAATCGATGCTCAAGGTGTAGCCTTCATGTTCAATCCGATGTATGAAACCGAACATGTGATCATTGATTTCAAGAGGAGACAAAAAACTCATTCGATTAGCCAAATCCATAATCGATAGAGTGTTCAAGGAGGGGGAGGAGGTGTATGTTAGGGGAGAGGCGGTGACCGGGGTGACGACGACGTCTTCAGCGACGACGGCGGCGGCTTCAGAGGGTGTGGTGGTGGAGGCCAGGGAGGAGGACGTGCCAGTGGCGGCTTCAGCGATAACGAAGATTGATCAGGATCGATGATCCAATACAGGGCGACCGCGAGACTCCAAGGCGGTGAGGTTGATCGACGTCGAGGTGAGCCAGACGAAAATCAGGATCGGGAGACACGTCGTTGGTGGCGGGAGGGAGCCAACGTCGCGGTGGCTAGCGGTTCGAGAGGAACCCTAACAAGAAAAACTTTCGTGTAACTCGATGGAACCTTCGCAGAACTCAAACGAAAGGTGCACGAGAGAAGATGAAGAAAAACTAAAAGCATAACCACGGCGTAGGACATGATAATAACTATGACCACAATCATAACTTTGTCTCCGTACGACAGCTACTGATTGTGTTTAATGTGCCTGTTACTGAAATTGTTTTCTTAAGAAGAGAAAAGTAGTTAAATAAATATTATTCGTTCCTTCTTTGATGGATAATATGTAGCATCCTTCCATTTAAATACGGATTTCAAACATTATACACTAAAGCGTAGAATTGATGGACGGTTGTATAAATTTGCAAAAACATAGAATACAGTAGTAACTAGCCAGTAAGCAATGTAGAGTGTTCAAACTAGGGAAAATACAATGGTTAAACGGTTGTGATAATATCAAGTTAGAGAACAATGATATGAATGTATTTTAGTTTTTTTTTATGAAAGTCGCAATATCATTAATTATAAATATCAACTACGAAGGAGTACATCAGGAGAAATTTCCTGACCACGAAATAAAAAAGTCATGAAACTATAAAGAGCCCCAGTAAGTCACTTTACAACAAAACTCTGAGACAAGTAATCCGGTGCAGCCGGTTTTGGAAGTACCATAAAAACGTACTAAAAACAAAAGTAAAATATGACGAAACCAATAGTTGCTGCTCAAGGTGCAGCCTTCATGCTCTATTCGTTGTATTAAACCGAACTTGCGATCATTGGTTTCAAAGGGAAGCAGATATCTAATCAGGGACTCCTCCCAAAACCAGTCCCTGGAGCACTAAATTCTTTTCATCCTCCATGCAGGCCAGCTTGCCCGCCCTGTCTTCATCCTTCCATGAATCCCCATTGGATCCCCTCTTTATTTATCTGACACCTACTCTAGTACCAGACTCAGTTCCGACTCCAAGTCTAGGTCCATCTTTATGTTCAAGCAGGGCCGGGATATCGTCTTTCTCAGTATTCGAGAGCCGGCCGATTACCAAGTTTTTCCAGTTAGGATCGGTCGAGCCACTCGCTCTATTAGGTATCGTAGTCGATGATACTATTGGTTTAGATTTATTAAGTTGTTATCTTGTATTTAGTTGTTCATTACTCAGTTATAACAACTAAAGTAGAAACTGTATTTTTACCGATATCCTAAGTAATAAGCAAGATTAAGCAAGTAACAGTGTAGAATTGAATAGAGCTTGTAAGGTAGTGACAAGTAGTAGCAAGGGATCTGCCCCCACCTTTCCCATGGTCATTCACGTGTCTCTGCTTCTTCTTCTTCTTCCCTCTCCTCCGATATTGCTCTCTCTCTCTTTCTATATAACACACACACACTCTCCCAAGTTGAATACATTACCATTAAGACACACAAGAACAAGTAGAGTGTAGCTAGAGAGGCATGGAGTCCACTAAGGTCTCAGCTCTCCTCTTCATTTCTATTCTCTTCATCTCCTCGCTCACTCCCATCCTCGCCTGCCCCTACTGCGGCAAGCCTCCTCCCAAGCACAAGCCCCACCCCAAGCCTCACCCTAAGCCCCACCCTCCTCACGTCAAGCCCCCGGTCACTCTCCCTCCGGTGACGCTCCCTCCCATCGTTAAGCCCCCGGTGACACTCCCTCCGGTGACACTCCCTCCCACTGTCAAGCCTCCGGTCACTCTCCCCCCGGTCACCCTCCCTCCGGGTATACTTCCTCCGGGGATACTCCCCCCTATCGTGAAGCCCCCGGTCACCCTCCCTCCGGTCACTCTCCCTCCTGTTCCTGTTGTGAACCCACCGGTTGTGACCCCGTGCCCTCCCTCGGGGACGCCAGCTCCGGCGCCGGTGAAGCCTGCTTCGTGCCCCATCGACACGTTGAAGCTGGGTGCGTGCGTGGATCTGCTAGGGGGGCTTGTGCACATTGGGCTAGGAGACCCGGCGGTGAACGAGTGCTGCCCGGTGCTGCAGGGGCTGGTGGAGCTGGAGGCGGCGGTGTGCTTGTGCACCACCTTGAAGCTCAAGCTTCTCAACCTCAACATCTTCGTCCCCATCGCTCTCCAGCTCCTTGCTACTTGTGGCAAGACTCCTCCTCCCGGTTACACCTGCTCTCTTTAAGACCCAACCTCCATGCTTCCAAGTTGAGTATCACTCATTTCATTATTACTACTTATTATAAGACAAAGCTCTCGTTATTTATTTGACAATAACGTTTATGACTTTGTTTAATTATAACCTAAACTTATTCAAGTCACTATCATGTATATATACTTCATCTCTGCATATATAATAATAATAGTTGATGTGTTTTGCAGGTTGCTAGATTTGTGAATGATCTGACGGAAGTGGGGATGAAATCGATATGTCGACCTTTTCTTTTCAATTTCCAACATTAATTCTACTTTTCATTTCTGGGTAATTGTTGATTGGTAGCTAGTGGTGATGTTTGGCTATAGTATTGTTCAACATTTGTTTTTGTATCAATGAGATTGTCGCATGTGTGTTTTCACCCGTGCTCTCTATCAAACGAGGACATGCCAACGATAAATCATGTCATTCGTGCTAAATTAAAAACAAAAACAAACTATTTATATTTAGTTAACGGTATTTGCTACTTTGTCACAACTATTCTATACATCGATTTTTTTCTATTAATATGTCGGTTGACCTACAAGAATTTTGTATACATCAAATAATTCACATTTAAGCAAAGCTTAAAAGATTAACAATCATGTAATAATAGGTTCTAATCATAACAGGACTGTAAATCATTTATAAAATAGTAATGTTAAGATAATGATATTTTATTATTTTATAAAGATATTAATTAATCAATAAATTAATATTTATTAATTTAAAAAAATATATATAAATTAATTAGATAGAAGATTTATTGAAACCACATTAGACCAATCTTATGTGAGTAAGAGATTTTATATAAGGATATACGTTGGAATGATTAGATCCAAACAAGATTAGCATTTTGGATCAGTCTAAACACAAGATTTGTAAAAGCCCCTAATTTATAGTTTCATTCGACTAGTTGAAAGCTTGAGACTCTGATTTGTTATGTTTGATCTTTGAAGAACAGATAAAAAAAGTACAAAACACAATATGTGTAATGGTCTTGAATCTCTTAATAAAAAGAAGATGACACATGTCCATCTGGTGGTTTGTTTTATCTCTTATTTTTCATTGCAGCCTATATAATGGCTCAAGAGATCAGTTTTAGGGGGAAAACACTTATATGAAAACATAGACCTAGTTTGCACCAAATCTCTTTCTATTCTCTTTCAATTCGTGATTCTATCGAGTGCTCTTCGATCGATTTTGAGTGTGTTACATCTTAAAATTTGTCAACGTCTGTCCTTAGTTAAATGTGTTCTGTCTTAGCCTTTGAAGACGCCTATTCAGAGGTCACCAATCCAACACTTCGCCGCCATCAACAACCAACCAACACTCTCGTAACGGCGTCTTAATTCCATTGATAGGAGAAGTTATTGGTTCTAGATCAAGAAAATCCTTATATCGTCACGTCCCGACACTTGATCATACCATTTGGTATCAGAGCCACATAATATTTTGCTCAATTTTCTTGAATTGAACCAGTAGAACTGCAGTTCTTCAAGTTCTACTTTCGCGTCCTTGTATTTTGTTGTTTGCGTCTTGTGTCCTGCGTCATCTTCAAATTTTATTGTGTTTTTATGTTGTTTATTTGAGTCGTGGATTTAGGAGGTTAGAAGCTGAATTGACATGTCCATAATTGATAAAAATCAGGTTTATTCTCTAGGATAAAGTGGTTCAACAACTGCCTAAAGTCTAAAAAAGTTAAATAGAGTTTGTTATAGATTTTTAATTTTTTGTGTTGTTGAAACACCAGCTTGCCTTACCTCTTAGACGTCTATATAGAAGTATTTGAGTCTTTTTTTTTGTATTACACGGCATGAGTTAAACATTTACAATATGCATATCAACCGAGTAATTGTTGTGGGGAACATTGAGTATAATGATCTTGCAATTTTACTCTTTACTCATTCTTCATAAATTAGAGTAAAAACATAAAAGAAAGGAAAGCAAAAGAGTTTGAAGTTAGTCATAATTCAATCTTGTAAAAGTGGAAGCTACCAAAAAAAGTACAGTGCGAATAAAAGAGAAGTCATAGAAAAATTGGTGCATCAAAATATTCAAGAAATACATTCTATTACTGATCTAAACTCAGTAAAAGCATTGTTAAAGCGTGTAAGATACGAAATACAAATACTTACGTCATTATTTGAGTTGTGAATCAGAAGTTAAGTGTATACTCATGTTGTAGGTGTTTTGTTCTAGTAATCTTGCATACTAGGAAGCCAATACCTTGAGCTTTACCAATAAACTTGGAGACCAAGGTTCATTGCATCTAGTTTTAAAATTTTACGATCTTGTTAGCTAGGAAACTTTTTTGTTATCCTATGTTTTTTTTGTGAGTTTGCTTGTGAAGGTACCAATGGCGGACCTTGAGGACAAGCTTCCAACTTGAGAAAGACAACTCATCCATCACCATGAAGACAATACTACTAACTATCCAAGCTTCTAAGGAGGAAGCCAGTGAGTGTGCACACCAACAATTGTAAACCTTTAAGGATGAACAAGCTTCTTTCATGCGAGACATGGAACAAAAGTGGGTTAATCCATATGGCTATCCCTCATCGAGTTGTAGTACTCTACCTCACCTCAACCACCAAGTCACGGTTCCATTGTTGACGACTACACTGTCTAATCAGGATGATCCGCCCATAGCTTTAGTCATGACGACTTCAAGGGAAGAATACGGTATAATCCCTAACCCTAATTCCACTTATGCTCACACTAGTATGCCTTTTCGTACCCATCAAACAGAATATGGGGCGGGATTAAGAGATTCGTCAAGGCAACACCAACATGACGTCTTTAGCTACAAAAATCTCTTGATGTAGCCAAGAAGGATGACATATGGAAAAGGAAGAGGAGGAGGCCGAGGCCTAGGCGGGAGGATGCCCAACATGCAACAACGCGGTGCCGATGTACGGAGAGAAGTACGACCATGCCTATGAACCACGAGCCCCTGGAGTTTAATTAGCGGTACAATCGTTTGGTAGTAATTATGATCACGAGTTTTATCTTGATTGGGAAAAAAAGATCAAGCAAGTTTTTGAATATTTTAACTACTCGGAAGCCCAAACAGTGGTTATAGCTACAATCAAGTTTTACAACTTTGCCTATAAATGGTGTCTTCGGGACAAAGAGGAACGATTGAACCCTGGTCATCCCTAAATCACCACTTGGAAAGGAATCAAACAAGTCTTAAGGGATCGATTTGTTCCAAAAGACTATTCGAAAAGTTTTCATGAAAAGTTAGAGTATATTGAACAAAGAAATAAAAGCCCTGACGAATTATATATGGAACTAAGAACTTTAGTCTTTGGATCTAGTCTTAGAGTTCTCAAAGGATACCTTATTTTTAAGTTCATCAATCATTTAACATCCGAGCTAAACGCAATTGTAAGCAAGCAATATTTTCCTAGTGGGAACCAATGGAAGAAGTGCTTCATTATACTAACTGTATGCATAAAACACTTTCTTCAAGGCGCCCTCTAGTCAATAACTCATGGTTTTAGAAAAGCTCTAAAGGGGCACAACCAATACTAACATGTTTATAACCTACAAAGAGTGATTCTACAAATCACCCTAGACAAGAAAACATGGTACAACCCCAACGAAAGGAGGGCGAGAACCATACTAGGAACATCAAGTGTTTTAGATGTCTTGGAAGGCGTCACTGTGCTAAGAACTTCCCCAATTTCTACTTAATTTTGTAGAATACCCATAGGGGATTGGCGCTATTTTGGGTCTCGGGGATCGATGTGGTGTTCCAAACGTCGAAAACGCAATGTATTGACATTGAGGTCTCGGCACCTGGCCATGAGGATTTGAGATTGACTAATATTTATGGGGAGGCGCGCCAGGAGAATAGGCACCAGGCGTGGGATTTAAATCGTCGGCTACATAGGAGGAGGCGTCTATCCTCTTAGCCTCATTGAGGGCATCTGCTCCATGGTTGGTGACTTGGATTTGGTGGATGTCCCGATAACTAGACACCAATATACATGGTTCAGAGGACGGAATCATGATCGACGAGTCTAGTCTCGACTGGACAGGACTCTGATTTCTATTCCATATTATTATTCTCTCCCCGGCCTTGACTTATGTAACACTAGTACAACGACCTCAGATCACTGACCCGTTCTCCTCTCCTTAGCTCGTAAGGTGCCATACCGGGGATCTCCAAACTTCAGGTTTCAATCGCAATGGATACGGGAACTGGGTTGTGGACAGGTAATTTAAGAGAACTGGGACAAACTCCCAAAGAGGCCTATAGCGGAGGTAATCTGTAAGGTAGGGGTAATAATAAATGACTAGGGGTGTCACCGCTTCAGGAATAATGTTAACCATATTAAATGGTGTCAATGTCATTTCGCAGAGTTAATTGGGAGGACGGACAGAGATAGGGTACATAGGTGTGAAGCCATACAGATTCAATATGAACGGGCCCTTAGTGAGTAGGAGGCGTTTTGGAAACGGGCGAAACAACACTGGTTGACAGAAGGAGATTGGAATACCAAATTCTTTCAGGCTGCGTGTTCTTACCTACGACGGGTTAACACGGTAGTTTCCCTGAAGAATGCAACGGGGGAGCTGGTTAATTGGGATACAGGCATGAGGGAACTGATTATGGACTATTTTGGTCAATCATTTTTCTAGTAGTCAACCGGACCTTGGGGACTTCCCCATTCACCTACCTTTCCGAACTAATACAGCCAATAACACAACTCTTCTAGCCCCAAGCTCGGCGTCAGAAGTAAAAATCGTGGTGTTCCAAAAGGCTCCCGATAAGTCCCCAAGCCAGATGGCCTGGATCCGAGATTTTACCAGCGTTACTAATCATTGGTAGATGAGGAGGTGATCCGATTTATTTAGGATGTATTGGAGACAAGGAGTTTTGACCAAACCTTGAACGATACTTCCATCATTCTCATCCCCAAGAAGCCGGACCAAGATGTGGTCACGGATCTATGCCCAATCGCTCTCTGTAACATCATCTTTCGCATCCTATCCAAGGTCTTGGCTAATCGGTTGCGCCCACTCCTATAGAACGTCATATCTGAGACTCAATGACCATTTATACCATGTCGGTGTATTCAAGATAATGTACTTATAGCTTTTGAAGTTATTCACTTTCTTCGCAGAAAACGACAAGATAATCTGGGCTTTATGGCACTAAACATAGACATGAGTAAATCGTATGATCGGGTGAAATGGGATTATCTTTTGAGTATCATGACTTAGTTAGGCTTTTGTCCTGAATGAATTGAGTTGGTTTCCTGCTGCATGAAGTCGGTTCAGTATACAGTATCATCTAGGGGAAGGGAGACCCCAAAATTTACCCCATCTCGTGGACTCCGCCCATGGGGGACATTATCCCCGTATATCTTTCTCCTATGTATGGAGGGACTGTCCTTCTTATTATAGTGTGCACTGGACGAGGGGTGCATTAGGGGCGTTCAGGTTGCTAGAGGTGCTCCGGAAATATCTCATATGTTCTTTGCATATGACTACTATATATTTTGTAGAGCTACCATAGAGGACGCCGCCAAATCAAGGATTTCCTCGACACTTTCGGGAAACTCTCAGGTCAGATACTCAACCTCTAGAAGTCTTCTGTTCTCTTCAATACGAACGACCAAAGTCGTACGACATGAATGTTGCCAGATCCTGGCTATAGTAGAGACATCAGCCACGTCCATGTATCTCGGGGTTCTGAATATGATAGGTCGGAAAAGAAATGCTGACATGGCTTATCTTGGTGATCGCATTATCAAACGCATCTGCTTCTGGGACGAGAAGCTTCTATCCCCGCCAGGCAGCAAAGTCATGATCCGATCAGTTCTCACCTCTCTCCTGGTTTATGTAATGTCTGTGTTCTAAGTACCCCACCAAATCATATCAAGTATCCATATAGCTTTAGCTCGATTCTAGTAGGGGGTAAATCGAACCGACCAATTATATGGAAGGATTATGATAAGTTGTGTATGCCTAAGGAGGCGGGTGGGATTGTGTTTCGCCTCTTGAAATATGTTAATACGGCCCTACTTGGGAAATAGGCGTAGATCCTGATTCATCGGCCCTAGTCTCTTATGGCCCGAGCTTTGAAAGCTCGTTACTTCCCTACAACAGGTTTTTTCTAGGCTAACATAGGAGCCAATACCATCTTCACATGGGCTAGTATTTTCTCCACACAAAGTCTTATCCGGCAGGGTTTACGGATTGTCATAGGGGACGATCGGGATACACTGATTAAAGGAACGTCGTGGCTCTTGGGACCCAATCCAGAGATAGCCTCCACTCGTTCGTCTTTGGTAGGTGCCCCAATGGCAGGCTTAATGACTCAAGGGTCTCAGTGCTGAGATGAACCTTTAATATCTAGAATATTTGAGGCAGAGGAGAGAGATCGGATCCTCGAGGTTCCACTTTCTACTTTACAACCCAAATAAAATTGGTATTAGCGTCTAAAAGGACGGGGGTGTACACCATGAAAGCCGACTATACTATATTGGCAGGAGAGCGACATGTGGCTCGTCATATTACGACAGTGGTGGCTTGATCAGCTATATGGGATATCCCGGTGCCACCACGCCTCTGGGTTTTTTGTGTGGAGATGTCTTACAGATACTTTGCAGATAGCCACAAATTAAAATAAGCGGTACGTCCCGATTACATTGACTTGCGAAATCTGTGGGAGATCTTTGAAAACTATCGATCATGTGTTCTTGGATGTGGCTTTTCAAAAACATGTTGGACCCAGCTTGGAGGGATGCCCCCTGTAATCCTACCATGGGGTTTGTGTAGTGGTAAGAGGGCGTTGACACTACAGGACCGCGGAACTGGATTGTTGATATTCTGTCTGTTCTTTGGGAAATCTGGAAGGCTCGGAATGAGTTGAAATGGGGGGAACGATGTCGGCAGCCCTAAGGTGATATTTGCGGGTAAGGTTCATCTCACGACATGACGCGAGGTAGGTGCCACTATTGAACAGACCAGACAGTACCCCCCTATGTGGCCATTTCAATAGACTCAACCACCTCAAGGGACTGTGGCTATAAATGTAGATGGGCAATTTTTTAGGAGACCAACCAATAAGCCTGGGCCTGATAGCCCGGGATGCGGAGGGGTGGTCCGTCTGGTAGCCAATGGTCTCTTGCATGGTTGTTGGTCACTGATTATGTTCGAGTCTTGCGCTCTCGCAACAACACTTCGAAATACGCCTAGTCTAGGGGCAGTCTCGTTTATCATTCGCTCGGATGCTTAGTTCCTTATAAATATGATCATAAAAGGCGAGCCTCAAGCCTCTCCGGTCGGGACCATCATACGGGATATCCATCTTATGCTTTCTCACAACGAGGGGATTACCCTTCAATCTGTAAAAAGAATTGCGAACAGAGCTTCCCACTAGCTAGCAAAGGAACCTCTTTCAACGCATGTTCTTCAGTGGTCAGGAACACTCCCTGATGCACTACAATGTATTGTTACTTCTAAGATCTAATAATATTCACAACTTTTAATATAAAAAAAAACTTTTACAGAGTACTCAAACGAAATTTTCTCACTCTTTCTAATTTATAATTATAGGGTTGAAGGAGGGGAAATTATTCAGAAGGTCTTCTCAGATAATTTAATTTGAGGGGTAACCTTCGTTTTTTGGCTTTACTTTTTTTTTTTTGTAAATAAAAAATAATGAAACTACACTTATACCCTTCCACTTTAACGCTTCATTCCCTCCAACTCTTCGTCTTCTTCCTCCCTTTTTTCCTCTGAAGCGTTTCAATTCAAAACCCCAGAACCCCTCTCTCCTCTCTCGCTCTCTCTTTCTCTCCAAAACCGATCAACGGCAACGAGAAGTCTTCGTCACTCTCTCTCCTTCACAACAAGCTTCTATCTACGGATAAGAAGGTACGACATCAAACCTGGTTTTATAAAAGTTAGGGTTTGTTGTTTTTTATTACCTGACACTCACCATTGGTGAGTTGTGTGGGGTTGTAAATGACGCCAATTGTCCCTTTTTGAACAGAGGGCCACAGCCCCGTCGTTTGGTACCAATCGGGGCAGAATAGGACAAAACAACTGTGTTTTGGTCTCTTCTCGTACAAGATACCGAATCCCCTTCGTTTGGCCCCAATCCGCCGCCGATTGGTAGCCAAACGACAACGTTTTGGCCCCTTTTCGGGCAAGGACCCGATCCCCGTCGTTTGGGGCCAATTGGCGGCGGATTGGGGCCAAACGACAACGTTTTGGCCTCTTGTACGACACAGAACCAAAACCCGAGTGTTTGGGGCCAATCAATGGCGGATTGGGCTAAACGACGATGTTTTGGCCTCAATCCGGACAAGAACCTAAGCCCCTTGTTTGGTTTCAATTGGTGTTTGATTGGTGTCGAATGATGGATTTTTGGTCCCTTGTCGTACACTAAACTAAATCCCCGTCGTTTGGGGCATATTGACGGTGGATTGGGACCAAACGACATTTTTTGACCTCTTGTAAGACAAGGGACTAAATCCCCACAGTTTGGTACCAATTTGCCGCTGATTGGGACCAAACAACGGCATTTTGGCCTCTTGTATGACAAGGGGCCAAATCCACGTCGATTGGGGCCAATCAGCGACGAATTAGGACCAAGAGACGTGGTTTTTTCTACTTTCCGTACAATGAACAAACCCCCATCGTTTGGTCCCAATCTGTCGCCGATTAGGGCCAAACGGCAGTTTTGTGCATATCTTGAAGCTCTCTGTAGTTTCTAATCAGCGAGATTATGTAGCCGATCGGTGATAAAATACGATTTAAGTTGGTTCTAAAATATCATTTCACCTGTATATTTAGACATGTAATACTACTAATGTTTTTCAATGACATATATACCAGAAAATTCCTACTACAATGGCAGATCAAATGCAACTAGTAGTGCTTGATAGTTATTCTAGGTCAGTTCCTAGCGCAACCCCTTCTAAACTACCGCAGCGGTTTGCTCGACTACCAACCAAACTAGAAGAAGAAGAGTTCTTCGACTATTGGGTCACCATGAGGCGTGGGTACTTAATGTTGAAAAAACTAGGGGGAAAGTTGAAGAGTGATACTGCCACAATTGGAGCTTTAACATAAGGTCCATTTGGTAGGATCATGAACTTACCAAAGAAGTTTGACCACTCCAAAAACATTACGTGGTCCCACCTTATTAGGAGCTCAGCGATTCACGGATCGTCTGAGAGTTGGTACATGATGAAAGGGACATCGAGCAGGTTGTTCATTAAAGAATACACGCTGATAACGGGTTGGAACTGCTCAGCTCCGAATTATGAAGATGCAACGCTAGTAACCCAAAAGGAGTCAATTGTTTTTTGGGATATACATTTTCCACAAAACAAATGTGGAGTGATGGTGGTCGACCTTAAGATAAAGTTGAAGGAGCTTATCGATACAAGGTTGAGATCGATGAGCTGAAGGAACGAGCCACATGAAGAAATATGCAAAATGGCTCGCCTGCTCTTCATCACTGATGCTTTGCTACCAAACACCAGAAAAGAGAAACAGATTGATACCAAGTGGATGGGGTTAGTGGATATCCTAGAGATGTTCAAGAACTTTCCTTGGGGGTATGTTTCCTTCCAACATCTTGTTAATGAGTTTTTTCGGGACTTGAAAACGAAGTATAGGACGATAGCGCCTGGTAGACTGGGACCCACATACACCATTTCGGGTATGCTCCCGGTGTTAACGGTAAGAAAAATAATATTGATAATATTATTAGTAGCATCATTCATATTTAATTTATGGTATTGATGATAAATTGTTTTATCTGGGTAATAAGTATAGGCATTCGAGTGTGTGCCAAAACTTCAAATGGATCATGTCATGGCCTAAGGAACCGTCTCCAAAGAAGGTTGCAAACGAAAATTTAAAAGTGGAAGTAATATAATTTAATTTTATATATTTATTTAATTTTGAAATAGCTCGGGAATATCAATTTAGTGTAAATGTAACGTCTGTTCAGTTGTAGGTGAGTCAGAGTGTCCTCATCCCGACGGAAGCAGAAAAGGAACTTCCGCACATCCAAAATATCGGAGCAATACCAGAAACCTCTTCGAATGGAATGATTGATAGGATGGTGGAAATTATGGAGAATGGAGGCTCCATTAAATAGGATGATGAGGAAGTGAAGCCTCCGATCGGGGATGTAATGGAGGAGCATGTGGGTACAGATCCACCTATAAGAGAAGAAGTGGGTTAGAGCTCTCGTCGGTCATTCGAAGAATTGGGATCCAGAGTTGAAGTTGAAGTTGAGAGCCTTGGTGGACATCGGGAAGAGCCCATAAGAGACTTTGTGGAATAGCCCACACCTGCAGCTCAATCTGGGGTCGGGTTACATCCTGATATCAGAGTGGTACAGTAGGATATCCTAGCTATCTGGGATGATACCACATCAATCCAGACAGAGATAGGAGATTTACGAGGCCAAATCTGATCGGTTGAGGGTAAACTTACCGCAACCATCGAGGTCGTGCGTACAAAGTTTAGGGGTTAACTTACTGAGATCCTCAGTCTACTTCACACCCAAGCCACATCTTGTGACGTGCGTCAGGGTGCCTCTGGGGGAGCAGATAATTGGTCTCGGCCTGATGGACAACCTGACCCCTCTCATCCTCGAGGAGATGATATTGCAGACCGTCAGCCTCCTCAGTTCCATTCTAACGACTCTCAGCCTCGAGGAGATGATGTTGCAGACTCTCAGCGCCATTCTGATGACTCTCAGCCTCGAGGAGATGGAGTTGCAGACTCTCAACGCCATTCTATCGACTATCAGCCTCGAGGAGATGCAGTTGCAGACTATCAGCCTCCTCAGCTTCCTGAACATTTTGCTTGTCTGTCTCATGCTTTCGGCTCTCCTGCTCATAATACCCCAACAAAATTCGTATTGGCGTCTTAAGAGAATATTCCATATGAGGAGGTAGGTGAGGTAGCAGAGCGTTAGAGTGAACTAGCTGAGTCTCAGACCGAGACCGTCATCCGTCAGGCCGAGGATGTTACTCCCACTGCCAGAGGCTCTCGTCTAGTAGTTGGAAGTTCTGGTCCCCTTGTCAGATGTTCTTGTCCTCCACTCTTATCATTGACACCCAATCAATCGATGCCTGATCCGTCAAGTTTAAGAAAGAGGAAGAGAGTACGAGAGGTGACGATTTTAGAAGCGATGTTGGTTACCAGTTGGGATCATGTAGGCAAGTTAGATGCTCTGGTGAAGAAGTGAGCCAGCATCATACGTAACAGTGAGTCGATCGATGCTACGTACGGACTACACGATAACGAAATTTCCAACAGCTATGTACCATTGGATCATGGGTCACCCCCGGTGTAAGTTTAATTTTTTTTTAATTTATACAACATATGAAAATTCATTTACGTATGTGAGTTTGAATTGTTTTTCAATTCACGCAGCATATGGACGATGTGTTGCTTGGCATACGACAAAGACAAGTGTTGTATGTTCAGGTTTTATAGTATGGCGGTGCAATAGTTGTTTATGGGTTCCATGAATTATGTCGTGAATAATATGAGTTAGTCGTTGAACCGGATCTTAAATTGATGGCATATCCTCGGGGTATGAGTTTTATTAGTTACTGCAGAATGTGAACTCATGCGAAGAATATATATGTTCCGATGAACTACAAGGACGAGCATTAGATCTTGTTGGTCGTTAACGTAGAAGAAATACATATTCAAGTCTACGATATTATTATTTTCCACATATACGATGTCAACTAAATATGTTGATGCAGTCGTATGCCAACATGATCCCTAAGATGCTCTATCGCGCCTTAACCTTGCCCCCGGAGAAATTAAGCTTATACACGGAGGATTTCACCTTCAAGAGGGTGCTAGGTCTACCTCAAACAAAAAGGTATGAATGATAGTTCCTCAGTTTCATCTACACCGTTGAATTCATGCTTACCATATTGTATTATTTGGTAGGAGAGGCAACTGTGGGATCTACACAATCAAGTTTATCGAGCTGGAGTTGGCGAGACTACCCTTCGACACTTATATAAAAGACAGGCTTCTGAAGCAGTATCGCATGAAGTATTGTATTCATGTTTTCACAGACAATCAACTGCTTCTGTAGTTCGAATGTTGATGATTGAATGTGTATTTTTTGATTGACTCATGAATGGTGGTACATACTTACATTAACCCATATTGTATTCATGTTCTTTGGAATTACCAAACGGCAGACTAGGTTATCGATTGGTGGAACTATGTTAACCCTCCGATTGGTGAGGAACACCCACCGATCAACGGATTTTTATGTTCCAACAAACCCTCCGATTGGTGACATTTCCGGAGCTCAGCAGTAATAAACTACAGATCGATGGGGGTTCCTTGGTGGACAAACCATCTGGTTGGTGAGGAACCCTCCGATTGGTGAGGATTTCCTGCAGATTGGTAGAATTTCGATGAAGGATGAATAAACAACTGAGATATACAATTTCTGCATATGACAATTGTGATATACAGTTTAACAGTATTAACCAATCATTGCACAGATTAAACATTAAACAATCACACATGTTCAACATTCGTCCATTACACATGAATTGTACCTAACCCTAACATATGAACCGTACTTAACCCTTACATATGAACCGTACTTAACCATAACACATGAACCGTACTTAACCATAACACATGTAAGTTAACAAATCGGTTTAAACATGAAAATAGGCTTCGTTGATCATCTTCAATTTTGTCCAAGGCATCCAGCCTTGCATTCACTTCATGCAATATGTGGAAATACCTTCTAGATTCGGATGCCACTACCCCATTCGGTAAGTCCCTAAGATCCTCCAACTGTTGTGCCACCACTGCGTGAACCCTCAGTACCCTGGTCCTCATTATCTATATCTCTTGGATCCTCTATAAGCTATCACGTTGAAGCCCTGCAATAATCTCATCTTGGTTAGGGTTCATTCTCTGTCTCGGTCTCTTAATTTTCTTGTGGATAGAAAAACTGAAGTGAAGAACAATCTTTTTTATAGAGGATGAGGAGGAGGGTGTGGAATTGATTTATAATTGGGAGGGAATAACATATTCCTTCACTTCCCAAGAAGAAGAATATTTGTATAAAGCATGTAGGACAAGACAATGCATAACACTATTCATATGGTTGATCGACTAGACGAAACCGCGTACGGCGTGTTTGTTCTTCACTTGAGGTAGTAAATGCTCTCTGTAATTTTTGATCAGAGAGATGTATTCTCCGATCGGTGGAGGTTTGACACTTGGACAAAATTCTGACCATTGAGGAACCCTCCTAATTGTGTGAAATGTACGCCGATCGACGGGATATTATGTTCCAATAAACCCTCTGAATGGTATGTAACCCTCCGAGTGGTGAGGATTACTGTCGTACGACTGAAACAATTGGCCGATCGGCTAGAACATCATCTAATAATTGATGTTGATCAATTACAAAAGGTTACCCTAATACTTATGTTACACATAGTTACCCTAGTAGATGAGTTACACATAGAACATAATATTATGTTATATATAGTTCCACCTAGGTTACACATATGTCCTCCTATGTTACACATAATAACCTAAATAGATGGGGTACACATAGTTACCCAATACTAAGTTACACATAGTTACCCTACTAGATGAGTTACCCTCAAAGATGTTACTCTTTCTTCTTATGAGTTTCCTTGTATGGGGCATTTGCATTGAATGCCGATGTTTCCCTATCACCGCATTCAAATTCATCTCTACTATATTGTTCACTATCCCTTTTGATGGGATAGTCGTCTACGGGAGGCTCTTCCTCTCTTTACTCTTCATCTTCTGGGTCTTCTTTGGTCGGATATGGGTAGTCCTCTTTTGGGTCTCTTGGTAGAGACTTCGGTACCATCGGATTACGAGCACATCGTATTTGTACCAAGTATCGCTCCCTTCTGAGGAGGAGTCTTTGAAAGGACAGTAATCATTCCAAGTATCGCTCCCTTCCGAGGAGGAGTATTTGAAAGGACAGTAATCATTCCACGACATTAGATGAAAAATATAGTAGAAGAAGTAGATGAAAGATGAAATTATTTTTAGTTTCACAAGATCATTTTATATAGAAGATGAGAAGAAATATATTCTTTCTAACGTTGATTGGATGTAACCTACTTTTGTAAGGAATATATTCCTTCTAACGTCGATTAGATGCAAGTTACTATACGTCATACTTTAAGTCATCATTATAACCATCTAGAAATATAACCATTGCAATTAAAATATTCACGACTAAACTAGACAGTCTGTCACCTACCAATAGTTGCATAATCAGAAATAAATACACAGTCTGTCAAATCTATCAAATAGTATTCTTACACATTAGATGCAGAAGAAAGCGAAGGACATGTTCGTTTTTTGTGACCAACAATCGCACAATTTCCATATTTTTGTGGACTCTTTGGAGCCGCTTCAGTCGATCTTCGAGCCTTGCCTTCTGAAGGAATTCTTCTTTCAGTTAGTCTACGCGTTTCGGTATATAGTATGGAGGGAGAACCTCCCTGAGACCTTGAAGATCATCAATATTACACTCTGATTCTCGTAACACTAGGTAAATGGTTCCATGATAATCTGCATCCCATGTTTCTATCGTGTAATATCCTGAGCACAAGTCATAAAGATTTTACAACATGCTCGCAACACGCTAAGGCATGAGCACATGGAAGTATATTGATATCAAACTTCCGACAACCACATCGATTCATCCCCAAATCAACCAAGACGTCATTGTCTTCACATGTAACCCGATACTCGTCGTGTCTATTCAGTGGTATTATTCGCATGTCCTTTTCTTTAAAGTTCCTTATGTAAATGATACTCTCTACCTTTAGAGTTACAATTTAGGCAACCGGTAATCTGTCTATCAAATCTAAACGCAGCATGAACCAATGACTAACCGTTTTATGCATGGTGTTTAACAGTTAAATCAGAGGCCACTATCTCTCTCAATTCGTATTGCATTGTTGATAGACTCAGAACCGTTCGTGGTCATGATATTATACCGAGCGGCTTCGAAGTGAGATCTCGCCCATTGATGACGTTCTATGTTTGTTGTCTTCAGATATTTCGCCGCCTCGGGGTAACTGTTCGAACTTATCATTGACCATGTTCATTGTGTACGCATCAGCAACTTTTTGGAATAACTCCGATAAAAAAATTTCATGTCTCGACCCCCATGATGAGTTTTGACATCTTGGGTCAGATGTCACCTACAATGTCCATGTTACGGCCGACACTACATTGATGATACTTCTATGTCTATCAGAAAGGATAGCCAAGTCCTCCTCGTCCAGGATCTCTGGCCTCAACTTTTGGAAGAACCATCTCTATGAAACGTCGTTCTCAGAGTCAACCACAACCCAAGCAACCGGATATTGGTGATGATTACCATATTGCCCTGTTGCAATTAGCATTACCCCTTTATACTTTGTTTTCAACCACTTACCATCTATTGTGATCACCTTTCACAATGCAAGGTTAAATCCATCAATGCATGGCCGATATGCTATGAAAACATATTTAAATCTACTCTCTGCATCCACCTCCAAATGAGTTACTATGCCTTCATTCATCTTCCAAACTTGCTGCAAATAATCAGGGATTAATCTATAACTTAAATCAGGATCTCCAACAAGTTTAATCATCGCCATCATCCGAGACTTCCAACATTTCTAGTATTTATAATGGCCATACCCTTTACCCGCCAAACTTTCTTGAATCTCCCTTGGACATGGAATCTTTTTCTTTCAATTAAATTCTACAACCAACATATAAGCAATCGTTTCCGTACTTAGTTGACCTTTTTGGGAGTTGTGATCACTTACCAAGAAAGTATGGAAAAGATCATACGTTCTAATGGAGAATTCATTCGATCCCCGATCTTTTGTTGCATGCACTCTCCATCTACAATTAGCACCATGACATTTTGCAATGTATAACACCGTTGAAGATTTATCTCGGTCTATCCGAAAATTACCCTTCCTTGCAATCTCTCTCAGATACATCATCATTGCTTCCTTGTTCTGAAACTTTTTACCAACTACAAAATCTGACTCAACTCTAAAATCGATCATGGTTTGTTTTGAATCCACCGTATCTAACGGAAACTGCTGGTTTCTAGAAACATACTCCACCATTTGATCATTCTCTTCGATATTATTCAAACTTACCGGTGGTGGCGTAGGAGATGATGCTTGTGCTTCCAAATCACCCTCTCTACATCGACGTTGAATAACTGGGTTATCAGCATTCTCTACACGACTACAAATATCCGCATCAAAATAATTATCATGCCCAGCATTGTCATTTTCATCGTGCTCAACTACAAGAGGTTCATCTACAACCGATTCAACTACCACCGTATCATCGTGGACCACCTGTTCAACTTCCACCGGTTCAGCTTCCGCACCACTGGTATCTTTGTGGCTCAGCTCTACACGTAACATGCTTCTAGAACCTACGTTCTCGTTCTCAACTACAAAAGCCCAAACACCCAAATCATTTACAATTTTATTTGGCATGAGAACTCCTCTAAAATTGGGCATACAAGATATGTAACTAAGTTTTAATTTTGTATCACTTTCCTTCATTCCAACCTAGAATACAAAAGGTCCTTCAATGTCTTAAATGTTGCATTGGCACTATCATCAACAACAAGACTAATAACTATACTGTTTGTTGATATCCAATTATAATTCTCATTCTCTAGCTTATATTCCCCACCGTAAGTAGCATGGATTACAAATTCACTCATCCCTGTAACAATTACAACCTCATAAACTTAATTAATTAATCGTAGAGGCATATTACTAAAAAAGCAGGTTCATGTGGGAATATGCATCCCACCGATCGGCAAATGACCATGTTATTCCTAAACCTTAGGCTACTGATCGGTGACCTTCTACCAATCATGTAAAACCTTTTGCTTTTACCGATCGGCGGCATTTTTCAGCCGATCGACAATACTGGTTGAAAAATCCCCAAAACCTCAATACCATGCATCTAAGCAACCCAATTCCAATCCTTTGTTTAATTCACTAAGTTTCTATGTATTGAACCACAAAATATCGTTTTCCCCATCCACAATTCAAAATTCAACTCAAATCTAGAACTGAAAATTACAAAAATCAAAGCTTGAGTTACTTACTTGGGCTTTGCTTTACTGCCAGACACGAAGAAGATAAAGACACGGTCGGTGCAAGACGCGGTGGATGGCGCTCGAGACTGTGGAGGTCGGGGTCTCAACTGTGGAGGTCGGGGTGTCTGAAATGGGTGAGGAAAGTCGTGGTGAATAGGGTATTTTACAAATGGGGTTTTTTGCAAAAAAAACAGAGAAAAAAAATTCAAAATTCATTAATTAAGAGGTCTTTTTTTTAAAATACAACATCATATAAGGTTTTTAGCAAATTAAAACACCACGTAAAGCTCTTTTTATAATACACCCGTTGAAGGACCATCCTTATACAGAGAAGAGAATTAATGTTTACTCAACCAAACAAGTGGCAAATACATGTGACGAGCAAGCGTTTCCATTTTTACTATTAATCCTTTTTCTCACAGGAGAGTGAGACCATCAAAATGAAATAAAAAGAAATAGGCGGCATGAAAAATATCCAGAGGTGTGGGACCCTTTCGAAGTCGTGACAGATGGAACTCTTTGTCCCTTTCTTCCCCGGAACATGTGATGTCTTCACGGTACCTTGCTGCTTTAAAACAAATTAGTAGTCAACTCGCGTTGACACACTCTCCACATAAAAAAAACATAGCTAAGCAAATCATCCTTGACATAAATATTTAACCAATCAGTCCAGAACTCTGGGCACTAGTGCTCATTAACCTAAGAAGAAATGTTCGTCTTGACCAGCCAGACTTGGACTCTATGGATACGTCCTCATGTAAAAAATGCAATGATCTAATGGATACAACTATCAACATGAAGATGTTACGGAAACATATAAGAAAAAGCTAATCAATCTTAATTCAAACTACAGACCCAATAGTCAGCCTAATTCAAACAGAGCTAAACCAATGATCAAAGACTTCAAACTCAAAATTAATCACATTCTGTTTATATCAAACAGAGCTAAACCAATTATCAATGACCTCAAAAATCAATCACATTCTGTTCAAATTCATGAGCTAAACCAATCAACGATCTCTATTCCTGAACACCAACCTTGATTTAGCCACTAAAACACATTTTTCTGAATCAGAAGCTACATCTCAGATTTTTGGGTGTTGGGTTTGGCACAAACCAAAACATTCTGCCATATCACCCATCAATGACCTCTAGTTATAAATGTCAAAAATAAGAGGGCAACAAAAAAAAACTTATTCTCTCATCTGGGGACTATGTATATATGTTACAAATCCTCCTCAAGGACTCCTGATCTGATCTACCTACCTAGCACTCCGTTGAGAGGTGACATAAACAGCAAACTTTCATGATTTATTCAACATCAAACCATTCCCCAGGAACCTGATGTGGCTGAACTGTTTCAACCTGGCAAGAGCATCTTCTGACTTCCCAACCATAAGGCTAACATAAACAGCAGTCAGAGTGGCCACTGGACTGTTTGCTACTAAGGACAGTGCTCTAGTCACAAACTGGTACGCTTGCTCGAATTCACCTTGCATTGCATGCATTGCAGCAAAATTTGCATAGACGACTCCACGTGCCTCTTCTGGCTTGAGGAGCATAATACCTCGTGATTCATCATGGGGCACCAAACCTCTGTTTTGCTCTTCACATTCAGCATTTTTCTGCACCCGCCATTGTTCACAGTCCTCTTGGTTGTATGGCAACTCTATGTTATTCACTCCAGACAGATATATGGACAAATGCTCGGTGGCTTCCTTTGGCCGGTTCAGAAAGCAGAGAGCCTCTGCTGCATAGACATGGCCAAGAAAGCGGCATATTCTGGAACATTCCGGTAGTTTCAAGAGAGACGTTGCAGTTGACAGTGCCTTCAAGGGATTTTCGAGTTCCAATTCTACATATGCCAGGTTCGCAAGAACAACTTGCTTTATCATCTGGTTTTCTTTTATATGGATGTCTTGGTAAAGGGAAAGAGAGCTTTGAATATTCTCCTGACTTGTTCCTGCCTTTTGTTCTTTTGCGTCCCCGTTTGCATTGATCTGCCCCAGACCCACTGATCCGGTAGATATGTTTTTGTGGTTTGAGTTCTCATTTTTATCTATGAATGAATCAGAAGGTAAAGCAGCATTGAGGCCATTTGACTCTGAACCATTCAGCAAGTGTAAGGCATTAAGGAGGCATTGTCTAGCAAGAGACAATGAGAGCTTAAGCTGCCCATCACTCCCACAGACCGAATCATGCACATTTCTTTTAGTACCATCTTCTACAATAAGTTGTCTCCATTTCCCCTGACCAATAACACGGACTCTAACTTCTGATCTTTCAGATGGAAACCCATTGACCCCTAAGTGTCCCTTCTCTAAGGCCATCAAGCAACACTCGGCAAGTCTGAGCCATAATAGAGGTCTGTTGTAGAAAACCAAACTGGCCTTATGGAAACAACGAGCAGCAAGTAATGGCTTCCCACAAGTCAGGTACTGAACACCACAATTATACATTATGAGGAGTGATTTATCCTGTGAGAAAGTCAAGAGCTTCAATGGCTTATCTTTCCGTAAAGATGAACAACTAGCCAGTGCCTTGGAGAAGAACACACTTGACGTGTGGTGTTTCCCAAGTTGATAGTAAATGCACCCAAGATTGTTGTTGAACATGCTTGAAAATCCTGCTTCTGCTAGATTACTTGATGCCATCAAAAGCTTGATTGCTTTTCGGTGGTTTCCACGAGCATACTCAAGCTGGGCCTTCAAAAGCAGAACCATGGAAGAATCCTGTCCTCTTGCAATGTTTATGGCATGCTTTACTTCACGTTTTGCAAGCTTGAGATTTCTAGTAAGCAACAAAAACCGAACCTTGTATAGCAGCAATTTGAGCTTCAGATCACAAGAGTTGATAGACCTATCAATAGATGCCCTTGAAATGTCATTTGATGATGAAATATTGGCTGGCCTTGCCATGCTCTGTCCACCAATGTCAAGAGCTGATATCATGGTTTCATACTCGAGAGTTTCCTCAGATAATGTTCTTGATAGAGGAGTCTCTGATGCATTTACACTAGAGGCTGAATCCAAATAAGAATCATCTGGAATGGATGAGCTTCCAAGAGCAGAGTTTGATTTTGGAACTAGGTTTGTCGATAGCTGATGTGCTGAAGTTCCATTGTCACCTTGACCAGCCGTGCTACCAACACCAAAAGCTTTTTCAAGATAAATAAATACATCCTGAAACACAACAACCCCATCTTGGTATCAAATTGTACATAATAGAGTCAATCGGAAAACATGATACTCCGATTATGTAAAATGGCCCAAAGTTAGCCCCAATGTTTAAAGGTGGGATCTGATTAATCTAAATACTCTGACAACAGTGCTCGAAGTCTTTGATGCCAGAATCTATGAAACATATAATTGCAGAATGTGTTGTGTCGCAATTGAGGTCCAATCCAAGATATACACACATCTAAGTGAATAGTATGATAGATCATCAAAATAAAAAGTGGACAGTGGATCTTATGTCTCCAAACTTAAAAACCCTTATAAAATATTGTCCATTAAACAATGTCCTATTTGACGCTTTGTAAGAAGTACGGATGAGTGAAAGTATGGCTTGACTTCCACACATGACCTCATATATTATTTTTTCTAACCCGCTAAGTTGTGATAATTAACTACTGATAGAGTCAACTTCCTTCAATTTAAATCCCAGATTATTCCAGATAAAACTGTACACCCGCTTTCCCTCTCCGCTCTCTTAGTAAATAACAATCATCCCAAACAACAGAACTACTGAGAGTTTCCCTTCTTGACAAGTGATTCTAAATACTTATCAGACATAAGGGAGCTCGTCATCAAGCTTACAATGAAAATCTAATAATTCTCAAACCGGTATGTTTAAGAAAACAAACAAGCTGACTGTATGTTGTATTTCAGTAAATAAGTTCCAACTCTCTTTCTAATAGTTTAAAATATATTGGGCAAGACGACGAGTAAAGCTGAATCTTTTTTTTCTAATGATCATTTGCTTGTAGCAACTACAGAATCAGTCACTCAAAAACTGAGTTGGAACCTTACAACTCCAACACATCTAATTTTTTTATGTAATTTGCGTACATTTGACTTTAAAAATGTTATGAATAACAAAACACAAATATCTATGCGTATTTTCTAAAAGAAAGCTTCCAAGGTTGAATAGTTTTCTACCGTAGTTTCCTCTCATCATATTGTTAAGGGAAAAATATCAGAAAATGGAAGCAGAAAAATAGATGAATACATGGAATGTAAGGCAAAATAGTTTATCCCCGTGATAATAGAGATATGTGAATATAGATCTTAACACTAGATAGATAGCAAAAAGAAAGACAGAAGTACAATTTAACTCACAGCAGATTTTGATCCATCATGGCAAGCTAGTACAACATCCAGCAATAGAAGACAAATATGAAGAGCTGTTGTCTGCATATACATAAATTGAAAAGCAATTAAAAGTTTAGACTGAAGATGGCATTACAGCCTCCAAACCACAGCATACACAAGCCTTTATAATACCTCATCAATGGGTTGAATATTTTGAAATAGTGGTTCCAGAATTGATAATGCCCTTGCATTTTCATGGAGATGGAACCAAATAACAGCCTGAAGAGAACTAAACTAGTATGAAAAGGCTAACTGATATAAAATCAACTAAAGAATGGAAGAATAAAATATTCTTAAAACAAGTGATATAAACAACAGCAATCTGGTAAACTAATTATGATGAGGCAAGCAAACATACAATGTTTAGCATAGCCACAGAAGTATCAAATTCATCTGTGTAAACAGCATGGCCACTATTTGCAGCAGTAAATTGATGACCTGCCATACTACTTCCCTTAGATCCGATAATAATTTTATTTCCAGAATTTTTAGCAGCCTCAACATTTTCACCTGACGCATGAGTAAGCTCTTTACTTCTCTTCTGCACAAAGAGCAAAACAGACAAAATGTAAGAACCAATATCAGCAAGAAATAAACACCATAACATGTCCAGGAGTTCGGAACAAAAGGGAGGGTATAAGAAGTTCCATAAACATGATGGAGCCCAGTTTCCTATTACATGTTTTAAACTGTTAAGAAGCACTGGAGTGATTGACCATATCAAAAGACAATAATTACAAATGACAAAAGCATAACTCTCAATGGACCCAAAATCCAAATTGTAAAGGCCTGCTCTAGTAGCATGAATGTTTTGAATAGGATAGAAAAGTTCCTCGGATGATCATCTTAGTTGCATGAATCTTTCACTGAAACTAGGCTATATATATCTACAATAGCATGTTTTGAATCAGATAGAAAAAAATAAGCAAAGTTCCTCAAAGATCATCTCAATGGCTTAATGTGCCAAGCACTATCAATCAGCACATATTTATAATCTCATAAATGGATGCAATATACGTGCCACATATCAATGAAAAAGAGAAAGATCTCATCACAACAAACTATACCAAACCCAATATGCTCTATAGTCAAGTTGCAGTCTGTCCAATTAGTTTGGCATTAATAAGAAGGTAATCTAAAGACTGCATCCAAATTGAGGAACACATAAATAATTACAGCACTAAAAGTTGCTGATTGTGCATGTTAGTGGAAATAAGTAGATATCAAGTATCAACTAGGACCTAAAGCTGCATAACGGACACAATAAAGGCTGTGTAGTATACTGTACTACGCCCATAACAAAAACAGGAGCAACTAACAACCCAGCCATCTCCAAACATATCTGGCCCTAGTTTCATGAATTCTTCAGCAAAAAATACTTGGTATATGCTACTTATATTCTTCTCCTACGTGTCATCATTTCTAATGATATATACTCTGTAAGAATCTAGTATCTTTGCTTATCGCTTCTCCCCTCACTTCCCAAACCCACAAAGACAATTCTTCAAACATTCAGTGAATATAATTCCTTCAAAGATAGAATCATGGGCAATGGTAGGATCTAGTACAGTTCGGATGTATTTCCAGAAATTTTCCAAACAATTCCACAGGTTGATCGTTTAATTTACTCCCACTCTAATGCAAACAACAAATTCCCACTCCATACTATAAACTTTAAATAATTTCAAAAACATCATGTGACAGAACAAACAGACCATAGCACATGCACTAATTAGGCCAGAAGAAATGAATAAATAGAGCTTAAAACTGCATACAGTGTATAACGGAATATGACATACTATCTTTATGAGAGTGAATTATGCGAGGAATTAGAAGACAACCTACCATGACATTATTGAGCATTGCCAGCAACTTCTTTGGATCTGAACAACCATCACGAAAGCACTCTGTGATTGCAATATTATGAAGAACCTGCATTGTGTACATGGATTACAAAAGTTCAAACAGCTCATCATAAGAAATAATAGAACCTGACAGAAGTTTGTTCCAGATATGAACCACAAAGCTTACAAGTAACACAAGTCTGTGTATACAATACTCCCTTCGACCAAAAAATTGTCCTATTTTCTTAATTTGGATGTCCCGAAGTGTTCACTTTCTCTTTTAGGAAGTTAGTTATGTATCAAATACCAATAAACCCCTTCCTTTGAGTTAGCCACAACATGGGAGTTCATGTGGTGGAAAATCATTCAGTAATATGCAATTTTTTTGTTGTTGCAAAAAGTCGACTAGGAGACTTATTTTGGGACAGAAAGAACAGTCACAATATAAAAACAACATAGTTTTCAATAAATAAAGCAATCAATCAGAATCTGACAACAGACCTAACTAAAGCACGCCATGTTCTCATAATTTGCAAAACTGCAAAGGAATAAAGCATGCGCAAGGGCTTAATGTGAAGTGTGAACAGCCACTTCATAAAAACACGCTACCCCTCCAGCTAGGACCATCCTAGCAGGATCAATAGAGGGAAAGTGTGCTAAGGATTAAGATCAATTATAAGCTAAATACTACCCCTAGTGGTCTGACAATACTGATTTTCATTCAATATCAACCGTACCAATTTCATGGCCAATGTGATTCAAACCATTAGATCTAGGTGGGGTCAATCATGACTCAAATTGCAAAAAATATATATATAATTACGCATTTTTACGATATAGGTGCCTAAACACTATTCAGATTAAGATTTATGAGGCCAACTTGGCCAGGGTTTGGTCGTACGCAACCTAATTTAGTTTATTGCATACTAGTTCATTAAAAATCCATAAAGCATGAGGTACTCATGGAGGTTGTCGAAGTCAAAATGACACTGACGATGCAAATTCTGAAAGTACTCTGTGTATCTTTTGTCTTCAATGTGAATGTGATATTAGCAATTAGTTATGATTTAATGCAATTTCTAACCTACACATTCATAATATTCAATACATATTTAATTTTTTTAATCGAACTTACCTTCAATGTCCAAGTACCTAGATAATATTATGGAAAATAATCGCACCATTGTTTTCCTTCTCTATTTCATATCATGTGATAAACGAGCAAGACTTTCTGTGTTCCACTAACATATTTTAACTCGAAGTTGTCTTTGGTTTAAATAATTTAACTCTCTTGCTCTCTATAGCCTACTAATTTCCTCCCAGCCAAATAACCTTATCTCTAAAGGAGAAACTGTTTAAGATATTCATTCTTGATTTCCCATGACTGCTAATTTGTTTGTGTTTAAACATTTATTTCCAAATATATGAGTGTTAAGTTGTTTTTCAACTTCAATTAAAATTCTTTGTGTTAACTATTGATAAGCTTACTGCTTAAGATTAGTTTAAACCCTGTCTGATTCGTCTAATTCAATTTGATGTGATTAATGATTCACAAAATTAACCTACAATGAACTCGTCAACTAACATAGTAACATTTGGAGCATTGTTTCTTCTTTAGATTATTGGTTGCCAACCAACCCCGACCTTATCTTATTTATCATGTCAACAAAGTGGGTTTTCTACAAAGCTCGTCATTCAATAACTGCTATGGCCTATAATCCTATTTCAGTATTATGCTCACCTGCTTAGCAGCTAACTTAACCGCTTCTCCATCGAGGCACCTACGAACTTTTGACTATCATATCTATGGTACCATTGTCAAAAACTTTCTCTTCATGATGCAATTTAGCAACAAAGAGCTCTCCTATAAGGTATGACTCAAAGCATATTAAGCCATCTCAAATATCAGTGTCTTCATATATTCAAATATCCCCCATTTCCCACCTCTCGCCAGTTTATTGACGTTTCTTAAATTTACAAGTGATATCATAACTCCAGAGAACACCATTTCCTTGCATTACAATTTACAGCTCTGGATTAGATAATGTAGCTGAACTGAGAAGGGGCGTTTAAATTTTGGAAAACCCAGCAACCAATCAACAAATCATTAAACGATCCCATAAACACTGGATAAGAAACTAAAACCCTGCCCCAATTTAAAATCTCGCACTGACACCTGCTACAGAATTAACTCCACGGAGATGCACTACACATGCAATTAGATAGATAGGTGAAATAATACCTTCGGATCGCCTTCTTTCTTATGCAGCAGCTGATTGAGGACATCGACGCAATCGGAGAACTTGCCGGACTGGAATAGCAGGGCGGCCTCTTTGGCGAGGTCGGCGGTGACGGAGAGGATGGTGTCGTCATCGGAGGGAAAGGAGCCCTCGCGATTCGCAGCAGGGATGGATGACGGTGAATCTCGCGAGTCCATTTCCAGATCGAACCAATCGGAGAGCGAAACCACAAACAGTTCAGCGGAAGGCAATGTAATCCGATAACAAGAAAACAAAAACCCTAGCTTGCAATGGAAATCTGTCAGTGCGATGGGAGCTTAATTCATGGAGATAGAGACCCTCTGGAAAACCTAAGAGTTTGAAAAGGATTGATAGGTAGAGTACGGACTCTGAGATGCAGATTGAAATGGAGAACTAATTTTGAGTTTGGGTTTTGTGGAGACACACAAGAAATGGAGATATATCAATTTGTGCAGTTTCTTACAGTCCTGAAATTAATATGTACAGTGTGGTCAAATTAAAATAGAGGGAAAAACATCATTCCTTGCTCATTTTAATAAAAAAAATATAATCAATATTATATCATCGGCTTTCACATTCAATAAAAAAAACTTTGATAAGTTGCACTATCGACGGCTCTCTCGCAAGTCGAGATCTCTTCTTTGTCGTGGAAACTCTACCCACCTATGGGGTTGCCTATCTATGTCGTCGACATGATCGTCGTTAGTCTTATCGCCAGTCCTGTCCCATCGCAGTCAGCCCTGGTGCAGTCCCTCCCACGTGCGCCTCCGTCTCGCCCCTCGTCGACCGTGAAGCCTACTAATAAACCAAGACGTAGAAGAAACTCTTAGTTTTCTTCTACCGCCCCGGTTTCTCTATATCTATCTCTCTCCTCCACGACGCCTCTCCTTCTTCCCTCGACTACAACAACCATGGCTTTCTCCCATGGTACTTCCGAACTGTTGAGAAAAGCCCTACGTGGTCGACCTTTGAAAACCCAAACTCTATCTTCTTTTATAAGTAACGCTAGGGTTTTAGGGAATTCCACTTCGTCGCCCCCCACTTCAGCGTTTGGCCAAGAACTTGCGTTGAACTGAGTGAGCATAGTGATGACCCTCGTCACATCTGTCTGTAGTTGAGTCATTCGGATGTTGACCTTTTGGAACTCCGCCAGCATCCTCCGTAAAGCAATCATCCTACCAAGGTGTTTCCCTCGTTCGGTCATGGCCGCCATGATGGTTTTCGGCGTTTCGACATCTTTGCCGACATTAGGGGAGTCCATTTCCTCTAGTTTTGAGTTGGTCCAGGTTTTGAGTTTAAAGTACAATAGAAGAGGTTTCGATACGATTAGGGTTTCTTGTGGGTCATTTATAGAGGATGATGATGTTACAACTACGTCAACCCCGAGGATCGCGTCTTTTTGCATTCTGATTGTATACCTCGCAATTTGTTATCCTGAATTCATATTCCGTTTCAAAATTTAAAAGATAATGATAATATTAATATATATCATATATGTTGGAAAGAAATGGTTGCGTTTTAAAATTTAAAATTTAAAATTAATGTTATTGTTGGCTTATAGTCTTGCAATTTTCACATTTATGGACTCATTTTGTGTAATCGTGACCATCATTCACACGTCTTCGGATAAATCGAGAAAATAAGATCGTTATGTGCAGTTTCATATATTTTTTGTCCATTCAATGTAGATAATTAAAGTCAAAATTTAAATTAATGTAATCTCAAATTTTAAGCATTTTAATAAATAAGAATAAACTTTTCTAAATTAATTAGAATTAAGAAATAATATAACAGTAGATATGCATAGTAATTAGGAAACTTAACTAAAATGATAAAAAGACAATGTACACGGTTCAATCTAACAAATCCTAAATATTTATCTAGATAAATTGAATTAAGATATAAGAAATAAAATAATTTTGAGGTGGGACACAATTGTTTTTTTTTTAAATAGGTACTAGTGTTAATTGAACCCCCCCCCCCCCCCCCCCCCCCCCCCCCCCCGAGTACCAAGTGAATAAGCTAGTGCCAAGCTTCGTAAATCGGTAGAAAAATATGTGGGACAGTGGGAGCGAGGTGTACCTGTAATAACCACTTCCGGTCAACGCCAGTCAAACCTGCGAAAAACAGGAAAATTTGAAATTTTTAAGACAGACACTTATTTTAAAACTAAATTGACCCCGAGTGTCATACCAGACTTAAGTTGACCCCGTTAGCGACCAAAATGAGTTCCAAGGGACTCAGGGCAACTTTCTGATCAATTTGGGAAATGTTGACTTTTCGCTGGAAAAGTCAACCGAGCGACGAATTGGTCCATTCGAGGACCGTTTTGGATCCAAAAAGCTTAGCCGTCGTCACAGCGGTCTTAGTTGAGCCGTTTCCTTGTAGCCCGCCAAGTTTCGTAAATTCTTGGGAAAAGTGCCCGTTCGGGGGCCGAAACGTCCATTTTTAGCGAATCTGATTGGAGAATATCCTCTAGATATTTTTCCAAAAAGGTGTGGGACCCACCTTGCCATTTATCAACCAAGTGGTGGTGTTAGGTTTTTGGGGGGAAAATGAGAGGTGAGGGTACAAGGGGGTGGCCGGCCACTTAACAAAAAAAAAGAAAAGAAAATAGAAATTGGAAGAGAGTTAGGTTTTAGAAAGAGAAAGAAGAGAGAGGTTGGAGAAGAAGAAGAAGAGAGAGGTTGGAGAAGAAGAAGAAGAGAGAAAAGAGAAGGAGTTGAGCTAGGGTTTTACATCCAACCCTAGGATCGTCTCAAGACACGGAGAAGGCGACTTCCCCTCATCCTCCTCTACGGTAATACCCAAACCGATTCTTGTTTTGTTTATTTTGGAAAACTATGATTTTGTTAAAGTGAATGATTGAGGGTTGTATGGAGGTTGGGGAGGTGTTGGAGGGGAAAGATGACGTTTTCCGGTGACCGGAGGCTCGGGAGGAGCTCCGGCCACCGTGGGTGGTGGCCGGCCGGAGCTGGGACCAGCCACCACCATGGTGGCCGAGCCCCACTTTGAGCCCTAGGGCCCACGGCCAAGTGGGTCGGGTGGGGCCCACGTGCTCGGGTTTAGTGTTCGGGAGGTTTAAAACGTTCCTCGGACCAATTATCCTTTACCGAATCGAAATTTGGAATTAAATTGGAGAAGTTGTAATTAACGGGTTTTAGAAACTGTAAACGTTGATTAATTGACTCGGAAGTCGGAATTCGATTCCGTCAAGTGCATTGGGTTCCTTGA
Source organism: Erodium maritimum (assembly GCA_963921825.1). Classification (NCBI taxonomy): domain Eukaryota; kingdom Viridiplantae; phylum Streptophyta; class Magnoliopsida; order Geraniales; family Geraniaceae; genus Erodium; species Erodium maritimum. Next base: position 37,617,727 of record OY997588.1, read on the forward strand.
ACTATTCTAAGACCGTAGAAACGAAAACGGGGGCTTTTGGAGCCCCGGAAGGCCGATTATAAAACCCGGGCAGATTCGCTATGTCGGGCGAATCGGGCCTTTACGGGTCCTTTATCGACAATGTCGAGTAATTGGGAAGTTTGGGAGTGATCGACTTTGTCGGGGTTACGTTTGGGCGTTAAGTTTATTGAATTTCGGTTTATTCCTACTAGTTTAAAAGTGCTTTGAATTTGTGTTCTTTTAGATCGTACCGCGGACCAAGGCAAGGGAAAGCTGGGTGAGCGACTGAGGTCACACCGGATCTCGTCGGTTAGTTTTTGGAGGACTTACTCGAGGTATGGAAAAGTAGCCGGATCTCGGCCCTGACTAGGGAAAGTTAACAGTAGAATTGCATGTGACACTTGGGGTGTCGTGGGTTAAGTAGGTTATCGAATATTAGAATTGCATGTGACACTTGGGGTGTCATGGGTTAAGTAAGTTATCGAAGTTTGGAAAAGCATGTGACACTTAGTAGTGTCGTAGGAGCAGAGAACTTAGCGATATTGGAATTACTGGAGGCATATGACCATGCCCGGAGGTTGTTTGTGAAACTAGTGATCTTAGGACTGTTGGAGGCATTGTTTATGCCGGAGGTTGTTGTGTGTTATCATTGTTGAGTTTTGGGTGGCCTTGAGAGCCCGTGTTATCATTGTTGAGTTTTGGGTGGCCTTGAGAGCCCGTGTTATTATTGTTGAGTTTTGGGTGGCCTTGAGAGCCCGTGTTATTATTGTTGAGTTTTGGGTGGCCTTGAGAGCCCGTGTTATTATTGTTGAGTCTTGGGTGGCCATGACAGCCCGTGTTTTATTATTGTTGTCTTGGGTGGCCATGAGTGCATGTTGGGTTGTTGAACCCGTGTCTTTACTGTTGGTGTGTCTTGGGAGGCAGTGAGTACCTGTGGGGTTGTTGAACCCGTGTCTTTACTGTTGGTGTGTTTGGGAGGCCGTGAGTGCCCGTGGGGTTGTTGAGCCCGTGAGTTGTTGTTGGTGTTTTGGGTGGCCGTGAGTACCCGTGGGGTTGTTGAGCCCGTGAGTTTTGTCGGTGTGTCTTGGGTGGCCGTGAGTGCCCATGGGATTGTAGAGTCCGTGTTTTACAATTGGTGTCTTGGGTGGCCATGAGTGCCTGTGGAGTGTTGTACCTGTGTCGTTGCTGTTTGTGGAACTTGCTTGTGATTGTGATTGTGGTTACCGGATGGTGGAGGTTGCGTGGTGTGGCTAGCCTCCCGAATGGGATCGAGGGAAGCGGAGAGGTTGTGGGCTAGCCCCCCGACTGGGATCGGGGGAAGGATTGCGAGGTTGGTGGTGTAGCTAGCCTCCCGACTGGGATCGGGAGAAGCGGAGAGGTTGTGGGCTAGCTCCCCGACTGGGATCGGGGGAAGGATTGCGAGGTTGGTGGTGTAGCTAGCCTCCCGACTAGGATCGGGAGAAGCGGAGAGGTTGTGGGCTAGCTTCCCGACTGGGATCGGGAGAAGTTCCGTGGTACGCGCTGGTGTGGCTAACCACCCGACTGGGATCGGGTGAAGCGGAGAGGTTGTGTGTTAGCCTCCCGACTGGGATCGGGAGAAGTTGCGCAACAGGTCGACCGCCTGACCTGACTGGTATCGGTAAAGGGCGAGGGACAAAGATGGTTATTGAGCAGCTGGTATGCGATCCTTTGTGATCTTGTTTGGTGTGCGATCCTTTGTGATCTTGGGTGTTGCGTGGTTGTCTGTCGTGTCTTTGGAAGAGGTCGTCAATTGTTGTGTGGGGTCTACATCACATGTCCGAGTGTTGAGTCGGTTGAGGAAAGTAATAGCGTGTGTGTGTCATTCGGGTTACCTGAGTTTGGGGGATAGTGATCCCCGGTGTGGAGTTGGTTGTTAGTGTTACCGGCTTTGTCTTCTAAGTATGCCGTAGTCAGTCTGTTATCCGTGGTGGTGAGCGAACGCTCACCCCTAGCTGCTTTTCCTACATGTACCGTTCGCAGGCTGGACTAGGTGAGCTTCTGAAGCTTGAAGAGCTTGAAGCGGGTTTCTGGGTTGTTCTTGAGTCTAGTGACGTGTACCACGCTTTTGTCCAATTGTTGGGACTTATTTTGAGTTGTAAATATTAATTTGTTTAACTAAACTGGCTTTTTAAAGTGATTTAATGAAAACAGGTTTCAAGAATTGTATCTTTTTAAATGTTCGCGTCCCGAGTTCGGTTCGCTGAAATAGGGGCGTGACAGCTTGGTATCAGAGCTCGAGGTTTCACACCTCGGACTGCACGTCAATTAGGTGGGAGAGTCGAGTCAGTAAAGTCCCGTCGTGCGTTGGGTACGCAAGTCGGAACTCGTGTGTAGACCCGTTAGGATTTGAGTCCTGTTTTGTTTTGTGCTTGTGCAGTACGGGGTTACTGGCACAGTGTTTGTGTGTTGCTGCGTGAAATGTTTTTAAACTGTCGCGACTCGACTCAGGAGCGCTCCTGTGGTCGAGCGTGACAGTGTTGATGTCAAGTGGCTACAACGTAGTTCGGGGACGCTTGGACCGGGTTGTGACTACCTGATGTCGAGAAATGAGACTTTTAATGGAGTGGAAAAAGTTTTAAAATTTGTTGGCCCTGTGGGCGTGTTTTGAGTTGTTTGGCCCGGTGGGCGTGTGTGATTCTGATTGGCCTGGTAGGCGTGTGTGATTTTGATTGGCCCGGTGGGCGTGTGTGATTTTGATTGGCCCTGTGGGCGTGTGTGACTTTGGTTGGCCCGGTGGGTGTGTATTGTTGTTGTTCGGACGTGTTGGCTTGTGTTTGAGGTCGGTCTTGAGTTGTCGTACTTGTGTTAGGTTTTTGGTGGTCGTTTGTTTGCGACGTACTAATGCACGGGTCGCTATTGGCCGGGAAAGTTACGAATACCCTAGGGTAGACATAGCGGGTGTAAGTAATGAGAAATCATTACCGCTACATTATCGGGGTCACTGGTTTGGCCCAGTAGGTGGAATGGGACGGTTTGGTTGCCGTCCCGTTAAGGGGCCTAGCAGGTATTACGCCGGCCCGGTAAGGGGCCTGGCAGGTATTGGTTGCCGACCCGTTAAGGGGCCCGGCAGGTATTGTACGCCGGCCTGGTAAGGGGCCCGGCAAGTATTGGTTGCCGGCCCGGTACGGGGTCCGGCAGGTGTTGGTTGCCGGCCCGGTAAGGGGTCCGGCATGTATTAGGCGCCGGCCCGGTAAGGAGCCCGGCAGGTATTGGACTCCGGCCCGGTAAGGGGCCCGGCAGGTTTTGGGTTCTGGCCCGGTAGGGGGCACGGCCCGGCCTTGTTACCGGCCCGGAGGGTGGCACGGCCCGGGTCGTGTACCGGCCTGGTCCAGTGAGCCGTTTTCAAACTTTTTGTGGTTGTTGCTTCGTTGTGTGGTTAGGTTGTCGTCGCGTGTTTGGTGCACGTGGGTGCGGTCTCTTTGGGGGTTTCTTTTACTAATACTAATATTTATAGTATAAATAGCGTGAGCAGTGTAGCGTATCAGTGATAAGCACGCCAAGGTAAACGTAGACCGTGTGAACGTTAGTGTATCTAAGCTTGTTGTTTTTATGTGAGTTCACAAACTGAACGTTTGCGTGTATCCGTGCAGAGGATACTGACTTATGGCTCGCGGTAGACGCGGACGAGCAACGGGAACACGGGGTCGGGCGCCCACGCGAGGCCGGCGGGGACGGTCAGCGGGGACACCGGGAAGGGTGCCAACCGTTGAGCCCGTCGAGTACGCGGAGGCGCAGGGCACTCCTGTCGGAGAAGACAAGAGAAGCGACGCGGGACCATCTACAGGCACACCCAGTGTTCCGCCGGTCGCGGACCCTCCCGTCATGACTGCCCTGGATGAGCTGACCAGGACAGTCCAGAGTTTGGTGGCGGTCATCGCCAGCCGAGAGTCGGCTTCACCAGCTCCAGAGGCAGCCGCGGTCCCAGCGAGGCCCGGTCAGGCAGAGGATCACACATCCCGGGCACTACTAGACTTCTTGAAGCTCGGGATACCCATCTTCGTCGGGGAGCCGAACCCCGACCGAGCCGAGAGGTGGTTAGAGCAGGTCACGCGGGACTTGGATACTTCAGGTATCGAAGATGGCCGTCGCAGGGTGTCCTTCGCAGCTCACCAGCTGAGAGACAGCGCCTACCATTGGTGGGGGCGTGTGAGGGACACTGTCGGGCACGACTACGACATATTCCAGGAGGTGTTTCTGGCGCAGTACTTTCCCGAGTCGGCTCGGTTGGAGCGACATCGGCAGTTTCTAGACCTGGAGCAAGGAGGGTTGACAGTGGCGGAATACGAGGCCAGATTCACGGCCTTGACCAGATTCGCGCCGGAGATGGTGATGACCGAGCAGAACCGTTGCCTGCGGTTCCAGGGAGGACTGAGGCCGGAGATTCGGAACCAGGTTCTCTCATTGAGGCTGCGGAAGTTTACAGATCTCGTGGACACCGCGACTACAGTGGAGTAGGGCGTCCGGGATGCGGCCAGAACACGTGAGGTCCGACCAGCTTGGCAGGACCGTCCGAGTCGCGAGACCCGAGGAGACAGAGGACCACAGAGTTCTTTCGACCACATGCTCAGCAGGGTGGAGCAAGACAGATGGGGTCGGTAGCATCAGTGGGGTCGGTCGCCTCAGAGAGGGGGGCGACGTGTTTCACCTGCGGGCAGCGAGGCCACTTTCGTCGAGACTGTCCGATGGGAGTAGGGCCCGCGGCGCTACCAGCGACCAGCCGGGCAGGCCAGAGCACGGAGTCGAGAGCCGACGAGACCAGCTGTTTCCGGTGCGTCCGGTTTGGACACACTATAGCCTGGTGTCGTGAGCCGTTGGGGGAAATGTCAGTACAACGGACGCAGCAGATAGTACAGTCACCCAGGGGTCGCCCGCATTAGAGCCCGCAGTCGAGGTTCTCACAGCCGTCTGCGAGCGCGCCGGGTCAGAGGCAGCAGGCGTCAGAGGGAAGAGTGTACGCAGTTACAGACTCCCGGGCCCCAGGATCCACTACCTACCGTGAGACCTTTCAGGGTACGTGTTTATGGTATAAATTATAGGCTTTATACTCGTTCGATTCCCGTAGTACGTCTGTTTTAAATTTCGCGGACGAAATTTCTTTAAGGGGGGTAGACTGTAATAACCACTTCCGGTCAACGCCAGTCAAACCTGCGAAAAACAGGAAAATTTGAAAATTTTAAGACAGACACTTATTTTAAAACTAAATTGACCCCGAGTGTCATACCGGACTTAAGTTGACCCCGTTAGCGACCAAAATGAGCTCCAGGGGACTCAGGGCAACTTTTTGATCAATTTGGGAAATGTTGACTTTTCGTTGGAAAAGTCAACCGAGCAACGTTTTGGTCCATTCGAGGACCGTTTTGGATCCAAAAATCTTAGCCGTCGTCGCAGCGGTCTTAGTTGAGCCGTTTCCTTGTAGCCCCCCAAGTTTCGTAAATTCTTGGGAAAAGTGCCCGTTCGGGGCCCGAAACATCCGTTTTTCGCGAATCTGATTGGAGAATAACCTCTAGATATTTTTCAGAAAAGGTGTGGGACCCACCTTGCCACTTGTCAACCAAGTGGTGGTGTTAGGTTTTGGGGGGGGGAAATGAGAGGTGAGGGTACATGGGGGTGGCCGGCCACTTAACAAAAAAAAGAAAAGAAAATAGAAATTGGAAGAGAGTTAGGTTTTAGAAAGAGAAAGAAGAGAGAGGTTGGAGAAGAAGAAGAAGAGAGAGGTTGGAGAAGAAGAAGAAGAGAGAAAAGAGAAGGAGTTGAGCTAGGGTTTTACATCCAACCCTAGGATCGTCTCAAGACACGGAGAAGTGGGTCGGGTGGGGCCCACGTGCTCGGGTGCTCGGGTTTAGTGTTCGGGATGTTTAAAACGTTCCTCGGACCAATTATCCTTAACCGAATCGAAATTTGGAATTAAATTGGAGAAGTTGTAATTAACGGGTTTTAGAAACTTTAAACGTTGATTAATTGACTCGGAAGTCGGAATTCGATTCCGTCAAGTGCATTGGGTTCCTTGAACTATTCTAAGACCGTAGAAACGAAAACGGGTGCTTTTGGAGCCCCGGAAGGCCGATTATAAAACCCGGGCAGATTCACCATATCGGGCGAATCGGGCCTTCACGGGTCCTTTATCGACAATGTCGAGTAATTCGGGGTCAACTTAAGTTCGATATGATCCTCGGGGTCAAATTTAGGTTCATTTAGGTGTCTGCCCAAAATTTTTAAATTTTCCCGTTTTTCGCCGATTTGACCGGCGTTGACCGGGAGTGGTTCTTACAATCTACCCCTCTTGAAGGAACTTCGTCCGCAAAATTTAAAACAGACGTACCTCAGGAGTCGAACAGGTTGGGGTACTTCGCGCGAACCTCGTCCTCGCGCTCCCAAGTCGACTCAGCCCCGTGGTATCGCCACTGCACCCGTACCAGGCGAATAACCTTGCCACGCAGGACCTGCTCCCGTGTGTCCATGATTGGAACCGGTTTCTCCTCACAAGAGACATCGTCATCCACCTCGATATCTACCCACTCAATGACGTGGGAGGGGTCCGCATTGTACTTCTGCAACTGGGACACGTGGAAGACGTTATGAATCCTTCCAAGTTGCGGTGGTAATGCCAGACGATATGCCACTGCTCCCACTCTGCTCAAGATCTCGAAAGAGCCGATGTACCGCGGGGATAACTTGCCTCCGTCGTGGCTGAACCGTACCAGTCCCTTCCTCGGGCTCGCCTTCATGAACACGTGATCACCGACTGCGAACTCGAGAGGTCGGCGTCGTCTGTCGGCGTAGCTCTTCTGCCGACTCTGTGCGGTCTTCAACCGCTCGCGTATCAGCGCGACCTTCTCTGTCGTCTCTCAGACGATCTCTGGCCCCAACAGGCTCTTGTCTCCCACCTCTGCCCAGCACACTAGCGATCGACACGACCTACCATACAACGCTTCGAACGGTGCCATCCCAATACTGGCCTGGAAGATTTTGTTGTAGGCGAACTCGACTAACGGTAGGTGGGTCTCCCACGACCCCCTAAAGTCTAGCACACATGCCTGCAACATGTCCTCCAAAATCTGAATCGTGCGCTCGGACTTGCCGTCTGTCTGGGGATGGTGTGATGTACTGAGTAGAACCTTGGTCCCCAACGCGGTCTGCAGACTCGGCCAAAATCTGGACGTGAAACGAGAATCCCTGTCAGACACTATCGACACAGGGACTCCATAGAGACGCACTATCTCCTGAATGTACATGCTGCTCAACTTGTCGACTGGATCAGTCATCCTCATGGCCAGGAAATGGGCCGAATTGGTCAACCGATCGACTACCACCCATACTGCATCATGTCCCCTCGACGATCTCGGTAATCCACTCACGAAATCCATCCTGACGTGCTCCCACTTCCACTGGGCAATCGGCACTGGCTGCAATAATCCGGCAGGTCGCTGATGTTCGGCCTTCACCTGCTGATAGGTGAGACATCTCGATACAAATTCCGCGACCGCTCTCCGCATCCCGCTCCACCAGAAGTGCCGCCTGATGTCGCGGTACATCTTGGTGCTACCCGGGTGCATTGTAAGACGCGAATGATGTGACTCTCGCAACACGTCGTCTCTACAGTTGTCCGGCGCGAATAATCCTCCTCGATACCGTAACCCCCAATCAACACTGAGTTCCCAGCCTTTCGTCTCATCACCGCTGACGACCCTCTCTCGGATCTCTGACGTCTCGACATCCTCCGACTGCGCCACCAACACTCGGGAAAGTAGTGAGGGCTGAGCCACCAATGAGCACTTGGCCACGCCACCAGTAACCTCCTCTAGCTCAAGCCCGAACGTGCCCAGTTCCCCCATCATGTCCCACTCTCGGACTGATATGCTAGCAAGACTCGGAACCGACTTCCTACTCAGGGCGTCGGCAACTACGTTCGCCTTACCTAGATGGTAGTGTAGCTCAAAGTCGTACTCCTCAAGTAGCTCCATCCATCGCCGCTGGCGCATGTTCAGGTTTCGTTGAGAAAAGATGTACTTGAGGCTCTTGTGATCCGAGAACACCTGAAATCGCTCGCCGTACAGATAATACCGCCAGCACTTTAGCGCGAACACGACTGCTGCTAGTTCCAAGTCATGGGTAGGATAGTTTCACTCGTGTGTCTTCGACTGCCTGGAGTCATAAGCAACAACTCTACCCAACTGCATCAGTACACAGTCCAGTCCTTCCCCGGACGCTTCACAATAGACCTCATACCCGATCTCTCGCTCTGGCACTATCAATACTGGAGTGGTAGTCAGACGAGTCTTCAACTCCGTGAACGCACGTTCACAATCCTCTGTCCACACAAACCCGAATCCCTTGCGCGTCAACAGAGTCATAGGCGCGGCTAGTCGCGCAAAGTCCTAGACAAACCGTCGATAATATCCTGCCAACCCCAGAAAGCTACGGATCTCGAAGACACTCGTGGGCCGTGCCCACTTCGAAACCGCGTCGATCTTCGATGGATCGACCAGTATACCGTCACGGGATACAATGTGACCGAGGAATTTCACCTCAGCGAGCCAAAACTCGCACTTCTCCAGGTTGGCATATAGCTGATGTGTGCGCAGCAGGGTCAGAACAGCTCTCAGATGCTCCTCATGTGCCACCTCGTTCTTCGAGTAGATCAAGATGTCGTCTACAAACACCACCACAAATTGATCTAAGAACGGCCGGAATATACTGTTCATCAGATCCATGAACGCTGCAGGTGCGTTCGTCAGTCCAAATGGCATCACCAAGAACTCGTAATGCCCATAGCGTGTCTGGAATGCAGTCTTTGCGACGTCCCCCTTTCGGACTCGCAACTGGTAACATCCAGATCGTAGATCGATCTTCGAGAAGCATGTCGACCCTCTCAACTGATCGAACAAGTCGTCAATCCTCGGCATCGGGTATCGGTTCTTCACCGTAACCCGGTTCAGCTTCCGGTAGTCTATACACATCCAAAGCTCTCCACTCTTCTTCTTCACGAAGAGTGCTGGTGCTCCCCACAACGATGTGCTCGGACGGATAAACCCCTTCTCCCGAAGCTCCTCGAGCTGACGGTTCAACTCGGTCAACTCTGATGGCGCGAACCTATAAGGCGCCATCGATATCGCCGCCGTTCCCGGCATCAGGTCAATCCCAAACTCCACCTCACGAACTGGTGGAAACCCGCTCAACTCCTCAGGAAAGACCTCGGGGAACTCGCATACCACTCGCGGAAACTCTCGGCTCTGCATGGCCGATGCTTCCTCCACTGCGGACAAAGCCGACAGGAGAACCCCGCTCTTACTGCCAAGAATACACGAAACCTTCGTGTTTCCTGCTGACACTATCACTCGTCGCCTATAGCAGTCGATATTGGCTCGGTACTTCGCCAGCCAATACATTCCCAAGATTACGTCAAAGGTCGTCATTCCCAGCACGAGAAGGTCACTAGGGTAAGGACAGTCTGTGACTCTAACTTCGCAGGCACGACAGACCCTAGTCAACATCACATCACCCCCAACTGGGATGTCCAGACACAGGGGTGGACTCAACGGCTCGAAACTCAGCCCCAACCTCTCACCACAACTCGACGAAATAAACGAGTGTGACGCCCCAGTATCAAATAAAAATAACGCTCACAAATGATACAATAAGCAAGTACCCTGAATGGTCTCACGGTAGGTAGCGGATCATGTGGCTCGGGAGTCGGCAAGTGCGTACACTCTACCCTGTGACGCCTGCTGCCTCTGACCTGACGCACCGACTGTTGGCTGTACAGACCTCTGTTCCTGTCTCGGAACTGGCGCGCTCGTGGACGACTGCGAGAACCTCGACGGCTCATTCTGATGCTGGCGAGCCCGGGGTGACTGCATTGTGTGCGAAAACTGTGATCGCTGCACCGACGTCTCCCCGCCCCGCTCAGGGCACACCCTACCTAGGTGTCTAATCCGGCCGCACCGGTGGCACCTGGCACTATCGCCCCTTGGTCCCCTGCCCTGGCCTGTCTGTCTGACTACTGGTGGTGCCGTGGGCCCTCCTTCTATCGGACAGTCTCGCCGCACATGGCCTGGCTACCCGCAGGTAAAACATACTGGCCCCTTCTCTGAAGCGACTGGCCCTACTGAGGCAACCGACCCCATCTGTCTCGATCCGCCCTACTGAGCCTGTGGCCGAAAGAACCCCCCGGTCCTATGCCTCCTCTGATCTCGGGGCTCGGACAGTCCCGCAATACTGGTCGGCCGCTGTCGAACCTCACGGGTCCTCGCTGCCTCTCGGAGACCCCGCTCCACTATCTTTGCAGTGTCTACGAGCTCTGTATACACCCGAATCCTCAGGGCGATGACTCGATCCCGAATCGTCGGCCTCAGCCCCGTCTCGAACCACCGGCACCGGTTCAGCTCTATCGCCACCATCTCTGGTGCAAATCGGGTCAGGACCGTGAATCTGGCCTCGTACTCTACCACTGACGCCCCGTCCTGTTGCAGTTCCAAGAACTGCTTATGTCGATCCGCCCTGGCCGACTCGGGGAAATAGTGCTCTAGGAAGACCGCCTCGAAGGTACTGTAGTCGTCCCCGACTCTGTCCCGTACACGCCCCCACTAGTGGTAGGCGCTGTCCCTCAGTTGGTGAGCTGCAAAGGACACCCTGGTGTGTCGTCCTCTATGCCTAACGTGTCCAGGTCCCGAGTGACCTGCTCCAGCCATCTCTCGGCTATGTCGGGGTTCGGTTCCCCAACGAACGTAGGTATGCCCAGCTTCAGGAAATCCAGCAGTGTCCGGGTCGCATGGTCTTCAGCCTGAACGGGCCTCGTTGGAACGGCTGCAGCAGCAGCAGGTACTGGCTCCGAAGCCGGCGACGCAAACTCCCTACGGACGATGCTCGCCACCAAGCTCTGCACCGTCCGGTCAACTCTCCCAGAGCGGCCGCAGTGGACGCGTCTGCGACCGGTGGGACGCTGGGCGTGCCCGCAGACGGTCATGCGTCGTTCCTCCTGTCCTCCCCGACGGGAGTACCCTGGGCTTCCATGGACTCAGCGGGTTCGACGGTGGGCATCCGTCCCAGTGCCCCAGCTGATTGTCCCCTCCTGCCACGTGTGGCCGTCCGTCCCGATGCCCCAGTTGATCGTCCTCTCCTGCCACGTGCCATGTAGTCGGTATCCTCTGCACAGATACACGTAAACGCTTAGTGTGCGAACTAATACCACGACGACAAGCTCAATATACTAGCGTTTACACAGCCTGTGTCCACTCTAGCGTACTTGTTACCAAAACGCCACACTGCTCACGCTATCAATACCTCAATTACTCGCACACGTAAGGGAGACCTCAACACGACCCGACACAAACGTGAACAACGTCACGCAATAACAACACACAAATCGCACAGTCAAGATGGTGGAACAAGGTAGGAATCACGGATCCGTGACAGATTTCGTCACGGTTGGGGTCACGGAGCCGTGACGAAGGTCCTAAAACTCGCCAAAACACTCTGGTCCGTCACGGATCCGTGACAGGGTCCGTGACGCTCGCACAGGCCTGTTTTCCAAATTCGTTTCAGTCTCGGTCTGTACCCCTTTTTAACCCTAAAAATAGCCTTAAGCGCCACACACGCTCGATCACCAATTTAACAACTCACGCACAACGACTCACAGACAAATTCAAGTCACCCAACCTCAATCACAAGCCGACAAGGCCAACCAATTTCAAAACACGCCCACCGTGCCAACCAAGTTTAAAACTTTCTCCCTTTCATCATAAAATCTCATTTTTGACATCACGTAGTTACAACCCGGTCCAGGCATCCCCGAACTGCATTGTACCCACTTGATGTCAGCACTGTCGCGTTCGACCACAGGGGCGCCCCTGAGTCGAGTCGCGACAGCTTAAAAACGTTTCACGCAGCAACACACAATCAGTATGCCGGTAATAATAATACTGCACATACACACAATAACAAACAGGACTCAAGTCACTACGGGTCTACACATGGTTTCCGACTTGCGTAACCTACGCACGATGGGACTTTCAAAGACTCAACTCTCCCCACCTAATTGACGTACAGTCCGAGGTGTGAAACCTCGAGCTCTGATACCAAACTGTCACGCCCCGAATTCAGTAGGACCGAACCCAGAACGCGAACGGTGAAACAATAAAACAAAGTTCAAACATTTTAATAAAACCGCTTAAAATCACCACTTTGAGTTAATCAAAATAATATTTTACAACTTAAAATACGTCCAAAACAAGCGGACAAAAACCAAAGCGTATGTCGCTAAACTCCCAAAGACCCTGACTCCCGCTCCCAGCTCTTCAAGTTTCGAGAGCTCTTCTAGTCCGTCTCGCGACCAGTACCTGTAGTAAAAGCAGCTAGGGGTGAGCGTTCGCTCACCACCACGGATACCAGACTGACTACGGCATACTAGCAGAAATGCCGGAAACACCAACCAACAAACGAAACACCGGGGACTACTATCCCCAAACTCAAGTAACCCGACTGCCACACGAAACTGTTACTTTCCCCAACCAACTCAAAACACCCGTACACGTAATGTAGACCTGACACAACGCTAACGACCTCAACCCAAAACGCAACTAATAACCACGCAACACCCAAGACCACAAAGGATCGCACACAACAATCAAGATCGCAAAGGATCGCACTCCAGTTACTCAGTGTCAGTTGCTAACCAGATGGGCTTGAGCCTGCCCCACGCAACTTTCCCGACACTCAGTCGGGCCAGGCGGTCGACCTGTTAGCGATATATACATCAATACTTTTCCGATAGCTAGTCGGAAGGGGAGCCGCCCTTCATCGCCGAAGAATTTACAACTTTACCGATGGTTAGTCGGAAGGCTAGCCAACCCCCACGCGCGCGACCACATGACCCCTTTTCTGTCAGGCGGGCCCCAACTTCCATGCAATCACAGTCATCACCCAAGGTTCAACAAAAAGCGACAACACAGGTTTAACACCCCACAGGCACACATGGCCACCCACGACACACAAAACAGTAACACACGGGTTCAACACCCCAAAGGCACACCTGACCACCCACGACACAAACAATAAAAATACGGGTCCAACACCCCAAAGGCACACCTGACCACCCACGACACACAACCAGTAAAATACGGGTCCAACACCCCAAAGGCACACCTGACCACCCACGACACACAAACAGTAAAATACGGGTCCAACACCCCAAAGGCACTCACGGCCACCCACAAACATAAACGATTCAATCAACCTCCGGGCACAACCAAATGCCACCAGTATTTCTATTGTTCGTTAAGTTCACTTATCCTACGACACTACTAAGTGTCACATGCATTTCTATTGTTCGATACGTTCACGTATCATACAACACCACTAAGTGGCGCCTACATTTCTAGTGTTCGATAAACTTACTTATCCTACGACACCACTAGGTGTCACATACATTTCTACTGTTAACTATCCCTAGTCAAGGCCGAGATCCGGCTACTTTTCCCTACCTCGTAACGCTTTCCCAAAAGTCCACGCCCAAGCTCCGGCGTGCTCGTGATCACTCGCCTAGTTTCCCCTTTCCGCGGTCGTCGGCACGATCTAATCATGAACACAATTAAAACACTTTTTAAGTTTGCAGGCAAAGCTGAATTTTAATAAACTTGACGCCCAGTTGCAACCCCGACAATCTCGATCATTCCCAAACTTCCCAATTACTCGACATTGTCAATAATGGGCCCGGAAAAGCCCGATTCGCCCGGCTTGGCGAATCTGCCCGGGATAGGAAAACGCCCTTTCGAGGCTCCAAAAATTCCAATTTTCATTTCTACGATCTTAGAATAATTCAAGGGTTCCAATGCAATCGACGGAATCAATTTCCGACTTCCGAGCGATTTAATTCGCGTTTAAAGTTTCTAAACCCGAAATTTCCAACTTTCGCAATTTAATTCCATAATTCGTTCCGGGTGTGAAATATCGATTCGGGGATCGTCCAAAACCACCCGAATACGAAAAACCCAAGACCCGACACGTGGGCCCCACCCGTCCACCAACACCCGTGGGTGGCTGGACCGGTTCACCACAGTGGTGGCCGGTCCTAGCTCTGGCCAGCCACCACCCACTGTGGCCGGAGCTCCCCCGAGCCTCCGGTCACCGGAATCCGATCATCTTTACCCCAAAACGTTCCCAACGAACCCTACACCTCAACTCATTCATATTTAACCCGTTTTTTTATAAGCTCGAAATTTTTATTGATAAGACCGAATCTAAAACGAGACGGAATGCCTTGATTCAAGAAGAAGCAGGGTGAAAAAGGAACCCTTACAATGGAGTTCTGCTAAGGGGGAACTATAAGGGTAGACCTTAACCCAAAAACAGACCAAACAAAACACAACAAACCAAACAGAACATAACAAAAAGAAAAAGAAAACACCCACAATTAAAGAGAGGATTTCTGTCGCGCCTTATGAGATGATTTCCACAAAGTCGAAACGGGGGGTCCTGTCTTCTTATTACGTTCCCTAGTCAAAGAACGGTCTCTCGAACGAGTAATAACAGTATAAGTAGAAGGTCGGATCTGACGAGGTTGAAGGAGGGCGTCCTTCCAAGGACTACTCTCCTTCTCCTCTGCCTCCACCGGAGCCTCCAACCCTTCAACCTCAGATACCGAACTTGACACCATATCCTTCTTAGGACCATTCCCAACCGGGCCTAACAGATCAGTGCAGCCCGTCTTCCTTTTGGCTTCAAACACCAATTCTGACGTCACAGGTAAATCTGAACAGGTTGGATCAATGGCCTTACAATGATGGGCTTCAACAGGGCCCCCAACCTGATCCACACCAACATCAAAGCCCAAACCAGGAGCAGTATCTGAACGCGTCACTGCACCCAAACACATCTCTGCATCCAAACACGCCTCTGATTCCGGATTCACGGCACAAATCGTTGCTTGATTCTGTAACTGATCCAAAGACGCCAAATCCGCAAGAGGATCTTTGCGAATCACCTCAGGCACTCCTGCCAAAACTAATTCAACAGAATCGCACTTAGAAGACGGGATCAGTCGAGAATCGCGAGACGGACATGATTGTGGTATCTGCGCCCAGATCTCCTCCCTCAGCCAGTCAACCACCAACGTCGATCTCCGATCACCGGCAAGAAAAAGCTTCAACAACTTCCCATCCTCCATTTTGACCCTCTTCATCTGCTCCAGCGATGAGTCCGAGCCTCCATCAGCCACACTCTGTTTTTGAGCATTATGATAGAACCAACTCGGACTGATTTTTGGTCGTCTTAGAGCTTGAGAAGTGAGTCCATCGTCCATCCCCAGAGAGAAATTCCTTTAAACCCGACTCTCCAGCTCCACAGAACCAGAGCTGGCCATGCTCTGTTTTGAGGCCACAAAACCTTTAACCGGGAACGGGGCTTTTTCCGATCGAGCTAAAGCCACAAAAGAACGAAACCCTTGTATTAGAGACCATCAGAAGCTTCGATGTCTTTCAGAGCGATAGATGGCGAGAAGAAATCCACGAAACCGAACCACCTCCCTTTCATATTCGATCGCTTAATCGCGATGGCTACTTTAATGTCTCCAAAGACCCCAAAAATTCCTGAATCCAATCATCTGTGGATCCAAAGGGAATGTTATACACAAATATCTTTGTACCCAAAAACCTTGTATTGTTAGCAACCTTCCCCGGAGAATCAACTGAGGTCTCCTTTGCCGGAGACAAGTTCGCTCCAGTGGACTCAACGTGCTTGAGCGTCATTTCCGGTACATAATGTCGGGCAACATCTTCATCTCCAACCTTTTGAACCTCGCTTCCACCAGCAACATGAGTAATCGTCTCATCCAGAATCGAAAGGTTAACCCTCCGTGATCGTGTCCGAGACCGTTTCCGCTTACCCCTTTCCCGTTTTGCAAAAGACGGATCTCCCTGGCGCTTGGTGGCTGCAACATCGATACCGGAGTTGTCTGCCCTTCGTTTAAATCCGTTTAAACACAAACCCTAACTTTCAAACGTACCAAAACGAAAATCGAATAGGTTCTCACCGTAGGGAGTGACGATGGGAGCTCGATTCTTCAACCGTTGAGACGATCCGTCGGTTGGATCGTCGGGAAATCGCAAAACCCTAGCTCTTTCCTCTCCTTTTTCCTTTTTCTTCTCTCTTTCTTCTCTCTTCTTTCTCTCTCCTTTTCTCTCTCTTTTTTTCTCTTTTTTTTGACTGGCCGAACACCCCCCATGCTTCTTCCTTTTGTTTTGTTCAAAAATATCTAACACCACCACTTGTGTGACAAGTGGCAAGTGGGTCCCACCCTTTAAACAAGTATCTTTGTAGATATTTTTCGGTCAGATTCGCGAAATTCGGCCGTCTCGGGCCCCGAACGGGCCCATTTTCCAAGAACTTATGAAATTTCACGAGCTACAAGGAAACGGCCCAACTAAGACCGCTGTAACGACGACTAAGCTTTATGGATCTAAAACGGTCCTCGAACGGACCAAAACGTCGCTCGGTTGACTTTTCCGGCAAAAAGTCAACCTTTCCAAATTGGTCAAAAAGTTGCCCTGAGTCCCACAGAACTCACTTTGGTCGATATCGGGGTCAACTTAAGTCCGATATGACCCTCGGGGTCAAATTTAGGTTCATTTAGGTGTCTGCCCAAATTTTTTAAATTTTCCCGTTTTTCACCGATTTGACTGGCGTTGATTGGGAGTGGTTCTTACAGCGAAGCCTAGTGACGGTGAGTCACTTCCCCGACTTCGTTTCCTCTCCCCGTCTCCTTCTCTTCTGAAAATCACCTCCTCGCGAACTCGAGACAGACGAGGTCTATCGGGAAGGTTCGCCGGAGCTCGCTCGTGCCATATCTGATCTTTTCCAACGTCGGCGAGCTCTCCTAACCGTCAGATCTGGACGGCGAGACCCGACTCTTACCCAGACGGTTTACCCTCAACATCCCGAGCCTCCTAATGCCGTCCTCGCCGCCAAGAACAACCCCGAGTTCCGCCGCCGCCCTCACCGGAAACCTAGAAGCCTCCGGTTCCGTTCACAGCTCCGGCCAGAGACGAGAAGCACTCGGGCCTTGGGCCAAACGAGGAGCTTGGGCCTGGTTTCAGACTTGGGCTTTGGGCCTGGATTGATCTAGGCCTCGGCCTGGATCTGGCCGGGCTTGGGTCCGGGTCCTATACCGGATCTCTACCCAGGTCTGGATCGGGTTTGGGTCGGGCTCGGGTCAGGTCCGGGTTCTGGGTTTGGACCGGGTCTGTACCGGGTTCGTACTTGGATCCGGGTCGGCCTCGGGTCTGGCCGGGTCAGACCAGTTAATTATATTATTAATTAATTAAATTGGGTTAAAATCAGATCAATAAAAAGGACTTATCGGACTCTAAAGGACTATCAGACTTTTGGACGAACTTGTGGACTAAAATAATAATTAGAGGACCGTTACAACTTGGACCGGGACTGATGACCGTCCCGTTTGTGTTAACACCAGGTCTTTACCCCGAGCACGGAGAAGAGCGGAGTTAAACCCAGACGTGGACTTCACCTGAGAAGACCGGAGTTGGCCACGACGTCAACAGCTAGGAGACGCAGCTGTTGGTTCTTCAAGAGTTAGGGATTACCTCGAACCCTCTTATTTACGGTTGTACTAGAAGGCATATAGGGAAACCTAATAATCGGATAAAGAACTAGTATGCATGTAGGATGAGAACAACTAGCGTAGTCGATTGAACTGTGCACATTTACGATTTCTATCTTGGGAAATTACCGTGCTGGTAGAATCGGGCCATGTCGCGCCCGTAGGAATCGTGTGCTGAATGTATCTACTTGTGTGCTCTTTGATGCTTGAATGGTTAATAAATAACGAACATGAAAACGAGTAGAATTGAACTAGTGATACATGTTGATGACTTGAGTAGTTATTTTCCGTTTGTATGATTTGTTGAACTGTGGGAAGGTTGGGGATTGGATACCGGTTAAGCCGGTGGGGTTTACCACGTTGAGTGTGGTGACGGTAAGTGATGGTAAGTGTGTGGTTGTTATGATGGGAATCATCGGTTGTGATATGGTCGAGTGAGTGATAGACCAACGTGATTGTGATATTCTGTGAAGCATGTGTTGCTATGTTTTGGGCAAGTGTGTCATGTGTGAGTGTGATCGTTATTGTGGTTGTGGTACTGTGGTTACCTATGAATGCGATCGTGATTGTGGTTGTGTACTGTGGTTACCTATGAGTGTGATTGTGTTTGTGACTGTGGTACTGTGGTTACCCGAGAAAGACGGATTTTCCCTACCTTCTGTGTGTCGGTAAAGCGCTGCGTCCGCGATGTGTTGCGCGTAGAGACGATTTTCCCTACCTTCTGTGTGTCGGTAAAACGATGTGTCTACGATGTGTTGCTCGAAGAGACGATTTTCCCTACCTTCTGTGTGTCGGTAAAACGTTGTGCCCGCGATGTGTTACACGAAGGAATGTGTTCCGCGCTGAGGTCGACCGCCTCTCCTTACTGTGTGTTAGGGAAAGCTGCGTACGGCTACGCCGGGCCGAGCGGGTTGCTCCCGAGACCGTGCATGGGTTACGAGTTGTGTGTTTCGATAATGTTTGGATTAAATGAGTGTTGCAGTGTTTGTGACGATGGGTGTTTCTTTGTTATGAGTTGCGTGTGACCGTGAATGACTCGATTTGATTGTTTGATGGTGAATTCATGTGTGTAGCTTCCGTGTAAGTTAAAGTGTCGTATTTGTGGTTGTCCGTAAGTCGGTTGTGAAGGGGCTTTGGATGTGGAATCTTGGGATAGTTTGTGGTCGGGTAAAGTGAAGGTTGTTTAAGTTGGATTATATGTCCTCGTTGTCGCTTTCTCCTTTTAATCGTTAAAAAGTTAGTTTAGAAACGTAATTGGGGGTCTTACTTGGATTGTTCACTTCGTTGTGTGCCTTAGTCGATTGGATGGTGTTGAGCTGAAGTTAGTATGGTTGGACTGGTAAACGTCAGGTTAAAAGGAGGTGTTGTCTTTAAATTGACTTAAGTCTCGCATCGTTGTTTTAACCGTTTTGATGTGACTTAAATTTGTGGAATAACTTTCTGGTAAATCTATTTGAGGTGGTTTTCGGGGCCTTCCCTACTGAGCGTCAAGCTCACCCCTCACCGTGTTTTCTACAGGTGATAGTTACACTTTGGACTAAAGGGTTACGCAGAGCTAGGAGCTAGCGGAGGCCCGGGGTTTATTTGTATTTCGTAGAGACGTACCTCTCTTTTTGAGTTATTGTATTTAACTGAGCTTAAGACTCAGGGTGTGAAACTCTCGTTGTTTTAAATTATTTTATCTTTATCAGATATTCGTTACTTTTAAATTGTTTTATTTAATCACTAAGTCACGTCACGGGTCTGGTCAATACCGGATTTGGAGCGTGACAGCTGAATCCGCTCGAATCGAGCTCGGGAAGACGCGTTTTCTGTCGAGGCGAGGTCGGGGAAGAAGGAAAAGGGCGAGAGAAGCACAAACCCTAGTCGTTCCTCCGTCTCCGTCACTAATTCGAGCTCGGGCGTCGAACCAGAGAGGGTTTCTGCGGCGAATCATCTCGAATCCGTGCGTGGGTGGCTCGGTTGGTATTCAGAAGGGAAGAAGAGGCGAGGTGCGACGATGGCGATGACGATGGCGAGATCGTGAGAGAGAGGAGGAGAGGGAGAGGAGGAAGGATCGAGAGTGAAGGAGAAGGAGGCGGCTGTGATTCTGCCTTGGGACGCGCGCACGCGCGAGGAAGAAGAAAGGGAAGGGCGCTAGGATTGGGCCTCGCGTGGATTTGGGCCCGGTCACGCGTGGGTGGGATTGGGCTCAGTCTTCTGATTAGGCCCAAGTCTGGCCCAGGTCCCAGCCCAGTCCAAGTCCCTCTCTTCCCTTTTTTTATTTTCTTTTTAAAAAGCACTCATTCCAAATTTTTGACCCGTTTTCCAACCACGACGTTCCAGCGAATAAATTTTAATTATTTAATCCTTTTAAATCGGGGCGGTCTTTACAGTCTACCCCCCTTAAAAGAATTTCGTTCTCGAAATTTAAAACGAACGTACTCCACTTAATCCTGCCTCAAAGAATGCCCGACAAAGACTCTCTGTCCATCAACACCCATACTCGCGGGTATACATAAACCAGATATTCGATACCGGAATCCTCCGTCGGTAGAGACGTCGCACCGGCACACGCAACTCTGGTCGAGATATCCTATACCAGAATCGTTCGTCGGTATAAGCATCAAATTGGAGCATTGCTCACATCGCCCTTAAAATGGATCCAACACACCGACACTTCTCCTCAACTACTCACTTCAGTTAAACAAGTATTACGCACATAATAAACCATAAAATAAGCCCACGTCCCGTACCGCAGTCCCCGACTTCGCCGGCTGTCCACCGCCCGCTCCTAACGTATTGCACCGAAACACACATCATTGGTTTAAATAATTTCCCGGAAATCCGTCGGAATACAAACACGACACCTAGTGTCAACCACAAGCCGTCGACCTAGATGTCCTAAACCGGCATGCTCCCTCGATGTAGTCATCATACCGGAACAACACACGGGGAACCGCGCGTACGTAGGATTATGATCGTTACTCGGAAAAATCCACGCCATACCCCAACCACGGTTACGTCACGACCAACCAAACCCGAACCAACAAGGAAATAAAACGCAATCACCATAATCCTGACGTAGGATCTCACACTGTTGTACGGTCCAGAGCGACATTACATCTTATCAACATCTTGTCGGAAGGCGTGCGCACTTCGAAACACCCAACTCGTCAGACCTCACTATGACGACACTCCATAAGAGGTGCCAAACAATTATGATCAGTCATCGAAGGTTACCCAACCAGGGATGTCGCGCTTACTACTGAGTCTCGCTCACATCCTACCAATCGAGCCAAGTTATAGGTCGTTCCATCCAGAGTACCACATAATTGAAGACACTACACTTACCATTTTCTTAGGGACCGAACGGCCTTGATACCTCGTGCGCACTTCAACCTTGCACTTCCACGTCAACTCTGCGCGGTTCTTAATCGTTCACGATCCACGCGATCCTTCAGTCGCCTCTCGAACAACTCGGAACCACAGGGTCAACTATTAGTCCTCAAGTGTGCCCTGTTTGGGCCATTGACCCGACCTACCATCCAACGCTTCGTAAGGTGCCATAATGTTACTGGCCTGAAATCGTCGTGGTAGTCACACTCGGCTAACTATTTCCGGACTTCAGCAACCAGTGCTCTTAGTTCTACTGTGCTTTCGTAGGGGTCGTACTAGTTTCCACGGAACACTGACATTCAGTCTTTACTTGTTGACAACCGAGGTGCATCTATCCCAACTTCGCACTTACTACCCATTCATATGTGGCTGTCGTATTGCCCGACCGCACCGCCATCGGTCGCCGGTCACAGTCGATCGACGCCCCGCGTCTTGAGGGTCAGTTCAACACCCGGATGATATCGAAAGTTGTCCAGCTCAACACAAAAAGGTTACTAAGGAAAGGGGTCAAACGAGCCTTCAGCTCGGAAAAGGAGTGCTCACCCTCATCAGTTCGCACAAGTTCCGCTCCCTTACGTGTCAAGGCAGTCAACACAGATCAAAACACAAGGTCAAAACAACAATGAACGCCACCTATGGTATCCCAGAACAATAGGCCGACTTCCTATAGCTCGGCTGGATCACACCGTACCGAAATACCTCATCGGTCTAGGGGTCTCCCCGGAACACACATCGGGAAAAAATCAATGCACACATACCGGACCGACATACCTTTGGTCGGGTATCTTCCCGTCACTCGGGATATAAGTCACAACATACAGTATTATGCAAACTACACCGCGGCGAACACATCGCCCCAAAGACGCTCATCGTCACAACTTACCAAAAACATCTCGTCGGTCTAGATATCCTATACCGAGATCCCTCGTCGGTAGAGGTATCATATCGGAAGTCTTGGTCAAGGTATCTATATCGGGACCGTCATCGATATAGATATCGGACTGAAACATACCGTCTCAGAACATATCATGCCGGAACAGCATCGGCTACGATATCGAACTGAAACACACCCTCAAATAATCTTATCGAACATAGACGTAAGTACGAACACAAAGCCTCGGTCAGGATATCCCATACCGGAGTCCCTCGTCGGCGTAGGTATCCCACCGGTCTCCACATAACACACGGTTGTAGTTCAACACAAGGAGGCCACCAAGAACGGTCAACCACTCAAATCTCACACGCATGGCACGTAGTTTGTCAAACCAACTCACCCGTAACTGGGGTGTCAAGACACAAGGGTCATCTCGAGGCTTTACTCTTAAGCCTAACTTCTCAGCAAGGGTAGAAGAAAATGGAAGAGTGCGAAGCCTGTGGGTTATGGGCCCACTACGCTTCCGCTGCGCCACTCTGATCTCATCTCCCCTCGGTCACCTCCCCTAACCAGTCTGACGGCTTACCGGTACTACTACGGCCCTCCACCGCTCGGTACTCGTCTCCAATGTCCCGGCTGTCGACGGTGTGATCACACTGGGCCCCCGTTCGAACGCGACGGACCTATCGATGCTCTTGATCATGTCTGCCTCACACCGTCAGAAAGAGCCTGTGGCCGGAAGAACCCTGCGGTTCTTCGCCCCCTCGGTTCTCAAATCTCGTACGGTTCCGCATCACTGCTCGGTCGCTGCCGAGTCTTGCGGACTCTCGCGGTCTCTCTGCGACCTCGCTCCACTGTTGCCGTCGTATCCACTATCTCCAACTACATCCGAATCCTCAGGGTGAGAACTCGATCCAAACTCTGGGCTCGGGCCCTTCCTCGAACTTCCTGTATCGGTTCGTCTCGACCGCCACCAAAACTGGTGTTCTCGGGCCAACGTTGTAATCCTGGCCTCGTACCTATCCTCCCCAGTGGAAGTACTCTGGGCACCTGTGCCCTGACGGCTTACTTCTCCGGCCTTGAGGTGCCACATCGTAAATACCCTCCGCATGGTACACGCACACGCTCAGTTACTTACTCTTAAGGAACGACGCGCTTAGAATAACTAACGCCACACACGGTCCACAACAGCGATACTTGCAGTAATAATATACTCCGTATAGTAGTCAACCAATAGCACACAACAGAGAAGTCTGCACACTAGTGCGTCACACAATTCAAACACTCAAACAGCGAGGTTACACACAGTTTTACACTCAACAACACCTTCACACATAAGTCACGCAGACTACAGCTTATACCACAAGCAATTCCATAAAGCAGTTACCACCCAGCAATTAAACATTATACAACAACAACTCAGGTTTAAAGACTTAACGCGTTCTCCTTCTAACATAACATTCATGTTGACACCGTGTCGTTACAACCCGGTTCAGGCGTCCCCAAATTACGTTGTAACCACTTGGCATCCCTCCATTCACGTCCAGCTATAGTGGCCCCTATAGCTGAACCGTGATGGTACATACACTTCAGTTTCTGCAGAAAAACGGCATGACCCGCTCGTAATTTACACTAACCATCCACTTATGCGGGACGACCAAACACAAACTGCAACCAACACTTAAACACAAACACAGTACACCACAAGTGATCTCAGTTACACGCTCGGGTCTCGTCAATTTCACTCTTACCGCCCGACCAAGTCCATTCTTGGAATAACGGTTAAGTCAACTCATGACCTCAACCACATAGGTTCACCACAGGTTCACGACACTTAGGCCGGACATTTCACCAGCTCGAGACTCTTTCCGTCTCGTTTCTACGCATAGGACATCTCCGACTTGCGTAACCGACACACATCAACATAACTGTCACGCCCCAATTTCAGCGAACCGAACTCGGGACACGAACTTTTAAAACATGAAACACTGAAAACCTGTTTTGAATAAAACTTTGATATTTCCATTTAATTACCAAAAATAATGATAGTATTTACAATACAAAACGTCCCAACAAGTGGACAAGGTACACATCCGTCACTAGACTCAACAAAAGTATAGACCAGGCTCCGCTCCAAGCTCCAAGACTTCAAGAGCTAACCTAGTCCGTCCGGTGATCAGTACCTGTAGGAAAAGCAGCTAGGGGTGAGCGTTCGCTCACCTCCACGGATAACAGACTGACTATGGCATAATTAGTAGATAAAGCCAGTAACACAAATACCAAGCCCAACCCCAGGACTACCGTCCCCAACTTAAGTACTCAACTGACCCACAACCCGTCACCTTCCTTAACAGACTCGACACTCGATAATACAGTGTCAACCCGACACAACTATCGACGACCTCCTCAAGGACACGATAGAAAGACTACACAACGCCAAACAAGATCACAAAGGCTCGCACACCAGCTGCTCAGTAACCAATCTCAATCAGGTCAGGGTTCGAACTATCGCAATTCCTCGACACGAAGTCGGATCAGGTTGTCGACCTTTCAAACTCGCAATTCATCGACACTAAGTCGGATCAGGCTGTCGACCTTTAGAACTCGCAATTCATCGACACTAAGTCGGATCAGGCTGTCGACCTTTAGGACTCGCAATTCATCGACACTAAGTCGGATCAGGATGTCGACCTTTAGAACTCCCCACCCCAGGTAACCACAATCACAATCACAAGCAAGTTAAATCACACAGGCACTCAAGGCCACTCAAGACACCTCAACAGTCAAGACTCGGGTTCAACAACCCCACGGGCACTCACTGCCACTCAAGACACCTCAACAGTCAAGACTCGGGTTCAACAACCCCACGGGCACTCACTGCCACTCGAGACACACCAACAGTCAAGACTCGGGTTCAACAACCCCACATGCACTCATTTCCACTCCAGATACCAAATTAAATACACAGGCTCTCATGGCCACCCAAGACACCAACAATTAAAATACGGGCTCTCAAGGCCACCCAACTCAACAATAATTAACACGGGCTCTCAAGGCCACCCAAACTCAACAATAAATAATACGGGCTCTCAAGGCCACCCAACTCAACAGTAAATAATACGGGCTCTCAAGGCCACCCAAACTCAACAATAAATAATACGGGCTCTCAAGGCCACCCAACTCAACAGTAAATAATACGGGCTCTCAAGGCCACCCAACTCAACAGTAAATAATACGGGCTCTCAAGGCCACCCAAACTCAACAACAAATAACGCACAACAACCTCCGGCATACTCGATGCCTCCAACAGTCCTAAGATCACTAGTTTCACAAACAACCTCCGGGCATGGTCATATGCCTCCAGTAATTCAATTATCGCTAAATTCTCTGTTCCTACGACACTACTAAGTGTCACATGCTTTTCTCTTAAACGCTACAATCCCGTATCATGCTTTTCTAATATTTAAATAAATCTACTCAACCCACGACACCCCGGTGTCACATGCAATTCTACTATTAACTTTCCCTAATCAGGGCCGAGATCCGGCTACTTTTCCCTACCTCGTATATAAATCCAAAAGCGCTCCAACAACACCCGAAGTACACCCAGTCACTCTCCGAGCTTCCCTTTGCCTCGGTCCGTAACACGATCTAACAGAACACAAAATCAAAGTACCTTTAAACTAGTACGAATAAACCGAAAATTAATATACTTAACGCCCAAACGTAACCCCAACAATGCCGATCATTCCCAAACTTCCCCATTACTCGATATTGCCGATAAAGGACCCGTAAGGGCCAGATTCGCCCGATATGGCGAATCTGCCCGGTTTTGGTTAATTGCCTTCCGGGGCTCCAAAAGCCCCCGTTTTCGTTTCTACGGTCTTAGAATATTTCAAGGAACCCAACGCACTTGACGGAATTGAATTCCGACTTCTAAGTCAATTAATTAACGTTTAAAGTTTCCAAAACCCGTTAATTACAACTTCTCCAATTTAATTCCAAATTTCGATTCGATTTAAGATAAAAGACCCGGGGAACGTTTTAAACCACCAGAACATTAAAACCCGAGCAACCGAGCACGTGGGCCCCACCCAAGAGGCTTGGCCGAGACCCTAGGGTTTGAGGGGAGGGGCTCGGCCACCATGTGGTGGCTGCTGCCAGCTCCGGCCAGCCACCACATGGCCGGCCACCACCCACGGTGGCCGGAGCTCCTCCCGAGCCTTCGGTCACCGGAAAACGTGCCATCACACCCCCAAACACCTCTAAAACGTCTCCAACACCTCCAAAACGTCTCCAACTATCCCCCAAACTCACTACAACCCTAACCCTTAGTTTATAACCAAACCCTAGCGTTCAAGAAAATAATCGAAATGACGATCGGTTTAGTACTTACTCGAGAGGAAGACGAGGGGAAGAGATTTGCTCTTTGCTTTGAATCGATCCAAAGGTTGAATAATTCCCAAACCCTAGCTTTCTATTCTTCTCTCTTCTTCTCCTTCTTCTTCTCTCTCTAACTCTCTTCTTCTCTCTTACAACTAACTCAATTAAAACTCTTTTTTTTCTTTTAAAACCCAAGTTTCGGCCACCCCTTCTCCTCCATTCATTTTCCCCCCAAAACTAACACCACCACTAATTGGACAAGTGGCAAGGTGGCCCCCACACCTTTTGAAAAATATCTAGTTGATATTTTCCAATCAGTTTCGCGAAAATCGGACGTTTCGGGCCCCGAACGGGCACTTTTTCCAAGAAATTACGAAACTTGGCGGGCTACAAGGAAACGGCTCAACTAAGACCGCTGAGACGACGGCTAAGCTTTTTGGATCCAAAACGGTCCTCGAATGGACCCAAACGTCGTTCGGTTGACTTTTCCAACGAAAAGTCAACATTTCCCAAATTGATCAGAAAGTTGCCCTGAGTCCCCTGGAACTCATTTTGGTCGATAACGGGGTCAACTTAAGTCTTGTATGACCCTCGGGGTCAATTTAGGTTAAGTTACGTGTCTGTCTTAAAATTTTTAAATTTTCCTGTTTGACGTTGACCAGAAGTGGTTATTACAATAACGACCCAACTCTACCCACCTAGTTGACGTACGGTCCGAGGTTTTGAAAAATAATTTCAAAATGAAACCAGGCTCTGATACCAAATTGTCACGCCCCAAATCCGGTTCTGACCGGACTCGAGACGTGAACTTAAAACGATAATAAATAAACAATTTTAAATGAATAGGGTTTAAAGTAATAATAAATTGTAACCACAATCCGGTAAAAGATTCAACAGCTCCTAAATCCAGAGTTAAGGTTTAATTCAAAATCACAGTACGTCTCTAGACAAGCTAGCCTAGGACCCTCGTTAGCTCCCAAGCATCGAGCATCCAGCTAGTACAGATCTCGCTCAAGACCTGAAACACAACAAAGTAAGGGGGTGAGCTTTCACTCAGTAGGAAAAGTAGTTAAGGTTCTGAACCTCAATTCATCTCCACGAGTAACCGTCCAATTAGGGCATACCAGTAAGCATAACAATTAAAGTCAAATTAAATAATTACTCCAAGACAATGCTTGACCTTCACTCAGGCACAACCCGTAAATCAAACTCACAATGAACCGAACACATACACTCTTCTCAACTTGCTCTTGACACTCATCACCTAACAATTCTCAATGGACAACGCCTACGGTTATCTCGCAACCGATCACACGTGCGAACTCGCACGGCAACACAGAAACCAGGTATAACAGCACCTCGAGTCACCAAGCACTCTCACACGACCAAACTCACACTTAAAACAACGCACAAAGCCAATCAACATGCACATCACACACAACAGAACCACCCATAACCTAGTACAACCATTTCCAACATCTCCGACTATCACAGTCCGTTCCATTTATGTCGTACCGGAACACGAAGCCTCGGTCCCGACACCTAATTACCGACCACTTTCACAAAGTCATAAACATACTTAGAAAAAACGCACATGCCAACCAACATGTATAAAGCACACAGCGAGACACACACAGATAACGTACAACAGTTTCCAACGTCATTGAATGCACACAACCACTTATATCGTACTGGACCACACAACATCAGTCCCGATATCTTCCCCTCATTGAGACTGGGGTAAAATCCTCAACCGGAAATCCCTCAGTCCGATGTCTTCCGAGCACACAGACCCGGGCCTTACTCAACATACGTACTGGACTGGCACACACCTCGGTCGAACATCGTCCCGGACTACGAGTCATCGGGGTACTGATCACGCCATCCTTGGCCTTGATACACTACACCGGAACCATCCCTCGGTGTAAGTACCATTCCGGTTACGCCTTCTCTTGGAACACACAATAAGGGTATAACACGCAGCACAAAGCCATAGCTAGTCTCGGTATATCAACCGGACCAGCTCAACATAACACACAAACCGGTCTATCACTCACCCGGTCATATCACAACCAAGGTTTCACGTTACAACAAACATGGCACACTTTCCCACACACAGTCACAACATACAACACCGAGTATAATCTTATTTAGACTCTCACACAGCGGTTATAACACACAACACGCAACCCTAAGTCTCGACATGACCCATTTACCAGCACGACAATTTCCCAAATATTGAAAGCAGGTAATCTACTGAATCACATCCTACAAGTTACTAAGACTCGTCCGGTTATTCAATAATCGAAAGCGGCTACTCTAGTGAATCACATCCTATATGTCAACTAGGACCTTTCCGGTTATTATTATTCCCTACTCATGCATGCTAGTAACTTTCCGTAATTAAAGCGGTATTCGCTACTTTCCCTACCTAAAGACGATCGCAACAACTGCGTTTCCTACCTGCTGACGTCCGGACCTATCTCCGGTCTTCTCGGCCGAAGTCCAAGTCTGGGTTTAACAGGTAAAATGTCCAATTACTCCCAGTAGTCCAAAAGTCCTCTGATTTGTCCATTTAGTCCTTTTAAATAACCACTTTTAAATTAATCAAATTAATTAATTTGTTTATTAAATTTGTCCGACCCGGATCCGAGAACCAGACCCGCATCCGACCCGGTCCAGAAACCAGACCCGACCGGACCCAAAACCGACCCGGACCAGGCTCTAGACCCGACCCAGACCCGGTCCAGAACCGAGTCAGACCTGGTCCAGAGATTTGGGCCTGGCGCAAGCCCACCTGGATCTGGCCCGAGGCTCGAGTCCCGTCCCAAGACCGTCCGGCCCAAAGCTCCTCCTGGCCCAAGGCCCGTTTTGGCTCGGTCTGAGCTGGAGACGACTCCGGCGATGCCAGGGTTGCTCCAACCGCCGTCGACGAAGTCAGGAACGCTCGAAGGGGAGAAACGAGGGCGGAGAAGGGCGTCAGGATCACGGCGAGGCCGTGGCCGTGGCGGAGGTGGCTCGAGAGCGACCCAACCTTCGCTCCCGTCTCAGATCTGACGAGCACGAGGTTCGCCGACGATGGTTCGGGCTGAATCCGCTCGAATCGAGCTCGGGAAGACGCGTTTTCTGTCGAGGCGAGGTCGGGGAAGAAGGAAAAGGGAGAGAGAAGGACAAACCCTCGTCGTTCCTCTGTCGCCGTCACTGATTCGAGCTCGGGTGTCGAACCAGAGAGGGTTTCTCCGGCGAAGCGTCTCGAATCCGTGCGTGGGTGGTTCGGTTGGTACTCAGAAGGGAAGAAGAGGCGAGGTGTGGTGATGGCGATGACGAGGTCGTGAGAGAGATGAGGAGAGGGAGAGGAGGAAGGATCGAGAGCGAAGGAGAAGGAGGCGGCTGCGATTCTGCCTCGGGACGCGTGCACGCGCGAGGAAGAAGAAAGGGATGGGCGCTAGGGTTGGGCCTCACATGGATTTGGGCTCGGGCACGCGTGGGTGGGCTTGGGCTCGGTCTTCTGATTGGGCCAAAGTCTGGCCCAGGTCCCAGCCCAGTCCAAGTCCCTCTCTTCCCTTTTTTTTATTTTCTTTTTAAAAAGCACTCGTTCCAAATTTTCGACCCGTTTTCCAACCACGACGTTCCAAAGAATAAATTTTAATTATTTAATTATTTTAAACTAGGGCGGTCTTTACACAACCAACGGAATTCTCTACAGACGCGTCAATAGAGGCCACAAAAATTGCTCATGCTTCACCGACAACTCCGGTCACAACGGATTCTTCTCAGGCTATGTTCGACCAAACCGTTGCTGCTCTTGGTTACTCGGCAACGACGACTACTGTCCCAGCTGACATTTGGGACAGACTTGATGCCACTGTTCTCCAGTGGATCTACAGTACGATTTCTGGTGATTTATTGCAGACTATTATTGTTCCCGACAGTACAGTTGCACGAGCATGGAACGCTCTACGGCTCATTTTTCAAGATAATAGGCCCTCCCGTGCCGTTTATCTTGAACACCAGTTTTCTTCCACAAAATTGGATGATTTTTCAAATATCTCGAGTTTTTGCCAAGAACTCAAGACTATTGCCGACCAATTGTCTGATATGGGAGCCCTCGTGTCTAACAACCATCTTGTCCTTCAAATGGTTGCGGGGATCTCCGAGGCCTATGACAATGTGTCCACTCTCATCCAGCAGAGCGACCCTCTCCGCCCGTTTTATGAAGCCCGTTCAAACTGATTTTGGAAGAGACTCGGAAGTTCAAACAAGCAGGTTCGGGTGCTCTCACTTCCAACTCTTCTCTATATGCGAACCATGCTAATCCATCCCCTAAGGATGGCAATGATAGGCAGTCATCTCAGGGTGCTCCTCGTGGCCGAGGTTCTGCTCGGACTCGGCAACCGTCCAGAGCAAATCGTAAAGGACGTCATGCTCCACGACCCACTTCTCAGCCTGGGTTTCTTACTAGGACGAACTGGTCACCTCAGCAGCCTGTTTGGAACGGGCATCAACAAATCTGGACAGGCCAATAGTCTGCGCCATGGGCCGGCCCGTATGGGTCTGGGCTGATCAATAACAGCCTCCTTCGTGTCCTTACCCGACTGCGCCAGGTCAGTGGGTGCGCGCGCCACAGAATCAGCAAGGAGTTTTGGGCTCCAGGACCTCAAACTCTCCACAGGCCCATGTAGTTGTTCCAACGGACATCTTCGCTGCTATGGCCAATTTATCTACGCAGCAACCTTTCGATTCCACCTGGTACATGGACAACGGTGCTTCCTCCCACACGACAGCTAACTCAGGTACCCTTAGTTCTTATATTAAATCGGACATTAATCGCTCTATTATTGTTGGTAATGGACATCAAATCCCGATTTTCGGTTTTCGTAGAGCATCCATCTTTCCACTCACCCTCATTATACCTAACATGATGTTTTACATGCACCTAAGATTGTGAAAAACCTGGTTTCTGTACGTAAGTTTGTCAAAGATAACAATGTCTCGATTTAATTTGACCCTATTGGTTTTTGTGTGAAGGATTTTCGGACGGGTATCTGGTTTTGAGATGCAATAGCACGGGAGATTTATACCCTGTCACTTCCACTGTTTCCCCTAGTTCGTCATTTCATTCTTCTGCTTTTGTTACATTGTCTCCAGAAGTTTGGCGTTCTCGGTTAGGTCACCCGGGTGCTCCGGTTTTTGATTTACTTCGTCGTTCAAAATTAATTTCTTGTACTACGAACAAATTGGATACTATTTGTCATTCATGGGTGTTTGGGAAACATGTTCGATTACCTTTGCAGTCTTCTTTATCTATTACTTATGCTCCCTTTGACATTGTGGACTTCTCCGGTTTTGAGTTCCTCGGGACATAAATATTACTTGGTCTTGCTTGACGATTATACTAATTTTGTTTGGACATTTCCAATAAGCCAAAAATCTCAAGTATTTCAATTGTTCAAATCTTTCAGTATATTTGTCACCACTGAATTTGGCTATAATATCAAGAGTTTTCACTGCGACAATGGAAAGGAATTTGACAACACCCCATTTCACAAGTTCTGTGAGTCTTCAGGGTTGGTGTTTCGTTTCTCGTGTTCGCATACCTCGTCTCAGAACGGTCGTGCCGAACGCAAAATCCGGAGTTTGAATAATATGGTTCATACTCTTCTTCTTCATGCGTCTATCCCACCTTCGTTTTGGCATCATGCTTTGTCTATGTCTACATATCTATCTAATATTCTTCCTTCTAAGTTGCTTAATTATTCGTCTCCCACTTTGTCTCTATATAAACGTACTCCATCATATTCTCATCTTCGTACGTTTGGATGTCTATGTTTTCCTTTGTTTCCCTCTACATCTATCAACAAATTGCAGGCTCGTTCTACGCCGTGTGTTTTCTTCGGATATCCTCCAAACTATAGGGGTTATAAATGCTTTGACTTGAAAGCTAACAAATTCATTATTTCGATGCATGTTGTTTTTGATGAATCGATTTTTCCTTTCTCATCCTCATTTTCCCCATCCTCCCCTACTTATGAATTTTTAATTGACTTCATCTCACCTGCAGCTGATGCCCAAGTTTTTTTCCAATTACAGAGCCCACCATCTCCTCTCCCATATGGCCCGGCCCTGTATCCTCTGCTGCCCCATCGCAGGCCTCTCATACATCTCCCACTAGCCCAGACGAGCCCACTTCTCATACATCTCCTACCGGCCCAGACAAGCCCACCTCGCAGCCCGCTTCTCCAGCCCAGCTTTGCCACTCGCCTTTCCCTGATCCGGTTCTCCCTGGCCCGTCAGCCTCCACCGGACCAGCCCATTCCACCGCTTAACCACATCCCATGATAACCCGCAGCTGGTCTGACATCACAAAACCAAAGGTGCGATTTACCCTATCCACTACCGCCACTCCGTCCCCAATACCTCGTAATCCTAAGCATGCTCTCTTTGACCCGAACTGGAAACTAGCAATGAATGATGAGTTTAATGCTCTGATTAAAAATAAGACTTGGATTCTGGTTCCTCGTCCTGTGGGGGTAAACATTATTCGGTCTATGTGTATTTTTCGCCACAAAACTCGTTCTGACGGTTCTTTTGAGCGTTATAAGGCTCATCTTGTTGGTGATGGCAGTCTCAACAGGTTGACATTGATTGCGGGAAAACTTTCAGTCCAGTGGTTAAACCATCTACTAGCGTACAGTGCTCAGTATTGCTGTGTCTCGATCTTGGTCCGTTCATCAGGTTGACGTCAAGAATGCATTCTTACATGGTCATCTTAGTGAGACGGTCTACATGCATCAACCACTCGGGTTCTGGAGCTCCACTTATCCTAACCATGTTTTCTTATTGCACTGATCTCTATACGAACTCAAGCAGGCTCCTCGGCGTGGTATCAACGGTTCACAGACTTTGTCTCTTCTATTGGCTTCTCTCATAGTAGGTCTGATCACTCGTTATTCATTTATCATCATGGAAAGGATACAACTTATTTACTGCTCTATGTGGATGACATAATTCTTGCTTCCTCAAGTGACGTGCTCAGACTCTCCATTATGTCTCATCTTAGCTCGGAGTTCGCTATGAAGGATTTGGGTCCTCTATCCTATTTTTTTGGGATCGTCGTTACACGTCATTCCGGGGGCATGTTTCTCTCTCAACAAAACTATGCCACAAACATCATTTCTCATACCGGTATGACGTCCTGCTCTTCCTCGGCCACCCCGGTTGACACCCAGGGCAAACTCAGTGCCTCTGATAGTTCTCTGTTTGAGAACCCCACGCTTTACCGTAGTCTTGCGGGGGTGCTCCAGTATCTCACATTCACCAAACCTGATATTTCGTATGCGGTCCAACATATATGCCTTCATATGCATGATCCGCGAGTCAGCCACATGGGTGCTCTTATGCAGATAATCTGTTATCTTCAGGGGACTCGTCATCTTGGTCTCCATATGTACTCCTCGCCCATGTCTGGTCTCGTTGCTCATACTGATGCTGACTGGGCCGGTTGTCCAGACACGAGACGCTCCACATCCAGTTTATGTGTGTTTTTGGGTGACAACCTCATTTCTTGGTCCTCGAAGCGCCAACCGACTTTATCTCAATCCGGTATTGAGGCAGAATATCGTGGTGTTGCCAATGTGGTTTCGAAAGCTTGTTGGATTCGTAATCTTCTTCTTGAGCTCCACTGTCCGGTTTCCCGAGCTACTCTCGTCTACTGTGATAACATCAATACAATTTATCTATCCAGTAATCCGGTCCAGCACCAGCGCACCAAACACATTGAGTTGTACATTCATTTTGTTCGAGAAAGGGTTGCCAAGGGTCACGTTCGGGTTCTCCACGTTCCTTTCGATCACATATTGCGGACGTCTTCACCAAGGGCTTGCCCCGTATTCTCTTCATCGAGTTTTGGACCAGCCTAAACATCCAGGAACCTCCCGTTCAGATTGCATGGGCGTGTTAGAAATAGGATCCCTTGTACATAGAGCTTGAATTATAACAAACTCTTGGATAGATTGGATAGAGTATATAGTTTGAATCCTTTTGAATTCCCTGTATATATATATTGATTAACGCAAATCAATAATACATCAAGGATTAAACCATCTTACAAAATTAAACCTGTTTGAAAAAATGTTTTTTTTTTCTTCAAGTAGTTCTTGGCCGTATTCATCTTTTAGAGCCCTAAAAAATAGACTAGAACACATGCCTCTTCTTCTCATATGCTTTCAAATAAGTAAGATAGAGGTTGAATATATAAAGGAATTTACTGTTGAGGAAGACCGACATCTCAACTCTCTTTTAATTGATTATTTCAGGTACCTAAAGAACAAGGCTATAATGCTTCGATTACAAAATTATCTTTAACTTAAACTTGATAGAAATAGAGAACTTGTTTTAGTCTATAGGATTATTGTCTATATTGTAGGATTGAGTACCTCTTAATTGAGATTTTATAATTGTTTCTGCAGAATGCAAATGACAATCAAATGTCATTACGATTGAAGTATTTGATCTTGTACGTAGTGTTAGTGGGATATAACATTTCCAACTTAGCTAATTATCAGTTTTAGTTAAAGTTCAAGTATTTGTTCTTTAATAAACAAAGATTTTGTAAATACACAAAATTAAAGTTCATTTATTACATTTGATTTTTTGAATCCAATCTTTAACCAGAATGTGTGTTTTTTTGTCAGAGGTGTGCTTGGCTTGTACAAATACATCTTGACAATCTCTCATCCTGTCACGCCCCAAATTCAGTAGAACCGAACCCGGAACGCGAACGGTGAACAATAAAACCATTTTCAGACCTTTTAAATAAATCGCTTAAAATCACCATTTAGTTAATCAAAATAATAATTTACAACTCAAAAGCACGTCCAAAACAAGTGGACAAAAGACAAGGCGTACGTCGCTAAACTCAAAAGGAAACCCGGACTCCCGCTCCCAGCGCTTCAAGCTTCGAGAGCTCACCTAGTCCGTCCCGCGACCAGTACCTGTAGGAAAAGCAGCTAGGGGTGAGCGTTCGCTCACTACCACAGATACCAGACTGACTACGGCATACTAGCAGACAATGCCGGGAACACCAACAACAAACCAAACACCGGGTGCTACCATCCCCAACTCAAGTAACCCGACTAACACACAAACTATTACCTTCCCCGACCGAATCAATACCCGGACACGCAATGTAGACCTGACACAACAGTTACGAACTCAACCCAAAGACTCAAAAGATAACCACACAACACCCAAGATCACAAAGGATCGCACACCAACCACGATCACAAAGGATCGCACTCCAGCTGCTCAGTACCGGTTGCTAACCAGATGGGCTTGAGCCTGCCCCACACAACTTCCCCTGGTCTCTGTCGGGCCAGGCGGTCGACCTGTTAGCGATATATACAGAGCTACTTTTCCGATAGCTAATCGGGAGGGGAGCAACCCTCCATCGCCGAAGAATGCACAAATTTACCGGTGGATAAACCGGAAGGCGAGCCAACCCCCACGACACGTGGCCACAAGACCCCTTTCTTGTCAGGTAGGCCCCCAACCTCGTCTGAACAATGCACATGCGCGCGACCACGAGACCCCTTTCTTGTCAAGCGGGCCCCCAACCTCGGGCAGAGACAGTCCACAAGCAAAGTTCAACAAACAACAACAACACATGTTCAACAACCCCACGAGCACTCATGGCCACCCAAGACACCAACAGTAAAACACGGTTTCAACAACCCCACGGGCACTCATGGCCACCCATGACACACCAACAGTAAAATACGGGTTCAACAACCCCACAAGCACTCATGGCCACCCAAGACACACCAACAGTAAAATACGGGTTCAACAACCCCACGAGCACTCATGGCCACCCAAGACACACCAACAGTAAAATACGGGTTCAACAACCCCATGGGCACTCATGGCCACCCAAGACACACCAATAGTAAAATACGGGCTCAACAACCCCGCGGGCACTCATGGCCACCCAAGACACACCAACAGTAAAATACAGGTTCAACAACCCCACGGGCACTCATGGCCACCCAATAAACACAAACGATACAATCAACCTCCGGGCATAACCAAATGCCTCTAGTAATTCTAATATCAATAAGTTCACTGTTCCTACGACACTACTAAGTGTCACATGCATTTCTATTGTTCGATACGTTCTCTTATCATACGACACCACCCGGTGTCTCCTGCCTTTCTGTTGTTCGATAAACTTACTTAACCCACGACACCCAAGTGTCACATGCATTTCTACTGTTAACTTTCCCTAGTCAGGGCCGAGATCCGACTACTTTTCCCTACCTCGTATGCTTTCCAAAAAGCTCACAACCAAGCTCCGGCGTGCTCACAATCACTCGCCTAGCTTTCCCTTTCCTCTGTCGGTGGCACGATCTAATAAGAACACAATTTAAAACACTTTTAAGTTCGCAAGTATAAACTGAATTTTAACACACTCGAACTGTTTCCCTAAAATTAACAACACCAAAAAATATTCTCAACAATAAGCATGTGAAGGTACAATGAAATATGCTGCTCCTCTCCTCTCCTTTTCATCCTTCTGCTCTACACTGATCTCTTTGTATGGAGATTACTGTAAAGTACAGACTCTATAACCAGAGAAAAAAAGGATGTCAAGAGGAAACCTGTTTCGGTTCTGGCGAAGAGGAAACTTGTTTCGGTTCCGGCGAAGCAGTCTGATGGAAACCCGGTTCCAGAGTCAGTCAATTGCAGCCCCGACCAGGAGGTTACAAAGGCTACAACTACTGTTTCGGCAGTCTCACCGGTACCAAAACACAGAGTTTCCCCAAAAATCAAAGATTCACAAGGTGTAGAGGTTCTCTCAAATCAGATTTTTGTATGTAATATCCCGGAAACCTCAGTAACCTGGTTGAAGAACTTCTTTGGTACTTACGGTGAAATTCTGACATGTTCCGTTCCTCGCCGGCCAAATAGAGGAAGACGCTACTTCGGGTTCGTCACCTTCTCCGACAAATCAGCAGCGTCCCAAGCAGTGGAGAGTTTGAACGGATTTAAAGTTAATGGTTACCAGCTTTTAGTGGCATTGGCTCGGCCTCCATCTCATCGGATTCGTCCAATTTCTGGTGCGACTCCGGCCTCCAATCCGGCACCAGCAGGTTCTCAAGTTCAGAGCACTGTTCTGGCTTCCAAGCCAGTAGGTTCTCAGAATGAAACTGACCTTCAGGTGGTGGAATTCAAGGGACGTAGTGACCCTTCGTGCTCGCCGGTGGCCCGTTCGCCGGTGGGTTGTTCGCCGGCGATGTCCTCAGGAAAAGGTCTATCAGAATCGTGGATTGATTCTCGATCTTTGATTCAGACCGAAGATCACGGATGGAAATCACCAGATTCGAGTGTAAAATCCGCTCGGCGAATCTGCCCGGGTTTTGAAAACGCCCTTCAGGGGTCCAAAAATTCCCTTTTTCGTTTCTACGGTCTTAGAATAATTCAAGGGTTCCAACGCAATCGACAGAATCAATTTCCGACTTCCGAGCAATTTAATTCGCGTTTAAAGTTTTTTTTTTGATAAGCGAAAATTTATTAGGCAAATGTTCTATAAGAACTATAGAACAAAGCAAGAAAAGATCCAAAGAGACCTCTTCCTCAGACTATTACAACTACTAAAAGTACAAAAAACAGAAACAAGACACAACGTAAACAAATCTCCTGCCTACTTCCTATCCGGGTTAAGACAAGTAAACCGGTTAGAAACCGAAACAGGGATTAGGGCTTGATCTGGAGTCGGTTCCAAGTAAATCTCGACCTGACTATGATCAGAGTTCTTGTACTTATCAAGTGTCAAAGAACAAAGATCAACAGCCTTTCTACAAACTTTCGAACTATAATTCCAGGTGCCCGAGCTATCTTTTTTGGCAATGTCCACAGTGAAACGTCCCAATTTATCCCCTTTATCAGCGGAAGTCCTGGCTCTTGTCCGATAAACAACAACTGGTTGCAAAGCCACCTTCGACTGACCCTTCTTTGGGCGTCCACATCTCTTTGGTTCAACCCTAGAGATCGGTTTTGCTAAGGCTTCCTTCCAAGGACTACCTTGAAATCCGACTTCCAAGACCGGATCACTAACCCGAGGTTCCAAAACTGAGCCCATTGTCGGATCCAAATCTTTCCCAAGTCGGTTAAAAATACCAGCCAAACTCGGGTCCTCGCGGACCACCATCTGGAACTTATCGTAAGTACTCCCAGGTGATCTTTGAATAGAGCCCAACTCAAACTGATCTAAATCTGCCTGGTCCAGGCCCGGCCCGACCTGACAGTCCATGCCCAAGTCTGTCTTCTCCCCGAAACCAGTAACAGGCCCAATTGTTTCACCAGCTGGTTGGACTTGACATGAGCCCATCTCCTGACCTGAGGGCGTGACTGAAGACAATACGACGTCGCAACGGTCTTCGTTCTCGCGAGACAATCCCGGACGATCCGTCGCAATCACCGATGCCATTACATCTCGAAGGGGATCCATACCTAAATCAACAAGATTTTCCCGATGATTTTGGGGGATTTGAAAATCGAAACTTGAAACAAAATCGCGAGATCCCGGAGAAACAGAACAGGGGACTTCGTCGGCCGGAACAACGGCAGACGGTTGACTGACTGAAAAAACCTGTCCCAGAGTTGCACCTGATCGTTTCAGTTGACCATCCTTCAAGACATCCCTTACAACACCAGTCGGACGAAGCTGCAAGAGCATCTCCCGAAGTGCTCTGTTCTGCTCTTCCAATCCAATCGACGGAGCTCTAGGACGAGCCAGAGCAACGAAGAGGACATAACCGTTCACTTTGAACCCATTGTGGCTCTCTACGGATTGAGACGCTGCAGACGAAGTCGAAAACGTAACGAATCCAAAATACTTCCCTCCTCTGTTTGCACGTCTCAAAACAGAGCAAGATGTGATTGATCCAAACGTTCCGAACACATTGCGTACCCAATC
The DNA here is from genome assembly GCA_963921825.1 of Erodium maritimum. Classification (NCBI taxonomy): domain Eukaryota; kingdom Viridiplantae; phylum Streptophyta; class Magnoliopsida; order Geraniales; family Geraniaceae; genus Erodium; species Erodium maritimum. The sequence goes on from OY997588.1 coordinate 37,656,967, forward strand.
TTCCGAGGATCCATATGGAAGATTACAAATAAAAATCTACCTTGAACAGACCTGGATTTGGCTCGACAATGGCTGAGGATCTACTGAACCCGGCTGCTCCGAACCTTGTTTCTCACTGTGCCCACCTGTATTGCCGGGCTTAGGTATACCTGGTTTCAACGCCTGGGCTTCATTAGAAGAGCGAGACGTGGGTACCTCCTTCACCACTGGTGTCTGTGTCACCTGACTTGCAGCAGTAAACAGAGGAGCCTCCTTCCTTTTCCCTTTGGAATTTTGTGCCGCCGCTTTTGTGGTCTTGGGCACACCTTCGCGCATACTTCTCCCGGTGGCGTTGGCAACCTCAGAACAAATCAAAAGGTATTCACGGTACGCAATCAAAAATCCAGAGCAGAAAGTTGGGAAAGAGAGAAATGGAACCGGAACCATCTCGCGTTTAAAGTTTCTAAACCCGTCATTTACAACTTTTACAATTTAATTCCAAAATTCGTTCCGGGTGTGGATTAACGACTTGGGCAACGTCCTAAACCACCCGAACACTAAAACCCGAGACCCGGGCAAATGGGCTCCACACGGCCACAATGGGAAAATTTCCTTTTCGCCCCAAAACGTTACTAACGAACCCCAAACTCAACCATTCATCTTTAAACCAATCTTAAACAAAACCCAACCTTAATCAAACCGTTTAAACTCAAACCCTAAATTTCAAACGTACTAAAACGAGAAAAATTTGGGTTCTCACCGTAGGGAATGACGAGGGGAGTTCGAATCTTCAATCGTTGAGTCGATCAGTCGGTCGGATCGTCGGGAAATCACCAAAAAACAAACCTTCCTCTTCCTCTCTCTCCTTCCCTTTCTCTCTCTTATTTTCTCTATCTTCTACCTCTCCTTTTCTGTTAAATGGCCGAGACATGCAAACCCATTCTCTTTTTATTTTGTTTTAAACACACAACTACCCTTTATTTACAAAACTACCACTCCTTTCCTTTTCTTTATTTTTTAAACCAACCACCAAATGTGTGACAAGTGTCAAGTGGGTCCCACTCCTTAGAAAAATATCTTTGTAGATATTTTTCTGTCAAATTCGCGAAATTCGGCCTTCTCGGGCCCCGAACGGGTCCATTTTCCAAGAAATTACGAAACTTCACGGGCTACAAGGAAATGGCTCAACTAAGACCTCTGTAACGAAGGCTAAGCTTTTTTGATCCAAAACGAGCCTCGAACGGACCAAAACGTCGCTCGGTTGACTTTTCCAGCAAAAAGTCAACCTTTCCCAAATCGGTCAGAAAGTTGCCTTGAGTCCCCTAGAACTCACTTTGGTAGATATCGGTGTCAACTCAAGTCCGATATGACCTTCGGGGTCAAATTTAGGTTCATTTAAGTGTCTGTCCCAAAATTTTAAATTTTCGTGATTTTCGCCGATTTGACTGGCGTTGACCGGGAGTGGTTCTTACAATCTACCCCCCTTAAAGGAATTTCATCCGCGAGATTTAAAACAAACGTACCTCCGGAGTCGAACAGATCGGGGTACTTCGCGCGAACCTCGTTCTCGCGTTCCCAAGTCGACTCAGCCCCGTGGTGCCTCCACTACACCCGTACTGGGCGGATAATCTTGCCACGCAAGACCTGCTCCCGTGTGTCCATGATTCGAACCGGCTGCTCCTCATAGGAGGCATCGTTAGCCACCTCGATATCTGCCCACTCAATGATGTGGGAGGGGTCCGCATTGTACTGCCGCAACTGGGACACGTGGAAGACGTTATGAACTCTCCCAAGTTGCGGTAGTAACGCCAGACGATAGGCCACTGCTCCCACTCTGCCCAAGATCTCGAAAGGGCCGATGTATCGCGGGGCTAACTTGCCATCGCTGCGTGTGAACCGTACCAGTTCCTTCCTCGGGCTCACCTTTAGGAACACGAGGTCACCGACTGCGAACTCAAGAGGTCGACGCCGTCTGTCGGCGTAGCTCTTCTGTCGACTCTGTGCGGTCTTCAACCGCTCGCGTATCAGCGCGACCTTCTCTGTCGTCTCTCAGACAAGATCTGGCCCCAACAGACTCTTATCCCCCACCTCTGCCCAGCAAACTGGCGACCGACACGGCCTACCATACAACACTTCAAACGGTGCCATCCCAATACTGGACTTGAAGCTGTTGTTGTAGGCAAACTCGATCAACGGCAGGTGGGTTTCCCATGATCCCTTGAAGTCCAGCAAACATGCCCGCATCATGTCTTCCAAGATCTGAATAGTGCGCTCGGACTGACCGTCTGTCTGGGGATGGTTTGTACTGAGTAGAACCTCGGTCCCCAACGCGGCCTGCAGACTCGGCCAAAATCTGGACGTGAAACGAGGATCCCTGTCAGACACTATCGACACAGGGACCCCGTGGAGATGCACTATCTCCTGAATGTACATGCTGCTCAACTTGTCGACCGGATCAGTCATCCTCATGGCTAGGAAATGGGCCGACTTGGTTAACCGATCAACTACTACCCATACGGCGTCGTGTTCCTTCGGCGATCTCGGCAGTCCACTCACGAAGTCCATCGTGATATGCTCCCACTTCCACTGGCCAATCGGCAGTGGCTGCAATAATCCGACGGGACGCTGATGTTCGGCCTTCACCTGCTGACAGACGAGACACCTCGGTACAAATTACGCGACCGCTGTCCGCATCCCTCTCTACCAGAAGTGCCGCCGGATGTCACGATACATCTTGGTGCCACCAGGGTGCACTGTAAGACGCGAATGATGTGACTCTCGCAACACGTCGTCTCTACAATTGCCCGGCACGAATAACCCTCCTCGATACTGTAACCCCCAATCAGCACTGATTTCCCAGCCTACCACCTCGTCACCGCTGACGACCCTCTCTCGGATCTCTGACGTCTCGACGTCCTCCAACTGCACCTCCAAAACTCGGGAAAGTAGTGAGGGCTGAGCCACCAGTGAGCACATGGCCACGCCACTAGTAATCTGCTCTAGCTCAAGCCCGAACGTGCTCAGTTCCCCCATCATGTCCCACTCTCGGACTGATATGCTAGCAAGACTTGGAACCAACTTCCTACTCAAGGCATCGGGGACCACGTTCGCCTTACCCGAATGGTAGTGTAGCTCAAAGTCGTACTCCTCAAGTAGCTCCATCCATCGCCGCTGGCGCATGTTCAGGTCTCGTTGGGAAAAGATGTATTTGAGGCTCTTGTGATCCGAGAACACCTGAAATCCCTCGCCATACAGATAATACCGCCAGCCCTTTAGCGCGAAAACGACTGCTGCTAGCTCCAAGTCGTGGGTAGGATAGTTGCGCTCGTGTGTCTTCAACTGCCTGGAGCCATAAGCAACAACTCTACCCAACTGCATTAGTACACAGCCCAGTCCTTCCCCGGACGCGTCACAATAGACCTCATACCCGATCCCTCGCTCTAGCACTACCAATACTGGAGCGGTAGTCAGACGAGTCTTCAGCTCCGTGAACGCACGTTCACAATCCTCTGTCCACACAAACCCGACTCCCTTGCGCGTCAACAGAGTCATAGGCGCAGCTAGTCGCGCAAAGTCCTGGACGAACCGCCGATAATATCCTGCCAACCCCAAGAAGCTGCGGATCTCGAAGACACTCTTGGGCCGCGCCCACTTCGAAACCACATCGATCTTTGCCGGATCGACTAGTATACCGTCACGGGATACAATGTGACTGAGAAATTTCACCTCAGCGAGCCAAAACTCACACTTCTCCAGATTGGCATATAGCTGATGCGTGCGCAACAGGGTCAGAATAGTCCTCAGATGTCCCACATGTGCCACCTCGTTCTGCGAGTAGATCAAGATACCGTCTACGAACACCACCACAAACTGATCTAAGAACGGCCGGAAAATACTGTTCATCAGATCCATGAACGTTGTAGGTGCGTTCGTCAATCCAAACGGCATCACCAAGAACTCGTAATGCCCATACCGTGTCCCGAATGCAGTCTTTGCGACGTCCCCCTCTCGAACTCGCAACTGGTAATATCCGGATCGCAGATCAATCTTCGAGAAACAGGTCGACCCTCTCAACTGGTCTAACAAGTCGTCAATCCTCGGCATCGGGTATCGGTTCTTCACCGTAACCCGGTTCAGCTTCCTTTAATCTATACACATCCAAAGCTCTCCACTCTTCTTCTTCACGAAGAGTGCTGGTGTTCCCCACGGCGACACGCTCGGACGGATAAATCCCTTCTCCTGAAGCTCCTCGAGCTGACGCTTCAGCTCGGTCAACTCTGTCGACGCAAACCTGTAAAGCGCCATCGATATCGCTGCCGTTCCCGGCACCAGGTCAATCCCGAACTCCACCTCACGTTCTGGTGGCAACCCGCTCAACTCCTCAGGAAAGACCTCGGGGAACTCGCACACCACTCACGGTAACTCTCGGCTCTACACGACCGATACTTCCTCTACTGCGGACAACGCCGACAGGAGAACCCCGCTCTTGCTACCCAGCACACACGACACCTTTGTGTTGCCTGCTGATACTGTCACTCCTCGCCTATAGCAGTCGATATTGGCTCGGTACTTCGTCAGCCAATCCATTCCCAAGATCACGTCAAAGGTCGTCATTCCCAGCACGAGAAGGTCACCAGGGAAAGGAAAGTCTGCGACTCTAATTTCGCAGGCACGACAGACCCTAGTCAACAACACATCACCAACAACTGGGGTGTCCAGGCACAGTGGTGGACTCAAAGGCTCTAAACTCAGCCCCAACCTCTCAGCACAACTCAACGAAATAAACGAGTGCGACGCCCCGGTATCAAATAAGAATAACGCCCATAAATGATACAATAAACACGTACCCTGAATGGTCTCGCGGTAGGTAGTGGATCCTGTGGCCCGGGAGTCGGTAATTACGTACACTCTTCCCCGTGACACCTGCTGCCTCTGACCTGGCGCATTAACTACTGGATGTCCAGGCCTCTGCTGCTGTCTCGGAACTGGCGCGCTCGTGGACGGCTGCGAGAACCTCGACGGCTGACTCTAATACCGGCGAGACCGGGGTGACTGCACGGTGTGCGAAAACTACGATCGCTGCACCGACGTCTCCCCGCCCTGCTCAAGGCACGCCCTAGCTATGTGTCCAAACAAGCCGCACCGGTGGCATCTGGCACCGCCGCCCCTCGGTCCCTTACTCAGGTTTGTCTGTCTGACCGCTAGGGATGTCGCAGGCCCTCCTCCCATCGAACACTCTCGCTGGAAGTGGCCTGGCTGCCCGCAGGTAAAACATACCGGCCCCCTCTCTGCAACGACTGGCCCCACTGACGCCACCGACCCCATATGTCTCGCTCTGTCCTGCTGAGCCTGTGGCCGAAAGAACCCCGCAGTCCTCTGTCTCCTCGGATCTCGGGACTCGGACGACTCCGCAACACTAGTCGGCCGTTGTCGAACCTCACGGGTCCTCGCTGCCTCCCGGAGACCCTGCTCCACTGTCGCTGCAGTGTCTACGAGCTCTGAGTAATCCCGCAACCTCAGGGCGAGAACTGGATCCTGAATCGCCGGCCTAAGCCCCGCCTCGAAACGCTGGCAACAGTTCAACTCTGTCGCCACCATTTATGGTGCAAATCGGGTCAGGCCCGTGAATCTGGCCTCATACTCTACCACTGACGCCCCGTCCTGTTGCAGTTCCAGCAACTGCTGATGTCGGTCCATCCTGGCCGACTCGGGGACATACTGCGCAAGAAAGACCGTTTGGAAGATACTATAGTCGTGCCCGACTCTGTCCCGCACGCGCCCCCACCAGTGGTAGGCGCTGTCCCTCAGCTGATGAGCTGCAAAGGACACTCTGCTGCGACCATCCTCGATGCCTGACATGTCCAGGTCCCGAGTGACCTGCTCCAGCCATCTCTCGAATGTGGGTATGCCCAGCTTCAGAAAATCTAGCAGTGTCCGGGCCGTATGGCCTTCGGCCTGAACGGGCCTCGCTGGAACGGCTGTTGTCTCCTGAGCTGGCGATGCAGACTCTCTACTGGCGATGATCGCCACCAAGCTCTGTACCGTCCTGGTCAGCTCGTCCAGAGCGGTCGCAATGTGCGGGTCTGCGACCGGTGGGACGCTGGGCGTGCCCGTAGATGGTCCCGCGTCGCTCCTCATGTCCTCTCCGACAGGAGTACCCTGGGCTTCCGCGGACTCAGCGGGTTCGACGGTGGGCATCCGTCTTGGTACCCCAGCTGACCGTCCCCTCCTGCCACGAGTGGGTGCCCGTCCCCGCGTCATGGCTGATCGTCCTCTCCTGCCCCGAGCCATGTGGTCAGTATACTCTGCACGGATACACGCAAACGTTTAGTTTGCGGACTTAAACAACGACGACATGCTCAATATACTAGCGTTCACACGGTCTACGCCTATCTCTAGCGTACTCGTTACTAAAACGCCACACCGCTCACGCTATCAATACTTCGATACCAGAACACGTAAAGGAAAACTCAAAATGACCCGACGCAATCGTGAACGTCACTAAAAAGCAATACACAACTGCACACGACTCACAAACGAATCCAAGTCACCCAACCTCAATCACAAGCCGACAAGGCCAACCAGCAACAACACACGCCCACAGGGCCAACAAATTTAAAAAAGACACGCCCACAGGGCCAACCAATTTAAAACTTTCTCCCTTTCATTATAAAACCTCATTTCTTGACATCCTGTAGTTACAACCCGGTCCAGGCGTCCCCGAACTACGTTGTACCTATTTGATGTCAACACCGTCACGTTCAACTACAGGAGCGCTCCTGAGTCGAGTCGCGACAGCTTAAAAACGTTTCACGCAGCAACACACAATCAGTATGCCAGTAATAATAATACTGCACATACACACAATCACAAATAGGACTCAAGCCATTACGGGTCTACACACGGTTTCCGACTTGCGCAACCCATGCACGACGAGACTTTTAATGACTCGACTCTCCCCACCTAATTGACGTACAGTCCGAGGTGTGAAACCTCAAGCTCTGATACCAAAATGTCACGCCCCAAATTCAGTAGGACCGAACCCGGAACGCGAACGGTGAACAATAAAATCATTTTCAGTCCTTTTAAATAAATCGCTTAAAATCACCATTTAGTTAATCAAAATAATAATTTACAACTCAAAAGCACGTCCAAAACAAGTGGACAAAAGACAAGGCGTACGTCGCTATACTCAAAAGGAAACCCGGACTCCCGCTCCCAGCGCTTCAAGCTTCGAGAGCTCACCTAGTCCGTCCCGCGACCAGTACTTGTAGGAAAAGCAGCTAGGGGTGAGCGTTCGCTCACCACCACGGATACCAGACTGACTACGACATACTAGCAGACAATGCCGGGAACACCAACAACAAACCAAACACCGGGGGCTACCATCCCCAACTCAAGTAACCCGACTAACACACAAACTATTACCTTCCCCGACCGACTCTACCCGGACACGCAATGTAGACCCGATACAACGGTTACGACCTCAACCCAAAGACTCAAAAGATAACCACACAACACCCAAGATCACAAAGGATCGCACACCAACCAAGATCACAAAGGATCGCACTCCAGCTGGGCTTGAGCCTGCCCCACGCAACTTCCCCCGGTCTCTGTCGGGCCAAGCGATCGACCTGTTAGCGATATATACAGAGCTACTTTTCCGATAGCTAGTCGGGAGGGGAGCAACCCTCCATCGCCGAAGAATGCACAACTTTACCGGTGGTTAACCCGGAAGGCGAGCCAACCCCCACGACACATGGCCACAGGACCCCTTTCTTGTCAGGTGGGCCCCCAACCTCGTCTGAACAATGCACACGCGCGCGACCACGGGACCTCTTTCTTGTCAGGCGGGCCCCCAACCTCGGGCAGAGACAGTCCACAACCAAAGTTCAACAAACAACAACAACACAGGTTCAACAACCCCACGAGCACTCATGGCCACCCAAGACACCAACAATAAAACACGGTTTTAACAACCCCACGGGCACTGATGGCCACCCAAGACACACCATCAGTAAAATACGGGTTCAACAACCCCACGGGCACTCATAGCCACCCAAAACACACCAACAGTAAAATACGGGTTCAACAACCCCACGGGCACTCATGGCCACCCAAGACACACCAACAGTAAAATACGGGTTCAACAACCCCACGGGCACTCATGGCCACCCAATAAACACAAACGATACAATCAACCTCCGGGCATAACCAAATGCCTCCAGTAATTCTAATATCAATAAGTTCACTATTCCTACGACATTACTAAGTGTCACATGCATTTCTATTGTTCGATACGTTCTCGTATCATTAGTCACCACCCGGTGTCTCCTTCCTTTCTATTGTTCGATAAACTTACTTAACCCACGACACCCAAGTGTCACATGCATTTCTACTGTTAACTTTCCCTAGTCAGGGCCAAGATTCGGCTACTTTTCCCTACCTCGTATGCTTTCCCAAAAGCTCACAACCCAGCTCCGGCGTGCTCACAATCACTCGCCTAGCTTTCCCTTTCCTCTGTCGGTGGCACGATCTAATAAGAACACAATTTAAAACACTTTTAAGTTCACAGATATAAACTGAATTTTAGCACACTCGAACTGTTTCCCTAAAATTAACAACACCAAAAAATATTCTCAACAATAAGCATGTGAATGTACAATGAAATATGCTGCTCCTCTCCTCTCCTTTTCATCCTTCTGCTCTACGCTGATCTCTTTGTATGGAGATTACTGTAAAGTAGTTACGGACTCTACAACCAGAGCAAAAAAGGATGTCAAGAGGAAACCTGTTTCGGTTCCGGTGAAGAGGAAACCTGTTTCGGTTCCTGCGAAGCAGTCCGATGGAAACTCGGTTCCAGAGTCAGTCAATTGCAGCCCCGACCAGGAGGTTACAAAGGCTACAGCTACTGTTTCGGCAGTCTCACCGGTACCAAAACACAGAGTTTCCCCAAAAATCAAAGATTCACAAGGTGTAGAGGTTCTCTCAAATCAGATTTTTGTATGTAATATCCCGGAAACCTCAGTAACCTGGTTGAAGAACTTCTTTGGTACTTACGGTGAAATTCTGACCTGTTCCGTTCCTCGCCGACCAAATAGAGGAAGACGCTACTTCGGGTTCGTCACCTTCTCCGACAAATCAGCAGCGTCCCAAGCAGTGGAGAGTTTGAACGGATTTAAAGTTAATGGTTACCAGCTTTTAGTGGCATTGGCTCGGCCTCCATCTCATCGGATTCGTCCAATTTCTGGTGCGACTCCGGCCTCCAATCCGGCACCAGCAGGTTCTCAAGTTCAGAGCACTGTTCTGGCTTCCAAGCCAGTAGGTTCTCAGAATGAAACTGACCTTCAGGTGGTGGAATTCAAGGGACGTAGTGACCCTTCGTGCTCGCCGGTGGCCCGTTCGCCGGTGGGTTGTTCGCCGGCGATGTCCTCAGGAAAAGGTCTATCAGAATCGTGGATTGATTCTCGATCTTTGATTCAGACCGAAGATCACGGATGGAAATCACCAGATTCGAGTGTAAAATCGTGCGATCTTCTCTCCACATACTCGATTCGTTCTGATTCGGTAGAGATTGAAGGGATTCGCGATCCCCCTTCTGTTTCGGTCGCATCTGTAGAGACTGAAGGGATTTTTGTGCCTTGTTCAGGTCAGATTGACTCAAGCCCATTTGGTTTAAAAGAAAATGGGCTTTTGGAAGCTGATCCTGATATTTCTCTTGAGCCTTTAAATGTTGTCCAACCAATACAGCTAAAGAAGTCTGGGCTTGAGGACGGTGGGCCTGCATCTGGTCAATTTGTGCGAAATGGGCTTACCTTTGTCCGTCCTCTTGCATCATGTTCTGATTTGGTTAAGACTGTTCTCCCCAAGTCAGACTCTTGGGTTTCACCGGTTCCCCCCCTTTTGTCACGTTTCGATCACGACTTTCCAGTGTGGTCACCTGAATCAATTCAGAAGGTTAAAGGGAAAAGAAAGAAGAAACCTCACCAGCCTTTTCGGGTGACGACTCGCTCACTTTGTATGAGTGAAAACGAGAAGCTCGAGGCTCAACGTAAAAACGAGGCTTGGAGACACGTTGTCGCTACAGGGACTATGCTGCAGATAGAGTTCAAGGACGATGTTCCTCCTTCTATCGAATAGTATCTCTTTGTATTTGGCTGTTGTTCCCCGCTCTTCGTTTTTTTTTTCGCTTTTTTAGGAAGACCCTCTTACCGTTTGTGGTAGAGTTTCTTTTGCAGGTTGCTTGGGATAGCTTTTTTGCGGTCCTCAGGCTTTGTAATTCTCTTTATTTCAAAGCCTATCAATAAATCATCATTTATATAAAAAAAACACGTTATAGATAAGCTAGGGTTTAGAGTTTCTTTGGAAGAGACACACGACATATGTGAGAGAATGGAATAGATTCTCTCGCACATTATGGAAGAATACGATGGTTTATTGTTTTGTTCTTTACGATAGTTAAATTGTTTTTTCTTTCTTTTTCCTTTATTCGAGTTTATTTGCCCCAAAACAATTGGTTTATATAGCATTGGTAGGTATTTTTTTTTATCAGCAAAGACATAACTAATTCATTAACCTCTTCTGAGGTAGAAAGGGTTACAGATACAAAAAATGCAACCAAGCTAAAAGTTGCGTGAGAAAAGTAGAGTAGAGTCTGAGAATGCAAAGCAGATACAACAACCCAACTGAACTAAAACAAGTGACAACAAAAACCCCAAGCAAGTAAATGAAGAGCTTTCTCAAGAAGTTGTCGGTGAATGAAGCAGCAGCTGCAGAAAGTAAGTTTCAGAAGTGATTTGAAGCTCCAAATCAGCAAAGTCTTGTGTATTAGAAGTTGTGGTACCCTGTGAGTGAGATTGCTGCAAAGAATCAAGGGAGTTTCTTTCCCTAGAGTTTGTTGATGACTGAGAAATGGATGAGCTTGGGGATGTGTGTTGATGTTCAATAGATGAGAAGCTGCAAGTGAGGGGATTCTGCCAAAGTTTCAAAGCAAACAGAAAACAGACCGCCGATCCCCGTACCTTGTCACCACAATTCTTAATAGCGTATTCATACCTAAACCTTACATCATTCGATAAAATAATTATTTTTCAATCTACTAAAAATTCATCCAATATGGACCAAATTACATCATCTAATCTTGTTCCTTTTTACTTGCCTTAAAAGTACTACTTAGAGCCTTCTTTTCACTATTAGGTGTATTATGCATCTTCATATATTCTATCCTATCTATAGATTGCTTTTCCTTATTCATAGGCCTTATACTAAACTTAGCATGGGTGTTTAGCAGCATGTTCTGATGATCTAACAGAGGATACTCGAACCACATGATGTTCAATCCCACGTTTGAATAAACTACTTAGTCCACTAAGCATAATTTCCCCCTATGTGTATTGATTAAACTAAGAGAAAGACTTCATATCATGATCAGAGGGGCTTTTTTTTATTGTTATTCTTGATATAATCTTTTTTACTCTCCTTAACTTTCTTAGTTACCATGTTTACTAACTCTTGAGTCATTTGAAAGATGATCTTTTCATCATCGTATAGACTTATTAAATCCTCTCTTTTCATTTGCAGAGCATTCGAGCGAGAAATTGATTTGCATTGTTACCTTTCAACTCATCCAGAACATCTACATACATTCAAAATTCAAAATTGAATTCGACTGTTCGCTTTCAATCTCCAGAACATACAGTTGGTAATATCTAGCATGAGAGTTCACTAATTTCACATAGGCAGAAGAGTTAGGAATAAGGGTTTTTTCAAGAAACAACAGTTCTTGGACTTTTGTTTTCACGTTATACTATTCTAACTTATTTTTCACATCCTAACTGTATAATAACTTATTTTTTACATTCTACTACCGTTAATTTTTACAAATTGTGTTACGATGTGAAAAAAAAAGTCAGAATAGTAGAATATAAAAATAAAAGTAAAAAAATCGTTATTTTCTGAATTTATCCCTTAAGAATACTGATTTTCACTTTTAGTTTATTATAAAATTGGCTTCAGAGATCATTATATGTTCCTAGTATCAGTTTGCATGTTCTTTTTTTTTTGTGGAATATTCTATTATATGATTTTTCGTATTAGATGTGTATACTTCTGTTTATATGATCCCGAGTGTTGGCGAACTATGTGCTTGTTTTTTCTCATGATAAAATTACTTTTTAGTACTTTTCCAATTCTCGTTGACGCTTGGTCTGCCTAATTCAATATCTTAATTGGTAAGATTTATAATATTTACTTTGTCGATAAAAAAAACTTGTTTTTTTTATCAGAGAGAAGTAAATGCATTAAAAAGGTAATGTGGGTCCTTAGATAGAAACCACACACCAAAAACCAAGTCCAACAAACCAGTACAAAAGCAAAAGCAATAGAGGAAGCAAGATAAAACAACCACCCCGGTCCACCACAACAATCACAAACCCACAAGACTAGTGAACAGTGCCTCAAGAGATCGCACGGGCAACCTTGATCGGACTAGTGAACAGTACCACAGGAGACCGCACGGGTGGATCCTCTGGCCTCAAGAAGGCTAAGTAACCCATGCTCCTCCAACCGAAAACGGGCAGATCGGCCCCAAAAAGCGACTCCGGAACAAGTACTCACCGGACCCCACCAAGGTTAAGAAACCCCAAGACGACTGCTGAACAAGCACTCACCAGACCTAGCAAGAGAACCACCGAAGAGGACCGGGGGACAAAGTGCTGAACTCCTCAAACATGATGCAACCGTCCTTAGGCGCTCCTAGTCAGCGCAGCAGCCGGAGACTCGACCCACTCGAGGAAGGTGAAAGGACGATAAAAAAAAAACTTGTTGACACCTTCTTGTACCTTCTAGCTCTTATCCTAGATCATTTTTATTTTCAATTATCTACTTTATCAGTCAACATGAGTTGGTAGCATGACATTACTCAAGGATATATTTTTTAAGGTAATTTTTTCCTTTACTTGTAATCTGAGTGGCTCAGCCTAGATGAACACAACGACATGGGGAGGGGCATAATTAACATGCGTGTTTTTATTAATTTTTGGAGTCGATTTTATTGCTTGGAAGAAATGTTTTTATATTAGGCTCTTCTCCTGTTCCAACCATTTTCTTGCATCCAAAATAAAAATGGAGCTTTACTTATAATTATAATAGGATCCTCACCAATCAAAGACCCCTGGTCTTCAAAAGGTACTACCAGGTTGATCAATGACCAGAAAGATTATGGTCCGGTCAATATACGACAACCCTTAGCAAGCACAAGGAGGAATCTTCAACACTCACAAACCATGGTAGGTGTTCACTACAAGGAAGGAGAAGGTGGTATGATTGCTTCTACTATGAACGAAGGGCGTGGTAAGGAGAATTGTACGGCCTCTCCAACTAAGGAAGGTAACTCCTCTTACTCGTACACTCATACACCGTCTTCTTCTCAAGACTCTCTCGTATTCAAAGGAGAGTGTATGTACTTTAAGAAAAAATAGATGTTGATTGGAAACAACTCAAATAAACAGAGGAACTCAGACCAGGAGGAAGAAAGAAGCTAAAGTATATTGTGGTTCCAGTTAGACAAGCTCAGGTTCAATAGTTACAAAGGGAAACGTCATTTTCATTGGGCTATTCTCCTCCAGGTTTCGAAAAGATTATACAGAAGAAAAAGGATGCGCTCTCTAAACATTCAGATGTTAATGGAATGAAGTGGAAATATATACAACAACCTACCACTTTCAAGCTCACTGCTTTTGTTTACAACTTACCTGATTTTGCAACAAATAGATGGCTATTTGATCTCTTCTCTGGCATAGAAAGTATTTGGAAAGCTATTGTAGCACCAAAACAAAACAGGTCTGGTAAATGGTTTGGCTTCTGCTACTTCAAACATAACTCTGGGTTGCAAGAAGCAATTTACAGGTTCAATGGATTCTCGGTCTCTTCTCATAAACTCTTTGTGACTAAAGCCTGGAACAAGGAGATCAATAATCCAGGGCCTGGAAAAATTGGAGAAAACTTGGATAGAGATCATGATTTGCATTATCCTCCTCAAGAGTCCATTGTCACTGCTCAAGATCTCTTCTTGTAGAGATCCCATCTGGTTTGACTAATAACATACACAATGAGAAACAATATTGAATGAGATTTCCCTCCAAGGAATTTAAGAAGTCCAGATCAAATCTCTGGAATGTAAGATGTTGTAATCGACCTAGCATGCTCCATATTACATTAATAGCATAACTAAATCGATAATTGCGGAATTCGTTAAGGATCACTAACCTCCCGCCATAGCCATGAATTAGAACTTGTTTGGGCTCTTGGTGCTTCTAAGCTCTCCCACAACTTACTTAATGATGGTGTACCTCTCTAGAATCTGATATGAGAGTGTTTTTGGGTATATAAATTGTTGTGTGAGCTTAGGGACCAAGGCCATGTACTTATAGTGCATGAGTCTAGCCATCATAGAACACATGACATGGATATGGGTCTAAAAATCTGATGGAATGGGACCACCTTATGCATGCAATTTACTTGTGGAAGTTGTCCATGAATCAAGGGAATAGTGGCCATGAAAGACCCTTGATAGACCTTCAAGTTGACTTCATGAAATAACAATTAATTGCCAACATTCTCCCACTTGGTCCATATTCCATCATTTGACCAAGCATGAAAACAAATACATGAATAGCGGCAATAATCCCTCTTAGTAACGAGAGTTATCTTCCAACTATCACAGTGCATCATGTCTTCCTTAACGCTTACCCATATAACTTAATGAATAAACACTACGTTTATTCTGGTCCAAACCATAATGATATTTCTCAACCAAATGTGTACACAAAACCAAAATGAGAAATATCCCAAAACAGAGTTTCGTTCGTTCTTACAACGAAAACTACATAAGTATTCACGTGCACATGAACCAAGTCCCATACTGTTCACATGATCCTTGAACTTTAGTGGTGGCATGCCTTTTGTCAACGGATCAGCAATTATCAATTCAGTATTCACGTGCTCAATGACCACTGATTTATCCTTAACACGATCTCTTATGGCTAAATACTTTATGTCGATATGTTTACTTCGACTACCACTCTTGTGGTTTTTAGCCATAAAAATTGCAGCTGAATTGTCACAGTATATCTTCATGGGCTTAGATATAGGATCCATAATTCTAAGCCCCGAAATGAAACTCTTCATCCATACACCATGCGATGTAGCCTCAAAACAAGATACGAACTCGGCTTCCATAGTGGAAGTAGCAACTAGGCTTTGCTTTACGCTCCTCCATGATACGGCCCCACCAGCTAACATAAAAATGTATCCAGATGTGGATTTTCGTGAATCAACGCAGCCGGCAAAGTCCGAACCACAATAGCCAATCACTTCCAAGCTATGAGTTCGTCTGTACATAAGCATGTAGTCCTTGGTGCCTTGAAGGTACCTCATGACTTTCTTTGCAGCTCTCCAGTGGTCTTCACCTGGATTACTCTGATATCGACCCAACATTCCAACCGCAAATGCTATGTCAGGTCTTGTACAAACCTGAGCATACATCAAGCTTCCAACAATCGAAGCATACGGAATATGGTCCATTCGTTCCTTTTCGAATTCATTCTTCGGGCATTGGTCCAAATTGAACTTATCCCCCTTCACAATGGGAGCTACACTAGGTGAACAGTTTTTCATCCGAAATTTTTCCAAGACTTTGTTGATATAGGGCTCTTGAGACAAACCGAGAACGCCCTTATGTCTATCTCTAATGATCTTAATGCCAATGACATAAGATGCATCGCCCATATCCTTCATATCAAAGTTCTTTGAAAGAAATTGTTTCACCTCCCAAAGTAGTCCCTTATCATTGGTTGCAAGTAAGATATCATCTACATACAAAATGAGAAAACAAGTCTTACTCCCACTGACCTTCTGGTATATACATTGATCCATGATATTCTTTTCGAATCCGAATGAAGAGATAATATCATGAAACTTTAAGTACCACTGACGGGAGGCTTGTTTTAACCCATATATGGATTTCTTAAGTTTGCACACCAAATGATCACCAGCACTAGAGGAAAAACCTTCAGGTTGAGTCATGTATATCTCTTCCTCTATATCACCATTGAGAAATGCTGTTTTCACATCCATCTGATGAAGTTCCAAGTCAAAATGTGCAACCAATGCTAAAATAATACGAAGAGAATCTTTCGTAGATACAGGTGAAAATGTTTCACTGTAATCGATTCCTTCCCTTTGAGTGAATCCTTTAGCAACGAGTCTGGCTTTATGTCTTTCGATGTTGCCTAATGAGTCTTTCTTTGTTTTGAAGACCCATTTGCACCCAATGGGTTTTGCACTAAATGGCAACTCGACAAGATCCCAAACTCCATTAGAGCTCATGGAATTCAACTCATCCTTCATAGCATTGTATCAAAAATTTGACTTTTCACAACTCATGGCTTGTGAAAATGTTTCAGGATCATCTACGGCTCCAATATTGTAGTCATGTTCTTGTAAATACACAACATAATCACTAGGAATCGTTGACCTTTTTATTCTAGTAGATCTCCTTAATGGTTGATCAACATTCTCTTGAGGATCATGTTGTACAACCGGTTGCTCAATGTTCTCAGGTAAATCCTGAGTAATTGGATCTACTTGAGTGTCAACAATTTGTGGAATTCCTTGATTGTCATCAGCTGCTATATGATCTCGATTAGCTTGCTGTTCAACACTCATTTGAGGTGTATCCCTTAAGACAATCACTTGACTATTTGAAATGGGAGGTTGATTAACTGAATGATCTTTCTCAGGAACACTGTATTGAGATTGATCCCTCCCACTCATCAAGTCATTCTCAAGAAACTTTGCATTCCTTGATTCCACAAATCTAGTGTGAAAAGATGGATAATAAAACTTGTATCCCTTGGACCGTTCAGCATATCCAACAAAATACCCACTAATGGTCCGGGGATCAAGTTTCTTTTCTTGCGGATTATAGACTCTTATTTCAGACGGGCATCCCCAAATGCGTACGTGACACAAACTCGGTTTCCAACCTTTAAATAACTCAAACGACGTTTTTGAAACAGCCTTGGTTGGAACACGGTTTAATATGTACGCAGCCGTCTTAAGAGCTTCTATCCATAAGGACTTAGGAAGACCGGAGCTATACATCATGCTCCGAACCATGTCCATTAAGGTCCGGTTCCTTCTTTCCGCAACACCATTTTGGTCAGGTGAACCGGGCATAGTATATTGAGCTACTATCCCATGTTCTTGAAGGAACCTTACAAACGGACCAACCGCTTGTCCATCCTCAGTGTATTTACCATAATATTCACCACCACGATCTGATCTCACAATCTTAATTTGCTTTCCGCATTATTTCTCTACTTCAGCCTTAAATGTTTTAAAGGCATCCAATGCTTCGTTCTTGTTATGAAGCATATAGAGATACATGTATCGTGAGTAATCATCTATAAAGGTGATGAAATATTTCTGACCATACGAATCCATATCTGGACTACATATATCCGTATGTATGATCTCCAATATGTCTGAACTCCTTTTGGCACCTTTCTTTGATTTGCTTGTCTGCTTTCCCTTAATACAGTCAACACAGATCTCAAAATCAGTAAAATCTAAAGTACTAAGTACCTCATCTTTTACTAATCTCTTAATCCTATCAATGGAAATATGCCCCAATCTCCGGTGCCACAACATAGAAGAGTCCTCATTCATGACACGGCGCTTTATACCAGCATGGACATGTGTTGCATTACAACAGTCATTGGTTTGCAAATTAATATGGAAAAGACCATTACACTGTTAGTCTTAGTGCCCGTAGTTCAATCCTAAATGTCCAAATGTATATATCATCGTTAGCAATAAAATCAAAACGGCTTTATATTACTTATGTGTTGGAGTAATATATCGATGTGTGCTCTGATCTATGCCCACCATGCGAATAGAACCATAGATCGAGATAGATCACACTCGATGGGTCCCTAGTCAACAAAGCTTTACTAGAAGCGACTAGTATGAAAGATGGCTCTTTATGGCTTACGTTCTGTTAGTCATTGGAATGGGATTCCGGAGTCTGATCATAGATATCATGTGGGACATGATATTGGACGACCCGCCCTGAATATGTGCCATAGATTAAGTCATGAACATATTCAGTGTTGTAGCTTGTCATGTATCCTTAGACCAAAGAGTCTTTGTGATCGCTATGTAGTCAAGAACTGAGTTTGACCTGAGCCTAACGTTGTCCGTAACAGGGCTTCCATAACGGCCAGGATTGGCTTGGGGACGGGCTACATGAGTGACACGAAAGACGGCTAAGGGATTTATCCCTCATACTAAGGTATGGGAAAGATATCGGTTCTCGGCCACTTGATCGAGAGTGACTGGAAGAATAGCATGGCCATGCACATGATACTGGGTATCATATCTTCAGTCATCTCACATATCAAAGAACGGTGATTAAGAATAATAAGGATGACGGCTCTATGCCTTATCTCAATCAGGATATCGTGTACATAAGTACATACCCTAGCCAAGAGTCACATTGGATGTGATTGGATGGAGTCCTACCTACATAGCTCGATTAAGTGGTGAGCATTAGTTCAGCTTAATCGAGTGAATCAAGGATCTTGGTTTCAGATTCTAAAGGTTTAGAATCGATTGTTGGTGTTTAAGCTTGATCTTCATAAAATTTATTCAGTTTACTGATTGAATTTTATCTGTTGTAGATCAAATGGCAAATTCAGCGAACATTAATAGTTTGTCATTAAAAACCATTCTTGACAGGGTCAAGCTAAATGGGACAAACTATTTGGACTGGTACAGAATTTTGAGGATAGTCCTCAAGTCTGAACGCAAAGAATATGTCCATGACAAGGCTGTCTCTAAGACCATATCAGAGTTACATGAAGTGTCATTAATTGCTGAGAAGAATATATCAGGGATCTGGGATCCAAGGATATTCTGATGGTCAACAAGGGAATTGGAAGTGGCAAGGGCGGGGCCCATGCGCACTTGGCAGGAAAGATGAGACACATGAGAATGTCTGCTTCTACTGCCAACAGCCTGGTCATTGGAACCGGGATTACAGGAAGTTCACGGCTGATCTGAAGAAGGGTAGTGGGACTGCGCCTTCATCAAATAGCGTGGATGATCTAAAGAAGGGCAGTAGGACTGCGCCTTCATCAGGAAACCTGGATGATCTAAGGAAGGGCGGTGGGACCGTGACTTCATCCGGTATTAACTCTATAGAGCTACATCTCTCTACTTCCAAAGATTCATGGGTATTAGATACCAGGACTGAATCTCACACATGCACTTATATATGGTGGCTGAAAGTAGGAGAGGTCTGGAAAGCACGAAGTGGACCTCAGAGTTGTGGCAACTGCTGTAGGATCCATGAGTCTTGCTTTGCCAAGAGGCCTTGTCTTAGTATTGTATAATGTATATTGCATACCTACTTTTAGTAGGAATATTATATCTGTATCCGTGTTTGACAAGGAAGGATATAATGTTAATATTGGAAATGGAGTTTTCAATGTTCTATGCAATGATATGTTTTATACCAGTACTGACTTGGTTGGAGGATTGTACATATTAGATATGGGTAACAATGCTTCAAGTTCTATATATTCCGTTAATACCAAGAGGTCTAAATCCAACAATTTAAACCTAACTCTGTTATGGCACTGTCATTTAGGTCGCATAAACAAGAAGCACCTATCAGCACTTCAGAAGTGCGAACTTTCAGGTTCATTCGAGTTCCATTCGATCGATAGGTGCAAGGTTTGTTTGATGGGCAAAATGACTAAAGTTCCCTTTTATTGACCGCGATGAAAGGGTGGGTGAATTATTGGGGCTGATACACTCGAATGTGTGTAGACCAATAAGTTCACTTGCCAGGAGGGGTTTTAGCTACTTTACCACATTTACTGATGATTACAGTAAATATGGTTATGTCTATTCGGTGAGACATAAGTCTGAAGCTTTTGATAAATTCAAAGAGTTTAAGACTAAAGTAGAAAACCAGCTCGACAAAGGTATTAAGGCACTTCGATTGGATCGAGGTGGAAAATACTTGACCACAGAGTTATTAGATCATCTAAAAGAGAATTGGATCCTTTTGGAATGGACTCCTCCTGGGACACTGTAGTTGAAAGGTGTAGCCAAACGGAGAAATCGGACATTGTTAGACAATGATCCGTTCCATGATTAGTTGGACTGATCCCCCAATCTCTTTCAGGGGTTATGCTCTAGAGACGACCGCATTCATAGTGAATCGGGCTTCGACAAGAGTGTGGAAGGGACACCATTTTAAAAATGGAATGGGATGATGCCCGCTTTGTCCTTCCTAAAGATTTGTGGTTGCGAGGCTTATGTGAAACATTTGGTTTCGACTAAGCTCGAACCAAGATCTGAGATATGCACCTTCGTGTGGTATCCCAAAGAAACAAGGGGATACTACTTCTACAATCCCAGTGAGAACATGGTGTTCGTCGCATGGGGTGGGGTCTTTATGGAAAAGGAGTTTTGTTTCCAAAGACGTCATTGGGAGGACTGTGCATCTCGAAGAAATTCAGGATGGTACAGATCTGTCTAAACCAATTGGCAACCCAGTAGAAAGGAGCCAGAGATTGTCGTAGAGTAAGAACCAATTCGTGTTACAATTCCGAAAGGTCCAAGGCGATTTGAAAGGATCAATCTTCCACCTCCAAGATATGGTATCCGGAGGTGACAATGAAGTCATGGTGGATCACGATGATCCAACCACCTTTCAGGAAGTCGTGGATGGGCCTAACTCCGAGTTATGGCTGGGAGCCATGAGGGAGGAAATGCAATCCATGTCGGACAACCGAGTCTGGGAACCGGTTGATCCCATCAATGGTGTGAGGACCATCGGATGCAAATGGATCTTCAAGGTGAAGATGGACATGGACGGCAAACCTCTGACCTACAAAGCTCAACTGGTGGCGAAAGGTTATAGGCATGGATTGACTATGAGGAAACCTTCTCCTTAGTGGCTATGGTCAAAATCGATCCAAATTCTTCTTGACATAACTGCGTATCATAATTACGAGATATGGCAAGTGGATGTCAAAACCGTTTTCCTAAATGGAAATTTAACTGAGTACGTTTGTATGTCTCGGCCCAAAGGTTTTGACGATCCGAAGAATAAAGGAAAGATTTATAAGTTGTTGAAATCCATTTATGGATTGAAACGAACTTCTCAGAGTTGGATCCTTCGTTTTGATGAAGCTGTAATTGGATTTGGCTTAATCAAGAACGAGGATGAATCTTGCGTTTATAAGAAGGCTAGTGGGAGCAATATTACCTTTCTGGTTCTCATTGAAAACGACATCCCAACCTTGCACGAGACTAAAGCTTGGTTGAGGAAGTGTTTTTCAATAAAGGACTTAGGTGATGCTTCTCATATCTTAAGGATTAAGATATGTAGAGATCGCACCAAGAGGGTCTTGGATTTAAGTCAGGGAACCTATGTGAACAAGGCATTGAGTAGGTTCTTAATGCTCGATTCAAAGAAAGGACTCTTACCCACTAGTCATGGCATTCATCTCAGCAAGACTCAGTGTCCTAAGACACCTGATGAGCTGAAAAGGATGATGAGAATCCTATGCGCCTGGGGGCAGGATCGATCATATATGCCATGACATGTATGAGACCAGACGTCTCGTAAGCCTTATGTTGTACCAGTAGACATCATTCTAACCCGGGGGAAAGATGATGCTGAACTAGTCGTCGAAGGATGAGTAGACGCTAGTTTTTCCAAGACAAATCCAGATGACTTTAGAAGTCAATCAGGATATGTGTTTACGCTGAATGGCAGAGCTTTAGCTGGGAGAGCGTAAAGCAAGATATCATTGCCGAATCTACGACAGAGGCCAAGTACATGGATGCTGCACAGGCAGCTAAGGAGGCTATGTGGATTTGGAAATTCATGGCAGGGCTGGGTGTAATTAAAAACCCATCCAGCCCGGTGAATCCATCTTGCGACAACACAAGGGCCATTGCGCAAGCTAAAAGCCTAGATCGTATAACAAATGTAAGATGTTGTAATCGACCTAGCATGCTCCATATTACATTAATAGCATAACTAAATCGATAATTGCGGAATTCGTTAAGGATCACTAACCTCCCGCCATAGCCATGAATTAGAACTTTTTTGGGCTCTTGGTGCTTCTAAGCTCTCCCACAACTTACTTAATGATGGTGTACCTCTGTAGAATCTGATATGAGAGTGTTTTGGGGTATATAAATTGTTGTGTGAGCTTAGGGACCAAGGCCATGTACTTATAGTGCATGAGTCTAGCCATCATAGAACACATGACATGGATATGGGTCTAAAAATCTGATGGAATGGGACCACCTTATGCATGCAATTTACTTGTGAAAGTTGTCCATGAATCAAGGGAATAGTGGCCATGAAAGACCCTTGATAGACCTTCAAGTTGACTTCATGAAATAACAATTAATTGCCAACATGGAAAATAGAGCTTCTCTTGTACATTGTCCTGACCCGAAGTTTGATGAAGAACTTATGAGAGATTATGGAGCCTGTTTGAATCAAAGTCTCTCTCGCATCCCTGACAGGGAAAATCTTTGTATAAGGAGTGGAAAATTCCTCTAGGTAGCTATCCATGGCGTCCGTTATCAAGGATGGTATGCTGAAACTTTTAAAGTCTATGTAAGACAAGTGGGATCTTCGGGTTTACACTCATCCTAAATTCCTAATTGTATCTTTGGTTTAAAGGTAGATGCGGCATATTTATTGGTCCATACTTTTCAGTTAGCAGGAATCTCCAAAGAATTCCAAATCAAGCTTGGCTAGGAGAACTTCAAATTATGGGTACACTTCATTGTAGTAGCCTCTATCCCTGTAATAATAGGGATTCTACAAACTCTTCTTAATCTACTCATCAAGGAAACTCCTCTGCCTCAGATCCTTTTATATCACATGAGTTGGATTTATCGAATAATCCATCACTTGGATCTTCTCAGGTTGAGGTCATTAATGGCCTGCAACATTTACTTCAAAACATCAACAAGTCAAGACATATTAGGGAAGGAGCCTCTCATTATGTGCATAATTTAATGGTACACAATCCGTTGTAAATATTTATTTATATTATAAAATGTAAATGAATATTAGTCATCTGATTAGAAAAATAAAAAGCCTAGATTATATCAGCATTATCAATGGTATTTTTATATATATTATTAATTTTAATTTTATTTTTGACTTTTTGTTATTATAAAAGGTTATTTGCATCTTTTTACCTATCTAATTTACCTAACCCTACCTCGTAGCACTTTCATCACCCATTCTCTCAAAAACCAAATAAGATTAGCCGCAGCTCTAGTTCACCCCGTACCTCCGTATCAGGTTCGGCCGGAGACCTACCTCCCTCTCTTCCACGGTCGCTGTAACGTCTTCATGTTGACCTCACTCTCTTCTCCGGCTGCTGCAATGTCCTCATCGTGGACCGATGGTTCAAGTTCGCTCGAGCATGAACGTTCCATGCTCCGCGTCGCCGTGAGCATGAAGACCCAATAAGTCGTTCTTCTTCTCTTCTGGAAATTTTGTCACGTCCTAAACCCACCTCTTCTCTTGTGTAAAATGATGGTCACACGGCCTGCGATGGCCTCCTCCCCTTTTCGACTCCGACGTCAACTTACTCACGTCTACATCCCGTTGGTCCAGCATCTCCATTACAGTAAAACTAGACGCTGATGTTCCATGCTTCCGAGGAGTTCGCCGACGTCAAGGTTTTCAGGACGCACGGCCTGCGTTGGCCATCATTGATCCTTCTGCAAAACTCTCATTAGTTGTTGTAAGTTGCATGCATAATTGTCGTTAATGTCATTATTTTAGTAACTTCTCCTAATAATGTCACTGTCCACATATTGTAAGCAGTTTGATTTTATGTTGATCATTAAGTAAATTCATCCAACTTGATTTCCATTACATCATCACATTTCGTTATTATTAATTACATTCGGTTGTAAATTACTTATATATGGCCAACACTTGTTAGATAAGGGACGTGTGTCAAGTTCTTATTTGACCAATGTGTGGTCCTATTATATTTCTTGGATGATTTGTATCCTTGCCTATATATAGGCATTAAGTTACAGAATATAAAGAGAAAAAAACAAAAAGCAAAACTTACTCTATACATGTTCTGTGTGTATTTTTTTTTGTCTTGTTAGTTTAAGTTGAATGCTATCACAAATGCAAGGTTTTGCTCTTCTTTATACCGTGTGTTCTGTCTTTCAATTCAATCATTTTATTTGGTAAACACACACAAGTTATTGCTCCAGTCCTGTAATTATTCTACAACATGTTATCAGCGGGAACAGCTCTGTTCGATCGTCCAGGTATAAAGTGTCATATTATCATAAATTTGATTCGTTGATATTATATATTAACGATACTCGTGAAATATATTTGTGTTCGTTCCATACTTATTTGGATCTGGTTTTTATGCCCTATAAGTATGCTCTGTGATCGCCAAATAATATTTTGGATCTTTCACATCAGAAAAATATGTTCGTATCGAAATCTCGTTACATATTAAGTTTCGTTATACATATTTGTTTTACTAACGTTATTTATAAAGCGGTCTTGTATCGAAACCGAATCATTTGAGACCAGAAGCTCCAAATGAAAATTATAGACCGAAGCTTGATATGTGCCTGAACGACCAAATGAAAAATCACATGGTCGAAGCCTGATACTTGATTTTATGTCAAAATAATAAATTACAAGCCTGTAGCTTGATATTTCCCTTTTACGGCAAAATGATAAATCACAGGCCTGAAGCCTGATGCTTGCCTATAAGGTCAAACGATAAATCACAAGCTTGAAGCTTGATACCTGCATTTACGATCATATGAAAAATCAAAAGCCTGAAGCTTGGTACTTGTATTTAAGACCGATTGACAAACCATAGGCCCGAAGCCTGTAAAATGTCCTTAAAATTAGAATACAGACCACAGGCACGAAGCCTGTAACTTGTATTAAAGTCACAAGACGAAACTACAGCCCCGAAGCCTGTGACTTGTGTCTGAGGCCTGAAGCCTAAAATTTATCTGCAATTACTTATATTTATTCTATCTACCCCGCGAGCTTGCTCGTTGTGCGGTTTATACATATATTTAATTTCGGAATTTATTATGGTTATCCCACGAGTTCGCTCGTTGTGTGGTTATATATATATACTTAATTTTTATTCCTCGCGAGTTCGCTCGTTGTGTGGTTATACCTATATTTAATTCCCGTGTTTATTATGTTTACCCCATAAGTTCTCTCATTGTGTGGTTTTATGTATATAATTATGATTATTCGAATGCTGAATATATGTAACCCGAAGCTTACAAATATCATGATACTTTGGACCCCGAAGTTCCAAAACCGTCAAAGACAAGTTCATTAAATTATTCGTTCCAGTGAAATAGATATGTTCACCATTGTTGAATGTCGTAATACCAGAAGTTCATACAGACTTAACATTTCACGGGATTTGAGATAAGTTCATTGCAACATCGTTCAAATGGAAATTTATATGTGCACCATTTCTAAATGACGTATGGCCAGAAGTTCATACGGACTTAAAGTTTCATAGAATCTAAAATAAATGTAATGAACCATTCTTTTAATGAGAATTTGATATGTGCAATATTGTTAAATGTCGTATGGCCAGAAGTTCATACCGACTTAAATTTCACAGGGCTTGAGATTCTGATTCAGGGTGTAATCTTGTTATTTATGTTATTTATATGACCAGAAGTTCATATAAACCTGATAGTTCATTTCAAAGATATATTATTTCCAAACATAGCCATATTAGTTTGGCTATAAAGAAATATATTTGTTCCTTTATCCCACATGTTCCAATAGTATTAATATCGGGGAATACGAACTTATATATTCGAAGTTAATTTCCTGTATACTCATTGCCAAAATAATGAGTTATTATCGAAAAACCATCAAACTCGCCATGTTGGCAGTATACCATTCCCAGAAGTGAATGGGATAAATCATGATGGTAATTTTAGACTCGGGACATATCGAGACCTCGATCATTCTCGCATACATTATAAATTTCGATCTCGAAATCCCACCCGAAGTGGGACAAATGCGAAATGCACAAAGAAAGTTGCTTATAGAATTGAACTCCCGAAAGCGATGAAAGTATATGTTATATATGATACGTGAGAGATCATTGGTCGATTACATGTTGTAGGACCAAATGTTTAGATGGCTTTACATCAAGCATCAAACAAGGGCAAAAGAGAAGGGTGATAGAGATAAAGTCTGATTAATGACCTAGATCCGGAAGATCTAAATGTATTGAATGTCTCAGACGACTCTATATAACGATGTAGCCGATATGATCATGGTTCATTTCGCCAATTATACATGAATCCCTGAAGCGATCCATTCATGTGCGAAAATGAAGGGCTCCAGAAAAGCTACAATGTCATTGAGATTTACAATGAAATTAAGAATTAATGCTCTATATGAAAGTAGATCCAGAAGCATTTACTCAATATTAAAGCAGATCCGGAAGCATCTACTTAGTGTTGAAAATGCTTTATATGAAAGTAGATCCAGAAGCATCTACCCAGTGTTAACGACATACATGTCATGATGAGACCCCAAATGAGACTGAGTTTCTCCATATCACCAGAAGTGATAAATATGGTGAAAAGCATCTACTTGAAAAATTACAAGTTCTATCATCAGGTTTGTATTATACAACCATAAGAGCAATTCAAACCTACGCGACTATGAACCCGAAGTTCATTAGTCCAGATATTTAACGATGATGCGTAGGATTGTTGAGAACTCATGTGGACATTCATTAAAGGGTCGGGAGATCCCAATGTCCAGTGAGATATTATGTACAATTTGCTCACAAGATAAATTAATGGTCAACCATCTAAAGACAATTTTAGTATGGAATTTCAATTACTCATATAGAGAATCCATGAGGATATATATGACCATACTTATTTTATAAAGACACATCCAGAAGATGGCCTTATGGTATCTTGATACTTTATACGAGACGCATCCAGAAGATGGTCTTATGGTATCTTGAGTCCCTGAAGGACAAGATATTTATAGCAAGATATGTTAGTTTCATTTTAATGAGATGATATTCTTCACCTTGAAATGAAGAGAAAAGTCCTTAAGTAAGACATTAAATGTTCTTGAAAATTATTTTTGTCTCATCATATGTACCTGAAGTACATAAGCTCGCACATTTGAAAAATGTTGCAGACCAAATTCTAGACGCATTTAGAAAAGTAATAAGATCATGCCAAGATACCTTCAAAGATTTAAAAGATTTGTGAAAACGGGGAATGGCTCCTCTTGTACACGCTAAAAGCATGAGAGACTACTTGAATCAAAGAATATTGATTCAAAGACAGAAAGAATCAGGCGGATCATGAATGAGCATGATTCTCGAAGTTGATAAGAATATCAATTCTAACAAAATCGTTAGTTCCAGAAGAACAACCTATAGGTGATTCTAGAAGAGCCACCATAAGCGGTTCCAGAAGAACCAATCGGCCCGGAAATGTCAAAAGGCTCTAATACTCCTGAAGAGTTGCAAGAGAAAAGGAATGAAGACATTCATATGAATTATTCACATATAAAAGAAATTATGGAATCGAAAATCGATTTCCATTAATAAAGGCGTTACATTTTCATGAAAATGAAATGGTAGATGATTTTGGCATTGAACCACGTGGTGTTGACTAATGTCATTTAAAGACGGGTTTGTCCAATACGAGAAAAGGTCATTCCAAAAGAATTGACTTATTGACATAATGTTCAATGTTCAAAATCATGATCAAAACATCGAATGATGTTTTCCCAGCTGGGTATAGATGAATGAAAAACAAAGATGCTGAATATAAAGCACACCTTATAAAGGTATTTCTCTCAAATGACTTGAAGCCAACTTTTGATAAAGTTGTTTTGTGTAATCACCATGGTATATATGATATATGTACCCACTGCTAATGGTACTTTGAGTGCCAACATTTATAAAAGTCCCCGGAGGACTTGCATTGCCTGAAGCATTGCAATTTGCCTTAAGCATTGTAATTTGCCTGAAGCAAATCTCATGAAAATTTAAATTGTCAGAAGCAATGCCATTCTCCAAAGGATTTATGATAATCTAGAGAAATGACTCTCTAAAGGGTCTAATTTGCATGAGGCAATGAGACATGGTATGAGAAACCATGTACTCAAGTTAGGTCCCAAGGAATCAATCTAGAGGGGGGGGGGGTTAATAGATTGATTACAAAATATAGAAACTTAAAAAACAAATTCGGAAATTTAAATAACAAGCAAAGATAGCAAGATAGAGAAAGTCAACACAAGATATACGTGGTTCACAACTCTCCTTAGAATTGCTACGTCCACACTAAAGAACTCACTTAGAGTTCGGCCTTTTACTAAGTTATAGTAAATGTTACAAAGTCTTACAAGAACAAATCTTGCAAGTTACAACACCAAATGAGAAGCAAGAACAAATCTTGCAACCACTACAACACTTTGCAAGAACAAATCTTGCAACCAACTACAACACCCTTTTCTAGCCTACAAGGCCAAATACAATAGAAGATATTGAGGTCAACTCACCAAGAGTCAACAATACAATGTGTTTAATCTTATATAAAATAAACACAATGCCTCCATTACAATCAAGATATAAAGATGAAGTAGAAAGAAGTTATATATGATTTCAAGATATGTAAGACTTAGCTCAAGATGATTTTGAGAGAAGAGGATTTCAAAATAGTTTACAAAGAGAGCATAACATGTTCATGAAAAGATATAACAATAAGAATATATGTTTTTCAAAGATCAAAAGATATGAAACTTTAGTTCATGACTTTGAAAACAAATTCTAGAACAAAGAAGAGTAAAGCTCTCAAGATGACTTTTCTCTCAAAGATGAAGAAGAACTTTGTGCTGAAATTTTTGTAGAGAAGGAGTAGAAGTATTGTGTTTTGAAATGAAGAAACAAATGAGGGCTTTTATAGACAAAAACTTGGCACTTGATAATTCAAAAAAAGAGTTGTTGGAAGAAATACTTGAGTGCAAAGTCAAGTGGCATATCTTGACAAGATATGTCCTCAACACACTTCAAGATTGAAATGATGACTTCTCTTTTTCCAAAATCAATTTGAATGAATAAAAAGAATTAAATAATCAAGAGAAATCAGATTTTTGAATAAGGGAAGAGAGATTGAGTGATGAGCTAGCCAAACCATATCTTAAAGATCATACATACAAGAATCCTATTGGTTTTTTTTTTATCAGCAAGTTTTTTGTTTTATAAAAACCAACTGCTACAAATTGTAGCAGAAGGCCAAGGGCGAGGCCCTCCAAGAACATTACAAACAATTGACTGGCCAACATGGCACAATCACAACCAACACCCTACTAGGGTAACAACACAAACCAAAGATCTCAACCCAAATACAACAATTCAGCAACCTATTACAACAACTACACGGGCAGAGCCCAACCAAAATAGACTAAACAGGCCCAACATGGGCAAACCAAGGGTACAAAGCCCAACCGGCCAACAGGCCCAAACTAAACAAACCCTAACAACTAGCAAACAAGAAAAGTAAAACCCGCCTCGAGCCCAGTGCGCATCCAAAGTCTGAAGGAGCACAATCGAAAATCCAGCAAATCACACGACGAACACGTCCGGTCACCACCGACCGGACAAACACCACCACTACCGCGAGAAGAAGAGGAAGAGTCGAGAGGACCTCCGACCAGAACCCCCAACCAGAAAACCGCGCCGCTCCCTCCACAAAACAAACCACTTCACACTCATCCAAATCAAGCAATCAAAATCAGAAAAACCGAACCTCTTCTGCCCAAGAAACACCACCCTATTACCCAGAATCCCAACAAGGGAATACCAGGACTTTTCAACCCCTTCCCACACAGTTCCTCCAATCCCTACCCACCTATCTTCTTTCCGCCGTTAGGCCTAAACCCAGTCATGGACAACACCAATGATTGAGCCTCGTCCACAGAAGTAGACGAGGAAAGGAAGAGTAAAGTAGGAAAAAGGAGAGATGAAACCGAATGTAAGGGGAAAGGGGAAAAGAAGTAGACCCGACCTAAAGCTCTCAGATCTGAAGTAGACACTTTGAACCTTCCATAGCCTTCCTTGATCATCATTGAAGGTCTGAAAATGTCCTTAGAGATTTAGAATTCGTGCACAACTTCATTGGACACAAGTAGATGATGAGCATGCTTGCTGCTAGAAATTTCAGCTTTGACATTTGCTTGTTCAAATGAGCATAACTTTTACCACAAGAATTCAAATCAAGTAAGGTCAATTGGGTTAGAAAATAGACGCATATATATTTCCAATGGTATAACATAGGTCTATTATTATCTGGTAGATAATTCCAGTTTATCCAAGAAAGACAGCCAAGAAAATCTGATTTACCTGTTATGGCAGATTTGATGTCTACTCACTTTTCTGTCCATTACTCTCTGATGGAGTAATAAAATGGAGAACCAGTTTGTTCATTAAAAAGGAGACTCACAGAGGTTTCTAAAACATCAAATAAATCGTAATTTGATAAAGAAATGAATTTGATATGACTTTTCAAAGTTACCTCAAATGCAACCAAAGTTGCTATCTTGAAAAATCTGAAAATGTATAAAAAATATAAGAAATTTTGTAAAATGAGTTTGGTTTGAAAAAATAAACATATGACAAAGTTATTTGATCTTGAATAAATATATACATATTTTTCATCCTCAAAACACATAGATTATTATGTTGACTCAAGGTCACAGCAGTGAGCAGTGTGGGTCGATAATATATGGACTCCTGGAGAGGTTCTTGAAACTGCAGTATGTCTAACGAAAGACTTTCAAATGAAAGCTTTGATGATGAAGTATTGTCTCGGCCTGAAGATCGAGCATACTTAAAATGGACTCATAAATATGCATATGCTAAGAAACGCCTAAAACATGTTCTACTTGATACTCAAACGGCCGATCGATATTTAGATCATAAAGAGAATCTCATTTGTCTCAAAGAAATGAAAAGATATTTGGTCCTGAAGTACCATATCTAAATTTGAGACATTATGATGTACAATGCCTGACAGAAAATTCGTAGTAAATGTGCTAGCCAGCTTGAGCTTAGAATTTACTTACTGGTTTTGAGAAAGAAGCAGATCTGCAAAGCATGTCCTGGGACGGTTATAGTTTTGGGAAGACAGTTTTCAGTGTTCAGTGTTTTGGTTGCAACCACTAGGTGCTCAGAAATCCTTTTATTATGAACTCCAGAAGAGTCATGAGATTGACGTCAATCAGAATCACGTAGTAAGAATACTGCAGGTTTGATTCACTGAAATTTGGGCAACATCAGTTTTTGGGAAAGTCGGTGTACGAGATGATACGAGTCGACTTTGCAAGCAACCAAGATTACTCAGTCGGTCTTCAGGGGGAGCGACAATAAGGAGGAGTATGTTTCCGTGCGCTGCACTCTTTTTCCCTTATTCAGGTTTTGTCCCACGAGGTTTTCCTGGAAAGGTTTTTAACGAGGCAGCTGTTATGCACGTCCATCTCACCAGAAGTCATTAAATGGAAGAAATACTCTACTCGGTATGGCTTTCCCGACATCCACTTGTTAAGAAGTTAATGTTAAAGATCAGGATGCGTCGACTCAACCGAACAACCAAAGTAACCTGCCTGAAGTTAGGGGGAGACAAATTTTGTGCGCTGCACTCTTCTTCCCTTATCCAAGTTTTGTCCCACATGGTTTTCTTGGAAAGGTTTTTAACAAGGCAGCATCAAGCACAGCTTCATGCACATTTTGTGCGTTCCACTCTTTTCTTACATGTTTTGTCCCACCGGGTTCTCCCGATGAGGTTTTTAACGAGGGAATCTGAACTTGAAGCACATCGTGGTGTTCAAGGGAGAGTGTTGTAAATTACTTATATATGGCCACCACTTATTAGATAAGGGACATGTGTCAAGTTCTTATTTGACCAATGTGTGGTCCTATTATATTTCTTGGATGATTTGTATCCTTGCCTATATATAGGCATTAAGTTACAGAATATAAAGAGCTAAAAACAAAAAGCAAAACTTACTCTATATGTGTTCTGTGTGTTTTTTTTTTGTCTTGTTAGTTTAAGTTGAATGCTATCACAAATACAAGGTTTTGCTCTTCTTTATACCGTGTGTTCTGTCTTTCAATTCAATCATTTTATTTGGTAAACACACACAAGTTGTTGCTCCAATCCTGTAATTATTCTACAACACATTCGGTATTATTAATTACATGTAACTAAACTTCCCATCCTGGTAAAAGTGTAATTCTTCAATCTGCAAGTATATAAGCAATTAAATATAGTTATACAAGGTTTGTAGCGAATTGTTAATGATTTAAATTTATTAAGGTTTTGCTAATAAGATAGCAAGTGGATGCATACAATAAATTGTTAATGGTTCTTAAAAAAATTAAGGTACTGTTAGCGAGTTGATGCAAGAAGCATATGTGCTTAGAGAAAGCTCTTACTCGTGGTTAAGGTTAATAAGAATTTGGTAATATCGTTTGGATTCTTTTGTAACATCGTTTGGATTCTTCTGTAACATCATTTGGATTCTTCTGTAACATCGTTTGGATTCTTCCGTAACATCGTTTGGATTCTTCTATAATATCGTTTGGATTATTCTGTAACCTTTGGATTATTTTGTAACATCGTTTGAATTATTTTGTAACATCATTCGGATTCAACTGTAACGCTGTTCAGATTATTCTGTAACCATGTTAGGATTATTCTGTAATATATTTTGTATTATAGTTTGGATTCTTCTGTAACATCGTTTGGATTATGTTGTAACATTACTCACAAATTACTGTAATATTGACTATAAAGTTTTGTAACATTATTTAAAAATTACTGTAATATTGACTATAAATTAATGTAATATTGATTATAAATTACTGTAATATTGACTAAAAATTATTGTAATAAAGTATTATAATATTGATTACAAATTACTTTAATATTTGCTATAAATTACTGTAATATTAGCTATAAATTCTGTAACAGTAGCTATAAAAAATTTAATAGTAGTATTAATCATAAAATTATAGAAAAAAAGCTGAATATTTTTTTAAAAAAATTGTGCCAAAAATAAAATATTTAAAAATGATATTTTCGAATTCATTAAAAAAAATCATATTTTTAACCGTAAAAAATCAGATTACAGTAATAAATCAAATTTACCCATTCTATATAAAATGTCTTTAATAGATTTAAAGTTTCTTATATTTACACACTTTTTGGTCGAATTAAAGGTATATCCGACGAATGATTTAGTTTGAGGAAGAGTTCCTTCCGAGGAATGAACTAAATTAGTTATTAGAATTGGAACAATAAAGATGTTTAGTTCCAATGTCTTCTCCACAGTAGTAGAAAGGATGTCTACAACATTAATGCCAATAGTTCTCTGCAAGTTTTCCAGGGATGCGGATGAAATGTTTGCAATATTCATACTCTTAGTAGTTAGTACCATCTTCACCCTCTAACTCAGGCTCACCAACTTCCTTAAGTAATGAGGCCTCGGGAGAGAAAGCATCATTAACAATTAAATTATGGGGTACAATCCATTGTAAATAAAGCTTATGTTGTAAAATGTAAATAGATTGTAATCATTGGATTAGATTAGATGGAAGGATGAGAATAAAATAGTCATTAATGAGACTTTTTTCGCTTCTCTTTCTCCAATTCTCTCTCGAAGGTCGATAAATCTTCAGATATCGATACTCTCTTTGCTCTCTCTGTCTTTGTCTCTTTCCTTTTTCTTCCTCTCTCTCTTTCTTTCTTTTCTTCTCTCTCCTCCCTCAACGTTTCTTCTCTTGCCATTTGTCCATTTTGGTCAGAAACGGCCCTCCGAATCCAACTACTACTATGAGTGAACAACAAATCCAAGCCTAAATCTCACCAAATCGACATAAACTAATCCGACCTCTACTATGGGTCCTCTCATAATAAATCTATATTCTAATAAATCTAAATCTAAGAGCACGTATAACGCTACGACCCAAGTCACGAACTGCGACTTGCGACCCACTATTTACCGGTTCGTGGGTCGCGCGTTATGGGCGGCGATTTATGCGGCCACGAACCGCTAAATAGTGGGTGGTTGTCGCGGCCCGCTATTTCGGTTTGTGAGTTGTGGGTCGTTGGTCGCGCGCCAGCCAGTCACGCCGCGACATGTGGCCATCCTAGTTGATTTTTTAAAAAAAAATACATAAAATTAGATTTAACTAAATAGGATAAGTCCAAAATTAAAGTATAAATAGATGATTTTACACTATAAAAAATTAATAACTTGTGTTATATTATTTATAATTAATTTATGTTATTATTAAATATTTTTGTCAAATTTATTTTAAATTTTTTAAAACGAGTAACTGGGGAAGTGCATTACTACGAACAAAAAACCATACAAGGTAGGGCGTAAAAACCCATGTTTCCAAATATTTGTCCGGGCCGACCGTAGCAAGCCCAACGCTCATGGACCCGTAAAGATAGTCTACTTTTGATCGTAGACACTAACTCACGACATCCCCTTACCAGCATCTCAAAACAACAGAGGATAATGTAAATAGTCCAACAAATAAAACGAAATAATCATCCCAACCTAACAACATGAAAAACGTAAAAGAAACAGAGATAATGAGTTGTGATTGCGGATTTCCCGAGACCTCCCAGCACTGGCAGTCCCGGGTTTGTGGGTATAGGCCGTAGACGGACCCTCCCACTCCCGCTGGGTCTTCTCATATTTCTAAAGGAGGCTGAAGCGTCTCCGTCTGTGGATCCTGTATGTCCTCCTTGTCCGTCAGCTGCTTTGCCCCCGCCTTAGTGGACGAGGATGGGGACGCCCTTCGTGCATCTGCCACGGCCAGCTCCGAGCAGATCTGATGAGTCTCCGGGTCTAGGACCAGTAGCTTTGGATCGGCCAAAACTCGGGGGAGCGAGGTTTCCCTCCCCGACTCGGCATGGGGAAGCTGCGGGGACGGCTAGAACGGAGCTTGGGGTTGCTCGCGAAGGCGAGGTTGCAGCTCCGATTGCATGGTGTCTGGCAAGGGACCCCCGACTTGGTGTGTCTGCGCGTAGAGTTGGACGGTGGAGAGGCCCTCGGGGTCACCGGATCCGGCATGGAAACCGGAGGGTGAATATGCATATCCGACAACGTGGTTGTCACGCCCCAAATCCGGTTTTGACCGGACTCGAGACGTGAACTAAAACATAATAAAAAATAAAGTAACGAGTCAACAACTCGAAAACCAAGTAGTAAAAAGTTTAATACAAAAGGAGGTACGTCACTAACAACCCAAAAATAAATAAGGACTCTCGTCAGACTCCCCAGCTATGAACCGTCCTCTACACCGACTCACAATCGAAACCTGTAAAACAGTAGTGAAAGGGGGTGAGCTTTCGCTCAGTAGGAAAAAGTAGTTAAGGTGATGAGTTATCCGCTCACCATTACGAGTAACCGTCCAATTAGGGCATACTAGCAAGGCACAATAACTAACGACATCTACAGGAGATACATAATCACAAACCACACTCACATGACTATAACCACACTTAATCTCCTGGCATACTCAATCATCAAGCAAACCACACACAGTAGAACAACCACAAGTCACGTACAACAGTCCCCAACGTCGCCGGCTTCCACAGCCCGACTCAACCATATCGTACCAGGCCACACAGCGTCGGCCTAGATATCTTCCCGGACCACAAAGCATCGGGGTATAGCTCACAATACATCATATCGGACAACACAGCATCGGCCTAGATGTCTTCCCAGACCACATAGCATCGAAGTACGAATCACACCATCCTCGGCCTGGATACCCTACACCGGAATACCCCCTCGATGTAGGTATCGTACCGGAACCCTTAGCCCAGGGGGACCGCATACGTGGGACACCACCCTCGGCCTAGATACCCTACACCGGAATACCCCCTCGATGTAGGTATCGTACCGGAATACCTCATTTCGGAACATACCCACGAAAGTCTCAACCTAACACAAGGCCATAATTCAACTAACAACATACCAAACCAAACAATCTTACTGAAACACATCACATCGGTCTATCAATCACTCGATCATATCACAAAGCATTCGTTCACGTCATACCAAACATATCATACTTGACATAACATACCAACATATCATACCGAGCATACCATATCATGATCCTAAATTCAACAACGGATAAACCACATATCAAGTAGTACAATTCATCAATCACAACAACACGGCCAACACGCAATCCTAAGGGCACGACATGGCCCACATGCAAATCTATAGCACGTCAATTCCCAAACCTACGGGCACGACATGGCCCGCAAGTTATCCCTCATTACATTCGTTCCTCACATCCTACATGCAATTCTACAACTATATTAAGTATTCATAACCTATATGCCTACTAGTAACTTCCCACAATTAAACCGGTGTTCGCTACTTTCCCCTACCTCAAATGTTATCCAAATGCTTAGTCAACGAGAGTCGCCTAGTAGCCTCCTCCGCCGTGTTTGGGTCCAACTTCTAAGATCACAAAGAAATCCGAGAATTAATGCTAATCCAGAAGCGGTTTAACGAGAAAGCAACCGAATTACTCCCGAAAATCAAAACATGGACAAAAGGTAAATTGGGCCGGCACAAGGCCCATTCCGGACGGACCACAGGCCCGGTCCGTGCGGCACACCGGCCCGGTACCTGGCACGGTCCGTGTGGTACACCGGCCCGGTATCAGGCCCGGTCCGTGCGGCATTCCGTGCCATTCTGAGCAGACCTCTTCTTCTTCCTCCCTCAACTTCATTCCTACGAATTTATACCTCAAAACTCCATTTTTAACCTCAACAACCTCCAAAATCAGTACCAAAACCTCCATAATTCAATACCCATATTGGGTTTTACCAAAAACGCCCAAAACCCAAGTGATTCTATGCAAAACCTTCACTTTTCTTCACATTACAATCATCTAAACACAATAACTCAAAATCTATTGAAATCCAACCTTGTTCATGTCTTTTCTCTCAAACCCATAATCTAAACTTCAACAAAAACGAATTTGGTTTGAAGGTTTATCTTAGGAATGAAGAGATGATGAGAATAGATGTGTTTTGGGGAAGATTTGTGTAGAAAAACACCCAAAGTAGCTCCCTTTTCCTTCCTTTCTTCTTCTTCAAGCAAAGGAACCTCTCTCTCTCTCTCTCTCCCTTGGTAATTTCGGCCAGCACTAAGAAAATGAGCTGAAATGCTCACCAAAGGCCCCTTTAACCTATGTTTGAGAATACCATTTTGCCCTTTAGCCCATTTGCCTCTCATGTCCAAAATTTAAGGGTAATTGGGTCATCTCTCCCTTATTTCTTCTCACCCAAGCCATCATGGACATGTGTCCATGTTGGGGTCCACCTCTACCCAAAATATCTCCAGCTCAATGAATTTAAATCGGTTTAGTCTTTAATTAAGCTTAGTTTGACCCGGGTTTGACTTTTTCACAAAATTACACAATTGAAAGGAAACGATCCAACTAAGCTAACCGTAACGATGACTAAGTTTTTTGGGTCCCAGAAAGGTCCTGAATGACTCCCGGAGTCATCGGTTGACTTTTCCGGCGGAAAGTCAACTTTCGCCAGATTTCACCGGTTCGACCGGAATCGACCGGGGACGGTTCTTACAGTGGTGGAGGAGGGTTGGGAGGGGAACGGCGCCGCCGTGTGTGGTAAATAAAAAAGGCCGGAAACCATGGCTGCGTCGGTGGGGACGGCCATGGTTTCGGTGGGGAAGAGCTTATGGTCGGGATTCAAGGAGATAGGCCGATGGAGTTCGAACAGGGAGGGAGGCGAGCAGCAGAAAATTCAGAAAAACCCTTATGGTTCAAAAGTAACCCTTAGGGTTCAAAAGTACGACAGAGAGCTTTTTTTCGGAGTACACATTAATTCAATTTAATTCAATAAATTGAATTAATTCAATTTTTCGGAGAGCTTTTATTTTATATTTACTGCTTTAATAAAAAAATTAATAAATTTAGTAAAATGTCCGATCAGTGTCCTCTCACAATCTAAATCTCTATCTGGTTCTCACTACTGGCTATTGCGAAACACAATTATATTCAAAGACTAAGAACCATTATTTTACATAATCAACATAAAGTTTCTTAATACGATTTCCTTATACAAGCTTTTCCATAGTCATCTATAAATCTGGAGATCTGTATATAATCAGATTTATAAATTTATGTTTGAAAGAGAGAATAGTATGGGCATATGCATATTTGTGTTCCCAAAGCCAACATGGAGTATCAAGTGTATATTTTCAGTAACAAGTTTCAGAATAGTATATCTCCTGACATAAAGGGTATGGATGATCTGGATATGATTCATTAACCAATTATTCAAAAAGGCTCATGTTGACGATAAATCAAAATAGTAGCTATTACAATACAATGTCCAGTTCATGGAACATGAACATGCACAAGCACAACAACACAATATTACTTACGTAATTGGGGATTAATATCAACCGTCCAATGGTGCATCTGCCAAGATCTTGCCACAACTTACATGCTCTTCCTTTCTAAGAATCATTATCGGATCGGAAAGAATTATCCACTAGACCATTTCTTTATACGATCTGAAATTGCAAGTGTATACTCTGTTTTGCCAAAACAGAACAAGATTTGAAAGAGTTTCTGATAAGATTTTATATTCATAGGATAACATATAATACAATCCTTAGCTTGTGCAGATAAAATTTGTTTTGGTAAAAATTTGAAGTATCATATAAGATGGAGAAGATAAAATATATGTGTATTTTCGATAAGCCATCAGTGTATAAATATGTATTTTCGTAAATCAGCGAAAGTTGCAATTTTATTAATCAAAAAGCAATTACATTATTGTGCGTCGAAGAACAGGCTCCTCGACCACGAAAAAGACAGATTGGATGAACAATGGTTCTCTGATCCTTGTAGTACCATAACCGTCACAAGCGGTATTTTGACGTCCCATGGGCATAAACAGAATACGAAGGGGGGTAGGGGTACCGAAAATCCTGAAGGATCTCAGTAGTGATGATGGTGGGAAGCAAAGTATCGTCTTGGGACCCCTCCCAGGACCAGTCCCTGATGCTCAGCCGCACACTAGTTTTTGACCATACAAAAACGAAACTAGTGAAAATAAAAAAGAGCCACTCGATTAGCTTGAGTCAGAATCGAGAGAGGGGTCGAGGAAGTAGAGTCGGTGGAGGCCAGGGACATGGATGCGCCCATGGCGGCTTCAGAGATGGCGAAGGTTGCTCAGGCGATATGATCTGATACAATAGGATCCAGTGCCAGATCAATCTGTAAGAGGTATAGGAAACAGGAGTGCATCAAACCTGTAAGTTGTTCGTATGCCTCGGTGGAGGCCAAGGAGGTGGGGACAACGATGACTGCTTCAATGGCGGTTGCAGAGGTAGCGCCTGAAGAGAAGGAAGAATCGCTGACAAAGAGGGCCGAGGTAGATTGCCTCGTAGAGAGGGGAGATCCTCTAATTCTGGCCTAACAACAACAGAAGAGACAGAAGAACGGTGAGAAGATCATGACAACGAAGGCGAGGGACCGAAACTTTACTAAGAAAGGTGGAAGCTAAACGGGAGTGAAGAACAACAAAACGACACCAAAACCCTAACAAAACTTTTCATTAAGATTTTTAGTCGTAGACTAGATACTTTTCTTGCCCAATTAAATCGAAGGTTGGTTTGCCCTCGTATATACTGCGGTACGAATAATTCGAATCGGTATAAAAAATGGTCGCACGTGGCGTAGGCATCCATCGTTAAATGAGGCGACCAGATCAAGGGATGATATTTACTCCCGTAGGATAAAGTTCAAACCACAGCAACTTCTGAATCTAATCAAGGCGAAGAAGCAAGTCGAGATTCACAAGAAAACTTGCAGAGCCGGAGACAAAAAAATGGTTAGAAATTTATGTTACAGTTCCCGATGCTGGCCTATAAATACAACCGCTTCCACACTGTCACCGTCAAGATTCACTTCTTCATCGGCGTCCCCTCTTCTTAATCTCAAACGGAGCATCGCACAGAGACCAACCTCTGTCTGCGTCTCTGCTTCTGGTATCATCTCGCTATCCCTTTCGGAACCCATTCCCAAGTTCCAGTTTTTTTTTTAATATATCTGATTCTGGGTTTAATGAAATCGCTGACGATGTTTGATTTTTTTTCTGATTCATGCTTTAGATTTTGCAGACACCTGTCGAATCGGAGCTTGCCCGTTTTCGCTTTCAAGGTTAATTGACAAATGAAATCCCAAATTGTTGATGTGAATTTTACAATTGGATTTTGAAATATTTTCTGTGATTTTCCAATTTTCAAGAGAGGGGAAGAGGAGATGACGATCAAGCCGGCAATTCGGGTCGCCGAGAAGAAGCTGATCGTGAAGAACCGGACGATTCTAACCGGAGTCCCCGACAATGTGATGGTAACGTCAGGTTCATCCGTTGACGGCGTGTTCCTCGGGGCAGTCTTCGACGCCGAGAGCAGCCGCCAGGTGGTTCCGATCGGGACGCTCAGCGACGTCCGGTTCATGGCCTGCTTCCGGTTCAAGCTCTGGTGGATGGCCCAGAAGATGGGAGATCGCGGCTCCGAGATCCCACTCGAGACTCAGTTCCTATTGGTCGAGACCAAGGACGAATCCGACGAGATCGTTTACACCGTCTTCCTCCCCCTGATCGAAGGCCCGTTCCGAGCCTGCCTCCAGGGAAGCGCTACCGACGAGCTCGAGCTCTGTTTTGAAAGCGGCGACGACAACACCAAAGCGTCGTCGTTCACCCACTCCGTTTTCGTCCACGCCGGTACAGACCCGTTTGCAACGAT
Organism: Erodium maritimum; assembly: GCA_963921825.1. NCBI lineage: Eukaryota > Viridiplantae > Streptophyta > Magnoliopsida > Geraniales > Geraniaceae > Erodium > Erodium maritimum. The sequence goes on from OY997588.1 coordinate 37,697,966, forward strand.
CACGGAGGCGGTCAGGGCCGTGAAGCTCCACCTCAAGACTTTCCGGCAGAGGCACGAGAAGAAGCTTCCCGGAATCGTTGACTATTTCGGGTGGTGCACGTGGGATGCGTTTTACCAGGACGTGACCCAGGAAGGCGTGGAGGCTGGGCTCGAATCTCTCGTCGCCGGCGGGACACCTCCGAAGTTCGTGATCATCGACGACGGCTGGCAATCCGTCGGCGAGGACCCTCAAAGCGATCAGAAACCGGTGCTCAGGCTTACCGGGATCAAGGAGAACGCCAAGTTCCAGCACCCGGACGATCCAACGGCCGGGATCAAAAGCATCGTGAAGACAGCCAAAGAAAAGCACGGGCTCGACTACGTGTACGTGTGGCACGCGATCACCGGCTACTGGGGTGGGGTCAGACCTGATCAATACGGGTCGTCGATGAAGTACCCGATGGTGTCCAAAGGAGTGGTGGAGAACGAGCCTACATGGAAGAGTGATGCTATGGCGGTACAGGGATTGGGTCTCGTGAATCCCAAAAACGTGCACAAGTTCTACGATGAGCTACACAGCTACTTGGCTGCCGCCGGCGTAGACGGCGTTAAGGTGGACGTGCAATGCATACTAGAGACTCTCGGAGGAGATCTCGGCGGCAGGGTCGAGCTAACGAGGCAATACCATCAGGCCCTGGACGCCTCCGTAGCTAGGAACTTTCCCGATAACGGCTGCATCGCGTGCATGAGCCACAATACTGATGCACTCTACTGGTAAATCTCTCTTCCCCGGCACGTTTTAAATGGGTTGTAACTTTGGTACTAATCCGGTGTACTCGAACCCATGGACCAGCTCGAAACAGACGGCTGTGGTGAGAGCTTCGGATGATTTCTATCCGCGAGATCCGACGTCGCACACGATTCACATTGCGGCTGTTGCTTACAATAGCGTGTTCCTGGGTGAGTTCATGCAGCCTGATTGGGACATGTTCCATTCCTTCCATCCGGCGGCGGAGTATCACGCGTCAGCCAGGGCCATCAGCGGTGGGCCCGTTTATGTTAGGTAATAACGAATCCCGACCGTTGGATCAACTCTGTTTTTGTGTTTGACAATCAATCTGATTACAGTGATGCCCCCGGAAAGCACAACTTTGAGCTCCTGAGGAAACTTGTGCTGCCTGACGGTTCAGTGCTCCGAGCCCGCTTGCCCGGAAGGCCCACAAGAGATTGCTTGTTCTCTGACCCGGCCCGTGATGGTATCAGGTAAGTAAAGAATTGATCCATTGCAATATGACAAGTCATGTATATGACAATTGTGTTGTTTGGGTTTAGTTTGTTGAAGATATGGAACATGAACAAGTACACAGGAGTGATAGGAGTTTATAACTGCCAAGGAGCGGCATGGAACGTTGCTGAGAGGAAGAACACATTCCACCAGACCAACAGGGAGGCCATTACAGGCAGTGTCAGGGGCCGAGACGTGGACCTCATTGCTGAAGCCGCCACGGATCCCGCCTGGGAAGGAGACTGTGCTGTGTATTGTCACCGGAGTGGCGAGCTTGTCACACTGCCTCACAATGCTGCTCTGCCGGTGTCACTCAAGGTGCTTGAGCATGACATCTTCACAGTCACTCCGATCAAGGTCCTCGTGTCTGGATTCAATTTTGCCCCTTTGGGCCTCATTGACATGTACAATGCCGGTGGGGCCATTCAAGGGCTGAGATATGAATTGGAGCTGTCCGACATGAGCCCGGAGATGGTGAGCATGGATGTTAAAGGGTGTGGCAAGTTTGGGGCATACTCATCCGCTCGGCCCAGAAGGTGCACTGTGAACTCGTGCCAGGTTGATTTTGCATATGATTCTTCCTCCGGTTTGCTGACACTGAAACTTGATGGTTTGGCAAAGGTTCAAGCTGTTGAGGTTGAGCTTTGACTTAGATTTAAATGTCGTGATGAATATTGTGAGGGGGTGAAAATGACCCTTCTTCTCAGATTGATTCTGTACGGAACATTCAACTTCAATATAATTTCTTCTACTTTATCTGGTTAAGAGGGATTCATTAATCATTTAGTGAAGAATCTAAACTTTTTTGGTCCAGTAGAAATAATGTCGTGAAAGGATTTTTGTTCTTCTACTATTCTAGAGAGGCTTAGATATGAGGCATGTTCTTCCACTATTCTAGAGTTGAGCCTTTTTTATACTACAGCAATCCATTAAACTTTAAGGTGGTGATTTGAACTCGATAATCATATTGCCAAGAAACTAATTGTTCGATCCAACGTCGATAATCATCTGGTGAAGAATCCAAACATCTGATCAAGTAATCGATTAATTAACTGATTCACATAACAAGCATGTCACAACATGTTTTCGTAATGGTAGCTAGTCTACATAGACACATACATTGATTTGAGAAAGAGGAGGGAGGCTATATCTAAAATTCCAACTTCACAATAGCATTTGAAGATGGTTCAGATGATCCTTTCTGGAGCCAATCCTTGGCGCATATAAGAGCTTCAACAGTCTCTGGTCGCAAGGAGGTCCTGTACTGATCCATCTCCTTGCCAGTGGTGTCAAATACAGATCCAGGGCAAACTGTCGAAACCGGAATACTCAAAATGTCCCTAGCCATCTTCGAAAGAGTTGGATACTTCACCTTATTCTGTTTCCACCAAGCTAACAAATCAAAGTCATGAACACGAGGCAATAAAGATTCATCCAAATACCGGTCCAGCTCGGATTTCATCAGTTGACCAGTAGTCTCCATGATGTAGACATCAAAGTCTGTCAGTTCATTGTCTGAAAGAAGAGTTCCAGCTCGGGATTCTTCTGACTTACCGTTGTTTCCAATGTTTCCATTATCTGTATAAGTTGGAGTTAAGGGAAGAGGGAGAGCAACATACTCATGAAAGAGCTCGTTAATCCCTTCATGGACAGCCTTGGCATATGTGGGAGCATCTTCACCAAAGATCTTGGAGAAACTGAACTCAACGAGCTTCAACTTGAATCGAGGATCCATAGCTATTGATATTGCCATAGCCAGGCTACAATCTTTCCAGTATTTGTCAAGCGTTTCTTGCATTGATTTGGCAAGAGTGCTTGTGAAGGAGTCCTCGCTCACAACAGTACGAGCCAACTCCGACTGAACCTTCCACAATTCATGGAAGAATGTGTTTGCTGTAGGGTAATCTGTGGTCGTGGTGAGGATTGTGGCTGCATCGAATATTAGTTTCATGTTTATGCAGAGGGTCTCAACAGCCTTCCAATCTTCCGTTGTTGGGGCTTCCTTGTAGTCAGGATCAGATGTGTCCAAGCAAGTAAAGACCTCCTTCAACTCTGAAGCAGCTACCAGCATTTGATAGGTTGTGTTCCATTGGTTTTGATCATCGAGAGATAGGATCTTTTCACTGGGGACTTGAAGTTGTTCCTTGAGCTCAAGAAACTTCTCTTCATGGGAATCTGATGTCTTAACATACTTTACACTATCTCTGATCTTCTTCACGATGTCATGTCCTGCTCCTATGGCCTCTTTGGCCATGTTGTTTAGCGTCCGAGCAATGCAATTCCCAATAGTTAATTGCCCATTGAGGATAAGGTGGTTCTTCACGCAGAGTAGAGCCCTCAGGTTCTCAAGCCCAGAATCACTCAATGGCTGATTGTAAGTCACAGAAAATAACTTGCCTTCCAAATTCCAGTCAGAAAGGCAAACAGCCACCGCATGGCTAAGAGCAGTATCTGAGTCAGGATACGGTTCCATCACAACATTCAAAATCCTCCTATGCAAGGTCCAATCACTATCAATGAAGTGCCCAGTTAAAAACACATAACCAGTACTCTGACTTGAAGTCCTCATCTCCAAAGTAAGGCAAACACGCCCAGGTATTGCTTCAATGAGTGTTGTCAAGCTTTGCTTTTCACTTAAGTATGTTGCCACACAATCACCTTGGACAGTGTTGAAACTCAACATATCAAACCGGGGCTGGAGATTCTGAACAAAAGCAACAAACCCAGGATGTTCAACCATGTGAAGTGGATAGTCATGGAGGATGATCATCCTGGCAATCTCATGACGGCATTGATCTGGATCAAAAGAAATGAGAGCTGTGCTTGGGGTTCTGTAGCGCCGTTTTGGAGCATCAGTAGCACCCATCTTTGAAGGAGCACTATAAGGAGTTATCTGATTCTTATCCTGACCACGTAGAAGAGCTAGGCACGACCCTTTTGAAATGTGACGCTTCAAGTGGCTTGTACCTGCAACTTTAGACCCCATACTATATGCAAAGGTTTGCTTGCATTGCTTACAACATGCTCTTCTACATCCAGGACTCACTGTTTCTATAGTGAAGTGTTCCCACACTACGGACTTCTTCTTCCTTCTCTTGTTAGGCTGAGTTTCAGGTTCATGTTCAGGCTCTGGCTCCAGCTCATGCTCGTGCACTTGCTCTAGCACTGGCTTGGGTTCTGGCTCCACAATGGCTAACTGATTGTTTTCATTGCTCTCAATCATATCATCAGTAGTTGCCATCAGGTCTGAAGAAGCAAACTCATAAGATGTTTAGAAACTAGTATAGGCACAACAGAGCCACAAGAATATCATTGTATTTATATATATGTACATACGAACAACAACAAGTACATATGATAAAAAAAACTGAAACAAGGAAACCCAACCAAAACATGATGAAGAAAGAAGACGTAGCAACCAAAGAGTAAAAAAGGGGAGAAAACAAGGCTCATAAAAACTATAAAAGCTTCAGCAAATGAGTAATGTGCTTGAACATAGTTGTCAAACAGAACTGTTGATAATGATGATGGCAGATAATGGCATGCTACACACAATGTAAGAGTCAAGACTGCTGATTATACAAAATTCAGCACCACCCAAACACTTTGTTGATGATTAAGACTTGAGTAAGGAAAAAGACAGTTCAATAATAACTAAGTCTTTTTAAATATACAATGTATAATAAGCCATTCAAGCTTCTTATTTGGTAAGATCATGAGTAACAAATAATCTCAATGCTCAAATCAGTCTTGAGTTACAGTATCAAAACCCTGGAACGGGCCAACTTTTGCAAAAAAAATAAATAAATAAAATTTATGGATGATATACAAAGCTTGTAAGAAATTCAAAGCTGTGAACACATATAGCAATAAATCAGCCAAAAGGAACATGAAATCCCAAATAAAGGACCATTTTAAGAGCCTAAATCAAAGAACTCGGGTAGAAAACAACAGGTAGAACATGTACAAGTAGAACAAATAGTTTTGTCCAGTGAGAATTAGCGACCATGTAAACACCCAAGCAAGCAGATGAACTAGAGAAGTGTATAAGAGGCAAACAGGAAAGTCAACGACAACCCAAAATGGGATCGGTCAAAGATTTAGAAAAATTGGGCTGAAGCATGGGAAGCCAAGACTCAGATCTGGTTTCCGATCATCAGAAGAAAACCGGCTCATCGGAGACCTTAGATAAAGCCCAGATCAAAAAGCATCTCAAATTTAAAATTTTACAGCACAGTGAGCTCTCAGAACAGATCGACGACGCCAGAATCGAACAATCATTTCTCGGAAACGAATATCAAGTAAGGACCAAACCATATAAGCAAAAGAACACAAATACAGACGAGAGAGATCCAGTAAGCAAAGCAGCAGATCAAAATTAGGGCCAGAATAAAAGGTCGAGTTACCTGAGGGAGACCCACGAAGAAAGGGGGAGGGCTGGATTTGCGGGCCGTACGGGCAGAGACGCAAAGACAGATCTAGGGTTTCACAGCTTGAGAGTGATGAAAGTCGATTTGGGCTTCAATTGGTAACGAATTGGACCTAAGGAGGAGATAAGGTTGTTGACTCGAGACACAAATTCAGTTAAAACTTAACAGATACATTACTTCCGCTATTGAACTTTTTTTAAAACAAGAAGAAAATAAATGAGTCGGTCCAATGTATTTTAAATTTGGTGTATTAAAAATGGATCGTAGCCCAAAGGCCCCAAACATTATTTAAAAAGGAACTTTGGTGGCCCACATTCGGGCTGCTACATTTATTTTAAGAGACTTTAAAAATAACAAGTTCTAAACCCATAGCCACACTTGTGATTTGTTTAAATTTCATTTTAAGCTGTGTTTTTGTTTTGATTTAATTTCAATCTTCTATTCTAGAGTTTTACCATCATCTTTAGCATTTAATCAGTTGGAGCACATATATAAATCACAATTCTGAACTTACATAAATAGTTTCAACGATAGAACTTGAGCTCTTGGGGCTTCTGTTGCCACCACGTCGTGTACGAACTCACCGTCAGATCTATCTTTATTGTCTCCACCATCACGCCTAGAGAATTTTGCTCCCTCTTGGTTTTGTCGTCGTATCCACTGCTGCAACGACTCGAATCCGTCTGCATCAGATTTACTCCCCTTTTGTTTTTCCATTTCGTTCTCTATATTTATTGGTCAGTGTGTTCTCTGTTGCATTATACTACTGGTACGTGAGGTTTTTTGTTGAGAATCGATTGATTTTGGCCGAATTTGTTACCGAATATGTATTATTGGTCTGTGCGTCTCCGTTTTTGTGGGTTCTGCTAAGTTTAACATGGAACTATGGCCTTCATTTTGGACTTGAATTGTCGAAACTTGGGTTCGGATCGAAAGAGACAATAGCTCAGGAATTTGGTACATTGATTGAAGCTGGATTTGGTCTTCCTCACCGAGTCGTACCATATGGAAACCAACTGTTCCCGATCCCAGCTTGCCTTGCTACACCAGATTTTGGGTTTCCAATGGGGTACGAGCCTTCCTACAATGGGACGAAAGGGGGGATCATGTTGCTATGGTCCGACCGTTGCAAGTTTGATGTAACAGAGAAAGACCAACCCACGTTGATGTTGAAGTGAGGGTAGACCAAGAATGGGTTTTCTTTTTTACAAGAGTCTATGAGGAACTAGAAAGGGAACGTAGGTACCTCACATGGGACTTCCTCCGTCGTTTAGCTCAAGCACAAACCACATTGGAGTATATCCTTATGGGTTATTTTAACGAAATCCTACATTCGGCCGAGAAGAGGGGAGGATGGTCTTACCTAGTGGCGCTGATTTAGGCTTTCTGTCATGCCCTTATTGATATAAGGGTGGAAGATCTACCGATAGAAGGATACCAGTTCACATGGACAAAGAGTTAGGACCTACAGACCCTCCTTGAGGTTCAGTTAGACAGGGGCTTAATGTCTCCCATGGATCGAGTAATATTCCAACAGGCTTCCCTCCGAAATATGGGTTACACTACATCGGACCATATGCCCATCTTGCTCAAGCACCACAAAAAAAATCGGGACTACTGGAGAGATAGTTCATGTTCAAAAATCGTTGGGTCAAGAATTCAGAATGTGGACAGATTATCCAATAGGAATGGGGGCAGCCGGGTGATTGTCACATGAAGCATCATATCTTGGATATTAGGGCCTGTCTGGATATGTGGGCCCAGACATTTTTCAGGGAGAACATCAATGAGATAAGGAAATGCCAACACCAACTTAGAGAACTTAATGACAGAAGAGATCAGGCAGGTATCAGGCATTGACTAACTGTCTAGAAAAGGTATGAGCACACTCTCTCTAAATAAGAGACTTTCTAGAAACAACGGGCCAAACAACATTGGTTGGTAGATGGGGACCGGAATACCAAGTTCTTCACAAGAAAGCCACCAAAAGACAAAGGAGGAATAAGATAATTGTTCTTAAAAATGATAGTGGAAGCGGGGTTACTTGGGACATAGGCATGCAAGAAATACTATTATAGTATTTTGAGCAGATATTTACAGCAGGTCTAAAGATGGTTCACGAACTAGCTATGGTGGTCCTCAAATGATTATTGGGGATTACAATAGGAAACTAACTAAAAAGGCATCGGATGAGGAGGTCATAACTATAATATTCCAGATGAGGCCAAACAAAGCTCCAGGACCAGATGGTTTGAACACACTATTTTTCCAACATTATTGGTCAGACTTGAGTACTGAGGTAATAGGTTTTGTCAGGGAAGCAGTGGAAACGGGTAATATTGGTCGGGATGTGAACAAAAAAATAATAATACTGATACCCAAAACAAGGACACCCCAGAAGATTACGGACCTCCGGCTAATTGCCATGTGCAATGTCATTTTCAGGATCCTCTCTAAAGTTTTGGCCAACCGTCTGAAATCGTTATTAGACTCGATCATCTCAGCAAATCAGGGAGCGCTTGTCTCGGGACAAGCAATACTGGACAACATTTTCATCTCCTATGAAGTCATTCACTATCTTCGGTAATGGACCAAGGCTAGAATGGTTTCATGGCTCTTAAGCTCGATGTGAGCAAAGCCTATGACCGGGTAGAGTGGTCCTTTATTTTAGCAATGATGGGTGCATTCTTATACGGACCCCATTGGAAGTCACTCATCCTTGCCTACACGCAGTCAATACAATATGCGATCAGCTTAGGGAGAAAGCGTACAACACATTTTACAGTAGGTCGAGGAATCAGACAGGAAGATCCCCTCTCTCCGTATTTGTTTCTCTTCTGCATGGAAGGTCTATCTCGGATGTTATCTCAAGAGGAAAGGGAAGGGAGTGTATATGTGGTTACAATGGCCATGAGAGCATTGATGGTATCCCATATATTCTTCATTGATGACTGCTACATCTTCTGTCGCACCAATAGAAAAGAAGTCGAGCGTCTTCAGAACATCCTCACGTTTTTGGGAACATGTTGGGTCAGGTGATCAACAAGGCCAAGTCCTCCATTTTCTCAGTACGAATACCCCTCAAACAAACCGACTCATGTGTTGTGCAACATTGGGCATCCAAGAAATCTCTCAGGATTTTATGTACCTAGGAGTTCCAAATATGCTAGGCAGGAAACGGGGCCAGAGCCTCCAATTTATCTATGATCGCCTCCTCACAAAGATTGGAGCATGGGATGGCCAAATGCTCTTGACCAGGGGAAAGGAAGTGATGGCCTGATCACAGACTCTTTGTAAAGACCGGAAAATTTAATATTGAAATTATTAAATATTAACGTCGAGGTTGGGTACGAGTTTGATTTTTGAATCGAAATAAAAAAACAACAAAGGGAATCAGGCTGGGCCTGATCAGACTCGAAATTGGGTCGAGCCAGACCAGGCCCATCGCACACGCGCGCACCAATGCTGGCCCAGCCCACACACCTCAAACCCTAGCCTTATAAGCTCAAACGCGCCGTTTCATCTTTAGTTGCGCGCACGAAACCCAACGCGTCTCATACCTCTCGCCGAACCCTCTCGAAGCTCGTCGTCTTCTCTCTCAAGTCAGCCGCACCAGCGACATCTCCGGCCTCATCCACTTCACAGGAACGACGCTGGAGTTCCTTCTCCACATCCTCAGTGCCAGAGAACCCAGAAACCTCACCATCTCCTCTTCTTCTCCCTCCTCGAACCAGACACAGCTTCGCCGCCTAACCTCGAACCTCGTTGTGCCCTTACCCAGAGCCGGCCCTGAGGCCAAGCAGCCCAGGCCATGGCTTGGGGCTCAAAAAAAAAATCAAAAATATTTAAGGTATATGAGGGGCTAAACCAGGTTATGTTAACATCTGAGAACTTGACACAATGGTTAAAGGCTTGACAATATTGGCATGACGTCTTGTGTTCGATCCCTTACTAGAACACCCTAATTTTTTTTCCTTCAATTTCAATTGGGCTTAAGGTTGTGTTTTGGGTTTTAAATGTTATATATACATTAAACTAATCCAAAACGTGAATACAATCCGCGAACTCCAGCAAAAAAACGACCTGTCCGCGAACTCTAACAAAAACGCAAACGATCCCTTTCTTCTTCATCGACTCTGAACGATTTTCATATATTTTTTCATCGCCTGCATCAAGATTTTTAATCTCCGACAGAAAATTAAGGTAAGCTTCTGATTCTCACCCGATTTTACTGATTGTTGAGATTTAAAATTCAAACCTAAACATTTGTTAACCTAAATTTTGTTTTGTACTGATTTTTTATTTTCTAATCAATTTAGGTATTTGAAGTTAAGCTACTTAATAATTCCAGAATTGATGGTTTTGATGGTTATAGATAATTAAATATTAATCACCAACATGATTATAATAGTAAATAATGATATTGATTCTTTATAGTGCTTCTGTTAAAACAGAGCCTGACTTCGTATTCTTTGAATCATTGATTGATTTTCATTTTTTATGTTGGGTTGAGTTATTGATATTCTTTTTTGAATCATTGTGGTGGGTACTTTTTCAGTACCTAAATTTTGTTTATTTTAAGTTAGAACAAAATAGAGTTATTTTGATGCAATTCTATAGCTAATTATTAATTTTGATAGCTAATATTATATGGTTTCGGTAAAAAATAAAATCAAGATTAAGGGGCTCAAAAAAATGAGTCGTTTGGGGCTCCAAATTCTCAGGGCCGGCCCTGCCCTTACCGGAGCAGCTCAGTGACGGTAGGTCACTTTCTCACCCAAATTCATCTTCCACTCGCTTCCTTTCCCCGTTCTATGGACCCGCGCGAGTCGTCGTGGTTGTTCTGGACTGAAAAAGCATCGCCAGAGTAACGAGGCTGCAGATCCGTTCTTCCCTCGCCGGCGACACGTCTACTCCGCCAGATCTGGAGCGGAGGAGCTCGGATTTGGCTCTGCCGCTCTTCCCTCGCGTCTCTCCGTGTCCTGACGTCTCCACCGCTACCAGAACCACACTCGACGTCGAGAACCTCCGCCGTCGTCGCCGGAGGACCATCGGAACCCTATCCACCGTCGACCTGAGCAAGCTGGGCTCGGGCCTGGGACGACACCGAGCTTGGGCCTTGGGCCTTAGCTTTGGTCCGGGCCTCGGGTTGGACTAGGTATGGGCCTCGGGCCTGAACTTGGTTCGGTCCTCGGGCTCGGGCTGGATCTAAGGTCCGGGTCCTGAGCCGGGTTCGGGTCTGGGTCTGGGTCGGGCTCAGATCAGGTCCTGGGTCAGGGTCCTGGACCGGGTCTGGATCGGGTTCGGACTCGGATTCGGGTCGGGCCGGGTCAAGACAGTTTTGAATTAAATAATTAATTAATGACTTTGACTAAAATCAGATAATACCTGGACATCGAACAAACTATCGGACTTTTAAAGGACCTTGGACAAAAGAAACTACTGGATTTAATTATCAGATGTGAGGACCATTACGGGTTGGACCGGGACTGATACGTCCCTTTTGTGTTAAACCAGGTCGTTACCCCGAGCATGGAGAAGACCGGTGTGGCCAGGACGTCAGCAGCTAGGAGACGCAGCTGTCTATTCGTCTAGAGGTAGGGATTTCCTCAAAGCCGCTTTAATTCGATCGTACTAGAATGCATATAGGAAAACCTAAGAACCGGTAAACAACTAGTATGCATGTAGGATGAGAACAACTAGCGTAGCCGATTGAACTGTGAACATTTACGTTTGTGTCTTGGGAAATTGTCGTGCTGGTAGAATCGGGCCATGTCGTGCCTGTAGGATAGATTGCTGATTGTTGAATTTGTGTTGTGCTGTCTGAACCGGTTAATAAACAATAAGCATGAAAACGAGTAGAATTGACTGGAGAATGCATGATCAGTGATTTGAGTGCTTTTCTGTTTTACCTGATATATTGGATTAGGGATGTTTGGGGATACCGGTTAAGACGGTGGGATAACCACGTGGAGTGTGGTGTCGGTAAGTGATGGTAAGTACGGAACAGTGTGAGTGTAATTTAAGGGTCCAAGCATATTGTATTCGGTGTAACATGTCGTTGCTATGTGTGGGCAAGTGTTCCGTGATTGTTCTGATGTGAATCATTGTTTGTGATATGGTCGGGTGAGTGATAGACCGACGTGATCGTGATTGTGGTGATGGTACCGTGGTTATTTGTGGTTGGGATCCTGTTTGTGAGTGTGATTGCGATTGTTTGATGCGCGGCCGGTAAAGTGTGAGAGAATTACTTCCGTCAGGTGTATCGTACCTTCCGGCGCGTAATCGGTAAAGTGTTGTGTTGTGGTACTTTGGTTACATGAGAAAGGTGGTTTCCCTACCTTCCGAACATGAGTCGGTAAAACGTTGTGTTCCGCAAAGAGGTGACTTCCCTACCTTCCGACTAGCACTCGGTAAAACGCTGTGTTGAGCACCGCGAGAGACGAGGCCGTGAAGAGGCGATTTCCCTGCCTTCCGTTGATCGGTAAAACGCTGTGTTGAGCACCGCGATGAGGAAGTAGCGTACGGATGCACCGGGCCGAGACGGTTGCTCCCTAGACCGCGCGAGGGTTACGATTTGTGTATTGATATTGCCTGAATTGAATAAGTATTGTTGTGTTGTGAATATGAGTGTTCTTTGTTATGAGTTGCGTGTGACCGTGAATGACTCGATTTGATTGTTTGATGGTGAATTCATGTGTGTGGCTTCCGTGTAAGTTAAAGTGTCGTATTTGTGGTTGTCCGTAAGTCGTTTGAGAAGGGGATTTGGATGTGGAATCTCGGGACAATTTGTGGTCGGGTAAAGTGAAGGTTGTTTAAGTTGGATATTATGTTCTCGTTGTCGCTTTCTCATTTTAAGCGTTAAAAAAAGTTAGTTTAGAAACGTAATTGGATGTCTAAGCTGGATTGTTCCCTTCGTTGTGTGCCTTAGTCGATTGGATGGGGTTGAGCTGAAGTTTGTATGGTTGGTCTGGTAAACGCCAGGTTTAAAAAGGGGTTTGTCTTTAAATTGGTTTAGGAATCGGTGTTGGTATAGTTGGACATTGAGTATCCGAGTTTGAAGAGGGGTATTGACTTTTATTTGGTTCAAATGTCGTATTGTGTTTAATCCTTTATTATATAATTAATTTATGGAACTGCATTTTGGTGAATTCGAGATAAGGAGGTTTTGATGGTTTTCCCTACTGAGCGTCAAGCTCCCCCCCCCCCCCTATTTCACTGTGCTTTCTACAGGTAGTGGTCATGACTTGGAGTAGAGGACATCGTAGAGCATGGGGCTAGCGAGAGTCCGGATTTATGTTTATTTTACATTTTCATAGTGACGAAACGGTTATTTTGGACTTATGTATTTTACTGATCGTAGGACTCAGAAACTCTAACTCCGTTGTTTTATGCTATTTATCTTTATCAGTTATTATTTGTCTTAAATTGTTTTTATTTGAAATTCACTAAGTCGCGTCTTGGGTTCGGTCAATACAGGATTTGGGGCGTGACACTCTTTCTTCACGTCGTTCCCAGACCTGGACTTTCGTAATACGGGGGTTACTACGTCGGACCACTAGCCTATCTTACTCTCCTTGGCTCCGAAAGAGGTGACTAGAAGTCCACCGAAGTTCCGTTTCCAATCCAAGTAGACCAGAGACTCGGATTGTGGAAACGTGATCCAAAAAACATTGGGACAAATCCCCTAGAAAAGCTATTAAGGATGTTATAAAAGAGGTATGGGTCTCGTTGGAAAACTGGGGGAGTCACCACTTCTGGAAAATGTTAATCATATTAAATGGTGCCAAATGCGTATTGTAAAATTAAATGGTCGAACCGACCAGGTAGGGATACACAGACGGGAGGCTATTCAAATCCAGTATGAAAATGCCCTAGATGCTTTCTGGTGTCAATGGGTTAAGAAACATTTCCTTACAGAAGAGGATACGAATAAAAAAAATTCAGGCATCAACATCCTATCGACGCCTAGTGAATGCGGTGCTAGCCTGTAAAAATACTCTGGGTACACTGGTTACTTGGGAATCATGTATGAAGAAACTTATCTCGAAGTACTTTATTCAGTTATTTACCTCTAGCCAATGGGATCTATTAGACTTCCCTATCACGTTACCGGCACAGCTACACACAGGCGGATAATGACTCCCTTCTATCACCAGGAACAGAACGGGAAATTCTTCATGTTGTCTTTCAGATGGGAACTGATAAATCCCCTAAACCTGATGGAATCAACCCGAGAATTTATCAGCATTACTGGCTTGTGGTGGCAGAGGAAGTTATTCGTTTTGTGAAGGGGGTCTTTCAAACGAAAGGATTTGACCCGGAGCTGAATGAGACATTAATTGTCCTAATCTCGGAAAAACCAGACCTTGAGCTGGTTACAGATTTCCGACATATTTCTTTGTGCAATGTGATCTTTTGTATCCTTTCAAAGGTCCTGGCAAACTGACTTTGATCCCTTTTACACTGTATCATTTCCGAGATCCAAAGGTCTTTCATTCCTGTGCGGTGTATCCAGGACAATGTTCTAGTTTTGTTCGAGATAATACACTATATGAAACTTAAAAGGAAAGGGGTGCGAGGGTATATGGCTCTAAATATTGACATGAGCAAAGCGTATGACCGGGTTGAATGGAGTTTTCTCCGAGCTATTATGGGTCGCTTGGGCTTTTCTGCATACTGGATCGAGTTGATGACCTACTGTATGTAGACTGTCACATATTCTATTACCTCGGGGGAAAAGGAGACACCTAGGCTCACCTTGTCGAGAGGACTTCGTCAAGGCGACCCACTCTCCCCCTACTTGTTCCTTCTATGTATGGAAGGCCTATCCCACCTCTTACAAGGCGCATAGAGTTCAGGGGATATCCATGGGATCAAAATTGCTACTGGCGCACCTGCAATATCCCACATGTTCTTCGTTGATGAGTGTTACGTTTTATGCAGGGCAACTACTGAGGAAGAAAATCGTGTTAAAGACATTTTCCAAACTTTTGAAAGGTTATTTGGCCAAGTCCTTAATTTACAAAAATCTTCTATCTTCTTTAATACGGATACGACTCATGTACTGCGACAAGAATGTTGTGGAATTCTCTCTATAGTCGAGCCCTCTGCTGCCTCGATGTACTTGGGGGTTCCTAATATGGTTGGTCGAAACCGAAACACGACAATGGCGTATCTCTTTGATAGGGTGATATCTCGAATTCAATCTTGGGAAGGGAAGTTACTATCATCGGCTGGGTGGGAGGTGATGATTCGGTCCGTCCATACCTCATTACCGGTCTATATCATGTTCGTTTTTCGGGTGCCACATAAGATTGTGAACATGATACATGTCGCATTAGCGAGGTTTTGGCGGGCGGGGGGGAGTCGTCTCGATCTATTGTTTGGCAGACCAGGGATAGGTTGTGTATGCCTAAAGACAATTGGGGTATGTGATTTAGACACCTCTAGGATGTTAACACGACCCTTTGGGGAAAAACAGGCGTGGGTGCTTCTCCATCGGCCTCAATCCCTTGTAGCTCAGGTCCTTAAAGCTCGATATTTTCCTACCCCAGACTTTCTTCAAGCGCAATAGGGCAGCCAACCGCGCTTCATTTAGAAAAGCATCTTGTCTACCCAGGTACTATTGCGGAGTGGTCTGCGGATTTGTATTGGGGACGGTCGAGATACTCTGGTCCAAGGACCTCCCTGCCTACTAGGATTGACTGCCATTATCGGATCGACATGGCCTAATCTAGCAGGGGCACCAGTTGCAGGCCTTGTGATTCTTAACACCCGTTGTTGGGATGTCTACCTTTGAATCAATTATTCGATGGGGAAGACAGAGACAAAATCCTCCATGTTCCCCAATCTGTAAATCTACAACGGGATGAATGGTACTAGACATCAGACAAGGAGGGTCACTATACTACAAAGGCCGGCTATGCTATTTTGGCCAAGGCACAACATCAACAGTGGCAAAATGTCGGAATGGCCACTTGGGTCTCAATTTGGGATATCCCGATGCCGCCTCGACTCTGGGTCTTTCTGTGGCGATGTCTCACTGACACCCTTCAAGTGGCGGGTAATCTCACGAGAAGATTCGTTCTAATCGCACCTACGTGTAATATATGTGTCCGACAGGAGGAAACGATCTTGCACTTGTTCACTTCCTGTAGATTTACGAAAACGTGCTGGAGAAAAGTAGGGGGGTCCCCCCCCCCCCCCCCCCCCCACCCGTGGTGGGTCAAACTTTTGAGGAATGGTAAGAGATTATCTCTACGGGGCCTTTGAAGAGTAGAGAGGTTAAGATAGTTAACATTTTATGGGAGATATGAAAGGAAAATAATGCATGGGTCTGGAATGATGACACCCCGTTAGCCATCAAAGTCATTGCGGATGCTAGGGCTCACCTTCTAGCTTGGACTGAAGCTAACGCGACCCATGTGATAACATCGCAGCCTCAGTCGGTCTGGTCGTCCCGCTTCATTCCGCCCCTTCTAGGTACCTGGGTTATCAACATTGATGATGCAATTTTTTAGGATTTGGACCAATCAGCCTGGGGTATCATCGCTCGAGGTGGGGATGGTCGAGTAGGCCTCACGGCGAATGGGGTCATTTTGGGAAGTGGATCACCGATTATGATTGAGTCCTACGACGTTGTGACAGCTCTCCGGAACACGAAATCTCTGGGAATGAGTTCTATTATTATTCGCTCGGATGCTTAGGTTTTACTCAATATGATTCAAACAGGGGATCCGCCAGCATCCCCGGCTGGTACAATTATTAGAGACATCGGCCTCATGCTGCCTGAAAACGAGAGAATATCTCTCCAATTTATAAAAGGACCGCGAATAGGGCAGCTCACTGGTTAGCCAAGGAATCCCGTTCTACGTCTGTCCTTCAGTGGTCAAGAACTCTTCTTGATGCACTCCAACGTAAAGTTTCAAATGAAATCTAAATAAAGCTCCGCAACTTTTAGTCAAAAAAAATAGAATTCAGTTTTGAATATTTTGTTTAATGATTTATATTCTTAAGCAATTAAATTTTCAGGATATCAACAAGCGGCAGATATGCGAACTTTGCTAAAATGTTCAAGAATATAATTGAAGAGAATTCTCCGGCTCCGTTTTCGTCCAACACTCTAAGTCCATCATCTTGTTGACCATTTTCATTGGGCCTTATAATTGCTTCTAATTTGCGGAAGCCTCCTGATGAACGTCAACAAGATTATTATACTTGAAAAATATGAAGGGCTGATCCTCCACACGCGGCTAAGCCTAAGAACTATATATAGTACATTTAGTATTGTTTATATTCTTAATTAATAATCAGAGTTAACTTATCTTTTTCAGGCATTCTACGACTACAATCAAGAATCACGGTCGCTTGTGGCGTGTATAGAGGGGAAACCAAAAAATATCTATAAAGACTGAAAACACGACTTAAGATGTGGTGGGTGAATTATGGCGTGAAGGAGAAGGCCAAAGGCAACTTGAATCCATATGCCAAAATCTTAGAAGTCCTTACATCGATTCGATCAGTGGTTATGGCTTCTCGTCCAGTAAAATTTAGATGAACATAAGATAATTACATCATTTCTTATTATGACACATAAATACATTTGTTAATTTGTGTTACTAATACCTTAATTTGAAAATGGTAGAAAAGGAGGAAAAAAAAATGAGTCTCAATCTCACAACAAGATGAGACACCGCGCGAGAAGTAAGTTCTTGAACGCCCTCATAGTCGAGATATCCCCCCGTTAAGTAGACGAGTCCTGAACTCCTTGCTTCAGTCCTGTCTTGAAAGAATATATACTAGACGATCCACACTCGCCGAATAAGGATCACATAATATGATTTCCACCATTTACCTATTTTGTTGCATTGATATATGTTTTTCATTTATGTTTTTTTATCAACAAAGGCATATTATAAAAGCTCAATCTTTGAAGAGAAGATTGAGAGTAAAGGTGAAAAAAACTAAGAGCATTCCATAGAGGAACCTCAACTAATAGACGTCAACAGAATGAGGCATAAACCAAACTACAAGAAGGGGTCTAGGAACAGACCTGAACAACAATCCACAACCAACAGAACCACCAAAAAAACAATCAGAATTGTTACAACCAAGACAACAACAACCAACAACCCACAAAATAAAGGATACACCCTAAGAAATTGAAAAATACAACCCAGGGTCTGAAACTCGAATATGACTAACATGAAGCCCAATTTTTTTTTAAAGGTCTAAACTACCCAAATATAACCATCATGAAGCACGTTGAGGGGAGGAATCCATCTGCCAGGCCAGCATCCAGAATTAATAGCTCCCAACTCAATAGTTCTGCCAAGCCTCAAACGAGGAAGGGTAGCCACTATTATGCCGGCGTCTAACACCATGCACGATAGAGAAAATTTCGTTGGAGACCCACCAGAACCCCTTGTGATCAAGCAACCCTAAAACGAGAGATTTCAAAGGAGGCTGAACAAGCCCTAAGATCTCATCGGCGGTCAACTCCTTGAATCGACGAGCTCGATCCACACCTTGGTCGAGAAGAAGAGAAGTTCACTCGAAAAGGCTTGCATGTAAGGGAGGGAGGTAGAGAATCAAATAGAGAAAGAGGAAGAAAGTGTACCTCACTTGAGCACAATGCGGTCCGATGTCAGACCTAAACCCTTACTCGGTCCTCCGAAGCCACTTTCGGCCTACACCGAGAAAAGGGCCAAAGAGGAGGACCAGTATTTATACCTAAGCATGAAGGAGGCTGAGGATATCGTCGAATCCGCCTTCCAATAGCGCGATCACGAGCGAGATGTCAAACTGAGGAAAGAGAAGCCTGAAGGACGACGGAGCAGCGGAAGCCGTAGATATGACCTTGAGAAGGCCATATCTACCATATGCAAAGCCGGGCGCGAATCCCTCTTCGGCACGAGCACGGAGGAAGCCACCAGATCTGCATCAATACACTTCATAGAGGAGGGCAAATACATCCTACGGCCGGATCTGAAGAAGTCGCCGCCATCGAGAAAGAGAGGTCGACACCGAGAATCACCGAAGCGAAAACGAAATGAAGGAAAATAAGGAAAGGAGACTAAAGGAAAGAAGGAGACCACCGCCATCAACCTCAATGGTCAAGGTGACCATGAGAGTCGCCGACGGTGGAAAGGAAAAATGAGCGGCGATGGATTCGAACGAAGAGGGTTAGGGTTTTCTAGAGAGAGGTCGGAGACTATCTCTCTAGAACTCGTGAACAATATGTTTTAATTAAGTGATTCTATTAAGTGATTTTTCATTTATGTTGAATAACCATTTCTTTTTCAATTCTCGTATATCCCAGGCAAGTTTTAAAAAAGGACAAGCAGAGTTGCGACAATCTGAGTTGCCACGCAAGACTCATAGTGCATTAGACTATTGTGAGATATCCTTTTTTGCGGAAAATGCATGTTTTTGGTGCACGATTTTTGAGTATTTTTGTTCAATTTTGGCTATCCACTTAGCCGATGATTTCATGTCGTTGGTAAAGATTTATCTTTTTCGACATTATTCAAACCGCCATATACTTTCTTGTCACCGACAATGCGAAAATGTCGGTAATGATGGAAATTGCTGACTCATACAAAACATTAGCATATATTTCTATTATTGTCGGTAGGAAAAACGTTGGTAAGATTTTTTTACCGACGGTATCGTAAACATTAGATAAGTTATCTTCACCAACCTTTTGTAAACGCGGGCAAAAGAAATCCTTACAGATATTTATGGAACGTCAGCAATGTTGTTTACTTAACCGATCATTTTTTAAATTTGGCAGTTATGAAAAAAGTCACGCGTTACCTTGTCGACGACATGAACGTCGGTAGTAAGCTTGGCCGGCGAAATGGTCAACTAGGGCTACATTTTATGTCCGTCAGCTAAGGATAGTAGTCTGTAGTAGTGCCAATCGTCGAGCCCTCGACGCTTAGACTAGTCAACTCCCTAACGACTAGTCGTCGATCCTATAGCAAGACGACACATGTCCCACCAATAAATATCCATACCTCCCATTTTTTCCTTATAAATTACAAAATTTACCTATTTGTTATTCACATCTCCAAACACATCTCATTTTACCTTCGTACCTTTGTATGTGTTTCATCCAACTCGTAAAGTTCCATGTCCAATAAGTTCCAACCCATTCTCGGTGATATGTAGTTCATCGAATCCGATGACAAGACTATTGCCTCATGAGGAAGAAACCTATCTCGGCCTCGCATGGCTTGAACATGCAGAGATCGGGTTGGGTGATCATTTTCTTCAATTTCATCATTGAGACACCAAAAGAGTATTATTTTTTTTGATCAGCAAGACATATATTAAAAAAGTTCTTCGAAAGAAAGAACAGGATGGTGAAGCTTACAGCATGAACCTCTCAGAGAGGAAACCAGGACCTCCTCAACAGACTGAGGGAAACCAGACCACATCAGTAACACAACAACAACACAACTAGAACCAAGAACTAAGAACGGGCTAAACAACACCCAAGACAGATGAAAGAACTGAATTTTTTTGATCTAATATCATGATTTGTCTACCATGAAGCGCAAATTTGAAAGCAGGCCTTGAAATCAGAAAATAAGTCTATGAGTGCACAGGGAGACCAAAGCTTCCAACTCCCACCCTACCCTAACCCAAATCGGGATTACAGCCTCTCCAGTCTCTAAAGAGCCATAGACTCAAAGGGAACATGGCTCTTGCCGGTGGCCAACACCACAATCGGCCGAGAAAAAAAGGTTGGAAAACCTATTACCCCTAAAACCTTCCTAACTAACAAAATACTTATCAGGCATTACTGCCCTGTGAACTTGCCGTCGACCAGCACCTAATTACGGCAAAATCGGTCCACAAATGTGGCCGGAAATCACAAGAAAAGCAATTGAAATCTAGTAAAGTAGGGAGGGAGAAGCAAACCAAAGAAAGAGAGGATAGAGAGAAGATCAAAACCACCAAGAAGAGTCTGTCCCAACTGCTATAACGAAGTCCTGCGCGCGCCCACTTTCGCCGGTAAGTCCCAATGCAGAATCACCCTAGAGACTGCGCAAACCAGCATGATGCAAGTGAAGGGCCACACCGAAGTCGAACAACAGCCGCAGACCGCCCGAGCGCATGGTCCTCTTCACAATCTGGCCAACACCTAGATTGCGAGGAAGGGGACCAGAATTTCTTCCACGCCGGAGCCGATAAAAAAGCAAACAGATCAGGTGAAGGAAGAAGGTAGAAGCAGGGAGGACTTGAAACCAGCTACCAAGCAAAGACCTGGGAGCAACAGAGCAAACTAAATATGGCGGTGAGAGGCCAGATCTAGATGAGGAGCCGCCGTCTTGAAGCCGAGGACCTCCACCACGACGAACCCGCACCGAATCGACAACGATCTATGAAGGGGATTCACAGAAACGCTTCCCACGGTCGACGACGGAGCGAGACGACAAAGGTGAGAGGAACTTGCAGGAGGGTGTCACCAAGAAACCCGAGTGAAAGCTGCCGAGGAGCCAAACCCGTCATCCCCATCGTCGCGACCCAGATAGCCGGAATCTCCAACTTTGAAAGTCAGAGAAACCAATCCCACATCTAGAGCTGGGCCGTGATTTAGAGACAAGAAGGGGGGCTAGGCCGACTACCACGCCGGAGAAGAAGAGGTCAGCGGTAGAGAGGAGAGGTCAATGTGAAGGGAAAAGAGAGAGGGTAGCGGAGGAAGTCGGAGGCGACCAGCGACAGCGGCGGCGAGGGATGAGAAGGGGGGAAACGGGTGGAAAAAGGCAGATCCAAGCTCAGGAAGTGGAGAGGAGCGCGAATCGACCACTGGCGCCAACCCAAACGGTCAGGATGGCCAGGAATGGCGCCGGTGGCCGCTAGGGTTTCTCATAAGTGTTTGGCTAGAGAGAGAGACTCTCGAGTTTAGAGAGAAGGGTTTTTTTTTCGCTTGTTCCAAAAGAGTATTTCTGACGAACACAAACAAACAAATGATCACTAGAGGAAAAATAACCAGAATATCAGGAAATAGGATGAAATCTATCGAAAACATGTTCAATATCGACGATCCAACACAATCGACAAACAAATATTACGTGCGATCAAAGAGGATTACGGACAAAAACACGATAAGAAATTCAACAAACTTGGACTGATGGACATCCTCAAAAACCATTCAAAGTGATGGCTCTACATTGGAACGGTTTAAGGTTAATTGTGTTATCATCTCTTATGTCTTTTTAATTCTAAATAAAATCACAACTACTCTTTAGTTTATATTATTTTTAATCAATTTTTCTGTAAGTACTTTCAATTTAAGCTAAGCTGTCAAGACTGACAGAGGCTATTGTCACTATAGAATTAGGTTTAGTAACTTAACTTAAACAGAAGAGAGAATTAAAAATGATGCTTAAACTTAACTGTTAGGGTAAACTAATGGTTTAACACCAAAGATGCTCGAAGACAAGTCAATATTAAAATTCATAAAAGCTACATAACAATTTTGTGGGGGCACCATATGTAATTACATCATCGAGCTAGTGTGTCACGAGAGGATCAATGAAGGCCTCATCTACTTGTAGTACTAAGGCTTATCTTGTCGTAGTTTTAACGAATCAATCAAGTCCTCTTATCTCGTCCGTAATAAACAAAAAGCCACTTATTTTTAGCCCACCAGTGGTCACTGCCCATCCTCTGTAATTCCATACAAAATCCGATACCATATCATATATAGGATACCAAAATGATTCTTGTCTTCACTTGATTACTAGTAGGCCATCCCAAAATCACAGTTAATTCGAATTGTGTATTGAATCAACTAGCCCGCATGAATGTATGAAAAGTGTTTTCCGGTTAAAATTTGATAGTTTAAATCGATAGTGTAAAGTCTACGACATTCATAACAAATGCAAAATCTCTCTAACTCCAAATTATATTAAATTAAATATGTTGTTTAAACAGGTTTAAGAGAAAGATGATAATGTATAAACAAATAATGAATATGACAATCACAAAATGGTTTCGTCCACAAATAGAGAGAAAGAAGTTTATGTAGAGAATCAGAAACACAAAGATTGTATGGAATATTCACAGGTATACAATTGGTTAATTAAATTGATCTCAACCTCTAATCCTAAACTATGACCAACCCATAAGCCAAATTAAGTCGAACTTATCAATAATGTTTGGATCAAGGCGATACACTTGGACCGCACTTGTTGGCTGGTCGTTTCTCGAATTGTGGCTCTAGAAAGTTCTCTATCTACAAAGATCCAAACATATTTATGTGAAAAAAGTAATTTATGTTGGTAATAGATTAAAGACGAACGAATTTTGTATACTTTTAAAAATAACTAGAAATTGATGGTGATAATTCATACGGTGGGAGTGGGAGCAAGTATATATAGGTGTTAGTTGGCTAAAGAAGTAATGAATGAAAAGGATGGGTTGCAAGGAGAAGAAAATCAGCCAACCAAGAGGCTTGAATGGCCGAAAGGCAAGAAACCCACTGTGGTTTTGGAATGTTTTTAGGACGTTGACGTGGCACTCTGTCCTTGACAAGGACCTCTCATGCCCCTGCAACATGGGTTTCAATTTTGTTACCATCAAAACAACAAACCATCATGCATGTGTAAAAACATAAGTGTTGTGTTAGTATGTTATCTTATTATATTTATTTATAATAACATATTCTTTTATGTGTGTATGTTTTCATAAAACGAGAAATGACCATCTCACCCTCAGATGGCCCCGACCTGAGAGGGATAGTTGACGGGAGTGAAATGTAAATAAAAATAGAGAGAAGGGCGCATTACGGAGTATGGGAAAAGAGGGAAGACAGAGTCGTCGTGGGTTAAATCAAATCGACAAATATCACATCAATCGTGTCGGAAATGTGTGTGCGTAGTCGATCGATGGAGTCAGTGATAAAATCACGACCAAGTGCATGCATTTCCATGCAACTGTCTCCTAACATAATACAAACCATTTGCTTTATGTGACTTAACGCTCACCATTTTCATTCCCCAATTTTTGGTGTGGAGTATCTGTCCAGTAACCAGGGATAATTTAAAAAATATATTTAAGTTATTTTATTTTTTAATCTTTTTTTGATAATTGTAGAAACATTTTTTGATTTTTTTTTGTTTCAAAATTACGATTGTATATTTAAAATATTATTTTAAAAAAATAAATAAATAACAAAAAATTTAGATTGCATATTTTCTGAATTTTATTTCTCCGTGAACATGAAAAATAATATATATATATATTTAACTTATTAATTTTTTCAAAAAATACTCTGAAGTTTTTAATACGAAATATGACTAAAAAGTGTATGACACGTTTATGCAATTATAAAAATGTGATTATAACTTAAAAAATTGAGTATCTCATATTCTTAATAAATAACTACTCTAGGATTTACATAAAAAAACCACCTCTAGGTGAGGTTTTCTCTACCTACTTAGGGTTTACTATTGCAGTCGCCGCCTAACGCTCCACCACGGACCACCGTCCTCCCCACCTTCGCAGCATCCTCCTCGTCGTTCTCCCTCTCACCCTGCAACCATTCTTCTCCCACCAATCATGGTCCTCCCTATTTCACGCCGTCACCATGGTGGATCGCACCCTAGGGCGCCATGGTCGCCGGAGTTTCCTTCCCGGCCTCGCCCCATCATGCTCGGCCAGCCCATGTCGTTAGTGGCCACGTACAACCGTGGAGGGTGGCCCATGCATGGAGAAGCTCAGGGTCCGATGTGGTCGTACCCGCCACTCTGGACCCGAGCACCGCAGATGGAGCCGGACCGGTTCCTCGAAGCCAGCCACTGGAACCACCGTCCCCGACCGGTCTGGAACCAGAGGGCCCCTCGTCAGGGCTTCCACTATCGGGGCCTGGCCCCCGTCCCCCCGCCGGAGCACTTCGCAACATTGCCTTACCAATGGGATCCGGCGCCTCGTCTGCCATGGCCGCCGGCCCACCATATGGGGTATGCACGCCCTGGGGTATTTGTAAACCCTAGGGTGGTCACAAACCCTAGGATGCATGCAAACCCTAGGGGGATCGCAAACCCTAGGGGATATGCAAGCCCCGGAAATCGAGGTATTCCTGCTAGGGTTTTGGCCCCGAGTCCAGTGGTAGCCAAACGACATGGAGAGGTGTCAACACGACCCAAGCCACAGTCGCAGCTCGGCTTGAGGAAAATGTCACCTGACCCTAGGCTGAGAGACTGACCCTTGGCCCACCGGGGGATCCTGAGATTCACTACTACGCGCCATTGGACCCAGACCCAGAAAGATCAAGACGGGTCATATAAGCCAGCGGCTCCGCAGGCACCACAGGAATCCTTGCTACCGCCAGACAACACTGAGCAGGAACAGGAAGGGGAAGTTAGCCCGGAGGGCTATAACCCCCCGGGGGATGAATGATTCCCCAGGGCGGGAGTGGGAAGGACCGTCTGGGGCCTATACCCACAGACCCGGGACAACTGCAGCCGGGAGGTCTCGGGGAATCCGCAGTCAAGGCTTCGCTACAATCTATTTTCTTTGTTTTAGGTCGAATAATCTTTTGGCTAGTTAGATTCCGTTTCATTATTTATTTCCCGTTTGAAACGTTGGATCGAGGTACTCTTGAGTTCGAATCTGCGAAACACAGCAGACTATATGTATGGAACCATGTGCACCCGATGGGCCACGGCCGATTGGGACAAAAGCTGGTATTCGGGACTGTTATGTCTCTCCTTGTAAGCATGATATGATCGTAATACAACTTCTTTCCCGTTTCAAAAAAAAAAACTCTAGAATTTTATTGAGTTTGAATTTATATGTATAAGTGATCTTTTCAATTTGTCCTTTAGAAAATATTGAGTGAAATTCTTTTAAGTTTAATTTTATTTTCACACCATTACTTTTAAGTTTTATCTGACTACATTATGAAGGTCAAGATTGATTGAAATTCAGTTGAACTAAAGTTTAAAAATAATAAAAACTCATTAAATTTGAAGAATTTGGAAGAAGCATCGATGATGGGTGGGTAGAGGGTAGAATAGTCAAATTAAATAGTTTATTAAATTTGTATAGAATGGTCAATTTAAGAGATGGCACATGGAATGCCAAAATTCTTATTGTGATTTTTTATATCTAAAAGGGGTAAATTGTAATATAACCAATTGATTTTGGATCAATGAGTTACATTAGCTTAACTAACGGTTCCGTCAGGAAATTTGACGGAAGTTTAAATTTATTTTTACATGTGAATTATAAAAATTGGTGACAGCTAAACCCGAAAACGTGAAGGCACCAACCACACTGCCACTGGGTCTGTAACAGTGAACTTAGCTTAGTTGTCTTGTTAACGTGCGCACCCCTCAATCCCAACATAACCCATTTCTTTTGTGGTTAAATAAATAATAAAATATAAATAGGAATTGGAATTTGTGTAGTGCATAGAAGTGCCCGACAGAGCAAGCTCCGTCCCGCGAAATACGGGGTGTACGCTCCTTCCTTGACGTTTCACCGATCACGTCGTCGTTTTCGTCTTCTTCTCTACGGT